>JAQSUU010000344.1:32232500-33530000 GCA_038087645.1 Saccharum hybrid cultivar R570
TATCTTCTTTTCATCTTGTGGCCTCATCTTTGGCTTCTTGGTTGGGCAAGACTTGGCAAGGTGACCCATCTCATGGCATTTAAAGCACACGAAATGAGATAGCTTCTTTTGTTCTTGCTTCTTCATTTTCTTGCCCTTGTTCTTGTTGAAGCCGATGCCACTCTTGTCACCATAGCTTCTTTGAGTCTTTATCATGTGCTCAAAGGTGACTTTTGAGTTGTAGCACCTCTCTAACTTGTTGCTCAATTTCTTTACTTCACTTTTGAGCTCATTGTTCTCCTTCAAAATGTTAGTCTCACAAGACGTAGAAGTAGAACAAGCATATATATGTGAAGAACATGGCATATCTAATAAGTCATCACAAGAGGTGGATACATGCTTTCTCCCTACATCACATGGGTTAGTCACATTTTGCAATTGATCATTTGATCCATGTGATGAGCTCTCATTATTTTTAATTTTCTTTAAAAACATCTTAATGAGAGAAGCATGTTTTTCTAACAATTCCTCATGAGATGCAAGTACTTTCTCATGAGTCAACATTAGCTTCTCATGTGAAGATTTAAGATCATCAAGTAAGCTCTTATGTTCTTCATATGAGTTCTTTAGAAAAGAGTTTTCATTTTCTAATTTCATTGTTTTAGTTTTCTCATTTTCTAAAGACGTGTTCATGCTAGCAAGTCTACTAACAAGCTCATCATATGAATCAACATGATCAATCACATTATCATTTGATACCTTTGTGTCACCTAGTGACATGAAGCAATGTGATGTAGTGGATGGGCTTGTAGTAGCATCATCAAGGCCCGAGCATGAACCAACGTTGTCACCATCAAGTGTGCTTGGGGTAGAAACATCACTTGCAACACTTGATGCATCATCACCATTCTTGTCAAGTGAACTTGTGGTAGATTGATTATCATCATCACTTGACCATGAGGTGGAGCAATCCTCCACAACCATCGTGTTGTGGTCATGCTCAACATCATCATGTGCAACCTCCTTGGGCTTGACATCATCGTCATCATCGGTGATAGCTCCATACTTTTCATTGAGATAGGCCCATATCTCATGAGCGGATTTGAGGTCCATGATCTTACTAAAGATGCTATCATCCAAAGATCTATACATGATGTTAGTAGCTTGGATGTCAAGATCTAGGCATTTCTCTTGTGCTTGAGTTAGATTATCTTCATCCAACACATGAGAAAAGCCTACATCTACCATCCACCACATTTGAGGGCAAATAAACTTAAAATTGCATATCATCCAATTTTTCCACCGTGCAAAGTGTGTGCCATCAAACATGTGAGGACAATCAACATCTAGTCCGTATTCCGCCATCCTCTCGGGTCGGTGAAGACCACAAAATAGAGACCAGGCTCCGATACCAATTGAAGGGTCGAGATGGCGGACTAGAGGGGGGGGTGAATAGTCCTTTCTAAAATAAACGTGTCGGCAAACCGAAACAAATGCGGAATTAAAACTATCGGTCTAGCCAAGACTACACCCCTCTATCTAAGTTCACAAGCACCTCACAAAGATCCTAAAAATGTAACTAAGGTGCTTTCCTTAGCAAGAGCTCTCCTAAATAATTCTAGAGCAAGGTCACACAAACCTATGCACTAGTACTTTAGCAAAGCCGGGGAGCTCCTACACAATTCTAGTAAGCAAAAGCACGAAGCCACCTATGCTCACTAGCAATGCTCAATAGCAAGGCAACTAATGCCAAACTAGAGAGCGCAAATTACTTAGCTACACAAACTAAGCAATATGACTAACAAGGTTACACAAACCAAATTAGCCACGCAACGGGAGCTACTTCTATGCTACACAAGCAAGAAGGTAACTAGCTAACTACACAAACAAACTAGTTACAAGAGCAACTACACAAGCACAAATATATGAAAGTAAATACAAGCTTGTGAATCGAAAGCAAACCACCGAGAAGATGTACACAATGTTGACACGGTGGTTTTTCACCGAGGTTCACTTGGTTGCCACCAAGCTAGTCCCCGTTGTGGCGATACACCCACTTGATGGATCACGAGCTAATTGACTATCAAGAGTCAAACCCTCAGCGGGTGCCGCACATCCACTCTCAAGATGGGGATCCTCCAAGCCACGAGCTTTACTAGAGTTGCTCTTCGCGATCCCCGCGGGGTGAGCACAATCCCCCTCACAAATCCTCCTCCGGAGCCACGCACAATCTCCACGCGTGCTTCAACGGAGTCGCAAGCCACCAAGCCGTCTAGGAGGTGGCAACCTCCAAGAGTAACAAGCACCACCGGCTTGCAACACGATCACCTAGTGTCACTCGATGCAATCCTCTCGATGCAACGCACTAGAATCGCTCTCTCACTCGATCCGATGAACACTATCAAGCATGAGTGAGTTAGAGGGCTTCCAAGCACTACCACATAAGCCACCAAGGCCAAAGTGTGCTCCGCTACCGGCCAAGGCCGGCCACAAGGTCTATTTATAACCCCACAGTCAAATAGAGCCGTTGCACACACTTGTCCGTTTTCTGCGGGAGCACCGGACGCGCCGGTCGTGACACACCGGACGCGCTCAACCGCGTCCGGTGCCCCTGCGACGTCCACGTGTTCACCGAATTCAAATTCGTCCATTAGATCCACCAACGGTCACTGTGCGCCAACGGTCAAACGACCCACCGGACGCGCTGTTGCGAACCACCGGACGCGCCGGTGCGCACAGTACCCGCGCCCGCGAAGACAAGACCGGACGCGCTCCTCGCAACCACCGGACGCCACAGTAACCGCGTCCGGTGCGAGTCCAGTAAGCACCCTGGACCACCGGACGCGTCCGATGGTGTAAGACCGGACGCGCACCGCGTCCGATGACTTCGTGACTCGCTGTTCGCCAGACCGGACGCGCCGGTCCCGTGGGTCACCGGACGCGCCGGTGTCAAACCCTAGCCCGCGCGCCTGACGCCCGCGCTGCACTGACCGGACGCGCCGGTCCATAGTGACCGCGTCCGGTGCAGCGTCCGGTGCAGCGTCCGGTGCTGCGTCCGGTGCCGCGTCCGGTCACCTCTGTGACCGCGTTCGCCTCCGTTTCTTTTCCGACTTCCGGCGTAGTAGAAAATAGGCGTTTCACTTCTCCAAAAAGCGCCGAATCCCGCCTCGCAAGCTCGGCGGGAGGGAGAGAGGAACCCAAACCCTCTCTACCGCTCAAACTCCACCGCCTTCGCAAATGTGCCAACACCAACAAGTGATCACCACCTTGTGCACGTGTGTTAGCATTTTCACAAACATTTTCTTCGAAGGAATTAGGCACTCAACTTGCCTCGCCACTCGATCCTAACACGTATGCAAAGTTAGATCGCTCAAGTGGCACTAGATGACCGATATGCAAACAAGTTTGCCCCTCTTAATAGTACGGCCATCTATCCTAAACCCGGTCATAAACTTCTCTACACACCTATGACCGGTGAAATGGAAATGCCCTAGGTTATACCTTTGCCTTGTGCATTCCACTCTATCTCCTCCGACGTTGATGCAACACATGCACCAATCAATCACCAAATGATATGATCCACTTCATATCATCACATGACCGTATTGGTTCATCGATCTTGACCTCACTTGCTCTTCACCGTTGCGTCGGTCCATCGGCGCCAAGTCTTGCTCAAGCTTCACCGCCTCGCGGTCCATCGCTCCAAAGCCTCCGACTTGCCCTTCACACTTGCAACCGGTCCATCAAGCCAAGCCTCATCTTGATCTTTGCCACCTTGGTCACATGACTCCATGTCATGTCTCATATGCAATGAGCTCCTTCATAACACAATCATCTGTGGACTAATTCCCTGTGTATCTCACATAAACACAATTAGTCCACCTAAGGTTGTCACTCAATTACCAAAACCAAACAAGGACCTTTCACACCCTCGAGTCCGGCTCTGTTCCCACCCTCTCCCAGATCTGAGCAGAGCCCCGACCGCGCGGCCCGGCCATATGCCAGCGGCCGTCCCCTTCACAGCAGCGGGTCGATGCACTCTAGGTTTGTCCCGTTTAACTCTTTGTACATTGATCTTTACATAACTTAGTTGCCTTTGCATCACTGAAACATTCGATTGAAATGTTGCAGGCCGAGAATGAGAGGATGGCTAAGGAGCTGCGGGAGCTGACGGCGAGGCATGAGGAGGCCGAGCGGGAGAGACAGGCCAAGCAGCTGGCGGAGATTACGATGTTCCTGCAGAACTTTGGGCAAGTGAAAGGTGTACTTGTGCCACAGTTCGCTCCACCGCCGCCGCTTGGCGTAGCTAGTCCAGTGAGTATGAAACCAAATTTCTTCGACTAGTGCTTTCATTAGATAACCACTCTAATACATGCAATATCTTGTCTTTTATGCAGCCTCCGTCAGCGGGTTCGAATAACCTGTCTCAGGCACAAGCAGGCGGGGTCGAGTTTCCTTCACCAGGCACTCAGTTTCCTCCCCACCTTTAGTTTGTATCTCTTTTTCACCGCTTGATGGATATGTCATGCACTGTGATCGACTATCGGCTTGTTTCGATGGTAATTGGACCTATTATATTTGTGATGTCGTGTATGCGAGATATTGTGTTGGCGATGTGATATATATATATATATATATATATATATATATATATATATATATATATATATATATATATATATATATATATATATATATATATATATATATATATATATATATATATATATATATATATATATATATGGGATTGAGTTTGTGATGAGATGGATGTGATATATATGTGCTATATTGTGTTTGTGATGCTTTGGATATGATATATATCTTTTATATGTTGTGTTTGTGATTATAGAATAAAAAAATAAAAATAATAATTTTAGAGGCTTTGCCGGGTGCTCTGGCCCTGGCACTCGGCAAAGCTGGGAATTCTGAGAGAATTCCTAGCTTTGCCGAGTGCCAGGGCCAGGGCACCGGGCAAAGATTTAAAAAAATTCTTTGCCGGGTGCCTCCCTGACAGGTCACTCGACAAAGAAAATACGAAAAAAAAGTAAAAAAAATTATTTGCCGGGTGCCACCACTGTGCAGCACCCGACAAAGAAATTATAAAAAAAAAAAGAAAAATATTTGCTAGGTGCCTCGCCGACACCGCACTCGGCAAAGAAAATATAAAAATAAAATAAAAAACTCTTTGTCGGGTGCCCACGCTATGCGGCACCCGGCAAAGAAAATTTAAAAAAAATTAAAAAATCTTTGTCGGGCGCCTCTGACATGGCACCCGGCAAAGCAAGGGCTGACGGAGCCGGCGCCGTCACGGCCACTTTTCTTTGCCGGGTGCCGGATTTGCACTCAGCAAAGTCTTTGTCGGGTGCCCGATAAAAAGCACCCGACAAAGAAATCTTTGCCGACTAACTTTTTGTTGGAGGCTCTTTGCCGAGTGCTGCACCTGACAAAGGTTTTGCCGAGTGCAAAGTAGCCCTTGCCGGGTGCTTTCGGCACCCGGCAAAGCGCCTGAATCCAGTAGTGGTAGCGCATAAGCACAAATAAGGTCGTGAATGCACTACCAACAAAGTATCTATATCTCTGTGTGTGTCGATCCACCGGTGTATGCCAGCTCGCTTTCTTAATTTATGTAAAAAAATATGTTACGATCATTATGTTTATACATTTTTATACTTAGTGCTAATTTATTATTAGATGTACTAACCTATCAAAATAATGATACAAAATTATGATGAGGATAAGGTGGACTGGTCGTGTGCTATGGAGTATTGGGCCTAGGCTTTTGTTTGTTTGTTATTGAGCCTTTTCTTATATCTCGGTTTTTTAAACTATATATACACTTCGTTAACCGAGGTTAGGACCTAAAATAATTGAGATGCAATTTTATGGGTTATTTTGGATTACCTTTCGTGATGGCATATGCCAGTAATTTTGTAGGAGTTTGTTTATGTGTTTTCATAATGACATATGTGAGTAACTTTTGAGAAAACATAATAGATCCAACTGTTGTTATTGGTAAAGATGATTAGAGTTAATTGAACTAAAGGTCATATGTTTCTAGTTATTGTGAAAATTCTTAAAATTTATTTTTTTCCTAACGCACCCCGCGAGGAATAACGTGGATGATCTCTTGGAGGACTTCAATTAGTAGATTAAGATTAGGATAAGGAAAATTTCATGTTAGTCTTCCTAAACTAGCGCCAACATATATATATAATAAAGCATATATACATTAAAACTATCTTTTTCAAAAGATTAGAAGGGTCATCGCTTATATATTAGTTTGGTTATTAATTGATTGAGGTCATGCATCAGCGGCCAGCTGGAGCTGACAGGGAAGTTCAAAAGAAACATCAACACCAGTATTGGATGCTTGCACATAAAACTGCGCTAGGTCATGATGAATCTCAGCCTAACATATATATATATATATATATATATATATATATATATATATATATATATATATATATATATATATATATATATATATATATATATATATATATCTCTTCTATTTATGCCAATGTAACACAATTCAGATACTGGTCAACACTGTGTGCTGGGTCGAATGGCTAGCTGCACTGCGTGACGAAAATGGTTGCTGGCTTTCGGAGACTAAACCTGGACAAGTTTGGCATCCGATTTGGATGTTTTCTGATCCCTAGTGGCATGCAGGCATCAGTGGGCCCTATAAAAATGCATGGAGTAGAGCATCCCCTCTGCACACCAGAGTCACACAGCCAAAGAGCAGAACTGCAGAAGCAAGCAGCTGGGGGCTAGCTAGTGTGTAGCTACCGAGAAAGCTAGCAGCATAGCAATGGCTGTCTCTGTTTCTTGCCTTAGCCTGTTGGCCGTGGTGCTGGCGGCGCTGGCCTCGGCGGCGTCGGCGCAGCTGTCGTCGACGTTCTACGACACGTCGTGCCCGAACGCGCTGTCCACCATCAAGAGCGCCGTGGATGCGGCGGTGATGCAGGAGGCTCGCACGGGGGCGTCGCTGCTCCGGATGCACTTCCATGACTGCTTTGTGCATGCAAGTCTCTCGTCTCATCAAGCAAAGTAATTAGCGAAATAAATGCTACTATACCTAACCTAAACTAAACCTCGCTGCGTGCAGGGCTGCGATGGGTCCGTTCTGCTGAACGACACGTCCGGGGAGCAGACCCAGCGTCCGAATCTAACTCTGAGGCGCTTCGATGTCGTCGACAACATCAAGGCGCAGGTGGAGGCGGTGTGCCCGGGGGTCGTCTCCTGCGCCGACATCCTCGCCGTCGCCGCCCGCGACTCCGTCGTCGCGGTGAGATAGATCCCTATGCATATTCATTCCAGTTCCAGCCACCCTGTCGATCGTTTCCGTTGTTGCTGACTTGGAACTCCTGCTCAGCTCGGCGGACCTTCGTGGACCGTTCTACTCGGGAGAAGGGATTCGACCGCTTCATTCCCGAGCGAGACAACCGACCTCCCAGCTCCTACAAATAGCCTCCAACAACTGTTATCTGCGTTCAACAAGAAGAACCTCGACGCAACCGACATGGTTGCTCTCTCAGGTGTGCATATGCACGCCTGCCCTAGCTAGAATATACATAGTTCGTGTTCTTCTCATCGATCAGTGGATATGTACTACTCGTAGCTGGCTGCTATAGCCTTGGATTAGTTGTATGACGATGCAGTGCACCCTTATTTGCTTGCAATTTTGTAGGTGCTCACACTATCGGGCAGGCGCAGTGCTCGAGCTTCAACGACCATATCTACAACGACACCAACATCAACTCTGCCTTCGCGACGTCGCTCCAGGCCAACTGCCCTGCATCAGGCGGCGCCAGCCTAGCGCCGCTGGACACCATGACCCCCACCACATTCGACAACGACTACTACACCAACCTTCTGTCGCAGAAGGGCCTCCTGCACTCGGACCAGGAGCTCTTCAACAACGGCAGCACCGACAGCACGGTCAGCAACTTCGCGTCCAGCACATCGGCCTTCACCAGCGCCTTCACGTCGGCGATGGTGACGATGGGGAACCTCAGCCCACTCACCGGAACCAGTGGGGAGATCAGGCTCGCCTGCGGGATTGTGAACTCGTCCTAAGATCGTGCAATCGTGCACGGACTACCAACGAAGATATACATATATATAGGAGTATGTATAACGAGTGGTGTACACGTAAGCCACCTCGATTTCTTGTTCCATATCTAGTGTATGGAACGGAGAGAGACCGTACTTATTGCCGTGTATCGATCTACACATATATATGTAACGAGGACCTCTCATGCAAAGGCATTGGGAGATTAATTAAGTATAAGTACTACTATCACACTATCACTTTCCCTAGCTATATATATGTTTCCACATTTCCTATAGTTCATCATATGCTCCAAATTGACATCAATTTCAGGCAACGCTCAAATCGCCGAACATATGATTCGGTGGCTGGAGTTAGGAGAGGAAGGTTACTGGGGAAGGAGCTTCATGTACGTGGCCGGACTTAAAAACAGGTTGAGGGTCTGTATGCAAACCCGGCGGTTGCGACGGTTTGAGGGTGGTGTGGTGAGGCGGCGAGAGCTGAGAGCATTATGTAACGTAAGATTCTAAGTTATGTGCTAGAGCATGGGCTGATGGACTAGTTACTATGGTAATTAAAATAAATCACCTATATCTATTTACTTCTATCTACCGGCCCTCCTAAGAGCAGCTCCAGTGTTGAGTTGAGATCGAACCATTGCAAAAGAAATCGTACACAACACATTGAGGACATCGACTGCTACCTGTCAGATGCAAAATCGGACTCCAAACTTGCGTCGAACCCAGGGGATTAAAATATTTGCTCACCTATGCATCAAGACCAGGCGATGCAACGTCAGAAAAAAGATAGTACTTTTTTATTATTTCTGGGTACTACAAATCGATGCCCACGCTGCAGTTTGCCAAACTCTGTTTCCATTCGCTTCTCGTCCACAGCATGGTTCGACGCCACACTGCATATGCCCTAAATTAGCGCCAAAGTACATGTAAACCGTGTGCTAACATTGGGGCAAATAACAGTTCATGCTGTCAGTTTCCATACCCTAAATAGGAAAAATCTGAAGATACCTTATTCATGAAAAAAAAAAGGGCTAGTTCCTACAGTATCAGTTAGGCTGAGGCCACCGTCGCTGCTAGCTGGAGCCTGACGACAGGGAAGTGTTCAAAAGAAGACTGGTATCTCGTCAACATCTGGATCGATGGGCTAATCTTGTCGGGGCCAAGGCATGCAGCTAGAAGGCGTTTTCAGCAATGAAATGACTGCACAACGGTCAGAGCAAGATGGAAATGTCTTGGACGAATGCTGACCGTCCTCAGCTTTACGCGAAATCAGTGGCATCGACGTCGATAGATCCTTTCTCCCTGTCTCGTCCACTAGTGCAAAATTTCCACACAAGACATGGAGCATGAAAGACTTTGGAGGCTGACGTTTGGCCAGCTTACGAAAACGGCGTCCTGCAAGGCTACAAATGCATTTGTTATATACTCCCTCGGTCCCTTTGCTTCTATCGTTTTAGCTTAACGTTGGCAGAGAAGGAGTCCAGGTGCATGCACTACGCAGGGAATCTGGACATTCAAAAACTACTCCTCAGCGACGGTCAATGCGCGACGGAGGGAGTATACTGCTAAGATCCTGAACTGAATCGACATATGAACTATCTGAATTGGTGTGCTTGCAGTTTCAATTTAGTAACCGAACAGAATAACGTTGCCTTATTGTAATTTATCTAGCTGAACTCCACGTCAGTGGCCAGTTATTGAGTACAGATACGCTCACTAAAAATAAGAGAGGCTGATGAGCACACTCACACATGTGTTCATTTCCCACGACTATATGCGCAGCAATGTGCGGATGCATATGGAGCGCAGTGTGTTGTACTTAGGCTATACCATAAACCCATGTCGACTGTGTGTTCTCCGAACACATTGGGTGGTAAGCCTTGGTAAGCGGATCCGCAAGCACTTTTTTGTCACTTACATGTTTAATACCCTTTGGTATGATTTCGGACTTTCTCCTTAACAACGTATAACTTTAATGTCAATGTGTTTGGCAGCACACTTGACTCATTGTTATAGGAGCAAACTACTTAAATGGTCATTACTGTTGACAACCATTATCAATTCCAGGTACAAGTTACTTAACCATTTCGCCTGTCCCTCAGCCTCATATCATGCTATATTATAACTTTACATCACTGATGATACTAGAACTGTTTCTTTTGGAGCTTTTCCACAATAAAACTCCAACTGCGAGTGTTAGCTACTATGTGGGTTTCACTAAACATCTCGCCAAAATATAACATTTGTACCCACAACTACTTGAGAGTACCTGTTCTTTCCTTTTTAGCATGAGGCCCACATTTTTAACTCCATTTCAGTGATCTATATTTGGACTGGACTTTTGCCAAAACAACCCGGATACGTAAACTGTGTCAGGGCAAGGTCTTATCTTTGTGCTCATTAAGCTTCCAACAGCTGAAGCATATAGGACGTCCATCTATAACAATCTTACATTGCTTTTGGAACATTAAAGTTCTCAAAACTATTACTCTGACCATGAGAACAGGCGTAGGTTTACCCGTATAGGTACTTTATTTCTTTAGAAACTTTTCTTAGCATGCGTATGCGATAGTCATAATATATCTTTTCTTCTATCTCGGTGAATTTCAATTCTTTTAACGAGATACATTTCACCGAGAGTTTTCTTATTCAACCTTGAGGACAACAACTTCTTCTCATGCAGTAGATTGACATCACTAATAACAATTAAGGTGTCATCCATACAGGATTAGGAAATGAATTTCCCATTCTATAACTTTGTACTAATGCAATTGTCCTCTCATTCTCTTTAACCTAAATTTCTAGTTGACCTTTCAACTCGAAATGCCACTGTTTAGAGACTTGCTCTAGTTCATAAAGGATTTTTACAGGTGGCATCCCATTCGTTCGTTCTTTCTTTCCACGACAAAACCTTTAGGTTGTGCCATGTAATTATTTTCATACAAATCCCATTGGGAAATGCTTTCTTTACTTTTATCTCAGATCATGATGTGTCATTAGCACTCATTGTAATCTATTCATTCTCTTGCTTTAAATCTTTCGATTCAAGTCGTGCTTTATATCTTTACATATTTCCCTTGGAGTCACATTTTGTCTTGTAGACCCATTACAGCCTACTATTTTGGCTCCTTAGGAATTTATTCTAGATCCCAAAGTATTATTGGTATTATCAAATTCATTTCATCTTTCTTTGCTTCTTGCCACTTGGACGAGTGAACGCCTCTCATGGCTTCTTCAAATTAGATGGGATTACCCTCCATTTGAATTTCACTAATATAGACTTTATAATCATCAGAAATATCTGATTTTCTTATTCTTTGAGACTTTCTGGGGCCTCATCTACTAGTATTTCTTGACCTTTATTGTCAAAAGATAATTGATTCTACAAGGTCCTGTGTAACAAGATCCTTATTTACACTATTCATCCTCCTTGCGGAGTTAGGTCTCTTTGTACCATGCTCCCCCCAGATTGTCTCATCTTTAATTTTCTTATTTTGGGTTCAATCTGCTAAAACTCATATGGTGCATTTAACACCTATGGTGTATTTAGCACCGCCTTTAAACTCTGAACACGTCCAGTATAAATACTGGCTGACTATGCTATTTTTCTGTTGGAACTGTAAAAGGTCCATGAATTTAGCTATATCTTTACTTTAGGGGTATCGATATTATGACCGTCTTACTCCCCCGACGATCACATTCATCTTTTATAGATCACTTTAGTATGCATCGCATTGTCTGAATTATGGGGAAGTATCTTTCTTAATTATCTTTCTTAAATGATCTCATATTTCTCCCCCTTGAAATGTGGTACGAACTTTTCTACCACAATTTCGAAAACTATTTAGAACTCTTGTGAATGAGGAAACTTTGATTACTTTCTTCATCCACATGATTACATCATGCAAATGAAATTATTTCTTAATTCGTTGAGAGTACTTTTCCCTCATTTCACTTCAAGAACTCAACAGAGTCTTTTATCATTGATACTTTCGCAAGTCACGCTTGCATGTCATTCTTATCTTGAGGCTCATCTGTAACTTTCTGTTTTTCTTAAACTTATACTAGGATAGTATAAGAGCTACCCTAAACTTTTCTCCCTGTGCGGAATACATTCAAAGCACATGAGTCATTACAACTTTCTTCCGCCATGCAGGATAAATACTATGTCAAATTTCTCCCGCCATGCAGGATTGATTAACATAAGTACTATGCCAACTTTACCCCGCCATGCGGGTATTTTCTCAAACTTTTCCCATCATGCGGGCACTATCACAATCTTTTTCCCGCTATGCGAGATAATTTTCTTGAAGGGACATAAATTTCAATACTGGCTCATATTCAATCATCAAATTTAGAAATAAATCCAAATACTCTTTAACACACATGTTTAATCTGACGTTGGTCAAATTAAACAGGCATGTCACTTATTACATTTCAAATCATGATGATTAAGACTAAAATTATATTACTTATTACATCTTTTAACACGAGGATAAAACTAAAACTAAATTCTTCTTCATAAGGAGTACATAAAAGGCATCTTTTAAACTAAACTCTTATTGTTCTATTTTCTTGGATCAATATCCTAGAATTCTTTTTCTTTGAAGTCATTCTTTAAAGAGACCGCAGTCCCTTGCACAATGGTCTTCTTTCTGCAAAAATTGCACTTTTCATCTTCTGAGTCACAAGTACCCAGCTCATTTTCTTTTCACCCTTCAAGAATAAAGACATGAAGTTCTTTATCTGAAAAACATCATCAATAATGAGCATGAAAATAACCCTACATTGGTCTGGTTAAAGACATGCACATTAAACTTTTAAACTTTAAGTTCTATTCTATATCACCGTTGGGCAGAAATAGAACAAAACCATCAATCTTATACATCAATTCCACATCACCGTTGGGCAGAAATGGAATTAACATATGAAAACTCAATTATCTTATAACCCTTTTCAAAACTAAATTCTTCCGTTTGTTCGAATTTAATTTTGAAGATCATCATCATCATTGCAGCGGAAACATAAAAATACATTACACTCTGCTCGCTCTGGAGCATCTATTGTCTCTTATCTATTCTCTGAAAATTGGTCACTTTGATGCAAAATTCATCAGAGATTTAAACTTTAAACATAAAACTCATAGAATTATAACATTGTTATCATAAACGTTGGTCAGAAAATAACAATATCATAATTTTCTTTAAACATAAACTCTTAAATAAACTTATAACATTGCTATCATCAACGTTGGTCAGAAAATAACAATATTATAATTTATCTTGACTGTAAACCAACTATGCCTCCAACTAAAAATTTTCCGTTGGTTCCAACTTTAACCGGGGAAAAAACTTTTCATCATTCATTGAATAACTATAACTTCTCTTCAAATTAAATCCTCCTGTTGATTCAGATTTAATGAGAAGACTATAAACTTTAACTTTGCAGTGAAAAACGTGAATCAACAATAATTATCTACTTTTCAGAAGCATTCTTTACTGATCTATTCTCTAAACAATGTGCACGTTGGTGCAAAATTGAATAGAGATTAAAACTTTATACAAATTTCATCAAAATATCATTCAAATATGCTTCTGAAAAAAAAAAGATAAAACTAAATTCAAAACCTCCTAGTGCATCTTGCTATTTCTGTCAGAAGGCCCAGCTCGCAGCGCTGCCAGTAAGGTGCTCGGCCCGGCCCAGCACGTGCAGACGCTCTTTCGAAAAAAAAACGAAATTACAAATCTCTTTCATTCTTGGCCCCAGGCCCATTTCGCTTAGTCGGCCCAGCTCGCTAGTGCACGCCGCGGCTCCCCGCACCCAGGCCGCAACCTGGGCCTGGGCCGGGAAAGCCGCCGCCCACCTGGGCCGAATTCGGCCTGCGCCATTCCTGGCCGTCGATCAGCCGATCTCCACATCCGACGGTTGGCCTTCTTTCTCGGCGGAACAAAATGGCGCGGTGGTCAGCTCCCCTGAACCCTAAAAACATTTCTTACACTTCTTGCTCCTCCCCTTCTCTCTGTCTTAGCGTCGCACGCCGATAGGAGAGGCAGCAGCGGCGGCCGCGGTGCTTGCCGGCGTCGGTGAGGAAGAGAAGCGCCAGAGCGAGTCCAGCCCTCTTTCCTCCTTTCCTTTCTCTCTCCTGCACCACAGAAGGAAAACGCCAGAGCTCGCGGCGGTGGTGGCCGCCGAGGCCGCCGGCGGCGGCGGGCGTATGGAGCCGCCGGAGTCCCGCCGGCTCCCTGTCTTTCTTAACTTTTCCCCTTCCCATCCTCTCTCTCAGCAAAGAGCTGCAGCCACCCAAGGTGCCCGAGATGTCCGGAGGAAGGAGATGGCGCCGTCGCGAGGGCTCTCACCGGCGCGCATGCTCGCCGAGGCTGAGCATGCCGTCGTCGAGCGTCTGCGTGTCGGTGCCCTTTGAGCCCGTAGGCACTTCTTCCCGCACGGCGTCTATTGACGACAGCCAGCGGTGAGGAACCGGTAGGTCCCTTCCACTTTGATCTAGGGTTAGGGTTTGTACTTTCCGCACGATGTCTAGGTGACGTCCGGCGGTGTTAAGGGGGCCGAGCGGAGCCCAAGTAGGACCCCTTTCCTTTTCCAGTTAGGGTTAGGGTTTGCTCTTCTGTTCGGATCGAGATCCGTCGTACTTTTCTTTCTTCTTTTCTTTGCCCCGATCTAGATCTACACACTAGCAACCAAGCTCTGACACCATTGTTGTACTTTTAGGATCATGTAGGTGTAGATCAGTGGGGTTCCTTTGTGTTTGTCATAGATATCGTGTGTATGGGAGAGATAGAGATGGAGAATGAGAGTTGGGACTAGGCACATACCATCAGCGTTGATCACAGGTTCGTCGGTGAAGATCTGCACTAGGGCAGCGATGGGCGGTGAAGAAAGGAAGCAGTGGCGAGGAGCTTTCCGCCGCTGGCAGTGCCGCCCTCGGGATCGGATTAGGGTTAGGATGGTGGAGTGGCGGCTGTGAAAACCTTACTCTCTAGCCAGTGGCTCCCACCTCCTATTTATGGCACTGGGCGACGGGGGCCCACCAGCCGTGCTTGGGCTGGACGCCCCCGATCAGGGCGCGAGTCAAGGCCCAAGTGGCCGTTGGGTCATCTTGGTGTGAGATCAATTCCAACATTCGCCCCCTCTCCCTCTTATATGATCTTCCCATCCTCTCTCTCAGCAAAGAGCTGCAGCCACCCAAGGTGCCCGAGATGTCCGGAGGAAGGAGATGGCGCCGTCGCGAGGGCTCTCACCGGCGCGCATGCTCGCCGAGGCTGAGCATGCCGTCGTCGAGCGTCTGCGTGTCGGTGCCCTTTGAGCCCGTAGGCACTTCTTCCCGCACGGCGTCTATTGACGACAGCCAGCGGTGAGGAACCGGTAGGTCCCTTCCACTTTGATCTAGGGTTAGGGTTTGTACTTTCCGCACGATGTCTAGGTGACGTCCGGCGGTGTTAAGGGGGCCGAGCGGAGCCCAAGTAGGACCCCTTTCCTTTTCCAGTTAGGGTTAGGGTTTGCTCTTCTGTTCGGATCGAGATCCGTCGTACTTTTCTTTCTTCTTTTCTTTGCCCCGATCTAGATCTACACACTAGCAACCAAGCTCCGATACCATTGTTGTACTTTTAGGATCATGTAGGTGTAGATCAGTGGGGTTCCTTTGTGTTTGTCATAGATATCGTGTGTATGGGAGAGATAGAGATGGAGAATGAGAGTTGGGACTAGGCACATACCATCAGCGTTGATCACAGGTTCGTCGGTGAAGATCTGCACTAGGGCAGCGATGGGCGGTGAAGAAAGGAAGCAGTGGCGAGGAGCTTTCCGCCGCTGGCAGTGCCGCCCTCGGGATCGGATTAGGGTTAGGATGGTGGAGTGGCGGCTGTGAAAACCTTACTCTCTAGCCAGTGGCTCCCACCTCCTATTTATGGCACTGGGCGACGGGGGCCCACCAGCCGTGCTTGGGCTGGACGCCCCCGATCAGGGCGCGAGTCAAGGCCCAAGTGGCCGTTGGGTCATCTTGGTGTGAGATCAATTCCAACACAGTGTACTAGGCTACTACTAGCTTGTTGTCCTACTCGTACAGTCCTACTATGCCACTTGCCCGCATGTCTTTCGTGACCATGGAGGACACTTTCAGAGACTGTTCCACTCCACGACTGCGGCATGTGTCATGCATCCTGCGATTATTTTTTATATGACAGTGACATTTGTTTGAATATTCTTCCCCGAGCAACGCATGCAGGATGAACTTTCAGAGACTGTTCTATTACAATGCTCGCTGAGGTGTGTTTTTTTTTTTTTGATAATGAATGCTCGCTGAGTTGGCGTAGGTGGGAATGGCAGCAATAGTTTAACCGGACCTGTGTGACTCCCTTGGCCCGTCCTGGAGTTCGTTCGTCCGTTCGTGCGTTGTGAACTACTAATCGAATCGAATCGCATCTCGCGTGGCCCATTTTGCACGAATTTTGGTCAGGACTCACGGTTTTTTCTAGACAAGTTAGGCGCCAATTTTGGATGGGTGCTGTTGCCACACCAGAGTGGAGTGATAGATTGCACTTAACTATTACACTGATGATGAATTGGCGCCAAATCTGTAACCATATATATATAGCCGCTTTGGTCTGTAGGTAATTAGTCATACAGAGAGACAAGCTAGATATATAGCTTCTTTGATCTGATCTGATCTGATCTGATCTGATCTGTAGGTAAACAAAGAGTTAGATCGATGATGGTGTCGGCTTCTTGCCTCAGCCTGCTGGTGGTCGCGGTCGCGGCGCTGGCGTCGGCGGCCTCCGCGCAGTTGTCGTCGACGTTCTACGACACGTCGTGCCCCAACGCATTGTCACCATCAAGAGCGCGGTGACGGCCGCTGTGAAGTGTGAACAACGAGTCCCGCATGGGGGCGTCCCTGCTCAGGCTGCACTTCCACGACTGCTTCGTCGATGCAAGTCTCCAGACTCTCGCTCTCGCATGGATCTTTGTTGAAAAGTTGTAGTCACACGTAGTACGTGGATTATGCATGTGACCAGATTTCACTACGTGTGGTGTTAACTGCAGGGCTGCGACGCGTCTGTTCTGCTGGCGGACACGGGGAGGTTCACCGGCGAGCAGGGGGCGATACCGAACAAGAACTCGCTGAGAGGCTTCAGCGTCATCGACAACATCAAGATGCAGGTGGAGGCCGCGTGCAACCAGACCGTCTCCTGCGCTGACGAGGACAACACAAGCGATGCAAGCAATGATGCATGCATGTCGGCTTTGCATTGCAGGGGGGCACACGATCGGGCAGTCGCAGTGCCGCTTCTTCCGCGACCACATCTACAACGACACCAACATCAACTCCACGTTCGCGGCGTCGCTGCAGGCCAACTGCCCCCAGGCCACCGGCAGCGGCGACTCCACGCTGGCGCCGCTGGACGCGGCGTCGCCCACCACCTTCGACAACGCCTACTTCAGCAACCTGCTGTCGCAGAACGGGCTGCTGCACTCCGACCAGCAGCTGTTCAACGGCGGCAGCACGGACAGCACGGTCAGGAGCTTTGCGTCCAGCGCGTCCGCCTTCAGCAGCGCCTTCGCGACGGCCATGGTGAGCATGGGGAACATCGCCTCCAAGACAGGGTCCCAGGGCCAGATCAGGGTCAGCTGCTCCACGGTCAACTCCTGAGTCCTGACCCGACCATGCAAGAGACAGAGACGCCCTGTGCCGCTCTGCGTGTGGACTGTGGAATAAAGGTCCTGGTAGCAACTAGCAATACTCTACCAGTAATACAGCTGGAACATCCAGGACAGCTTGCTTGTGTGTAATGCATACAGCATCTACGTATGTAATGAAATCCTCATGCAAAGGCATGGATATTTGGAAATGAATGTTTACATATATTTTAACTTCCTATATGATTTCGTATGAAAATAAAATTTATATGAAACTGTATGACTGAAGCTGATGAGATATACTCCCTCAGTTCCAAATTATAAGTCGTTTTGACTTTTTTTAATCCACGATTTTACTATGTATCTAAATAGAGAACTGCTCTAGTACACTTCTTTTAAAAAATTGCATGAATATTAAAGCAAAGCTCTAGTTAATTAATTAGAGGCAAAGATATTTATCCCGTGGTTCAGCTTGCGCTTGCCTACCTCCACGTTGTTGAGGAAGCCACCAAGGCTGGTTTCACAAACCCTATCCTCTTCTTAAGTCAAGAGAGCAAGTCTCTTGATATGAGAGGTTCTTACTAGATTGTTGGGGTGATTATTAACGTCCAAGAGCTTCCAGACAAGTTGGAAGCTTCACTAACGACGCCTAGCCAACTAGGAGCCTTGCTCCAAGAGTAATGAAGAGAATCCACCAGCTTGGACGTGAACCAAGTGCTCTTGAGAGTGAAGAACAAGTTGGAGAGCAATTGATTACAGTTTGGAGGCTCACACACTCAAGGATTGAATGGAAATCAATTGAAAGTGCTTGAGGTTGGTGGGAAGCATTCAATGGAGCTCTCTTTGTCTTTCTGGTCTAGAGCAAGAATGGCAAATGGTCAGATGACCGTTTGACGGGGGCCGAGGAGAGGTTTAAATAGCTCCCTCAACCCTTCAACGGTCGGCAAGTCGCGGCAGTGCCGCAGACCCCAGACAGCCAAGAGATAGGAGTTAGGGTTTGTTGTCTAGGTGAGGCTTTTGAGGATGCTTTGGTGGTTGGTTTGAGCACTTTGTTACACATTAAAGCTTGTGCATTGTATCCCCTTTGTAGTACGGTTTTTCTATACTTAATTTCAAAATAAAAATGAAATAAACTCCTTTTTAAGTTGGTTGCCGTGTCCTTTTGTAGCCGAGGGTTCCACCACTGCATGTGTCATCCTCTTTTACCTTTTACCTGCTTGTTAACCCGACAAATCTTATTAGTCCTCTAATTACGTGGTCATTATCACCAAAACTCACAATTAGGGCTTGATTGCACTTGCAGATAGCCTCTATGAGACGTTTGGTTGTAAAACCCCACCCTCTATAGTTTTTTGTTGCAAAAATACCATGCTACAAATGTGTTTAATTGTTTTTGCATGTTTTCACGAACATATAGCCATTAGAAGCCAAGGTTACTATGTTTCTTAGGTACTTGAATTATACTTATTCATCATCTTCCGATGAAAAAACATAAGTATAGAGAGTGAAAATTGATATGGTCATGATTATGCTTTATCGATAATTCATTTAGAAGACTCAAAAAGTACTGAGATTACACTTCTACAAGTATATGATTTTGATGTAGACATGTGAACAGCTATTTATGGGTGAAATATGCCTAGTTTGTACATTGTGAGATGGTTTTTGCACAAAAAACTGTAGATGGGTGGGATTTTACATCGGAGACGATCTTAAACTTTTTTTTATTCCTCAGATCTGGTAGTACAAGTTGTAGCATATGAACATACAACCAAACACACACATGCACACACTCGACACACACCAACACACACCACTAAGGTGTACGCTAGACTAGAACCTTATACTACCATACATATACGCCTACAAGATATTTACGAAGACACAGCTTAGCGACGGGCGCATCGCCTCCCCTTGTGGTCCATAGGCACCTAAGGTCCCTGCAACGAGAAAATGGGGGAAAACCCCTGCGGAAAAACCAGTGTCGAGTAGGACTCGAACACTGGCCGGTAGGAAGCTAGCCACCGGCCCTACCACCCGTGCTACGTGTGGTTCCCAAGGCAATCTTAAACTTAAAGCGACTTGATCCATGGATTATTCTTGCAATTTTACCCATTAAAAATGTCATCCAATGCGTGCCATGGCATGGACCTGGTGAGCTTCGAACTCACGGGATACCCCGGGCCTATTCACAATTCAGCAAAGCGATTACCACCCAACAAAATCCAAGGCCAACACCCCATTAAAAAAATAAATGAAATCCAACGCACACAGCCCTCGATCCCTGATTCCCCTCCCTGTCCCAATCCCCATAGATCTCCAAGCCCTAGCCTATAGGGATTCCCCTCGCTCTCTGTTGCCACCCACTAGGAACCCCAACCCACTGGCCATGGCTGCCGCCGCCTCCCGACTCCTCGATTGCTTTATATATCTTCTTGAGCAATGACACCCCCTTCCCTGCCGCTGGTCCTACCACGGCGTCCTTCACCAACTCCTTGGGCGACAAGGTCAGCGTCTGCTTCCAGCTCCACGATCAGTCACGACCGTTGTTGTACTTGTTGTGGCCGGCCGGTGACTTAGAGTACCTCCGCTTCAATGTCGTGGTGGCCCACCGTGACGCGGTGCTCTTCCAGATGATCTACCCCATCTTCGTTCCCCATCGCGAGTACCCCCATAACATGTACGACTACTTCCTCTATAGGGCAGGAGGCGCTGCCCCATCGCATTATCGGCTCCCCTCCATCTATGGCACCTTGCCCAAGTTCTAGGCCATGTTCAAGGCGGGATCCTTCCGCCACATTGACTAGAACCTGCACCGGCTGGAGTGCCTGGACATGGGCGTCCTGTGCTATGGTGAGGGCAACGTGGTCGTGGATGAGTTGTAGATCATCAGGACTTCAAAGGAGCCCAAGCTGCACGTGCTCATTCCGTCCAGTTTTGGGTCCAGCCGGTGGCAGTCCAAGAAGATGCGCGTCATCCATGGTGCTGCTGAGCTAGACTTAGAGCAGTTCTTGTGGAATTGGTCTGCCAACGCCGTCGTCCCGTTCGGGCGCTACCTGTGCTGGGTGGATTATTGCCAAGGTGCGATCTTGCTCTGCGACGTGTTCAATGACAATCCTGAGCTCCGGTACTTGGCATTACCTGCCAAGTTGCTTAGCATGTATCATCGTGGCTTTGGAAGATTGTTGGTGTTCATGATTGTGGGTGTTAATGAGGAGAGTGGTGTCACAAAGTTTGTCCGTGTTGTTGGTGGCAATGGCAGGATGATTGGTTCAAAATACATCCCTAAATCAAGCTTCATAGCTGACTCTTGGACATTAGAGAGAACAGAAAAGGATGAGATGATCTAGAAGAAAGGTGTTGTGGTCAGATTAGATGATCTCTTGCTGTCTGAAGCCTTTGCAAAACTCCCTCCCATGTCCTTGCAATTCCCTCATGTCAGCTTGAATGACCCAAACATCGTCTACTTTGTGATGGCAAATCAAGGGCACGTGATGGATGGGATTGAGTATGATAACACGTGGCTCGTAGCCATTGACATGCCAAACAAAATTGCCAAGTCATCATTTCAATATATCAAGAGGGAAGAAGGTAGCTCTGATGAGTACACCTCATTTGTCATGGCAAAATCCTGGGATTTCCATACCTTTATTCCCTCTGAGCTCCCAAAGTACTTAAAGACAGTCATAGAACATGAGTAGATTATTGATTCATGATGATCTGAAAAGATGTACATGCATGGGAGACTAAAACTTTGACCAACACTATACCAATACACCAACTTGCAATCAGTTCAGAATGTTAGACAAATATCTCAAGGGGGAATATTAAAGCGAATGTTTAACAATATATAGATCACTAGGGATGATATCCCACAATTGTTTTCTTTTACACGACTAGTATCATGCTACCATCTAAGCATAAACTAGCAAAGAGTGCTAGTTAACCAACTACCTCAGCCACATAATTACCAACACAAAAAAGATCGAATCCTATGCATAACAACAATGTTCAACATAAGATAGGTAGGTTCCGAAAAGATAACGCAATGCCACAAAAACTCAGAACATATCCAGAAAGCAAAATAACATAGGCTAAAGCAAAATATCCAGAAATGGATTATTGTTGTAGATATGTCTTGTATAGTCCACTATTCTGATACCTCCAGCCTGTAAAAAATCACTCCAACTTCATAAAGCTCCTCCAAATCAATTCTGCAGGATGAATGTGTATTAGATCCATAATTGACACCCAAACACAAGTTTTTTTTGGCAGCTGGGAAGATACATTTCATGTATTCATTAAAGCAAATTAAGCCCTTTGAACATCACCTCAAATCAAAATGTGCAGAAATTACCTTTAGAGCTTGTCTTCTATGACAAAGATTGCTTCAAACTCAGCTTTTCCAATGACATCATAGATGACCTTTTGCATCTCTGGGGTGAGTCTTGGGAAAAAGACATCGATAATTCTCTGGTGTTGAGTGGGAGTAACAACTGTTCTTCGTTGCAGGCGATGAGCAATACCATTTCTAATGAATTCAATAAACTTTTAAGCTTCATGTAACATCTTCTCAAAACACAGTAGTATGCTTCCCATCTTTCATACACTCAAGGTAGTATAGTTACCATTCGGATGTTCATATGTTTCCACGAGCACATCATAGAGATACACAGTTACTCTCTAGTCCTTAAGGTATGACAATCTGCTAAGAATCAAATCTTTATGTATTTTCGAGGCTCTGAATCTATCTAACATATTCTAACATATTCATACATCTTAATGATGGACCACCCTTGTCATCATCAGGAACCAATGAAGTATGAACTGAAAAAGAGCATGTCCTTTTTTGGCTTGGCTTGGATCGGATCAAATTGATCTGTGGGAATGTCAGCAACTTCAGTATCTGAGTGATTTTTTCCATCATAAAATTGGTCGTTGATAAACTTCCAAGTGCGCTCATACATCAGCCGCTTGGTGTCTAGGCCAGGGGAACATGTGAACTCTCTTAAACTTAGCTTGTCTAAAATGTGTGGCAAATATGTTGGAAGTGTTATATTACGCAAAATGCCAACCAGACCTCATATTCTTTTGCATAGATTTAATCACAAATGATAGGAATTTTCTACACCCATCAGTGAACAGTTTGTGTTTCTTCTTCCAGTGCAATTTACTTCAAATTAGCATGTGACTTGATGATGGTACTGTAACAACAAACTTCGTCTTCTTCTTGAAATCATCAAGATTCAAGATATCATTCTTAAGATTCAGGTTGAGTGTGTTGTCAATATAATTGTTGTAGCTGTAGCAGCTGATAGCTACGTAAACCAATGTAGTTAAATTAGCTAGGTTGCATTGTGAGATTATTATGATAGCAATACTATAAGAAGATGACCTTATTCATGTACACATGATTATCATGCACTTAGGAGATAATGAAAAGATACAGGTACAACTAGTTCAATTGCATGAAAAAAGACTAGAATAAACCAGCTAACACAACTAAAAAATAGCTAGGGATCGAGTCCCCGTTTTATAGGACCATGTTTACAGACATGTACTTTTACATTGCTGCCCTTTGACAGTTAAGGTATATTCCTGGATACTTTGAGGGTGCCTTCTTCCCCCTCGAGGGTACTTCAGGTCTTCTCTTGTGACAACTGCTTCTCCTAATGGGCCTGTGCTGAATTGCGCCAAGGCCCAACATGCCTTCTTCTTTGGCCTCTTCCGCTCCCCGTGTCACCTCAGACGAAGCCCACTGGGCCTTCCCCCTTCGAGGCCTTCGGCACAGACGAACTTGCCAAGTCGCAGCCGGTCTGGCCTTGCCCCTTCGAGGCCTTCGTCGCTTACAAACCCACCTTCGCCATGATGTTGCATGCTTCCCTGCCCATGCCCTTAGCCGAAGGCCCTCCTTCTGATCCCGGGGCCTTCGCCCAAAAGCTTCGGCATGCGCGAGACCTACAGTCATGACACTTCCAAACAACCTAGGTTAGCTGCACCTGCATTGAGGGACCTTCTGCCTAGGTCCTACGTCCCATAAAAAATCTTTACTTTCTATATTATTTTGTACCAAATTAAATTTCATATGAAATTAGTAGTGCTTATTATGAGGATCTAGAACCACATGAAAATTGGTGTAACATGTTCTCTACGTAACTTCTCTGTCTCCCCCTTTCCACTCGAACTCCAGGCTTAAGTCACTCTGCCGAGCTAAGGCTAAGGCCCTCAACTCCCAACTAGTTTGAGAGCGAGCCTCCGCTCAAGTGGCTAGCGGCAGCAGTGGCCACGCAGCTGGCGCAGGTTCGATTCCTGGAATCGGACCCGCGTTTCTCACCGGGCTAGCTCCTAGAATAAAATCTACAGTATCGTCTCGCGTGGTGCCACAAAGGGAGTGCGACGTTCCCGTAGCCTACGAAGCTACGATGGCTTCGATGATCTCCACAAGGACTCGTTCTTCTACTCTGTGTATAATTGTAGGTCTGATCGGGAACGTGTGGTGTGAGTCTGGTGTGTGTGGATGCGTGTGTGCTTGAACCGTTCAAAAAAAGCCATTTCGTTTGAAGCCATCTTGGTGCCATATTTGTATCTGTTCGGCATGCCAAACAGAAAGGTTTTTAACGTGAACTTATATCTCCGTCTGTGCTCACATAGTCACACGGGAAATTATGAATGTTTTTTAGAAGAGAAATTCCATCGCTTCATTGGTGAGATCTAAATTTTCCCATTTCAGTTGGCAAAATAATAAAAAATCAAATGGCAAAAAATTACTGGGGAAATTATTTTTGTAAAAAAACAACTTAATTATAAAAATAAAAAATCGCTATTTATCTGTTGTCCGAGTCGGTAAATGGACTCGATCCAGTCCCACAATAGCCCGCTCGCTCGTTCGCGAGCCGCTCTGGATCCAACTGCTATACCCTATTGGGCTCTTAGCCTGTACACGGAGTGGGCCACCTTGTCAACCACAGGCCCAGCACGGTCTCTTACTAAAACCCTCTCTGCCTCCGTCTCCGTTGGCGGGTGCACGCAGCTCCTGCAAAATCGAGGCAAGCAGGGCATACTCGAGCGACCGGCAAACCGCCGCGGCGAGTTTCCAGCGGCTTGCTGGCGCTGCTGCGGCGGAAGCGGCAAGGCTGAAGGCCAGCGTAGCGGTGGTCACACCGGCCGGAGGCGTGGCGTGAACCAGCAATCCGTCTAGAACACACGCAGCGCAGGGTCAGGTTTCAGGTTTCTTCAGGTTCGCGACTCAAACACTGGACCTAAATTCCCGTATTCTCCATGTTCAATTGGACGACCTAGGCGAAGTTAGATTCTTCTCGATTTCGGGAGACGAGAATTGGAAGCCAGTTCTCATTAATTAGGCCTGGTTTAGTTCCCAATTTTTTTTCCTTCACCCATCACGTCGAATGTTTGACACATGCATACTAAACGTAGACGAAAAAAACTAATTGCACAGTTCCCAGGAAAATCGTGAGACAAATCTTTTAAGTCTAATTAGTTCATGAAAAGCCTTACGTGTTACAGTATCCAACATGTGCTAATGACAGATTAATTAGTATCATTAGATTCGTCTCGCAGTTTCATGTCCTTCTGACATATCCGACGTGACACCCAAAAATTTTCTTTTCGCGAACTAAAGGCAGCCTTAGTTACACCCATGAGCCATGACCTATTGACCTGTACTGGCCACTGGGCACGCCCCTGGATATGGGGAAGTGGGGAATTGAGTAACTTATAACATGGCCGGCCATCAAAGCCTTTGATTCGTGGAAGATAAGTGGGAGCGAAGTGGGGAACATGGATCCAAAACCCTTTTTTTTTCTCAATCTGCATGTATTTTACACAAATGAACATGATTTCATATGTGCTTGCTTGGAACTGAGCAGGAATTGAAATTCATTCAAAATTTCACAGGTTGATGTGAGCTTCTGATCATCATTGGCTGTATAGTATCCTTCAGCAATGGCTTACTGCGATCACTGTCGTGGTAACTCCACCATAAAGGATCCTGACAAAGGATACATGTGAGCTCTCCCTGTTCTTTGATATAACGGGATATACAATGCAAAACCTGTCAGTATTTTTGTTATGAACATGGCCTTGCTTTGCTTACCACTCTGTTAATGCCTGTCCATTAGATTTTCATAAAGCAATTTTTGGCTCGTGTGCTTGTTTATCAGTACATCAACTGACATGTTTGACAATCAGATGCTGTGGTACATGTGGGAAGGTTCTTGATGACACGGTATTCAGTGATGAGCCTAATTTTTATAAGGATGGCAATGGGCAGGTTGGTTTTGACTCATTTCTTTGCAACATTTGGGGTTTTCTTTTTTGTTTACCAATTTCTCAGATTGATATGTTTTGGAGATATACAGAGCCGCATTGCTGGACGTGTTTTTGAAAGCATTGAGTCTATATACTCAATTTCCCGTCAAAGAACTTTAGACAAAGGTATGGATTGTAAGGCACTTATTTTTCACTACTCGTGATACTCTGTCAACTAATGTTTATACTTTGTATTTTACTAGCGAGGGGTGAGATTAGTCAGATTGTCAATAACTTACATGTGGGCGGTGGAGATACTATCATTAACAAGGCTTATCACTTCTATGAGGCATATATTTCTATTATTATCAGTCCATAGTCATGTTGTTTAAATGGAATGCAGCATCGTGATACTGATGTTTCTTCTTTTTGAAGTGCAGATAGCTCTTGACCGTAGTTTTACAAAGGGCCGTAGAACAACCCATGTTGCAGCTGCTTGCCTTTACATTGCCAAGCCGGTATGCTACAACCTAATTATAGGCTCACTACTTTCTTAATTGGAACTTCTGAAGCTTTTTGTCTATTTTGCTTACTTTTGTTTGAATATGACCATTCGTTGATTGACTTGTCTCCACCCTGGCCACTTTTGATGGGACTAGCAGTAGTTAATTTTATATTACGTTTACCTTTTGTTTTTGGAAAAATCCTACAAGTTATAATTCTATTGTATCCCTCTGTAAACTTGGAAAAGGTTTATTTTGTTAGATTGAAAATTGCAATAATTGACTGCAGACATACTAAGTGTTTCTTCACTTTACCCCCTGTGATTCTGGCCTCTAATTAGAAAATTAACCTTGAGAAGCTTCCTCTCAGTGGTTCATTAGGGTTAGGATGTTTAAATGCCTAATAAACTGTAACACAAGTAGCTTAGCTTTTCCAGGCCATAAAAATGCATGGCATACTCATTCAAGAGGCTTTGTTAATATATGCTGCATTCCTCCATGTATAAACAAGACATATATGTTCCCTGCATATTTATTATAATACTTCCTAAGAATTCCCCACCACTGTTGAGGTTACAAACTAAATTTTGTTGCTTCAGCAAGCTATATTGTAGTACCAACCTTCAGTTTTACCTTCTTTCCTTGCTAGGCAAAGTAAGAAAGCCTATCTTCTTATCGACTTCTCTGACCATCTACAAATAAGTGTGTGAGTATTCCAACTCTTTTGGCCCTTTATCTAGTATAACTCAATGAAGGGGCTCACTTGGGTTTTTGTTTCAGTTATGTCCTGGGTGCTGTTTTTCTCCAGCTCTGCCAAGTTTTGCTACTTGCAGAGCATCCAGTTATTCAGGAGCTTATAGATCCCAGCCTTTTCATCCATCGTTTCACAGATCGTAAGCTAATGACATATTCTGTTGCACTGTATGTTGAAACTAGACTGTTTTAATCTTGAAACTAGAACGTCAAAGGCCCAACCTGGGTCTATTTTTATGAATATTTGTTGAAATAGTGATTCCAAAAAAATATTTATCTAGATAGTGGAATCCTATTGGTCCAAAAGTTAAATAAAATCAGTGCTTTAGGTTAAAAAAATTTGAACTGTTGGGTTACCCTGCTTACCATCAGATCGGCATTGGAGTGGTCTGCAGGTTTTGATTAATGACATTGCCTCTGTTTGTTCAGTTAATCCATTCAGTGCAATTTGAGACTCACCTTCATCTATGGCTAACTGAAAATAACGCCATTGAACAATTTGTAGACTGGTTCATATTGTGCAAATATTATGATTTACATGCCACATGGGTTATGTTTATCAAAGATTTCTACATGTGCTATTATGTTAGGTTACAACTAATGGTATCCTTGTGGGCCTTGCTTCTAGAATCGATCAGAAATTGTTCCTCTCTTTTTATGTACATGGGTCTGATTATTTCAGGTTTTTATTACAGTATACATTGGTTTCGTTTTTAGGTTTGCTCTTTCCTAGAAGGGATAATGCTGTCTCAGAAACAGCTTTACGCATTGTCGCTAGCATGAAGCGAGATTGGATGCAGGCAGGTGTTCCTTACTACATTTTTCTTCCCTATATCTTTCACAAGGCTGTGATAAGCTTACTGCCTTAGCCTCTCTTTTGCAGACTGGGAGGAAGCCGAGTGGACTATGTGGTGCAGCATTATATATTGCTGCACTCTCTCACGGATATAACTACACTAAGGCAGATATTGTAAGTCCAGATGTTCATGAGATAGCTTGAACTTATTCATCAACTTGTATTGTGAATGTTCACCTATGTTGACCTACAATTTTTTGTTAGCGTATACCCATTGTCCGCCTAAAGAGTTGTTTAACCCATTTAACACCGTTTGAACACTGCACAGTGGTAGACTGTTTACGTCTAATCATCCGTTTATACCATTTAATTGGTTGTTTAGCCCGAATAAATGGCTAAACAGGCGATTAGGAAAACACTGTGTATACCTGTGTATTTTTTTTTTGTCTGTATGACATAGGCATATGGTTGAGTATTATAGTAACGACAATGATTATATTTTTGGTTTCTCAGGTTTCTGTTGTGCATGTGTGTGAAGCCACTCTAAAGAAGCGATTGATAGAGTTCGAAAATACAGATTCTGGCAGCTTAATGGTATGCTTCTTTCTTCGATGGAATTTCCAAATTTGAATAACCTAAAATTTATAACATCCAATAGAAATTCCTTGTGATATTGTGCAATTATTCTTTTCACACTGGCAGTTAACTCCTGCAGTGCTGTTCTCATGAGAACAAGAGTCTTCTGTTTGTAAGCTGCCGAACAAGAGTCTAAGGAGACTCTGAATTCTTAGGTTATTTTATTATGCTTGATTACAATCAATCTTCTGAACTCTATTAGAGCCGTTGCTAACTTCCTGGATAGCAAGCTTGCTGCTTCTCCTCTCACATCCGATCTGAAACAAACTCTGAAATGACTGAAACAAACAAACACATTCTAGCAACTCAACTAGGACGTCACCTCCTTTTTTCAACGTGCATACTTCTTTCCTATGAATTATATATTTGTATATGGTAAGAATTAGGTCTCATGAGTTGAATTATATATTTGTATATGGTAAGAATTAGGTCTCATGATAATGTTTGAAATTCTAGTTTTCGAGTGAAAAAGCTCAGATGATACTGGTTCTATCTAGGCCAGTAACTTCAAGCAGCCATTATTCTGCCATGTGGTTTTGATTTTTCATTTAAATGGTAAGTTCATAATTTTAGTTTGGCCATTACCTAGCTTTATCCCTTTCATTCAAGAGACAGCTCTCATCATCAGTTCGAATTAAGAAAACAGATTGTATTGCAATGCTCTTGGGTTGGCATTCATTGTGGATTTGCAAACTTTATCATGGTGTAATACACAAGTACCAACCTTGGCAGGCAATAATACTGAACCCCCTATCAAGAACACATTGATTACTTCTGTTGTCATTCTTAATGTACGTTATCACCAACATCTTTTTTAAACAGTTCTCTTAAGATGTGAGTACTCCTATATTTTCATGCCTCTCTGTTAGATTGAAGAATTTCTGGCAACAGCTGATGAATATAATCAAGAGCCTGTTTCAAAACGTTCACCCATGTCTGGAGAAATGCTTTGCAAGCACAAGGGAGATTTTGAGCATTTTGCTCATGGACTTTGTGAAAAATGCTACAATAAGGTAAACACGTTTACTATATATGCATACCACATTGACTTGTAGAGTTCATTTTCTTTTGACACTTTGTCCGATTGTCCAGTTCATTAAACTATCGGGTGGACTAGAAGGTGGTGCAGACCCTCCAGCATTCCAACGAGCTGAAAAGCAAAGATTTGAAGCTGCTAAAAGAGCTGAAGAAGCGGCTGCAGTTAAGGAGGCAGCAGTGGAAGAATCGCTTTGTGACACACAGAGCTCTGATGTTGAGAACACCATAACTCCTAGAGAGGTAATAGCTACTGTACAGAGGAATGCTCATACCATGGTAAGTAAAGTTGATATCCTTGTTCAGTATGTTTTCTCTGCCAAGCTCAGAGGCAAGCCGTGATAAACATGCTGTCCACTATTCTTAAGGTGCATCTTGCCTAGGCAACAAATCCTGCAGCCCCCTATTCCATTCAAGTCATGCTCTTGTCTACTGCTGTCAGCAATGTAAAAATAAACTTTACAACTAAAACAGTTTTGTCCGTTGAAAGGGTTAGTGGGAGTAACAATTCTAGGTGGTTATGTGAAAATCGCCCTGTGAAACATGTAGAAGTTTGGAACAGTTCCTAAAAAAGTTACCATATTCGGGAGAGCATTGGCAAGGTCAAACTCAATTTTTTTTCATGAGAAAGCAAAGAACAAAGAAAAAGCAAAAAAATCAGTATACCTAATTCTCGCACTGAATTGTTCTCCTTTTCTTCACTGTTTGTCAGTTTCACATGTCACAAAAGAAATGGAGTTTTGTATAGAATGTTGTCATGTCCTCTGCACGTGATAATTTTTAAACTTTGCTTGTATTCTGTGAAGTAGTTTTCATTTTTCTGCCCAGGTCATGGTTTCTACTAAATATTTACCCTGAATTTGGCACCACAAGGTGCTTTGGACCATTAGAGTTTTATACTCAACCTGCAGGGGGTAAGACCACCCCTGGGCATTGCTATGAAAGAAGAAGACCTTCTCACACAGGCCGAGAAAACCCCTGTGAGAACCGGGCCGGTCCTTTTTGACCTGTGCTTTGGCCATGGGACAAACGAGGGGATTTTCTTAACCACAGCCTGAAATTCGCTCCCACGGGGAGTTGAACCCAGGACCTGTGGAGTACCGCTGAGGCACTCTAACCAGATGGACTAGAGGCTCATTGGCGAGTTTTATACTCCAAGCAACAACATTATTGTAATGAATAGTAGTATTACAGAACGCTTCCCCGCTGTAATCATCAAATGGTTCGTTGCTGAAGTTTGGGATATGTGGCATTGTCCCATGTTATTTCTTCCGTTAGCATTTTTTTGTTAAAAACTCGTTGTTTGCTCATTTCACCCCTTATTATTTTCTCTGGGAACTCACATCGAACAGGGTATAAGAGATAAATCTTCAACTATTGCATCTGAGGAACTAAATGACTCTGTACTATCCAAGGATCCTGAAGGAGGAGGTTTGTTACTTTCTGAACCATCATACTCAGCTATAATGTTGTTTTTCTGTTCGAATCCTTGTTAAGTTGATTGCATCTTTAGGTGAAAATTGTGAAGGTGATGTTGATCCAGAAAGCCTTTCTGACATTAATGATGTAAGGATGCTTTTTCGGTGAATCATATTTTTCAGGATTTATCTATGGCACTATTAGGTGGAGTGATGACCAAACAAGCGTTTGCAATTTGCTGTAATGCTATCTTATAATTTTGTAGGTTGATTGGTACCTGCACAATGAGGAAGAAACACAACGTAAAAAGATTATCTGGGAGGAAATGAACAGAGAGTACCTTCAGGTAATGGAAACTGACACATTTTCTCACCTTGACCAAAGGATGCTACTACTTGCTGTTTGGTTTACAGGAACAAGCAGCGAAAGAAGCTTTGGCAGCTGAATTGGCAGCTAGAGATGTTGTGCAAGGGGCAAAGAAAGTAAATGCCTTTGTGCAATCAAACTTCCTGTGTACATTACACATTTGTTTACCATTTTAAGCTGAGCTGTATGACCATCCGTGGATATTTCAATCATAGAAACGAAGATGCAATGAAGACACCAAGAGCTCAAAAACCTGCTGAAACACCAGCAGAAGCAACATACAACATGCTGAAACGGAAGGTAAGTCACTTGTGCTCTGTCACATGCATCAAGAATGAGTGTCCTGTGGGCACCGTCAGTACATTTTGAACTTGGTGTGCAAACTAGCTGAAATTTGATATTCAATGGCCCTTCCCACAGGGACTTGGTTCAAAGGTCAGTGAGGTGGCTCTTGGCGAATTATACAAGGTATGCTTGTTTGTTTATGATTAATTACAAGATATTATTGAAATATAAAGTTTCATATAAGTTATATCCTGATGTGTGGCTGAGTCGATTATTTTCTCGAACTTGTGTCTGAATTGATGGAACTATATATTCTAAACTATTCTGCAGTATTTTCTTTAACAGCTCTTTATTGTGCAGCTGATTTTATCCTGAAAAAAACTAAATGAATTGGCAACATTGACTCTGTAATTTTCTGTTAAGCTACATTTTTGTGACTCAATGGTGATTTACTCTTTGAGCAGACTCTAGATGAAGATGGCAGCATAAATGAAGGAGAGATGGACTTTGAGGCACAGCATGGGCTGAACAATGCTGATGGTGAAACATTCGATCATGGTAACTACAACTATGATGGCTATGAGGACGATGGTGCAGGAGCCTACGATGGCTTTGATGATTTTGATTTCTAGTCGCAGCATCATTTGTAGAACGCCAATCTGATGACTAGCATGGCCTTTTGGGACAAGCTGGAAATCAGCGTACTGTACATAATAATTTAGTTTATTTTTTAGGGAGTTTTGAAGACTACGATGGAGCTATTGGATGGCCAATGTAGTTTTGCTTGGAACGGTCAATGTAGTTTTTGCTTCTATAATGTTTGAAACTAGGTTCTGACAGGTTGTAATTATAACTGACTGCACGATTCTAATGTTCATCATGCAAATCCTGGGTGCTCAATGGCCTACAAGGCATTGTACACATCCATCCCAAAAGGTTGTATGTACTCCCTTTGGCTTTCTCCTGAGCTATAAATTTCTCTAACTTTGACTAGGTTTTATTAAGAAAATATACATAAATGTCAAGTTTTGCTGGCCCCTCGCCGGATTCATCGGCCTCATGGCCAGATCAGGTGGTGCTACTCTGTGGTGCGGTGGCTCTTCATGTGCGTGTGCCAAATTTCAGAGTAAGCGTAGAGGGTGTAAGCAGGTACACGAACACAAAGACACACGCTACTGTTGTAAAAAAAAAAAGACACGCGCTACAGAATCTTGCTGCTTAGCTTGCTCTGGTGCAGCTAGCAGCGACAGTATCACGACGCTGTACGTACGCACGGAACGAAGCTGATGCCTCGCTCATTCGACGATCGCTCAGCTCAAGCGAAGTCACGCCTGGTTGATGACCCGGCAGTTCTCCCTGACCTCTCCTTGGTCGCCGGTGAGCGGGCTCAGGTTGCCCAGCTTGACCATGGCCGCGCCGAAGTCCTCCGAGAACTTGGTGGGGTTCTCGGCGTAGTACTTCACCAGGTCGCCGGCGTCGCCGCCGCCCTGGTACAGCTGCTGGTCCGTGTGCAGAAGCGCGCGGCCCTGCATGAGGCCCTGGTAGTAGTCCGTGTCGACGGTGGTCGGGGTGTCGTCCAGCGCCGACAGCACGTCGTCGTCGCCCGACAGCGGGCACCGCTCGTCCAGCGACGCCGCGTAGGTTGGGTCCAGCGTGGCGGTCTCGTTGTACAGGCGGCCGCGGAAGAAGAGGCAGCGGGAGTAGCCCAGCGTGTGGCCGCCGGAGAGCACCACCAGGTCGTGCAGGGACAGGCCGTGGGACTCGAAGCTGGACTGCAGCGCCGGCAGGTCCATGAACGGATTCGGGATTTCGTTGTTCGCGTCGTCCACGCTCGCTGTTGTCGCGTCGCGCCGCCCGAGGAGAACGTCGTACGAGGTTCCTCCCAGCTGGAAACGGACATACAGTACGCGCACGGACAAAAAAAATGAAGACTTTGGGTCACGTCATACTGTCAGTGTCAGTTCGGAGTGAAGATTTAATTTGGTTTAAAGGGTACGTGCTAGTTGCCTGGAGAAGAAAATTTTGGTTAGTGCTTTATGCTGTTGCTTGTATATCACACGGTTAGCTAGTGCGGTTCCGTGACTTTTGTAGGCAATGATTTGATCGAGCCGTGAGCTAGCGTGAGTGGATAAGTACGTCCAGCTGTGAACAGAACTTACAGCGACAATGGAATCGCGAGCGGCCACAGCCAAGATATCGGCGCAGGAGACGACGTTCCCCAAGCATATCGTGTTCACCGCCGACTTGATGGTGTCGATGACCTCGTACCCTCGCACGGACTTGTTGTTGGGCTTGGCCGTCTTCTCGCCGATCATGTCGTCGGTGTCGTCCAGCAGGATGGAGCCGTCACAGCCCTGCAACATATAGGTTACAGTTACATGGCTGGCTTGCATGGCGGCGGCGGCGTGGCTTGATCAGCTAGGTAGAAGAAACTCACATTGACGAAGCAGTCGTGGAAGTGGAGGCGGACCAGCGACGCCCCCATCCTAGGCTCCTTCACGATGGCGGCGCCGACGAGGACCTTGATGGTGGTCAGCGCGAGCGGGCACGTCTCGCTGTAGTAGTCCGCGGTGAGCTCCGCCCTGACCCCGAGAGCCGCCACCAAGAGGGCGAGGTAGACAGCAAGCACGCCCATTCGCGACGAAGCTGCCATCGATTAGCTGTTCTAGTACTGGTCGGTGGATCAAATTCAGGTGCAGTGAGTTTGGGGTGTGGTGATGGTGTTGCCGGGACGACGGAGGAGGCGTGTGCTTATATAGGATAGGGGATGTGAACTTGTGAAGTGTGCAAGAGGTGATGACAGGTAGAACAGCTAAATTCTCTAGTCTACCTACCTGTCATCACCATGTATTGTGTATATGATCGAGCTAGCATAGCCAGGCGACCAACCCATGCTTGTATAGTGGTTGATAGACCTAATGCATGCAGATCTAGGCTTTTATTCTCGGCGTGTGCGAGGGGCTTGCAATTGTCGACCGAGAGCAGTTTCTTGTTCGTTTCACCAATGACCAATCCGTGTATCTGCAGGCTTGTGTTAAATTTTCCCGGAATTAATTTATTTATGCATGCATCTTAGTTGATTTGGTTTAGTTTTGGCACATTTATCCTCCGTTCATGTTGTAGACACCTAGTAGTATCAGTCACACTGTTTCAAAACAAAACTCATTTTCTGACGCACAGCGAGCAAAAGTATATATCTTCCGGCCGGCGCCTTTCTGAAGAGTCAAAACAAAAGATCATCATCAGATCATTAATCCAATGAGTTGGTTAGCACAACGTTTCGTGCTCAAGCTTGTTGCTCACCGACTCACTTCACTTCCTGTCTGCATGTGTGCCCGTCATCTAGCTATCAGATCCTCTTTCTGCGTAGTAGTCTGTTAGCTAACACGAAAAGAAACCATCCAAACACCATTATTTATATCCGTCTCGCTCGAACAGCTGTATAAGTGTACAGAGAATAATTTTATCAGGTCCGTTAGTTATCCTGACCTTCGCTTTAAGCAGGATTGGTGAAAAGATATGATTAGAAAGAAAAACTGATTTCTTCGATTCTCCTGTCCTTGTGCTCTTATCTATATTACTCCCTTTGTCCCTGTTATAAATGGACATGCAGCCCGAGCTCGTCGGCCCCGTCCGAAGCCCGCCTTTTTGGCCTGGCATGAGCGGACCCGGGCTGGCACTGCCTGGGCCTTACCCTAGGCACGACGTGGCCTGCTAAGACTAAGAGCCCCATGTGGCCACGCCCCCACCCACGAACCTTGACTCCCTTCCCCTCCCCCTGCGCACGCGCAGCCCCCTCCCCACGCCGCACTGCGCGCTGCACCGTGGTTCGCGAACGCCCCCTCCCTTCCTCGCTTCACGGCGTCGGGCGAGGCCGTGAGGCGAGCGCGAACGTGGGACGCCCCCTCCCCTTCCCTCACGCAGCACGACAGCCGAGCCAAGTGTCTCCTCCCTTTCCTCGCGCGACCTCCTCGCTCCGAGCGCGGATGCTGATGCCCTTCCCTTTCGTCGAGCGACGCCGCTAGAGCAAGCGCGCCGGCCTCGAGCTCCGTCCCGACGCCATATCCAGTGTCAAGGTCCCAAGGGCTAGCTCGCCGCCGGCCACTGCCATCTCCGGCTGCTCGTGCTTCCTCCCCTTCCCAGCTTCCCCCTCTCTCTGGCGACTCGCGCAGCGCCTCGTGGGCCTTGGGCTGGCCCAGCACAGTGGATTGGCCGTGCTTCTCGGGGTGGCCCGGCCCGAAAAACAGCCGAGCAGGCTGCGACTGAGCCGTTAGTCAGGCACGACGCCTGGCTCGACATGGCCAGGGAGGCACGGCGTGCCGTGCCGATCTGACCCCCTTCGGGCCATGCCTGGCACAGGCCCGTGCCGTGCCAGGCCAGGCCGGCCCGTTACCCATCTATAGTCACTGGATAAATAGATTTTTAGAGTTGACTTTTTAAGCTTTAACTAAATTTTTAGAAAAAAAAACTTTAAGATTTATGACATCAAAATAGTACTCCCTCCGTGTCCCAAGTAAGTCAATTTCTAGAATCTATGCAAGTCAAAAGTTTGACTAACTTTATAGGAAGAAGTAGCAACATCTATGGCACAAAATGAGCTTATTATAAAAAATATATTCTATGACATATCTAATGATACTAATTTAATGTTATAAATCTTGACAGTTCTTTCTAATGATAGATCTCATCGCAAATAATATAGTGGCGCAAACAAAACTGAAAACGAAGGACGCAGGCTGTACGCAACAGCTATCGCATTAAAAAAAAAAGAAAACAAAATAAAAAGACAACCCACTTCCATCTCTCATGGGCTGCGCATGACTAAAAAAAAAAGAATGACTAAGCAGGCCAGCCCACCTGCACGCCCATAACACAGGAACTCTGTACTCACATGCGTTAGGCGGGCTAGGCCACATGCGGGCGGAAGGCCGTTACTGCAGATGGGCCTGAAAAATATGACTCCCGCTGCCATCCCAGGCCCATCTGGCGTCTCAGCCAATCACACCGGGTGGACGAGCGGGAGAAGATGTTGGACGTCGACCTCTCTGGGTCGGCGCTACGTTCCAGAAGAGGAGCTTCGTCATCATCAACACTTGCTCATCACACAAAAGCCCAAGAGACATTTAACATTTTGCACCACCACCACCACTATTGCTTCATCTCCGATTAGTCATAAGCAAGAAAAAAAAAACTCAATTATATTATAAAAACTAATCGTCTATTAACAACAACAATGGTACGTCTGAACGTTCTCATCCGATTATGTTAGGCAGCGTGTGCACTTCCTGATCTTACACGTACGTGTACGTACGATTTTGCAAATTGCAGGTCTCCGTTCTTTTTTTCTTTCTTTTTGATTTTTGATTGAAAATGCGCAACTCGATCGTCTCCATTAATTCTTGCTATAATAAAAGAGTAGACATCCACACACGGGAGTCCATATATGGCAAACATAAAATCTCTTGTACGTACGTACGTGGAGCTAGCCGACGGGCAAGTCATGACACACAGGCCGGGTCGGATGAGAATAATAAGGCGACCACCAATATAATGTCCACGAGGCCACGTTCCATGGGTGGAAAACTTACGCTTATTCGGTGTGCCGACCGGCAAGTACACGCGGAAAATTAATAAAATCTGATGAATGCACGTGATATATACGTTTTTCCACTATGGATATCATCCTCTGGCCGGCCTATAAATACGTGCTTGGTAAGGTCGAACGTCTTCAAGGCACACACACGGACCGGACACGGTTGAGAAGCGAGAAGAAACCATCCGCAAGCAGCCAGCACCGATGGCATCCAGTAAGTCCGTGGCTTCCCCTGCAGCCCTGGTCCTCGCCGCCCTGGCACTCATGCTCGCGGCTTCTGCGCCGCAGGCCCAAGCAAGGCCACCACCAGCACGGGTTCCAACGCCTGCACCGATGGTATCATTAGCAGCTCCTCCAACAACGCGTGCTCCAGCGTCTGCGCCAGCAGCACCAACGCCTGGTGCACCGGACCCATCTCAGCAGGCTTTGCGCCCTACCGCCGGTTTCAGGAGGAGCTTCACGCTCGAGGATACAAAGGTCGTACCTCGTGTTCAAATCGGTGCCGTCACCATAGGACAGCGTGGGAGAAACAATGTTATACAACACGTACTATAGTACGTATGTAGTATGAATAATTTGTCATAATACAATGTGCATGCGTGCGTGCGTGCAGCCGACAACACTGGTTCAATAAATAATTTAGCCACAGGTATCTGAAATATAGCAGCTTCGTAATTTAGCAGGGGTCCACCTGCTTGTTGTTGGGTGACATACATGTTTGTGTTGCGTTGGTGCCCACGATAGATACATGTACTGAAAGCTTATATACTACTACATTATACATGACTCTTACACAAACGATGGCCCGATGTGCCAGACTATGGGGCTGTGTGGTTTCTGTTCTGGGAATCTTGCCTGCACCAGGCTTCACTCCCGGGCGTTCGATTTCGAGCGTCTGGGGCTGGATGCACCTGCCTGTTCCAGAGCCTCCAGGCGCCTATTTGGTATAGCTCCTAGAGCAGCTTCTAGGCTGAATCCAGTAGGAGATTTGTCAGACAATTTTTTTTTTACCAGAAGTGCTTCTATGCAAATTGTAAAGTGATTCTCTAAAATGAACTAGAGCCATGAGCTGAAAAAAATAGCTTTTCTTGATTCACTCTGATGGGGACGAGGTTCCAATCTTTGGTCAGGTTATGATAGCTCTCGTTTTGGTGTAACGTGACACACCGATCCGGCTTCAGATCAAAATACCCGAACCCGGCAATCTTAGCACGATGACTCCTTTGGTTATCAACTATCACTAATCCGGTTGACCTCACCAAAAAGGCTAATCCCTGCATGCAAAATGAAGAACACAAGCAAAAACTCGCAACAAGCAACTCAATTGAAGTAATAATTGCAGATATATAATTAAGTACTCAAAGTTAGAATTTCACGCCTCTGCATATAGTTCAAGAGGATGCTAATGTGACTCACTTGTCATTTTTTCTCCTCTTGATACTGCAATATCTTGCAACTTCTTGATGTTCTACATGAAACCAACTTATTGTTTGATTGTGTTCGCTCTATAGGGGTGGAGCCCCGAGAGGGCGCAAGCGAACGTTCAAATTCTAAAATCAAAGGGAATCGAGCCCTTTTAGTAAGGATTGATCGGGCCTTTTCCTGCCAGGCTGCCACTAAAGAAAGCCCAAATCAAAGGGAATCAGGGCCTTTTCCTGCCGCTCTCACCTGCTCTTTTTTGTTGGCTTGGCTCCACTCTGGTTTGTACCCATATTATCTCTCCACTAGTGAAGGGCACGCGCCCTCGCGCGCGAGGACAAAGGATTATGGTAAGAATTATTTATGTATGGCACATATGTCATATACTTGGTGGTAACATGGATTTATCTTTCAATATGTGAATAAGAAGACACATAGGTTCATACCAGTTGCAGATAGCCACGGTTAAGTAACGGTAGTTCTTAGTACGTGGCATGAATATTATACAAACAACAGGCCTGGGGATATGCTTGGCTCAGTTTTTGTACAGGACGATCTTTTGGCAGTATGGTGTGGCACATTGAGGAGGTAAATAAGCTGAACATACGAAGCTAACTATTTTCATGTTTTAGCTGTCGGAGCTGATCCCGCGGATGTCACAAAAGGGTGAACCTGCTCTTTGGTTGTCTGCAATGACCTGATTCGACAGATAAAACATTAAGTTAATAATAGTTTCATTCCTAAATGACATTTTTATGGAAAATGGTTTTTTTCAACATTTATTTCCTTAATAATCTAACTGTGCAGGTAGTAAGAGCCTACATTAGCGAACACCTGGCTGTATATGTTTTATAAATTTTCAAGGAAGGCCAAGAGGCAGGAGCAAACATTGGGAAGGCGATGCTATACACAGATTTTTTGTGATATGTTTACCTATTTTGGGGTCTTAGGAAATGGAGCCTTCTGACCAGTTTCCTTTGGCTGATGGTTGTGGCCAATAGATTTAGCCCTGCAATTGACATGAATATGTTAATGACAGACTATATACATCTGAAGGGTGAACTGTAATGCATGCCTAGCCTTGTAAGTGTACCTTTTTGCTTTGTGATGTAACAAATTTTCAGGTGGAATGTTTTGGTCATCTTGTGTAGCTGCCGTTTCGTGTACACCTCTATCTTTCATCTTGTAAGCATGGATTTTGTAATAGGAAATTGTTACTGTTAGAGTGATATAATACAAATGTGACATAATGCAAAGGTATATCATTTAATTGTGTCATATACATGGGAAGTGAACTCATGTGGACTAATGCTATAACGCTGTGTAGGTATTATTACTGGACGAAAATGTCTGAGCTTCTCTGATGTTTGAATTCAAGTAATAGTGAAAAGCAGTGCCACCACTAACATAAGGTTTATCTGCAATGCAGTGCTTTATAATAGGAACGTTTTTTTCCTTTAGAGGGAAGCCATTCAGAGATCTAGAGAAGAGATTCAGAGATAACTAAGATACTAGATGCCTCCATCAGCTTTGTCACTGCTTCTTGTTTCTCTGCAAAACAGAGTGTACCACCGTGTTACCAAATTACTAGAAGCAAGATGCAAGGATAGCTTATATAAACCCAAGGTGTTATCTGCTCAGAAGAAGCAGTTTTAAAATAGCAGGTCAACCAGATAAAGCAATACTCTGTACAATAACAGACAATATGTAGTTAAACAATGTCATGAAAAGAGAGGTTCAAATCTAACTGTGAGTAAGCACAGGAAAAACAATATTTCAGTGAATATAGAAAGCATCATAGATTTTCTTCTTTTGATCTCGAGTTTGCAATGAATAAATTTCATGGTAATGTGGTAGACAAATCTACAACAACTGATGGAAATTCAAGATTTGTACTATGAACTTATAATATGCATGTAGTACAACTTTGAAATAAGCACAAGATAGAAAAAATACATTTATTTGTATGTATAAAAATAATGAGCAGTGGATTTTAGATGCAAGAATAAAACCAAATATGGGAAAAAGGTAACGGGTATGTAATAGCAGACAACAATACAATTGACTGAAAGTAAAGTTACTTCTAGAAGAGCATAGCTGCCCATAAAAGCAATGTGCACAACAGCAATTGACATTGTGCATTTGTGTAACAACACAATATCGACATTTTCACTTTGAACAAGGAGAGCAATAATTAGCATACCTTTAGCCTCATCATACACCTAGAAGAAAAATCGTACATAACATAAATAGTAAATCAGCAATAGGATAATAGCCATGTCTTGTTCTAGGTGATCAGACATGCTGATTTCAATAGAGAGAGGTATGTGGAAATAGTTTGGAAATCAGCGTGTTCACCTTGTAAGCTACTCTCTCAATTCCAAACTCTAAGACATTTTGGCTTTTTAGATACATAGATAGTAGATACATGACAAAAGTAATGTATGTACAAAAGAGAAAAATGTCTGCATATTTGTAACTCGAATACATTAACATGACGCTTGCCACATCACAAACAGCCCAGGTTGCAATGCAGTGTTTTATAACAGGAACAACTTTTCCTTTAATGATAAAGAATTGACCTCCTAAAAAAACAGTGATAATAACTCGATAAATAAGCTGTGAATTTTGGCAGACCATTCTTCCAATTGGGATAGCCTTTCATAACTTTTGCATATACAATTCATTTTTCGGAGCCTGCTCAGCTGCCTAAGTGGTGGATAAGAATGTCAAGAAGAGAAGGCTAGATATTGTAGCCAGTATGACAACAGAGAAGGCGGCGTCTACAAGTGGCTAGGTTTGGACTTTGGGCGGTTGGCCTGCGATTCTCTATTAGGCCCATGGCCTTGTAAGCGCTAGCGTATAAGTACCGAGAGGTGCTCGGTTAGAGGCATCGAACACCTGAACTTGTATTCTGTTCTTGCATTCAGTACTCATTCTGTTATTCAGCAAGTTACATTCAGTTAGCCTTACAGTTACAAATTCTTGCCCAGTTCTCCAATCCTTACGATTTTTGCAATTCCCTTTTTGCAATCCACTTAGCTCACCGTTAGGTTTGATTCGTAGCTTGACAATTGGTATCAGAGACCCATGTTCCTTGGCTTGATCTTCGTTCGTCTACCTTGATCGCAGTGGTAATCCCGATGGCTGGTGATCACGGTTCGTCGCCTCGGTGTTGATCTCGTGAACCCATAGGTCCGTGCCGAGGTTCACCGGGTCGGCGAGGAACGGAGTTGTTGCGCTGCAGGATTCTTCTCCACTCTGGCGTCAAAGAAGAAGCCGACCAAATTCTAGCACTCAATTCATTTTCCCACGCTCCACCAGGCTGGTTGGACCTCAATTCGGCACCGGTTCCATCGCCGCACTCTGTTGCGAGCGGTGATGACAAGCCCGTTGGGCACGACTTGCGCATCAATCACCAAGATGACTGCACTGGGTTCCACGGACCCTAGTCGTAGAACCCGGTCACAGGTATGTTTCCCAGGCCACCTCCTACTCTGTTTATGCCTTGTGACTTTGTTCGTTTTTCCCAGAATCATTCTCCCCTGTTTCCTAAAATGGAATTCCCAAAGTTAGATGGTACTAACCCAGGCTTTGGCATGAAAATTGTGAGATGTTCTTCGAGGTGTACATGGTGGATCCCTCGCTCAAGACCTATTTTGATTCCCTCAACTTTCAAGGTTCTGCTGCTACTTGGTTGCAGACGATTCAGAGGCATGGCCGGATCACGGATTGGGGAACTCTATGTGACCTGGTCATGAGAAAGTTTGATGAGGATTAGTACCAGCTTTTGCTGAATCAGATTGAAGTTCAACGACAGACAAATTCAGTCTCTGAGTATCAGTTGGAGTTTGAGAAATTAGCTCATGGACTGTTAATTACTGTACAATAATAGCTATGATGACACTTATTTTGTCACCAGATTTGTAGCTGGCCTAAAGGATGAGATCAAGAAGGTGATTGTCTTGCATAGATCAAAGTATGCGGACACAGCTAGTGCCTTAGCTCTGTTGCAAGAAGAAGAGTTACATAGGTCAAGGTCTAAGGGTTTCAGTAAAGATTCTGCAAGAACCAGTTTCAGAAGTTTGCCTGACAAACCTAGGAGCAGTGATGGTCAAACATCTAGACAGAAGATGTAGAAATCTAAAACTGATGATAAATTGGCAACTCTGAAGGAGTTTAGAAGAATAAATGGGTTGTGTTTCAAGTATGGTGAGAAGTGGAGCCACAACCACAAATGTCCAGCTCAGGTCTCACTACATGTCATTGAGGAATTATGGGATGCTTTGGAAGATACTGAGTCTGAAGCTGAAGCTGCTGACAGTTCTGAAACTGAATAAACAGTCATGGTTGTGGGACATTTAGTGGCTGACACAACAGTAAAAAGGAAGACTATGAGATTGTGTGTATAGATTGGCAACATACAAGCTCTCATATTGGTTGACTCAGGGAGTGTTGGATCATTCGTCAGTCAGCGGTTAGCTAGTCAATTGACTCACCTTGCTACTCCTTGTGAGCCATCTCATTTTGTGGCTGCTGATGGGAGTCCCAGGATCTGCAATATATCAGAGAATTGACAGACTACAGTGGAGTTGTTAGGGCCAAATTTTGTATCAAGTGTGGGAATTCTGCCTCTCAAATGTTTTGACATGATATTGGGTGAGGACTGGTTGGAAGCCTGCAGCCCTATGTGGATCCATTGGGTGAAGAAGCAAATGAGATTTACTCACCAGGGCAAGAGAATTATGCTAAAAGGTATTCAGAAGATGGAAAAACTGCGTGTTCGCGTCCCCTTCCTCCAAAAAACGGTGTCTCGCGCGTTGCTTGGCAATGGTCCGAGCTAAGGACGAGAGGCCGAGAATGTTGCCTTGAGATCACGTCGTAACTCAAGCTCTTCGGGGGAGGGTGCACGTGACTCTTGCGCATCTAGCTCATAGATGATTGTGTGGAGCCTAACCCTACCGATGTTCACCGCACTCCAGCTCTTGAGTGTCATGGCGATGGAGCATAGCTTACAGTCTACGCGTCGGCAAGCAACCACATCGAGCAGGGGTCGAGACCATTCAAGCCGGACGACATCGAGGAAACCATCGAACTTCACCCAGATGAGTTCAAAACGGAACAGTGGTCTTGCCCATGGCTCAGAATTGAGCAAAAGGAGGGGCACATGATCAGAGCAGTCGGATGAGAGTGCATGGAAGGCGTGCGCCGGGTACTGTTCAAGCCACTCGACAGAAGCGATAACAACTGAATTATGATAGTGTTTGGTTGGTTCAACAGTAACATAAACATAAATGAAATTAGTTCAATTGCATTTCCCACTGGTAAGGTCTGCAGCTTTAAATCGTTTGCGTTTGTGCTATTGTCGGTAGAACCAAACAGCTCGTATATTGTAAAAACTTATATATTGTCTATTATAATCACACATCATACTCAACAACAATGGTACGTTTGAACGTTCTCAACCGAATAAGTTAGGCAGCGTGCACTTCCTGATCTCTTAGCGTACGATTTTGCAAATTGCAGGTCTCTCCTTTCTTTCTTTTTTTCTTTCTTTTTGAAATGCACAACTCGATCGTCTCCATTAATTCTTGCTATGATAAGAGTAGGCATCCACACGTGAGTCCATGGCAAATAAAATCTCTTGTACGTACGTGGAGACGACGGGCAAGTCATGACACACAGGATGAAATGCGACCTCCAAATGTCCACGAGGCCACGTTCCACGGGTGGAAAACTTACGCTTATTCGGTGTGCCGACCAGCGAGTACGACACGCAGAAAGCAAAATCTGCACGTTATATTTCCATTTTCCAATATATATCTCCTCTGTGCGCACAACGCTGGCCAGCCTATAAATACTTGTTAAGGTCGAGTGTCTTGAAGGCGCACACACACAAACAGGATTGACAAGGGAGAAACCATCCGCAGCTAGAGCCAGCAGCGATGGTATCCAGCAAGTCCTGATAGGTTGATAGGATCTTCTAGTAGAGCACCGAATTCGAAAACAAGAGAAAGACAGTGAAGTAGATCTAGGAGTTTAGGGATTAGACCGTCGTTGGAGGGAGCGGATCCGGAGGCGTCCATGGTGTTGGTGTCGTGGTGAAGTAGATCTCGTCGTCCTTCGGGCCTCCACCGACGCTGACCGACGACGGCGGGGAAGGAGTAGAAGGGAGGCAGCACGGTGGTGCTTCCCGACGCCACTGCGCGATGCCGATCGGAGGCCTAGGGTTTGTAGAGTGGGTTGAGAGCACGGCGAACCTTGGGTCAAGTGCCTGCGGCCCCCACTCCTCTTTTTTATAGCGCAGCGCGTCGGGGGCTCACCAACCATGGATCGGTTGAGCACCCCCGATCAGGGCGCGATCCAGGGGGAAACGAGGCCCTAGCCGTTGGGCTGGGCCTGAGATCAATCCAACATTCTTCCCCTTGATCTCATCTCTGCTTTCTCGCTTTGTTAACACACCCCATCACAAATCAGTATATTGAGCATGTTTCATCATAACAGTTATCACTGTTAGATTAGACAGCCACAGACACTTTTCTGTTCAGAGGTAAATCCTCGCCTTGGGCCCCTTACTATCTAGGAATCACAGGCTTTCCCTTAAACTCATGCCGGCTACATGTTCTCTGAACACATTGGGTGGTAAGCCTTTTGTAAGCGGATCCTCTAACATCTTTTCTGTGCTTATATGTTCAAGACTTACGATGTGATCCTGGATTTTATCCTTCATAACATAATATTTAATGTCAATGTGCTTGGAGGCATTGCTTGACTTATTGTTGTGAGCATACAACACTGCTGGCTCGTTGTCACAGTACAACTTTAGTGGTTTATCGATGCTGTCGTCCACCTTTAAACTAGGTATAAATTTCTTAAGCCAATTCACCTGTCCTGACGCCTCATAACAAGCAATAAACTCAGCATACATTGTGGACAATGCAGTGACTATTATTTGTTTTGAGCTTTTCCATGATATGGCTCCTTGTGCGAGAGTGAATATATACCATGAGGTGGACTTTCTATCATCTCCCGCGTAATCAGAATCTGAATATCCTACTATTTGTAGGTCATCAGATCTTCTATAGGTTAGCATGAGCCCTTTCGTGCCTTGCAAGTATCTTAAGACTTTCTTTACTAGATTCCAGTGTTCCATACCTGGATTACTTTGATATCTACCAAGCAGCCCAGTCACAAAAGCTAGGTCTAGGCATGTGCACACTTGAGCATACTGTAAGCTTCCGACAGTTGAAGCGTATGGAACGGCTTGCATGCGATCGCGCTCGAACTTGCTCTTGGGACATTGATGTTCCCCATACTTGTCACCTTTTACAATAGGAGCAGGTGATGGTCTACACTTATGCATATTGAATTTCTTCAACATTTTCTCTATATATGCCTCTTGGGACAATCCCAATACCCCTCGGTTTCTATCTCGGTGAATCTTTATGCCCAAGACAAAAGAAGCTTCACCTAAATCTTTCATATCAAAATTTGACGACAAAAATCTTTTGGTTTCCTGCAGCAGAGTGACATCACTACTTGCTAGTAGAATGTCATCTACATACAGTCCTAGGAAAATATATTTCTCATTCTTAAACTTTGCATACACGCAATTGTCCTCAACATTCTCTTTAAACCCAAACTTCCTGATTGTCTTATCAAACTTCAAATACCACTGTCTCGATGCTTGCTTTAATTCATAAATGGATTTCTTCAGGCGACATCCCATTATTTCTTTGCCTGTCACAGCAAAACCTTTCGATTGTGCCATGTACACTCTTTCTTCTAGATCCCCATTGAGAAACGTTGTCTTCACATCCATCTGATGTAATTCTAAATCAAAATGTGCCACTAGGGCCATTATGATTCTAAAAGAGTCCTTGCTCGAGACGGGAAAGAACGTTTCATTGTAATCTATCCCTTCTCGCTGAGTAAAACCTTTTGCTACCAGTCTTGCTTTATACCTTTCTATGTTTCCTTTGGAGTCACGTTTCACTTTGTAGACCCATTTGCAGCCTACTGTTTTGGTTCCTTCAGGAATTTCTTCTAGGTCCCAAACTTTATTGGTACTCATGGACTTTAATTCATCTTCCATGGCTTCTTGCCACTTAGATGCTTCAGTGCTCCTCATGGCTTCTTCAAATGAGGTGGGTTCATCCTCCATCTGAACTTCTTCGCATTCATAGACTATGTAGTCATCTGGAATAGGAGACTTTCTCGCTCTTTGAGGTCTGCCAGAAGGTTCTGTTACTGGCATTTCTTGTTCTTGAGGTTGATCTTATTGGGGCTGCTGTTCATCGACTATGGGTTCATTCGGCTCCTGAAAAACAGGTTCCGAATTAGCCGTAGGCGAAATTACAGCAGGTGTTGTCACCACTTGCGTAGGTCCAACAACAACAGGCAACGTGAAGTAGGGTTCCTGCACCATAGGGATGGGCACGAACACCCGCTTCTCTTCAAGGGTGATTTCTCGTGCTATCTTGCTCCCCCTGATCATCTGATCTTCTAGGAAACTAGTGTGTCTTGTTTCCACAAACTTGGTATGTCTACCAGGGCAGTAGAAACGATAACCTTTAGACTTTTCTGGATAGCCAATAAAATGACAACTTACTGTTTTAGGGTCTAGCTTTCCTATGTTTGGGTTAAATACTTTTGCTTCAGCAGGGCTCCCCCAGACACGCAAATGGTTGACTGAGGGTTTCCTGCCGGTCCATAACTCATACGGTGTTTTAAGTACTGACTTGCTTGGAACTCTGTTGAGAATATGAATGGCGGTTTTTAAGGCCTCCATCCACAAACTCAGTGGCAGAGTGGAATAGCTCATCATGCTGTGCACCATATCCATTAGAGTACGGTTACGCCTTTCTGCTACTCCATTTTGTTGTGGGTCCCCGGCATTGAATACTAGGCTACTATGCCATTTTCCTGTAAGAACCTTGCAAAAGGTCCAGGAACTTGTCCATAAAGGGTATGTCGACCGTAGTACTCCCCCCCACGGTCAGATCTTACTACTTTGATTTTTCTGTCTAGTTGATTTTCAACCTCAGCCTTGAATATCTTAAACTTGTCTAAAGCTTCTGAACGTTCTTTGATTGGATATATATATCCAAAACGAGAGTAGTCGTCTGTGAATGTGATGAAGGAATCAAAACCATCCATAGATGTCACTGGAAAAGGTCCACAGATGTCTGTGTGGATCAATTCTAGTACTCTCGTGCTTCGCTTAGCGCCTTTCTTTATGTTCTTTACTAACTTGCCTTTAATGCAATCAACGCATTGCTCTAACTCTGAGAGTTCTAGTGGTGGGAGTATTGATTCTTTGACTAAGCGTTCTATTCTTCCCCATGAAATATGGCCTAAACGACAGTGCCATAATTTCGATGAGGAATCAATTCTTTTCCTTTTCTTGCTAGCATCTGCGGGTATTGCATTCTCAGCATTATTACATTCAGCATTCACATTCTCAGACATAGATAATAAATAAAGTTTGTCTTGTCGGAAGGCAAGACTCACACACTTATTATTTAACTGTAGGAGCTGATCCCGCGGATGTCACAAAAGGGTGAACCTGCTCTTTGGTTGTCTGCAATGACCTGATTCGACAGATAAAACATTAAGTTAATAATAGTTTCATTCCTAAATGACATTTTTATGGAAAATGGTTTTTTTCAACATTTATTTCCTTAATAATCTAACTGTGCAGGTAGTAAGAGCCTACATTAGCGAACACCTGGCTGTATATGTTTTATAAATTTTCAAGGAAGGCCAAGAGGCAGGAGCAAACATTGGGAAGGCGATGCTATACACAGATTTTTTGTGATATGTTTACCTATTTTGGGGTCTTAGGAAATGGAGCCTTCTGACCAGTTTCCTTTGGCTGATGGTTGTGGCCAATAGATTTAGCCCTGCAATTGACATGAATATGTTAATGACAGACTATATACATCTGAAGGGTGAACTGTAATGCATGCCTAGCCTTGTAAGTGTACCTTTTTGCTTTGTGATGTAACAAATTTTCAGGTGGAATGTTTTGGTCATCTTGTGTAGCTGCCGTTTCGTGTACACCTCTATCTTTCATCTTGTAAGCATGGATTTTGTAATAGGAAATTGTTACTGTTAGAGTGATATAATACAAATGTGACATAATGCAAAGGTATATCATTTAATTGTGTCATATACATGGGAAGTGAACTCATGTGGACTAATGCTATAACGCTGTGTAGGTATTATTACTGGACGAAAATGTCTGAGCTTCTCTGATGTTTGAATTCAAGTAATAGTGAAAAGCAGTGCCACCACTAACATAAGGTTTATCTGCAATGCAGTGCTTTATAATAGGAACGTTTTTTTCCTTTAGAGGGAAGCCATTCAGAGATCTAGAGAAGAGATTCAGAGATAACTAAGATACTAGATGCCTCCATCAGCTTTGTCACTGCTTCTTGTTTCTCTGCAAAACAGAGTGTACCACCGTGTTACCAAATTACTAGAAGCAAGATGCAAGGATAGCTTATATAAACCCAAGGTGTTATCTGCTCAGAAGAAGCAGTTTTAAAATAGCAGGTCAACCAGATAAAGCAATACTCTGTACAATAACAGACAATATGTAGTTAAACAATGTCATGAAAAGAGAGGTTCAAATCTAACTGTGAGTAAGCACAGGAAAAACAATATTTCAGTGAATATAGAAAGCATCATAGATTTTCTTCTTTTGATCTCGAGTTTGCAATGAATAAATTTCATGGTAATGTGGTAGACAAATCTACAACAACTGATGGAAATTCAAGATTTGTACTATGAACTTATAATATGCATGTAGTACAACTTTGAAATAAGCACAAGATAGAAAAAATACATTTATTTGTATGTATAAAAATAATGAGCAGTGGATTTTAGATGCAAGAATAAAACCAAATATGGGAAAAAGGTAACGGGTATGTAATAGCAGACAACAATACAATTGACTGAAAGTAAAGTTACTTCTAGAAGAGCATAGCTGCCCATAAAAGCAATGTGCACAACAGCAATTGACATTGTGCATTTGTGTAACAACACAATATCGACATTTTCACTTTGAACAAGGAGAGCAATAATTAGCATACCTTTAGCCTCATCATACACCTAGAAGAAAAATCGTACATAACATAAATAGTAAATCAGCAATAGGATAATAGCCATGTCTTGTTCTAGGTGATCAGACATGCTGATTTCAATAGAGAGAGGTATGTGGAAATAGTTTGGAAATCAGCGTGTTCACCTTGTAAGCTACTCTCTCAATTCCAAACTCTAAGACATTTTGGCTTTTTAGATACATAGATAGTAGATACATGACAAAAGTAATGTATGTACAAAAGAGAAAAATGTCTGCATATTTGTAACTCGAATACATTAACATGACGCTTGCCACATCACAAACAGCCCAGGTTGCAATGCAGTGTTTTATAACAGGAACAACTTTTCCTTTAATGATAAAGAATTGACCTCCTAAAAAAACAGTGATAATAACTCGATAAATAAGCTGTGAATTTTGGCAGACCATTCTTCCAATTGGGATAGCCTTTCATAACTTTTGCATATACAATTCATTTTTCGGAGCCTGCTCAGCTGCCTAAGTGGTGGATAAGAATGTCAAGAAGAGAAGGCTAGATATTGTAGCCAGTATGACAACAGAGAAGGCGGCGTCTACAAGTGGCTAGGTTTGGACTTTGGGCGGTTGGCCTGCGATTCTCTATTAGGCCCATGGCCTTGTAAGCGCTAGCGTATAAGTACCGAGAGGTGCTCGGTTAGAGGCATCGAACACCTGAACTTGTATTCTGTTCTTGCATTCAGTACTCATTCTGTTATTCAGCAAGTTACATTCAGTTAGCCTTACAGTTACAAATTCTTGCCCAGTTCTCCAATCCTTACGATTTTTGCAATTCCCTTTTTGCAATCCACTTAGCTCACCGTTAGGTTTGATTCGTAGCTTGACAATTGGTATCAGAGACCCATGTTCCTTGGCTTGATCTTCGTTCGTCTACCTTGATCGCAGTGGTAATCCCGATGGCTGGTGATCACGGTTCGTCGCCTCGGTGTTGATCTCGTGAACCCATAGGTCCGTGCCGAGGTTCACCGGGTCGGCGAGGAACGGAGTTGTTGCGCTGCAGGATTCTTCTCCACTCTGGCGTCAAAGAAGAAGCCGACCAAATTCTAGCACTCAATTCATTTTCCCACGCTCCACCAGGCTGGTTGGACCTCAATTCGGCACCGGTTCCATCGCCGCACTCTGTTGCGAGCGGTGATGACAAGCCCGTTGGGCACGACTTGCGCATCAATCACCAAGATGACTGCACTGGGTTCCACGGACCCTAGTCGTAGAACCCGGTCACAGGTATGTTTCCCAGGCCACCTCCTACTCTGTTTATGCCTTGTGACTTTGTTCGTTTTTCCCAGAATCATTCTCCCCTGTTTCCTAAAATGGAATTCCCAAAGTTAGATGGTACTAACCCAGGCTTTGGCATGAAAATTGTGAGATGTTCTTCGAGGTGTACATGGTGGATCCCTCGCTCAAGACCTATTTTGATTCCCTCAACTTTCAAGGTTCTGCTGCTACTTGGTTGCAGACGATTCAGAGGCATGGCCGGATCACGGATTGGGGAACTCTATGTGACCTGGTCATGAGAAAGTTTGATGAGGATTAGTACCAGCTTTTGCTGAATCAGATTGAAGTTCAACGACAGACAAATTCAGTCTCTGAGTATCAGTTGGAGTTTGAGAAATTAGCTCATGGACTGTTAATTACTGTACAATAATAGCTATGATGACACTTATTTTGTCACCAGATTTGTAGCTGGCCTAAAGGATGAGATCAAGAAGGTGATTGTCTTGCATAGATCAAAGTATGCGGACACAGCTAGTGCCTTAGCTCTGTTGCAAGAAGAAGAGTTACATAGGTCAAGGTCTAAGGGTTTCAGTAAAGATTCTGCAAGAACCAGTTTCAGAAGTTTGCCTGACAAACCTAGGAGCAGTGATGGTCAAACATCTAGACAGAAGATGTAGAAATCTAAAACTGATGATAAATTGGCAACTCTGAAGGAGTTTAGAAGAATAAATGGGTTGTGTTTCAAGTATGGTGAGAAGTGGAGCCACAACCACAAATGTCCAGCTCAGGTCTCACTACATGTCATTGAGGAATTATGGGATGCTTTGGAAGATACTGAGTCTGAAGCTGAAGCTGCTGACAGTTCTGAAACTGAATAAACAGTCATGGTTGTGGGACATTTAGTGGCTGACACAACAGTAAAAAGGAAGACTATGAGATTGTGTGTATAGATTGGCAACATACAAGCTCTCATATTGGTTGACTCAGGGAGTGTTGGATCATTCGTCAGTCAGCGGTTAGCTAGTCAATTGACTCACCTTGCTACTCCTTGTGAGCCATCTCATTTTGTGGCTGCTGATGGGAGTCCCAGGATCTGCAATATATCAGAGAATTGACAGACTACAGTGGAGTTGTTAGGGCCAAATTTTGTATCAAGTGTGGGAATTCTGCCTCTCAAATGTTTTGACATGATATTGGGTGAGGACTGGTTGGAAGCCTGCAGCCCTATGTGGATCCATTGGGTGAAGAAGCAAATGAGATTTACTCACCAGGGCAAGAGAATTATGCTAAAAGGTATTCAGAAGATGGAAAAACTGCGTGTTCGCGTCCCCTTCCTCCAAAAAACGGTGTCTCGCGCGTTGCTTGGCAATGGTCCGAGCTAAGGACGAGAGGCCGAGAATGTTGCCTTGAGATCACGTCGTAACTCAAGCTCTTCGGGGGAGGGTGCACGTGACTCTTGCGCATCTAGCTCATAGATGATTGTGTGGAGCCTAACCCTACCGATGTTCACCGCACTCCAGCTCTTGAGTGTCATGGCGATGGAGCATAGCTTACAGTCTACGCGTCGGCAAGCAACCACATTGAGCAGGGGTCGAGACCATTCAAGCCGGACGACATCGAGGAAACCATCGAACTTCACCCAGATGAGTTCAAAACGGAACAGTGGTCTTGCCCATGGCTCAGAATTGAGCAAAAGGAGGGGCACATGATCAGAGCAGTCGGATGAGAGTGCATGGAAGGCGTGCGCCGGGTACTGTTCAAGCCACTCGACAGAAGCGATAACAACTGAATTATGATAGTGTTTGGTTGGTTCAACAGTAACATAAACATAAATGAAATTAGTTCAATTGCATTTCCCACTGGTAAGGTCTGCAGCTTTAAATCGTTTGCGTTTGTGCTATTGTCGGTAGAACCAAACAGCTCGTATATTGTAAAAACTTATATATTGTCTATTATAATCACACATCATACTCAACAACAATGGTACGTTTGAACGTTCTCAACCGAATAAGTTAGGCAGCGTGCACTTCCTGATCTCTTAGCGTACGATTTTGCAAATTGCAGGTCTCTCCTTTCTTTCTTTTTTTCTTTCTTTTTGAAATGCACAACTCGATCGTCTCCATTAATTCTTGCTATGATAAGAGTAGGCATCCACACGTGAGTCCATGGCAAATAAAATCTCTTGTACGTACGTGGAGACGACGGGCAAGTCATGACACACAGGATGAAATGCGACCTCCAAATGTCCACGAGGCCACGTTCCACGGGTGGAAAACTTACGCTTATTCGGTGTGCCGACCAGCGAGTACGACACGCAGAAAGCAAAATCTGCACGTTATATTTCCATTTTCCAATATATATCTCCTCTGTGCGCACAACGCTGGCCAGCCTATAAATACTTGTTAAGGTCGAGTGTCTTGAAGGCGCACACACACAAACAGGATTGACAAGGGAGAAACCATCCGCAGCTAGAGCCAGCAGCGATGGTATCCAGCAAGTCCTGATAGGTTGATAGGATCTTCTAGTAGAGCACCGAATTCGAAAACAAGAGAAAGACAGTGAAGTAGATCTAGGAGTTTAGGGATTAGACCGTCGTTGGAGGGAGCGGATCCGGAGGCGTCCATGGTGTTGGTGTCGTGGTGAAGTAGATCTCGTCGTCCTTCGGGCCTCCACCGACACTGACCGACGACGGCGGGGAAGGAGTAGAAGGGAGGCAGCACGGTGGTGCTTCCTGACGCCACTGCGCGATGCCGATCGGAGGCCTAGGGTTTGTAGAGTGGGTTGAGAGCACGGCGAACCTTGGGTCAAGTGCCTGCGGCCCCCACTCCTCTTTTTTATAGCGCAGCGCGTCGGGGGCTCACCAACCATGGATCGGTTGGGCACCCCCGATCAGGGCGCGATCCAGGGGGAAACGAGGCCCTAGCCGTTGGGCTGGGCCTGAGATCAATCCAACATTCTTCCCCTTGATCTCATCTCTGCTTTCTCGCTTTGTTAACACACCCCATCACAAATCAGTATATTGAGCATGTTTCATCATAACAGTTATCACTGTTAGATTAGACAGCCACAGACACTTTTCTGTTCAGAGGTAAATCCTCGCCTTGGGCCCCTTACTATCTAGGAATCACAGGCTTTCCCTTAAACTCATGCCGGCTACATGTTCTCTAAACACATTGGGTGGTAAGCCTTTCGTAAGCGGATCCTCTAACATCTTTTCTGTGCTTATATGTTCAAGACTTACGATGTGATCCTGGATTTTATCCTTCATAACATAATATTTAATGTCAATGTGCTTGGAGGCATTGCTTGACTTATTGTTGTGAGCATACAACACTGCTGGCTCGTTGTCACAGTACAACTTTAGTGGTTTATCGATGCTGTCGACCACCTTTAAACTAGGTATAAATTTCTTAAGCCAATTCACCTGTCCTGACGCCTCATAACAAGCAATAAACTCAGCATACATTGTGGACAATGCAGTGACTATTATTTGTTTTGAGCTTTTCCATGATATGGCTCCTTGTGCGAGAGTGAATATATACCATGAGGTGGACTTTCTATCATCTCCCGCGTAATCAGAATCTGAATATCCTACTATTTGTAGGTCATCAGATCTTCTATAGGTTAGCATGAGCCCTTTCGTGCCTTGCAAGTATCTTAAGACTTTCTTTACTAGATTCCAGTGTTCCATACCTGGATTACTTTGATATCTACCAAGCAGCCCAGTCACAAAAGCTAGGTCTAGGCATGTGCACACTTGAGCATATTGTAAGCTTCCGACAGTTGAAGCGTATGGAACGGCTTGCATGCGATCGCGCTCGAACTTGCTCTTGGGACATTGATGTTCCCCATACTTGTCACCTTTTACAATAGGAGCAGGTGATGGTCTACACTTATGCATATTGAATTTCTTCAACATTTTCTCTATATATGCTTCTTGGGACAATCCCAATACCCCTCGGTTTCTATCTCGGTGAATCTTTATGCCCAAGACAAAAGAAGCTTCACCTAAATCTTTCATATCAAAATTTGACGACAAAAATCTTTTGGTTTCCTGCAGCAGAGTGACATCACTACTTGCTAGTAGAATGTCATCTACATACAGTCCTAGGAAAATATATTTCTCATTCTTAAACTTTGCATACACGCAATTGTCCTCAACATTCTCTTTAAACCCAAACTTCCTGATTGTCTTATCAAACTTCAAATACCACTGTCTCGATGCTTGCTTTAATTCATAAATGGATTTCTTCAGGCGACATCCCATTATTTCTTTGCCTGTCACAGCAAAACCTTTCGATTGTGCCATGTACACTCTTTCTTCTAGATCCCCATTGAGAAACGTTGTCTTCACATCCATCTGATGTAATTCTAAATCAAAATGTGCCACTAGGGCCATTATGATTCTAAAAGAGTCCTTGCTCGAGACGGGAAAGAACGTTTCATTGTAATCTATCCCTTCTCGCTGAGTAAAACCTTTTGCTACCAGTCTTGCTTTATACCTTTCTATGTTTCCTTTGGAGTCACGTTTCACTTTGTAGACCCATTTGCAGCCTACTGTTTTGGTTCCTTCAGGAATTTCTTCTAGGTCCCAAACTTTATTGGTACTCATGGACTTTAATTCATCTTCCATGGCTTCTTGCCACTTAGATGCTTCAGTGCTCCTCATGGCTTCTTCAAATGAGGTGGGTTCATCCTCCATCTGAACTTCTTCGCATTCATAGACTATGTAGTCATCTGGAATAGGAGACTTTCTCGCTCTTTGAGGTCTGCCAGAAGGTTCTGTTACTGGCATTTCTTGTTCTTGAGGTTGATCTTATTGGGGCTGCTGTTCATCGACTATGGGTTCATTCGGCTCCTGAAAAACAGGTTCCGAATTAGCCGTAGGCGAAATTACAGCAGGTGTTGTCACCACTTGCGTAGGTCCAACAACAACAGGCAACGTGAAGTAGGGTTCCTGCACCATAGGGATGGGCACGAACACCCGCTTCTCTTCAAGGGTGATTTCTCGTGCTATCTTGCTCCCCCTGATCATCTGATCTTCTAGGAAACTAGTGTGTCTTGTTTCCACAAACTTGGTATGTCTACCAGGGCAGTAGAAACGATAACCTTTAGACTTTTCTGGATAGCCAATAAAATGACAACTTACTGTTTTAGGGTCTAGCTTTCCTATGTTTGGGTTAAATACTTTTGCTTCAGCAGGGCTCCCCCAGACACGCAAATGGTTGACTGAGGGTTTCCTGCCGGTCCATAACTCATACGGTGTTTTAAGTACTGACTTGCTTGGAACTCTGTTGAGAATATGAATGGCGGTTTTTAAGGCCTCCATCCACAAACTCAGTGGCAGAGTGGAATAGCTCATCATGCTGTGCACCATATCCATTAGAGTACGGTTACGCCTTTCTGCTACTCCATTTTGTTGTGGGTCCCCGGCATTGAATACTAGGCTACTATGCCATTTTCCTGTAAGAACCTTGCAAAAGGTCCAGGAACTTGTCCATAAAGGGTATGTCGACCGTAGTACTCCCCCCCACGGTCAGATCTTACTACTTTGATTTTTCTGTCTAGTTGATTTTCAACCTCAGCCTTGAATATCTTAAACTTGTCTAAAGCTTCTGAACGTTCTTTGATTGGATATATATATCCAAAACGAGAGTAGTCGTCTGTGAATGTGATGAAGGAATCAAAACCATCCATAGATGTCACTGGAAAAGGTCCACAGATGTCTGTGTGGATCAATTCTAGTACTCTCGTGCTTCGCTTAGCGCCTTTCTTTATGTTCTTTACTAACTTGCCTTTAATGTAATCAACGCATTGCTCTAACTCTGAGAGTTCTAGTGGTGGGAGTATTGATTCTTTGACTAAGCGTTCTATTCTTCCCCATGAAATATGGCCTAAACGACAGTGCCATAATTTCGATGAGGAATCAATTCTTTTCCTTTTCTTGCTAGCATCTGCGGGTATTGCATTCTCAGCATTATTACATTCAGCATTCACATTCTCAGACATAGATAATAAATAAAGTTTGTCTTGTCGGAAGGCAAGACTCACACACTTATTATTTAACTGTAGCTTACAGTTGTTCTTGCTGAAATGACAATCAAAACCATAGTCTGACAAACATGAAACTGAAATCAAATTTCTGGCTAAAGAGGGAACATAAAGAACATCATGTAACTCAAGTGTGAAACCACTAGCTAAAACTAGAGATAAATTTCCTATAGCTTGAACTTCAGCTTCAACACCAGTGGCCACCTTAATCTGTCTTTCTCCTCTTTGAAGGGTTCTCCCTCCATTGAATCCCTGCAAAGAGTTTACAACATGAACAGTTGCACCTGAGTCAATCCATCATGTGGATCTAGCATAGCTTAGATATAAGGATTCATCAACAAAAGTTATAATGTCCTCACCCTTTACTAGGCAGTGTCTCATGAACTTGGGGCAGTCGTGCTTCCAATGCCCTGTCTCATTGCACCATCTACAGTGATCCGGGTCCTCCTGCTTCTGCTGGTTGTCTTGTTTTGGCTGTGCTTTAGGCTGTGAAGAGCTTCCTCCCTTATTATGAGAGGTGGAGGCATCTGGAGCTTTCTTATTGTAGAATGGCTTCTTGTTCTTTCATTTGACAAAGTTCACAGAACCACCATTTGCATTCTTTAGCCTTTCTTCTTCTTGCACACACATAGCAATCACCTTTTCTAAATCCCAGTCTTCTGGCTGTGTGTTGTAGTTAACAATAAATGTCTCATACTCTTTGGGAAGGAAGTTTAGAGCTAGGTGAATGATGAAACTATCTGCTAGGGGCATCTTTAGCTTCTCTAACTTAGCTGCCATGGTGCTCATGCTCAAAATGTGCTCTCACACTCCCCCCTGTGAACCTCATGTTAGTGAGTTTTTGGATCAGGGTGGAAGCATGAGCTTTGGTGGAACCAGTGAACTGATTATTTACTTTCTCAAGGTATTCTTTTGCTGTGTCACATTCTGGGATGGCACCTCTTAAGCCCTCTATGATGGTTTTCTTGATGACAATCTTGCACTTGCGGTTTGACTTTTCCCACTTGTACTTCTCAAGATCATACTTTGCTCTAATAGGAGCATAGTCTCGCTTCCGATTAGCAAAAGCTTCATCGGTCTCATTTTGGGCCCTTTCGGGCTCCTCTGGCTCAGTGGGCTTTGGCTCCTGAAGAGCCAAATCTATCTCAGCAAGTGCTAGAGCTGCATCAAGTTCTTCGCGCCACAGAACATAGTTCTGTCCCGTCAGCTTTGAGATTGCACTAATAAAGTGCATCGCATTGAGCGCTTGGTCTGAAATTAAATATAATAAAATAGTGAGGACATCAACATTAAATCTAGGAAAAAAAATAATTGCATATCTTAATTTAACGTTGGTCAAAATCAAGATATACAAAAATTAACTCTGTACATAAATTCTAATCACCGTTGGACAGAATAGAATAAATGCATAAAATATTAGAGCTTGCGCAGCGGAAAACTTTAATTAACTTGCTATTTCTCAGAAGCATAACTTGCTGACTTTGCTCTCTAAGTAATAAACACGTTGGTGCAATTAAATAGAGTTTAATAACTGGGCAAAACAATTATTTAAATGCTTCTAAAAAATAAAAAAGAAAATAAAAAATTTCATTGTGCTTTAACGGGCCGCGGCCAACCAATCAGCCCACGGCCGCTTGCGGCCCAGCCCGACTGCGCGCGGGAGGGGGCGCGCTCAGCCAGGCCGCAACCTGGGCCGGCGGCGCGCATTCGGCCCAGTGCCGAAACCCGCCTGGGCTGATTTCCGGTCCAGTGGCCGTGCGCCGTTGGATCTCATCCGACGGTCTTCCTTCGAAATCGGGTGAACAAAAACCCCCTTGTGCGGCCGGCCGACGGAACCCTAGCTCATTCTCACCGACGCCTTCTCTTTCTCTCTTGCCTTGCTTCGTCTCTCTCACCCCACCGAAAAGCAAAGGAGACCGAGCTCCCTGCGGCGGCCAGAGAGGAAGACGGCGCCGCCCCGAAGCCCCTGGCCGGTGCGCGCGCTCTCCGATGGATGAGCGCACTGCCGTCTAGAGGTTTCGAGCGCGGTGCCTCGCTGGAAAAGGTTTCCCGGCCGTTCTGTGGTGGTTCCGAAACATCGGTGAGCCGGCGGCTTTGCGGGTAAGTGGATGCAACTCCCGGCCGTTCTTTTGATTCTAGGGTTAGGTTTCTCTATTCTTGCGCTGGCTAGGGTTAGGGTTTGGAAAGAAAACAACCCCTTTCTACGTGCTCGCTGTTCTTGCTAGGTAGTCCCCGAGCCCGATCTACTACTAGATCGGCCGATACCATTGATAGGTTGATAGGATCTTCTAGTAGAGCACCGAGTTCAGGAACAAGAGAAAGACAGTGAAGTAGATCTAGGAGTTTAGGGATTAGACCGTCGTTGGAGGGAGCGGATCCGGAGGCGTCCATAGTGTTGGTGTCGCGGTGAAGTAGATCTCGTCGTCTTTCGGGCCTCCACCGACGCTGACCGACGACGGCGGGGAAGGAGTAGAAGGGAGGCGGCGCGGTGGTGCTTCCCGATGCCACTGCGCGATGCCGATCGGAGACCTAGGGTTTGTAGAGTGGGTTGAGAGCACGGCGAACCTTGGGTCAAGTGGCTGCGGCCCCCACTCCTCTTTTTTATAGCGCAGCGCGTCGGGGGCCCACCAACCATGGATCGATTGGGCGCCCCCGATCAGGACGCGATCCAGGGGGAAACAAGGCCCCAGCCGTTGGGCTGGGCCTGAGATCAATCCAACAAGTCCATGGCTTTCCCTACAGCCCTGCTCCTCGCCGCCCTGGCACTCGTGCTCGCGGCTTCTGCGCCGCAGGCCCAAGGAAGGCCATGGTGGTCACCAGCACCAGTTCCGCCGACGCCTGCACCGATGATCTCAGCAGCAGCTCCTCCAACAACGCGTGCTCCAGCGTCGTCTGCACTACCGGCGCCGGCGCCATCCCAAGCTGTGTGCCCCGCCGGTTTCAGCAACTTGCTCGAGTACACAGAGGCCGTGGTGCCGTATGCTGAACGCGGCATCATTCTGAGCCTGAGCCTGGTCAGTCCCAGCAGTGGTCTCCCTGGCGTCGTCATCTCGCAGTGCATCTGCTATCCTACCACCCTCCTCGGCTTAATCTTTGGCCCCATCAAATGCGTGAGTGTCTGACGACCATATGCATGACTATGAGCATGCATGCACCATAAACAATGCTAGCTCCTTGCTTGCTCAGCACAAACGACGTGCACCTGTGTTTCTCCAAGCTATTTACACGTACTAGCATGTATGAATAATCTGTCATAATGTACATGCATGTATGCGTGCATGATGTGCCGTGTGCATGCAGAGAGAGCACTGGTTAGCAGGAGTCGATCTGCTTGGGGGTAACACATGTTTGTGTTGTTGCGTCTTGCGTTGCTGTCCAAAATACATGTACTGATCAAGAAAAGAAAGCATACTACACTACACGACTCTTACACAAAACGATGGCCCGATGCGCGACTTTGTTCCGCTCCCTAGTAATCTTGTTGTCTTGTTGATCTTCATATGCCTTATAATGTACTCCCTCTGTCCCAGAATATCTGTTGTTTTCGTTTCCTGATAAATAACTTTAACAAAATATATATTAAAAAATATTAATATTTATGGTATATAATCGGTATTGTTGAAAAGATCTTTGAATCTAGTTTTTTAATAAATTTATTTGGAGATACAAATATTGTACGTATTTTCTACAAATTAAGTCAAACTTGTGGCACGAAAACTAAAACCGACAGATATTCTGGGACAGAGGGAGTACTAAGTCCCCCCTTGGAACCAGGGTCTGGTTCGCGACTCAATGATCTTGGTCGCCAAGCGACCAAATTCAACGGCTTAGGATTGTTGTGTGGCACGCAAAGTTATTTGGCCGGCAAAACAAACATGCCCTTAGTGCACGGTCACAACAAAAATCCGTCAGGCGTGGAGAGGTTTCCAAAGGTTTTTTGCCACCAACAAGCATCTATCGACTGTCGTGATATACTGATGTAAAATAGCTTTCAACATCAACTTGAGCTTTTGTTTAGGTACGTATCAGGCAAGCCTAGGCTTGCCTTTTTTTGTAAGACTTATTTTATTTTCGCTCTATCCTTTTTATAATGAAATAAATACGTGCAAAATGCATGGCCGCACGCGAAAAAAACATACATTAGAGTATGACATTTTTCAAAACATTCTCTTCACATCAAAAGAAAATTTCTCCTACTGAGGTAGACCAATGGCGAGTAAGGTTTCCAAGGAAACAGAACAGTGGTCGGTCACTGATGCCTGCTCTTTCAAACGGCAATGGCTCAAACTCCATGAGACAGCTGCCAAGATAGACACCAAGATAGAAACGAACTTACTGTTTTTGTGTTTTTTTCTTACCTAAACCGGCACAACAGTTCTCAGAAATGTAAAATGTAACATCTAACAGGCAGCTTTGGGCCGCATATAAGGAACCATGTAAGGATCTTCCCCCCGTTGACTTTCAAAAAAAAAATATCCTACTTAAAATAAATGGAAAGAGATATTACATCGAAAAAAATGTTATGAGCGAACTGATCATAGATTAATTGGTTGGGTTTCTTATGGTGGAACCTGTGCACCTCGGTTCAAGTTCTCAACTTAGCACGGGTGCTCGCATTTTCCTGGATTTATTTCAGGATTTAACGACGCTATGATTTCAGTAGTTGGCGACGTCTCCGTCGACAACGAGACGCCTATGGTGACTTTGCTATGATTTTAGTAGTTGGCGACGTCCCCGTCGATAGCGAGACGCCTATGGTGACTTCGTGAATTTCAAGATTTGCCGACTCAGTCCTTCAGATGTGCTCAAGTTTGGGTACGTATCAGGCAAGCCTAGGTTTGTGTACGTGTGTCCATATGGGTGAGTGTGCATGCGTGTTGTGGGCGCCTATGTTGTCCTGTGTAATTAAAAAAAAGAATGTCATGAAACAATTAGAATATGCAAGTTATATGTGTAGAATGAGATTTTGCAAATACTGAATTCCAAAAAAAAAAGTTTTCCAAATATTCACAAGTATAACTATCACATACAACTTTACATGTTTTTAAACTAGATGGTTAAATGTTTATAGTTTTAAAGATTTGACTGACTAAATATTGCCCTTTTTATGACCAGGGGGATTATTTTATGGCATTTTTTGCTCGGCTGTCATGTACACGGCTCCTTTAATTTGGCGGATGAGCTGCTACAATGCCTGATAGATGAATGGTTGGGCACTTGGGCCGACGTGTCATCCTTTGGCCCAAGCGGAGACAGGCGCAGGTGCAGCCGCCGTATATGGGACAAAAAGGGAAAAAAAGATTAATCTATACCTCCCTAAATTATCTGATTTTCTTCCTTGAACTAAAAAAACCAGATATCTTACGCCTCACCACCCAAAAAAAAACCCTCAAAGCTATTCAAATTACCTCCCTGCGGTTTGGAGTGCTTTTGAAAAAGATTCTGTCCTTTTTAGTTAAAAAATGGGTAAATACTTGATAAAGTTTTAAAATCACAAAAAATTGCCTATGACCTTTTAAATTTTCAAAATAAAGTACAGATAGATTTGGATATGAAAAATTCAAATAACATATTCAGATCTCGTAAAAATATCCCTAAATACTTAAAAATTGATTTAGCTCTTGGAAAATTGGAAAACTATCCAAAAATATAGAAAAAAAATATAAACATTCTAATCGATATGTAAACATGTTTTGAAAACTTTTCATGATTAATAGAAAACATAATACACAACCAGTACTAATGCATAAAATGAATGCATTCAACAACAATGTATATTGCATTCATGCTGGTTGCGTGTCATATTTTTGTTGTGCAAAATTTAAAACATGTTTATGCATCAATTGTTTTTTAAAATTTTCTATATTTTTTTGGTAGAGATGCAACTGCTTGCGTACCATGCAATTTGGTTTCCTGTTTTTTGTTTGGAAACAACAAATCTTAAATAAACATGTTGACAAACGACTAAATATGTGCACTTCTCATTTTGCAAGGAGTTTAATTATATTTATCTTTTTTTACGAATTACATAGTACAACGCAGACACTCACAATGTTTAACTATATTTATCTTCTTTTTGCGAATTACACAGTACTGTGTAGATAACAACGCACACACACTCGCCTTGTGAACGCACGCATACAAACCCCTACCCCTATGATCATCTTAAGACTGGGTCGGCAAATCCTCGAGATTGACGAAGTTACCACAGACGTCTCGCAGTTGACGGGAATGTCGCATATCACTAAAAGCACAATGCCACACACACTCGCCATGTGAACGCACGTATACAAACCCCTACCCCTATGATCATATTCGAACACTGGGTCGGCAAATTCTCGAGATTGACAAAATCACCACAGACGTCTCGTTGTCGACGGGAAAGTCGCATACCACTAAAAGTACAACGCCACTAAATCCTGAAAATTCACTCACACGACGAGTCGATCCTATGACTTGATGTGCTACTGAGGCTTCTGTAACCACTAAGCAAGGCTAATAATATAACCGGCTAATAGATGTGTGAAAACTTACAACCGATCTTTTAGCACACTCGTATAACAGTTAGCCGGCTTACAGCCCACTTATCTCTCACAGAACTTCCTTCTCTTGTGCATAAGCTAGCCGTAAGCTTACCACCCGTTTCTCTGGTCTCTTCTCCCCTCTCTTCGTCACGGCAGCGTACAGCCCCAGCTCCAGGTACGTGTGTGACTACCACGGAGAAACCATCAGTCACATGGTATGTGTGTGTGACTCTGTGCATGTGTACTGTTTTTTTTCTTTCTTTTTTTATGCATGTGTACTGGTGAGTGGCACTGTACCATCCATCGGCCTATCAGAGTTAAGCGCACATAAACTTGACCGGCCAGTTCCAATCCGCATTCAGTCATCAGCTATAGCTAACAAAGTCCATCCCGACACTGTTGAGAGTTATTAGCTGCTGGTAATGCTTTCCGTTATTGCATCGATCATTCGGTCGGGACTAGCTAGCAAACGATGACCTCGCTCTCGTGTAGGGGGATTACGTACGTACGTACTCTCGGTGGATCAGCAGCAGCTTCTTCTTCTTCTTGCATGGTCCTATCTATAGATAGACTTTTTTTTTCGCGAACGTGCGCTAAGTTTTTCGTTAAGAGGAATCTCCTATATATATAGATAGACCTCGATAGCTCTTGGAGATTTAATTTCTTGTCCATATATACACACAAGTTGACAAGTAGTATATACTATCGGCATGTGTACGCACGCACATCGGTATGCATGCATTCCCGATCGAGTTCTATATGCACGTACGTAAGTTAGGCGTGCATGCATCCTAGCCAGTCGTATACGTAGCTTCTTCGTCTTACGTGGAGCGTGCGTTCTGCGAGTTGCACTTGTGCCAAGTCCACAAACAATAATAATTGCATTGACCGTATATAAGGGCACGTCCACGCGGTGGAAATTTACGCTTCAACCTACTGTTCCGTCCGGCAAAGTACCCGTACGTAATATGACGCGCAAATATGCCCCGGCCACTTGGCACTTGCAATGCTTTCGACCCGGCTGGCGACGATGCCCGGTGGCCAAAATGGTCAATGCAGAAGACTGCCGGGCTAGCTAGCCTATAAATATGGGCATGGTCGATACGCTTCGACTTCAAGGCATGCACACACAGAGAGACGAACACGATTGAGAACATGGGTCCCCGGCTAGCAGCCATGGCGTCCAAGTCATTGCCTTCCCCTGCCGCCCGCCGTCTCCTGTTCCTCGCCGTGACACTCATGCTCACAGCTTCGGTTCAGGCTCAGGTATGGTCACCGCCACGTGCACCCGAACCGGCTCCAACAACACCACCTCCGACACCGAGCTCAACTCGTGCACCCACGCCGGCTCCAACACCTGCACCAACACGCATGCCCACACTAGCCCCAACTCATGCTCCTACATTGGCACCGACACCGGCCCCAATTCGAGCACCTACGCTGGCTCCGACACGTGCACCCACACCGGCTCCAACACCTGCACCAACACGCGCAACGACACCAACCCCGACTCTTGCACCCACGGTGGCACCGACACCATCCCCAACTCGAGCACCTACAGTGCACCGACACCAGCCCCAACTCAAGCACCCACATTGGCTCCAGCGCGTGCACCCACACTGGCTCCAACACCTGCACCAACACGCGCATCGACACCAGCCCCAACTCGTGCACCTGTGGTGGCACCGACACCAGCCCAAACTCGACCACCTACGCCCGCTTCAGCGCGTGCACCCACACTGGCTCCAACACCTGCACCAACACGCGCACCGACACCAGCCCCAACTCGTGCACCTACGCTGACACCGACACCAGCCCAAACTCGACCACCTACGCCCGCTCCAGCGCGTGCACCCACACTGGCTCCAACACCTGCACCAACATGCGCACCGACACCAGCCCCAACTCGAGCACCTACGCTGGCTCCGACACGTGCACCCACACCGGCTCTAACGCCTGCACCAACCCGCGCACCGACACCAACCCCAACTCGCGCACCTACGGTGGCACCGGCACCGGCCCCAACTCGTGCACCTACATTGGCACCGATACCAGCCCCAAATCGAGCACCTACGCTGGCTCCGACGCATGCACCCACACCGGCTACAACACCTGCACCAACACGCGCCCCGACACTAGCCCCAACTCGAGCACCTACACTGGCACCAGCCCGTGCACCCACACCGGCTCCAACAGTTGCACCAACACGCGCACCGACACCAACCCCAACTCGTGCACCTACAGTGGCACCGACACCAGCCCCAACTCGAGCACCTACAGTGGCACCGACACCAACCCCAACTCGTGCACCTACAGTGGCACCGACACCAGCCCCAACTCGAGCACCTACGCTAGCTCCGACACGTGCACCCACACCAACTCTAGCGCCTGACCAACACCAGCCCCAAATCATGCACCGACACCCACCCCAACTCAAGCACCTACATTGGCTCCGGTGCATGCACCCACATCGGCTCCAACACCTGCGTCAACACGCACGCCGACACCAGCCCCAACTCGTGCCCCTACGTTGGCACCGACACCAGCCCCGACTCGAGCACCTACGCTGGCTTCGACACGTGCACCCACACCGGCTCCAACACCTACACCAACACACGCACCAGCACCAGCCCCAACTTATGCTCCTGCGGTGGCACCAACACTAGCCCCACCTCTAGCACCTATGATAGCTCCGACGCATGCCAACACCTGCACAAACACCAGCCCCAACTCTTCCACCACCACCTTCAACGATGCCTCCACCACCACCATCGAAGACACCTCCACCACCACCTTCAACGATGCCTCCACACCACCACCTTCAACGGTACCTCCACCGCCGCCATCTCCAACGCACACACCGCCACCACCGCAAAATGTGTGTCCTATCGGCTTTACAAACTCTCTTGAGTATGAAGGAGCCGTCGAAGTGTACGCAAAACATGGCATTATTCTGCAACTTAGTGGCTCACTCAAAAGCATCACAACATGCTACTGCAATTACTCAACTACAGTTTTTGGCATTCCCGACATCAAGGGCCCCATCAAATGTCGCCCTGTCTGAACCTGAGATGCATTCACGCAACATGCTCGCGGGCGCAACGTGAACATGCACGTTGCTAAGCCACTTATTATTCATATTGTGTTTTCTTTTGTTTTGGCTATTACTCATACTACTACTACTATATACGAATAACTTTCGTGTGCGTGCAGATATTGTCTGCATACCGAAACTGGTTAGTGTGATACACTATGGTACATCTTGTAATGAGTGATATTGTTGTCGCACGTGCGCTCAACAAAATATATAGTACCATATATTGATATACATATATACTACGAGAACATGTTAAATGTTTTCTTATTATTATGAAGGATTTTCACCCTACTTGTGGAAGTAGTTATGGTTGGGGCAGATCCAGAGATGCATTATTGAGACATAAAATGCAATGAGACGCTAACCATCATACCTAGTGATTCAATGGTTTATAGTTTCGGATCGCCCTAGGCGCATGGCCATGCATGTCACGATATGCAACGTAAATATAGGAAAAAAACATTTTATGACGCATTTCATTGCGGGAAGTGGGAACCGCTTCTGCATCATCAGCTTGCTGTTCAATCTTTGTATACTTCACAGGAGTCCAACAAGTTATATTAGTTCTACTTTTGTACTAGATAATTGAAATACTTGCTTCCTCCCAATTCTCTAAACCAGTGTTCTAAATAGCGAAGCTATAACGACAAACAACATTGTACTAAATAGTGGGATATAGCGGTGCTATAGCAGCCGAGTAGACATCTTCGCTAGATGCTACATCCAGTTATTTAGAACACTACTCTAAACCTATGGCTTTAGATATATTATTATGATCGACAACAAATAAAATTCGATATTGTAGCATTACAGGACCAAGGCTTTTGAGACGGAGGTAGTAGTTCTAGGTTTTATTTGATGGTTTGACCCTAGTATATTATCATAACATATCTTTATCATAGTATATCTTTTAGGACGGAGGGGGTACAATTACTATGCCAGAACAGCAATCACTGCTGGTTATGGTGGACCCGATAGTGATAAGTATATGCACTCGTGGAGACGTTAACGTTGAGATCTCGATTTTGAATCCTGAGAAACACATATTTTCTTAAAGTTTTACAACTTATCATTGTCGGGCCCATCACTACCGATTGACAGGACGTTCCAATCCGGCAGTGATTACGAAATCTGACATAGATGTAGTGAATTGTTACCTCCGTATAAAAAATATGGAATTCTAGATTTGGTTGAGTCAAACCATCAAATAAAACCAAGAATTGCATCATGTCAAACATATTCAGTATCTTTTAGAACCGGGGGTGTACAATTACTACCTCCATCTCAAAAGATGCAATTCTGAATTTGGATTGAATCAAATCTCCTTAAGTATGACTAAGATTGTACAAAATATTATTAATATTTATGAATTTTTCAGGTGTGCTATGATAATAATATATTAAATGAAATGTAATGATACTTATTTATTTGAAATGGACTTAGTCAACTTAAACTGTTTAACCACTTGAAAAAAAGCAAGATTTTGCCTTTTTTTTTAACTGATGAGGCAGTATTTGCCAAATCTTGTGGTGCTTGCACAATGCAAAGTCCAATTTCAAACGTCACCTTTGCTGTCTGTAGCAAAAAGGCCAAAAGGCAAGCAAAAGCCTGCCAAGTGCACAGACGCAGGAGAGGAGAGGCAGCAACGCGCCAACGGCTCCCAAACGGCTACAATTTACTGTACCAGCGGCCCGGTCAACAGTCACCCATGGCGATAAATAAATAAAACAAAATCCATCCAAACCCCGCCGTGCTCGCTTCCACTGGCTTCGATTCCTTGGCTCTCTCTGTCGTCGGTCGTCCTCTCCTCGCCCCCGCCCCCACCAAAACCCCACGGACGGAACCCGAGAAAGAAGAGAGAGGCATCATCTTTACTCGCCGCACGAGTCCCCATGAACGGCGAGGCCGAGCCGCAAGAACTCGCCCCGCCCGGCGCCTCCGCCACCGCCGCCGCCGGCGGCGGCCTGCAGGGCAGGGCGGAGGTCGACACCTCGGCGCCCTTCAAGTCGGTGCGCGAGGCCGTCGACCACTTCGGCGGCAGCGCCGCCTGGAGCTCCCACCTCATCAAGCGTATGTTCGCGCCCCCAAACCCAAAGGTAGCCAATCTGCGTCCTCGCACGGCGCCGCCGCCGCAAATGTCTCTTGCGTATGGCGTGTATCGTGTTTTTCTGTGGTTCCTAGATTTATTGGGAGGGAAATGCGGCAGGTAGATAAAGTTTCGCGCTGATATGTTCTTTCTCCTACAACCTTCTGCTGCAGAAGCAGGAGGGGGCCGAAGAACTGGCCGATCTGGAGGAGCAGACCGCGCAGCTAGAGAAGGAGCTCAGCGTCAAAGAAAGGGAGACGCTTGATGTGCTCAAAGAGTTGGAGTCCACCAAGAAGGTGGTTGCAGACTTAAAGCTAAAGATACAGAACGAGGATGCCGGTGCATTCTGCATCCCTGAAGAAAGGGTTCAGGGTGAAGCCGGGGTGCACACTGGCACTGAAGACCCTGCAGAAGTGCAGCCTGAGGATGCTGAAACTGATGCGGTTATGGGCGCGCTACATGTGCAGCTGAATCAATCTCCTGGTTCTTCAGTGCTGCCCATTGGCACCGGAGAACCTGCAGAAGTGCAGCCTGAGAATGCTGAAACTGATGCGGTTATGGGCTTGCTACGTGTGCAGCTGCAGCAATCTCCTGGTTCTTCAGTGCTGAAGGGCCTTGAGCAGGCAAAAGCCAACCTAAACAGGACCACGAGTGATCTTGCGGCTATCAGAGCCTCTGTTGAGTCGCTGCGGAACGACATTGCCAAAGAGAGAGTCTTGGCGGAGAGAAACCGAGAGAAGGTTTGTGCCAATACAATGTTGATTGCTTCTCTGGAGGATGAGCTGGACCGGACTGTACAGAAGCTGCAGACGCTGCGGGGTCTGCAGAGGAGGCGTGACGATCCATCAGACATCTTCGTCGAGATCAAGAAGATGACATCTGAGCTAGAGCAGCTGAGGAGTGCGGCGAATGCGTCGAAATCTGAAGCTGCTATGCTGTCTGCTGAAATTGAACAGATGAGAGCTAGCATTGGCACTGCTGAGGCGAGGTGTCGTGCTGCCAAGAAGATAGAAGAGGCGGCAAGGGCAGCAGAAGCTCTTGCCCTGGCTGAAATCAAGGTCCTACTAAGCAATGAAGCTTCAGCTGAGGATCTTCAGGGCATGGAAGGCGTGAACCTTTCATTGGAAGAGTACTCTGAGCTTGCTGCCAAAGCTCAGGAGGCTGATGAATGCTCAAGAAAGAAAATCGAAGCTGCAATGGTGCAGGTTGATGAAGCCAACCAAACAGAATCTGACTCTCTCAGAAAGCTGGAAGAAGCTCTGTTACAAGTTGAAGAATGTAAGAAGGCACTACAGGAGGCCCAGAAGAGGGTGGATGCTGCTAACCGGGGGAAGATCGCAGTAGAAGAGGCTCTCCGCAGATGTCGATCCACGACCGGAAACAGGAGGCGTTCAGTCCGTGACCCTCCCCGGTTCAAACATCCAGCAACTCGTTCCAGAGATTCTCAGAATATGGACATCATTGACGCTTCAAAGGGTCCCTTGAAACCAACATTGTCAATAGGGCAGATATTGAGCATGAAGCTAATGGGGCCAGATGGGTATGACAAAAGCGTTTCAGAGGATGCAAGCGAAGCTTCTAATATGTCGCTTGGACAGATTCTGAACCGCAGGCGTGCAGTCGTGTATAGCAGTGATGCAACTGCTCACAAGAAATTCTCAGGGAAGAGGAAGAAGTTTGCCTTTACAGGACTCTCAGTTTTCTTGGCGAAACAAGCCAAGAGCAAGAAGAAAAAGGGGTCACACTAGAACTAGTGAACTACTGCAGTCAACTTGGGCTGGGAAAAAGAAAAAAGAAACTATTGTAGTCTACCTTGCTAGCTGTTAACTTGACCCTAGTTCTTGTTCTTGTAATTTACTAGTATGTGTCGTTTATAGATGGCTAGATCATGGATTTCTTTCATAGCAGGCAAGGGACTGATATTTCTGTTTAGTAGTAGTTATCAGGTGCTGTGTGAACTTGAAATGTATCAATATGATGACTAGTAGTTGATATCAAGTATATGAGGTATGTATTCACTAAAATTAAAATGTTCTTCTCTGTCTCTTCTATCTGATTTCACAAGTATTCACTGATATCTATGCTTTCTGAACTTGGTCTTTTCGACCATGGTTTTCTTTGTTTATAACATCTCTTGATGAAACATGTGCAAAGCACGTTGTTGAAAAAAGAAAAGCTTTCCGATTTCTTTTCTTTCTTTTTCTTTTTTTTGATAGGAAAGCTTTCCGATTTCAGTTGTGCAGTCCCCTTAGTTTGGTGTTCCAGGATGGTGGATATGGTTCTCTTGGTTGGGATAAGATAGATCAATACGGTTTATTGGACGAAGCCATGAATCACGTGGACATGGAATGGTCCAATACAATCAATAAATATATTCGTTGGTTTCTAGTCTCAAGTTGGACAATGAGTTTGGAGCTGTGTCACGCTTTTACAGAGGTGCGCAATAAAATGCAACTGAGAAGAAGGTCATCAGCAAGGAAAACTAACTAGTGCTTCTCCTCCAAAATCCCTTGCTTATACAGAACGGTGGACACCTGCTGAAGAAAGAAGGGGAAAAGGGTCATGGCTTTAGGATACTACTAAGTAGAAGTCCTTTCAGTTTTTTTTTGCCAGTCGTTTTCGCTAGTCTCTGTATGAGGATGAGCTTCAGGTGGGTCAATTTTGATTTCTGGCCGTGTTGGGTGGTGGCGTTTTGTGAGTTGTTTCACCTGACATAATTCACTTACAAACAAGAACAGAAAATGGAGGTGAACAAAAGGTCGATATGTCCGAGTGGTTAAGGAGACAGACTTGAAATCTGTTGGGCTACGCTCGCGCAGGTTCGAACCTGCTGTCGACGCATTACTTTTTGGTCTTTTGGGGTCTCTTTTTATATTTACTAGTAAAGATGCCCGTGCATTGCAACGGGAGGAAACGTCAATAGCAAACGAGGGTAGAATTTTATATATGTATTTATGTTTTACCCTTTTTATAAACTTTAAAAGCTTTAATTTATCTTATGATGACCACATTACGTGCATTAGGCGTGTATCATTGGTGTAGATGCAGAGCTGGCCATGATGACACCCAGACTCGTCTTTTCGGTGAGACAATATTGTTGATATAGATGTGGAGCTATTATGGATGGCATCCGGGCTCACCTCTTTGATGCGGCAGCGTATTAATGCCAACAAAGAGTTAGATGGAAAACTCATTTGAGTTGAGTTTTCGCATGCTAGTCGTCGATGATTGTATAGATACATTTATTTAGACCAGATTAGACAATAAACTATTTAAATTTTTTACTCACATTTTGATTAGGTGAATCACATGTTAATCTAGGTTTAAATATTTTCTAATCAAAATTATGTTAACAACTTGGTAGTAGAAAAAATCGTAAAAAAAATCAGGGTTCAAAGATTCATAATAATTATTCTTAAAAAATCAATAAAAAAAACCACCTATGAGGATAACGGACGCAACAAAAAAGAAATCAGATGGAAGACCAACAAAAAATCAAACGAAAGGAAATTTATATGACAGAAGTTTTACCTAATCTATACCTAATATTTAAAAGGGAAAATTTATGTGGTTTTTTTTTGTTTCCGCCCCTTTTCTGTCTAAAATTGCTCACTAATTACTGGCATAATGTGGTCCACGAGACCCACATTTATTTTTTCACTCCATTTATTTTCTCTTGAACACACATGAATGTCTAGTTTTCTACGACATCATGTTCTGCATTCAGCTAGAAACGAATTTCTAGTTTTGTACCACATGATGTTCTGCATTCTAGCTAGGCCTTGTTTAGATACCAAATTTTTCCCCAAATTCCACTATGCAAAAAGAAAATTCTCCATCACATCAAAATGCCGGCACATGCATGGAGTACTAAATGTAGATGAAATAAAAAACTAATTGCACAGTTTAGTTGTATTTTGTGAGACGAATCTTTTGAGCCTAATTAGTCAATGTTTGAACAAAAATTCACAAATACAAACGAAATGCTACAGTGCAGAATCTAGCACTATGCAGATTTAGGCCCTCCCAAATCAGGCCAACTAAACACGGCCCTAGTAATGAAATTTTGCCTGAATATTGTGAGAGCCTGGTTTCCAATGAGGTATGGTGGTGGGGAGGACGGACCGCAGCCTCTTCCTCCTTGTGTCGACCTCGAGCAGCCATACCTTCCTGTCCTTGTCGTCGAGGTAGCAAGCGTAGTCGTTGCGGACCCTGAAGCACACGACGTCAGGGTCGTCGGAGCTCACGACGGGGTACTCTAGGGGCACGCGCGGGAGGCTCCCGTACTCCGGCAGAGCCCAGAGCTCATCGCAGTCCAACACTCCGTCTTGAACCCACGTCATCGGCTCCTCCGCCATCGTCGTCCTCAGTTTCAGCGTCCACGTGGTCACCGTGAAGGCGAAGCGGGATCGCTTGCACGTGCTCGAGCCAGGGCCACCGCAACAGCAGCGGGAATCGACGCTCACGAGCTTCACCGCGCCAGCGCCGGCGGCGCACATGTTCCGGGAACGCTTCATGCTAGGTGGGTCATCGTTGTTCCTCGTGTATTCCTCGTTGGCCTCCTCATCGTCGTCCCCGACGAGGTCGGCCGGCAGCCCTACGTACCGTAGCTTGGGAGGGCTCGCCTGGTCCGCCGCCATGTCGCAGAGGAGGAAGCCGGTGAGGTAGTTGAGCCAGCACAGGTACCGGTCTCCGACAGGGATGACCGCGACGGTCTGCCACCAATCCCGCAGCAAGTGGACTTTGCCGCTAGCGCCATGCTCTTGGACGATCGGCACAGCCTTCTTGAGCTCCCAGCCGCCGCCATCGCTGCAGCCGCCGACACGGAGCACGCAAAGCTCGGCCGTGTCGCGTGGTTCCCCGAACGGCACCTCGAGCTGGGCCTCCTCGCCGCGCCGCAGGATGCCGGTGTCACACAGATTCAATGCGCGGATGCTGTCGTCGTCGTCCCGCCGGTAACCGCTCTCGTACAGGCGAGGGATATGGCGTTCGGAGAGCAGAATCAGCTGCGGGGGCCGGGACCGGGACCGGGAGGCGCCGCCGCCTGCGCCTGCCGTATACACGATGTCGTCGTATAGATACAGGGAATTATTCGACCACAGATAAATTGGGCCGCGAGAAAGCTCAAATCACATGGCAGATAGAAATCTACGGTGAAAGCTAAAAAGTGTGTAGAAATTTTCATAATTTATTATTAGGTATAGATATAGATTTATCTACTCTTGTTGAGCATTGGGATGGGCCTTTTTCATCTTGGGCCTCATTCGTCGAACTATTCTCGTTGTGTGCTGTCTTCTCGTTCCCGTCCGGCAGCGAGTGCACACAAGGTTCAGGTTCGTCTCATCAAGTCTCAAAGTCTCAACTGCCGCGGGAGCCGGGAAGGGAGTAGCAAGGCAGCTAGTACTATAGGCCCGTGCGGCGGCGGGCGACCGGCAACAAGTCCGACTGGCACTGGGTCTCGCCCGCCGCTCGCCGTCGCGGTCAGGTCCAGTCCTCTGGTCAGGTCACCGCCAAAACCTGGGTCGTGCAGTGGATGCGAACCAATGCAAATGGGCCGCCAGCCATGAGTTGAAGTTGGAAGTTGGTCGCGCTCATCAGTTTCCACCGAGTTTCCGCGGCATACGGTGGAGTCTATCCACCAGCAAGACTGCCGAGAAATTCTGTGGAAAAATTCGCGCGTCGTCGTCGTCGGCGGCGGCTCTGGTGGTGCAGGCATATCCATGCATGATGCTGCAGGTTAAAGCAACTCGGGAGACGATCGATGGAGAAGCAAGCAGGGATTAGGAACCGGAGAAGCCAGCTGCTATAAAACAGAGACACAACAGATCGCCTCGCCTCGCCTCGCCTAATAAACAGCTGGGTCAGTCGCGTCGCGTCCACACGGCCGGCACACCGGCGGCATATCTCTCGCCGGCATTTTGTCCCGCTCGCCCTGTACCTGCGTGTCTGTATCATCATCAGACACAAAGCGGGAACGGGCGGCCGCGAGCAACGCGCCATCACGCCATCGGAAAGCAAGCAAGGAAAGCAGGTAGCCAGCGCGTCTGACCAATGCAACGCAACGTCCGGTGGATCGGCCACGGGCGCAATCGCTGGAACCACGTACAGTACGTGCCCGGACACCTGGTGTCAGCACAAGTCCGATTTCTTCGCAGTAGTCTGCACGTATTGATGGTCTGATGGACGATGATGACGCTGGAGGAACCGAGAAACTTCCGGGCGGCTGCAACGCGGACTCGCAGAGTGCCGGCCCGATCCAGCAGCACCGCTTCCCCCTTTTGGGGCCCTTTGGAATGGAGTATTCGTAGAGTAATGCTGATGATGATTTGTTGTGAGAGAAAACGATGTTTTATGGTTGACTGATTTTGACTGATAAGCTTAATCGAATAAAGCGATATTCCTAAGGATTTTTTTCCCTAAAGCTCCCTTTGGAACGTAGGAAAATAAAGGAAATAATCCTATGGAATGCCACCCTATGATCCAATTCCATAGGAAATCTAGCAAGAGGTCGCATCTCATGGAAAAATTCCTATGGTCCAAGCTGGCTTCTCTTTGCACCACTTTTGGGCCTTAGCAGGAGTAACCTACGATGCTTCGGTATAATGCAGACATTCCTTGGCAACTGCATCTTGTATAATGCAGGCATTCCCTGGCAACTACATCTTGTATATCCAACTCACATTCCTATTCTTTTCCCATAGCTTGCCAAATGACATCTCTTCTTCTTTCCTACGTTTTGAATTCCCATACGAAGATGGCAACGGGTACGTACCCGCTGGGTACAACAAACCCATACCCGTACTCGTGAAGAAATAGTGTGCCTATTAAAAAACCATATCCGCAGACGGGTACAGATGGGCGTCCATACCTGTGCCCGAGTGGGTAACGAGTATCCACGAGTTGCCCATGCCTGACAAACTGCAAGCTTCAACCGGCGTCCTTGTTCGTGAATCGTGATGGGGATCTCGACCTTCGGATCTGCGATCGCAGGAGGGTCCGCGATGGCGTTCGTTCTGGACGACGGGAGGGAGGTCAGTAGGTGCTAGAGTGGTAGAGTGCTAGAGTAGCTATAAGCCTGCAACAAGGTTAAGAGGAAGAGGAAGAAGTGTCACCGGCCGTCGTCAATGGCACCGGCGGTGTTCACTGCCATGGCCGACTACAACTTAGCCCTAGCGGACACGCGGCGTAGAGCTTGGGAGTTGGGGAGGGAACCGATGACACGCGACTCGCGCGAGGTGCGACGCTCACGACCTGGACCACGAGTTTGGGGAGTCGCGACTCGGGTGTCGGAGGTTGCAGCGGCGGCCACCTGAGCCGATTGGGAAAAGGGAGGAAGTGAGAGTGGGATGGTCTAGGGTTCCAATCCTATTTATATGTGTTGTTATTGGGCCTAGGCTACCATCTTTACTTGGGCTAGAATATACAAGAATAAGTATGGAGCGGGTAAAATTTACCCATTGGTTTGCGGGTATGGGTACACCAGGAACGTACTCTCTCCGTCCCACAAATAAATGCACGTCTCGTTTTCACTAAAAATATATTAAATAATATCAACATTTGTATCTGCAAATAAGTATATTATGAAAATATATTTCATGCTCAACCACTACAAGAATTCTGCTAATCCATGATGAAAAATTTCTGTCACGGATCACCAAAAAACCGTCACAATGTAGCATCTGTGACAGTTTCAGATATCGTCATGGATTGAGCGTCATGGATTGATCTCGGTGACGGTTTCCTGAAAACCATCACAGATTAATGGAATCTGTGACGATCTTAGACCGTCACCATAGAGCCCAAAGCCCAGCTAGCCCAACTGTAAGGTCCTAGATGGCTAGAGGGGGGTGAATAGCCTATAAAAAATTCTACAAGCACCACTAAGCAAACTTGTTAGAATAACAAACGGCGTAAAGCGAGTTTTGCTTAGCCAAAGGTTGTGATGCAAGCCTCCTATCCACAAGTCTAGTAGATTATGATCTCTAGTTCACACAAGTGCTAAGTCACTAACTTACACTAGTGAGCAAGCTAACAACTACTAGAAAAAGGCTACCACTAGAGCTACACAAGATAATCTAGTAAAAGTAAATGCGAGAGAGAGGAATGTGTATCTTATACCAACGGTGGAGTGAAGATGTTGCCAATCACCAAGATGATATACAATCAATCAATATTGACAACAACACAATATGGAGACCAATCACCGGGAGACAAGAGACACAATATTTTTGTTCACCCGGTGTTCACTTGTGCACCGACAAGCTACGTCACCGGTTGTGTCGACCAACACTTAGATGGTTCCTCGGTGCGACCCTCAAGTCACTTGCCCCTCAAGGCACGCCCCGCAAGGCACCGCAAGACACCACTCTCAAGTGAGGTAACTCAATGACACGCGCAATGTAATAGAATTGCTTTTGGCATCCCGCCGAGGAAAGCACAAGAACCTCTTACAAACAACCGGAGGTGGCCAAGAACAATCACCTTCTCTTGTCAACGCCTCCAACAATCTCCAAGCCGGCTAGGAGCGGTACTCTCCAAGAGTAACAAGAAATCCACCGGCTAAACCACCCACAAGTGCCACTAGATGCCCTCAAGCTATGTAATGCACTTTGGGATCACTCAATCTCACTTTTGATTTGCAATCACTCAAGAGAGATGAGTGGGAGATGATGCTCTAGCTCAAAGGATGTATAAGGATGTTAGAAATCACAAGTTGCCTCCCCAAGGGCTGGCCAACGAGTATTTATAAGCCTCCCATCCGAATAGAGCCGTTATACCCCTTCACTGGGTCTTTTCGGGATGACCGGACGCGCTCAACCGCGTCCGGTCGCTCTGCGACGTCCACGTGTCCCTCAAATTTCAAATGCGACCGTTAGATCCTCCAACGGTCACTGACCCCAACGGTCAAACCAACGACCGGACGCGCCTCTCAAAACGACCGGACATGCTGGTCCCGATGACCGGACGCGCCTGTCGAACGACCGGACGCGCCGATCCGCACAACACCCGCGCCCGCGAAACAACGACCGGACGCGCTCCTCGCAACGACCGGACGCGACAGTGCCAGCGTCCGGTCGGAGTCCAGTAAGCTCCTTCAACGATCGGACGCGTCCGATCGCGTGTGACCGGACGCGCCCCGCGTCCGATCGTCCTCTGTGAACCTCAGTTCCTTCTGGGCGCATGACCGGACGCGCCGGTCCCGCGAGTGACCGGACGCGCCGGTTGCAAACCCTAGCCCGCGCGCCCGATACCGCGCTGTACTGACCGGACGCGTCCGGTCACACCGTGACCACGTCCGGTGCAGCGTCCGGTCACCTCAGTGACCCCGTTCGCCTTCGTTTCTTTTCCGACTTTCGGCGTAGTGGAAAATAGGCATTTCATTTCCCCGAAATCGCCTGAATCCCGCGCTCACACGCTCGGCGGGAGGGAGAGAGGAACCCAAACCCCTCTCTACCCGCAAACCACAGCGCGACCAACGCCACCTTTGCAAATGTGCCAACACCATCAAGTGTACATCTCCATGTGCTTGTGTGTTAGCTTTTTCTCAATCATTTTCAAAGGTTTTCCAATTAGCTCACTAGGCCCTACATGCAATGCACTTCATGAATTCACCTAGTGGCACCCGTGCATCGAATAACCGATAAGACTTCCCCTCTTAATAGTTTGGCTATCGATCCTAAACCACTCACACCCTCTATGGTGTCTTGAGTGTAAAACAAAATAGCCCTATGGTTATACCTTTGCCTTGAGCCCATTTTGTTTCTCCAAATGATATGATCCACTTCATATCATCACATGACCGTCTCGATCCATCGACCTTGACTTCACTTGCTCTTCACCGTTGCATCGGTCCGTCGGCGCTAAGTCTTGCTCAAGCTTCACCATCGCATGGTCCTTCGCTTCGAAGCCTCGACTTGCCCTTCACCTTCACAACCGGTCCATCGAGCCAAGCCTCATCTTGGTCTTCACCATCTTGGTCGTATGAGTCAATGTCATGTCTCATATGCAATGACCACCTTTATCTAAATCATCCACTTAGATACAAAGGTTAGTCCTAGGTTTCATCAATTAGCCAAAACCAAACTAGAGACTTTTAATCTCCCCCTTTTTGGTAATTGATGACAACCCTCACAAAGATGATCTTGATAATAAAAGTTTTAAACTTGTCATACTTATCCAATCATTTTGCTCATAAGTAAAGTTTGGACAATTATCACAAGCTCGGTTTTGGTAGCATTAGCTCCCCCTACATATGTGCATAGAGTTTGGATTGAAAGCTTTGCACATATGCATGGATAGAAATGTTGGGAGAGTAATTCTACCAAAATGATGCTATGGTGTAAGAATTGGACCTTTGAAGCATGATACCAATCGGAGTTGCCTTTTACACCATCCTTAGCATCATGAAGTAACTAGACATCCATCAAAACTCAAGAACCCCGTGAGATCAACATTATATGTAAGAGTTCTTGGACCACTTGTAAAGCTAACCACTTGTAAAGCTTTAGGCAAGTCTAGATACCACATGTAAACTATTCCTATGCATGCTAGTAGATCATTTCATCATCCAATTTCTATACTAGCATTGCACCACACAAGCATGTATATTGAATTTAAATACATGTGCAATGAGCAAGTCATATGAGAATGCACAAACAAATGCAACAACTTTGTTTATGAGCTTGCTCCCCCTACTTGTGTGCATCAACAAATTTTATTTACCCCTTTATCAAGTTGAATCATCTTTTTCTCATCATAAATTTTATTTACCCCTTTATCAAGTTGAATCATCTTTTTCTCTCCCCCTTTGTCAACAACTTACCCAAAAAGGGGATCAAATTGTGGAGAGAAGGAAAAGTGTTTGATGGAGTAGATTGAAATTAATTCGATACCACATGTAAGGTTAAAAAATTTATCAAATTTGGTTTAACCTAGAATACTTGCCAAAGATATTTAATTCGATTTGAACCAAAGACAAGCTTCTTCACTCCTCAAAATAAGGGTTATCTTGCCTATGTTGAATTAAACACTTATAGCAAATCTTCTAGATTCAACACTAGGTTTACAAGCTCACAAACATGTCATATGCCACCACTAGATCAAAATAAGCATAGAAGCAATAGTGGTAACATATATCCATCAAATTCATTTGATTTATCATGAATGCTTATGCGTACCACTTATTATGTCTACATGCTCTATCAAGTCCTTAGCATAGGATGAAAGACATGTCAATCAATTTTACCTTGCAATGTCGAAGGAGAGGCATGTCAATAAGTGGGTGGGGTGCATTCAACTCATGTTTGAGAAATCAAGAATGTTCAATTCATTCCTTAGCTTGCAAAACCTCTTTTCATCAAGTGGCTTAGTGAGAATATCAGCAAGTTGATCATCGGTGCCAACACTTTCAATGGCAATATCTCCCTTTTGTTGATGATCTCTAATGAAATGATGTCTTATGTCAATATGCTTTGTTCTTCCATGTTGAACCGGGTTTTGTATCATCTTGATTGCACTCTCATTATCACATAGCAACGGCACATTCTTGAAGTTGAGGCCATAATCCTTCAAAGTTGATTTCATCCATAGCAATTGTGCACAACAACTCCCCGCACTCACATATTCGGCTTCGGCGGTAGAGATTGCCACACTATTTTGTTTCTTTGAGGACCATGACACAAGTGATCTTCCAAGTAATTGACATGTGCCACTTGTGCTCTTTCTATTGATCTTGCAACCCCCATAGTCGGAGTCCGAATATCCAATCAATTCAAACTTTGACCCCTTAGGATACCATAGTCCAACATCTCTTGTTTGCTTCAAGTACCTCAATATTCTCTTTGCGGCCATGAGATGACTTTCTCTAGGTGAGGCTTGATATCTAGCACACATGCAAACACTAAACATGACATCCGGCCTTGATGCGGTGACATAGAGTAGACTTCCAATCAAGGACCGATATTCCTTTTGATTCACCATTTTGCCATCAAGATCACTATCCAAATTTCCATTTGTACCCATTGGAGTTAAAATTGGCTTTGCATCTTGCATTCCAAACTTCTTCAACATGTCCCTTATGTATTTCCCTTGACTCACAAATGTCCTATTCTTCAATTGCTTGACTTAGAGACCAAGGAAGTAGCTAAGTTCACCAATCATAGACATTTCAAACTCTTTGGCCATCATAGCACCAAATTCTTCACAATAAGCTTGATCGGTTGATCCAAAGATGATATCATCAACATATATTTGCACCATGAATAGATCATTTCCAATCTTCTTGGTGAATAGAGTAGTATCAACCTTGCTCATTTTGAATCCTTTAGAGAGAAGAAAATCTCTTAGCCTCTTATACCATGCTCTAGGTGCTTGCTTTAAGCCATATAAAGCATTCTTCAACTTGTAGACATGGTTGGGTTTCTTGTCATCTTCAAATCCGGGAGGTTGCTCAACAAAGACTAACTCATTGATGATCCCATTGAGAAATGCACTTTTGACATCCATTTGATATAATTTGATGTTGTGTGCACAAGCATAAGCCAAAAGAATCCTTATTGCCTCCAATCTTGCCACGGGAGCATATGTCTCATCATAGTCAAGACCTTCTACTTGAGTGTAACCTTGAGCAACTAGTCTTGCTTTGTTTCTCACCACAATGCCATCTTGATCTTGCTTGTTTTTGAACACCCATTTGGTTCCAATCACATTGTAGTCATTTGGCCTTTCTACCAATTCCCAAACATCATTTCTTGTGAAATTGTTTAGTTCTTCTTACATAGCCATAATCCAATCGGCATCCCTCAAAGCTTCTTCTATTTTCTTTGGTTCTATGGTTGACACAAATGATGCATGCTCACAAAACATAGCCAATCTTGATCTTGTTTGCACACCACTTCTAATATCACCAATAACACTATCAATGGGGTGATCTCTTGCAACATGTTGTGGTTGGAGTACTTGCACTTGATTGCTTGAGCTTGGTTGATCACTTGATGTATCTTGTTGAGAAGAACTAGCACCATGATCTTGCACTTGAGAGTCACTAGCTAGCTTGAATGGAGAATTGAGCACTTGATCTTTATCATCATCTTGAATGTCAATTACTTGCTTTGCTCTAATGTCCCTAATGTCCATGTTCTTCATTGCTTCCACCAATTGAGTTCCACCAACATCATCTAGATTCTCTTCTTCATCTTGTGACCCATTGGTTTCATCAAATTGCACATCGTGGACTTCTTCTAGAATGTCACTTGAATTGTTCCAAACTCTATAAGCTTTGCTTGTAGTTGAATAACCAAGTAGGAACCCCTCATCACATCTTTTGTCAAACTTTCCCAATCTAGTGCCCTTCTTCAAGATATAGCATTTGCAACCAAACACCCTAAAGTAAGAAATATTGGGCTTTCTTCCATGAAGTAACTCATATGGGGTCTTCTCTAGCAATGGATGACAATATAATCTATTGATGTAGTAGCAAGCGGTATTGATTGCTTCATCCCAAAAAGATTGACTAACATTGTACTCATGAAGCATTGATCTAGCCATATCAAGCAATGTTCTATTCTTTCTCTCAACTAGGTCATTTGATTGTGGAGTGTACTTGGCCAAGAATTGATGTCTAATACCATAATGATCACAAAGTTCTTCAATTCTTGTATTCTTGAACTCACTTCCATTGTCACTTCTCACTTTCTTGATTCTAATCTCAAACTCATTGTGAACTCTAGTGAGAAATGTCTTGAAGGTGTCAAACACTTCACTTTTGTCACTAAGAAAGAATACACATGTGAATCTTGTGAAGTCATCCACTATGACAAAGCCATACTTGTTGCCGCCTATGCTTGTATATGTTGTTGGTCCAAATAGATCCATGTGCATCAACTCAAATGCTTTGCATGTGCTCATTGTACTCTTCTTTGGATGTGAGCTTCCAACTTGCTTCCCGGCTTGACATGCACTACAAAGCTTATTCTTCTCAAATTCAACATCTTTCAAACCATTGACAAGATTGTGAGTTGTAAGCTTCTTTAATTGTTTCATGCCAACATGACCAAGCCTTCTATGCCAAAGCCAACCCATGCTTGATTTGGAGACTAAGCAAGTTGTCAAAGAAGTTTCTCTAGCATTGAAGTCAACTAGATAGAGATTCTCATATCTAAAGCCTTTGAATGCCACATTTGAACCATCCATACTAATGACTTCCACATCATCAACCCCAAAGATACATTTGTAGCCTAGATCACATATTTGTGCCACGGATAGAAGATTGAAATCCAAACTTTCAACTAGCAACACATTTGAGATACTCATGTCATTTGATATTGCAATCTTGCCCAAGCCAATAACCTTGCCTTTCTTGTTATTGCCAAATGTGATAGAATCAACACCACTATTATTGTCATTGATTGAGTCAAACATTCTTGATGTACCGGTCATGTGTTGAGTGCATCCACTATCAATAATCCAATGCCTTCCTCCGGCTTTGTAATTGACCTACAAGCAAATCAATGAAGCTTAGGTACCCATTTTTGCTTGGGTCCTTGTATGTTAGTAACTAAGCTCTTTGGTACCCAAATAGCCTTCTTCTTTGGGCCCACAATTGGTGTACCAACAAACTTAGCTTGCACACCCTTCACACCCTTGGTAAGCACATAGCAAGAATCAAAAGGTATAGCATTAACAAGGTTCTTGCTTTGGTTCTTTTTATTGCAATTATACTCTAGGTGCCCAACTTGCTTGCATCTATTGCAAAACCGACCATTGCTCTTCACAAAGCTAGGCTTTGGAGTTGCAAAGGCCGACTTGCCTTTCTTGGGGGTGTAGCCCAATCCCTCTTTGTTAAGAGAGAACCTTTGGCTACCCAAGCACTTAAGCAAGCGGGCCTCACCACCATAGGCCTTGCCTAGGGCGTGAGTGAGCTCATCCACCTCTCTCTTAAGAGTCTCATTCTCAACCATTAGTGAGGTATCACAAGTGAAATCATCACTAGTAGTGGAGGTAGAGTTGGTGGTGGTGGATGAAGAGCTACAAGAAGGGTTAGCATTTGTCATGATGATAGGTTTATAAAAAGATTCATCAATTATATCACAAGTAACACCTATATCATATGATACAACAACCTCCTTCTTTGCTTGTTGCTCAAGTAGCAATGAGTGAGCCTTTTCAAGCTTGGAATGAGCCTTACCAAGATCCTCATGGTCTTCCACTAGACTCTCATGAGTGGTCTTAAGCTCACCAAGAACTTTCTCAAGTATTGCTACTTTCATTGAAAGCTTCTTGCACTCCTTGTTCTTGGCAATAGCTATGTCTCTAGTTTGTTGCAACAAGTCATATAGTTGTTCTTTAGTTGGTTCATCATCATCATTTTCATTATCATTATCACTATCATGAGCATATTCTATTTCACTTTCATCATCACTCTCATCATATAATACCTTAGCTTCTTTAGCCATGAAGCATGAAGAGGATGAATCAAATAGTGATGGCTTCTTGTTGATAGCAATGGAAGCAAAATCCTTGTTGGATGATTCTTCTTCTTCTTCTTCATCATCACTTTCCCAAGTGGCCACATAGACTCCATTCTTGCCTTTCTTGAATGTTATCTTGGCTTCTTTCTTTTTCTTCTCAAACTTGCCCTTCTTGTTGTTTTTCTTCTTGTCATAGGGACAATCGACTTGAAGATGTTCGGTGCTATCACAATTGAAGCACTTCCTTTGTTGCTCATTGCTCTTGAAATTGTCATTTCTCTTTTTGAAGCCTCTTCTCTTAATGAACATGTGACCCATTTTCTTGACTACAAAAGCAAATGCCTCATCATCAATTTCATAATCTTCATCTTCATCATTGTCTTCTTCTTCTTCAATGATGGTAGCTTTGCCCTTAGAGGAGATGGCCTTGAATGCCACGGTCTTCTTCTTTTCTTCCTCCTTCTCATCAACATCTTGATCATACTTGTCAAAGGTTAACACCTCTCCAAGCAAATCATTTGGCTTCATTGTTTCAAGCCTATCTCTTTGTAGCATCATGATCAACATCTTGAATCTTCTAGGTAAGCTCAACAAGAACTTATGGCAAAAATCTTGGTCTTGAGTCTTGTGCCCTAAGCTCTTGAGATCATTCACAATTACTTGCAATCTATGAAACATTTCAATGATTGTTTCATCATCCTTTTTCTTGAAGTTCTCAAACTCACTCTTGAGCCCATATAGCTTGGCACTCTTCACAACCTTAGTGCCCTCATATGTTTCACTCAACCTTGTCCATACTTCATATGCCAATTCTAAGTCCTTGATGCCCTCAAATACTTTTGTGTCAATACCATGGTAAAGTGTATTGAGAGCCATTCTATTGCATGTTCTATTTGCTCTATCTTCATCGGTGAGATGATCGGGATCAATGATAGCAAAGTCATTCACGGTGACTTGCAAAACTCTCTCATGAACAGAACCAAGGTACATTGTCATCTTTCTCTTCCAATGAGCAAAAGAACTAACACCATCAAAGAACGGTGGTTTGCCCCCAACATGATTGAACACAATTTGAGCCATTTTTCACACCGAAGGATGTTAAGCCTTGATTAAAACGGTGACCACGGCTCCGATACCACTTGTAAGGTCCTAGATGGCTAGAGGGGGGTGAATAGCCTATAAAAAATTCTACAAGCACCACTAAGCAAACTTGTTAGAATAACAAACGGCGTAAAGCGAGTTTTGCTTAGCCAAAGGTTGTGATGCAAGCCTCCTATCCACAAGTCTAGTAGATTATGATCTCTAGTTCACACAAGTGCTAAGTCACTAACTTACACTAGTGAGCAAGCTAACAACTACTAGAAAAAGGCTACCACTAGAGCTACACAAGATAATCTAGTAAAAGTAAATGCGAGAGAGAGAAATGTGTATCTTATACCAACGGTGGAGTGAAGATGTTGCCAATCACCAAGATGATATACAATCAATCAATATTGACAACAACACAATATGGAGACCAATCACCGGGAGACAAGAGACACAATATTTTTGTTCACCCGGTGTTCACTTGTGCACCGACAAGCTACGTCACCGGTTGTGTCGACCAACACTTAGATGGTTCCTCGGTGCGACCCTCAAGTCACTTGCCCCTCAAGGCACGCCCCGCAAGGCACCGCAAGACACCACTCTCAAGTGAGGTAACTCAATGACACGCGCAATGTAATAGAGTTGCTTTTGGCATCCCGCCGAGGAAAGCACAAGAACCTCTTACAAACAACCGGAGGTGGCCAAGAACAATCACCTTCTCTTGCAACGCCTCCAACAATCTCCAAGCCGGCTAGGAGCGGTACTCTCCAAGAGTAACAAGAAATCCACCGGCTAAACCACCCACAAGTGCCACTAGATGCCCTCAAGCTATGTAATGCACTTTGGGATCACTCAATCTCACTTTTGATTTGCAATCACTCAAGAGAGATGAGTGGGAGATGATGCTCTAGCTCAAAGGATGTATAAGGATGTTAGAAATCACAAGTTGCCTCCCCAAGGGCCGGCCAACGAGTATTTATAAGCCTCCCATCCGAATAGAGCCGTTATACCCCTTCACTGGGTCTTTTCGGGATGACCGGACGCGCTCAACCGTGTCCGGTCGCTCTGCGACGTCCACGTGTCCCTCAAATTTCAAATGCGACCGTTAGATCCTCCAACGGTCACTGACCCCAACGGTCAAACCAACGACCGGACGCGCCTCTCAAAACGACCGGACATGCTGGTCCCGATGACCGGACGCGCCTGTCGAACGACCGGACGCGCCGATCCGCACAGCACCGGCGCCCGCGAAACAACGACCGGACGCGCTCCTCGCAACGACCGGACGCGACAGTGCCAGCGTCCGGTCGGAGTCCAGTAAGCTCCTTCAACGATCGGACGCGTCCGATCGCGTGTGACCGGACGCGCCCCGCGTCCGATCGTCCTCTGTGAACCTCAGTTCCTTCTGGGCGCATGACCGGACGCGCCGGTCCCGCGAGTGACCGGACGCGCCGGTTGCAAACCCTAGCCCGCGCGCCCGATACCGCGCTGTACTGACCGGATGCGTCCGGTCACACCGTGACCGCGTCCGGTGCAGCGTCCGGTCACCTCAGTGACCCCGTTCGCCTTCGTTTCTTTTCCGACTTTCGGCGTAGTGGAAAATAGGCATTTTATTTCCCCGAAATCGCCTGAATCCCGCGCTCACACGCTCGGCGGGAGGGAGAGAGGAACCCAAACCCCTCTCTACCCGCAAACCACAGCGCGACCAACGCCACCTTTGCAAATGTGCCAACACCATCAAGTGTACATCTCCATGTGCTTGTGTGTTAGCTTTTTCTCAATCATTTTCAAAGGTTTTCCAATTAGCTCACTAGGCCCTACATGCAATGCACTTCATGAATTCACCTAGTGGCACCCGTGCATCGAATAACCGATAAGACTTCCCCTCTTAATAGTTTGGCTATCGATCCTAAACCACTCACACCCTCTATGGTGTCTTGAGTGTAAAACAAAATAGCCCTATGGTTATACCTTTGCCTTGAGCCCATTTTGTTTCTCCAAATGATATGATCCACTTCATATCATCACATGACCGTCTCGATCCATCGACCTTGACTTCACTTGCTCTTCACCGTTGCATCGGTCCGTCGGCGCTAAGTCTTGCTCAAGCTTCACCATCGCATGGTCCTTCGCTTCGAAGCCTCGACTTGCCCTTCACCTTCACAACCGGTCCATCGAGCCAAGCCTCATCTTGGTCTTCACCATCTTGGTCGTATGAGTCAATGTCATGTCTCATATGCAATGACCACCTTTATCTAAATCATCCACTTAGATACAAAGGTTAGTCCTAGGTTTCATCAATTAGCCAAAACCAAACTAGAGACTTTCACCAACCCAAATCCATCTTCTGTGACAAAAAAAATAACCGTCACGGATGATTACCACATCATCAAGGATGCTTACGTGGATGCTTACATCACCACCTCGGCCTATTTTTTTATATGTGGGCTGACATTAGTAAGTTGGGCCAAATGTTTTTTTGGCCCACCACTATTTGTCTGATACAACATTAGTTATAGCCTATTAAATTTAGACCATTTATAGCTTTCAATTATCATTAAATTTGGCCCATTTCTACGTTCCTGTGATCCCAATTAACATACATCACTAACCACGAGTTAAGATCAGCAGTCAGATACGGTTAAAAAATCACATGTCCAAATTCATTCAAAGTTAATCATGACAAAATCCCAAAAAAAAAACATTTCATCTTGAATCAGCAAGGAAGCATGAGTAAGATTGATATACACTAAGGCTGACTAAATACAGCAGAACTAAGGTTAATCAAGATATGGAGGGCATTGGTCCTCGCCGATGAGTTCTTCAATCTCTCGTGACTGCTTCTTTCCTGATATTTCTTGATTTTTCAATCTTTCTTGTGACTGCACAATCTGCAAATAATTAAGAATACACAATTAGATATTAGCGTACGGTTATATATCACGTGTTGAATATGTTGCATTCAGATTAAGAATAACATATATGTGGTCAGACTCCAAAACAATGTGGGTAATAACACAACATATTTAGGAACAACGTATGCATGCCAAATATCAGTATCACGGGTCAATCAAATGGCAGGAACCGAATTCATGGCTAAACCCAACAAAGAAATAGGTCACTTGCCTCTTGCCTACAGTTAAGGATAGAGCATTGACACATTTATGGAAGAAACTGGATCAGAAATAATCTGTTGCCAAATTCACCATCCATCAGTTCCTTTATTCCAACATGAAAGGTCACCAAAACAACCTATAAATATGGCAGAATTGGCCGCTGGACACCGAAAAAATGTGGCTTTTGCCACAGGCCACTAAAAAAGGATGTCTTTGCCAGGAACCATTACAAAATCACATATATTTGCTGATAGACACTACAGCTCATATAATAACATATCCACCTCAAATAGGTCACAGAACACATAAATCTGGACGGATTTACCCTTGCTCATACAAAAGCATGTCTAGCAATAGAAAATAACATGGTTCAGCCATATTTGGCTATCAAGTACATCAATACAAAATGACATGTTTTCAGCCACACTTGGCAATCAAGTACAGCAATACAAAATGACATGTTTTCAGCCACACTCAGTAGGCATAATAATAGGTCAAGCCACATGATACAGTGTGTGGCCTATGTTTTCTTGGACCTAACGACCTTCAGCTTCTTCGCCTTTCCCTTTTCAACACAAAATGGTGATGTGATTGGACAGCCAACCGTTTTTGGAAGTTTGCAACTAAGTGTCTCATGCATTCCCTATGCTCAACTCCATTTTTGAAGACTTGAGTAACAGCAGAATCAATTCCTTTGCTTGCATCTGTTGAGATCACTAGGCCTGGAGGTGATCCAATTGCTTGATGAAGTCTCCTAAAAAACCAAGACCAATTTTCAGTTGTCTCTGATCCAAACACACCGTAGCACACTGGAAACATCCAATTATTCCCATCAATAGAAGTAGCAGATGCAAGTTGTCCCTTCCATTTTCTAGTCAAATGAGTAGAGTCTACACCAAGAAAAGGTCTTGCAACTGTGAAGCATGTATCCTCCACTTGCACCGTTCAGCTTTGCAGTAGGCTCTGTATCTTGTTGACTCAGAATAGGCAGCTGCAATTTCATATTCACCCTTTATTGCATATTGCCTAATAGCCTTCTTAAAAGTATCACCATCCCCAAAGGTTACACCAACTTCTATTGTTGGGTTCTCTAAGTCAGTTGCATAGACAACGGTCTCACAATCTCGTGCATCCTCCACTAGTAAGTCATCTTCCAAACCAACACACTCATCATCCTCTACATCGCCATCTGATTCAGAATCCGATAAATCAGAAAGCAATGATTTATAGGGGTCCTCATCATCTAGACCAACATACTCTACATTATCATGGACCCAATTTGCTCCAGGATTGTTCTGGACCGGAGGCTCTACTAGAGATGATTCAATTTCAAAAGTAGGTTGCGCAATTAACTGGTTGGCAGGAGCATCAGTGCTACCCTGTAACACACAAGGCATGTTCTGTTGTCACCCAATATCAAGCTCCAAACAAAAATCATCCTTTATCATAACCCGCACTTGCACTGAGAGCCTTCTTATCTCCCAATACATGTCAATTACATGCAACAGTTTGTTATCAGAATCAATTTCTTCATAGCTACGACTCATATTATCCCAATAGGTGACACGTAACTTATGTTTAGAGTCTAGCTTAATTTCTGTACCAATGTCAAGTAGCAAATCATTCCAATTAGTGGTATCCCTGTCTAAAATCTTAGCAATGTTACAAGCATCACAATACTCGCGCTTGCCATCTTCAGTCAATTTAACAAAAGCACCTACACGTGCAGCAAACCTGTAGGACGAATTGGGATCCATCCTACATATACAAATATGAACAAAAACATAATCTGAATGAACACGCCATATGATTTCAATTGAGGCTAGGGTAGGAGATAATCTGAATGAACCCTAGGGTAGGGATAATGGTAGAAATTAGTTACCCGTCGGGAATCCATGAGAGATCAGCATGCTCCTCGGGGAAAATGTCGCTCAAGAATCGTGGAGACCCCATCACCGTCGCTACCTCCGGCACTGGGCGCCGCCGCCGCCACCGCTCCGTTAGCTGCTACAGAAAGCGGACACTGCTGCCGTCGCGGGAAGCGAGCCCCGTCGTCGTCGCGCAGCCGTCTGCGGGCGCCGCCACCGCGCCCGTCGCAGGTCGCCGCTGGCGGTGGGGGAGATGGCGCGGCCGCTGCCTGCTGCTTTTCCGTGCGAGCGAGTTGACTGCGGCCGCACGCACCGACGCACGGGCTCCTGAAGTCCCGATCCGTTCTTCTGAAGAAGGGATAAAGAGGCAAGGGCATATCCGTCATTTCGCGTAGCTGTCCATTAAAATCAAATAAAATAATGAGTTGAGTGTCCGGTAGCATATTACCCATGAATTTTGATGTCTTTTGGCTAAGTCATGTTTTTTTAGTGGCTTCTAGCAAAGGCCGCGTTCTAACGATGTCCCATGGCCAATTTTGCCTATAAATATGTACAGGTTACACAGGTAGGCTATACACCAGTACTTCAGGGAGAAAAAAAAATAAAAGTGCAGTCCTCTTCTTAATATAATGATCATCCTTTTTCTTTTATGCTTAATGCAAACCGAAAAAAGAATTTTATCTACAGTTACAATATTGCGATAAGGTGGTCATCAACACATCAAACAGAGCACAATAAAAAAAACATCTCGAGTTTCTTGCCCAACAAAAGTAAACATCATCAATCACTGGCAATCCCCAAGCGAGCTGCTGGTCCAGCACAGTTTGCCAATCAAGGCGAGCAATAAAGCTACAGCTAGTTTCGATTGCGTCATCCGTAGCTACATGAACAAGCAAATAGCGACTGCAATTACGAGTTGTAAAATTGAAGTCAGATAGAGGGACGAACTTTTGGGCCTCGATGATAGGCAGGCGAGCAGCGATGAGCTCGCAGAAGGGCTCAAGGATCTCCTGTGCAGCCATCATGTTCTCCTAATCTCCTCGCGAATGATGTGATGTGCACCACCTGCAGCAGCCGGCGCTTCCAATCAGCCAAGGCAAAAGCCCCCGAACCCTACTCAAATCCTATCAAATCCCCTGACAAAGAGAAAGCGTACCGTAATCCGGGCAGTGGCCTCCTGCCCGGCCTCGAGGAGCTTGGCAGCTCCTGCCGCTCCCTAGTAGGACGGATCCGCGTGGCCGCCACCTCCCAGGACGGACCGCATCTGACGCGGCTGCAGCTCCCACCCCTCCTGGCAGGAACGATCCGCATGGCCGCCGCCTCCCAGGACGGACCCACGCGCGTCGCATCTCCGGCTCACGTTGTGCCTCGAAATGTTGCCGTAGGTGCCGGCTGCTGCCATGGCCATCTTGGGACGAGCGCTCTCGGGCACCAGCCATGAGATCGACTGGCACCGTCTGAGATCAGCGCTTGAGCCCGCACGCAGCTCGCAGAGTCGGGCCATCCCTGTGCCATGCGCGCCGCCGCCCGCCGTTGGCATTGCCGCTCTTCAAGGACGTCGCGCGTAAGGGGCGCCACCGTCGCACCGGATCTAGGGGAGAAGAGGGTTGGGGGAGGGGAGGGGAGACAGAGGAGTGGGTTGGGAGTGGCTGCTCGGGAACGAACGATGGAAGACTAAATATACGAAGAAGCTAGGGTTTGAGCTAGGTCGTGAATCTCAGCCATTGGATCCATAGATAAACGGCTGAGATGAGGAAGATGGCCACTGGGCCTACGAGAAATTAGGCCCATCTCACATTTTGGGCTAAACTCAAGCTGTCTCGACCTAGGAATCTTTAATGTTTTTTCATTATTTTTCATTCACATATTTTGAAATTTCAAATTTGAAATTGCTAAACAACCTCGGATGGTGATGTGTTCTATACAAAAATTATAGTTCTAAATACAATCTACAACTTTGTTGTTCAAAAGTTGTTTATTTGAAGACGTCTAGAGTCCCAAATATGTGTTCTAAGTCCATGAAATTTGAAATTCAAATTTTAAAATTTCCAAACAACCTTGAATGTTCACATGATTAATACTGAAATTTTAGAATTCATCGAGATCTACAACTTTTACTTTGGTGATTTCTCCATCCGAGATTGTTTGTGTAATTTGAAATTTGAATTTCAAAACTTTAGAAATTCAAACATAATTTTGAGATAGTAATTGATCTCAAAATAAAAGGTAGTCAACAACAAAGTTGTATAACCCATTGAGATCTACAACTTTTACATTGGTGATTTCTCCATTCGACGAAGTGGCATTATACATTGTTTACAACTGGATAAATCTACAAATTCAAACAAAATTTTGAAAGAGTGAATGATTTCATATGAAAAAGTCATCTATAACAAAGTTGTAGAAGTTATCAAGATCTATAACTTTTATTTTGGTCATTTATTTATCCGACAAAGTGATAGTAACATTGTTCACAAAATTTACATGTCTCTTATATGATTTCATAAACTATAAGAGAGAGATGTAAATTTTGTGAACAATATTACTATCACTGTGTTGGATGAACAAATAACCAAAATAAAAGTCGTAGATCTTGATTAGTACTACAACTTTTATGTTCATGACTTTTTCAGCTGAAATCATTTACTACTCTAAAAATTTGTTTGAAGTTGTCATTTTCTAAAATTTAAATTTTCAATTGATAAAACAAAGTCGCATGAAAATTTAAGAAAAAATAGGTGTAAGAAGACAATAAATTGATAGAGCAGGATTTTAGAAAATTTTAGAAAAAAGAATCATCTTATTTGGAGTTAGCATGCGGGAGAAAGACTTGTTACAAATTTTGACTACAGATTAAAAAGAGAAAAAGCTTGTGTTCATGTTCCTGATTTTTCCAGTATTTAAAAATTTTATTTTTTTACTGAAAACTCATGTGAAAAGTTCATGTTCGAATGACATGCGGGTCTGATCATTAGTATATATATTGTGTATTGGTGTTATTATTTTTTTAAAAAAACTTACGTTTATGCTGTCATCGTGACTTTGTTTAGCTCTGTCCTCTTCGAGTCCTCGGGCGTGAGGAACATGCACCTGTATCCATACTAAAGGACAAAGTAACTGATTCAGACACCAAGTCTAAGAAGCTGAAGTGGTATGACAGGTTGTTTCGAGTGACCAGGTCGGCGGTTCACACTCCATCAGCCGCGGTTTTATATATTTATTTACAATTATAACTTTTTAAATGGCATGCCGGCAGTTGGGTTCGGCGGACAGTTTCCGGAAAAAAATGGAATGCTGGGCCACGCCATGGGCATACACCAGTAGCAAATAAATAATTCCTCCTTCCAAAAAAGAATGTAATTGTGGAAATTGTGTAGGTCAAATCTGCTAAATTTTGATCAAATTTATAGTAATTAGTATTAATATTTATGTCTCAACTTAAGATTTATTATGAAAATACATTCCATCATTAATCTATTGATATTTATTTTATATTGTAAATGTTAGTATTTTTTTATAGTCTCAACTAAGATTTATTATGAAAATATATTCCGTCATTAATCTATTGATATTTTATTTTATATTGTAAATGTTAGTGTTTTTTATAGAACTTTGGTCAAAGTCAAAATCGGTTGACTCCTCGAGAAGCGAGAATTATATTTTTTTTAGACGAGGGAGTAAAACTTAAGTCTATATTTAGTCACAGAGAAGAAGTAACCTAATTGTAAGGCATGTTGCTAGTTTTGTTATAGTTGTTGGGCTCAGTTTCAACGTGTTGCAATTTTTTTTTTTCCATCCGCACCATATATATGCAGAATATTTTTAGTTTTCCCACCATATACATGAAACAAATTAAGTAACAAAATTATGTAGTTCAAATAACTTAACCAATCGCCTTTGTGTTAGTGCCTTTTGCAATCACATGTTTTATTTTTCTTTCCATTAAATATTGATAGCGGGCCTATTGTTTTGGGCTAACTAGAGTATCACGAATTTAAAATCATACACCGTGACGATCCGGATAAAATCACCACGAGTTAATGGGCCAGGAATATCCATTGGTGCACATCCACGATGAAAAAAGATTATCGTCACGGATTGTGTCTGTTAGTGACGGTTTGTAAATTCGTCACCGAGAATCCGTCACGGATTAACAAGTTTCTTGTAGTGAACCTAATGATACATATTACATATGATAAATATTAGTATATTTTTATATATATTTGGTCAAACTTAAAAAGGTTTGACTCCTCGAGAAACGAGACGTGCAAATATTTGTGGGACAGAGGGAGTACCTGTACCGCAGTTTTTTTCCATTAATAAAACCATGAGTATGTTCTAGAGTAAAAACTCATCGGTTTTCAGGTCACGGGTACCCATTGCCATGTTTATTCCCATAGAATTGCACGTCCATGTCATATCAACTACTAAGCTTTTCCTATTCCTATGATTGTCATATCAAATCCAGTAGCACCGCTTCCCCCTTCCCTAGTGAAGGGGTGAAAACGATACAGATATTTTTCGACCGCATTCGAGACCGGGGTTCAGATCTGTCCGTAACTGAGTTCGGATATTCAACAACCGATGCTGTATCCGTATCCGAATATTCAAATTATATATTTATGATTTTCATATCAAATCGTATTATATCCGGCATGATTTACACTATCCGTATTCGAATCTAAATCCGGACAGAAATATGAAAACAAATATAATATCATAGTAGAAATATGAAAACAAATATAATATCAATAATATTCGTCCGTATCAAAAGTCTTGGTACATACATCACCTCGCGTGGCCCACCAAATCCATCGAGATGACTAATTGATTGAAATTAATTTGGATCATCATATTACCCGTAGCCGTAGGAATGGAATCTCAGTGGCAAATCACTAGGCGGGCTTTTTTTTTCCCTTCTTATTAAAATAAAAAAAAAGAATACACCTTTCCATAGGGATAGGGACGGAAATCTAACTCGGTGGACCAGGTTTTTTTTCCCCCTGTGGTAATATAAAAAAACTCAGAAATGTTACCGGCCCAAAAGCACGCATCAGAGCTTTAATTAACTCAGCATTGCAGAGCAGATCAAGTTATTAGGCAGGTAGCGGTAGGTTGAACCGTCAGCTAACATTGAGCTCTCATCAGCCGTGCTGGTGTTACTCCTGCTACTAGTAGTTAGGTCGCCAAGAACCACACGGCATCGTGCGTGATCATCCAATCCAGTCGAACTCAAAATGAGCCGCAGAATCGTGTGATCAGCGCGCGTTTGCATGCAGCCGTGTCGTCGTCACTTGGTAATCCGGCCGCGCACACCGCACACGTATCCGTTGGCCGGTGCCAGGACTGTACGGTCTGTACGAATAAAAAGGGATAACAACTGACACTGTACGGCTAAGCATGGGAGTGTTGAATTCCGATTTGTCGACCTGCTTGTGCCGTGCGTACAATGGCAGCAGCTCATAGACTTCGATTGGACGTCTTGCTGTAGTACTGTATTCATAATCAGAGGTGGATGCAAATTAGAATGCATGCATATATGATTTGAATGTACAGCGTCTGAATGGAATAAAAATTAACATACTAGAGTCGAGGATAAAGGTAAGGATGCATGAACAAACATGTCACGTTGGAAAAGCTAGATATGACGCTATCCATTATCTTTACCAAACAAAAAAGAAGAAGAAGAATAAAACAAAAGTCATGTATGTGGCCATAATTATGCTTCAAGGAAGAACAATATGTACTACGCGCTAGCTTAAAGCTAGGTCCCCGTCAACATTAAACCTTTATTTGCACTAGCTACGACACTGCTGCTAGTGCATGCTACTATCGCCGCAACCGCAAATAAAAGAGGGTATTATTGTTTTCATGAGGTCGATGCATGAGCATGACAGCCACCGCACCGCCGGAAAAAAAAAAAAGAAAGCACGTACGCAGAGAGAATTCATTCACCAGGGTTCGTCGTGACACAAATTTAAACAAGTCCTGGACGCCCAAAAGAATTATGTGCTTGCCAAAACTTACAGAAACGTCAAGGCGCTATCGAGATTGTGGCACGCATGGGACCTGCATGCAGGACACACCAGAACGACCTTTCCACGGCGGCCCAACTGCATGCATGCGTCCCGGTCCTGGCCGGCCGACACATGCACCCACACGCGCGCGCGCATGGCGTATCGCGCGATTCAATTCGAGAGACTGTACGTTCATTGTCTCCGCCGCGTGCCCGTCATCTGTGAACGTGCTAGCTACGTGCATGTTTGAGAAACATGCACGTACGTACGCACGGCGTCTCTCTTCTGGATCGATCTCGTCGCGCCGGCCACATCTCTGTCTACTGATTCTCGATCCATCGATCGGACCAGTCTCGAGGATATAAATATAAATATACATATGGATCGGTGATCGAGTTACACGTACGAACATCATCCCGGACGACGTATACATCTTTACTAGAAGGTAACCCCGCGCTTCGCGCGCGCAGGAAGCTGACAATGTATAGGAACTGTAGATGAATTGTGTTTTGTGAGGAGGAGACGGGAGGCACTATTCCTAAGATCACCAGGTTTAAAGGGTTTTATAGAGATTTGGACGTGTACTTTATATACCTTATCTTATTATTAAGTAGTCCAACTTATTAGTAGTACGTACTGTATATAATAGAGTATACTAGCGACAAACTGTCATATATCATCGTCGTTGTGTATCGCTAATATGTGTCTCCAACTCCAACTTTAGTTGCTGTTTTGAGTAATAAGCAAGTACAGAAGTAGTATCATCTCAGGTGGTGGCCATTTAGTCTTAGGCTGTGTTTAGTTGGGAAAGTTTGGGTGAAAAGTTACTGTAGCACTTTTCGTTGTTATTTGGTAAAATTTGTCCAACTATGGATTAATTAGACTCAAAAGATTCGTCTCGAACTTTACTGACAAACTATGCAATTAGTTATTTTTTTACCTACATTTAATGCTCTATGCATGCGTTTAAAGATTCGATATGATGGGTGGAAGAGAAAATATTTTGGGTTTGCATGGCAACTAAACAGGTCCTTACTTGCGACGGTGAGATCGACGTGGCCGCTGCGTGCCGCCAAGGGCCGCGCCACTCGCGACGCGGTGCAGAGACTGCAAGTTAAGTCGTTAACACGCGTACTGTGTGCACAGATCTTGCCTATAGTATCCTAGCACAAGACACCCATGGATATGGGTCCATGGCTCCAGCATGCATGACCGTGACGTCCAAAGGCCGGCCTCAGCTCGCGCCTCTCGCTACCTATGTACGGTGACGAACGATATGCGCGCTTTGACATAAGTATATGCGAATCTATATATACTTGCGGGAAACCCGAGCGTTGTGCAGGGGAAAAAGCACGGAAAAAAAAACCGGAGGGAAAACGATAAAAAAAAAACCAAAGTATTGTGAACAGTGTTACGTGAACAGTGTAGCATGCTGCAGTCCGGTGCTGTGGCTCAAGCAGCGAAGACTTTTTGAGGTACACAAATTAGAGTAATGGATAGATTATTATGCTATTGTTATTCGTCTACGCGCGTGTATCTATGAATTGAATGAACGCGATTGTTTTCCTTCACTATTCGATCACCTTTGCTCGTGAAATGGACGTGTGATTCCGACGTCTTCCCTTGCTGTCCTTGTCAGGTGATATGGCACCAGCTGATTCGGTCTCCATCGAATTGTGGTCGAGGTTAATTGGTGGAAAACTGGGTGCGTGGCTTTTAATAAAAGTCGGTAGATCTAGAGAGGGCGGAGCTCAATTGACATCAGCGGAAGCAACCAGGAAAGACGGGTGAAAATGATGCATATAGACTATAGACCTCAGGTTTGGTGCCGCTCTTTGTAGCTCTGACTTCTTACCCATGAGCATTATTGTCGAGCACGTAGATCACTATAGTATAGAGCGAAAAACTGCACTACAGTATAGAATGGAGAAAAAACTAGAGAAGGAAACAAAAAAGGTGCTGAAGCTACGTTTTCAATGTTTTGGTGATTTCGCTACCATATTGTGTTTATGTCGGAGCCAGAGCCAAACGGAGCCAGCCATATATGGCACGTGTCATATGTACGTGGAGGAGTATATTCAAAAGCAGCAATGTCATGTTAAAGAACTTAGGTCAACTTTGCCTATATGCATGTAGTAAAATAAAATGGAACCTAACCAACTAAGCTATAATGTTTGTAATTACTGAAAAACATTAATATCATCATCGATACTTTAAACACAAATATATTGATGCACGTTTGATGCCACAAACTTGAATAGAATTTGACAAATTATTCGTCCAAATTTTTGAAATTTGTTTTTTTTTATGGTCAAAATATCCATGTCATTTCTGGAGGGAGGGAGTGATCCACAAACTTTTCAATGATGGAGCAACCCGAGGTCTTAAACGTTCATAGGATAGGATAATCCACATGCCAACAGCATATGCCCTTATATATGCTCATTTGCGAAATAGGAGCAGCAGGCAGCCTCACACACAGTCCATTTGTGGAGACTACTAGCGGCTAGCGTTTGCTGCGTGTAGCTTAAGCAACTTTGAGAATCAATGCAAGATCGAACGGACAGAACAAGCGGGTGTTTAGTTCGTGAGTCGAAAAATTTGAAGGTGTTACATTGGATGTTTCATGGAACGTCGAAAGGGGTGTTCGGAAACTAATAAAAAAAATTAATTACATAACTCGCTTGAAAACCGCGAGACGAATTTATTAAGCATAATTAATCCGTCATTAGCACATGTTTAATATAGCATAACATTGTCAAATCATGGATTAATTAGGCTTAAAAAATTCGTCTCGCAAATTTATCGTAATTTATGTAATTAGTTATTTTTTCGTCTACATTTAATATTCTATGCATGTGTCCAAACACGGGGTAAAAAATTTTTTGGAGAGGAACTTCAATATATGTCTTTGGCGGGGTTACGTTACGCATTTGTACACCTATACTCCATACAAGAGGTAGCTCGCCGCCGTAACAGCACTGCACGTCGCGACGAGCGCCGGTTGCCGGTCGCCGGAGCGCGCGATCGAGGGGGCGGCCGGAACAGTAGAAGCGTGCCGATCGAGCACGCGGCTCTCTGCAACTTGCCGGCCGGGATGACGACATCGATAGATGTTGCTTTGAATTTGTTTAATTCTCGCGGCCACAACTGTTTTGTGTTAGCTCTTGTCATGTCGCCCAAACGCAGGAGACGACAAAAAGGTGTCCTGCACGCTTGCGAAGCTGCCGCCTGCCGTTGGGCTTCCGACGATACAATTGCAGCACGCAGCGCACGTGCTCTCCGGGAGGAAACGACGTGAGAGCCCCCGAGTGGTCGTCTTTGCACGGCCGCCACAGCCGTCACCGTCACGGTCGCCGCCCTGCGGCGTGCGTCTTCGTGAATTTCCACAGCAGATGGCGATACTCAAACTTCACTTTGCTTGTAAAACAACAAACCTCAGTCTGGAGTCTGCGGTGCATCCAAATCAAGCCAAAGGGAATGATGGAATTCGCGGACGAAGATCTGTTGGCACACGGCAACGCAGATACGTGAGGTGCGGGTGCGGCCCGCGTGCCCCCGCCACGGCTTCCCGCGCGACGCGGATATCACACACGCTGTCTCCTGTCTGTGTGGTGTGTGTTGATGCCAATGCCAAGCTACCGTACCACCTGCATATCTATCTAGCGACATGGGGGTGCCATACATGCACTGTTTTTTTCCTTTTTAAAATAATAAAATATAGACCAAAAAAAAAACTTGTGTTCCTCCTTCAGATATACTGCTCCTAGATATCTCTTGTATCTTGCCGCTTTACGAGGCTAGCTTGTTCCACTCTCATCAGGCAATATACTAATGACGACCGAGTACACACGAGACAAACGAATTTAGCGAAATAGTACTACTATACTGTAGGTCTGTTTGATCATCATTAAAGTAAACTTTAATCATCTAAAATTTTAGTTCTAGACCGTTCAAACGTATGAACTGAAACATAGATTTAAATTTTAGTCTAGCCTAACTAATTGTTATGGTACTAAATTTTAGTTATCTACTCTCTCCATTTCAAATAAAATACATCAACTTCTGCTATGTATCTACACAAATGTTGGTCCGAAGATGATTTGTTTTGAGAGAATAAAATTTTACCTAACTTTTAGTTGGACTTACAACTGGGCGCATCCAAATAAAGTCAAAGGGAATCGAATTTGCGGACGAAAATCTGTTTGCACGGTGCGCAGAGCGCACGCGGCGCACGCACGCGACGCGGCAACGGCGCCGATACGTGAGGTGCGGCTCGCGCGGGCGTGCTCCCGCCACGGCTTCCCGCGCGACGCGGATATCACACGCAGTCTTCTGTGCCTGTGGGGATGCCTTGGCATGCATGCTAGCGACGAGTATACCGTACCGTACCACACCTTGCATATCTAGCAACAGAGATATACACATGGAGGTGCCATGCACGCACTGTTCTTGTGTCCCTTTTTTGAATACTGCAGTACTAGTATCTTGGAGAAATGTCCTCAAAAAAGGAATATTGGGAGGAAAGATCAACTATGCCGTGTTTTCGAGCTGGAAAGTTTATTCCATCATTATAATCGATCTGGAGCTTTGTTTAGATGCCATGCAAACCCAAAATATTTCCTCTTCCACCCATCACATCGAATCTTTCGATACATGTATGAAGCATTAAATGTAGGTAAAAAAGATAACTAGTTGCATAGTTTGTCTGTAAATGTCGGGACGAATCTTTTGAGCCTAGTTAGTCTATGATTGGACAAATTTTACCAAATAACAACGAAAGATGCTACAGTAACTTTTCACCTACTTTTCGCGAAGTGAACACACCCTTAGATGTTTTATTTCGGCACTTGTTCTGGCCATTAATGTAACACCCTGGTGTTAGTTAGCCTCATAATGCATTCATAATGCATGATCATGGCATGACATTACCATAAGCATCGTCATTTAATGTGCATCCTTGCTTGAAACATGACCATGAAACACATGCAACATGCCTAGTTAAACCATGCAACACATGCATGCAACATAATGTTGCATTAGCTTGATTGGTGATGTTTCAATGCACCTTGATGTGACTTTTGCTCATATGAGATGCTATTGGGTAAATTGTGGCTTGAGAACATCTTTGATATGTTAGTGGAGCAAAATGAGCTAGGGTTTATATTCATGTTTTGACCAAAAGCCAATTTGACTAGGTTTGACCTCAGTTTGACCATAGCACTGATCTGCTTTGACCGATTTAAAAGTGGTATCTAGAGACCTTGCATGGAGGTGCACCCTTTACCAAAGTTGTAGGAAATTTATCAAGGAACAAAAGTCTCAATATGGCTATTTCATGAAAATTACTAGAAAATGTCCAAAAAGGGTGAAAAATGCGGAAGTTAGGGCTGTTTTTCTATTTTTATTGAATTTTAAAATGTAATTAATGGAGAAATTTATATTTCAAAATATATTGAGAATTTGACAAAACTCTCTTAATATGGAATGTTCTACTCATCAAAAGGAGCTTCCTTTGTATTGAACATTTTTCCTAACTCAGCTTAGTTTGGGAGATATCGTCGCTTTAAAAATCGTGCCAACTGGATTTCTGTGACGGTTTAGCCCTGGCCGTCACTGAAATGCCGAGTGGAAAAATCGCCCTTCCCAGCCGATGTCGTGCATAACCGCCGCGTGCCCCCCTCCACGCGTCCGTACGTCGCCAACCCGCCCCGGTGACTCCTCCCCGTGTCCGTCTGTGTGGACAGGGAGTCCTCACTTCCCCCTCACCCACTCCTACTCCCTCCATCCCCCTCCGCCCCGCCCCTTTTTCTTCTCCTGCACGCGCGGGGTGCGCCACTGTCATTACCGGGCAAGGCAGCGGCTCGCCGGCTGTCACCGCGCTTTGCTCTGCTCCATCACTACTCCAGCCAGCGCATGAGGCTCCGCCTCAGTCCACGCCGCTCCAACGACCTCCTATCGGCGCGAATCAGCCTCGGAGGCGGGCCAATTGGCCTTTCGATCGCGGCTGCCACCCGCCGAAACTCCGGCAAGCTCCCAGCTCACCATCAACCGGGGCGCGTAGCGCTCCTCTCCTTCTCCTACCACGCGCATCGACCTCGCAAAGCCGCTCCACCACTTGCCGTGACGCGTCATCGCCGGAGGAGGAGGGTCCGCGTCGACCTCGTCGCCGGCCTCTCGGCTTCACGTGGCCAGTAGGCCACAAGCCTTTGTGCGCAGCCCTGTGGCCACTGGAGAGTGCACAGGGTCCGTGCGGCACTTCTTCGCCGCCCCGTGGCCGTCGAAGAGCCCTCCTCGGTCGGGAACAGCAAGTCCGGCGAGCTCCCCTGTTCTTCCCCGCGAAGGACTTCATCGGAGGATTCGACTAAGGTGAAAGGCCTTTCTGTAAAGCGGCCAGACACAGAAACTTACTGATTCGGGCCCATGCAATTTCTAGAAAACGCAGGGGCCTAATTGGAAAATGTCTGTCTTATTCGGTTTTAAGAAATGAAATTCCAGAAATTAGTTAAATCTTCTAAAAATCATAAGTGGAGTTCTAGAGCTCCAAATCAAGTGATTCAACTTGCAGAATTTTTCTGGTGATGAGATCTATGCAATAAAAATATGACATGCCATTTTTGTGGAACTTTTCTGTGTAGTTTTAATTATTTTTGATAAATGCCTTTATCTTTGAAATTGCTTAGTAATTAGAATATAGCTCCTAAAATTGTGATTTTTGTTGCATTGGTCTTGTAATGAGATGAATAATCTGTAGAAAATATATCCTATGCACCTGTTATGTAAAAATATAGGGTTGTAGTTCAAGTGCCATTCCTTGCCTATTTCTTAGAAAATTCATAATAAAATAATTGGGTCTAATTTAGGGTCGAGAATTTTTGTGGGTCATTTTTAGGCTAGGTTGAAGCTAATGATGTATAAAAACCTACGGTTTGGCATACTTCATAGTACACAGTATTTTTAGCTCCGTTTAGTTATGTTGCCTTGTTATTTTTGTGTAGGATAGTATACTTATCCAAATGAGGTGCAAATTATATGATAGCCTAGAATTAGCTGGTATTAGCTACTGTAATTTTCTGGGAATTTTAGGAGATGTAGATCTGGTAGACCCTGTTATAGCTACTTCTCATATGGCATGAAATCCACTTAATTATTAAGTTAATTAGGGCTATAAGTATTTTGGGAGTTGTTTGAGTTACATATGATCTGGTGGTATGAATGGTTTGGGTCAATTTGTAATCTAGATGATCCACTTATAATATAGTATGATGGTGTATGCTTAATCAAGGTTCTTTGTACCAATGTTATACTTTGGTGAGTTACCGGTGATCATTAATCATTTTTAATGATTTGTTGGTGATCTCAATTAAGATAAATCGAGTTTAGTCATATATCATGTTTTGCACCTAAGCTTAAAGTGATTTGAGTAGAGCACCACATAACTTGGTTTTGTGCTTACAACGTTGCAATGTCATTGCATTCATCTTCACATCATTCATGCACGTCAACAAATCATCATGTCATTTTTGGATGCATACATGAAATTCATTGGATGCATATACATGCAATAGGTGTGCCGAGAATCGTGTTACAAGCGAAGTTCCGCTGAGCGTGGAACCCGAAGTTGAAGTCCGTTCGAGAACTGGAGGTCCAGTCCGACGAAGCCGGAGAAGGCGTGGGAATCGTTCTTGAAACCGAACCTCGATATCTCTTATTTCGGTTAAGGCAAGCCCCGGAGCATTTTAAGCCTCCTACTTTTAAAGCAATTATCTTTATATACATGTTATATGTATTGTTGCATTACGTGATAGGAGTTGGTTGAAAACCCTTGCTGCATTGATAACACTCCTTGTCCAGCAATTCGAACCTTGAATCCTAAGTAGACAGGATCGTATCTATGCTTAGCCCTGCTAAATTAGATCGGTAGAAGTCGGGTGATTTCCTGTCACCTGCGAGATATAGGGCTTTATCAGGTCACGGTTGGCTATACTTGCTATCGTGGAAGTGAACCATGTGTTAATGAAATAAAATGAGACCGGGCGGGATGACGATAGTGAAACAACAAGGCATGGAGGTCTTGGGTGTGGATCTATCCCCGTCTGTGTCGATTAAGGACCGAGACCTGGAGCCTTCTATGTCATTTTGAACGCATGCCTGACATTTAGTTGGCCGGCCTGAGGTTGCCGACCGCGAAGCCTAGTAGCTCAACTCAGGTTGCGAAGTCGAAAAGTGAAAGTCGCCTCGGAAGGGAGCCAGAGGGTCCAAGGGCAGGTGAGTTAAAAGTCCTGAGCTTCCTGGCCACTGGTATCCCCGAGAACGCGGCGCTGTTCGGGCCCACCCTGAGTTGTACCAAAGGTTATCTACGGCTGCCTTTAGCGGGGTTTGCCGGGTGAGTGTCAGGAATACCCCCCTCAGCTGAGTTGGAATCGATTCGAGTCGCCGTCTCTCCCGGATAGTGAGAAACTTGACTGGTTATCTCCAGCGTAGATACACTATTGATTAATGATGGTTCGGAATTGATGATAATGATGATGATGGCCTTATTATACCTGCTATGGTTAATATTGGTTGCTCCTAATAAAGTGATTGCTCTAGTACAGGTGCTAATCTAGATGACAGGTTAATGATTATTAACTTGATGCTTAAGCATTAATGATTACTTATCTGTAATAAGCTTTTCTGCAAATGAGTCAAGCTAGCCCACTTTATAAAGCCTTGCATACTCCTTGGTGTCACCGTTGTTTCTGGTTTTTGACGGGTAAGTCTAGCTGAGTACCTTCTCGTACTCAGGGTTTATTCCCACCTGTTGCAGGTAGCAGATTCATACTTGTTGCTGCAAGTATTGTCTTCGCCATGTGGGCGTGAAGACTAGACCATATGGGCATGGTCTCTGTAGTATCTCTTCTGGTATGCTTTTGCAGGATGTGACTGGGTACTGGCAGTATTTGAAGTTAAATGATTTCAGAAATTATGTTGCTTCCGCTAATCTTTATTTTAGTTTTGTAATAAAATTATCTGTACTCCGATGTATGAGAGCTACTTACGAACTGTTGTAACAAGTGTTGTGTTATGTTGAATCACTACGATCTGGTTGCTCTCGGTTTGGTTTGAAATCCCTCGTGGTTTCGTGGACTACCAGAGTTATATGGGCTCAAGTTTGAGAATTTGATCGTTTCGGCGATTGTTTTTGAACTTGTGCTCTTATAATTTGGACGGTTCCGTTACAATTAATGCAGTCGGAGAACAGCTGCTGTTTCATAGCACCACTTGTAGTATTTCTTGCTGTTATTTTAGTAGTAGTAGTTTATTTTGCTTTAAGAAACGCTTTCCGAAGATGGGTCTCCATACAGCACGTAGCAAGGAAACAGTGTTCCCAGCTTTTGCCGCTAGTTATTATAAACAGGATTAACAACTCTCCAAAGAAGACTCCGAGTGTTGTTTTACCGCCTACCATTGTTTAATGGCTTCACTTATTAGTCTACGAAGGTTGCTGTATAGTACGTACTTTAGAAATGGTCAAGTGTTGATGTCTAGAAATGAAGAAATCCAAACATATTTTCAACACTTCCCAATTCTAACCTCTAAGGAAGCTCATGCTTGGGTCGCGTACTTGCTCCTCTCCTTGTATCTTGCCGTTTTACGAGGCTTGTTCCACTCTCATCTTGGAGTATACTAATGATGACAAGTACACGAGACAAACGAGCTTAGCGAGATAGTACTACTGTCTATAGGTCTGTTTGATCATCACTAAACTAAACTAAACTTTAATCATCTAAAATTTTAGTTCTAGACCGTTCAAACATATGAATTAAAACATCGATTTAAATTTTAGTCTAGCCTAACTAACTGTTAGGCATACTCTGTAATATATGTATCCAAACAGTATGGTACTAAATTTTCGTCATATACCCCCTCCATTTCAAATAAAATAAATTAACTTATGTTATGTATCTAGACAAATGTTTGTCTAGGTACATGGTCAGAAAGTGATTTATTTGAGACGGAGAGAATAAATGTGTTTAACTAAATTTCAGTTGAACTTCCAACTACTCCATGCATCGCGTAAAAGGAGTTGACACTTAATACGCATAGGTATAGACCCCATATCGCCTTGTGATTCTTCACAGAACTCACCAAATTTAATTTGGTGATTGCTTTGCACAAGTTTGAACGCAACAAGTGCCAGTTCGACTCACACGTACCAGCAACTAATCATTTCGTACGGCATTTGGAAATTCCGGTGGGAAAATAAATGAATATATATAGAGTATATACTCAAATATATATATATATATATACCAAAAAAGGAGGAATAATAATTACGATCACCGGCATTTGAAAGCACGAACTTTCGCTGCTCCTGCACCCAGCCAACGGACCCCAGCTGTCATTAAGCGGAAACTGACGGGCCCACTCGTCAAGTGAGAGTCCGAGTACTCCCACGCAGCAGCGCGTCTCCGTCCCGCCCCCCGCGTGAAACATAAATACGGGCACGGCGGCGACGGCAAAGCCCCCAACTCAGACTGCCCCAGCCAGCCAGCCGCAAAGCTACCCAGCACGACCGTCATCACACCGGCCAGTGAGACGGTACGGTACAAGAAAATTTCCCCCGTCGCGTCCGGCCATTACGACGGCGCCGGCCGAGCAGACGCCGCAGCCACGATGCCGCCCGCCACCGGCGCCGACTCTCCCCCCGCCGCCGGGACCGTGCTCCTCGGCAGGTACGAGCTCGGCGGCCTCCTGGGCCGCGGCGCGTCCGCCAAGGTGTACCTGGCGCGGGACCTGCTCACGGGCCGGTCCGTGGCCATCAAGTCGTTCCCCAACCCGCGCGCCGCCGGTGAACGGCCCGTGGCCATCGAGCGTGAGGCGGGCATTCTCCGTCGCCTGCGGCACCGCCACGTGGTGCGGCTCCACGAGATCCTGGCGACACGCAAGAAGGTCCACTTCGTGCTGGACCTCGCCGCCGGCGGCGAGCTGTTCTCGCTGGTGGACGCGTCGGGCCGCATGACGGAGGACCTGGCGCGGCACTACTTCCGGCAGCTGGTGTCCGCCGTGCGGTACTGCCACGCGAGCGGCGTGTACCACCGCGACATCAAGCCCGAGAACCTCCTGCTCGACGAGGCCAGCGCGCTGATGGTGGCCGACTTCGGGCTCGGCGCCGTGGCCACCGCCGACGACGGTAGTAGTCTCCTCCGGCACACGATGTGCGGCACCCCGGCGTACGTGGCCCCCGAGATCCTGTCGCGGAAAGGGTACGAGCCGGCCAAGGTGGACATCTGGTCGTGTGGCGTGGTGCTGTTCGTGCTGGCGGCGGGTTACCTCCCCTTCAACGACGCGAGCCTGGTGAACATGTACCGCAAGATCTACGCGGGCAGGTTCCGGTGCCCCGGGTGGTTCTCGCCGGCGCTGCGCGACCTGCTGCGGCGCGTGCTGGACCCGGACCCGTCGGCTCGCATTGACGCCGGCGGCATCGTGGCGCACCCGTGGTTCCGCCACGGCGCCAGCGACGAGGAGATGGGCCGCCTGATGCACGGCGGTGGTGGGCAGGAGGAGGCGTGGTTTGGGCCGGCGGAGTCCAAGGCGGACGAGGAGGAAAGGGAGCCGACCGCGTTCGACATCCTCAGCTTCTCCCCGGGCTCGGACCTGTCCGCGCTGTTCGTGGGCGCCGGCAAGGAGCGGGTGTTCGTGGGCGAGCCCGCCGCCGCCGTGCTGGCCCGCGTGGAGGCGGCCGGGCGGAAGGGCGGGTACCGCGTGCGGAGGGACGGGAAGAGGGCAACCGCCGTGTACGTGGAGGATGAGGAGGGCGGCGGCGGCGGCGTGGCCAAAGTGAGCGTGTTCAGGCTCGCCGACGCCGTGTCCGTGGTGGAGGTGGTGAAGGGCGACGGCGCCGACGCGGCGCAGTTCTGGACCGAGCTGCTGGAGCCGGCCGTGAAGCCCCCGGCGCTGAGCTGCTGAGGGGTGAAGCCGTGCGTGCCCCGACCGCCGCCGCGTTCTGCGATGTGATTCTTTTGTTTGTTGTTTTGATGCGTTGTTCGTTGCCTGCTGTGGCACTCTGCTCCGCCCATCATCTGTAAAATACTACTCCTTTGCATCAAAGCAAGCAAGGAAGAAGAAGAATCATTGCGACGTTGATCCAAAGAGGTACTCCGTACTAATGTATTTGTGAACTCATCAATCACTCAACTCAAGTGGACGCTTGTAACGCAACCGACGACGCTTTGGATTGACGGGAAGTAGAGTACGTACGGTACGGCATCACCCCACCACCACCATGAATCAGAAGTGCAAAGTCAGCGGGTAGCCATGTGAAACGAAACTAATTTTTTTCTGCGAATACGCAGGTGCTCTGCGTATCGTATCATTGTAATTAGGAGGAATGAGTTGACGTTACATGTGAAACGAAACTAATTTACTGCTAGTGTAGTAGAACTGAAAAAGCACAGGTTGCAAGGTAGTATTAGTGACTCGTCAGCAGCAGCCACTCGTCGGTCAGTTGGTGGGGCTGGTATGGTGCCCGCACTCGCTGGTATGGCAGCCGGAGGTTGACTCACGCACGCGTACCAGCAACACCAAACGCGGCACCGGAGGTTCCGGCTTCCCGTTCCTCTCCTCCGTGCCGTGGCGTCGCGGCGGGAGACGAGCGGTTGGGCGCGGCCTACACGAGCAGACGAGCGTCGCCAGCCAGGCAGCTGCACCTAACATTCCTGGGTTGCTTGGTCCGTTGTTCGTCGCTAAACACACCTTCGTCGTCGCTTGTCGCCTTGCCATTGCCATTTGCCTGCTACCGGCACCGGATGCCAATATGCCGTCGCATATTCCGTTTCTACACAAATACTGTTATGGGCAGCAGCAGCAACAGGAAGCGCGTGATATACAGCACGCAGCAGGCTGCCATTCATAGGGATATAGCCGTATAGGATAGGATTAGGATTAGGATTAGGATATATAGCTGTGTTGTTGGGCATCTGATCATCTGGTCAGTCATGGTAGCATAGCATGGGCGGGAGGCCTTTCACTTTCTGGCTCGTACCGATCGTACTGGTACCACACTCAATGGTTGTGCTGCGTAGTACTCTACGTACGTCTTGTTGGCGCTCATCACTGCCCAGAGCCCAGTGTTCGTTGGATGCCAATGCCAATGCCATTGCCATTGCCATTGCCATCCAGTACAATGGATAATGGCTGTGTTCAGTTCCTCAAAAAAATCACTGTGCAAACAAAAGATTCTCCGTCACATTAAACTTGCGATACATGCATGGAGTACTAAATGTAGATGAAATCAAAAACTAATTGTACAGCTTGGTTGTACTTTGCGAGACGAACGTTTTGAACCTAATTAGTCAACGATTGGACACTATTTACCAAATAAAGCTAAAACGTGCTACAGTACTTTTTTTTTACATATTTTCGCGGAACTAAACACACCCAATGGAGAAGGAGGCCTCGTTTAGATGAGTGAATTGGGGAGAAAACACTGTATCAGAATTCCTGTAGTATTTCGTTTGTATTTGGTAAAAATTATCCAAATTTTGACTAACTAGGCTTAAAATATTCGTCTCACAAAGTACAACAAAACTGTGCAATTAGTTTTTGATTTCATCAATATTTAGTACTCCATGTATTTACCGATATTTTGATGTGACAGGGAATCTTCTTTTTACATAGTGAAATTTAGAGAGAATCGGGGACTAATCAAGGGCGGAGTCTAGTCTGACCGACGACGACGCAGCTGCTGGGATGATTGAGAGCAGAGCCCCCACCTGCCCCAGCGCCCGTCCTCGGACTCCGCTGGCATTGGCCGATGCAGGCAGGCAGCAGCGCGGCCGTCGCTGCATGCTTCGCGATCGCGTCCCCGTCCCGTGGCACCGGCCGGAGGACTGGGACACGCGACGCTTTCGCTGTGTGTGGTCCGCGCGGCGGCCGCGGTGGCTGCGGCTTAATTGCGTTGGTGCTGCCGTGCACGCCGGGCCTGACCGCGATCGCCGGCGAGTTCATACGGGGGACAGGCGACCCGCGAGCCCTCTGGATAACACTACCACACAGCCTTTCGCCAAGAGGCAAGACACAGGCAGCGACGGGCGACGGCAGGTTGAAAAAGTTGTCCTCCCATTGGATCTTGCGTTGCTTTCTGTGATTTCGCAGTCGGTCGGGGCACAGATCGACAGAGATGAGATGACGGTAGACATCAGGACGAGGCGTTCCGGCCGCTCTGACTGACCTGATCAACCAACAGGAAAAAGGGTGCGCAGCCGGGCATTGAGAGCCAAGCACGTCGTACATCGTACTAGCAGTAGTAGCTCTGTAGCTTGCTCTTTCTGCAAGCAGCCTCGACGCCGACGGCAGGGCCCGGGCGACGGATGGCAATGGATCGGTCGAGAATATTACTATTACTAGTACGTGTTGACGACGACGACCTCAACAAGCAATGAGCCATCGAGATCGAGCTGGGCATATCTTTCTTGGAAAGGATGGGCAACGTACACTGTACACTTCATCGTCAATAATGCGTTCTAGCAGCAACAACCGGTCATTAGTGCCTCGCAAATAAAGGGTGGGTCGCCAGACGTTTCGTGGCCCAGGGCTTCGTCCACCTGCCAGGCTGCACCATCCGGCCCATCCTTAACCCACCCAAGAACCAGTGTCCCAGTCACCCACACACGTACTACCATACACTACAATTTCAGCTGAACATGACAGAGACAGTGACAAGGACCTCGCAGGAAGAAAGCACAACGCTCGGAGCCATTCATTCGTAACAGCGCATTTATCGCTACGGCAAGCAGTTCTGCAGATCGACGTTTTTCTTGATTAATTGAAGAGAAGCTAGCAATGTATGTATAAAATGGGCTGGCTGGGCTGGGCATCAGTAGTAATACCCCAAGTGTACTATTACTGCACACTGCTTTAGACTCTGTTTGGTTTGCGCAGGTTAAAGTTTAACTCTCATCACATTAATGTTGCAGCAAATGCATGAAGTACTAAATGTAGACTAATTGCATGCATGTCGGCACAGATTAGGAGTAATTTACGAGACGAATCTATTAAGCCTAATTAGTCCAAGATTAGAAACTTTTTGTTAAATAAAACGAAAGTGTTACAGTATTTGTTAAATTTTAACACACAAACCAAACGTGCCCTTAGATGGCGTGTGTACCACTGCAACAACCGACCAACCTTCACGGGTGCCTCCAGTCCTTCCCAAATCCCAACTCCAGTGCAGTGTGCTGCATTATTGTGCCCTTCTGTAACCATTAGTCCTTATCAATCTGCCACCTCACCTCTCATGATGGTAGACAGACAAATTATGAGGATCACATGCGTATATTATGTATGTATGTGCGCAGATGAATAGCTAGCTGATAGAATATATATATATATATATATATATATATATATATATATATATATATATATATATATATATATATATATATATATATATATATATATATATATATATATATATATATATATATATATATATATACACACGGTGATGAAGTGATCGATGCTGCTCGCGGCCCGGGATTCCTTGCCTTCTTGGTCTGGTCTGGTTTTGGATGCATGGATTATGGATACTTCAGGAATTCAGTGACCTCGCTGGATGATACTCCCTCCGTCCCAGAAAAAGTGTCGTTTTAGATTTTTCAGACATCGTGTTTGACCGTTTGTCTTATTCAAAATAATTTAATAAATATTATTTATTTTGTTATGACTTATTTTATCATTAGAGATACTTCAATAATGATTTATTTATTTTATAATTTGCACAGAATTTTTAAATAAGACGAACGGTCAAATACGATGTCTGAAAAACCTAAAACGACACTTTTTTTTTGGACGGAGGGAGTAGAGCGCAATATATACGAACTTTGTGAGTGAAGCATCACCTCCTATCTGACTCGTCAGCTAGCACACACGGCCGGCCTGTTCTCTTTCTCTATATAAAACAAAAAAGAACAGATCCCTAAGCGTGATTGGACAATGTCAATTCAGGCTCGTTTAGTTGTGAAAATTTTTGGAAAAAAATTCTTGTAACACTTTTCGTTGTTATTTAGCAAAATTTATCTAACCATGAACTAACTAGGCTCAAAAGATTCGTCTCGATATTTACAAACAAACTGTGCAATTAGTTATTTTTTTTACTACATTTAATGCTCCATGCATACGTCCAAAGATTCGATATGACAGTTACTATACAAAAATTTTTGCCTCTTTTTTGGCATCTAAACACGGCCTCAGTCCAGAAGACAGGGCTCCAAATTTATCATCGCGAATAAACTAAAGAAGGTTCAATTCAAATGGATGCAAAACTGTACTGGTTAGAGGCAAATAAACTCTTGCATACATGACTCGTCATTTCTTGGGACTAATGAGTGCGTTTGATTGGAGCTTGATGACTTGAGCTGATGGAGACGGCCAAACAAATGGTCGGCTGAGACGTGCAAAGCCGGCTTATAATTATAACATAACGTTCTTTGTCCGATATACTCGCTCGCTTTCGTTTCATCATAAAAAAAACTATATATATCACCACGTCTTACTTCGCGCCTACCTTAACTGACACTGATGTTTTTATTTTCTATAGACTAGAATTTAATGGTACTATTCTTTAAGTTATAGACGACAGAGGTGTTCATTATAACTTTGTCAATTTTAAGATTTGTCGGTCGTAAAGTATCTACATGTGTTTGTAGGAACGAGCGAGTGTGTATGCATGTGAGCATCTGCATTGGTAGTGCCTTTGTAGTGTGTTCAAAAAATGTATCTGCAAATTATTGAAGCTGTCAATGTTAACAAAACATAACGGTGTTTCATCGAGCAATTATTTGGCTTTGTATACGAATCCTCCATTCCCAGTACTCTATATAACGTAGGCCCTGTTTATCCGGTTTATAATACGTTTTTTAGCTTGTTTTTTCAGTCGGAATAATATTTTTCCTCTCACAACAAATCAGCCAACAATGTTTTTCAGCCGACTTATCAGCATAACCGAACGGGACGTAATCCTTGTTTGGCTTCGCCTCCTTCCAATGCAAAGTACTCAAAAAAAAATGGTGCGTGGAGCGTGGTGGTAAAATAATGTCCATCGTTTTCGTCAGGTGTACGACGTGTAACAACCCTAACATGACACCAGGCACCAGCCAACAGGGCCGCTGCATGCCCAACGCAAGTGCGTGCAGCCGTGCAGGCTGTCGCAAGTCTCCTGATTCACCAAAGAAGAGCTACCTAGCTAGCAGATATTAGCAATTAATGCATATTTTAAGCGAGTCGACAAGTTCGATGAAAGTTTAGAAAAGAAGTTGGGTGCAAATTCATAGGGGGTTCGAAAAGGTTCCGTACCAACACGCAGCGATCTGAATAGCTGTCCATAACTAGCCAATTTCGTGTCGGTAACAAACATGCATGTTTACATGATATAGTGATGCACGGACGAACAAGAGGAGGAAACGAGTTCGAGTACTCCATCCGTCCCATAGAAAGTGTCGTTGGAAAAGCGTGTCCCCCTCACAAACACGTTTCCCAGACGACAAACACGTTTCCCGGACGACACTTTCAATGGGACGGAGGGAGTACATCACCGAATGCCTGATCGAACGTGTACGCACGGAGACGTCGACCTCTTCCTCTGGTGGAGCTGGGCTAGACGCAGGGTACCTCGCGCTAGTAGTAAGGGCTTCTACTCCCTCGTCATGCCTACGGCCTACCTGCTGGATGCTTTGGAAGGAACGCAATGCGAGGACTATCAGGAATGAAGCCTCCTGTGCCCGCGATCTCAGCTTGCAGGTCATCCAGGAGGCCAGGCTGTGGCTGCGTGCCGGCTTTGCTTGCTTGTCGTCACTTCGTTCATTGTTGTAAATTAGCCCCCAGTGTCGTGGTCGCTGGCTCTCTTTGGAGTTTCTCCGTTCTGTTTTTCTTCCGGGTTCAGTTTGTTTCCCGTTTGTTTCTTTTTCGTGCTCTTCTTCTAGGCAACCTTTGGTAACCTAGTGGTGAGTTGTTTGTTGTTTGTTTGGATGTTCTCTAATTCCTCTTAATAAAATACGTGCTACAGTGCATGTTCGCGAAAAAAAAGAGAAACCTAATCGTGTTTATTGGAAGTTCATCGATCAGCAGCACTACGGCAAGCAAGCAAGCATGCATCAAGGAAGAAATCTACTGGAGCATTACAACTTGTAAATGAACTAAACGCAACGGTGCATTCAACCTCGACGCGACGAGGGCCGTACTTTGGTCCAAATTTGAAACGGTAATGCTCCTGTTCGATCGGCCATCTGTTCGGACGGACCCCGTTCAAGTCACGCCACTTTGTAACGGACCCTGCCTGCACCGCATCCTCTCGTCCGCTTTGGAACGGACCCTGCTATCTCCATTCTTCACAAAAAAATCATCGCTGCAAGCGCCATGGCGTCCTCTCTAGTGCGTTGTAGCCTCCCCTCGTCCCCCCTCCATGGATCCAGCGGCACCCCTCCTCCACGTGCGTCTTCCCTCAAGTCTAGCGGTCTCCATGGCGTCCCCTCCCGCCACTCTACGGTGGCCATGACCTTCCCCCGCGTCCCACCTGCCGGCGGGCTCGAGCAAGCCATTGGCACGTGGCCGGCGGGCTCAAGCAATGTCTCCTCTCCCTCGGCCAATGGCGGCCATGGCAGGGGCGTGCGGGCACGCACCATCCAGTGAGCCTACACCACCGCAGTTGCCCACCAGGTATGTCATGGCCGCGTGATGATGTTGTGTTTCAAGTGTTTCTGGATGCTTTTTAGACATGTTGCAAGCCCATATTTCAGGTGTTTCAGTTGTTTCATATGTATATTTCAATTATTTCATGCGGATGTTGTAAAAGTAGATCAGAATGTTGCATATGTTGCAATGGTTGTACACGTATGCTGCAAGTGTCTATCCTAATATAATGTTTCATCTGTTTTTTGTACGCGCATGTTGCAAGTGTTTCAGACGCATGTCTTAAGTGTTTCATTTGTCTTCTTTTGTATGTTACAAGTGTTGCATCTGGATGTTTCAAAAGTAGATCGGGATGTTGCACATGTTGCAATGGTGTTTCAACCGTATGTTCCAAATGTTTTATCTATTTTAGACGTATGCTGCAAAGGTTTCATCTGGATGTTACAAAAGTAGATCGGGGTGTTGCATGGCGCGGCCAGTGACTGTTGCAACTGTTGGGGCACATCCAGAGGTCAACTCACGCGGGTTTCCCCGTGTAGGGCAGGTGTTGGGGCGGGACGCAGGGCGTGGGGTGCGATGTGGACACGGGAGCGGCGCAGGTGTCGGGTTTGTGATGTCCTGTCCGGACGTCCGAGCGCTAGGTGTTCCGAATTTAAAACGTACGACCAAAGATCTGCCGATAGCTAGTTTTGCCATCGTATCGTGCACTTAAGTTATCATCTAGCACTCCAGCACTCCTACTAAAAGTGGCCATTTTGTAGATCGACCTTCGGTGGGCATTTTGTTGTGCTAGATGGTCAAACGGATTCAAATAAACGTCTAACTCTATTAATCTTTTTAGTGACAGACATTTTAAGGTGACCACATTTTTATATATATACACTAATCAAATATTAATAGAGGCCGACATCTAAGGTTGTCATCCCTATTATAGAGATGGACTTCTTAAATACTCACCTTTGAAAATGAATATTAATAGAAGTGGGCACTCTAAGGGCAAAGGTGTGCATTGCCCATCACTTGTGTAAATAGCTATTAAAAGGACCTTTTAATACAAGGGATTGGTTTTCCCACCTCTAAAAATACTCATTGCGGTAGTGCTCCTGTAAGGTCCTAGATGGCTAGAGGGGGGGTGAATAGCCTATAAAAAATTCTACAAGCACCACTAAGCAAACTTGTTAGAATAACAAACGGCGTAGAGCGAGTTTTGCTTAGCCTACGGTTATGATGCAAGCCTCCTATCCACAAGTCTAGTAGATTATAATCTCTAGTTCACACAAGTGCTAGGTCACTAACTTACACTAGTGAGCAAGCTAACAACTACTAGTAAAGGCTACCACTAGAGCTACACAAGAAAAACTAGTGAAAGTAAATGCAAGAGAGAGGATTGTGATTCTTATACCGACGGTGGAGTGAAGATGTTGCCAATCACCAAGATGATATACAATCAAACAATATTGACAACAACACAATGTGAAGACCAATCACCGGGAGAAAAGAGACACAATATTTTGTTCACCCGGTGTTCACTTGTGCACCGACAAGCTACGTCACCGGTTGTGTCGACCAACACTTAGATGGTTCCTCGGTGTGACCCTCAAGTCACTTGCCCCTCAAGGCACGCCCCGCAAGGCACCGCAAGACACCACTCTCAAGTGAGGTAACTCAATGACACGCGCAATGTAATAGAGTTGCTTTTGGCACTCCGCCGAGGAAAGCACAAGAACCTCTTACAATCAACCGGAGGTGGCCAAGAACAATCACCTTCTCTTGCCAACGCCTCCAACAATCTCCAAGCCGGCTAGGAGCGGTACTCTCCAAGAGTAACAAGAAATCCACCGGCTAAACCACCCACAAGTGCCACTAGATGCCCTCAAGCTATGCAATGCACTTTGGGATCACTCAATCTCACTTTTGATTTGCAATCAAGCAAGAGAGATGAGTGGGAGGAGTTGTTCTAGCTCCAAGGATGCACAAGTATGTTAGAAATGCCAAGAGACCTCCCCAAGGGCCGGCCAACAAGTATTTATAAGCATCCCATCCAAATAGAGCCGTTACAACCCACTTGTCCGTTTTTCGCGGGACCACCGGACGCGCCGGTGATAACAGACCGGACGCGCTCAACCGCGTCCGGTGCCCCAGCGATTTCAAATTCGTCCGTTAGAACCTCCAACGGTCACTGCGCGCCAACGGTCAAACGACACACCGGACGCGCTGTTGCGAACCACCGGACGCACCGGTGCGCACAGTTCCCGCGCCCGCGAAGACATCACCGGACGCGCTCCTCGCAACCACCGGACGCCACAGTACCCGCGTCCGGTGCGAGTCCAGTAAGCTCCCGAGACCACCGGACGCGTCCGATGGTGTGACACCGGACGCGCACCGCGTCCGATGATTTCGTGAATCTCTGTTCGCCAGACCGGACGCGCCGGTCCCGTGGGTCACCGGACGCGCCGGTGCCAAACCCTAGCTCGCGCGCCTGACGCCCGCGCTGCACTGACCGGACGCGCCGGTCCACAGTGACCGCGTCCGGTGCAGCGTCCGGTGCGGCGTCCGGTGCTCCGTCCAGTCACTTCCGTGACCGCGTTCGCCTCCGTTTCTTTTTCGACTTCCGGCGCAATGGAAAATAGGCATTTCACTTCCCCGAAATCGCCTGAATCCCGCGCTCGCACGCTCGGCGGGAGAGAGAAAGGAACCAAACCCCTCTCTACCCGCAAACCACAGCGCGACCAACGCCACCTTTGCAAATGTGCCAACACCATCAAGTGTACATCTCCATGTGCTTGTGTGTTAGCTTTTTCTCAATCATTTTCAAAGGTTTTCCAGTTAGCTCACTAGGCCCTACATGCAATGCACTTCATGAATTCACCTAGTGGCACCCGTGCGTCGAATAACCGATAAGATTTCCCCTCTTAATAGTTCGGCTATCGACCCTAAACCACTCACACCCTCTATGGTGTCTTGAGTGTAAAACAAAATGGCCCTATGGTTATACCTTTGCCTTGAGCCCATTTTGTTTCTCCAAATGATATGATCCACTTCATATCATCACATGACCATCTCGATCCATCGACCTTGACTTCACTTGCTCTTTACCGTTGCATCGGTCCATCGGCGCCAAGTCTTGCTCAAGCTTCACCATCGCATGGTCCTTCGCTTCGAAGCCTCGACTTGCCCTTCACCTTTACAACCGGTCCATCGAGCCAAGCCTCATCTTGGTCTTCACCATCTTGGTCACATGAGTTAATGTCATGTCTCATATTCAACGACCACCTTTATCTAAATCATCCACTTAGATACAAAGGTTAGTCCTAGGTTTCATCAATTAGCCAAAACCAAACTAGGGACTTTCAATCTCCCCCTTTTTGGTAATTGATGACAACCCTCACAAAGATGATTTTGATAATAAAAGTTTTGAACTTGTCATACTTGTCCAATCATTTTGCTCATAAGTAAAGTTTGGACAATTATCACAAGCTCGGTTTTGGTAGCATTAGCTCCCCCTACATATGTGCATAGAGTTTGGATTGAAAGCTTTTGCACATATGCATGGATAGAAGTGTTGGGAGAGTAATTCTACCAAAATGATGCTAAGGTGTAAGAAATGGACCTTTGAAGCGTGATACCAATCGGAGTTGCCTTTTACACCATCCTTAGCATCATGAAGTAACTAGACAACCATCAAAACTCAAGAACCCCGTGAGATCAACATTATATATAAAGGTTCCTGGACCACTTGTAAAAACAACCTTAGGCAAGTCTAGATACCACAAGTAAAACTATTCCTATGCATGCTAGTAGATCATTTCATCATCCAAGTTCTATACTAGCATTGCACCACACAAGCATGTATATTGAATGTAAATACATGTGCAATGAGCAAGTCATATGAAAATGCACAAACAAATGCAACAACTTTGTTTATGAGCTTGCTCCCCCTACTTGTGTGCATCAAAAATTTTATTTACCCCTTTTACCCCTTTATCATGTTGAATCATCTTTTTCTCTCCCCCTTTGTCAACAACTTACCCAAAAATGGGATCAAATTGTGGAGAGAAGAAAAATGTTTAATGGAGTAGGTTAAAATTTATCAAATTTGGTTCAACCTAGAACACTTGCCAAAGATATTTAATTCGATTTGAACCAAAGACAAGCTTCTTCACACCTCATAATAAGGGTTATCTTGCCTATGTTGAATTAAACACTTATAGCAACTCTTCTAGATTCAACACTAGGTTTGCAATCTCACAAACATGTCATATGCCACCACTAGATCAAATCAAACATAGAGGCAATAGTGGTAACATATGTCCATCAAATTCATTTGATTTATCATGAATGCTCATGCATACCACTTATTATGTCTATATGCTCTAGCAAGTCCTTAGCATAGGATGAATGACATGTCAATCAACTTTACCTTGCAATGTCGAAGGAGAGGCATGTCAATAAGTGAGTGGGGTGCATTCAACTCATGTTTGAGAAATCAAGAATGTTCAATTCATTCCTTAGCTTGCAAAACCTTCTCTCATCAAGTGGCTTAGTGAGAATATCGGCAAGTTGATCATCGGTGCCAACACTTTCAATGGCAATATCTCCCTTTTGTTGATGATCTCTAATGAAATGATGTCTTATGTCAATATGCTTTGTTCTTCCATGTTGAACCGGGTTTTGTATCATCTTGATTGCACTCTCATTATCACATAGCAATGGCACATTCTTAAAGTTGAGACCATAATCCTTCAAAGTTGATTTCATCCATAGCAATTGTGCACAACAACTCCCCGCACTCACATATTCGGCTTCGGCGGTAGAGATTGCCACACTATTTTGTTTCTTTGAGGACCATGACACAAGTGATCTTCCAAGTAATTGACATGTGCCACTTGTGCTCTTTCTATTGATCTTGCAACCCCCATAGTCGGAGTCCGAATATCCAATCAATTCAAACTTTGACCCCTTAGGATACCATAGTCCAACATCTCTTGTTTGCTTCAAGTACCTCAATATTCTCTTTGCGGCCGTGAGATGACTCTCTCTAGGTGAGGCTTGATATCTAGCACACATGCAAACACTAAACATGACATCCGGCCTTGATGCGGTGACATAGAGTAGACTTCCAATCAAAGACCGATATTCCTTTTGATTCACCATATTGCCATCAAGATCACTATCCAAATTTCCATTTGTACCCATTGGAGTTGAAATTGGCTTTGCATCTTGCATTCCAAACTTCTTCAACATGTCCCTTATGTATTTCCCTTGACTCACAAATGTTCCATTCTTCAATTGCTTGACTTGGAGACCAAGGAAGTAGCTAAGTTCACCAATCATAGACATTTCAAACTCTTTGGCCATCATAGCACCAAATTCTTCACAATAAGCTTGTTCGGTTGATCCAAAAATGATGTCATCAACATATATTTGCACTATGAATAGATCATTCCCAATCTTCTTGGTGAATAGAGTTGTATCAACCTTGCCCATCTTGAATCCCTTAGAGAGAAGGAAATCCCTTAGCCTCTCATACCATGCTCTAGGTGCTTGCTTTAAGCCATATAAAGCCTTCTTTAACTTGTACACATGGTTGGGTTTCTTGTCATCTTCAAATCCGGGAGGTTGCTCAACAAAGACTAACTCATTGATAATCCCATTGAGAAATGCACTTTTGACATCCATTTGATATAGTTTGATGTTGTGTGCACAAGCATAAGCCAATAGAATCCTTATTGCCTCCAATCTTGCCACGGGAGCATATGTTTCATCATAGTCAAGACCTTCTACTTGAGTGTAACCTTGAGCAACTAGCCTTGCTTTGTTTCTCACTACAATGCCATCTTGATCTTGCTTGTTTTTGAACACCCACTTGGTTCCAATCACATTGTAGTCATTTGGCCTTTCTACCAATTCCCAAACATCATTTCTTGTGAAATTGTTAAGCTCTTCTTGCATGGCCATAATCCAATCGGCATCCCTCAAAGCTTCTTCTATCTTCTTTGGTTCTATGGTTGACACAAATGATGCATGCTCACAAAACATAGTCAATCTTGATCTTGTTTGCACACCACTTCTAATATCACCAATAATACTATTAATGGGGTGATCTCTTGCAACATGTTGTGGTTGGAGTACTTGCACTTGATTGCTTGAACTTGGTTGATCACTTGATGTATCTTGATGAGAAGAACTAGCACCTTGATCTTGCACTTGAGAGTCACTAGCTAGCTTGAATGGAGAATTGAGCACTTGATCTTTATCATCATCTTGAATATCAATAACTTGCTTTGCTCTAATGTCCCCAATGTCCATGTTCTTCATTGCTTCCACCAATAGAGTTCCACTAACATCATCTAGATTCTCTTCTTCATCTTGTGACCCATTGGTTTCATCAAATTGCACATCATGGACTTCTTCTAGAATGCCACTTGAGTTGTTCCAAACTCTATAAGCTTTGCTTGTAGTTGAATAACCAAGTAGGAACCCCTCATCACATCTCTTGTCAAACTTCCCCAATCTAGTGCCCTTCTTCAAGATATAGCATTTGCAACCAAACACCCTAAAGTAAGAAATATTGGGCTTTCTTCCATGAAGTAGCTCATATGGGGTTTTCTCTAGCAATGGATGACAATATAGTCTATTGATGTAGTAGCAAGCGGTATTGATTGCTTCATCCCAAAATGATTGACTCACATTGTACTCATGAAGCATTGATCTAGCCATATCAAGCAATGTTCTATTCTTCCTCTCAACTAGGCCATTTGATTGTGGAGTGTACTTGGCCGAGAATTGATGTCCAATACCATAATGATCACAAAGTTCTTCAATTCTTGTATTCTTGAACTCGCTTCCATTGTCACTTCTCACTTTCTTGATTCTAATCTCAAACTCATTGTGAACTCTAGTGAGAAATGTCTTGAAGGTGTCAAACACTTCACTTTTGTCACTAAGAAAGAATACCCATGTGAATCTTGTGAAGTCATCCACTATGACAAAGCCATACTTGTTGCCGCCTATGCTTGTATATGTTGTTGGTCCAAATAGATCCATGTGCATCAACTCAAATGCTTTGCATGTACTCATTGTACTCTTCTTTGGATGTGAGCTTCCAACTTGCTTCCCGGCTTGACATGCACTACAAGGCTTATTCTTCTCAAATTCAACATCTTTCAAACCATTGACAAGATTGTGAGTTGTAAGCTTCTTCAATTGTTTCATGCCAACATGACCAAGCCTTCTATGCCAAAGCCAACCCATACTTGATTTGGAGACTAAGCAAGTTGTCAAAGAAGTTTCTCTAGCATTGAAGTCAACTAGGTAGAGATTCTCATATCTAAAACCCTTGAATGCCACATTTGAACCATCCACACTAATGACATCCACATCATCAACCCCAAAGATGCATTTGTAACCAAGATCACATATTTGTGCCACGGATAGAAGATTGAAATCCAAGCTTTCAACTAGCAACACATTGGAGATACTCAAGTCATTTGATATTGCAATCTTGCCCAAGCCAATAACCTTGCCTTTCTTGTTATTGCCAAATGTGATAGAATCAACACCACTATCATTGTCATTGATTGAGTCAAACATTCTTGATGTACCGGTCATGTGTTGAGTGCACCCACTATCAATAATCCAATGCCTTCCTCCGGCTTTGTAATTGACCTACAAGCAAATCAATGAAGTTTAGGTACCCATCTTTGCTTGGGTCCTTGTAGGTTAGTAACTAAGCTCTTTGGTACCCAAATAGCCTTCTTCTTTGGGCCAACAATGGGTGTACCAATAAACTTAGCTTGCACACCCTTCACACCTTTGGTAAGCACATAGCAAGAATCAAAAGGTATAGCATTAACGAATTTCTTGCTTTGGTTCTTTTTATTGCAATTTTGCTCTAGGTGCCCAACTTGCTTGCATCTATTGCAAAACCGACCATTGCTCTTCACAAAGCTAGGCTTTGGAGTTGCAAAGGCCGACTTGCCTTTCTTGGGGGTGTAGCCCAATCCCTCTTTGTTAAGAGAGAACCTTTGGCTACCCAAGCACTTAAGCAAGCGGGCCTCACCACCATAGGCTTTGCCTAGGGCGTGAGTGAGCTCATCCACCTCTCTCTTAAGAGTCTTATTCTCAACCATTAGTGAGGTATTACAAGTGAAACCATCACTAGTAGTGGAGGTAGAGTTGGTGGTGGTGGATGAAGAGCTACACAAAGGGTTAGCATTTGTCATGATGATAGGTTTATAAAAAGATTTATCAATTATATCACATGTAACACCTATATTACATGATGCAACAACCTCCTTCTTTGCTTGTTGCTCAAGTAGCAATGAGTGAGCCTTTTCAAGCTTGGAATGAGCCTTACCAAGATCCTCATGGTCTTCCACTAGACTCTCATGAGTGGTCTTAAGCTCACCAAGAACCTTCTCAAGTATTGCTACTTTTATTGAAAGTTTCTTGCACTCCTTGTTCTTAGCAATAGCTATGTCTCTAGTTTGTTGCAACAAGTCATATAGTTGTTCTTTAGTTGGTTCATCATCATCATCATTTTCATTATCATTATTATTATCATTATCACTATTATGAACATATTCCATTTCACTTTCATCATCACTCTCATCATATAATACCTTAGCTTCTTTGGCCATGAAGCACGAAGAGGATGAATCAAATAGTGATGGCTTCTTGTTGATAGCAATGGAAGCAAAAGCCTTGTTGGATGATTCTTCTTCTTCTTCATCATCATCACTTTCCCAAGTGGCCACATAGACTCCATTCTTTCCTTTCTTGAATGTTATCTTGGCTTCTTTCTTTTTCTTCTCAAACTTGCCCCTCTTGTTGTTTTTCTTTTTGTCATAGGGACAATCGACTTGAAGATGTTCGGTGCTATCACAATTGAAGCACTTCCTTTGTTGCTCATTGCTCTTGAAATTGTCATTTCTCTTTTTGAAGCCTCTTCTCTTAATGAACATGTGACCCATTTTCTTGACTACAAAAGCAAATGCCTCATCATCAATTTCATAATCTTCATCTTCATCATTGTCTTCTTCTTCTTCAATGATGGTAGCTTTGCCCTTGGAGGAGGTGGCCTTGAATGCCACGGTCTTCTTCTTCTTCTCATCTTCCACCTTCTCCTTGTCATCAACATCTTGATCATATTTGTCATAGGTCAATACTTCACCAAGCAAATCATTAGGCTTCATTGTTTCAAGCCCATCTCTTTGTAACATCATGATCAACATCTTGAATCTTCTAGGTAAGCTCAATAAGAACTTGTGACAAAAATCTTGATCTTGAGTCTTGTGCCCTAAGCTCTTGAGATCATTGACTATCACTTGCAATCTATGAAACATTTCAATGATTGTTTCATCATCCTTTTTCTTGAAGTTCTCAAACTCACTTTTGAGCCCATATAGCTTGGCACTCTTCACAACCTTGGTGCCTTCATATGTTTCACTTAACCTTGTCCACACTTCATTTGCCAATTCCAAATCCTTGATGCCCTCAAATACTTTTGTGTCAATATTATTGTAAAGTGTATTGAGAGCCATTCTATTGCATGTTCTATTTGCTCTATCTTCATCGGTGAGATGATCGGGATCAATGATAGCAAAATCATTTTCGGTGACTTGCAATACTCTCTCATGAATAGAACCAAGGTACATTGTCATCTTTCTCTTCCAATGAGCAAAAGAACTAACACCATCAAAGAACGGTGGCTTGCCCCCAACATGATTGAACACAATTTGAGCCATTTTTCACACCGAAGGATGTTAAGCCTTGATTAAAACGGTGACCACTGCTCCGATACCACTTGTAAGGTCCTAGATGGCTAGAGGGGGGGGTGAATAGCCTATAAAAAATTCTACAAGCACCACTAAGCAAACTTGTTAGAATAACAAACGGCGTAGAGCGAGTTTTGCTTAGCCTACGGTTATGATGCAAGCCTCCTATCCACAAGTCTAGTAGATTATAATCTCTAGTTCACACAAGTGCTAGGTCACTAACTTACACTAGTGAGCAAGCTAACAACTACTAGTAAAGGCTACCACTAGAGCTACACAAGAAAAACTAGTGAAAGTAAATGCAAGAGAGAGGATTATGATTCTTATACCGACGGTGGAGTGAAGATGTTGCCAATCACCAAGATGATATACAATCAAACAATATTGACAACAACACAATGTGAAGACCAATCACCGGGAGAAAAGAGACACAATATTTTGTTCACCCGGTGTTCACTTGTGCACCGACAAGCTACGTCACCGGTTGTGTCGACCAACACTTAGATGGTTCCTCGGTGTGACCCTCAAGTCACTTGCCCCTCAAGGCACGCCCCGCAAGGCACCGCAAGACACCACTCTCAAGTGAGGTAACTCAATGACACGCGCAATGTAATAGAGTTGCTTTTGGCACTCCGCCGAGGAAAGCACAAGAACCTCTTACAATCAACCGGAGGTGGCCAAGAACAATCACCTTCTCTTGCCAACGCCTCCAACAATCTCCAAGCCGGCTAGGAGCGGTACTCTCCAAGAGTAACAAGAAATCCACCGGCTAAACCACCCACAAGTGCCACTAGATGCCCTCAAGCTATGCAATGCACTTTGGGATCACTCAATCTCACTTTTGATTTGCAATCAAGCAAGAGAGATGAGTGGGAGGAGTTGTTCTAGCTCAAAGGATGCACAAGTATGTTAGAAATGCCAAGAGACCTCCCCAAGGGCCGGCCAACAAGTATTTATAAGCATCCCATCCAAATAGAGCCGTTACAACCCACTTGTCCGTTTTTCGCGGGACCACCGGACGCGCCGGTGATAACAGACCGGACGCGCTCAACCGCGTCCGGTGCCCCAGCGATTTCAAATTCGTCCGTTAGAACCTCCAACGGTCACTGCGCGCCAACGGTCAAACGACACACCGGACGCGCTGTTGCGAACCACCGGACGCACCGGTGCGCACAGTTCCCGCGCCCGCGAAGACATCACCGGACGCGCTCCTCGCAACCACCGGACGCCACAGTACCCGCGTCCGGTGCGAGTCCAGTAAGCTCCCGAGACCACCGGACGCGTCCGATGGTGTGACACCGGACGCGCACCGCGTCCGATGATTTCGTGAATCTCTGTTCGCCAGACCGGACGCGCCGGTCCCGTGGGTCACCGGACGCGCCGGTGCCAAACCCTAGCTCGCGCGCCTGACGCCCGCGCTGCACTGACCGGACGCGCCGGTCCACAGTGACCGCGTCCGGTGCAGCGTCCGGTGCGGCGTCCGGTGCTCCGTCCAGTCACTTCCGTGACCGCGTTCGCCTCCGTTTCTTTTTCGACTTCCGGCGCAATGGAAAATAGGCATTTCACTTCCCCGAAATCGCCTGAATCCCGCGCTCGCACGCTCGGCGGGAGAGAGAAAGGAACCAAACCCCTCTCTACCCGCAAACCACAGCGCGACCAACGCCACCTTTGCAAATGTGCCAACACCATCAAGTGTACATCTCCATGTGCTTGTGTGTTAGCTTTTTCTCAATCATTTTCAAAGGTTTTCCAGTTAGCTCACTAGGCCCTACATGCAATGCACTTCATGAATTCACCTAGTGGCACCCGTGCGTCGAATAACCGATAAGATTTCCCCTCTTAATAGTTCGGCTATCGACCCTAAACCACTCACACCCTCTATGGTGTCTTGAGTGTAAAACAAAATGGCCCTATGGTTATACCTTTGCCTTGAGCCCATTTTGTTTCTCCAAATGATATGATCCACTTCATATCATCACATGACCATCTCGATCCATCGACCTTGACTTCACTTGCTCTTTACCGTTGCATCGGTCCATCGGCGCCAAGTCTTGCTCAAGCTTCACCATCGCATGGTCCTTCGCTTCGAAGCCTCGACTTGCCCTTCACCTTTACAACCGGTCCATCGAGCCAAGCCTCATCTTGGTCTTCACCATCTTGGTCACATGAGTTAATGTCATGTCTCATATTCAACGACCACCTTTATCTAAATCATCCACTTAGATACAAAGGTTAGTCCTAGGTTTCATCAATTAGCCAAAACCAAACTAGGGACTTTCAGCTCCCTCCGCCCAAATCTTTAATAAGTGTGTGTATGTGTGTGTGTGTGTCACGACACGCGTTGATGCAAGAACAGTGTCAACGCTCTATGGATGGGGTAGACTTGACACGTACACACCTCGTCTACCTCAGCTTCGACACGACATGTGCCTCGTCTCCTCCACTCCGATTCAGGTTAGGCCAAGCATGTGCCTCTTCCTCTGATCTAGGTTAGGGAAGGGACCATTTGCGATCTTAGAAGATGGGGGCCTAACGGCGGCGGATACAATGGTGGTGGCAGTTTGACGGGCGGTAGGAGACATTCAATGGGCGGAGTCAGCGATCATTAAGGACCGCATTGAACTAGTACCACCATGCAAGACTAGCCGCAAAGCTGTTGAGGCCCACCAAAACCTGCAGTCACACTGATGACCATATCCCAGTCTCGTCGAACATAGAGCAACCTGAAGGTCCTTGTTTGGTTTTGGTAATTGAGTGACAACCTAGGTGGACTAATGTGTTTAAATGTGAGATACACAGGTGATTAGTCCACAAGTACATCATGTGTGAGGAACCTATGCCATGGAGGTGTAATGGCTTGGATATGTTGCAAGGCTCACACATGTGATGAAGGAGCTCATTGCATATGAGACATAATATAGAGTCATGTGACTAAGGTGGAGAAGATCAAGAGAAGACTTGGCTTTATGGACCGGTTGCAAGCGTGAAGGGCAAGTTGGAGGCTTTGGAGCAATGGACCGTGTGGCAGTGAAGCTTGAGCAAGACTCGGCACCGATGGATGGAGGCAACAGTGAAGAGCAAGTGAAGTCAAGATCGATGAACCAATATGGTCATGTGAGGATATGGAGTGGATCATATCATTGTTGATCTTGTTGGTGCATGTGTTGCATCGACATTGGAGATGATGGAGTGGAATGCGCAAGGCAAAGGTATAACCTAGGGTATTTCATTTCACCAGTCATAGGTGTGTAGAGAAGTTGATGACCGGGTTTAGGATAGATGGATGTACTATTAAGAGGGGCAAACTTGGTTGCATATCGGTTATCTAGTGTCACTTGAGCGATCTAACTTTGCATACGTGTTAGGATCGAGTGGCATGCTAAAAAGAGTGCTAATCCTTTGAAAAAAATGTTTGTGAAAAGCTAACACACGTGCACAAGGTGGTGATCACTTGGTGGTGTTGGCACATTTGCAAAGATGGTGGAAAAAGGCAAAGAAAAGGAGGCAAAACCGAGCTTAGGGTGCTGCCTGAGTGGCACCGCCACCCCTGGTCCGGTGGCACCGCCACCCCTAGGCGGTGCCCACCTGGAGGCTGACAAGGAGGAGTTGGCTAGTGCCCTTGGGGGGCACCGCCACTGCCTGTCCAGTGGCACCGCCACCCCTAGGAGGCTAGGACGGTGCCCACCAGACCGAGGCTAAGACAGAGCATAAGAGCTGGGGCACTGCCATGACCGGTGTGCACCGCCATAGGGTGGGCGGTGGCACTGCCATGGGATGTCCGGTGCACCATCATGGCACCACCTCTTTTTGGCAGAGAGCAAGGGAAGGTGAGGGGGTCACTGCCATGGTCACTGCCATGGTGACGGCGGTGCACAGCCCTAAAATTTTAGAGAGTTGGTGTTTTGGCACAATTTGCCAGGGGGGTCACCACCACCCCTATGGCGGTGCATCGCCCCTAGCTGTCCGATGACCAACAGCTAGTTTATAGCCGTTGGGAGGGGCACCGCCGTGTTCGATGCCCTCGCAAAAAAGTGTAGCTTTACTCCAACGGCTCTATTTGGCTTGGGGCTATAAATAGAGGTGGAGCTCGAGCATTTGGCTGGTTAACCACCCTTAGGACTGAGTGTCCATGCTTGGGGAGTGCTTGGGAGCCCTCTAACTCACTTGTGCTTGCAAGAGTGCTATCCGATTGTGAGTGAGTGTGATTCTAGTCCGCAGCATCATGAGGTTGCATCGAGTGGCACTAGTGAAAGCATCTAGGCCCCGAGAGTTAGTTTTGGCAATTGATGACAACAGATTATTACCATGACTAACGTGTGTTTTGCAGAAACTTTGGTAAGTTAGGTCATAGGATTGGTAACTGCTTTGGGCACTATGGTATTCATGCCCCCTTGATGGAAATCGTTTCAGTGTTCAAAGGATTAATGACAAGATTAAGGACGGTTAGTTCCAGATGTCAAGGTGTTGAGTTACATTCGGAATAGTCATTAGGATCTTCACTTTTTTCGTTTGGCCGTACTATAAAGGGGGCATGAGATAGTAGCTTGACCTAGGTGAGTCTTTTATTTAGGTGTGGTGCACACTTGTCAAACTTAGCACTAGGTAGCTCAGGTGAAGCCAAAAGTTTAGTTGGAAGCAACTCGGTTCAAGTTAAGTCACGTTTCGAAGTCGTTTGAGCCGTTTACCCTTGACCGGACGCGTCCGGTCAGTGCTGACAGTCACTGCATTTCAACTTGGTTGACTGGATGCGGTCCTTGCGAGGACCGGACGTATTGATCGTGTTGACATGTGTCACAGAGGGTAAGTGAACTAATCGGACGTGACTGAAAAAAGATCAGACGCGTCCGATCACGTTCCAGTAAGGTACTTCACTGATCGGATGTGTCCGGTTATCACTGTTCGGACTCGACCGAGCGTCTAGTCAAAGTACAGTAAGGTCCTTGCACGACCGAACGCGTCCGGTCACCCCTAATCGGTGCGTCTGGTCACTCAGCGCTGTCGGTTAGATTTCAACCGTTGCCGTCGACCGGCGCGTCCGGTCAGTGCGTATTTTACTGAGTTGGCAGGTAATTGTTGGATTTGACTGTGGGGTATATAAATACATCCCCTCCACCTCTTTTAGATGTCTCTTGCTCATTTGTTTAGCTAAGAAACACCTTTCAAGTGCAAGAAAGTGCAAGAGCTCTAGTGAGGGTAGTGATTTGAGAATCAAAGTTTGAAATCCCTCATTAGTGACTAGGGAGTAGCAAGTGTGCATCCACCTTCTCATTAGGCTTGTTGTGGTCAAGTGGGAGTTCTAGCTTGTTACTCTTGGTGATCGCCATCACCTAGATGGCTTGGTGGTGATCGAGAGTTTGGTGATCATCCGACGGAGCTTGTGGATTACCGAACTCATCTTGTGAGCGGTTTTGGGCGATTCACCGCGACGGAGTATCAAAGAATCAGCCCGTAGAGAGCACTTGATCCTTGCGCGGATCAAGGGGGAGCTACACCCTTACGCGGGTGCTCCAACAAGGACTAGTAGGGAGTGGCGACTCTCCGATACCTCGGGAAAACATCGCCGTGTTCCTAACACTTACTTTCAAGCAATTACTTTCTCGTATTACTTTTGTTGCTTGGTTTACTTTTCTAGAATTGCCATGCTAGACTAGGATTAGAACTTAGGGTGCTAAAATTTTTTCAGTAGAATCACAAGGAACACTAGTAGGTACTAGGGGTGAATTTTGGCTTATAGGATTTAATTCTTGCAATTAATTTTTAGAAAAGCCCAATTCACCCCCCTCTTGGGCATCTTGATCCTTTCAATTGGTATCGGAGCCGAGTTGCTTCTAAATTTGGCTTCACCGTGTAACACCCTCGGTGTTACCACGTTTACAAATCACTAAACCTTGTCATGAGCATCATGTTTATGTATTATTGTTTATGGCAAAATGAGAAATTAAATTTTATTGCACTAATTCTCAATTTGAGCTCTAATTTAATTCCATGTCCAAATATTCCTCAGCACAGTTCAACTAACTGTTGTCATCCTGATCCAACTCTACCGCTAGCAATTAATTTTCTTTCTAAAATTCCCTGATCGCGCTCACAGCACACTCGCAAGGCATGCCCGCGCAGCACACACACGACGACAACCGACCACAGCAGCAGCGGACACCACGCACAGCTTACGCGTTAGTTAATACTTAATTAGCCACCGTGCTTTGCAAAAATCAACATTGGCCTGCCCACACGTCGCGCTGCCTCCGCGAAAGGAAACCAGAGAGCACGTAATGTCACTGCAGGGGTACTGTAACACTAGGAATGTACTATAGCGAGCAGAATTAGTACAACATCTGTTTGGGGTCAATGGATCACAACAGACTTCGTCAGAATCCACGGTAGCAGCGCAGAAACACTGCAGCGCGTAGAATTACTATTCACGTGGAAGTTACTGTTCACCAGAGCAAAAGTTTGTCGCCTGTATGCTGCGAGCCTGATTCACGCTTGTCGCGCACATCAGTCTCTTTTCTAGCACGAGCGTCCCTGTGTCTCTCGTCCTTAAAAGGAGACGTCTCGCGATCGCGAGATCACCAGACTTTGTTGTCCACCTCTTCCTCCCTAATCAAGTTTCTCTGTTCTTGCCCGTGTAAGCTGCGTCTATCGAAGCATCAGTCGACTGCGGTAAGTATCCCATGAGTCCCTCTTGTACTTCCTCTGTTTCTCCCTAGCAGCGCCATCCGTCTTTATTATTCATTTGATTAAAGACCACATTCATAAGCAAGTCACGGGAGAAAGCCATGAGCTAATTAAGTTCCTTTGGTTTTTTTAGAGATTATTAACAGCTACTTTGCGCAACCAATATCTCCACCATACGAACTCCAATTCCGTTGATTCTTCTTCCTAAATTCATTGAAAATCAAGAATTATCTGTCCATGTCATTTTCTTCGTCTCTAGAGCTCAACTAAATTTATCTATTTATCATGAAATATATTTTAGTTAGTAGAAAATATTAGGCTAGCTAGTTTTTGCTTAGTAGAAGTAATGGATAGCTTAGCATGTTAGCCATTAGAGTTAGTTAATTAGCTTAGTAGTTGTGTATTTTTTAAGAGCTGTTGTTGTCTTTGCATTAACTCATGTCATCAATTCATGCATGTAGATCACGAGATAGTTGACTACGTGGCCGCGGAGGAACATGACTATGAGGAGATCATGGAGGAGTACGAGGAGGAGGTTCTCGTGCAGGAGAGAGTCCCAGAGCCACTGACCACTGACTTTGCTACTGCACCACATGCCCAAGGCAAGCCTCGGTGCATAACCCTTATTTTACAAATCACTATATATATAGTTCTTGTGCATTTACGTTATAGGAATTTTATGGAACCCACATGCATATATATATCTACCTATGAGTCATACTAGTACAGGATCATGTAGCTGCTATGCTTAGGTTTATTGGTAGCGTGGGTAACCTGCTGTTACTCACAAGTAGGTGAAAATTTACACTCATGGTAAAATGATAGAAAGAAAATGGTGACCGGGCAGGGATGTGGTTGGGTTCTGGTGGGTGTAACAGGTTATGTCCCGTGGCCACGGAGCTTAGCTTGGTTACATTGTTTTCCTATCCGTGTCGATTAAGGACCGATGTTGCACTGGACTCCCGGTCAAGTCACAGATATATTGTCCTGAGCACATACTTGCTTATGGGAGCGGGAAGACTTGTTGCTCTCTTGTCATGGGTTCTGGCTCTTTCTAGACCGACTGTTAGGGGTGGGTTTTAGGTGGAGGTCTAAGCACCGCACTGAGGCCGGGCCTGCAGTGTTGGGGGCTTGGAGTCCCAGTTTGGACGGGGACCTAGACCACTTGACAGGAGTGGAATGGGTTGGTCTTTCTTGTACCTGGGGTGCAAGTGAGACGTGTATTTTCGGGGCACCCAGCTGGGCATATTGATTCATGAATCGCCGTTTCTGCGTGACGGTACGGCTTGACTACACTCTGGCACCGTAGTAAGAATTGACATAAGAAGATGATAAAATAGTTTTGATTGCTCAACTGTTGCTTGGAATTAGAACAGGTGCTTACATAGAATGTTGAATAAGTAATTAAATATGGTTGCTAATAATCTAATGAAATATGGACACACTTTTAGTATTGCTTTCCGCAAACAAGAAACCCACAAGTCATAAAGCCTATCATATTCATTGGGAGTCGAGAAATATATATTCCCAGTCGGGTAAGTCTTGCGAGTACATTGTGTACTCAGGGTTTATTTACCCTTGTTGTAGGTGCACCTTGAGAAGCTAGCCTTTGTGTGGAGGATTCTTCTGGTGGGCACAGACGGATCCTTATATCGCTCTGCTAGATGTTTATTTTAATTCCGCTATTTAATTATCGCACTCTGAACTTTGGTAATGTAATAAAGAATTTCTGAGATACTTTGTTGTATGAAATGGACTAAGTATTGTAAGCTTGTACTCATTATTGGATTCTAGATGTAAAACGTGGATTGTTTCGAGTTCTCCCGTTGGGTGTGCTCGACGGAACTGTTCGATTTAGCTTCCTTTCGGGGTACTTAGTGTCTAGTGGTAGACAAGTACCTCCGAAAGTGGGCTAAACCGGGCGGTTCTGCCACAGTTGGTACCAGAGCTAATAATGAGTTCACGAGCTTAATCACCTTTTCAAAAACTTAAAACTTTGACCAACAAAAGTTTGCGAAAAATAGGATGTGGAAAAATCTACGTAAATAAGTATAAGCCCTAACAATATGGTCTATCTAGGATAGTGGCACTGGTTTTATCTAACCATTTTCTACAGGTACACTAACTTACTCTACGTAAGAAAGCGCTAGTGTTCGGAAAGGAGTGTACGATGTGCCAAAAATTCAAACGAGTGCCGCTATATTCCGGCTTGAGTGAATGCATAGGCCGATGCATGCATCATAAGAAGAAAATCTGTTAAGCTAAACCCCCTTCACGTATAATTTCTAGATAGTTAAGATGATAGGGTAATAAATAAAAAGAAATGCTTCAATCCTTAATAAAAGCCTAATAAATTCTCTAAGTCTCTTGTTCCTAGTCTGGTGGTTCCCTAATGGTTGGCTCCTATCTGGTCGCAGATGGATCTGAGGTCTCATCAGGTGGGCACTGGGTCTAGTCGTGGGAGCACCAGTGCTAGAGTGGGCCGTGGCCTTGGTGAAGGTCATGGTGAAAGTGGTTGTGACAATGGCAACAACAATGCCAACGGGCAGAGCCATGAGGCCCCACTCTTGGGTCCTCCTTCCCCGCCACCACCACCACCACCATCGCCGCCTCTGATGACCCATGTAGAGATGATGGCGGAGATGTTGGCTGCACGTCAGGAGACAGCCCGTGCCTTGGAGATGATGGCACAGGCTCTTGGTGGCTTCGCTCGTGGAGGCCACGGTGGCAACGGCGGGAACGGGGGTGGTGCCCACGGTCTCGAGAGGCCCTGTTCTTATCAGGACTTCTTGAAGACCAACACACCCACGTTCACGCTGACTGCGGAGCCTCTTGACACGGAGCATTGGCTTCGTGTGCTGGAGCAGAAGTTTCTACTGCTCCTGGTGACCGATGAGCAGAAGGTGCGCTTTGCCACACAACAGCTTTTGTGATCTGCTAGTGCATGGTGGGATACTTTCAACGCCATGCAGCCAATGGAAAATCCTATGACTTGGCAGGAGTTCACCACTGCCTTTGGAGAGTACTTTATTCCTGCTAGGGTGCTGAAGAGGAAGCTATCTGAGTTTTTGGATCTGAAGCAGGGCAACATGTCTGTGATGGAGTATGCCAACAAATTCAATCATCTTGCATAGTATGCAGGTTATCATGTGGACTCTGATGAGAAGAAGAGGGACCGTTTCTACCGTGGCCTCTCTTGTATTTTGCAAAAGGAGTTATATAATGGGCACTATCAGACTTTTGATACATTGATGAATGCTGCCATTGCTATGGAAGGACTGCAGCGTGACACTCAGGTTGAGTGGAAGTGCAAGCGGGGGATTTCTGGGTCTTCTAGTTACCCACAGCCGCAGAAGGTGCAGGTTGTCAAGAGGATGTCCTACCACCCCCTGGTGGACAGCCATCTCGGCAGCCTCAGCAGACTCACCAAACACCGCTGACTCAGTACCGTGTACCTACTCAGCAGGTGTAGCAGCCTCAAGGACAACAGTTTCCGCCATGTTAGGGGCATATGATCAAGTCTAATGCTTGTTTCAAGTGTGGCAAGGAGGGCCACTTTGCTCGGGAGTGCCCCGAGAACCAGCCTGCTCAATCTGCTCAACCGTCGGCTAACTCTCGCTTGATCAAGAGGACTATCATTAAGAAGAAGATGCCAGTGAATCGCTCGGGACAGGTTAACTACACCGAGGCTGAGGAGCTCCTACAGAATGAGCCTGTGATGGCTGGTATGTTTACCATTAACTCCCACCCAGCATTCGTGTTGTTTGATTCTGGTGCATCACATTCATTCATGAGCTTGGGATTTACTGAAAGGCACAATATACCTCTTAGGGCTATTCCTTTTGCCTATAAGATCTGCACTCCAGGTGCCTAGATGTGCATTAATACTCAGACAGGCATAGTTGGCTTAGTACTAGCCACTCACACTTACCGTCTCCAGTTCATGGTGCTGCCTGGGCAGGGCATTGATGCAATACTTGGCATGAACTGGCTGAAGGTTTATGGGGTAGTCTTAGACCTTAAGAGGAGAGTTGTTGAGTTACGGCTTCCTTCTTCTGAGGATAGAATGTCTCTCCTTATACCCTCAGTTCCTGCTTCACTAGTCGCCGCTAATGTTGAAGCTTCTTCTGATCTTGCCTCTATTCGTGTGGTCTGTGAGTTTCCTGATGTCTTCCCTGAAGATTTGCCTAGGTTACCACCTGATAGAGATATGGAGTTTACCATAGAGTTAGAGCCTAGCACTGCTCCTATTTCACGGCGTCCTTATCGCATGGCCCCACCAGAATTAGCAGAAATGAAGAAGCAGTTGGAGGATTTACGACAGAAAGGATTTATCCATCCTAGTTCTTCACCTTGGGGTTGTCCAGCTATTTTTGTGAAGAAGAAGGATGACACTCTATGGATGTGTGTGGATTATCGCCCTCTCAATGCGGTAACCATCAAGAACAAGTATCATTTGCCTCACATTGATGCTTTGTTTGATCAGTTGGCTGGGGCAAAAGTGTTTTCCAAAATTGATCTTCGTTCTGGGTACCACCAAATTAAAATCCGACCACAAGATATACCAAAGACAACTTTCTCCACTAGGTATGGGCTATATGAATACCTAGTTATGTCTTTTGGTCTCACCAATGCTCCTGCATTTTTCATGTCTCTCATGAACTCAGTCTTTATGCCGGAGTTGGACAAGTTTGTAGTGGTGTTCATTAATTGATGATATTTTTATATATTCTAAGAATGAAGAAGAGCATGCATAACATCTTCGCACAGTCCTGGTCCGATTACGTGAGCACAAGTTGTATGCTAAATTCAGCAAGTGTGAGTTTTGGTTGGATAGAGTGCAGTTTTGGGACATGTGCTGACCCTAGAAGGTGTATCTGTAGATCCTAGCAAGGTGCAGGATGTGCTTAGTTGGAATTCTCCAAAATTAGTACATCAGATCTGTCAGTTTCTTGGTCTTGCCGGTTATTATCGTCGCTTCATTCCTAATTTCTCCAAGATAGCTCAGCCTATGACCAAGTTGCTTCAGAAAGACTCCAAGTTTGTGTGGAGTCTAGCCTGTGAGGAAGCCTTCCAAGCTTTGAAGAAATTTCTTACCTCTGCCCCTATTCTTGCCCAACCAGATATTGACAGGCTATTTGATGTGTATTGTGATGCATCCAAGACAGGTCTTGGTTGTGTGCTTATGCAAGAGGGACGGGTGATAGCTTATGCTTCTCGTCAACTGAAAAAGCATGAAGTGAATTATCCCACCCATGATTTAGAGCTGGCTACAGTGGTGCACGCTCTAAAGATTTGGAGACATTATCTATTAGGAAACAAGGTGCATATTTATACGGATCACAAGAGCCTCAAGTATATTTTTACTCAACCCAAGTTAAATATGAGACAAAGGAGATGACTTGAGTTAATCAAGGATTACAACCTAGAAGTTCATTATCATCCGGGAAAAGCTAATGTGGTGGCTGATGCATTGAGTCGGAAGTCGCATCAGGACGATGAAGGGTCTTTGCCTCTCTCTCACTCTGCAGTTTTAGCACATATTGCTCTAGTCTCAGATTTATTGGAGCAAATTATTATTGAGCAAAGGCAGGATGCCTTGGAAATTCCTTGGATCAAGAAGCTAATGGCTGAAGGCCATGGTCCTCATTTTAGCATTGATGAACAAGGTGTGGTGAAGTTCAAGAACCGGTTGGTGGTTCCTAAAAGTGGTGAGCTCAGAAGAAAGACTTTGGAGGAAGCTCATAGTTCCAAGTTGTCCATTCACCCGGGGAGTAACAAGATGTACCACGATTTGCGCCACTTGTATTGGTGGTCAAATATGAAGCAGGACATCACTAAGCATATAACTAAGTGTGACATTTGTGGAAGGGTGAAGGCGGACCATATGCGTATGCCTGGTTTTCTGTAGCCCTTGCCTATCCCGGTTTGGAAATAGGAGGATATTTCCATGGATTTTATTACAGGGTTGCCCCGCACAGTAAAACGGCATGATTCTATCTGGGTAATTGTGGATCGTCTTACAAAGTCTGCCCATTTTCTTCCTATGGGTACAAGATATACAACCACGCAGTATGCTAAGCTGTACTTTGACCGCATTGTAACTCTTCATGGAGTTCCTCTTACTATTGTCTCTGATCGTGGGTCAGTTTTTATGTCCCGCTTTTGGGCTCAACTTCAGGAGTGTCTTGGAACCGACCTTCTAAGAAGTTCAGCTTATCACCCACAGACCAATGGCCAGACAGAAAGAGTCAATCAGGTGCTGGAGGATATGTTGAAAGCTTGTGTCATTTCTTTTCCTGAGAAGTGGGATGAATGTTTGAAATTGGCTGAGTTTTCTTATAACAATAGCTATTAAGAAAGCATCCAAATGGCGCCTTTTGAGGCTTTGTATGGCAAGAAATGCAGGACACCACTCAACTGGGTTGAAGTAGGAGACCGTGGTTATTTCGGGCCTAAATTTATCCTAGAAGCCAGAGAGAAAGTTGGAATTATTCGGAGTCATTTGAAAGCAACCTAGACCTGATAGAAAACTTATGCAGACAAGAGAAGAAGACCTTTGCAATTTGAAGTTGGTGATTATGTGTATCTTAAAGTGTCTCCCATGAAAGGTGTGCATAGATTTGGTGTCCGTGGAAAACTAGCTCCTCGCTATGTTGGACCTTACAAGATTTTGAAACGGTGTGGCCTAGTTGCTTATCGCATCCAACTCCCGGATGTTTTATCTGCAGTCCACAATGTGTTTCATGTGTCTCAACTGAAGAAATGTTTGAGGGTCCCTGAAGAAGTTATGGAGGTTGAAGGGCTCCCTCTCCAACCTGATCTTTCTTACGTGGAGCATCCCGTCAAAATTTTGGATGAAAAAGAAAGAGTGACTAGAAACAATGTGGTGAAATTTTACAAGGTCCAATGGCAGAATCACTCGGAAGACGAAGCTACTTGGGAACTTGAGAGTTATATTTTGAAGCATTATCCTCATCTCCTTCCTAGCTCATCAATGTAATTATCTAGATTAAAATATATTTCTATCTCTTTTCTCACACTAGGCATGTGAAATCTCGGGTCGAGATTTTCTTTTAGGGGGGTAGAGCTGTAACACCCTCGATGTTACCGCGTTTACAAATCACTAAACCATGTCATGAGTATCATGTTTGTGTATTATTGTTTATGGCAAAATAAGAAATTAAATTTTGTTGCACTAATTCTCAATTTGAGCTCTAATTTAATTTCTTGTCCAAATATTCCTCAGCACAGCTCAACTAACTGTTGTCATCCTGATCCAACTCTAGCGCTAGCAATTCATTTTCTTTCTAAAATTCCCTGATCGTGCTCACAGCACACTCGCAAGGCATGCCCGCGCAGCACGCACACGGCGACAACCGACCGTGGCAGCAGCGGACACCACACACAGCTTACACGTTAGTTAATACTTAATTAGCCACCGTGCTTTGCAAAAATCAACATCGCCCTACCCACACGTCACGCTGTGTTGATGCAAAAGTGGATCTGCAAAAATAAAGGGCTAATACCCGAAATCGATATCCAAAGCGTGCTAGTCGATTTGACCTGTTAATCGACAAGGATGAAGATACGAGCACTTTGGTCCTGACAACAGCGATACGCCCGGAAGTCACGGCCAAGAGGTACTCACGCGGAACTCGATGATCATCGAAGATCACACTGAAGCGATGCAGCTTGCCGAATCGATGAGAACTCGTAAAAAAGGAAAAATATGCAAATTGACGAAGTCGTCGAAAAGTGAACAGATGTAAATAAGAGTAAAAGCTATTTTTTGATATTGATTGATTGATCCCTATTACATTGCCCCTCAATCTATATTTATACCCTGATCTAAGGAGACATAACCAAATACGACTAGGACACCAAGTCCACATTTAAGGAAATACATGACTCTTACATAAATCAGACTCTAACAAACATAGAAAAGGAAATCAACTCCTATCTATTTTCCTATCCGCCTTAATTACGATGGAATTTTCATCGACCTCCTTTCCATCGGCACACTTCCTGTTTCATCGGCAGCAGTCTTCAAGCCTCCCTTCATCGGCATCGGTAATAACATCAACTTTATTGGCAACGCCTCAATCTAAATCAACATTTCCATCGGTCGCCACCATTCATCGGCAATCTTCTTTACAAGCTGATTTTTCATCGGCTGTCAGCATACACAGTAACTTTTCTCCTACTAATTAGCCCACTCTGACCATCTTGACACGTGCCAAAAAACGGTGTCAACACATGCCCCCCAATTTCGGAGTATAAAACATTGATGCTCCGAAATTTACTCCAGATAATGCTTGCCTTCACCTATTTTTCTCAACCCATTCTCCAAGCATAATGTAATCTGTTACTGAATCTAATCAAATCTAGTTTTGTTTCACGCATCTCAGTAAATATCGCACAACTTCCAACCATTCTTGCCCCAATTATGGTTAAGATACCGAAATGACAACCCATCGGCAAGATCTTAACATAATAATGCCATCGTTTTTAGAACTAACAGATCCTGTACTGAGATCTCTTCCAAGTCATAATTACTTGCCATCAAATCTTCTGTACAATCCCTTGATTATCGTGCGAACAATTACCATATCCATCTGAACCACCTCGACCCACACACGCGCGGCATAGCGACAAGTCCAGAATACCCCTACTCCAAGCAGCCTATAAATAGATTTCTCCGGAACGCTTGTCTTCTACCCTCAAACTCCAACCTTTGGCATTCTCTCTTTCCGGTGGTGACTCCGACGAACAAACACGCGACCTCAATCCAACAAGAACTCCTTCCATCGTCAACCTCAAGTCCCCAGTCTGTCCCCTCATCTTCCTCAAAGCAATGGCGATCAACTTCAACGTCCCTATGGTTCATTCCACTTCCGTTACTTTTACCCTGGTTCCTTTGGTCTTTGCGAGTTCATACAGTTGGTAATTTTTCCCTCTTTTTCCTATTCTTTTGATCCTCCAAACCTAGGAACTATGCAACAAATTGGTTATTCCAACCGATCAACCACACTTCCACTGCCTAGGTCCAATGGGCAACCCAGATCCAACCGATTTAATCAACGTGGAGGTTAACAGAATCCCCTTTAGAGCCTAGAACTTTTCTCTGAATCTATGGAAAGACACATTCCGATCTTGGCCCAAAACCACCAAAGGGTGGAAAGATTGGTATTTGAGGGTTAACAAGTCGATGCAGGTGTACTGGGTAGAACGGAAAATAGACCAATGCATTAGGCTATCTATTGCCGATATGTAGAAAAATGAATCCATGATGATTGTTGCTGCCTATTTCTAGTCAGATATGACAAACACCTTTATGTTTGGACATGGTCCAGCCGTGCCTACTCTTGCCGATGTATACATGCTTACTGGCTTGGACATCTCAACTGTCGATGAGGGTTCCATCTATGGTAGAAGAGCCGAACATAGAGTGAATACACGCAACATCGGCGGCTGGACTGGATACATCCAGGAATACCAAAGGACTAGGACATTTAACCAGAGGGAACACGCCATATTCCTGAATATGTGGTTGGAAAAATTTATCTTCTGCGGTCGATCGGTAGGACCAACCAACGCCTTCCTCTCTGCAGCTGAACTCTTGGCCAACGGTGTAAGGTTCCTGCTCGGTCGATACCTTCTGAGCTCCACTTATCACCTCCTCCACCAAGTATCCCAGAAGCTTTTGCTTGGTGAACCCATCGGCAATTTGGGAGGCCCATGGTGGTTTATCAATATGTGGCTAAATGCCCATATGCACAAACGTCTGCAGTGGGATTTCTTCACCCAAGAATTCCCACGAGAAATCACCGAAGATTACGTTCTTGGGGATGAGGAATCGGCAACACGCCCCCCCCCCTCAACTTCAGTGAAGCCATAATTGTCCTCCCTGGAATAGAGGCCAATGAAGATCAAATCGACAGATTTTTCTAGAACTTCTACAACAGTCTCCCTCATGATCATAGGGCTTGGGTACCCTATATCGATGAAGAGAACAAGTTCCCCCTTCTCTTCAACTTTGTCGATGACGAGCTGAACCAAGACAATGAGCTTATGATGGCCATCATCACTCCTAGGGCAATCTCAGTGAACACATTTGGTAGTGGGAAAAATTCCAATACAACCTATGAGTTCTACAATCTATCGGCAGTATCCCGCCAACTAGCTTTTGGGCAACTGCCAATCAAGCTGTGCTTAGCCGATGTGATCAAGCCCAAAGAAACAATCACCAGTGGAACAGAATGGAGCAGGGTAGTGAGACTTGCCCCCGATGCCGATATCTCAGATGTTGATCTTTCCATCTGGTTGCCAACATCTTTCATCACTGAATCATATAAGCAATGGTGGCGAGAGTGGAGGGAACAACTATTTGCAACATCTGCTCACACATATCGGCACATGATCGACCCTGAATACGCCATTCCCGATGACGCAGTAAGTTTCTTTTAACTCCCTTCTGTTTTTTTTCTTTCATATATCGGCAGCTAACTTTCTCGTGACAGGTCGACGACCCAGTACCATCTATGAGCAAGAGTGGGAAACCTTTCAACCTCCAACCTATTTCCCCAATTTCAGCGATCGGCTACAACGCCCCCACCTTAGCCGCTTTGACTTTCCAGAGGACCCGTGCCAAGACCATCACCTCTAGATCAAAGCTAGCAACAGCTAGGGCTACTCCATTGGCTGCCGCTTCAAGCCTAATCAGGCTGACCTACGTCCACGTTGTTGAGGTTAGCTGCAAAGGCTATGGAGTCTCTTGCAACTCGCTCCTCTTCTCCAACCGACCACCAAGGCATCAGGTTAGAGAGTTCCACTAAGTCACAAAGGGTAATACAAACATTTCGGTGCGCAACCACAAAGGATTGGAGGCTACCGAGCGACCGCTAGCCGTCTAGGAGCCAAGCTCCAAGAGTAATGAACACACCAAGCGGCTAGAGCTTCACCAAGTGCACAAGAATGGAGGAGAAGGATCTTCACGAGCTTTCTCACACTCTCTAGAGCCAAATCCCTCAAGGAATCACAAAGGTTTTAGCAAGAGAGTTGGGAGCACCAAGCTTTGAGAGAGAGAGAGCTTCAGTTCGTGTCTGAGTGAAAGAATAGAGAAGATGACCGTTGGGGGCGAAGGGGAGTGGTATATATACCACCCATGTCACCCACAAAATGGTCGGGTCAGACAAACCCCAGAGCCTCCGCGTCAGGCCACGGAGGTTCCGCGCCGCGGAGGTTCCACGCCTAAGCGCGGAGGTTCCACGCAGGCCAGAGCAGATAAGAATTCAGCTCGGCTGGCTTTTTGTGGCTAGGATTATTTGAGGTGCGAATGGTGTTTTGAGCACTTGGTTCCACCTATACCACTATTAGTATCCCCCTTGATAGTACGGCTTGTCCTATAACTCAATTTCAAAATGTAAATGAATTAACTAGCTCTTGGAGCCATTGCAAACCTTCCATTCGAGTTGGGGGTCTCCTCATTTATTTCTTTGCACCTTGAGCATGTGACTCGAACTATTTCAACACATATGAGTTTGATTCATGGCTTCAAGTCACTTCCACTAATGATTTGATCCTCAACACAATATGACTCATAGCTCGATTAGTACCTCGACACAATGCAAGTACTCTCTTCTTCACCTTTGCCATGGTACCTCGGTCCTCAAGCTCTCGCTTGCCCTTCACCTTCGCTTAGTCCCTCGAAGCCCTTTCCTTGCTATCTAAACCTTATTGAGCCATACTCAAGTCATATCATATTAAGCATCCATTGAAAATCATTTCTTTAATATTATGATCCTTACTTGAATATCTTCTAGATATGATTGTTGAGATCAATCAAGCTTTGGTTGGATTCACATATAAATCAACAACAATACAGTCAAGCCAATTCATGATTCCTTATATCCTCTTTATTTTGGCTTGACACTCCTAACACTCACTTCAATATTTATCTTCATACTTCTAGCTTGATCAAACCAAATGTAAAGTGATTTTCCAAATCATTTTCCATACAAGCAAACCAATGTAGAGACCAACATATGTGTCCTTTGCCATTTGACCTTTGCTTGGCATTTCTTCACTTATGCATTCTTGATTCATTCTTCAACCTTGACCAAAGCTCACTCACTATCAAACTCTCCTTGTTCATGCAAAGCAAGCCATACTTGAGACCAATCCAAAATCATTCACTCATGTCTTATTTGCCATTTGCTAAATATGCTTGTTTTCACATGATGCTATGTATCCCACAACATAGAAGCCATTTCATCAACTCTATTTGCATTGTTGTCTTTTGCTTGAACTCTATTGTTTCCATAATCTTCCAATACAACAATACACAACTTTGGCCTTCAATTTAACATCATGTGGAATATCATCAAGTTTGCCTTCTTGTTGAACCTTTAGTAACTTCTCATCACACAATCCTCAAGTGTATGCAATATACTCAATTTCCTATTCCACACTTAGCAAACTTGTTAGACCTTTAATTATGTTGTCATTCAATCCACCAAAACTCACTAAAGGGCTAGATGCACTTTCAATCTCCCCCTTTTTGGTGATTAATGACAACACAATTAAAGCTTACAAGAGATTGATAAATAAGATTTTGAATCCTATGATATAGGAAGCTCCCCCTAAATGTGTGCATTGAAAGGAATTCAAATTTTGGCCTCAAATGCCCAATACACATATTTAAGAAAAAGTGTGGGAACTCTCCTATATCTTAGCATCTGTGGGGTGTAAGGTGTCAACAATAATCCATGATGCATATGATAGTTTAAACAAAGAGTGAAAGTTTTCTGAGTCTGCAGGCCGTGGAACCTCCGTGTAGTAACGCGGAGCCTCCGGGCCGCGGAACCTCCGCGCATAAAGGCAGAGCCTCCGCATTCTGTGCACTCAGAACACTTTCAGCCAAAGATAACGGCATCACATTCTACAAATTGAAAAGATCTTATATGCCTCCCCTTTTTTACCCCTTTTAGATATCAATCTCTTCCCTTACACTCTCTCCCAATGTTTCTCCCGCTTTGGCATTAATCTCCAAAAAGGATCTCTCCACTGAAAGAAAGAAATAATGGTAGACAAGTGAGGGCAAAAGGTAGGTAAAAGTTTAGCATATAGGATTTCTCTCCTAAGATTTCTACCAAACAAAGTATGCAATAATTTAAGTCAAGATTCTTGAGAAGTTAGCATATTTGGCTCATACCTCACCTAGATGATACTTTTAATATGAGACTAACTCATGCCATCACCACAAGAGGTATCAACCAAATATCTAAAGAATTCTCTAATCGTCACCACAAGAGCAAACTCATGGTGTGACTCAAACTATTGCATACACATGCACACACTAGCATGTAAGGGCATAGATGCACAAAGGTAGTACCAATGTTCAAGCAATATACCTTTGTTCTAAGCCTCATAATCTCCATTGTGATCATGTAATTTTGAATTTAGTGCTTTGATGGGCTTGACACAATGCAAAAAGATTTCATTTGTGCCCATCTCTCTTTATCATGACCTGCATGAAGATTTCCCAAACTTGTGCTTGATCTTGTTGAGAGTCCATTGCTAGCTCTTGTTGTCATTTTGAGATACAATTGAAGACATATTTCTTGATATACCATATCGAAAGATTGTCCACTAAAACCAATTTAAATATGATCTTCACAATTTGACACCAATTCAAAGAGCCTTCACAAGTTGTTGCCAATTAGAATGGATTCTTGTATCTCACAATGTCACCAATTTGGGTTGAGTTAATGTAGCGTACCCATGAGAAACTCATTCTCACCAAGTGACTACACAAATCACTAGAAGAAAAGGTTAGTCTCAAAGACACAAGATATAGAATGGGCTCCCCCTTAATATGTGCATCAATTACTCGAATTACTTGTAAAATGCACTTGAATCATTTTAAGAGTCAATAGGAGTTCATCCTATATCTTGGTCAAGGCATGATAAATTTGCAACAATTCAAATTATGCCAAAGAAAGCATACCATCACCAAAGTAAATATATCACCACACAAATTTTCATTGATATGACCATCATAGGTGAGACTTCAATGATTTGGATGGCCACAGTTCTTACTTGATGATTTGTGGTAAATTAGAGCTTCTTGTGATCGTCCAAGATCCATATTGGGTTTCTAGTTCTTTCTTTACCTAAAGCAACTCACATAAAGAACAAAAGGTAAAAACATGAAATTTCCAAATTGTGAACTAAGAGTTACCACTCTTTGTTGACAAGGACATGGGTGATCAATGGGATGGATCCATGTGCACTTGTTGAGCTCTAGAGAGGAGAAACAACAATGAAAGTTTACTCTTCAATTCTTTTCTCCAACTCATTCAAATCCAGTTCCACTAAAGGATTGGGGCATCCGACACTAAACCGGGAGCACTTGATTTATAAAGACCAAGACATCCTAGAATAATCTTTGGAGCACCCAAAGATTCCTTGTGAACCATCCATCCTCTTTTGATGTCTTCTTTTCTCCAATGAGTGAGACTCACATCATAATTTGAAAGACACCATTAGTTCCACAAGATATAATCTAAACTCCCCCTCAATTTGTGCATACAAGAGTACACAAAGTACACTCATGTACATTATCAACATGAGGTCAAGGGAGAAGTTTACACTATATTCCAACTAATTTCAAACTCCTTCAAGCTGATGCTTCTCATATTGACTGATTCTCCTAGACATCTTGAGAACCAAACTAATCTTGCTGATACAATGCAATCCAATTTCATGCAGTGAGTTTTCAGATTCTGTCTTCCTTGTAGAAAAATTCATATATCTCAGACTACTAGTCCAATATTTATGAAATTTGGTAGAGATGTGCATTTATGAGTCCTCTAGCTGCTGTGAAAATTTCAGCTCAATTGGACTCCATTTGGTCAGTCAAATCAATTTTCTACCAAAACTGCTAGAGTCTGAAACTGCAGTGCTGAACCTGACAAAATTCAACTCAAAACTGACTTTCTTCTAAGCCAATTTTCATGCTAACTATTCAGCAACAAATACAAGATGTGTATAGCATGCTCATAAAGTTTCAGGCCAATTAATTTACATTTGGATCTCCAAATCTATGCTTGAAGGCAGCCAACTCAGAATTCCAATTTCCTGGACAGATTTGATAATTCACAATTCTTCTCTTCTTCTTGTCCAATCTTGAGGTGATTTTAGTTGAGATTACTCACAAGATGCTATTACCATTCAGTCCTCTTATCAATGCCTGTGGTCTTGTGAATTCTACCAATATAGCTTATCCAACTCAACCTCAAATTTGATTTTATTCAAACTCAGATTTTTGATATCTTTGGTCTCTAGCAACCTCATCTTACTTTAGGTGAAGAATAACCTCTAAGCTTGTGATTTATCCAATTAAATAGCACAACCTCTTTTTACTGATTTTCTATAAATAAGCTCAACACAAGAGATGACATTAGTAACACAAGCACTAGTTTCTCATTTAGTAGCCATTTATGTGTGGAAGGCAAATGGTTTACTAAAATGGAGAAACCTCATAACATGGACTAAATCTCACTTGATGACTCATGCACACTCTTTTGAGTGAAATGGAAATGTGAATGTGCATGGTTGGCCAATTAAGTCCAAAGGGTAGATTTAAGCCATATTATGATGAGTGGCTAACATAGATGAATCAAATCCAAATTAGCTAGAGAGAATACATCACATGGTTTTGGATTGATGGCCTTCATATGATAGCACACTCCATTTGAGAAACACATTCTCATTTTGTGAGACTACACAGGTCACTTAGAGAAAGGTTAGTCTCACAACACTAGTCATAGAGTAATTTCCCCTTTTATAAGTGCTCTAAGTATTTGAATTTCTCACATAGCACTTTTTCATTTACGAACTTGGGTTTTCACTCTATGTCTAGGTCATGGCAACAATAGAGTAATTAAATTGAAATATGCCAAGAAATACTTACAACCATTTAAGCATGTAGATGGCCATATAGGATGAGAATGAGAATTTGGCAATCTACCATGGGACAAGATTCCACCAAGTAAAGACTTCTCGAATTATGAGTGATAAGTACCTCTACTTTACTTGAGCATGATTCTTCATTCTTGGCCTTTTTGAAATTTACTTATATTCTCCAATATAAGCCAAGTTTCCAAATCCTTCAAACCAACTCACAGTATGCATGACTGAACATAAATTTGCTTCATCTTGACATTCTTGGTTTGAAGTCCACAAAGGAAACTCAAGTCATCTATGTTGCTCATTGTGGATGATCAATTCAATCAATCACACTTCTCTTTCATGACCAACAACCAAAGTGTATTCTCAAGTGCTTCTTTTCCCTAAGTGGCTACACAAGACACAAAGGAGTAAAGTTTGAAGATAACTTGCACTTGAGATTTAGTTGTTACCACCCTTCCTTATGCTCCCAAGGATATTATCAATGGGATAGTTCCAATATACACTTTGATGCACTCTTGGGTGAGGTGGCCTGTCTGAAAGTTGATGTAGGGGTTGATCATCATCATCGTCATCAGCTTGAGGCTTATTATCTTGAATGTGTCCATCCTCTTGCTGATTATTGTCCTAGACCCCGGAGCCTCCGCGTTCAGTCGCGGAACCTCTGGGCCCCGGAGCCTCCGCGTTCAAGCACGGAGCCTCCGCATCCTGCATGTTCACAGGACCTAGAATAGCAGTTGGCCCTTAGAGTGGTGTTGAAGCTTGGAGTGGAGGATCTTCTTCTTCAGTAGCTTCAACTAGTCTCACATCGCCTATGGCCATTTGCTTGATTGCCTTGCAAGATGGTTCCTTATTTCCTATAACATGAATAAGATCTTGCTCTACTAGAGAGCCATTAAAAGCATCATATGGCAAATGATTCAATTAAACTTGAAATAATCTAGCCACTTCTAATAATTCACAAACACACATATATTTGTGGATTACTAGAGACTACACAAGTTAAGTGGCTAGCTAGCAAGGGTTAGGTACTAGTTACCGAGGTGTGTATGAAGTTAGAAATATATCCATCAATTTATCCTTGGGTCAATCTTTAGAGAATAGGCAATATGAATAAGATTGATAGCTTGAGATAATATTTCTAATAAACTTGCTCATGCACCCCAAGGCTTCATATCACCTTCAAGTACCTACAACACTCATCAAGCACACTTTGGTACCCAAGCTATGTTGGGTCCATTATGGTTAGTCATAAGAGACTTTGGCACCCAAATGGCCTTTGTGCTAGCACATGGTGAACCAATCACCTCTCTAGCACAAGTGTCATTTTTGGGTCTCCTAAGCAAATTTGCATTAATTGATGAGTTGAGCTTAGGAGTGTTAACCATGGGACAATCCATACTTAGATGTCCCTTTCTTCTACAAGTGTAGCATAGGCGGCTCTTGATCTTATTAGCCTTCTCATGTTGTATTTTCTTGCTCACTTGTACTTGGGTTGGCCTTGATGAGATGTTGTCTTTGTTGGGACACCCACTAATCTTGTGTCCCTCTTCTCGGTAAGCATAGCAAAGGCATTGCTTGTTCTTGTGGGATGCCTTCTCTTCTTGCCTCTTGCTAGTTTTTACCTTCTTTGGAAGTTTGGCTTGATCATCAACCTTGTCGAAACACATAGAGGCATTGTGTCCCATGTTGGAGCACTTGACATGAGCCATCTTCTTCTTCTCTTGGAACTTGCTCATGTGCTTCCCTTCTTTCTTCAAGGTGCAGTCTCTCACATGGTGACCCTCTTTCTTGCACTTGAAGCAAGTGATGTGGGTCTTCTTTGATTGAAGTTGCACCTTTGTGACCTTGGAGATCTTATTGTTCTGTCTAGGTGTGGAACCTCCACGATTAGATGCGGAGCCTCCGCGTTGCGGAACCTCCGCCCATAGACGCGGAGCCTCCGCGTTCTGGACAGATTGTATTTCTCCAACTTGCCACTTGGGCTTGTGACTTTCTTGATGGGGTTTGATAAATGCATCGGTTGATCCTTTCTTAAGCTTCTTCACCATGTCTTCACGGTTATCTTGAGAAGGTTGAGCATTGCACTTGCCCTTCCATTGAATCAAGTCCCTTCTTAGCCTCTCAACCTCTTCCTTGAGCTCTTCATTTTCTTTTGTAATTGAATCATCACAAATTTCTACAAGTACATGCTCAACGGAAGGTTGGCTTTCTTGAGAGCAACAATTGTTAGCACATGATAAAATAGATTGAACTTGTGTACATGTGCACTTGTGAGTGTGAGGTTGGTATGATTTTACCGTTGTTACCACAATCTCATAAGCAATTTTTAGCATGATATGAGAGTCCATAAGCTTCTCATGAGAGCACAAGAGCTCATCATGACTTTCTTGCAAAGTCTCATTCTTGCTAGTGAGCCTTTCCACTTTGTCCTTGAGCACATAATTCTCATCTTCTAATTGAGCAACACAAGAAAGAGAGTTAATAGTACAAGTTTGCTCAATTGACAAGTTTTCATACCTTTTGACCAAACTAGCATGAGAGCACTTAAGCTTTTCATGCTCTTTGGTCAACTTCTCCAAGCATTTGATCTTTTTTATGACGAACTCTTCTTGCTTGTGAAGTGATTCTTCTTGCTCATTAATTTTTTCTATGAGCTTGAGCACCATCAACTTGTCTTTCTTGCTTAGATGTGCAAAGTGTTGATTGAACTCATCATCATCACTTTCATCTTCACTCTCACTCTCACTTTCACTCTCACTCTCACTTTCACTTGCCACATTCTTCTCTTTCTTTGCCATAAGACCCACATGAGATGTGGCATGGAGAGTTGAGCTTCTTGGTGAGGTGGATTCATCATTTGGCCTCCACCGAACACCATCTTCTTCTTCCTTCAAAATGTTAGTCCCACAAAAACTAGAGGAAGTAGAAGTACCATATGTAAAAGCATTGTTCTCACCAACTATTTCATTGCCTTCTATTAAGTCATGTGTTGGCGAGGAAATGGACATGGCACGATCACATAGGCCTTTTGGGAGACTCACTTGAGGCTCTTTATTTGTTGGTGAAGTTGAGCACTCCTCAAGTGGTTCCTCCAATAAGAGCAACTTCACATTACATTTGGACTTATCATATCTTTCTTTGAGCGTGGTCCAAATGATATGAGCATCATCAAGTGGTTCACCATCTCCAAATATGACGGCATCAAGAACATCTTCACTCAAAGCTCTAAATAAGACATTAGTAGCTTGAGCATTGTACTATAAGCATTTCACTTCCTCTCTAGATAGATAGTCTAAATCATCACTAGGAGGTGAAATGCTCACATCTATAATCCGCTCAATTTGAGGACCCATGGTCCTAAAGACATCAAGCACACTAGCGAACCAAGATGCATAATTTGAGCCATCTAAAAGTAGAAGTTCTAGATATACCTCCTCACTTGTCGACATCGTCTCTCAAGGCGGTTAAGCCCGAAATTGAGAGCCTTGCTCCGATACCAATTGAAAGGACCTTGATGTCGCCTAGAGGGGGGTGAATAGGCATTTCTGAAAATTATCAACAATTAAAACTCGTAGCGGAATAGCAGACCGTGGAACCTCCGGGAAATATCATGGAACCTCCGGGACGCGGAACCTCCGAGAAATGTTGTGGAACCTCCGGGACGCAGAACCTCCAAGAAATATCACGGAACCTCCGGGCAACACAGAGTACTCAACAACTACTACGCCTACAGATCAAACTCAAACCAAACTTGTTGATGATGTACTTGGAGATGTCCAGTGGCAAGTCCACGAAGTCCCTGCACTCACAAACATGCACAACCAAGTAGATCGAGTGGAAAGCAAATACAACAATTTCACAAAGCTGTCAGAGCGCGGAGCCTCCGGGCTGAACGTGGAGGTTCCGAGGAACAGATTATGAAATCGATCTACTGTAGAATCTAACGAATGAAAAGTAGATCGAATGTGATACAAGCCTTCCTGGGAAGAATGTTGAGCTATCCAAACAGTCGGTTGCACCTAGAAGATGAGGGATTCATAAATCAGATGCAAACCCTAAAAATCAATTCAAATCACAAGTAATAGCAACAACAATCTCAATCACAAGAGACACGAGGATTTATCTCGTGGTTCGGTGCGCCACAAAGGCTAACCTACGTCCACGTTGTTGAGGTTAGCTGCAAAGGCTATGGAGTCTCTTGCAACTCGCTCCTCTTCTCCAACCGACCACCAAGGCATCAGGTTAGAGAGTTCCACTAAGTCACAAAGGGTAATACAAACGTCCCGGTGCGCAACCACAAAGGATTGGAGGCTACCGAGCGATCGCTAGCCGTCTAGGAGCCAAGCTCCAAGAGTAATGAACACACCAAGCGGCTAGAGCTTCACCAAGTGCACAAGAACGGAGGAGAAGGATCTTCACGAGCTTTCTCACACTCTCTAGAGCCAAATCCCTCAAGGAATCACAAAGGTTTTAGCAAGGGAGTTGGGAGCACCAAGCTTTGAGAGAGAGAGAGAGAGCTTCAGTTCGTGTCTGAGTGAAAGAATGGAGAAGATGACCGTTGGGGGCGAAGGGGAGTGGTATATATACCACCCACGTCACCCACAAAACGGTCGGGTTAGACAGACCCCAGAGCCTCCGCGTCAGGCCGCGGAGGTTCCGCGCCTGAGCACGGAGGTTCCGCGCGGGCCAGAGCAGATAAGAATTCAGCTCGGCTGGCTTTTATGGCTAGGATTATTTGAGATGTGAATGGTGTTTTGAGCACTTGGTTCCACCTATACCACTATTAGTATCCCCCTTGATAGTACGGCTTGTCCTATAACTCAATTTCAAAATGTAAATGAATTAACTAGCTCTTGGAGCCATTGCAAACCTTCCATTCGAGTTGGGGGTCTCCTCATTTATTTCTTTGCACCTTGAGCATGTGACTCGAACCATTTCAACACATATGAGTTTGATTCATGGCTTCAAGTCACTTCCACTAATGATTTGATCCTCAACATAATATGACTCATAGCTCGATTAGTACCTCGACACAATGCAAGTACTCTCTTCTTCACCTTTGCCATGGTACCTCGGTCCTCAAGCTCTCGCTTGCCCTTCACCTTCGCTTAGTCCCTCGAAGCCCTTTCCTTGCTATCTTCACCTTATTGAGCCATACTCAAGTCATATCATATTAAGCATCCATTGAAAATCATTTCTTCAATATTATGATCCTTACTTGAATATCTTCTAGATATGATTGTTGAGATCAATCAAGCTTTGGTTGGATTCACATATAAATCAACAATAATACAGTCAAGCCAATTCATGATTCCTTATATCCTCTTTATTTTGGCTTGACACTCCTAACACTCACTTCAATATTTATCTTCATACTTCTAGCTTGATCAAACCAAATGCAAAGTGATTTTCCAAATCATTTTCCATACAAGCAAACCAATGTAGAGACCAACATATGTGTCCTTTGCCATTTGACCTTTGCTTGGCATTTCTTCACTTATGCATTCTTGATTCATTCTTCAACCTTGATCAAAGCTCACTCACTATCAAACTCTCCTTGTTCATGCAAAGCAAGCCATACTTGAGACCAATCCAAAATCATTCACTCATGTCTTATTTGCCATTTGCTAAATATGCTTGCTTTCACATGATGATATGTATCCCACAACATAGAAGCCATTTCATCAACTCTATTTGCATTGTTGTCTTTTGCTTGAACTCTATTGTTTCCATAATCTTCCAATACAACAATACACAACTTTGGCCTTCAATTTAACATCATGTGGAATATCATCAAGTTTGCCTTCTTGTTGAACCTTTAGTAACTTCTGATCACACAATCCTCAAGTGTATGCATTATACTCAATTTCCTATTCCACACTTAGCAAACTTGTTAGACCTTTAATTATGTTGTCATTCAATCCACCAAAACTCACTAAAGGGCTAGATGCACTTTTAGCCTCACACACTCCTTCATGAATCTCACCCATCAAGTTTTTTAATTCATCACTGCTAACACATCTGAGTAAAACTCCATCTATAGTTCGGTAATATAATTCATCATCAAGGAGCACATACTTGGTAGCTTGGAATCTTATACGTCTTTCAACCTTTTTAGATGGATCCTTTAAATAATCAACAATTTCCTTTCTCCAGTCATCGGTATCGACTGCCGATGTTAATACTTCTTGAATAGGCTGATACCCTGAGGCATGCTAAGCTAATTGATTAGCCTCTTCATTATGCAATCGAGAAACATGTTCCAGATGAAAATTCCTAAACCCTTTCAACAATTGCAGACATTTCTCATAATATGAAATTAAAACTTCACTTTGGCATTCATAAATTCTAGTCAACTGATTTATAATTAGCATAGAATCACCAAAGATTTCAATAGCATCGACACGTATCTCTTTAAGCAATTCTAACCCTTTTATCAAAGCTTGGTATTCAGCCTGATTGTTTGTTGATGTAGCAACAATCGGCAATGAAAACTCATACTTCCTCCCCTGAGGGGAAATTAACACAATGCCGATACCTGCTCCTTCACCACATGTAGACCCATCGAAGAAAAGTGTCCAAGGAGCAATCTCCAGAGAGTCCACTATATTGCGATGTTGAGTGACAAAATCAGACATAACCTGCCCCTTAACTGCCTTAGCCGATTCATAACATAGGTCAAACTCTGATAACGCTAAAATCCACTTGTCGATTCTACCACTTAATATCGGCATCGATAGCATATATTTGACCACGTCGTCTTTGCATATGACAGTACACTCAGCCGATAGCAAATAATGCCTCAACTTAATACAAGAAAAGTATAGACACAGACATAATTTCTCGATAGCTGAATACCTAGTTTCAGCATCCACTAACCGTCTGCTCAAATAATAAATAACATGTTCTTTCCCCTCAAATTCTTGAATAAGAGCTGAACCGATAATAGTATCATCAGTTGACAAATACAATCTGAAAGGTTTTCCGTGTTGAGGTGGAACTAGCACTGGAGGATTTGTTAAGTATCTCTTAATTTCATCTAGGGCTAACTGTTGCTCATCTCTCCATCTAAATTTCTGATCGGCTTTCAATTTCAGTAACAGACTAAAAGCCTTGATCTTACCCGACAGATTAGATATGAATCTCCTGATGAAATTAATTTTACCGATCAAAGACTATAATTCAGTTTTATTAGCAGGAGCAACCACCTTGTTGATTGCCTCAATAGACTTCCTACTAATTTCAATGCCCCGCTGATGCACCATAAAACCCAAGAATTGTCCTGCCGATACACCAAATGCACATTTATTAGGATTCATCTTTAGTCCATGCTTCCTTGTGCACTCCAGTATCTTTCGTAGATCGGTTAGATGATTTGTGATATCTCCAGACTTAATCACTATGTCATCGATGTAGATCTCTACTAATGTGCTGATGTATTCATGAAAAATAAAGTTCATAGCTCTTTGATAAGTAGCACCGGCATTTTTCAAACCAAACGTCATAACTATCCATTCAAATAATCCCACGTGACCTGGACACCTAAAAGTGGTCTTGGGAATATCTTCTTCAGCCATGAATATTTGATTATAACCTACATTACCATCCATGAAGATGATAATTTGATATCCTGCTGCGGCATCAATCAACAAATCAGCAATCGGCATTGGATAACCATCCATCGGTGTGGCTTTATTGAGATTCCTGAAATCAATACAAACATGAAGTTTCCCATTTTTCTTATAAACAGGAACCACATTAGAAATCTACTCCGTATATCGACACTGCCGAATAAACTTTGCCTTAATTAATTTAGTTATTTCAGCCTTAATATCAGGAAGTATATTAGGATTGCATCGGCGCGCTGGCTGCTGATGTGGCCGAAATCCAGACTTAATAGGCAACCGATGTTCAACTATCGATCGGTCTAATCCAGGCATTTCAGTATAATCCCAAGCAAAACAATCTTTATACTCCTTTAACAAATTGACTAATTGCTGTTTACACTTGGAATCTAACTTAGCACTAATAAAAGTAGGCCTTGGCTTATCACCATCACCAATATCTACTTCTACTAAATCATCAGCCGATGTAAACCCTTGACCTAATTTTCCATCATCAGCAAACCTATCCATTAAAATTCTTCTTCAGAACCGACTGCTTGGATCAGTGGAATTTCATAGTCGGCAACCTTGAGGAACTCTTTTTCCCAAGCTTCTCCTGATATGCACTTGGTTCGTTCATAAGTATCTGATTCTGCCGATGCGATGATGTAAGAAGAATCACCAGGAACAACTTCAATTTTATCCCCAATCCATTGTACGAGGCACTGATGCATTGTAGAAGGAACATAACAATTAGCATGAATCCAATCCCTTTCTAGAAGCAGATTATATGCACCCTTGCCATTAATAACAAAGAATGTCGTCGGTAAGGTTTTGCTGCCGATGGTCAACTCAACACACACTGCCCCTTTAGCCGGTGACACATTGCCTTCAAAATCCTTTAGCATCATATCGATTTTAGTTAAGTCTTGATCTCCCTTACCAAGTTTTTGATACATCACATAAGGCATAATATTAATCGCAGCTCCTCCATCAATAAGTATCTTAGATACAGGCTGCCCATCAACTCTGTCTTTCACAAACAAAGCCTTGAGATGCTGTCTCTCATCATCGGTAGGTTTCTCAAAAACAGTCATCATTGGATCTAGCATCAATTGAGCTATTTGGTCAGAGAAAACAGCTTCTTCCTCATTATCAGAGAGTTCCAAAAATTCTATCGGCAACATAAATACCATATTGACATCTGCCGATGGGCCATTTATTTTTGTGCTTTATTTGCCACTGCTGATTGCCAGATCTCTCATTGGAGGAATTCTCTTCGCGGTATAAGTCCTCTTGACGCTCTTGCTGCATCCTCCTTTTCTGTGTCTTTATCAAACCTTCTGGGCACCATTGAGGGAGTTTAGTTTTCCAAACTAGCTGATAATAGGTCCTAGTTGACTCTACACGACGTATATTAGGATCCCTGTAAAAAATTTCTTCATCGGGAACTCTTGCGTTTGCCATCTATTCAAGCTCCTCTTGGTTCCTCGGAAAATATGCAGCGCGTTTACCAAGCCTCTCATGTACACTAAGCCTGCCCCCCAGCCGATCATGTACTGATGCTTTATCCCTGATCGGCTCATTGATAGACAAACCCTGATTGCCAGGTTGAAACCTTCTTTCTAAATGATTAACTCCATAATAACCATTGCACTCTGGGCAATTTTCAACAGTAGGTAATTTAATACCTTCTTCCCAACAATGAACAAAAAATGGACACCTCCAATGATCCTTATGCCGATTCCACTCCTCTCAGCGTCTCTCTTCTTGTTGTTGTCGATATCGGTCCCTTCGCTGACGCCAGCCCTCCTGTTGCCTTCAATGGGTAATCACAATGCCAGATCGAGGAGGCTTTCCGGAATTGCTACTTTCTCCCAGTAGCCCCTTGCTTTTTGCATCATCGGTAGTTATCTGATGTTGGGGATCCACTGATGCATTTTTCTCAGCAGCTTCTGATGTCAACACCTTAGTCTTTCCTTCAGCATCCAACATATTTGCTGGAAAAGGATGTTGATCAATTTTCATCGGCTTCTGGATCTTGGAATTACCAAATTTAATTCTCCCAGATTCAATAGCTAATTGTAATTGTTGCCTAAACACTTTGCACTCATTTGTACTGTGTGAAGTTGTATTGTGCTATTTGCAATACAACATTTTCTTCAACTCTTCTGCCGATGGGATCACATGATTAGGTGACAGCTTAATCTGGCCCTCTTAAAGCAGAAGATCAAATATCTTGTCGGCTTTGGTGATGTCAAAAGTAAACTTCTCTGGCTATTTTTGACCAAAGGGACAAGATATCGGCTTTTTATTTTTAACCCACTCAGCTAAACCGATAACTGGCTCTTCATCTGAATCAGAATCTTCTACCTCTCCAACAAATGAAACCTTCTTGTTCCAATTCCTTTTGGATTCAAAAACCCTAGTATCTTGATCAGAAATCCTTTGCATGAGATGACTTAGGCTTTCGAACTCTTGAGAAGCATATCTGTCCTTAAGGTGTGGCAATAATCCTTGGAAAGCCAAATCGGCAAGTTGCCGATCATCCAATACCAGGCTATAACACTTATTTTTCACATCTCGTAGCCTTTGCACAAAGCCTTCCACCGATTCATCATTACGCTGTCTTAATTTTACCAAATCGGTAAGCTTCTTTTCATGAATTCCAGTAAAGAAATATTTATGAAATTTTTTTTCTAGATCAGCCCAAGTAATAATAGAATTTGACGGTAATGAAATAAACCATGTGAATGCTGATCCAGACAAAGATGATGAAAACAAGCAAACTCTTAATTCATCTCTACTAGCTGCCTCTCTACATTGAATAATGAAGCGATTAACATGTTCCATGGTTGATGTATCATCTTGCCCAGAGAACTTAGTAAAATCTGGTACCTTGTACCGATTTGGGAAAGGAATTAAATCATATGCCGGAGGGTATGGAGTCCGATAAGAATAAGTATTGACCTTGGATTTTATCCCAAACTGATCCTTCATAATCTCTGCTATTTTATCGGCCCAAAAAGCATCAACCTCTTGTTGATGATATGGTTGAATTTCTACAGGAGGTACTTGCTGATATTCCTCTGTGTATCTTTGTGGCCCACGATCTCCAGCAATCGGCATATTTGCCATTACTTGTGGTCCATTAACCTGCTGAAAAGGATTCATCGGCTGTGTTGCCGATGCTTGATTCTGAAAACCAACTTGCATATGACCTTGATGAATCCCTGCAACTTGCTGATTTGGTTGAACTGTATGTTGAGTAGGAAACTGCCCTGACCAACTATTATTAGCGTTCATCGGTACAAAATTTGCCGATGGCTGGTAATTTGCTGGCATTGCTGGATAATTACAACCAGCTTGAGGCATGAACTGGACTCCAGGTTGACTTATAACAGGAGCCTTCTGTTGCATCGGTAGCAAGTTTGCCGATGGACTTGAATTAGATGTTTGACCCAAAGGCACCTGAAAACTTTCTGGAGTTGGTTGCACAGTAGTTGTTGTAGTATATTGAGGCACTTGAGCTATCGGTGAACCATCCGATGGCATAGGAGCTTTTCCTGCTGTATCAAACACTTGAGGTAGCCCAGGGTTAAAAGCAGATAGCTTTGGAGGCATACCGTATCCCCACCAATTAGCAGGAATCTGGTTATTCTGTGATACAGGACCTGATAATGCCGATGCCGATAGATCTGTATTAAGCTGAACTCGTCCCGATAATACTGAATCTGATCGCATCGGTGTAGATTGTACGTTAGATAAGCCTGCTGATACTGGAGGGGAAGAAACTTCTGTACCCGCAACGGCTGGGGGAGCCGATGGAGTAATAACAGATGCTGGCTCTGGTTGATGATAGGCAGGCCCAACGTAATGCGGTGATGCTTGCCCTTCTTTGAGAGTCCGAACCACAGCATTATGAACAGTATTAGATAACACATTGGAGTGATTAATTAAAGCATGATTTACTGCAGAATTAACCACCTCTTAAAGTTTACCCGGATTAGAATCAACAGTAACTTGCTGAGGCAACGGCAAATCTTGCTTCTGGATGACTTGTCCACTCTTGTTCAAGTTGAATGACTTCAAGCAAAGCTGTCTGTATTCTTCTATAGCCTTTTTCATAGCCTGCTTCTGTTCTTCCTTAAGATCTTCTTCTGATACCGCGATGATGTTCCCCGCATCAATCTCAGGATTAAACATATTGATCAGATCTATCCCACCAAGCGTGCCAAAAGATGTGTTGATGCAAAAGTAGATCTGCAAACACAAAGGGCTAATACCCGAAATCAATATCCAAAGCGTGCCAGTCGATTTGACCTGTTAATCGACAAGGATGAAGATACGAGCACTTTGGTCCTAACAACAGCGATACGCCCGGAAGTCACGGCCAAGAGGTACTCACGCGGAACTCGAGGATCGTCGAAGATCGCACTGAAGCGATGCAGCTCGCCGAATCGATGAGAACTCGTAAAAAAGGAAAAATATGCAAATTGACGAAGTCGCCGAAAAGTAAACAGATGTAAATAAGAGTAAAAGCTGATTTTTGATATTGATTGATTGATCCGTATTACATTGCCCCTCAATCTATATTTATACCCTAATCTAAGGAGACATAACCAAATACGACTAGGACACCAAGTCCACATTTAAGGAAATACATGACTCTTACATAAATCAGACTCTAACAAACATAGAAAAGGAAATCAACTCCTATCTATTTCCCTGTCCGCCTCAATTACGATGGAATTTTCATCGACCTCCTTTCCATCGGTACACTTCCTATTTCATTGGCAGCAGTCTTCAAGCCTCCCTTCATCGGCATCGGTAATAACATCAACTTTATCGGCAACGCCTCAATCTAAATCAACATTTCCATCGGTCGCCACCATTCATCGGCAATCTTCTTTACAAGCTGATTTTTCATCGGCTGTCAGCATACACAGTAACTTTTCTCCTACTGATTAGCCCACTCTGACCATCTTGACACGTGCCAGAAAATGGTGTCAACACGCTGCCTCCGCGAAAGGAAACTAGAAAGCACGCAATGTCACTGCAGGGGTATTGTAGCGCTAGGAATATACTGTAGCGAGCAAAATTAGTACAACATCTGTTTGCGGTCAATGGATCACAACAGACTTCGCTAGAATTCACTGTAGCAGCACAGAAACACTGCAGCGCGTAGAATTACTGTTCATGTGGAAGTTACTGTTTACCAGAGCAAAAGTCTGTCGCCTGTATGCTCGAGCCTGATTCACGCTTGTCGCGCACATCGGTCTCTTTTCCAGCGTGAGCGTCCCTGCGTCTCTCGTCCTTAAAAGGAGACATCTCGCGATCGCGAGCTCGCCAGACTTTGTTGTCCACCTCTTCCTCTCTAATCACGTTTCTCTGTTCTTGCCCGTGTAAGCTGCGTCTATCGAAGCATCAGTCGACTGCGGTAAGTATCCCGTGAGTCCCTCTTGTACTTCCTCTGTTTCTCCCTAGCAGCGCCATCCGTCTTCATTATTCCTTTGATTAAAGACCACATTCATGAGCAAGTCACGGGAGAAAGCCATGAGCTAATTAAGTTCCTTTGGTTTTTTTAGAGATTATTAACAGCTACTTTGCGCAACCAATATCTTCACCATACGAACTCTAATTCCGTTGATTCTTCTTCCTAAATTCATTGAAAATCAAGAATTATCTGTCCATGTCATTTTCTTCGTCTCTAGAGCTCAACTAAATTTATCTATTTATCATGAAATGTATTTTAGTTAGTAGAAAATATTAGGCTAGCTAGTTCTTGCTTAGTAGAAGTAATGGATAGCTTAGCATGTTAGCCATTAGAGTTAGTTAATTAACTTAGTAGTTGTGTATTTTTTTAAGAGTTGTTGTTGTCTTTGCATTAAGTCATGTCATCAATTCATGCATGTAGATCATGAGATAGTTGACTACGTGGCCGCGGAGGAATAGGACTACGAGGAGATCGTGGAGGAGTACGAGGAGGAGGTTCTCGTGCAGGAGGGAGTCCCAGAGCCACTGACCACTGACTTTGCTGCTGCACCACCTGCCCAAGGCAAGCCCCGGTGCATAACCCTTATTTTACAAATCACTATATATATAGTTGTTGTGCATTTACGTTACAGGAATTTTATGGAACCCACATGCATATATATATCTACCTATGAGTCATACTAGTACAGGATCGTGTAGCTGCTATGCTTAGGTTTATCGGTAGCGTGGGTAACCTGCTGTTACTCACAAGTAGGTGAAAATTTACACTCATGGTAAAATGATAGAAAGGAAATGGTGACCGGGCAGGGATGTGGTTGGGTTCTGGTGGGTGTAACAGGTTATGTCCCGCGGCCACAGGGCTTAGCTTGGTTACATTGTTTTCCTGTCCGTGTCAATTAAGGACCGATGTTACACTGGACTCCCGGTCAAGTCACAGATATATTGTCCTGAGCACATACTTGCTTATGGGAGCGGGAAGACTTGTTGCTCTCTTGTCATGGGTTCTGGCTCTTTCCGGACCGACTGTTAGGGGTGGGTTTTAGGTGGAGGTCTAAGCACCGCACTGAGGCCGGGACACTTTGGCAGAGGGTTTCAAGGGTCACCGTCAGTTACTGTATGCACACTGGATTTGCTTCATTATTCGATCTGCGTGTGACTTGCCTGCTGAGATTAGGGCTGAGATCTCAGATACCACTACTGCATTCCCTGAGTATGACATTCGACAGTTGTGTGCTTCTGTTACTAGAGAGCAGGCACCTAGGCCGGGACAGCGTCAGAGGACAGAGGTTCCAGAGACAGCAGCTGAGCAGGACGAGACCGTTGAGGGTCTTGCAGAGACCGAGCTTGCAGATCTAGATGCTCAGTCAGCTGATCCAGTCGAGGATGACGCCACTGACAACACAGATGAGGATTATCAGGCTATTCTCCGGTACCGCTCTCCTCGGTCTCACGACCATGAGGCCAGTGGTCCAGGATCAGCCTCCCGCTCAGACCCAGTCATGGTGGCTATCCTTGAGAGGCTGATCCAGGTCCAGGAGAGACAGAAGGTTCAGATACAACGATAGGCTTACAACATAATAGCTGCATTCGCTCAGATTCACGCTCCCCAGCCCATCCTTGACGAGGACGTACGGGAACCCGGGTGCAACGAGCCAAAAAGCAGCGGCGCGGGCGTGGCTAGTTTGCGTCGTCTCTAAATCTGGAAGATGCGATGCGCGTTTATTGTGGTCCGGTCTGCGCGGTGGCCAGTCGGGCGGGACAATAGACGGCGGCGCCGGCGGCTGCATGCGGCTTGGTGCATTGTACTGCCGCCGGGCATGACCGCGACTGCCGAGCTATGACAAGTTCAAACCTGGAATCTGGATAACACAGCTACGCCTTGTTCACTTCCCCGTCCCAACCTAAAATATTTTCTCTTCCATCCATCAAATCAAATCTTTCGACGCATGCATGAAACATTAAATATAGGTAAAAAAGATAACTAATTGCATAATTTGTCTATAAATGTCGGGACGAATCTTTTGAGCCTAGTTAGTCCATGATTAGATAAATTTTACCAAATAACAACGAAAGATGCTACAGTAACTTTTCACCTACTTTTCGCGAAGTGAACACACCGCTAGCCTTCATGGAGACAGGCAGGTAGCGATGGCAGGTTGAAAAAGTGCAGCGCTTTTCCCATTGTTTCTATCGTAGTACCATCGCTGACGATTTCGCAGTCAAGATCGACAAAGAGGTGTTCTACTCTGACTTGATTGACAAACAAGATAGAGGCCTTGTTTACATCCCAAGTTTGGGGAGCAAAATTTGCATAGTAAATATCCCGGCATACTGTAGTAATTTTATTTTTATTTGGTAATAATTGTCCAAATATTAATTAATTAGGCTTAAAATATTCGTCTCGCAAGGTACAACAAAACTGTGCAATTAGTTTTTTATTTCATCTACATTTAGTACTCCGTATATATGCCGATATTTTGATGTGATGGAGAATCTTCTTTTTACATAGTAGAAATTAAGGATGAATTTAGGTATCTAAATAAGGCCAGAGAAAAAGGATGTGCAGGCCTCCGCCCATATCCTTTGACGGATAACTATAGTGCATCGGATGGATTACATGTACGTTAACCTCAGCCATCGAGCTCAAAATTATTTTCGTAGCGATCCAGGACAACTTACACTTCATCAATAATGCATGCGCTAGTACTAGCTGCTTGGTCACCGCATTGATGGTTCATGGACCAAACGTAACGTACGTTCACTATGGCTGTGTTTAGATGCACTGAAAAGTGCACTATGCAAAATAAGATTCTCCGTCACATCAAACTTGCGATACATATATGGAGTACTAAATGTGGATAAAATCAAAAACTAATTGCACAGTTTGGTTGTACTTTACGAGACGAACATTTTGAGCCTAATTAGTCAATGATTGGACAATTATCACCAAATACAAACGAAATGCTACAGTGTATTTTGGCTATCCAAATTTTGGATCTAAACACAGCCTATATGTTCAATTTCGTGGCCAGTGGCCAGGTTTTTATTTCATCCAACTGCCCGCAGCCCCGCACAAGAACCATGCATCCGATCCTTTAAGTGGTCCAAAAACTAGCTAGCTACTTAGCTAGTGTCCCAGTTACGGCCGTGTTTGTATTCCCTACTAAAATAAATTTTAGTTCCTATCACATCAAATGTTTGAACACATATACGAAGTATTAAACGTAAACTTTTTACAAAACTAATTACATAGATTGAGACTAATTTATGAGACGAATCTATTAAGCCTAATTAGACTCATGTTTAGTCTTTCTAATTAGTATCTAAATACCCGATGTGACATCTACTAAACTTTAGTCCATAGATCAAAATTCAGCTGAACATGAACAGGAACAGGAACATGAGAGAGTGACATCTGTGGCGAGAAGGAAGACAGAACAGAACGCTCGGACCTGCAGAGCCATTCATCACTGGACACGAAAGGAAAACTAACTGCTAGCCAGCAGACGTCACTAGAACTGGACACGAAGCAATGGGGCCGGTTGGCCGTCAGCAGTATACTGAACACTGCTTTAGATGGTGCACTGCAACAACCTTCACAGGTGCGTGCCTCCCTCACAACAACACCCATGCTTTGATGCCTGCAGCTGCATTATTGTGTTGTTCTATATAGTAACCTTTAGTCCTTATCAATCTGCCAGTGCCACCTCACCTCTCATCAGAATGGACGGGCCAAAACTATGAGGACCAGTGTTGAAGATCGATGCCGGTACGGTGTCCATTCGTGTTCCTTCCATGTTCAATTATTTGTGTGATATATACAGAATAAGATGGTGTCACAAGGCAAGGTAGCCAGGTATGTAGGTCACATGAACAACTGATAGAAAAGATGTGGTGATGAAGTGTCATCGATGCTGCTGACGCAACGGGGTTTCCTTTTGGTCTTTTCCCCTTTTCTCCTGGTCTGTTTTTGGATGCATGCTGCTAGCTTCGGAAATGGAAGAAGAAAAAAAAGAGAGTATCCTTAGCTGTGATAGGACAATGTTTAGTCTTTTCAAAAATAAACTAACGATGATCAAATTAAGGGCCTGTTAAAGCTGTTGTAAGCTGTTTTTTTTTTGGCCAAACACTCATTTTTAAAATATCTTCACGGGTGAAGTTATTTTTCTCCTCTCACAAAGACAAGAGTTGGGATGAAGTCGAAAATAGTAGCTTGTCCTAGCTCTCTCCCTCATGAGCTGTTGGTGAAGCTATTTTGCCAAACATTTTTTTTAAAAAAATAGCTCAGGTTCACTAAAAAAACTGTTTGTGAAGCTATTTTTTTTTTAAAAAAAACAGCTTCACTAGTGAAGCTGAGCTATGCCAAACATGCCCTAAATAGGATTAAAAACAGACTTCTTAAATTTTCCAAGCAAACTACTAGTTATTACTATTGAATTGTCGTGTGTGTTGGAACTAGCGTGTGGATTTGATTATACTTTCAGGTTTCAACTGATATGATGGTGATGGGCAAACCAATGGTCAGCTGAGACGTGCAAAGCAGATATGCATCGTGCAAGGCACTGTACTGATAGAAAAGATGTGGTCAAACCAATGGCGATGAAGTGTGATCGATGCTGCTGATGCAGTCGGGATTCCTTTTGGTCTTTTTTACCTTTTTCTCTTGGTCTGTTTGCGCGCGGCTTCAGAAATGAAACAAAAAAATAAATATCTTTATCCGTGCCGTGCCGTGATACGACAATTGTTTAATAAAATCTCGTGGAAAATAAACTAAAGATCATCAGATTGGGATTGAAACCAAACTACTAGGCCCTTCTTTAATTTACCAAGCAAGCTAGATATTAGTGGTAAACAAACTATTGAATTGGCATGTGTGTGTTGGAACTAATTAACGTGTGGATTTGATTCTATACTTTCAACTGATGATGGGGATGGGCAAACCAATTAATGGTCAGCTGAGACGTGCAAAGCAGTCGTGTATAACGTTTCGTCCAATGTACTCTACTCGCTCGCTTCAATTTTCAGAATAGAGTATGTAAAGCTTCGAGGTTCATAGGTTCGTTAGATCGGGTACGGATTCATCTAAAGTATATGGAACAACATTTTCTACTTCCTGATCTACTGAGGAAAAAGCAGAGAGAAACAGAGAGAAGTAGGAAACTGCAAACCATCGAGAGCCGGAGTCGTAGCAGTGGGGTTGGACGTCTCGTTTGCCGGCGGTGCCATCTGCGCGCCGGCAGCGACGTTCGGTGGAGATGAGAGTCGACGCAGTGAAGATGGTGGCGCAGTGAAGATGGTGGCGGCTTCCCGTCACTGGCTGCGCCCCTTCTCAGATCGGGATCGGGAATATCGGTGGGGAGTGGCGGCTCAGGTGAACCTCGTATCTCGAGCCGGCCGGCCCCCCACCTCTATATATAGCGCAGTGTGACGGGGGCCCACCAACCATGTAGGGTTGGGCGCCCCCGATCAGGGCGCGAGAAGCAAGGCCCAAAAGGCCGTTGGGCCTAATGGTAGGAGATCAAAACCCAACATTCTCCCCCTTGATCTCTCATCATTTTCTTCGTTCTTTAATTTCATACTCAAACTTTCGATTCATATTTTTCTTGTTTCTATCCTATTCCATTGCAGATTAGTGTATTGAAATGTTTCATCGTCACAGCAATTAGTGCCGTTAGACTAACAGCCACAACACATTTATCTGTTTGGAATGAAGTTTCTTCTGGGCCCTTCGTATGTTCGGGAATCATAGGCTTTCCCTTAAACCCATGCCGGCTACGTGTTCTCTGAACACGTTGGGCGGTAAGCCCTTTGTGAGCGGATCCGCGAGCATTTTCTCTGTACTTATATGCTCAAGATTTATAATATGATCCCGAACTTTATCTTTTACAACATAGTACTTTATGTCAATGTGTTTGGCAGGACCACTTGACCTATTGTTGTAAGCATATTGTACCGCTGGGTTGTTATCACAATACAACCTCATCGGTTCATTTATATCATCAATCACTTTCAATCCGGGTATGAATTTCTTTAGCCAATTCACCTGCCCCGTTGCCTCATAGCATGCTACAAACTCGGCATACATTGTCGAGGATGTAGTTACGGTTTGTTTGGAGCTTTTCCACGATATAGCCCCTCCTGCGAGAGTAAATATATATCCTGACGTGGATTTTCTTTCTTCTCCCGCATAATCGGAATCTGAATACCCCTCTATCTTCAGGGAATCAGATCTTCTATACGTTAGCATGAGGCCTTTCGTACCCTGCAAATAACGCAGGACTTTCTTCACCAATTTCCAATGTTCTATTCCTAGATTCTTTTGATATCTGCCAAGTAACCCGGTGACAAAAGCCAAGTCAGGGCGTGTACACACTTGAGCATATTGTAAACTTCCAACTGCTGAAGCATACGGTACCGCTTTCATTCGGTTAATCTCATATTCATTCTTGGGACATTGATGTTCCCCATATCTATCGCCCTTGACAATAGGAGCAGGTGAAGAACTGCACACATGCATACTAAATTTCTTCAAAACCTTTTCTATGTATGCCTTCTGCGACAGTCCCAGTACCCCCTTTCTTCTATCTCGGTGAATCTCTATTCCCAAAACAAACGAGGCCTCACCGAGATCTTTCATATTGAAGTTTGAGGACAAGAATTTCTTCGTTTCCATTAGTAGACTGACATCACTGCTAGCAAGCAGGATATCATCCACATACAGAATTAGGAATATATACTTTCCATTCTTGAATTTTGTGTAAACGCAATTGTCCTCAACATTTTCCTTAAACCCAAAACCTTTTATCGTTCTATCAAATTTCAAATACCACTGTCTTGAGGCTCGTTTCAATCCGTAGATTGATTTCTTTAGGCGGCATCCCATATTTTCTTTTCCTTTTACAACAAAACCTTTCGGTTGTGCCATATAAACATTTTCTTCCAAATCCCCGTTAAGGAATGCCGTTCTTACATCCATTTGATGTAACTCCAAATCATAGTGGGCCACAAGTGCCATTATAATTCTGAAGGAATCTTTACATGAGACTGGAGAAAACGTCTCATTGTAATCAATCCCTTCTCTTTGCGTAAAGCCTTTCGCCATAAGTCACGCTTTAAATCTTTCTATGTTCCCTTGGGAGTCATATTTTGTTTTGTAGATCCATTTACAACCTACTGTTTTGGCTCCTTTAGGAATAATTTCCAAGTCCCAAACTTTGTTGGTACTCATTGATTTCATTTCATCTTCCATGGCCTTAAGCCACTTTGATGAGTGATCGCTTCTCATGGCTTCTTCAAATGAGGTGGGATCATCCCCCATCTGAAATTCTTCTGTTTCATAAACTTCATAGTCATTAGAAATAGCTGACCTTCTTGTTCTTTGAGACCTTCTAGGGGCCTCTGGCACTTGTTCCACATTGGGCTGTTGTTGTTCTTCCTCATGTGCGACATTTGGTTCTATGGGTTCCTCAAGGACAGCCTCTTCAAGGACAGGTTCCTCATGTTCATTTATTGTCGCCACGGGAGAACTTGCAACAGGTGTTGGCTCCATAGTGTCCTGCACTGTGGGCTCAACAGCAACAGGTAGCGTAAAGAATGGTTCTTCAACCATTGGAGTGGGTACATGTACCCGTTTCTCCTGTAGGCTTATTTCTCGTGCTACCATGCTCCCCCTGATCATGTTATCCTCCAAGAACACAGCGTGTCTTGTTTCTACAATTTTCGTATGTCTGTCAGGACAATAAAACCGATATCCTTTTGATCTTTCTGGATAGCCAATGAAATGACAGCTGACTATCTTAGAGTCTAACTTTCCTATGTTTGGGTTAAACACTTTTGCCTCAGCTGGACAGCCCCACACACACAAATGGTTAAGTGAGGGTTCCCTTCCTGTCCATAATTCATACGGTGTTTTAGGCACCGATTTGCTTGGTACTCGATTAAGTATATGAATGGCGGTTTTCAGTGCCTCCATCCATAAACTAATCGGTAATGTGGAGTAACTTATCATGCTTCTTACCATATCCATTAAGGTACGGTTACGTCTTTCAGCCACTCCATTCTGCTGAGGCTCCCCCGGTGTGGAGTACTGAGCGACTATGCCATTTTCCTGTAGAAACTTTGTAAACGGTCCAGGAATTTGGCCATATGGGGTATGTCGCCCATAGTACTCTCCACCTCGGTCTGATCGTACTATCTTTATTTTCTTATCATGCTGATTTTCAACCTCAGCTTTAAATATTTTGAATTTATCCAATGCTTCCGATCTTTCTTTAATTGGATAAATATAGCCATAATGAGAGTAGTCGTCTGTGAATGTTATAAACGAATCATAACCATCCACGCTTTTCACAGGAAATGGGCCACATATATCAGTGTGGATTATTTCTAAAGTTCCTGTGCTTCGTTTGGCATTTTTCTTAATTTTTTTGACATACTTTCCTTTGATGCAATCAACGCATTGTTCTAAGTCTGAAAATTCTAAGTGCGGAAGAATTGATTCTTTGATTAGTCGTTCCATTCTCCCCCTCGAAATATGGCCCAAGCGACAGTGCCATAATTTCGAAGAGGCATCATCAATTCGCTTCCGCTTCTTAGTTACATTCGCAGATGGGGAATCATTTATATTCTCATCGCATACATTGTTCGCATTTTCATCAAGAGATAACAAATAAAGCTTGTCTTGTCGGAAGGCAAGACCAACACATTTATTGTTAACGAGTATCTTACATTTGCCATCACCAAAATGGCAATCAATTCTGTCATCATCAAGTTTTGAAACACTTATCAAATTTCTTCGTAAAGAGAGAACATAGAGTACTTCTTTAAGTCTAAGTACAAAGCCATTATTCAATTCTAAAGATAGATCTCCAATAGCTTCAACATTGGCTTGCACTCCATTTGCAACTTTAATCGTTCTTTCTACTCTTTGCAAGGTTCTCGTCCCACTTAACCCCTGTAAGGAATTTGCAACATGAGTAGTTGCTCCTGAATCAACCCACCAAGTGGATTTAGCATAACATAAATACAGGGATTCATCTACAAATGTAATAAATTCATCACCTCTTTTCAGTAGAGATTTCAGGAAGTCAGGACAGTCTCTCTTGTAGTGTCCCTTCTTAAAGCAGTGCTTGCATTGATCCTTTTCAGCTCCACCATAGGAGTTGCTCTGCTGATTTTCAGGTTCCTGGGGTTTCTTTCCCTGTGAGTTTGAGGAAGATGCCTTGTCCCACTTGGGTTTCCCCTGTGGTTTAGAATTCATGCTATTAAAGTTCTTTCTTTTATTATCCTTCACAAAATGGGCGGACTCATTCTGTGAGGATTTTATCCTCTCCTCTTCTTGAGCACACATTGAGATAAGTCTTTCTATGCCCCATCTTTCAGGCTGCATATTATAGTTCACAATGAAAGTATCATATTCTTTTGGCAGTGAAGCAAAAATCAAATAAATCAGGAAATCATCTTCCTTCAAATTCATCTCTTTTAGCTTAGATGCCGTGGTGTTCATCTTCAAAATGTGCTCTCTGATGCTACCACCAGTATATTTTTCATTCACAAGCTTCTTTATCAGTGAACTTGCTGTGGCCTTGGTAGACCCAGTTGAAAGGTCCTTGTTTGGTTTTGGTAATTGAGTGACAACTTAGATGGACTAATATGTGGTTATATGAGATACACAGGAGATTAGTCCACATATGATGGTGTCATGAAGGAGCTCATTGCATATGAGACATGACATGGAGTCATGTGACCAAGGTGGAGAAGATCAAGATGAGGCTTGGCTTGATGGACCGGTTGCTAGGGTGAAGGGCAAGTTGTGTGATGGCTTGGCACCGAAGGACCGAGGCAACGGTGAAGAGCAAGTGAGGTCAAGATCGATGAACCAATACGGTCACGTGATGATATGAAATGGATCATAATCATTTGGTGATTGGTTGGTGCATGTGTTGCATCAACATCGGAGGAGATGGAATGGAATGCGCAAGGCAAAGGTATAACCTAGGGCATTTCCATTTCACCGGTCATAGGTGTGTAGAGAAGTTGATGACCGGGTTTAGGATAGATGGCCGTACTATTAAGAGGGGCAAACTTGTTTGCATATCGGTCATCTAGTGCCACTTGAGCGATCTAACTTTGCATACGTGTTAGGATCGAGTGGCGAGGCAAGTTGAGTGCCTAATTCCTTCGAAGAAAATGTTTGTGAAAATGCTAACACACGTGCACAAGGTGGTGATCACTTGTTGGTGTTGGCACATTTGCGAAGGCGGTGGAGTTTGAGCGGTAGAGAGGGTTTGGGTTCCTCTCTCCCTCCCGCCGAGCTTGCGAGGCGGGATTCGGCGCTTTTTGGAGAAGTGAAACGCCTATTTTCTACTACGCCGGAAGTCGGAAAAGAAACGGAGGCGAACGCGGTCACAGAGGTGACCGGACGCAGCACCGGACGCTGCACCGGACGCTGCACCGGACGCGGTCACTGTGGACCAGCGCGTCCGGTCAGTGCAGCGCGGGCGTCAGGCGCGCGAGCTAGGGTTTGGCACCGGCGCGTCCGGTGACCCAAGGGACCGGCGCGTCCGGTCTTGCGCCCTGAGGGAAACAAGGACGTCGGACGCGGTGCGCGTCCGGTGTCACACCATCGGACGCGTCCGGTGGTCCAGGGTGCTTACTGGACTCGCACCGGACGCGGTTACTGTGGCGTCCGGTGGTTGCGAGGAGCGCGTCCGGTCTTGTCTTCGCGGGCGCGGGTACTGTGCGCACCGGCGCGTCCGGTGGTTCGCATCAGCGCGTCCGGTGGGTCGTTTGACCGTTGGCGCGCAGTGACCGTTGGTGGATCTAACGGACGAATTTGAATTCGGTGGACACGCGGATGTCGGAGGGGCACCGGACGCGGTTGAGCGCGTCCGGTGAGTTACCACCGGCGCGTCCGGTGCTCCCGCGGAAAAACGGCCAAGTGGGGTAACGGCTCTATTTGACCGTGGGGTTATAAATAGACCTTATGGCCGGCTGTGGCCGGTAGCTGAGCACACTTTGGCCTTGGTGGCTTATGTGGTAGTGCTTGGAAGCCCTCTAACTCACTCATGCTTGATAGTGTTCATCGGATCGAGTGAGAGAGCGATTCTAGTGCGAGTGCTTTGTGAGATTGCATCGAGTGGCACTAGGTGATCGTGTTGCAAGCCGGTGGTGCTTGTTACTCTTGGAGGTTGCCACCTCCTAGACGGCTTGGTGGCTTGTGGCTCCGTCGAAGCTCGCAAGAAGATTGTGCGAGGCTCCGGAGAAGCTTTGTGAGGGGGATTGTGCTCACCCCGCGGGGATCGTGAAGAGCAACTCTAGTTGAGCGTGTCATTGAGCTACCACACTTTATGGTGGGTTCTTGCGGTGCCTTTTGAGAGGCTCGGTGTGTGACCGATTAGCCGCCGAACCACGAAGTGTTGGTCGACACAACGGGGACGTAGCTTGGTGGCAACCAAGTGAACCTCGGGAGAAAATCACCGTGTCAACATTGTCTACTCTTCTCGGTGGTTTGCCTTCGTGCAACACAAGCTTGTATTTACTTTCATATATATACTTGTGCTTGTGTAGTTGCTCTCTTAACTAGTTTGCTTGTGTAGCTTGCTAGTTGTCTTCTTGCTTGTGTAGCTAGAAGCTTCCCTTTGCGTGACTAATTTGGTTTGTGTAACCTTGTTAGTCACATTGCTTAGTTTGTGTAGCTAAGTAGTTTGCGCTCTCTAATTTGGCTTGTGTAGCCTTGTTATTGAGCATTGCTAGTGAGCTTAGGCTTTGTGCGCTTTGCTTACTAGAATTGTGTAGGAGCTCCCTCTTGCTTGCAAAGTACTAGTGCATAGGTTTGTGTGACCTTGCTCTAGAATTGATTAGGTGAGCTCTTGGTAAGCTTAGCACCTTAGTTGCTTAATTAGGATCTTTGCAAGGTGCTAGAGAACTTAGATAGAGGGGTGTAGTCTTGGCTAGACCGTTAAGTTTAATTCCGCATTTGTTTCGGTTAGCCAACGTGTTTAAGTTTTAGAAAGGACTATTCACCCCCCTCTAGTCCGCCATCTCGACCCTTCAAGTGGTATCGGAGCCGGGTCTCTCATTTGCGGTCTTCACCGACCCGAGAGGATGGCGACTTATGGGCTAGATGATTGTGTGGAACACATTTTTGATGGCACTCACTATGCACGGTGGAAAAATCACATGCTTGATCATTTTCGTGCTCTTGGCCCTAAGTTTTGGTGGATCATAGTTGTTGGCTTTTCTCATGACTTGGATGGGTGTGGTAACCGTACCCAAGCTCAAAAGGATTGCCGAACACTTGATGCACAAGCTAAGTTTTATCTAATCAAAGCTTTGAATGATGAGATTTTTGACAAGGTGAGGGGTCTCTCAAGTGCACATAGCATGTGGACGGCGCTCAAGCATCACTATTGTGGCTCCTCAATTTGGGATGATGGAAAATTTAAGAAGGATGATCACATAGTGATGGAGGTACATGAGGATGTTGAGCATGACCACAACGAGGTGATTGTGGAGGATTGCTCCACCTCAATGTCAAGTGATGATGATGATGATCATTCCACAAGATCACTTGACAAGAATGATGATAATGCCACAAGTGATGCAAGAAATGATTCTACTTCATGCACACTTGATGGTGAAGGTGATGGCTATGAGAGTGATGCTTCAACAAGCTCTTCAACATCACCACATTGTTCCATGTCACATGGTGACACTAAGGTATCAATTGGTGGTTTTGTTGTTGATTGTGATGATCCAAATTTTGAGCTTCTATATAAACTCTCAAAGGCCCTAAGAAATGAGATGGCAAAAACAAGCAAATTAAAAAATGAAAACTCATTTCTAAAAACCACATGTGAACAACAAAAGCATCTACTTTATGTTACTACTTGTTCACATGAGGAGCTAAAATTGGCTCATGAGGAACTTAGTGTTGCTCATGATAACTTGGTACAAGAACATGCTTTACTCACTAAGAAGCTTTCTAATGAAGAAACCAAATCTAGTGAGAGCTCATCATTTGGGTCAAATGATCAATCACATATTACTAACCCTTGTGATGTAGGCAAGAAGCACGTATCCACCTCTTGTGATGATTTATTATATATGCCATGTTCTTCACAATTAGATGCTTGTTCTACTTCTATGTCTTGTGAGACCAACCTTTTGAAGGAGAACAATGAGCTCAAAAGTGAAGTGAAGAACTTGAGCAACAAGTTGGAGAGGTGCTACAACTCTAAAATTGCCATTGAGCATATCATAACCAATCAAAGAAGATATGGTGATAAGAGTGGTATTGGCTACAACAAGAGCAAGGGCAAGATTATGAAGAAGCAAGATGCAAAGAAGCTATCCCAACTCATGTGCTACCGATGCCATGAAGTGGAACATATTGCCAAGTGTTGTCCTACTAAGAAGTCTCAAGTTGAGCCAAAAGCAAAGCCCCAAGCTAAAGTCAATGTTAGTGACTTGATGATAAAGAAGAAGAAAACAAGAAGGGGTGGAAGAGCAAGGCATCCAATGCAAATTCAAGATGCCAAGATGATGAGCAAGAATCAAAATGAGAAAAGAAATTTGACTCACATCAAGTGCTTCAAATGTGAAGATATGGGACACTTTGTCTCGAGGTGTCCTACCAAGCTTGAGAAGAAGGCTCAAGCAACTCATAAGAGGCAAGGCATTGAGAAGCAACACATGAGCAAGGAAGAAAAGGCTCACTCTAAAAGAAGTTGCTACTTATGCCGGGAAAGGGGACACATGGCTCATTCATGTCCCCTAGGTAACAATTCTAAGCCTATTTCAATTGATAATACTAATATGCTTAGAAAGGATGGCAATGGTACCTCATTGGTTGGAATTGCAAAACATCCCGCTAACCATACTAAGGTTTTGCCTAAGTATGTTGCTCCTAACTTGAGAGGACCCAAACTTGTTTGGGTACCATCAAAGAGTGGATGATTGTTTGTAGGTACTATCGGCATTGGAGGCTTGATTCAATTGGTTTCATTTTGTTCATCATATATTGAGTCAAGTTATGAAGCTCAATGCATATCCAATCCCAATGCCAAGTCAAAATAAGTGGAGTCCAAATGCTACAATATACAAGTGCAACATTCAAGATTGTGGTGATTTATTGGATATATTTGATGGCTTGCAATTTATTTGAGTAAAAGCTTGCTATTGGATGATCATGGGCTAACCAAGGTATATCTTTTGTTGATCATTTTATTTGGGTGCATATGAGTTGATTGAATTGGATAAATGTGCAATGTTGCTTGCTATGAGATGATTGAATGGATTAAATGCTTAGCAATCAAGTTTGGATTGATTTGGGTTGAATAAATTCATGAGATGATATTTAGTAAGTGGATTGAATGGATATATGTCTTGTGAAAGTATTCAAACAAGTTAGTTTCAAGTTTGATTCGTATTTGATGAAGAATAGCTCATGTATTGAAATCTGTCCTACATTAAAAATCTGAGCTAGCAGTGATCTTAGCCATATTTGAGTGATCAAATCTATTTGGATTGGCTTGAAATTTGGTATACATGCTCTACACTTATGAAAGAAGATGTTGTAGAAATTCCATGAGAATTGGATAAGAGATGCTTCGGCTTTGGAGTGTATCTTGTCAGCTATAGTGCAGCAGTTTTCAGCATGTAGCAGTGGTGGAAGATTTGAAATCTAGTAGCAATCTCGAAGTCAAAAGAAGTTCAAATTTTTACAGTTGCTAGATGACTTAGTGAATCACATCTCCACCAAATTTCATGGCATTTGGATCTGTACATTGGGAGATATGAATTATTCTTTGAAGGGTACAGAATCTGCCAGAAAAGTAAAAATCATTGGATTAATCTAGAGTCACTTTTAATTGAAAGGTCCTCAAGTTGGAAACATGCTTACAAGTGGTTGAGGTACCTAAGTTTGGTTTTGGATTGATCTAGAAGCATGAAAAGCAATGAGTACAAGACTTTTGTATTGTGAAATATACTTGGTATACTTATTTGGTACTCAATTTAAAGATCAAGATCAAACTTAAGATGAAGGTGAAGTTTAAGTTCTAGTGATGATTGGAGATCATTTGGTAGAAGGAAAAGGACTTAAACAAGTAGAAAGAGTTGGACTCAAATGTAGATTCAAGGATTATTCATCAAGATTGAGTTCATCATTTGGATCAATCAAACTATATCATTTCAAGTGAGTATCAAGAGTGGTTCTTTGGAGAAAGGTCACTTCTCCCTAGTGAGGGGCTTGCCGCCGTGTGTAGGTGAAACCAAGTTTGGGACTTGGAAGGCTAACATGGAAGTGGTGATCCGAGGAACTTGTGATGCTTAGTTGAAGCAATCAAAAGGATTGATCTAAAGAGCAAGCAACACCCAAAAGAGAGCTAGTCATATATTTCAAGTGGTATACTAAGTAGTTCTCTCATGCAAGCATTGATCAAAAAGATGAAGCAAGCCAACCACAACTCAAGAGATAATGCACTTGATCATAAGTGGTTTACATTTCATATGGGTGAAGAATGGATTTATCTATGATGATTGGTCTTCACCAAGCTTATAAATTGGACTTCACATTGCTATTGGAGTAATGAATTTATGTGACTATCCTCTACTCCAACATAGCAAAGGTATCATTGTAATGAGCATGATCATTTCATCCCTTACTAGTATGCGGTTAGTGCATATAGTACATGCTTATTAGGATCATGCATGACAAATGAAATTTTTAGATTCATAGCCTACCACTATTGCTTGATTGTCTAAATGTTCTAGTGGTATGTATATGAGTTTGTTCATGAGCTAGTAAACCCAAGTACTTGATCTAGTTTGGATTGCTAACAAGTGACAAGTACAACATTGGCAAGATAACCCTTAGCATGAGGAGTGAAGAAGCTTGTCATTGGATCAAACCGGACTTGGAATCTTAGGCAAATCAACATAGTTCAAGTCATACAAGAAGCTCATGACAATGATAAGAGTACAAGCACAAGACAATAATGAAAATAGATATCTAGTTTGTTTCAAGTGGTATCTAGACTCAAATTGATCTTCCAAGTGGTATTCACTAGTGGTGTCTAGATCATCAACTTACAAGTGATATCTTACAAATGGTACTCATGAAGATAGTGAATGTTCAAGAAATGAATATTATTGTCAAATCCTTCAAAGTGGATCCATACGAGAAAATTCTTTCAAAAGGTATCACATTCCTACTCATGGTATCTTCACGTGGTATCATTCATGCAAGACAATGGTTTCACAAGTGATCCTCAACTTTAAGTGATCAAATCAAGAAATGCTACCCTCATCTCCAAGTGGTATCTCAAGTGAATGACACATGCTATGACATAGGGGGAGAAGCCCCACCAATTGGTATCAAGGTCAAAGATCCTATGTGGAATCTCAAGAGCAACCATAAAGTTTGTCATTCCAACATATGTGGTAATGTCCATCAAAAATGCAATATTCAAGTCTCAACCATCTACCCCAATATAAGCCTTTGTATCAATTGAGAAGAACACCTTTTATAGAAATTGATGACAAAGGGGGAGAAGTTGGACAAAGATATGAAAACTTTTGAGCTTTGGGGAGAGATTGGAAAGATTGGACATAAACATGGACAAAGAGGGAGTAACATTGAAGAATGTAAGGGGATCAAACATTCTTGGACAAAGAAAGCACACAAGTAGGGGGAGCAAGCTCATGAACTTTGATTGGTTGCATTTTATATGTGCATATTCATGTGCTTGCTTGCATTGCATAAAGTTCTTAAATTCAATATGCATGCTTGTGTGGTGTATGCTAGTTATAGAATTTGATTGATGCTTTGATAACTAGCATGCATAGGATGTTAGCTAGACTTGTGATTATCATGCAAAAACTAGAACCTTGCTTATAATGTTGATCTCACGGGGTTTCTAGTGTTTTTGATGTCTAGCTACTCATGATGCTAAGGATGATGGCAAACTTGTGATTTTCAAATGGTATCAAGCTACTAATTGGTAGCGAGCTACAAAGGTTTATTCTATACACCTTAGCATCACTTAGTAGTGCTAACCCTCCCACAAATTTCATATTTATGCATATGTGCAAGCTTGAAACCAAACCATTTGAGCACATATGTAGGGGGAGTTATCACTACCAAGTCGGATTTTATGGTGCTTATCCAAATCTTAACATAGAGCTTAAAAGTTGGATAAGTAACATTAAATCCAAAACAAGTTAGCAATTTACACTTTGTGTGAAGTGCTAGCTTGAAAAAGCTTAATTTCCATATCTTTGTAGAGTTGTCATCAATTACCAAAAAGGGGGAGATTGAAAGGTCCTTGTTTGGTTTTGGTAATTGAGTGACAACTTAGATGGACTAATATGTGGTTATATGAGATACACAGGAGATTAGTCCACATATGATGGTGTCATGAAGGAGCTCATTGCATATGAGACATGACATGGAGTCATGTGACCAAGGTGGAGAAGATCAAGATGAGGCTTGGCTTGATGGACCGGTTGCTAGGGTGAAGGGCAAGTTGTGTGATGGCTTGGCACCGAAGGACCGAGGCAACGGTGAAGAGCAAGTGAGGTCAAGATCGATGAACCAATACGGTCACGTGATGATATGAAATGGATCATAATCATTTGGTGATTGGTTGGTGCATGTGTTGCATCAACATCGGAGGAGATGGAATGGAATGCGCAAGGCAAAGGTATAACCTAGGGCATTTCCATTTCACCGGTCATAGGTGTGTAGAGAAGTTGATGACCGGGTTTAGGATAGATGGCCGTACTATTAAGAGGGGCAAACTTGTTTGCATATCGGTCATCTAGTGCCACTTGAGCGATCTAACTTTGCATACGTGTTAGGATCGAGTGGCGAGGCAAGTTGAGTGCCTAATTCCTTCGAAGAAAATGTTTGTGAAAATGCTAACACACGTGCACAAGGTGGTGATCACTTGTTGGTGTTGGCACATTTGCGAAGGCGGTGGAGTTTGAGCGGTAGAGAGGGTTTGGGTTCCTCTCTCCCTCCCGCCGAGCTTGCGAGGCGGGATTCGGCGCTTTTTGGAGAAGTGAAACGCCTATTTTCTACTACGCCGGAAGTCGGAAAAGAAACGGAGGCGAACGCGGTCACAGAGGTGACCGGACGCAGCACCGGACGCTGCACCGGACGCTGCACCGGACGCGGTCACTGTGGACCAGCGCGTCCGGTCAGTGCAGCGCGGGCGTCAGGCGCGCGAGCTAGGGTTTGGCACCGGCGCGTCCGGTGACCCAAGGGACCGGCGCGTCCGGTCTTGCGCCCTGAGGGAAACAAGGACGTCGGACGCGGTGCGCGTCCGGTGTCACACCATCGGACGCGTCCGGTGGTCCAGGGTGCTTACTGGACTCGCACCGGACGCGGTTACTGTGGCGTCCGGTGGTTGCGAGGAGCGCGTCCGGTCTTGTCTTCGCGGGCGCGGGTACTGTGCGCACCGGCGCGTCCGGTGGTTCGCATCAGCGCGTCCGGTGGGTCGTTTGACCGTTGGCGCGCAGTGACCGTTGGTGGATCTAACGGACGAATTTGAATTCGGTGGACACGCGGATGTCGGAGGGGCACCGGACGCGGTTGAGCGCGTCCGGTGAGTTACCACCGGCGCGTCCGGTGCTCCCGCGGAAAAACGGCCAAGTGGGGTAACGGCTCTATTTGACCGTGGGGTTATAAATAGACCTTATGGCCGGCTGTGGCCGGTAGCTGAGCACACTTTGGCCTTGGTGGCTTATGTGGTAGTGCTTGGAAGCCCTCTAACTCACTCATGCTTGATAGTGTTCATCGGATCGAGTGAGAGAGCGATTCTAGTGCGAGTGCTTTGTGAGATTGCATCGAGTGGCACTAGGTGATCGTGTTGCAAGCCGGTGGTGCTTGTTACTCTTGGAGGTTGCCACCTCCTAGACGGCTTGGTGGCTTGTGGCTCCGTCGAAGCTCGCAAGAAGATTGTGCGAGGCTCCGGAGAAGCTTTGTGAGGGGGATTGTGCTCACCCCGCGGGGATCGTGAAGAGCAACTCTAGTTGAGCGTGTCATTGAGCTACCACACTTTATGGTGGGTTCTTGCGGTGCCTTTTGAGAGGCTCGGTGTGTGACCGATTAGCCGCCGAACCACGAAGTGTTGGTCGACACAACGGGGACGTAGCTTGGTGGCAACCAAGTGAACCTCGGGAGAAAATCACCGTGTCAACATTGTCTACTCTTCTCGGTGGTTTGCCTTCGTGCAACACAAGCTTGTATTTACTTTCATATATATACTTGTGCTTGTGTAGTTGCTCTCTTAACTAGTTTGCTTGTGTAGCTTGCTAGTTGTCTTCTTGCTTGTGTAGCTAGAAGCTTCCCTTTGCGTGACTAATTTGGTTTGTGTAACCTTGTTAGTCACATTGCTTAGTTTGTGTAGCTAAGTAGTTTGCGCTCTCTAATTTGGCTTGTGTAGCCTTGTTATTGAGCATTGCTAGTGAGCTTAGGCTTTGTGCGCTTTGCTTACTAGAATTGTGTAGGAGCTCCCTCTTGCTTGCAAAGTACTAGTGCATAGGTTTGTGTGACCTTGCTCTAGAATTGATTAGGTGAGCTCTTGGTAAGCTTAGCACCTTAGTTGCTTAATTAGGATCTTTGCAAGGTGCTAGAGAACTTAGATAGAGGGGTGTAGTCTTGGCTAGACCGTTAAGTTTAATTCCGCATTTGTTTCGGTTAGCCAACGTGTTTAAGTTTTAGAAAGGACTATTCACCCCCCTCTAGTCCGCCATCTCGACCCTTCACCAGTAAACTGACTCTTGATTTTATCAAGATATTCTGTGGCAGTAGCACATTCAGGGATTGAGCCCCTTATCTGTTCTTCTATGGTGGCCTTAGCTACCAATAAGCACTTGCGGTTGGAGAGGGTCCATTGCCTATGTTCAAGATCATATTTCATTCTTATCTCAGCATGATCATGCTTTCGAGCAGTGAAATCAGCGTCAGATTCATTTTCTTCTCTCACCGGATCCACAGGTTCAGTGGGACACGGTGAGATGATGGCATAATCGATCTCTCCCAACGCAAGTTCAAGTTCATATTTCTCCCGCCACACACGGTAATTAGTCCCGTTGAGTGTCGGAATGTTCGCGATGTTCACAATGCATTTGCCTCCTGAAACCATATCAGAGTAAGTGAGAAACATTTATACATGGAATCATATGCTTTAACTCAACGTTGGTCAAATTGAAACATATAATTCATCTATGCAATAATTTTACATCACCGTTGGGCAGAAATAAAATTAATGCACAATTTTCATGAATCAAGATTATAATATTGTTATTAACAACGTTGGTCAGAAAATAACAATACTACAATCATCTTCAATTATTATTCATTTTTCAAAACCAAATTCTCCTGTTGGTTCGAATTTGATAATGAAAATAATTATATCAAGTACGCAGCGGAAACAATAAAATTCTCATAATGTTATTTTTCAGAAGCACTAAAAAAATTCATTATTTCTGAGCAAAATGTCGTTGGACAAATTTGCACGAAAATTCTTGTCAAAATTTCATTCAAATTCATTCAAATATTCATCGAATTCATATAAATATTGCTTCTGAAAAAAAAAATTATGAAACTTTTCTTCTTCTTTAATTTTGGCCCGCAGGCCTTTCTTTTCGCGCGGCCCAGCCAGCCCGGCCAGTGGCGCACGGCCCGACCAGTGGCGCTCGGCCAGCAGCCCAGCCAGCCCGGCCAGTGGCGCGCTGCCTCGCCCTCCCGTGCCCAGGCCGCAACCTGGGCCTGGGCCGGGATTCCAGCCCGAGGCGCGCGCCCGCCTGGACCAAATCTTGGCCCAACAGCGGCCCTCACCTGGCGCAGCCCTAGGGTTCGGCTCGGCGCGATCTCGGCCGTTGATCCCGATCGGACGGTCGAGCGCCCTTCTCGGCCAAACAAAACTGCCCGGCCGGCCGCTCCTTCTCAAACCCTAGCTTCATTCGATTCCTTCCCCTCTTCCCCGTTCAGCTCTCGGTCTCCACCGGTGCCGGCAGTCGGTTGAGCCAAAAACCTCATCCACCCGTTCTTAGCGCCGCACGGTGGCGCCGCTGCCGCCCCCCTCGCCGGCGCGCGAGCTCGCCCTGGGCTGAGCTCGCCGCCGTCGAGCGGGCTAGCAGACGGCGCCCTTCTCACGCGCGCGCGCGGTGGCGAAAAGGCCCGGCCGCCGGCGACCGAAACCCGGCCTCGTGAACACGGTGGCCGCGGCGATTTCTTCCAGCCGCGCCGGTGACCAGGCCCGGTTCCCGGAGCACCGGCCATCACGGATCGGCCCAGCTAGCTCGGTGGCCGTGGCCGGTTTCGGTTCATGGTGGTGAGGACGGTCCGGGTAAGAGATGTTCTTCAATTGTTCTTTCCTGTTACCCGGTTAGGGTTAGGGTTCATGATGACCCTTTTCTTTGCCCGATTTAGGATCGGTTTACCCGATCTAGGGTTCTTTATTCATAACCACAGCTCCGATACCATTGTAAAGCTTCGAGGTTCATAGGTTCGTTAGATCGGGTACGGATTCATCTAAAGTATATGGAACAACATTTTCTACTTCCTGATCTACTGAGGAAAAAGCAGAGAGAAACAGAGAGAAGTAGGAAACTGCAAACCATCGAGAGCCGGAGTCGTAGCAGTGGGGTTGGACGTCTCGTTTGCCGGCGGTGCCATCTGCGCGCCGGCAGCGACGTTCGGTGGAGATGAGAGTCGACGCAGTGAAGATGGTGGCGCAGTGAAGATGGTGGCGGCTTCCCGTCACTGGCTGCGCCCCTCCTCAGATCGGGATCGGGAATATCGGTGGGGAGTGGCGGCTCAGGTGAACCTCGTATCTCGAGCCGGCCGGCCCCCCACCTCTATATATAGCGCAGTGTGACGGGGGCCCACCAACCATGTAGGTTGGGCGCCCCCGATCAGAGCGCGAGAAGCAAGGCCCAAAAGGCCGTTGGGCCTAATGGTAGGAGATCAAAACCCAACAGAGTATACGACGCCTCATTCACTTTAAGGTGTAATAATAGTAGAAGAACAAGTCCAAAGCTTGCTGAAAATTTCGTATACAGAAGTTGTCAATGTTGACGAAACAAACGGTGTTCAAGCAATTAGCAGACCACCAGGGAGACATCGAACATAAACTGCTAGCGATCTCTAGAACAGGACATGAAGTAACGGACCGGCTAGCTATCAGTATTTAGTAGTACTGAACATCGCTTTAGATGCTGCCCTACGGTCTGCAACCAACTTTCACACGGGTCCCTCTCCCTCCCAACTCCGTTGCTTGACGCCTGCAGCAGCTGCGCATTATTGTGCTGTCCTATAGCCATTAGTCATTATCAATCTGCCACCTCACCTCTCATGACGATAGACGACCGTGGCAAAATTATGAGCACCGATTGAAATGCTGATTATTCCTGGTGTAGTGATAGCATGGTCACATGTGATGTGTAGTGGCAGCATATATAAGCTGCTGCTGATGAACAGCTGATAAAAAGTTGCGGTGATGAAGTGGTTTGCGATCTGTATGCGGCCGTGCATGCATGTTGTCCATGTGGGTTGGGAACGGGATGTAACTCGTCAGCTAACCTGAGCCATGATTGGGCATTATATTGTTTAGTCCAAGTGATATCTTCAAAAAAAAAAATCCAAAAGATAAGGGCAGAAAATGGGAGGGAAATGTGTATATATACTAGGCCCTTGTATATTTTCTCGAGCTTGTTGGTGACGATCAAACAGGCTGTTGAATTGTCATTTCTCTTGGAGCTATATACAATGAGTGTGTCTGATTATTGGAGCTGATCAGATCAAGTGATGGCGACGGGGCCAATTTAATGGCTTCATACAAATCAAATCAAACACAAAGTGGTTTCGTGCGGTGTGCAAAGGCGGGTTGTTGTCCCACTCAATTCCCTTTTCAAATTAAAAGTATACCACTCACTTTACTTTAAGAGTAGGTAGAACAGGTCCGGAGGCATGCTGCTGAACTTTAGGAAGAGGAAAAGAAATAAACAACAACTGTTAACGTTGACAACGCAGACTAAACAAATGCACAAAGTCCATCAGTATTTGGCTTACTTCATTCACTAGTGTTTGGCTTCATTTGTACTTCCTCCAAAGTCCAAACATATGATGGTGGTAACTGTTAAATAAATAAACAATATAACACAATCTCCATCCATCTGTATTTAATTTGGCTTACTTCATTCATTAGAGTTTGGCTTCATTTGTACTTCCTCCAAAGTCCAAACATATATATCCCTATATTTGACAGTTCACGGCAGCCAACGAAGGCTTGCAACAACAATGCAGTGTATATGCAGAACAGAAGCAAGAGAAGCAAGAGTTTGGATTTTGGAAGGAGCTGGTCAGCGCAGCGATCAACCAAATAAATTGAAGCCAAACATTCATTCCTTGATGGGTGATGATAGCACTGCCGCCGTATTATCATTGGGTTAAGTTATCATCGTCTGTCACCGGTTGGATTGATGGCAATGTGGTGTACGGTATCGGTACTGCTTGTCTGCTTGCATGCATGAAAATTGAAATACACAGCTCACAATCACACCCCATGAGCTGTTTAATTAGGTGGCCGGAAATAATTAATGGTCACATGCATGCTGCCATGATCAATTCATCCACGGAAGCTAAGCTACCTACCTTATCAAATGCTTATATATTCCTATATTAGTATACCTGATGATTGAGCTGCACACTGTCTACCAAAGAACACGGCAAAGCTGGCGGGATTTCTTCAACTTTTTAAGATATTTATATGCCGGAATCTGGATTCCGGTCTGCAGAGACTGAGAGAGACAGAGAGATTTCTTCACATTTGTCGACAGAAAAAGCTTTTGTTCAGAGAGAAGATAGGAAACCGGCAGTTTAACGTACTGAATTTCACAGTTTCGCAATACTTTCTATAAGATCAGCGTGTGAAACGACTCCATTGATAGTTCATGTTTTTTTAGGGAAATAGTTCATGTGTTTAAACATACCTTGAATATGAGCTGTGGATGACCAGCTTCAAAAAAAAAACAGAGCTGCCAATGGAGCTTCACTGTTTCACCCTCTTTACTATGTGTGGTCAGCCAAGCCCAACCCATCACCGGAAACAGCAGGCAGCCGAAGACACAACTTGGGCCAAGCCCGTGGAGTGGAAGGTATATTTTACCAGTCAACTATCGTTAGTCGTCTGATTTTTCTCCTCAAAGTATTAAACCCCTTAAACTCTTTGATACAAAAAAAATCACACCCGTGGCTAGTTTTCATGCTGTTTTTTAGGCCTGTTTGGATCCTCATCTATAAACTTTAGAGCTATAAAAACTTTAGAGTATTTTAACTCAGTTTTGAGGTCTAATGCTCTAATGTGACGTGGATTAAAGTTTAGAGCTAATTTTAGACCACCTGTGTGGAGCTCTACGTCTAAAGTTTAGAGGAGGGAATCCAAACAGGCCCTTAGTCTACGTGTCATGCCATGTCAGCACCGAGGGGGTTAAATTGGACTATAATGATAGTTTCGGGTCAAATAGACTTTACATGAAAGATTGAACAAATATTTCAAAAAACAATATTGTCGGGATAAGTTATGCGCTTAAAATCATAAAAATTTAGATTAACTTTGGAAATTACTTGAAAAAGTTATCCAAATATTTGCTAGTAAATGCTCTCGTTAGCTATTAGAATTATGTTTTGAAGTTATTTGAAAACATATTGGGCATGTTTTGAAAAAAAACTTATTTATATATTTTTTTGGTAGAGAATATTTGACCCTCTAGTTATGAATCTAGTTCAATTTAACCCACCAGAGCTGACGTAGTGTCACATAGGACAACTGATGTGGCGTCATGTAGACTAAAACCACCTTCCAAACTAGGTAAAGGTATAATTTGTTTGATACATTAAGTCGTTTAGGACTTTTGCATAACGAGTAGGAAGATCAAACGTGAAATGAGCGTAGCTAGTTTGTTACATTTCTTATAGTGAAAAATTTTCCACCCGAATTCAAATCCTCGAATCGATGCGGGTGCTTGTATTTTTCTAAATTTATTTCAGAATTTAACCATGTTGTTCTTTAAATAAATGACATGTTGATTGATAATGAGAAAGATCTGCCAACTCAGTCTTAGCCTTTCGAAGATGTTCATATTGGTAATATGTGTGCGCGTTTAAATGGGATGAGTATGCATGCATAAATGAGTGTCTTTATAATTCAGAAAAGTAGGAAAGAAAAACGTTGACAGGGATCGAATAGATTTTTCTATTGGCAAGCCTAGCTGAAAGTCCCTAGTTTGGTTTTGGCTAATTGATGAAACTTAGGACTAACCTTTGTATCTAAGTGGATGATTTAGATAAAGGTGGTCATTGAATATGAGACATGACATTGACTCATATGACCAAGATGGTGAAGACCAAGATGAAGCTTGGCTCGGTGGACCGGTTGTGAAGGTGAAGGGCAAGTCGAGGCTTCGAAGCGAAGGACCATGCGATGGTGAAGCTTGAGCAAGACTTGGCGCCGATGGACCGATGCAACGGTAAAGAGCAAGTGAAGTCAAGGTCGATGGATCGAGACGGTCATGTGATGATATGAAGTGGATCATATCATTTAGAGAAACAAAATGGGCTCAAGGCAAAGGTATAACCATAGGGCCATTTTGTTTTACACTCAAGACACCATAGAGGGTGTGAGTGGTTTAGGGTCGATAGTCGAACTATTAAGAGGGAAAGTCTTATCGGTTATTCGACGCACGGGTGCCACTAGGTGAATTCATGAAGTGCATTGCATATAGGGCCTAGTGAGCTAACTGGAAAACCTTTGAAAATGATTGAGAAAAAGCTAACACACAAGCACATGGAGATGTACACTTGATGGTGTTGGCACATTTGCAAAGGTGGCGTTGGTCGCGCTGTGGTTTGCGGGTAGAGAGGGGTTTGGGTTCCTCTCTCCCTCCCACCGAGCTTGCGAGCGCGGGATTCAGGCGATTTCGGGAAAATGAAATGCATATTTTTCACTACGCCGGAAGTCGGAAAAGAAACGGAGGCGAACGGGGGTCACAGAGGTGACCGGACGCTGCACCGGACGCGGTCACGGTTTGACCGGACGCATCCAGTCAGTACAGCGCAACAGTCAGGCGCGCGGGCTAGGGTTTGCAACCGGCGCGTCCGGTCACTCGCGGGACCGAAGTGTCCGGTCGGGCACCCAGAGGAACAGTGCGTGGCGAAGGGCTGAGCGGACGCGCGGCGCGTCCGGTCACACGCGATCGGACGCGTCCGGTCGCGAGGGGAGCTTACTGGACTCTAACCGGACGCTGGCACTGTCGCGTCCGGTCGTTGCGTGGAGCGCGTCCGGTCGTTGCGTCGTGTGCGCAGGCGTTGTGCGATCGGTGCGTCCGGTCGTTTGAGCGGCGCGTCCGGTCGTCGCGTTTGACCATTGGCGCGCAGTGACCGTTGGAGGATCTGGCAGTCGCGTTTGAATTCGAGGGACACATGGACGGCGCAGGGCGACCGGTCGCGGTGAAGCGCGTCCGGTCAGTTTTGACCGGCGCGTCCGGTCGTCCCGAAAAAACGCTCAGTGGAGTGGCAACAGCTCTATTTGTTTGGGGTGCTTATAAATATTCGTTGGCCGGCCCTTGGGGAGGTCTCTTGGCATTTCTAACACTCTTGTGCATCCTTTGAGCTAAAGCTTCTCCTCTCACTCATCTCGCTTGCTTGATTGCAAATCAAAAGTGAGATTGAGTGATCCCCAAGTGCATTGCATAGCTTGAGGGCATCTAGTGGCACTTGTGGGTGGTTTAGCCGGTGGATTTCTTGTTACTCTTAGAGAGTACCGCTCCTAGCCAGCTTGCAGATTGTTGGAGGCGTTGGCAAGAGAAGGTGATTGTTCTTGGCCACCTCCGGTTGATTGTGAGAAGTTCTTGTGCTTTCCTCGGCGGGACACCAAAAGCAACTCTAGTGAAATGTGTGTGTCATTGAGTTACCTCACTTGAGAGTGGTGTCTTGCGGTGCCTTGCGGGGTGTGCCTTGAGGGGCAAGTGACTTGAGGGTCACACGGGGAAATCATCTAAGTGTTGGTCGACACAACCGGTGACCTAGCTTATCGGTGCACAAGTGAACATCGGATGAACAAAAATATTGTGTCTCTTGTCTCCCGGTGATTGGTCTTCACATTGTATTGTTATCAATATTGATTGATTGTATATCATCTTGGTGATTGGCAACATCTTCACTCCACCGTCGGTATAAGAATCACAATCCTCTCTCTTGTATTTACATTTACTAGTTTATATTGTGTAGCTCTAGTGGTAGCTTTGCTAGTAGTGTTGTTAGCTTGCTCTCTAGTGTACTATTAGTGACTTAGCACTTGTATGAACTAGAGATCATAATCTACTAGACTTGTGGATAGGAGGCTTGCATCACAACCTTTGGCTAAGCAAAACTCGTTTTACGCCGTTTGTTATTCTAACAAGTTTGTTTAGTGGTATTTGTAGACTTTTTTGTATTCTATTCACCCCCCCTCTAGCCATCTAGGACTTTACACTAGCGCCTGGACGTCCAGCTCTAGGCCCGCATCTGGATCTAGCTTTTTGTTCAATGCACCCGTTCACGCCCTGTCCAGTCCCCGGTGTAATAGAAAGCGCATCCGTCACGCCCGTGTAACAGCGGAGCATGCCCACAGGCCCCGCGTCACCACGCACGGTCTTATCCTCATCACCACACGGGGTCTCATCCTCGCCGCCCCCGCATCACCTGTAGCATCATCGTCCTAGCCGCGCCCGCAGCCCCCGACGGCGTCACGTCTTCGCCGCGCCCTGTCCTCCTCCACACCCCTTCCCCCATCACGCTCGGTCTCATGCCCCGTCATCCTCCATATTTTGCTACCGTCTTATCTCATCTCCTTTGCAACATTAGCCTTACCATTGCAACATATGCAGTATACGTTTGAAACATGTCATTACAACATTCAGATCTACTTTTGCAACACACGTCTGCAAATAGCTTAAACATTTGGAACATACACATGCAACATACGTGTATAACCATTGCAACATGTGTAACATCCCGATCTACGTTTGCAACATCTAGATAAAACAATAGAAACATATCTTTGAAACATTTGAGACATATGTTTGCAATATAGGGGAGGGGAAGGTTGAGGCTGGTCAATTCATATCGTCGTGGTGGGATCCAGCGGCAGCACCAGCGTCGGCGCCACAAGCACCAGCGGTGGCGTGTAGGCACCACCACCAGCAGCACCGGGCTTGGCTCGGTCGAGCGGGCGGCACTCGGCTGGAGCGAGGAGCGAGCGGTGTGGGTGGAGCACGTGATGGGCGAGAGCGAGGAGTGAGGAGCGAGCGTTGCGGGTGGGGCACGATGGCCGAGGCGAGGAGCGAGCGAGCGGCGCGCAGTGGGAGAAGGCAGCAACAGCGGGCGCGTAATGAGGCGCACATCATCCGGACAGAGCGGAGGCCCATGGCCAAGCATTATCATTTTTCTATGCAGATTTTTTTAAAAAAAAATGGCTGCTGCATAAGGCCACAACTCGACATCCCGTTAACGAAGAGAATCCTTTTAGATCAAAAAATCACAGGTCGATTTGGGCCAGCTTATATTGAAAGCTAACATGATTGAACCAAGAGAATCTTAAGCCCAGAAGTCAGCCCGTGATAAGATCGTAATAACAGTTTGGAAAAAGTCTATTTTTCCTCCCCCAACTCTTAGCAAAGTCCACTTTTCCTCCCTCAACTTCAAAACCGGACAAATCACCTTTCTCAACTTTTCAAACCGTGCATTTTACCTCCCTCAAGCGGTTTTGAAGACGGTTTTGCTACAGTAAACAGCGGTTTTGCTACAGTGCCGTGTTTTTGTTTCATAGTAAATCCTAGAAAAATCATAAAATGGAAAAAATCTAATTTTGTTTCACTCCACACGAGTAGATCTACACAGTGAACATATAATATGGTATGCTTTAGTACAAAGTTTTTGCTAGGAAGGTTTTGTCTTTTTCTTTTTTATTTATTTGGCTGAATCTTTGAAAAATCATAGTAAATCACAGAAAAATCATAAAATAGAAAATCCAATTTTGTTAGACTCCACATGAGTATATCTAGATAGTAAACATATAATATGGTATGCTTTAGTCCAACAAAATAATTATAGAAGCTGCAGCTATGATTTATTGCAATTAATTATAGAAAAACATAGATCTAAAGCTACAACAAAAAATTGTACTAAACATACCATATTATATGTTCACTATTTAGATATGTTCATGTGGAGTCTAACAAAATTAGATTTTCTATTTTATGATTTTTCTGTAATTTACTATATTTTTTCAAAGATTTATCCGAAATAAATAAAAAAAGAAAAAGGCAAAACCTTCATAGCAAAAACTTTGTACTAAAGCATACCATATTATATGTTCACTGTGTAGATGTACTCATGTGGAGTGCAACAAAATTGGATTTTCCTTTTTATAATTTTTCTATGATTTACTATGATTTTTAAAAGATTCAGCCGAAATAAATAAAAAAAGAAAAAGACAAAAACATGGGCACTGTAGGAAAATCACTGGCTACTGTAGCATACCGCCGTTTACTGTAGCAAAACCGTCTTCAAACCCACTCGAGAGAGGTAAAATATACGGTTTGAATAGTTGAGAGAGGTGGTTTGTCCGATTTTAAAATTGAGGGAGGAAAAGTAGACTTTGTTGAAAGTTGAGGGAGGCGAGGAGCGAGCGAGCGGCGCGCAGTCGGAGAAGGCAACGACAGCGAACGCGTAATGAGGCGCACATCATCCGGACGGAGCGGAGGCCCGTGGCCAAGCATTATCATTTTTCTATGCAGATTTTTTTTAAAAAAAAATGGCTGCTGGATAAGGCCACAACTCGACATCCCGATAACGAAGAGAATCCTTTTAGATCAAAAAATCACAGGTCGATTTGGGCCAGCTTATATTGAAAGCTAACATGATTGAACCAAGAGAATTTAAGCCCAGAAGTCAGCCCGTGATAAGATCGTAATAACAGTTTAGACGACACAGAGTCTTGGGAACAGGCAGAGGAGCGGCTTAGGCCCATGCAGAATAAAGGAACTGGCAAAGCCCACGTGATGGCCTTGGGCTAGCTGCGCCTTTGCGTGTGTCGTCCCGCGCCTCTCGTCTTGGCTGGCTGCGCCCTGCCTGTGTTGCCAACAATTTCCACGGTGAGGACCGAGCAGCCATTTCAGGACGAGTCATGACACGGTCTTTTGGCATGATTTGAAGCATGGCACGACATGAAATATTTTGGGCTGTACTGGCATAACACGAATACAAGGGCCGTGCCGTGTCCAGAATCTCGGCATGGCGGGCTACATGGCCCGGCCCACATCTTGGACCGTGTTTGGGCTGGCACGACACGAAAATAGTACGTAGACACTTCTACAACTATACAATACAATTTTTTAGCATTTACTATACTATCTCTTATCTAATTCTTGAATAGATTATGAAAAATATTAAACTTTTATTAAAATAGTACACACAAGATATATATATATATATATATATATATATATATATATATATATATATATATATATATATATATATATATATATATATATATATATATATATATATATATACGAGTGGGAAAAAAACAAGCAAAGATATTTTGAGGGCCGTGCTTGAGCCGGCACGATCCGAGGGCGTGCCAGCGTGCCACGGGCCGTGCTTGGGCCGAACAAAAGATTCACCGTGCCATATCGGCACGGCCCGACGTGCCTCCCGTGCCTAGAGGGCACGACCCGAAGCGGCACGAAGCACGAGAAGGCCGTGTCGTGCTAGCACGGCCCGCCCAAGTCCCACCTCTAACCGAGCATAGCTCGGTTGGCTCGATGGTGGCGGTACGAGCGGCCAGTCCTGGGTTCGATTCCTGTAATCGACTCGACCCAGGGGTCTCACCTCGGGGATTTATTTCCCGTCTTCGTCTGCAGCATCTCTCGCGTGGAGCCACAATAGGATTACGACGTACTCATTGCCTACAGAGTCTTATTGGTCTCGGTGATCTCAAGAAGAACGTGGTCTTCCAATCTGTGTGTAGGTATAATCTAATTGTGCACACGTGGTGTAAGCGTGGTGTGTATAGGTAGCGTGGGTGTGAGTTCATACATGTACAAGATATTACAGCTATACCCAGACGAGAGGCTTAAAAAAACAATTTCGACGGTTCCACTTAGCTGGTTGTCTCCTCCGTAAGGGGGTGTTTGGTTCAGCGACCTAAGTTTAATCCGTGTCACATTAGATTTTGATCGGGGTTGACCATGGGGTTTTCGAATACTAATTAAAAAATAAATTATATATTCGGTGGATAATCCGTGAGATGAATTTATTAAGCCTAATTAATCTGTCATTAACGCATTTTGTTACTCTAGCAATTAGTGCTAATCATGGACTAATTAGGCTTAAAAATCGTCTCGCAAATTATCATCACCCTATATTTTTAGTTTTATAAATAGTCTATATTTAGTACTCCATACATGTGTCAAATATCTGATGTGATGGAAAAAAAAAAGTCGCCAGAGCAGCTCCCGACAGCCCTGTAGCATGGACATGCCAACCAAATCTTCCGGCACGCTTAAGGCCGCAGATCTGCTGGCCCGCCTCGGCCCGCATCACGCAAATCACTCTGAACTGATGATGCATGCAATGCACGGCTGCAGCTGAAACTGAAAGCTACGGAGACTGCAATCATCGCATGAGAACAAGCAGTTTCAGAAAACTAAGCCTCCGCACTCCCCAGCCCACTTGAAGCCGGTTCGTTTCGCTGGTTTATTGTGGCTGAAAGTACTGTTCGCTGGTTTATTATGAGAGAAAAACACTACTAGATGGCTGCTGATTTGGCTGAATAGCTCAAACGAACAGGGTGTGGTTCACCCTCCATCCACTGCTTGATTCCATTCCAGTTCACCAACGCATCTCAGGCCTCTTTCGAACACATGGATTTTACCATAAATTCGTATGAGAATTTTACAGGAACAACGAAAACAGGAAAATGCACAGGCTGATTGGGCCAGCTTAAAGCTGGCATGATTGAACCAAGAGAATCTTAAGCCCAGAGGACTGCCGTAACAAGTTTAGTCGACACGGGAGTCTTGGCCACGGGCAGAGGAGCGGCCCAGCCAATAGAGCCCACGTGACGGCCTTGGGCTGGCTGTGCCTATGCGTGTTGTCGTCTCGGATGATGCATGCTACGTTCACTTAACCTGCACCATCTTTCCATCTGAAACTCAACTAAAATATTTATAGAAACGGATTTCCACAGACCCGAGTCGTCAGTGATTGAACAGCTGTATTTTGTAGACCTATAGAGTTATTACTGCAAGAGTTTAGCTAGACAATTGACACCACTAATGGCATGCATATCATATCATCAGCTTATGAGTGCACAGCTTCAGTAAACAAATCCCTGACCACTCTCCTGATCTCGTCAGAAGCAGAGAAGTTGAAACTGTGGAAAATGACGGATCACACGTTATTGGAGTGCTATAGAGTGTTCATTTGAGCTGCCACCCGCTTTTCTATCTGAAACTCCAACATCTAGAATTTTTCACCCCATCCTGCAAATAAACCGCAAGAATTTAGCTTGGGATAATTGACACTAATGAATTATGTCACACGTCCAGCTATCAGCTGAAGGAGACACGTTCCCTGCATGATCAGTACAGTAGGCCAGTAGGCCAGTGGTTCACGAAACAAAGCCTACGCGTCCGAAGCATCTCCATAAGCAAGCTTGCAGTGTGCTACTGAAACATACTACTCTCGCCTGCACGGACACGGTCTCTCGTCGTCTCTGTTCCGCTATAAATGAAAGCGACGGGGCCTGCAATCATCGCAAGAGAACAAGCAGTCTTAGGAAGCTGAGCCTACCCACTCCCCAGCCCACTGGTTCACCGATGAATGCAGACGTCGGCAGCCAAGCTCCCATGTCCCCTCCATGCATCCATTCCAGTTCACAGCATCTCGGGCCCCTTTTGAACTCTGGAATTTCGTAAAAATCTCTTAAAAAGTTTCTAGAAATCAGTTTATTTTATACGATGATCACAAGAAACTAGGGAAAAAAATACGCGACCAAGCTATACCGTGTCAGTGGAATTATGCGTAGTTCAGGTTAGGTTGGCAAAGTGTCCTGGTCCTCCCACAGCAAAGCAAAGCAAAACAACAACCAGATCATGGGTTTGCTAAGCAATCATGCATGTAAAATAATCATAATAGAATTAAAAATGGTTGTACTTGCCGCCTATGATTCCATACAGTTTAGCAACAACGGTTTTTTTCCTGGTAAATTTACTTATTTTTCTTCTTGTTGGAGATTAATTTAAGACATGACTAATAAGGATGGATCAATTGTGCCATATGTTTTTTACATTCTCCAATTGTGAACCATGTTTTCCACATTGTATAGAGAAAAATATGAGTCGTAGTTAGCTTCTCTTTTTTCTTTATTTTTTTAAAGAAAAAAACTTTTGTTTGATCTTTAAAAGAGTAAAGCTTGCTTTTAACGCCAATTGTTAGCATAGGTACGTTTACACTAGAAAATAAACTCTACCGATCAATAACATGCACTTTATTTTATCTACTTGATAAACATATAACTCTACCCCTAAACTTGTATGCTATCTACAACCTGTAACATAGTATTGCTCAAACGACACCTGAAATAGCATGGTGCAGAGAGCCACCTAAAAAAGCATCATATAGTGAGGAAATCTTTCAATTATCTTAGGTCACGCCAACACAACTTTATTATATATACCAAACGTCCAAACCTTAATATAAATAAAAGGCACGTCTCCTTAATTAGGTGTATCCAAGATAACATTTATAGCAAATACCTTCTGGTGTTGAAAATCACAAGAAGCAAGGATTCAATCATGGAGAAGAACAACAATAAAGCAAACTCTTATAATAGCATAAACATGACTTTAAAATAAATTTGTCCTTGGACGATAACACAAGTTTGTGATGATAATACAAGGGGAGCAAAAATGAATAATGAAAAAGTGAGAACTACACAAATACATGAAAGATTGGAAATTGCCTAATAAAAACGTTGCACTAGCTCATAGTTTGTTGTTGCTTTGATTGCTCACCTTGCCAAGCCCATACTATGTCCTTTAGTGCAGGCCTCATTTCTTGGTTCAGGACCTTCTGATACTCTAGAGTGTCACCATTCGTCTTCTTTATCTCAACAAGATGAAAGTTTGGGCTAACCTCAAATATCTCAGCATCGATACCCATCACCCCTTTCCTTCCAGGTTTTGAAGCTTCCATCTTTAACAAACCACCATCCTTTTTTGCCACCTTCAACCGCAAATTCTTCGCAACATCTTCGATCTTCGATATAATTGTCGAGCTTGTGTTGGTGGACGTGAATTTGGATTCTCTCTTCTTGTCAGACTCTTCAAATAAACCTGAGAGGTCCAAACCAGATGATAGAGATATTATATCAAATGCATTCATGTTGGTAGGCTTCTTTTCTTCTTGTTGCTTGCTCTCCGATGTTATGTTGGTGTTTAGTGAATCAAAATCTGCATTCTTGTCCACTTGAGGGCCATTCTTTGTCTGTAAATTATACCTAAGTAGCTTTGCATCTAAGCCCTTCCTAAACCATGGATTTTCCATGATTTTTTCCATTGAGATCCTTGTACTGGGGTTAGGATCAAGAATCCTTAGCAAAAGCCTCCGAACATCGGTAGAAAACCAACACGGGCATTTGAACTCTGCTTTCCCAATCTTCTTATACATGTCCATTAAGTTCTTGTCATGAAATGGAAGATAACCAGCCAATAGCACAAAAAGGATGACCCCACAGGACCATATGTCAGCCTTTGCACCATCATAACCCTTTCTGTTAATCACCTCTGGAGCAACATAAGCAGGCGTGCCACAGGTTGTGTGGAGCAGGCCATCTTGTCTTTGGCATTTAGCAAGTGCACTTAGACCAAAATCCGATACCTTTAGGTTGCTATTCTCATCGAGCAAAAGATTTTCTGGCTTCAAATCTCGATGATAGACACCCCTGGTGTGACAGAAGTCCACTGCGCAAATCAGCTGTTGAAAGTACTTCCTCGTTGCATCTTCCTTGAGCCTTCCTCGTTGCACTTTTTTAAAGAGCTCTCCACCTTTAACATGCTCCAACACAAAGTATATTTTGGTTTTGGTAGCCATGACCTCATAGAGTTGCACAATATTGGGATGTCTGACAAGCTTCATCACAGAAATTTCTCGCTTAATTTGATCAATGAGCCAAACTTTCATAACCTTCTCCTTGTCAATCACCTTGATCGCGACACTTTCTGAAGTCTTAGTGTCGCGAGCATGATAAACCTTGGCAAAGGTCCCTTGACCAAGCAATTTCCCCATCTCATATTTGTGCATGAGAACATTTCCTTTATATTCCACCATCGTGTCGTTGTATGCTATGCACACAAAGAGCACTTACTTATCCCTGAGTGAAAACGAAGTAGCAAAGAGGCTGAGAGTGGATACTTCAACCGTCTCCTCCCAGATGGTGATCTAAGAAGACGGTTGAGCCGCCACGTCGAACCCCATTGTGCGGAAGCACAAGGAGGAGAAGATGCGTGTACTCTTGAGCTGCAAGGTCATCAAGAGCTGGCAAAGAAAGAATATGGTGTGCTACCCTGAAGTCCCTCACAAGGTAGCTCTTCAACATGCAAGCACATCTTTCTGCATTCCCTAAGGTGTTTCCTCTTCCTTATTGAAAACCCAGTACTGCCAAAATGTGAAAGAAAAAAATATATCAGTCATAAGCTCACAGAAGTCGTTAATAAAAAGAAATCAAGCACAATTAGAAGTTAGAAGCAAATGAACAGGTATTTTTACATGGATATGCATGCACAAGTCAGTTCAGCTGACGTTAAGAACTGACTAATCTGGTCTTTCGAACAGAACTAGCAAAAGCGAGATTCTTCCACCTCTGAAACTAGATTCGGAGGGCTGACTCATGCTAAAAATTGCATACTACAAAATAGGATGTGGCCTCAATGGTTTTTGATTAAAAAATTCTTACTCCCACAAAATCAGAACATTTGAGAAGAGAGAACAAAAAAAAAAAAAAAGACGCACGAAAGCAATGGCATGGGATCCTCAGTCTAATCTTATGTACTATTTTAGTACCGCGGCATCATCGAATTCAATTTCTCATCATCAGCTGTTTATATTTAATCGTGGACAGTGCATTAAAACTTAAGAAATTAAACAACTAAAGTTGTGGATAATAAACACTAAACATCTCACGCACAACAGCATGTTGTTCTCCTCCTCTAAATCGCGCTACGAACATACACTCCGTCAAAAAAAAAAAAATCTCATTTGTGCTATGAATCTAAACAAAACATACGCAAGTGTGGAGCATGGATCGAGCGAAGGTCTAAGTCGAGTTATTAAAATTCGAAACGGTTGCCATATAAATCTAAACAAACAGTAGGAAAGCGTAGACCATGCATGCATCGAGTCAAGTCGAGTTATTAAAATTGAAAACGGAATTGAGGAGCACGGCGTGCCTGGTATGTATGATACGGAAGCGAAGAGCAGTACGTAGCAGATCCGGTGAGGACTCGACTCGGGAGAGAAGACGGAAGCCGGGACCGGGACGGAGTTCCTTTGCTGCCGGCACCGGAAGAAGATGTCGAGGAAGACGAAGACGGTGGCAGGAGTCGGTGCTGCAGGCCGGCAGACCGCACGACGGCGATGAGGCGGAGATGCAGATGCGGAGCTGTTGCGATGCGTGACCTCTTCTCTCGCTTCGGGGCCGCCCGGTTGTTTTATGGCGTTCGGAGCTCGAGATATTCTGTAGCGCAGCCGCAGCGCCTGCTCACCGTTCGCTCCTACCCGTGGATCGGTTCGGCGTGGCCAGTGGGCCCCACCGGGTAACATCCTGGACCCCAATCAAGGCCGCCTATAATTAGGAGGCGGGTGGGGCCGGGCGGGCCCACCAATAATTGCTGGCATTGGGCAGTGGCAGGTGTCTGGTTGTGCTGCCAACTTGTCGCCGTTAAAAGCAATGGCTGCTGGCACCTGGCAGGGTGAGTCGTGACGCGTCTCTGGTTTGAGGAGAAAAACGAATTTGGTTTGGGCATCAACTTTTTCGCTCAAAATTTCTCGCTCTCTCTTCATCACATCAATTTTTAGCCAGTTGCATGGAGTATTAAATGTAGGTAAAAAACATAACTAATTACACAGTTTAGTTGGAAATCACGAGATGAATCTTTTGAGTCTAGTTGGTCCAATATTTACCAAATAAGACGAAATTTTTTTCAATCTCAACATGGCCGTGGCCGGCAAATCAGGAATGAGGCATGTGAATGTGAGGGTAGCGGCACGAGCCGATCGAGGAAACAGCTCGCCGCCTTCTTCCCAACTTACGCACGGTGGGGTTCAGTGTACGTAGCCATCATCACCAACACGGGGCCACGTCGTGGTCAGGGGACGACTAGACTGACTAATGGGTGCGGGTGCGTGCAAAACCAACGAGACGTGCACATTAGCTTTCCCGCGACTTGCTGTAGCTTGCATTGTTGTCACAGTAAGAACTAGTCCTAGTCGGCAAGCAACTGTTGGGCGAACAGAACAGTTGAGACGTTTATAAACAGCAGCCGCATGCACGTCTCGTACGTGTAATGTACGTCCAGCTGTTTCGTTGCTTCTCCCTCTGTAATTTGTTATTAGGAGTTACGTAACCGAATTATATTGGTAATGTTGGTGTCACAGGTAGGAACGTCGTCCGTCCAGTCCAACCAGGCGGCCGGTGGGGTGCGTGACCTGGACTTCACTTGTCGGGGAGGAAAAAGGGACACCAGTGCAGAGCAGTGACGTAGTACTGACGTTGTTCTCGTGAACACACAGGCAGAGGGGCCATCTGCTGTGCCGCACCAAATCAGCGTGCGGTGGGAGGATGGAAAGAATTCTCCAGACAGACATATGAATGCGACGTCACGTTCTCCCTACTACTCGCCTCCTCCCTCCCACCACACTATACTTTTCTCACTCACTCCTTTTTTTTTCCCCTTTCCTTCCGTTCTCTCCTTTATTCTTTGTCTCCCTTTTTCCTTTCCTTGTGAAATGAAAGTGACTTACTAGTATATTTCAAATGTTTGAATTTTTAGGAGTATATGTAATACAAGGGAAGAGATAATTTATGTTTTTTTTCTAATCTAATGACCAAACAATGACAAATTATATGTTGTGTTAGATTTAATGTGGGCCAGCCCATATATTATCTAATTAAATCAAATATATTCTAGGGCCCATATTAAATAATATGCACAATATTGTTTAGTCTCATACGGGATATTGATCGGATGTTGACTCGACTTATATGTGCCAGTTGTGTCTGCCTACGTTGAGAAAGTTGAGAAGAGGCGTGATCGTGTCATGCTTTGGTCGATGCGACGCACGAGGTGCGGGGCATGAAAAGTTTTGTCACTCAAACCAATTATGGGCTAATAAGAAAAATAATGAGAAGAGTGAAGGGAGTTTCAGGAGTTTTTTTTTTTTGACCCTAATGAGAAAAATAATGAAGAGAGTTACGGGAGTTTTCCATTCCGTAGCGTGCGTCTCCTCTCCTCCTGTGGCATCGGTCTCCTCCTCTCCCATGGTGTCTCCTCCGTCTCCTCTCCTCCCGTGGCGTCGATCTCCTCCTCTCCCATGGTGTCTCCTCCCCTCCTGCGGCTAGTCCATGAGCCCGTTCATTTACTTGGCTTTGAGATAAAAGCAAAGCTCGCCTCCTCATTCTTCTCTCTTGGTCCAACACGCAAACACATCCACTGCTTCCGATGCAGCCAAGTTTCTCGTCCCGGTTCCCTGCGCTCACAGGAATTGGGAGAGTAGGTTTCCGGAACACCTGCTATCTTCGAGTTCGCCTGCTCTGGTGAAGGGCGGCAATCACGTTTTTGGGGAGTGTCGCTGGCGGCACGACTACTCGCTTCGTCCTCTGCTTCCTGGAGGATCGCTGGTGATCGGCACGGCTTCTCACCTGCACTGCATTGAGCAGGACGACTACATCGACAGGCACTATGTCTCGAGTGCATCCGGCTCTGCCACTAGGTATGTTCCTGGAACGAACCTTTTAAGGTCTTGGCAGTCAATCCTTAGTTTGAGTATCATTTACATACTCGTCACGTTTAAGACACAGAAGCACATACACGATGTCACCAACTTGTTCATATTGTTTAATGTCTTTTTCTGGATTAAATTGCTACTAAAATTGTCTAATATTCTAACAATCCAAAAACGTGATAGACGATTTTCGGTTTGTTGGCTTTGCGAAAATCGAATATCTTTGAGGGCACTCATTACAAGAGGTGGTGGCAGAGGTGTATTCTGTGGTTGACTTCTATGCACTATTATTTTGTTGCTGAACCTAGAGCTGTTGGGCCGCATATTCCTGATGAGGAGTGTGCGTTCAAACATGCTGACAATACGTTCAAGGAAGCAATTCTGAGCGTGCTAGGAGACTCCATAGTTGATGTGTATATGCCGCTACAGACTGGTAAAGAGATGTGAGATGCACTTGAGGCTAAATATGAGGTTTCTGATGCTGGTAGTGAGTTGTATGTCATGTAGTAGTTTCATGACTATAGGATAGTTGATGACCGTTGTGTAGTAGAACAAGCTCATGAGATACAAACACTGGTAAAAGAGCACAAAAATTTTTGTTGTGTGTTGCCTGATAAGTTTGTGGCAAGTTGTATCATTGCTAAGTTGCCACAAGTTTGGATAGATTTTGCTACTTCTCTGAAACATAAAAGACATGAGTTTAGTATTGCCGAACTCATTGACTCTTTGGATGTTGAAGAGAAGACGAGAGTAAAGGACATCCGTGGCAAGTAAACTGTTGAGAGAGGTTCTAGTGCCCATGTGGTGCAGACAAATCCTCAAGAGTCCAACAAGAAGAAATTTCAGTAAGAACTCAAACAAAAGAACACTACATCTTTTAAGAAGAAGAAGAAGAACAAGGAGAAGGGAAATTGCTTCACTTGTGGCAAGCCCGAGCATTATGCTAAGGATTGCCCGGATGCCAAGTGGAAGCCCAAGAAGAAATCTACAAACATGATTGAGGCTGATGGAAGAACATCGGGGTATGGTAATTTATTACCTACAGTTCTTTTAATTTTTCATTCACCTGATTGGTGGGTCGATACAGGAGCTAATATTCATGTGTGTGCTGATATCTCTTTGTTTTCTTCTTATTAGGTCGAGTAGACTTCCTCCTTGTTGATGGGGAATGGGGCGCGTGCGACTGTACGTGATGTTGGTACGGTCAATCTGAAGCTTACTTCGGAAAAGACCGTGCAACTGAAAAACGTGCAGCATGTCCTCTCAATAAGGAAGAATTTGATTAGTGGTTTTTTATTATGTCGTGATGGTTATAAACTTATGTTTGAGTCGAATAAGTGTGTACTCTCTAAGTTTGGAATATTTGTTGAAAAAGGCTATGAGAGCGGAGGCTTGTTCCGCTTGTCTTAAAATGATACATGTGATAAGTCTGTGAACCATGTGAGTCAGGATAATGAGGCAAATGTTTGGCATTCGCGTTTAAGTCATTAATTTTAGTTGTATGACTCTCTTAGCTGGTTTAAATTTAATCCCGAAATTTGATTTGGTCAAAAGTTCTAAATGCCATGTATGTGTTGAATCAAAACAACCACGCAAGCTTCACAAGGCTGCTGCGGCAAGAAACTTGGCACCATTAGAACTAATTCATTCCGATCTGTGCGAAATGAATGGTGAATTGACCAAAGATGGAAAAAAAGTATTTCATGACGTTTTATAGATTTTTAATAATAAATTTGAAAGTACTTGATATGACTAAAGGTACAATTATGAAATCAAGAGACACTACATTTTGCGAGTTGCCTATGAAAAATACACTAAACACTTCTAGTCATGAATCTATTCTTCCTGAGATGCATGAACCTGTAATTCAAGCTGATGTTGAAACCCATGTGGAAAATCTAGAGGAGGATAATAATAGTCACTCGAAAGAGTAAGAGACGAAGGGTTGCCAAATTATTTGGTAATGACTATCATATATACCTTGTGGATGATACTCTTAAAACCATAGAAGAGGTATATTCATCTCTAGATGCTGACTTATGAAAGGAAGTAGTTCAGAGTGAGATGAAATCTATTATGTCTAATGGAATGTGGGAGGTGGTTGATCGTCCATACGGGTGCAAACCTGTGGGATGTAAATGGATGTTTAAGAAAAAGTTTAGGTCTGATGGTACTATGAGAAGTACAAGACGAGGCTTGTGGCAAAGGGCTATAACAGATAGAAGGTGAAGATTATTTTGATACTTATTCACCAGTTGCCCATCTAACGACTATATGGATGCTACTTTCCTTGGCTGCCTTACATGGTCTTCTCGTTCATCAGATGGATATTAAGACAATTTTCTTAAATGGAGAGATTGAGGAAGAAATCTATATGGATTAGCCGGATAGATTTTGTAGCGAATGGTCAAGAGGGAAAGGTTTGTAAGTTATTGAAATCTTTATATGGCCTAAAGCAAGCACCTAAACAGTGGCACGAGAAGTTCGACAAAACTTTAACATCAGTTGGCTTTGTTGTGAACGAAGCTGATAAATGTGTTTATTATTGGTATGTTGAAGGAGAAGGTGTGATTTTGTGCTTGTATGTAGATGATATTTTAATCTTTGGAAGTAACACTAATATGATCAAGGAAGTGAAAGACTTTTTGTCAAATAATTTTGAGAGAAAAGACTTGGGTGAGGCTGATGTTATTCTTAACACTAAGCTACTGAAAGAAGGAAATAGTGGGGTAACACTTGTGCAATCCCACTATGTGGAAAAGGTGCTAAATCGCTTTGGTTATAGTGAATGCACGTCTTCTCCAACTCCCTATGACCCAAGGGTGCTATTAGGGAAAAATCGTAGAATAGCACGGGATCAATTGAGATATTCTCAAATTGTTGTCTCTCTTATGTATTTGGCTAGTGCAACAATACCTAATATCTCATTTGCTGTGAGCAAACTTAGCCGGTTTGTTTCAAATTCGGGAGATACACATTAGCATGCTCTTGAGAGGGTGTTGCGCTACTTGAAGGGAACCATGAGCTATGTCATTCACTATACCGGGTACCCGAGGGTACTGGAGGGTTACTGTGATTCTAACTGGATATCTGATGTTGATGAGTTTTATGCCACAAGTAGATACGCGTTCTTGCTTGGAGGTGGTGTTAGTTCCTAGAAGTCTTGCAAGCAGACTGTCTTAACGAAGTCTACAATAAAAACAGAACTCACAACATTAGACACCGCTAGCGCTGAGGCCGAGTGGCTTTATGAAATCCTTATGGATTTACGGTTGTAGAGAAACCTAAACTGGCTATTTATATGAACTGTGATAACTAAGGTGAACAATTCTAAGGACAACATGAAGTCTACGAGGCATGTGAAAAGGCGATTAAAATCTGTTAGAAAACTGAGAAACTCCGAAGTAATTGCATTGGACTATATCCATACATCTAAAAATCTGGCAGGTCAGTTTACTATAGGTCTGTCACGTAATGTGATAGAAGGTGCATCGAGGGAGTTAGGTTTGAGACCCACTTGAAGTCATTCCTTAGTGGCAACCTGTCCTATGTGATCAGAGATCCTGTGAAGTAGGATGGTGAAACAAGCTAGTGGTTGACTGAGGGAGAGACCCTTTATGCTAAGGGCCGAATCGTTTGAGATGCACTGTTTCTCCAATGTTGTATGGCAGGATGGTTAATTTCTTAATGTGATCCGAGTGGCTTACTTAAGAAGGGATATTGTCGTACAGAACATCCTAAAAGGAGCACACCTATATGAGTTCGATTGCTAGGCACAATCTATGAGATGTGGGTAATCTCTAGATACTCATGAAAGGCCTCGAAGTGTAACTTATATGCTTCAACCAAAGGGATGCTTGTAGCAGCCTAGTACCAGAAAAGAACTTGGGTGAAACTCACTTCACACAAAACTGTTAATTCAAGGCATAGTCCATTGTTTAGTTGTGACTAAGTGTAACCTCTGTTCTAGATGGATGTTTAACTTAACATGTCTCCGTGGAAACTCTGGTATATCAAAGAACAGTGGATTGGAGATTATTTAACATGTGTCCTAGAATTTGGTGGGGATTGTTAGATTTAATGTGGGCCAGCCGATATATTATCTAATTAAATCAAATAAATTCTAGGGCCCATATTAAATAATATATGCATAATATTGTTTAGTCCCGTACGGGATATTGACCGAATGTTGACTCGACTTATATGTGCCGGTTGTGTCTGCCTATATTGAGAAAGTTGAGAAGAGGCGTGACCGTGCCGTGCTGTGGTCGACGCGACACACGTGGTGCGGGACATGAAAAGTTTTGCCACTTAAGCCAATTATGGAGCCGTCGGGAGTTTCAGAAGTTTTTGGTTCTAATAAGAAAAATAACGAGAAGAGTGAAGGGAGTTTCTGGCCCTAATGGGAAAAATAATGAGAGTTACGAGAGTTTTCCGTTCCGCGTGGCGTCGATCTCCTCCTCTCCCATGGTGTCTTCTCTTGTCGATCTCCTTCTCTCCCATGGTGTCTCCTCCCCTCCTGCGGCTGGTCCATGAGCCCGTTCATTTACTTGGCTTTGAGATAAAAGCAAAGCTCGCCTCCTCATTCTTCTCTCTTGGTCCAACACGCAAACACATCCACTACTTCCGATGCGGCCAAGTTTCCCGTCCCGGTTCCCTGCGCGCACAGGAATTGGGAGAGTAGGCCTCCGGAACGTCTGTCGTCTTCAAGTTCGCCTGCTCGGGTGAAGGGCGGCAATCACGTTATTGGGGAGTGTCGCTGGCGGCACGACTACTCACTTCGTCCTCTACTTCCTGGAGGATCGCTGGTGATCGGCACGGCTTCTCATCTGCACTGCATCGAGCAGGACGACTACATCGACAGGCACTATGTCTTTGAGTGCATCCGGCTCTGCCGCTGGGTATGTTCCTGGAACGAACCTTCTAAGGTCTTGGCTGTCAATCCTTAGTTTGAGTATCATTTACCTGCTCGTCACGTTGAAGACACACAAGCACATATATGATGTCACCAATTTGTTCTTATTGTTTAATGTCTTTTTTCTAGATTAAATTACTACTAAAATTGCCTAATATCCTAACATATTGTCTGAACAATAATTAAAAAAAATGAAGCACCTGAAATATAGAAGGAGTGGAAATAAAATGGCATGTAGCTTGCTTTCTCTGTAGTGAATAAGCATACCACTAGAATTACTAGAGATGAGATGATCGGTTGCACACACTTGCATTGCATGGCATGCCGGGCCTGCTCTTAAGTTAAACTCGGCCTCCGTTGAAAAGAAAACGTAACCGAACAAAATAAAACAATTTCGACTTTAGCCAAATCCTTAACGAAAACATACTAACGTATATGATACCGAGTAAGTATCATTGATTAATTATAAAGTATATTTTCTTAGTAAACCTATTTAGAGGTATAAATATGGATACTATTTGCTTTAAAGTTAAAAAAAAAGTTTGAATTTTTGAAATCTAAAATTGCATCATCATCTTGACGGAGGGAGTATCGTACCAGCTATATATCTTGAAGTGGTAGTCAGAAGCTTCTCGAGCGATTGTAATCAAGAGCGCCAACCAATAATTATACTACGTATATATGTCTCAATCTCACATGATAAGGCCGGGCTTAATCTCTCCCCAACTAGCGAAGTGAAATGTCAGGCCTTTCCTTTCCTGAACCCTTAGGCAAGGGAAGACGTCATCTCACTCCGTCACTGCCACTCCACTCACTGCTCAGGTGAGGATTTTTTTTTCTGCAAAAGATTTACGCGTTTTTTATTAAGAGAAAAAATGTTTTGTTGATTACCTAGGCCCCGTTCGGCTGGAATTATAAGCCGGCTGAAAAACACTGTTGGCTGATTTTTTATGAGAGAAAAATACTGTTTCGGCTGAAAAAATAAGCTGAATAAGACGGATTATAAGTCAGATGAACGGGCCCCAGGCTGGGCTCAGAAGATAAACATGAAAGCACAATGCCCAGCCCAGACATACTCACTGAAGCAAACTGCCTAGGCTTGCAGCAACTGAAGCACAAGGGAGCGCGGAGAAGACTGACCCACGTGGCCTGCGCATGGGCGTCCCTGTATAAACCGCCGCTCCGCGGTGGCGCTCTGGGACCCGCTACAATACTCAATGGTGGGCGCGACTTGCTCATTCAACCGTACAGTACGTCTCCCTCACGGGTCACGGCCCGGTGCCGTGACAGCGTGGTCGAGGGGCGCCATTATTCTTTTGTCGGCTTTAATTTGTCAGTGCTGGACTAACGGACGAAACAGGCAGATAGGGACCAGGTCATTTTCGGCAGCTTAGACTAATCGTCCACTAACAGCGACAACTATTGGGGACAATTGGAATCTAATGGACCCTAAGTATGCCATCAAACGTTAATGCTACCTGTCCGAATCACTCGCCAACTGACGACTACAATGCAAAATATCTGCTCTACTTTATATTTCAGGCCTCGGTATTACATCATTCACTCCAAAAACTGACAAGCAACAGTGTTTTTCAGCTTGTTTTTTTTTAGCCGGAACAGTATTTTTCTCTCACAAAAAATCAGCTAACAGTGTTTTTCAGCCGGCTTATAATTCCAGCCGAACGGCTCCTAAGCTTTCACCATGTACAAATCAAGGCTGTCTGAAAACGTTTTTTTATTCACGACCGTGCATTGTACGTATTTCTTTAAGAGGAAAAAACGATGACACAGTCCAGGATCGATCTATAAAGAATGGCAGTTTGATTTTTTTTCCACCACCTGTCTATTATTATGAACACATCTCTGTAAACAAATCACGGTAGCCATCCAATTTGGCCAAGACCAGAAAGCATTGTGAATACGCCTTACTGTAACTTTTCATTAGTTTCACGGAAAAATTATATAAGACGACAAAGTCTGACTTGCAAACTGCAAGGCAAGTCTGCAAGGTAGAGAAGAAATGCACCTAACCTAATCTTGTTTTTTTTTTAATCTCCAAAACCACGAGCCGGCGATGCAGAAGTTGGCCTTCTCCCTTCCTGGTGCTTTCACCTGAAGTAAGCAAGTAGGATTAATTAATAAATAAACAAAGATAAAACATATATAGAACTCCCAAATCACTGAGAGCCGCAGAAGCCGCTGCAACACAATGATTTCCAATTAAATAAACTAGTCTCCTACCCAAGACAAGAATCATACCAAGAATCTGTTATACTCCCTCCTGTGCATGCAAAACAGTACGATGCAGCAGTATACAAGTGCCTATCATGGCACTCCTAACTCCATGATTGTTCTTGTTTAATCCTCCGTCTGTCCTCTGAGTTCCTGTGCAGCTATTAACCGGAGCAGGGTGCTACTAGCACGTTCCGTTCCCTTCCATTGTATTGCCAGCTGATCAATTTTCATTTAATTTGCATGTTGCAATGAAAAGGACAAGAAGGAGAGATTATTTGTCTCTCATGCTTTGACATGACAAAGAATTTCCGAGATAGGTGAACGGTGAGCGATTGTTCCTCCAAACGGCCGGTGGGCTACTAATCATATTCATGCATCTGTTTATATGATGGCTAACCCTTTGGCCTTTGTCATATACTCATATGCACTACACGTCGAAGATTCTCCTGTCTCTCTTTCGAAAGCGCCTACATGTTGAAAATTCTTAACTAAAGATCACGTATTTCTGAACGGGGAAAGCAACTAGCTAGAAGACGGTTTTATTTTTTTTTTCCATTGTGGATATTGTTGTAGCAAAATCGTATAAACAAAAACATGACATCTATATATACGGAAGAAATCATTCTGATAAATATATATGCTGCAGTCCGCACTTGAGTTTGTTTTCTGGGTTTGTCATCGCTCTTCACATATCACACATATAATATATAGCATGAATAATGAGAGAAAACATGAATGAATAAAACAAAATATAAGATACTAGGAACTGCCAGTAGGAGTCTAGTCTAGGATACTAAAGCAAGTAGGACAAGGCAAATAGGCGATTAATCCTGTAATGATAAGGCGTGTAGTACATATGCCACTTTTCTGAACTGTTAAGCAACCCAACTGTGTCGTTTCTCTTTCGGCTGCAGCAATGATGATGCAAACGTACCACCACTAGACGAACATGCCAATCAGAATATGGGGAACAAAGCCACACCAAGCAGCCGCGCACAGCACAGTGACACTGTGGAACTACTAGCTAGGATTCTCGGTTCTCATCGCTCACACTTGTCTGACCGACCGAGCGACGAACAACAGCAACGAAAGCTTTGCAGTGCGTCGGTGACGATCCAACGGATTTACGAGCGGAGCCATTGGGTAATCCTCGCACTGTCCCCGGAGCATCCGAGTCTGGATGGGAATCATGGACAAGACGGGAGGGGGAGCCCGGGACGATCGCGCGATGGGCTGGGATATTCAGTTTGGGCTTAAGTGGGCCGAGATCACATGAGGGCACGCTTGGAATAGTTTGGACTCCGGTCCAATCCCCACATTAGTGGGCTGGTATTTTGGAATAAGTTTTGGCCCACTCAGCAGATTACGCCAGGACGATTTTGCAGTAATGAAATTTTGTAAAGAAAATTATAGCTAGTTTTTTTTATTCGAAGATCTTTAAATAAATTATAGAAAATTACATCGCCGTATTAATCATGTACTAGGCTCGTTCCTTATATAAATTTTCTGCTTATAGGTCGTCCGTCCGTCTGTCTGGACGGATCAGTATAAGTCGCCTGCCCCCGTCTGCTCGCTCAGTGCCCTTGCCGCGTGCCCCCACACAGACTTGCACCTCCCGTCGCGGCCACGCTCCATTCGCCTGTCCCTGCCCCTGCCAAGGTCCGTGCCACCAACAAACTCCACACCAGCGACCTCCGCGACATCGAGCTCTGCGCCAGCGTCGAGCTCCGCGTCAATGAGCCTCTATTTATCCAAGTAGCAAGCAGATGCTACGCTGAAAGCGCATGTTGCAATAGTATGTTTGAAGTGTTTTAGAGATATGTTGCGAGTTTTGTATATCGATGCTGCAAAAGTAGGCTAGGATGTTGCACATGTTGTAATGGCTATACACGTATGTTTCAAGCGTATGATCCAAATGTTTTATCTGTTCCAGACGAATGTTGCAAGTGTTTTATCTGGATGTTGTAAAAGTAGATTTGGACGTTGCATATACATGTATGTTGCAAGCATATGTTTCAAGTCTTTCTAGGTGTTTCATACATATGTTTGCGAGTGTTTCTGGACGTTGCATATGTTTGCAATGGTTTTCAAATGTTTTTCAGGCGTTTTCGCAACTGTTTTAGACGTTTGTTTCAAATGTTTCATTTGTCTTCTTTTGTATGTTATACTGTAGCATCACGATGTTTCAAAAAAAATCGGATGTTGCACATGAGATGCACGTGGAAAAGCGGCCGGCGGTGCGGAGACTTTTGGGGCAGCGTGGGCGACGTCCGAGGCTACGTGGGCCCGCTGTTGGTGCGCTCCCTCGCGAGCCCGACACGCTATACACTCGTTTGCCCTTCTGCGTGGCAGCGTCCGAACGCTAATGTCCTGGATGGACATCCAGGCGCTAGCAAGTCCGTAAATTTTATATTTCCCATACAGAGTCGAATGACGATGAAATTCGTACAAAAGTCGTAGCTATCGACGAGATCTATGAATATTAATTTAGTTCATTTTTCATATTTATATCAGCGTGTATATTCGAAGTTTAGTTTACTGCTTTGATTTACACGATGGGAGACGTTAGCGGCAGCGCGACTGGTACAATGGAAGGCAACGCCAGCAAACCGTGGGCGTGGAGGCAGCAACGATCCACATGTTAGGTCCATGAAAAAGGGACAATTACCATGCCACGTCATCCTATGAGGCCTTGTTCGGTTCTTCCTCAAACCAAGTGGATTGGAGAGGATCGGAGGGGATTAAGGGAGATTTTGACCTGCAGGGGATTAAATCTCCATCAATCCCCTCCGGCCCCTTAGTTTCGGGATGAAACAAACAAGCCTTGAGGTGTTTTACGCCTCCTTTGGACTTAGATAAGACATGAAACCAAAAATATCATACAAAATTCAAAGACCAGTCATGAATTTTACTTTGCATAGAACATGAGTCTCTCATGTCTGAGTTCATGTCACTACACGATCAATATGTCACTTCAGCATGCGGAAGTGGGTTAGGCCCGTTTAGGCGCTAATGAGATCTGAAACCAAGTTTAGGACCTAACAATATCATGTTTAATGACATCCCTTGCCAAGTTTGTGAAAATTTTGTCGGTACAATTTTTTTTCCATATAAAAAAACTTTGTCAAAATTTTGCATTGTTTGATTTATATACATATAAAGTTTAAATGACATATAATCCTTAGTCAACGCTTATCACCGGGAAATGTCAGTGCGTCCTCTATTATCATTGCACCTCGTTACAATTTACACAAGCAAGTAGAGATCTGCATACTGCACAAAAGCAGAGGGATCCGTAGTTTACGCAGCGAAAACCGGACGCAGAGATCGCAGTCACCCATCACCGCCACGTTCTGATCACAGCACGTACACCATGCCCACCTCGAGCAGCGACGCCGGCGGCACGCGCAGCGACACGTCCGGGCCGCGGCAGTTCCGGCGCAGGAAGTTGTAGCCGACGCCGATGGCCAACCTCTTGAGGAGCGACGACCCGGGCTTGGTCTTCACGTGCGAGTGGCCAAGGATGAACGCCGTGCCGGCCTCCCGCGCCTCGCACAGCTCGTGCAGCTCCTCCAGCACGCTCTCGTCCACGCCGGGGCTCCTGGGCGGCGGCACCGCGAACCTCACCTGCTTCTTGACGACCGCCGGCGCCGCGGCGAGCTCTATGCCGTCCACGCGGTCAGAGCCAGACGACGCGCCGTCGTGGGAGTCGTCGTAGCCCAGGCCCATATGGCGCCGCAGCGGGTTGCTCCCAATGACCGTCAGCGCGTTCTCGCGCTCGTAGTAGCTGCTGTCCCGCTGCTCGCCGCCGGCGTCGCTGCAGCGGAACAGCGCGTCCAGCTTGATGAACGTGGCGAGGCTCTCGACGAGCTCCGTCTCGAAGGAGTCCACGTCCTGGTGCACGTCGCGGTAGCCGTAGCGCACGATGCAGCGGTAGGAGCGGTGGCCCGGCGGGCCGACGCGGCCGACGAGGTAGCGCTCGGCGGGGAGCACGTGTGGCACCGTCACGGACTTGACGCACACGAAGACCAGCACCCGGTGGAACGCCGGCAGGTTGGTGACGAAGCGGGAGAAGTTGGCGGGCACGCCGGAGGTGAGGTCGGTGTAGACGAGGCCGATGCCCGGGACGCGCACCATGCCCAGCTTGTCGCCCAGCGCCAGCAGCCACTCCAGGGTCACCTTGTTGTGCATGTCGTACTCGTACTTCTTGATCGTCGTGTAGTGCCACACGAACATGACGGCCAGCAGGATGAGCGCCAGGAGGATCGGCAGCCACGCGCCCTCCAGGAACTTGATCAGCGACGCCGAGAAGTAGAGCGCCTCGATGGAGCCGAAGAAGAGGAAGAAGGCGAGGGCCAGCCATGGGGACCGGTCCCAGCACAGCATGATCACCAGGGACATGAGGCACGTCGTCACCAGCATCACCGTGATCACGGCCAAGCCTGCACAACAGATATTCAGAAGCAAGAATGACAGACATGTTTTTTTTTTTCAGAAGCAAATGTTCAGGTATGTGGTTTGATCAGTTTTCTGAACATTATCAGTGCCAGGACAGCAAGATGGAGTGCTAACCAGATGCGTTTCCCATGTGCTTGGTGTTACGGAAACCAACAGTGACAGCAATGCAGAGGACCATGAGGATCCAGTTGACCTCAGGGATGTATATCTGGCCATGAACTTTGTCAGACGTGTGCACGACTTTCACCCTGGGGAAGCAGCTCAGAGACTGGCTCTGGCTGATGATGGAGAACGTGCCGCTGATGATGGCCTGGCTGCCGACCACCGACGCCAAGATCGCCAGCACTAGCACAGGCCACCTGACACTCTCTGCATTCACATTTCACAAAGGCAAAAGCCCTGTAAATGTCTGAAACTCTGAAAGCGTAGTGTGATGTGAGAATAAACAAACCAGGTAGTAGTGTAGCGTACCAGGAACTGCAATGTAGAATCCGATTTGGTAGCTTGCGTCAAGGTTGTGGTGCTGGGACAAATAAGCAGCTTGGCCCATGTAACCCAGGATCAGTGAAGGGTACACTAAAGAAGTGAAAGCAAGCTGAAAAAAAAAGACAGACTTCATCAGTTGAGAGTTCAGATTACTAACAAAAGAGTACTAAACCATTAAATGGAAAACGCAAATATTCATATAGAAGGTCAGGTATATGAAGTGCAGGGTCAGGTAATTGCCTGGATCGCGCTGTAGGAGAAGTGTCCAAGATCGGCGAACATCGCTTCAGATCCTAAATAATGGCAGACATGTCACACACGATAAGTTCATCCACCTGTTCTGCTTCTGCAGCTGTTGCATCTTGCAGATGAACGAAATGTTCTACTTATTAGAGAGCAAAATTTACCTGTCATGCACAGCAGAATTCCTCCCAGGGACATCCAGCCAGACTTCTTGGTCTTCCTGAGGAATCTTATCATGTAGGAGGGATTGAGTGCCGTGTAGACCTGGGGATTCCAGCGGATGATGTTGTACAGGCCGATCGTGCTCATGCATAGCAGCCAGGCGAGGATGATCGGCGCGAAGAGGAATCCTACGCGGTGGGTGCCGTAGTGCTGGAGGGCGAACAGGAATACCAGTATGGCGCAGGTTATCGGAATGACGGCATCTGCGAGGGGAAAAAAACTTAGATAAGCATTTTTTTTTGAGAGGAACAGGGTAAAATAAGATGTTCCTGAAAGCGTAGCTAAGGCTAGTAGCATCTAGCTACCATGTGAAGGTAAACAGTCAGGTGATGCAGATTGGTAAACAGATAGATACAGTCACATGGCATCTGCAAGAAGCTTTGCATATATGGTGTACTATTCTGTTTCTGTTTCAGAATTCAGATACAGGCTGTTAACAGGAGATGTCAAGTTCAGATGCAGATTGTGACAGAAGATGCTAAGTCTAGATGATCGGATTACATAGTCATGAACTCATAACATTGGCACCTTTGACTAATTGACTATGAATAGGTAGTTAGTTGATGGAAATGGTGGTATGTAAACTAGATGAACAAAACAAGATCGTCGAGCTCTGGTGATTCGTTAGTTTAGTTGTGGACTTGCAGTCAATAGTCAGTTGCATTATTCAACTGCAACACGTAGTATAAAAACTTGAAGCGGGTAAAACGAAAAAAGAAAAACAGCTTGTGTTCGTGTGATTATAAACTATAAACTTACATTCATGCTGATCCTTGGACAAGGAGAGCTCGAGCCCTGAGACGGCGGAGAACACTGAAGATGCAGGGAGAAGAAATTAAACAGCAGTAAGGCAGAGAGGTCAGCAACTAAGCTCAACCATGATCAGCTTCTGATGAGTGATGACGAAGCAGCAGGCATGGTGGACACAGAAGAAAGGTGAGAAAGTGTACGTACCGGAGATGGCGGGCGTGAGGACGCCGTCGCCGATGACCATGCAGGTGCCGATCATGACCATGACGAGCAGCGCGGTGTGCAGCTTGGTGTGCTTCTCCAGCCAGACCTTGACGCCGGACCTCCCGGCGGCCTCGGGCGGGCGCTCCAGCCTGTAGGTGGAGAGCTCCTCGTCGGCAACCTGGCGGTTAGGGAGGAGGCTGACATTGGCGTGGCGGCAGATGAGGGAGTAGAGCGCGAACGTGCCACCTGCCGGAGCAAAACTAGTCAGAACTGGGCGCTGCTGAACTGCAGGTGCAGGGTGCAGGCTATGACGACGTATAGTACGTACCCTCGCCGTTGTCGTCGGCGCGCAGGACGATGGTGACGTACTTGAGGAGCGGGATGAGGGTGAGCGTCCAGAAGACGAAGGAGAGGGCGCCGTAGATCTCCTGGTTGCCCTTGGAGTGCGTGATGTCCTCGGCGAAGGTGCTCTTGTACACGTACAGCGGCGAGATGCTGAGGTCGCCGTACACCACGCCGAGGCTCTGGTACGCCAGCAGCAGCGTCGTCCGCCACGGCTCCCTCTGCAACCAAATCAACCAGCACGCATCAAGAGGTTGCGGCAGCTGGAATCAGAGCTCTGTCTGCTGAGCAGCAAGCGCTGCGTACCCCCTCAGCTGCTGCGTGCTGCTGGAGGTAAGGGAGAACGGATTGGGAGCGACCTTTCGTGGCGCCGTGCCCACGCCAAACTCGGGATCCATGGCGGCGCGCCGCGCGCGGAATCAAGATTAGAAGCCTGGTGGCTGCTGCTATGCTGTTGCTAGGCCCTGGTGGTCATCCACATCCAGGAGAGAACACGCAAGGCGAGCAATGTCGTACGTGCCGTCTCAGCCGAACGGATTGAGCCGCCGGACGCCGGCCTTTGGCCAGCTGCAGCAAGAACACAGACGCAGAGACGTGGATGGATGGCAGCGGCAGCCGGCAAGAGACAGACAATGCGAGTGGGTCTGTGGGTGGGGAACGGGGATCGATCGTGCGGCGGGAGGGGAATATATAAACTCAATAAATAAACACAATAGAAGCGCGAGGAGGGGAAAGCGCCCGCGAGGAGGAGAGACCAAGGAGCTCGAGCTCGGTGGAGCTGCTGCCCCACAGACCACGGTGGAGCCTGGAGGGAGGGAGGATCAAACAAAGCCGATGGTAAGATGGGCAATGTGCACGTGCGGATGAGGATGAGGATGAGCAGTGTAGCTACAACTCTCTAGTGCTCCGTCGGCCACTCCCCTGCCTAACTTGTTTGTTGGCTCCCAACCCAAGCAGAGAGTTAATAAAGTTGAGGCAGGTGCATGCGTCACCTTTGCCAAACCAAGTCAGCAGGTTTTCGGTAGTCACAGGACTATCCCAGATTTCTGGTACTGTAGCGAGAGCTGTAGCGTACTATGGAGTACTGTTTCTATACTGTGTGTCTACCTAAAGAAATGATTCTGGGTCCGCCACTGACTATACACCACTTCTTTTTCTGCATATACCTTTCAAAGAAGGAACTTCTTCTTCTGCATAATAGTATAACAAAAGAAACAGGAAAAGAAAACGAGGGGGTTGGATTGCAATTTGCATGGTGTAGCTGTAGCAGACAGGAGGAGGGCAATAGGAGAAGATGATCATTGAAGCATGTGGCGTGTGAGCAAATGCTTAAAAAAAAGGGGGGGAAGGAACCGGCCGGCCGCGTGGGGCGGAGGGCCGAGAAGGACAGGGGCATGTGATCTCACGTTCTCTCGTTCTCGCAGCTGAAACAGAGCAGTGGAGCCGTCTGCCGACTCTGAAAGCAGCTTTCTGAAATGGAGGCAGGTCCAGGAAAGCCTCCCCCAGGAATCACACAATCCTATCCTATCCCATCCACCTGTCACTGCTGTGTCAACTCGGTGTGACTCGGTTGGTGGCCGTGTCTACTCTTCTCCTCGTCCAAAAAAAAAGTACTCCCACCGTTCACATACAATTCTCAGATAATTTAAAATTTAATCAATGTTACCAGCAAAATACTAACACGTACTCCCTCCATTCCTGAATATATTTTCGCTTCTCGATGAGTCAAGTGATTTTAACTTTGATCAAATATATATAAGAAAATAAATTATACAAAATCAGCACCAATAAATCAATTATAAAATATATTTTCAAGGTAAACTTAGTCGGCAACATAAATGTTATATTACTAATCGTTGTAATGTCGATCAAAGATAAGCTAGTTTGACTTATATTAACTATTAAATCTAATAATATGTTCTGTGATTAATCTAATAAAACTTATAAGGTACGTAGTGTTAGTACTTTTTTAATACATTTTGTTTAAATTAAATTTATTTGACTCCTAAGGGCACCCGCAATAGTTAGAGTCAGTTACTAGCTCTAAGCCAACTTCTGCAATAGCGCTAACTTTTAACGCATAGCTCTTAACATGGATAGCCTCCACATACACTTTCATATAACCTTGAAATGTGCGTAGGAGCTTAGCTCTTAATCAAGAGCTAGCTTTTATCCCTCTTCTATTAAAATATAAAAAAAATGCTTAGAGCTAGTTTAAAAGTCGATTGTTGGAACAGGCCCTAAGAGTGAAAAGTGCATTCTTGTTTGGAACAAATTGAGAGAGTACTTTCTCCATGTCCGTAAAGAAAGTCGTTTTGGACATTGACACGGTCTCAAAAAGCAACATTGACCACTACTTTTGCTATACAATATTTATAGAATATAGTTAATATATACTTTTATTAAACTACATTTCGAGATAAATCTATTTACATCACTTTCATATTTTCAAACCCAACCCAAAAGATTTTATTTGTAGTCAAAGTTTAAAATATTTGACTTAAAACAATCTCAAAACGACTTATCATGGAGGGAGTACTTCTGGTAGTAATCAATACTAAATTACTAATCTAGGACTAGCAATCATTTCCCTTTTACCGTAACCACTGAAGTAAGTACTGTACAGTAGTAGAAGCCTACTGTAGAAGGAAGCGACTGATCTGTGATATGATCCATGCCAGAAAAAGGATGCCGCTCTTTTTTCAGTCAGCGCCAGAGTTGGGCAGGAGGCCAGGTCCAAATCGACGAGAAAAGCGGCGGCCGATGACGAAACGGGCAGTGAAGTACTGAGGTAGATGCCAAAAAATTTTACCAAATTTTTCAGATTCTCTGTCACATCAAATCTTTGACGCATGCATGAAGCATTAAATATAGATAAAAAATAAAACTAATTATACAGTTTAGACGAAATGGACGAGACAAATCTTTTAAGCCTAATTAGACCATGATTGAACACTAATTACCAAATAACAACAAAACTGCTACAGTTATATTTCGTCAAAAATTTTGCCAACTAAACCAGGCCTGACTGTTTGCCAAAGTGTCACACGGGCGCAACCACATGAGTACAGTGGACTTTCATAGTTTCATCGTTTCATTTCTTTTTTTTCTTTTTCCTTTTTCTTTTTTGGCCGAAGCTTCTACGCATAATTGAGCAAGGAACAGCGACAAGAAACAGCAGAAAGCGCCAGCCAAGGATCGAAAGCAAGAAGATTCTTTTCTTTGGGGCAGTGGGGAGTGATGGGATGGGATGGGATGGGTGCCAATTTCTGTGGCGTTTGTTTTCGTACCAGTACTGACACACAAGTCGCAAATGGCTACATACTTCTACGATACGGATCCAATACGAGCAATGAGGCGTGGTGTTCCTCCGTTCCTAAATAAGTACTCCCACCGTTCAGAATATCTATCGGTGTTGGTGTGCGTACCACAAATTTGATTCGATTTGTAAAAAATACGTGTAATATTTATATCTCTAAATAAATGTATTAAAAAATAGATTTAAAGATCTTTCCAATGATACTAATTATATATCATAAATATTAATAATTTTAATATATATTTTATCAAAGTTGTTTCTCGGAAAGCGTAAACGATAGATATTTAGGGACGGAGGGAATATCACTTTAATTTCTACACATCGCAAAAAATTTTAAAAAAAATTGACTATATTTATACAAAATATTAGCAATATTTGTATCTCTAAATAAATTTATTTTGAAACATATTCAACAATTAATCTAATAATACTTATTATACACCATAAATATTAATGAACTCTAGTATAAATATTTAATAAAGTTAAAAGCGTTTGACTTCTCGGAAAGTGAGAATAACACTTATTTTGGAATGGAGGGAGTACATGTCTTAGGCTTTTATCCTAAATACTCCCCTATCAAAAAATACAAGGTATCCAAATAATTTTAGAATCAAATAAAGAATCTCATAAAACACTAACTTGTCTATTATTAATTAGTTAGTTTGGTTGTCAAATTGATTAATGTCCTAGTGATGCATTGCTTGAAAAAAGATATTAATGCATGTCATCGATTTCCTTAGTGTTGACATAATTCTTAAGCTGGACAACGTAATCAGAAAGAACGTTTTCGTCAACACGGTCCTTGGTGCTGACATTTGAAACCCTAATATCTATTTTCATTTGTAATGGAAACAATGTAAATCAGCTTGACCTAACAAACAATCCCCTGTTGATGTTTCCAAAATCTAGATCACTTAACCAAAAGCAAGATTAAGTTTATTTCTAGCTAAAGATAAAAGCATCATATCTGATGATGATAAAGGTCAAACTCTATGAATAAGGGTGTTCAAACTCAACTTTAATGAAAAAGAAAAATTAAATAATTATTTAATATTATTTAATATCAAAATTGTGAAACAATTCAAAAAAAATGAAAGACACATAATTCTTGTTTATTAAATGACTCGATGGAAGGGGGTCAGGAAGGTGCGCGGCGCGCCGGAGAGGAAATAAGCCGAGAGAAAGCTTGTTTTTGCAGCTTGATCACTGCAAGGGGAGAGACGATGTGCCCGTTTCGACGACTTTTACATTTTTTTTCCAACGAGAAGCTAGAATAGTCGATGTATCATTGAACTTTATTCTATAAAGAAGTACATTATTTAGAAGGTAAGTACTACCTCCATTTCAAATTATTAGATGTTTTATTTTTTTAGATATATATTTTTTGTTATGTATTTAGATATACAATATGTCTAGAAAGACGAGCCCTTTTACAATGGTTGGTATGTACCCCTTTGGTTACCTAAGCCTCTGGTTTATTCTGACCATCCATTGAGTTCTATTCCGATGGTTGGTAGTTACCCTTGGTAACTAAAGCCTCCGATTCATTCTGACCATCCGATGCGTGTAAAATATTTTATGAATTAATTCTATTTGTTTAAGGGTAATATGGTAATCGTAAAACCCCCTCACGGTGGTTGGTTGGTACACGGTGTGTGTGTGTTGGTTGGTCTGAGAGAATGAGTTGGGTAGGAACAGAGAAGACGTAAAAGAAATACTCAACTGATTATACCTCCATTTATGATTTACTAATAAACACTTAATTAAGCAATAAAAATAATAAAATTTGCTGATAATGGACCCACATTTTAAGTACTGATCTCACCAATTTAGTGTATACTAGGTCTTGGTACTTTCCCCTTAGTACCTCTATTTTTTTTAGCCATTCGATCACTCCTCACCAACAGTACACTTTTCTTTAACTATATAAAATTTCTTAAAGTATATTAGAAATATGAACGTTTTATTTAGGACGGAGGAAATAGTATTTTTTTAAAAGATAGTTTAATATAATCTAACTTATCGATTTAAAGGAGAGGGAGGAAACCCCAGAACCTAACGCAACGCGATGGAACGCAATCGGGAGGAGCACATGGCCAGGATAGGATGACGCTGACTGGGGCTGTGATACTGCCTGCCTTGTGCTCCTGGACCTCGCGAATCCCAATAATGCACCGTATCTCATTTCCTTCCGTGGCTGTGTTTAGATGCTGGAAAAGGGGTAAAAAAGTACTGTAGCATGTTTTGGTTTTATTTGGTAAATAATATTTAACCGTTGACTAATTAGGTTCAAAACGTTCGTCTCGTAAAGTACAACCAAGCTGTACAATTAATTTTTGATTTCATTTACATTTAGTACTCCATGCATATATCGTAAGTTTGATATGACGGCGCATAGTGCTTTTTTTTTTTGAGGAACTGAACACAGCCCATGCGTGATGCGTCTGCAGTCTGCACATGAAAGGAGAAGAGAATCGTGGCGGGATCGCACTGCTATCAGTCTATCACCAGCTGCCGCCTACGTGCAGGTGTGTCCGTCGGCCTTCCTCGAGACAAACGTATTATTATTAGATTAACTAGACAGATTTGAACTTTGTTATTAGGACCTCGTTTAGATGGTTTCCAAATTCCAAATTTTTATACATTCTCCGTCACATCAAATCTTTAAACATATGCATAGAGCATTAAATATAGATTAAAAATAACTAATTACACAATTTAATTGTAAATCACGAGACGAATCTTTTGAGTCAAATTAGTTAATGATTGGATACTAATTGTCAAATACAAACGAAAATACTACCATAGCCAAATTCCAATTTTTTTTTACATCTAAACACCCTAGGGGCATGCGTGCAGCGGCAGAACCGCAGACGAGACGAGAGTTACCGTCGTTGCCGGCGGCAGCGGCGGGGCGTCAACTCCGCACGCAGTTTTATCAATTAATTAGCTGCTGGGCTGCTGCCAACGGCTGGGATGTGTCCGCGTCCGTCGCTCTCGAGGGATATATGATACGATTTTGTCCGGTGCAGGACTCCGTCCACTCGAATTTTCTTGAGAAACTAGACCGGCGCTGAAAGAAAATCGGTACAGCCAGCGCCTGGACATCTGGCTTTAGGCCCGTGTCTGGACACGTCTGCGACCGCTTCGCATCAGATGCCCCCCTCCCCTCGCTAGCATCATATCCCGCGCCACCGAATCGCATTTGGCCACTCGCAATCGATCTTGCTTCAGTGACCGTGTCCGACCATCCACAGCTCGATCCCCATCTCCGGTTGTGCCACCGGCATCAAGCCCACCACGCTCCTCTCCTCACCGCGGCGCCATCCCTGTTGCATCCCCGTCCTCCGTCGCGTCCCTTCCCTGTCATAACGTCTTATCTCCTCTATAACATCACATCCGACTGTTGCAACATTTGCAGTGTGCTATTAAAACATACTTATATAATCATTGCAACATCTAGATAAACACACATGAAACATGCGTTTAAAACAGCTAAAACATTTGGAACATACATTTGCAATATACGTCTAAAATAGATGAAACATGTGGAACATACACTTGAAACATACATGTGTATCCATTGCAACATATGCAACATCAAGATGAAACACATGGAACATACAGATGAAATACATGAAACATACTGATGAAATGCGTGAAATATACGTCTGAAACAACTGAAACACTTGAAACATATACTTGCAACATACATATATAGCCATTGCAACATACATATAAAACACTTAAAAACAACTTCTGAAACATACCTAAAACAAAACATAGCGTCGCCAGCATCCATGACCTAATTAGTGGGGACTGCAGTAGCCAGCAAGTGGCGCTCGGGTGCAGTGGAAAAGGAGGATGGTGGCAGACAAGCGACTAGCCGTGGTAAAGAACGTCGCGCCGGAGTAGTTGTCGTGGACCACGTCGCGTCGCCTCGAAGAACTCGGCGGCAAGTGGTGAGTGGTAGTGGGGAGACAAGAAAGTAGGCGGTAGCGCTCGGGCGTAGTGCAGCAAGCCATAGCATTACGCCCGCGGTGGTGCGGTCGCGGTAGAGCAAGCCGCGGTGATACGAGCGCGAAGAGTTGGTTTGAGAATGGATGGAGAAACAACGGCGATTCGAGAAGAAGGTGAGAGCGGCGATTTTTTATTTTTATTTCCGTGTGGATGATAGTGTTTCCTGTTGGCTCATTCGGTCGTCGTCGAGGCCCACCAACATGTGTCCGGATGAAACGTACGCCCTACCCAGTATTATCGAAAGAAAACAGACGTTGTGATGCCTTCACTGATGATGGCAGCGGCAATCCGATCGCCATCGTGTATGCCGTCTCTGCATCACCAGTACCCATTGGAGCACGCGGCCTCTCAACAAACGGCCATGCCACGCCACCGCGCGTCGACATTGGCGCCGATCGATCGCGATCACGCCCTGCAGGAAAATCTGTAAAGACCTCTAAACATGGTGAAACTCCACTATTCACCTGCCGTTTCCTCCTCACAGTTTTCTATTCATCCATAGTTCCTATTCCTGGCCATCCGATCCTTCTTCGGCCGTTGGATGCCCTCCACATTGCCCCCACAGCTGCAGGCCCTCCAACGCACCTAATTACTCCAGCCCAGCCCAGCCCAGCCCAGCATCGGATGTCAATCAAACAAAAAAAAGAAGAAATACCTCGGTCCTTCGGCGCGGCGGCGACGCCACCGCCGCGACACCGGTCCGCCTCGGCGTCTGCGCCCCACTTCCCCGGTCCGTGCACCGCCTACACCTGCCTCCCTCGCCTCGCAGTCGCCCCACCCTGACAAACCATAGTGCTACCTAGTCGCCGCGGCGTGACCCTGCAGCGCCCAACCCCCGCTTCCGGCCAACTCCCTCACGGGGGACCTCCGCCGGCCGGCGCGGCGCGCACGGCTGCCTCAGTAGCCGCGGCGCCGCCCCACAGCACTGCCACCCCGCTTGCGGCCGTCTTCCTCGCGGGGCTTCGCCCTTTTCGTACCCGTGCAGCGGCGACGGCCGCACCTACAGCTCCGTAACTGCACCGCATCGCCTCCGGCCACCTCCCCCGCGAACATCCGGCCCTTTCGCAAGGCAAGTGGACCACCGCCGCCCCCTCCCGCCTCGGCGGCACCAGTGCTCCCCTTCTCCCCCTTAATTTTGTATGCTTTTCATAGCAATTAATTTTTAGCTCCTACATTCCTCCATTACCTTACTGACATCCTTCTGCCATGCTCTCCGTCCCAAAATATCTGTTGTTTTCGTTTTCCGAGAAATAACTTTGACAAAAATATATATTAAAAATATTAGTATTTATGGTACATAATTATTATTGGAAAGATCTTTGAATCTAGTTTTTTAATAAATTTATTTAGATATATAAATGTTGCACGTATTTTCTATAAATCGAGTTAAATTTGTGATACGAAAACCAAAAGTGGTGATAGATATTATGGGACGGAGTGAGTACGGTTGTATCAACCAAAAAATTGGGAACTCTATATCATACAGTCTGTAAAGCTTGCTGCTCTGATTGCCAGAGCCATGGCCTCTTGTCCCCATACTATAAAACTGTCGGTGTTTGCCTTCCTCAAATTAGACACCAGAGCAGAGTACTGCACTCCATGCTATTAGTTTGTTTTTGGTACCCTTCCTACGGCTCCACATCAGAGTGCTGCCTTCCATTTTATTATTATTTTTGGTGCTGTTCCTATGACGCCGTGCACTGCTTATCTTTCATGCTCCATTTTTCGTCTCCGATATTCAGTGCCAGAATAAATGCCTTCATTCTGAAACACAATTCAACAAAATTTTGTCAGTTCATACTATTCCTACCTAGGCACCGTTTGGATGCCAAAATTTTTGGCAAAACGCTACTGTAGCGTTTTCGTTGTTATTTGGCAAATATTGTCCAAACATGGTCTAATTAGGCTTAAAAGATTCGTCTCGTCCATTTCGTCTAAACTGTGTAATTAGTTTTATTTTTTATCTATATTTAATATTTCATGCATGTGTCCAAAGATTTGATGTGACGGGGAATCTGAAAAATTTTGCAAAATTTCTTGGAACTAAACAGCCCCCTATTTCGCATAGCATACTGCTCCCTCTCTCCAAGAAAACATGCAACTACGGGTTACGTGTCGACAAAAGTAGTTTATGTTTGACCAACTTTCTAGTAAATATTATTCACATTTATGACTTCAAATTAATTTATTAAGAAAATAGATTCCGTAATGAATCTAATGGTATTTATTTGATATCATAAATATTGATATTTTTTTATCTATAATTAATCGAACTTGAGATACTAAACCATGTCACTGTGCTAGAATTGCATGATTTTATGGATGGATGGAGTACCTAATTAACTTAAAATTCCATGGTAAATAGGACTTCCACCACTTATCTGCTACATTAGTTTGCCTCAGCTTTGTTTTTATACGCATATTATGCCTCCGAATTACTTCCTCTCTACCCTTCCAATATTTCTTACAATATTTTATATTTATATACTTTAGGTGCATTTCGTACCCAACGTTGAGAAAACAAGCCTCGGACTACTTATTGACACATGGACAGGCACCATCGTGGTCCCACGTACCACATCGCTAGGCACTCAGGCGCCGTTCGATGATGCTTGCTGACATTGTGCCCACCACCTCTTCTCATGGTATTCCTATTCCTTTTCCCACATGCATCTATGACACGCGGGACATGTTTCCTTACGTTGACCTCTATTTTTATTTCATTACACTGATGTGTTTTCATCCTGTTTGCCAGGGTCCTCACCGACTCAGCAAGCTGTTACTTCTACAACGAGTCGCAAACGTACAGCACACGACGTTCTTCACAGCGATGGTTAGTCGCTAACATGTGTACCTACATTCATCTGCGTCCTTCGTTGCTTTGTATAATGACAGCTAAAAAAAATCTGTGTATGTTCTTCAGGCGTCGTTCATTGCTTCGTATATTCACAGCCAAAAAAACTGTGTGTATGTTCTTCGTTGTGTTCCTAATGCAGATGTCTCATCTTTTGCACCAAATTCATCTCTTCCAGATTTGCCGCCACCAACTGTAACTGAAGAATGCTGTGCTATTCAGATGTCAGGCTCTTCAAGAAGTACCCGCCGTCGGGTTTTGGTTTCTCAAACGAATGCCACGACCGATCCTACTTCTCAGTGCTTGGATCCACACATACACGACAGGACAGATCCTGCTTCTCAGTGCTCCAATCGACACAAACGTGAGACTCTTCTCTCAGAATATTTTTCCTTTTGCAAATTTAGTCATGCTACATGTGAGCATTCCATATTTCTTTGTACGTAGACATGGTCACATATGGCTTCAGGCCATACTCCATAAATCAAACACATCATTGCCAAGATTGATTCTTTATACATGTTGCTCATCTCCTGCACATAAATAGCTACCTGTCTACAATTGGTTACCTAAAATTAATTATTTGTGTATTTCTGTGTTCCTTCTACAAATTATAGGCACAGTTTCCTCTCCTCTTCATCTGGGTGGACCAAACAATGTATGCCCACATTGCGGTGCTCTGCTTTGGACTGAGGAACGTGTCCGTGGCCGTGGTACTCAACATATGCCAATTTACAATAAGTGTTGTAGAGGTGGCAGGATTGTTCTCCCTCCATACAGAACACCACCCGAGCCCTTACTTGGCCTTCTGAATTCGCGGGACAGTAAACTGTCTAACCACTTCTTTGATGGCATTAGATGTTACAATTCCATGTTTGCTATGACATCTATGGGTGTTCATGTTATAAATTCTATTAACGATGGCTGAGGACCTTATGTCTTCAAGATCAGTGGCCAGCTATGCCACCGGATAGGATCGCTAATGCCATCGGGTGGTAAAAGGCCAGAGTATTGTCAGCTCTACATCTTTATACCGAAAATAAAGTTAGGAGCAGAATGTCTCTTTCTTCACATGAAAATGGTACTTTCCGACCAAATGAAGCTATTGTGGCTTCTTTGCTGACCATGCTTGATTCTCATAATCCAGTCGTCCGGGCTTTCTGTATCTTTCACGGTCTACGCATCTCCAGTTTCTTGGATACAATGGTCTCCATATTTTGTAGTACGTGCTATACAAAGACCACTATATCTATAAATTTACAGAGCCCTCACCAGCAACTTTGTACATGAATCCATACCAAACTTAGAATACATGTCAAATGTGATTTACCTAACATAAACACCTTTTTGGTCTGCCTGCACAGTTCAGACGCCTTGATGTTGCCTTAATCCTCTGACTAACCATCTTTCATGGTCACACTACCAGTTCAACAACTTCGCCCAACCAGTGCAGACGCCAAGACAAATTGAATTCTTCCCTTCTAGAAACGGAACAGATATTGAACCATCTGTATCTAATTTAACTAGCCTTAACATCTCTTCGGAGACATCCGACATTTTAACTAGCCTTAACCATATAACGTGCAACAACTCCGACTCCGCGCCCCGCGCGAAGCAGGGGTACCAGCTAGTTATATATCATATTCATGCATGATGGTGGGAGTGCTCGCTAGCTCCTCTCTGGTGTGGCTGTGCATGCCTGTGTGCGCGTGTGGGGGTGCGGCGCACTGTTGGGGAGGGCGGGGTCGTGTGGTGTGTTGCACCAAAAAAAAAAAAAAAAACATGGTACCGTCACTGTTACTCACCCCTCTATTGATGCTTTTTTTTTTTAATGTTTGGAAGTATTTTAGCTACTAATGTGTAAGGAGAAAGAGAGAGAGCAACACATTGACGTGTTAAACAAAAAGTACCCAAACCTAATACGTCACGTGAATAAAAACGGATGGAGTAAATAACATAATGAAGGTACAGACGAACCAAATGTAACTCAGTTAGTTGGTTTTCTTGTAGTGAAATTTAATCAATTGGATTTAAGTTCTTGATTTAACATGTGTGCTCGTATTTTTAAGGATTTAACGGTGTTATTTTTCAATGATAATATGATGTGCCTATCAATTGTGGAGCATCTGTGGTGATATTGTTAGCCTCGAGATGTGCTAGTTTAATATGTTTTCCGGTGGTTCTCATAGAGATGTAATGTGTGTGTGCACGTGCGTTTATACAGATGGGTGTCTTGAATTTGTTTTCTGAAAGTGTGCTCATGGGCGGAGCCAGCTATTTGGCAAGCTCCGGCAGCTGCCATACCTAGAATATATAGAAAAGATCAAATATATGTAGTACAATATATATAATATGTGCTAGCCTGCTAGGTAAATCTTCACTTAGTGAGGTATATTAAATGTCAATGCTTTGCTTTTAGATTTCAATTATATTTGCTGAACTCAAAGTCATATATATTTATGTAAGTTCTAGTGAGCCTTTGCATAGTTACATTGCACATGTTTGATTTTTTATAAATCATTCCACACCTAAAAATTGTTTTTGCCTCCGCCACTGAGTGTGCTCGTACGGTAAGATGTGTGTGGGTATATACACACAATATCCAGTATAAACAAGGGGGGAAAATAAAAAGGCACCAGCAGGCAGGGCAGGTCTTCCAAGAACTGGTTGCCTTCATCACTTTTTAATTTGCAGCTCATCTCCTGGCCTTGTTTAGATCCAAGGTAAAGTTGAAATTTTTTCACTCTCTCTATTACATCAACTTTTGCACGCATGCATAAAGCATTAAATATAAATAAAAAAATAACTAATTGTACAGTTTAGTTATAAATCACGAGATGAATCTTTTGAGCCTAGTTAGTCTATAATTGGACACTAATTATCAAATACAAACAAAAGTACTACAGAAAAATTCTAACTTTTCACCAACTAAACAAGGCCCTAGACGTCGACGTTGGTCGTACGTCCATCGTGAGGACTGGGGGACGCGCACTAGTTAGGTACCTCGCGGCGCACATGGTCAACAGTGAAGCTCATGTGGTGATTTTGTTTGCCTATTTGTATAAGATTGATAAATATATTTTCCGGTGGTTCTCATATAGAGATATAACATGTATGTGTGTGTTTATATGAGTAGGTCTGTGTGTCAGTAAGGAAGTGAGCCTAGCATAACTGGTTAGGTGGGAGGTGTGGTCATACATCCGACCATCTAGGTTAAGTCTTCTCATGGACTGTATTTGGATGTCTATTTTTCTTCTTACTAAATAAATAAATAATAAATAAAATGATTTTAATGAAAAATATCTAGTTCCTTTTAGGTTGGATATTGTTTTTTTTTGTTCAGTGAGGACTGCATTTGGATGCCTATTTTTTCTTAATAATGATTAATGAAAAAACATATAGTTTGTCTTAGGTTGGATATCATTTTTTTGGGTCTGTGTATCGGTTCAATTTGTTTTTCGAAAGTGTGCTTGTATGGTAAGATGTGTGTGGGTATAATACATACACAATGTTTTTTTTTATGAAAACAGGAGGGGTGTTGATAAGGACACGTCTACGAAGTTCAAATAATTTTGTCCAATCTTTCACGGTACACAATCGCAAGAGCAACTTCTCTAAAATTTCCGTAAGAAATTCCACTAATAATGCAGCCTAGATATTTTCTGGATAATAAAGTATACCCCTGTTTGCTCAACCAGATAATACTAATAATCCTTCCAACAATAGCTCGTAGCAAGCAAGATACAGGCTGTGCACTTCTCACGTGGAGACTGATTTGAATGAGACTATTTTAATTAACCAATACAAAAGAGAATAACAGCTGTCGACTAGTACTCAATCAAATTTCACGTATCCAAATATAGAGAACGTGGAACACTGTGCACAGAATAAAATACTAGTTCGTCCACAAACTGAATCTCACGGCAATATCCAAAGAGTAGAAAAATGAGGAAGCAGCAATATCCAAAGAGTAGAAAAATCTCACGGCAATTATATTGACCAAGAAGCACGGTTCGCCTAAACGGCCGCTTAGTCCGTTTAAACGGTAAACAGAAGTCAGCCGTGTTATTTAGACCATAAATGGCGAATTAAACGGTTGGGCCGTTTAAACCCGTTTACACCGTTTAATCCCGTCTAAACGGTCTAAACAAAATCAGATTAAACGTGATTAAATGAGCTAAACAACCATTTAATCCATAATTAAGTGAATTAAAGGACTACGTCTATCACAATCAATATGAAACTAATTAACATTGTAATTATATAAAGTGTTGAGGGATTTAGATTTCTTCCAACAAGATTATTTGGTAGAATATTTAATTTTTACATGTGTAAATATGTATGAGTTCTAGCAAATTTTATTTTTACCTACATAAATATGTATATTTTATTGTTATTGTACAAACCCGTTTAAGTCGTTTAACTCCGTTTAAACGGTGATTAAACGGTCTAAACGCTAAACAAAGGGTGATCGACTGTTTACCGTTTACTATTTAGGAAAACACAAGAAGTGTAATTCGGATGGACAAAAATAATTTCACCAGTAATAGCAATATCAAAGATAGATGGGAACGGCTTACAATAGATGTTGCAAACCAAACCCTAAGATAAACCTTCCATCCGTAGCCTCGACGACCACGATCAGAAGAGAGGGAACTCCAAGAATTCCAAGCGACGCGCTCAAGCTGTAGCAGCTCGATCACGCAACTCCACGCAAATCCACGAGGGATACGGATCAACAACCTCTAGGGTTTCTCGAGCGGCGGCTCGACGGGAATAAACTCCACGAAATAAAATTCAACCTAAAAATTACACGGGATGTCACCTGGGCTATATAGCTCGCAGGCCAGCCCTACGTGTGCGCAGACACGGGGACACAACCCGACTCACCTGGTTCAACCAGTACAGGCGCACACAGGCACCATAACGTGTCGGACTAGACTATGAAAACAAAGACTTACTAAATAAATATAAACTAGCACCTGCTAGTAGCTCCACGCATAGATAGAAACAATAAAATAATCCGGTAACAATGCAAAGCACTAGTACTAAGACCATCACACTAATATATTTGAGCCCAGTGGCGGATCCAGGAATCAAAACCTGTGGGGCCAGCCAGCAGAAGCTATGAGACCAAACCATATATGCTACAGTAAAATTGCACTAGATTCGTCAAAACCTGTGGGGCCAGGTGGCCCCACAGGTTCTACCTACGTCCGCCACTGTTTGAGCCAATCACACAAGATCTGATTGCTTGTATCTCGCTTCAAAGTTGGAGTACTCTGGTCAGCCAATAATGATTCAAGTGATGTCCAACTTGATCTCACAAAACATCGAACCAATCTGTACAAATTGCTTTTCATATTGCTTGCGTAAATTAACTTGAAAAATTAGCCTGGTTGACAAGATAGCAGTAGAAGATAGATCTCCTTCCTTCTTCATATTTTGCCTTATATCAAATAAGAATGCACCCAATTTTATAAAATAAGGATATTTAGTATTGTTAGCTGATAAATCACCGAATATATTAACTTGCGGAGCCATGGTCTCATCAGGTGTGAACCCCTACTGTGCCTTTCCAGTGTAAACAGGGGGGATTGAAAAATATATAAGAATAGACCGGCAGACAAGGCAGGGCCTTCCAAGAATCGGTGTTGCCTTCATCGTCACTTTATTAATTTGCGGCTCATCACCTGGACGTCGACGGGGTGGTCGTGACCACATTATTGACAAAGCGCTGCTAGCTAGATTGCTACGTGAACGGCATAATATAGTGATCCGGCCTGTGACTGTAACTTTTAATATTTGTTTACCGCGCGCTATATATGCTGTGTATATAGATAATTCTGGTCGTACGTTGATGCTTGTCATCGTCCATCGTGGCGTGGCGACGACGCGCACTAGCTAGTAGCTAGGTACCGCGCTCGCGGCGCACATGGTCACGTGCTGTGTAACAAGAGCTCGCATGATTGCATGTCGCTTTCAGGTCTTCGGGGCCTTTCGGCGCTAGCTCTGGATGCATGCATGCTCCATTGCAACGAAATACCGGCACGCCGCAGGATTCCAGGCCGGGGCCCCCGACTGACCGACCCACCGTGTATAGGCGCATACGACATACGTGTCCCATATTCGAAAAAAAAAAGACATACGTGTCCCATGCACATTTTGCATGGTGGCCGGCGGACGCGGATCCGGTGCAGTTGCTATAGAGACTGCAACTTTAGCAGTCTCACAGTCTTGGTCGTCTATATCGAATCAAAGGGCAACAAAGCATCTCATGCTCGTTCGTGCCTCACTTTATAAGTCCCCTCCGTCTCCTCTGTTCCTTTGGAGGGAAACACCAGAAAGTTTGGCGCCATTTTTCACTTTGCTCGGAGCAGAGCTACGACCATTGCGAGGGAGGCCGGAGAGCTGCATCACCATGGAAGCTCCGGGACCGCCTCAGCCATGCGTGCGCCTCGTTGAACCTGCCTCGCCTGCTCCTCCGTCCATTGCCCCGACACCTCTTCCTGAGAAGCATGAAGGCACCGTCATCTCTGCCGCCCCTGTGCGTTCTGAAGCTGCTCTCCCCCCGCAATCTCATTCCATCGATGGTGAAGGCAGCAAGGTGTCTGCGCCGGTGCCAAAAAAAGATGCGTGTGATGAAGAAAGCCGGCGATGTGCAGCCTCCCCGAGCTCCTGCATGATCTCCAGTAGCACCAAGCACGCAGGCAAGTGCCCAAGAAGTTATTGATGTTGCTGCCATGGATGACGCCCAGCAGCTGCTCGAGGAATCGCCTGCAAGGCTTGTGCTCTACTCCTACTTAGTTATTAGTTTCTGCATGATTGAAGTTCTACTACAAATGATGAGCAAATCTGGTTGGTCATGTTCTGAATGCATTATTTACAACTGCAGAGTTGCTGCAATTCCTTTTTGGATTCCACAAATTGGTATGACATTTAGCAGTTTCGATGAAGCTTGGAACTTTTGGGTTACATATGGTGGCCGGATGGGTTTTGATGTTCGAAAATGTTACACAAACACGAGTCCTCTTGATGGATTGGTAACATCGAGTAGGTTTGTTTGTTCAAATCAGGGTTCTCAGACTGAAAATAAAAACTTCAGTGTTAGCAAGCGTAATCGAGCTCACACAAGAACAGGTTGTAGAGTTCGCATGGGCATTACTTTTGAAAGAGAAAATAGGACTTACAAGGTACATGACTTATTTGTTGAGCACAACCACATTCTCCAAACTGCTCAAACTAGTCATCTGATGCCGTCACAGAGAAACATTTCTAAGCACCAAGCTATTGATATTGAGGTGGCTGATGATTCCGGTATTGCACCTAAAGCAGCACATGAGTTTCTTGGTCGGTATGTTGGTGGATCAGCTAACCTCGGGTACACCCATCGTGATCATAAGAATTATCTACGTACTAAACGTCAAAAGAGAGATGTTGTATGGTGAGGCTGGAAGTTTGCTAAAATATTTTCAAGATAAAGTTGTGGAGAATCCCTCATTTTAATATGCAATACAAATGGACTGTGAAGAGCAGATATCCAATATATTTTGGGCTGATGCAAAGATGATTGTTGACTATGCTCACTTCGGCGATGTCATCACATTTGACACTACTTTTGGAACCAACAAAGAATATAGACCATTTGGTATGTTTGTAGGTTTCAACCAATTTAGAGAAACTATGGTTTTTGGTGCAGCTTTGATGTATGATGAGACTTTTGAGTCGTTCAAGTGGTTGTTCAATGCATTTTTATCAACACATAACCAAAAGCAACCTCAAACAATTTTCACTGATCAGGACTTTGCTATGGGAAAGGCAGTGGCTGCGGTCTTCACTAGTGCTTGGCATGGTTTATGTACTTGGCATATATCACAAAATGCATTAAAACACTTGAGTTCTCAGAACGAAGAAGAGTCCGAGGATGAGGAAGAGTCAAACATCCTAGCAGATTTCAGTTCTTGCATGTATGAGTATGAACAAGAGGCAGATTTTGAAGAAGCATTTGATGCTATGAGAGGAAAAGTTAGTAAATCAACTTGGTTGGACAGCATTTACATGTTGAAACATAAGTGGGCTGAGTACTACATGCTAGGGGTTTTTTCAATAGGAATGCGAAGTACACAACTAAGTGAGAGCTTGAATAATGCATTGAAGGGCCATTTGAAATCAGATCTTGACGTCATTAGGTTCCTAAAGCGTGTGGAGCATGTTGTTCAAGACAAGATTGATAAGGAGTTACAAGCTAAATTTGAATCTAGAAAGAAGCAGCCAAGGATTAGGATGATGGCACCTATATTGATACAAGCAAGTATGGTTTATACACCTCCAATATTTGAAGTCTTTCAAGCTGAATATGAAAAGTGCTTGGCTGCCTACACAACAAGTTCAAATGCAAGTAATGAATTTGTCATTGCAATTGGAGCTCCTAAAGGGACATTGACAAATGAAGAAGAGCGCAAGGTTATAGTCAACCCAATCGAGCAAATGGTCTCATGTAGTTGTCGACTCTTTGAGAGAATTGATATTTTATGCAGGCATGCATTGAAAGGCCTCGATCTGGTGAACATTAAGCATTTGCCTGAACGATACATTTTGAAACGATGGACTCGAGATGCAAGGTCAGGTATTATCCAAGATATGAATGGGAGGGAAATAGTGGAAAATCCTAAGTTAGATGCTACACTTCGGTACAAAAATCTTTGCAAAATATTTATTCCATTGGCTTCACGAGCTGCTGATTTTGAAGACTGTCATTTTTTTGTGGAAGAGACACTTCATACTGCAAGTAAGCAGATTGAAGAAAAAATCAAAGGAACTCCTAACATGAATGTTGAAAACTCTAGTGTTCAAGAAACATTCATCTTACCTGGCCAATATACACATGTGGCTGGTCTAAAGAAGAAAGAAAAGCCAAAAGGTGGATCAAAACGAAAGAAATCTTGGACTGAAAAATTTCAGAAGAAAAAGAAAAACAAAGGGAACCAGAAGAATACAAGCAAACCTGTGCAACAAGAAGATGGAAGTCATGTTCCAGAATCACAAGCATATGAATCAATTTCTAGTTTTACCCAAATTCTTATGGTATGCTTACAGTTTTCTTTTTCCATAAAAATAGCATTATGTGATTTGAGAATAACTTCATATTTTTTCTCTATTTTCTCTGTCTTTATTTTGGTCTCTGTATTCCTCTCTGTTTTCAGAGTTCAAATGTTGTTCAAGATGTCAGTAATCCTTATTCCTTAGAAGGGATAGATGGCTGGGAATTTTAGCAAAACTTTAGTGTAAGTATAGGTCAATTATAAGTTGAATTGACTTGATAAATTATAATCTATAAATTATTTTGTTTGCAGGTTGACCAAAGGCATGACTTGTATTGGATGATACAGGCTTTTGTATTTGAAATGGGGAAGACCTTCTTATGTGCAAAAGGATCCCCACTAATCATACTCTCTTTTGTGTTAAGCATATGCTCTTTGTGGATGCAAGGCTGCTGCTGGTTGATGGAAGCTTTTGTATATGAAATTAGAAATAGAGAACCTTGGTATATAGAAAAGGATCTCAGTTTAGCATATGTCTTTTTTATATGCAAGCTTTTGTATTAAGCTCTCAAATTGCAGCAAACGCATGTAGCTTTGCTCCATTTAATTGCATTATAAGATGTATGTATTCTCTTCTCTGTTATTTGTAACTTCTCCTAAAGAAGCAGATGCTAACAGCAGCACTTGGGTAGGGAAGGAGAAAAAAATGGCTGATCCTGGCCATTCATGGCCTTTTGAATGGGTCAGATGCAGCTACTGCATAACTTGCAGTACCAGTTCTAATTGCACGTGATCCAGGTCCCCGGCCGGCCGGGGTTCGGGATCCACCGAGTAGCTTGCTACTCCCTCTGTCACAAAAATTGAGGTCATTCCCGTTTTCTAAGAAGTCAGTTTTTTTAAACTTTGATCAATTATATATAAAAGGATATTAATATTTATATTACATAATTAGTATCATTAGATAGATAGTTGAATATACTTTTATAATAAAATTATTTAGAAATATAAATGTTACACGTATTTTCTACGAATCTAGTCAAAGTTGAGAAAGTTTAAACCGTACGTATCACATATTGTGTGATGATGGGAGTACTAGCTACCCCGCAATCCGCATATTGCATATGCCGACCTGCGTGCTCAGCGTACGTACGTCCGTCCTCGTGCCGACCGGGATCATGCGCACTGAACTGCACGTACGTCCATCGGCGGCATGCATGCATGTGTTTGTGTGGGGGAAAAACGACGGTCGTTCGTCGCTGTTTGTTCATATATGCACGTCACGTCTGCCTATTTGGCCATTGCCATGCCCTCTCCTCGTTTTCATGCAATGCGTGCATGCAAGCGATTATATTCCAACTACTACTATGATCGATAGGCAGAGGCAGCGTGTTTAATTTGGAGACAAAAATTCAATTCGTGGCGTCGTTATTTTCTGGAAGCCCAATTTCTTTTCTGGAAGCCCTCTCATCGCTCGTTTCCAGAAGCTGCAACGCCGCGCCGCCGCCGCCGGCGGTTGGCCTGTGCCAAACTTTGCTTTGGACCAGTCAAGGTCTCAAGTACTATATACCATCTCGATCTGGCTGCATGCATGTAGTCACGTCGTCTCCGGTCGACTAGTAGTAGTAGTATATACTACCATCCCCAGATGCTGAGATGCATATGGCTTCCGATCCGTGTGCCGAGGTCCAGGGTTAAAAAAACCGGTCGGTAAACTGCGGTTTACCGCGGTTACCGGGCTAACCGGGCCGGACCGGTTCCGGTCCGGTCCGGTTAGGTATTCCCCAAATTTAAATTTAAAATTTGAAAAAAAATACTAAAAAAATTTCTAAAAATAGTTCATGATTTATAGAAGCTAATGGTGTAAAATTTTTTCAAATTCGAGTTCGTTTAGTATTTATTTATACGTATAGAAGTTTTTGGCGCATCTCCTCCATCTTTCGATGCCCGTTGCTTTTGGCGCCGCCGCCCATCCTCTCCTATGGTGTCGCGCAGGTAGACCTCTCAGCAGGCGAAGCTCCTGGTGCAGGGCCGACCTTCCCAGCGGCGGCCCTCCCCAGCGTGATGCCCTCGTGAGATGACCGTGTTTGTCAATGGCGATGAGGATAGGAAAGAGGATAACATACGGATCCCACATGTCATTATCTACTGGAATGAATTTGAGAGCCTTGTTTTATGTAGTCTTGCTGAGGATAGCAACACGGAAAACACAGCCCCTAAAAGTAAGTGGCTACCTAAATAGAAAAGTAGGGGTATGTTTTAGGTAGTAGTGCTAGAGATGCTATAAGATAAATAGATGCACGACGTTGTAGGAACACAAATAAATGTGCGCCATCAGTCTTAGTGGGAGTTTCATAAAAAATTCATATGCATTTAATAGGCTGTCATATAAATATTTTTTATAATGTTTTCAGGAACAGAGAGAAGATGTGAGTTTCATGTAGATGAAGATTTCTTGGTTTGGTTTCCACCTGTAGGTGAGTCACATGATTAGATGTTTATGAAATAAAAGAATGAATCTATACATTATTAAGAGTGATTGTTTCATCCATATTTTATTGTATTCTATGAAAATTATCCACTAAGGAAGGCCTTACGGTGGATAAGCACTCGCATTGCCCTAAGTGACATTTCTTGACAAGTTTAGAGGCCGCTAATGTATTTAACTCATGGTCATATGTCCAAGGGGTAGTTCATGGGTTCCATTTCCCGGACAGCAATTGGGTTCAATACTGCAAAGGCAACAGTGGGGAAAAAGTGACTGCATTCGAGTGGAGACGATGGGGTGGAAGAAGAATGGGGCAAGAAGAACATACTACCTCCATCCCTAAAAGAGTATCGCTATGGGATTCGTGCCGGTCAATCTTTCTTAAGTTTGACTAGGTTTATAAAAAATATTAACAATATTTGTATCTCTAAATAAGTTTATTACAGAAATATATTTTAATGATTTATTTAATGATACTAATCATGCACCATAAATATTAATATCTCTTATATATATTTGATCAAACTTAAAAATGTTTGACTTTTCGGAAAACGAGAATAACATTCTTCTAGGGAATGAGAGGGTGCAGAAGAGAAGCCGGGGTAGAAAGAGAGTGCTGGGATAAATTGAAAAGCCTATGGCATCACCGTCCTACTTGGCTGCCCCCTGGGCCGCTCAATCCAACCACCTAGTGTCTGCTGTCGATGCCAGAATCCAACTTGTAATCGACAACACATAGAAAAGGAGGGTCAGCGGAGAGGAAGACCACAGTGATGGATTGGTCTCTACACCTTCATGAGGTTCTGCTCTACACCCTACAGGGATTGCACATTCTAGGAAGGAGGAGTTGTTAAGAGCATCTGGAGGAGTTCCCAGTGCCTCCATCTATCCCCATAAAATTGCTATTTTGGGATTGCTATGTTTTTTTCTTGCTCCAGTAATTCCTCAATACCTTTTTTTTTTGTGGTGGCCACCGATATTTTCATCAACCCTCAAAGAAAGGGAGAGATACAACTCCCATAATACCACGAGGACCGTCTCAGCTACCACTTTTTAGCCATATTTTTTTCCTATACTTCAGTGGGACCTACTTTTCATATGTGTATTAGAGGAGAATATTAGAGTATTGTTGTAGCAACTCCTCCAATAAATTTAGAAAATGATATTGAGCTATCCCAAAACCATGTTGGAACTGCTGGAGATGATCGCCGAGACCTGCCTAGGGCACCGCAACGATGAAAGTGGTTTCAGATAAGCGGATAATGCCGCTGCAACTTTTCCACCGGGATAACGAAGGTTACCTAGAGTGACAAATCAGACACAGACAGCAACAAAATATCAACTAGTGGACTACTACTAGCATGTCACGTAGTATGCATATATTCATTCGCATCGGTCCAGGTTTTGCTAGGTTGGAGATGACGCTATCATATCATAGATTAGGTTCTTTTTTTTGACGTTAAATCATAGATTAGGTTCTCGGATTTATATATGTAGATACAATTGATGCAGCCAGCGGCTGTCATATTCTTGGGTAAATCCTTGCACCAACTGCTGCTTTTGTGTCAGTTCTGGCTCTGCGCAAGTGCAGCCACAAATTTCACAAAACAGCGCTGTTTTCTCACTTGAAAAGTCTCAAAAACAAGAAGAAAAGCAACAAAATTTGCTACTGGAAGAAACATGCATGACGCACACAATAGGGAACAACTACAGGACAGCTCAAACAGTAGCTTTGGTGTGTCATGGGCTCATGGCAGAAAGGCAAAGGCCTGTGGGACGATTGGTTGCCCTTGCCCATGTGAGAGTGAGACTCCGACGTCAGACGCTCAGGTCCTCTTCTGACTGGGAAGACCACACGTCGTCGGCGTCTTGGGCCGAGGAGAAGAGGTCCATATGCAGAGCTCGCCGTAGAAGAACGTCGTCCTGCACGGACGGCGGCGGCGCGCGCGCCCTGCTGCTGCTGACGGTGTCGTCGGGGGAGTCCGTCGGCGGGCGGGCGTCGGCCTCGGAGCGCATGGACATGAGCGGCCAGAACACCGCACGGACGGAGCTGAAGCTCCCGGGGCGGCGGGGCCGGCTGCGGGTGCCGCCCACCTTCATCTTGCCGAGCGCGCGGCGGAGCTGCTGCGCGGGGCTCCGGTTCTTGAAGAGCGCTCCCGGCGGCCCCGGCAGGCAGTGGCCGTTGCATGGCTTGCACTCTACGCAGCACAACGGCATTGCAATTGATCGATCGAGCGCAATGATGATTTCAGCTGGTGTGTGATCGATCGATCGATCGATCGTTGGATGCGACCGGTGATTCAGAGGCCGGAGCGCAGTGGTTGTTGCACGATGATTATATATGATGGTGAATTGATGCCGAGCGCGGAGTGGGCATGGCCGATGGGTGGAGGTGACGTTCACGTAGGTTGGCAGAGTGGTGGGGGGACACGAAGACGATGGAAGTAGAGGTGGACAGGGGATCTTGCAATTGCTAATGCATTGCTAGCTATGGATGATGAGATGGATGGATGTTTTCCATTTCATTTTCATTCTTGGTGCTGCGTGCAATTCTGTCTATACATTGGCATGACAAAAAACGAATTCTCTCTCAGCTCGCGTACGTATTAGGCCCGCTGTCCATGGATGCGGTGATGGATCGAAAAGGAAATAAACCGAAATGGCTGTCCGGGCGGGCTGGGTGCCCACGCATCTGGGGGCGTGGGCGGAAATGAATGATGCGACCGGGGAGATCCATCGAGCGGAAGCGGACACGCGCGACGCGACCCCTCTCCTCTCCTCTCCTCTCCTCTCCTCTCCTCTCCTCCCGGGTGGCGCGCGAGATGATGCGCGCATGTGGCCGGCGTTGAGATGCACTAGCTCACCGATCCGGCCGGCGCGGCACCCAACAGCGCTATCTACTCAAACACGCCACCGTATCAAGGAGCGGTGCGTGCACACGTGTGGTCCGCACGAGACGGACACCGCCGGTGTGCAGTGGTAGTTGGCTCGTGGCTCTCCGGCCAACCGACCGCCAGAACACCCGTCTTAACTGCCGCTGATCCTACACGCACTGTGCTTTGACTCTTGTATACTACGTACTAGTAGATAGTAGTACACAGCACTGCCACTGCACACCTAGTTATATTAGATTTAATGTTACTTACTTCCTCTGTCTCCAAATATAAGGCATGCACGTATTTCAAAATTCAAATTTTGTTATCTTTAACTAACAATTAGCCTAATTATATCAAAAGTTTATATTACAAAAAAAAATAGTTATATTAGATTTGTATTTAGAAATGCTTTCTCATTATCAAACTTTTATTCTTATAAATTATATATTATAAGACATATTATAGGTCAAAATATGTTCTTGAAGACCGCACCAAGTCAATCGCGCCTTATATTCGGGGACCGAGCGAGTACTTTGTATCATAAATGTTTACACTTTTTATATAAATTTAGTCAAAGTTTAAATTGTTTGACTTCTCGAAAAACGAAAATTACATTCTTTCGTGAATGGATGCTGACCGGAGTGTACAGTATAGACTAGTATCCCATTGGTACGTAGTGCTGGGGTCAGCAATCAGCGTACATAACTACAGAATATGTACGGTGTGGATTATATTATATCTCTAGCATCAATGCCTGATAAATCCATCCACTTGACCCAACCGAACCTTCTATGTTGTCATTTGGCAGCGCGCGGCAGAATGATGGCACTCGAGCAGGGTTTGCAAAGCGGCAATCATGCCACGTATGGGCCTCACTCTCTCACTCACTCACTCACACACACAAAAAGCTCACTACGCACTCCAGTCTCCGGTAGTAGTCCCGTTCGGCACCTACTCTACTCTAATATACTCCTAATTAAACAAACACTGCATGCATGAGGCAGGCTAGGACACACATCATCTCAGGAGTCCAGATTGAACCAATCGCCCTCAACTCCAGCTGCCAAGCAGCGTGTAGCCTAGCTACGACCTGCCTCTCCCTCCTTGTCGACAGGGTTCTCGGGTTACAATAGAATTGTTAGGCGAATCTCGGAAATTTCAGACCGGGGATTTACTTGTTTCGACCGGTCAAAATGTTAGATTTGAGCTCGTATTGGGCTGAATTCTAGTCAGGATTTAATCAAGCTAGACACACGAAGAGTAGTTTGATAATTAAGTTAGCACTTTTATATTAAAAAGGAAAAAACTTTCAGGTTTGTGTGAACTTTGAATATACTAAGACTGAAGATTCGAATTTAGCCAAACCGCTATGATTTTGTTTTGGACGTTACCGAGGTGGGTGAATTTCTTCGGACCAAATCCTAGGACACTCGGCACCTGCACTGAGACTGAGAGAGATCCCTAGAGCTCCCAGTCCAGGGGTGGTAGCTAGGCCGGTGGTTGCGTTGCGTCCTCGGCCTGATCGCCGGTTAGGTTGATCTTGGCGCGGACCGGAACAGAACAGCCGGGACGGCACCGCCAGTACGCTGCCACTGTTGTCGATCAGGAGAGCAGAGGAGCCGGGCGGATGCATGGAGATGGAGGTCTCCTCCTCCTCCTCCTCCCATCTCCTGCTAGGCTAGGCTAGCTTAGCGGTGGTGTTCCGGCAACCACTGGCAGGAATGATCCCGTCCGTCAGCCTGGCCGTCCGGCACAGAATCATTAGCGCGCGATGATGCCTTGCCTGCTCCAGAAAACGCTGAACCAGCCCCAGCCGGGACGCGAACCGAATCATTCGCAATCAGCTCGCCGTCGCTCTCGCCGATTGAAAACGCAGCCAGCAGGTCCAATCCAATCACAGGCAGGCAGCCTCAGCAATAAGAGCCGCCGCTGCTGGATGCTGCTCCTGTTCCACTTCGCCGCTGCAGCTGCAGTAAAAAACTGAAAACGGTCATGTCGTCTGAATCTCTGCTCATACACGACGTATGATCTCTACAGTGCCGCTAATCCCTGCGGCGTCAGCTGTGCAACTGTTGCACAAGTGCAAGTTCCCAGCGAGAGGAGAAATAAAAGTTTTATAGCACATAAAGGAGAGAAAAAAAAACAATTAAAAATACTAGTGTCACGGAAGTGAGAGATAAAAGTTTTCGTATAAGAAGTCGTTGCGTTTCGAGTGCTGCATGCGTCGCCCCCACAGCCACAGGAGGATCAAAGCAGATCCCTGTGGTTTTCAACAGAGAGGCAGCTAGCGAGCGTCGTGTCGTAGACTTGGGATTGCATGGCCCCTGTTGGCTGCTGTTGTCCCCTGCCACCGTACCGCACCAAAAGCTGCTGCCTCGCCGAATGCCTTTGCATTGCATGCACGGTTCTGTGTCACGGACTCACGGTTCACACTCCAAACAAAAGCCAAATGCATGCACCTCGTGTGCTAAATTCGACCTCTGCTGAGTGACGCCCGGCTCGGACGGAGAAAATTCAGAATTGAGCTCGATCGCCACGACCACGGGGACAGACACAGACAGTGAGCGCCGCCCGGTACGGTGGTACGGGCTGGTGAAAAGCCGGCTCTCACTGATGAATTGAATCACTGTGATGTCTGTCTGCGTGCTGGAGTAGGAGTAGCTAGCAGCTCTCTTCGCTTTCGGTCAGTCACCTTTGTGGAGTTGGGGACCCTGTCCTCTCCTCTCCTACCTCTACCTTCTCCTCCATAGCGGCGGGTCTCCAGTCCCGTCCAGCAGAGCCCAGACCAGACACGGCCTTAGGTTTCAGAACCTAGAGATTGTCGATGGATTTCAAATTATTTGACTTCGTGCCGTGTCTAATCAATCCATTGTCCCGGCATCAAAATGGAATGGACGGAGGCTGTGCGCCTCTCTCACTCTCACTGACCACGAAATGGTATGCTGACACTTGAAGAATTTCACTCTACGTCTTGTTTAGTTTGCCTCAAAGTTTCAAGTTTTTTCACTCTCTCTCCATCACATCAATTTTTAACCGCTTGCATGGAGTATTAAATGTAGGTAAAAAAAATAACTAATTACACAGTTTAGTTGGAAATCACGAGATGAATCTTTTGAGCCTAGTTGGTCCATGATTGAACAATATTTGCCAAATAAGACGAAAGTGGTACTATTCATCGGGTTGAAATTTTCTTCAATCTAAACAAGGGCCTAGAAAAAAAAAATTTATCTCACACGTAACAAATCTGTCAAAGAAACGTCAGGTGCTATAATAAGGATTTACTGCACACGATCCATTTTGCACATTCCATGGAAGTTTGCAGTAGAAACGCTCGAGCGGATTTACGCTATATTCCTGCTAAGCAAGCTAGTTAGGAGTGCATTCTTAAGTACAGTAGTCTCTTTTTGTAGTAGTGGAGTGAACTTTAATTATTATTATTATTATTATTATTATCAATACGAAACAAGAAAGCAAAGACGGCCACAGCACACTACAAAGGTGCAGACGCCAAACGGATTGTGGTAAGCTGCCACTCGCGCTTTCCCACGGCACCACCTTTCTTCTGCTCCCACCCGCGGCAAACCTTTTCCGCCATAAAAAGTGCGCGCACGGCGCCGCAGCTCATCACTAGTCACACAGCTCCACACTCCCCTCATCCTGGCGCTGGCACTGGCAGTGGCGGTGCAACGCTAGCGGAGGATGAGCTCCTGGTTCCACAGGCTGCGGCGCAAGACAGCCGGGGCCGGGGCGATCGCGAGCGGCGGCACCGAACCCCCGGCGCCGCCCCCCTGCTCCCCGAACAGGGCGTCCTACTACGTCCCGAGCCGGGACCGCGCCCTCGCCCTCCCGCGCCGCCCGGCCGCCGCCAGCGAGGACAACCCCAAGCTCCGGGACACCCGTTTCCCCCCGTGCAGTCCGCAGCCGAGCGACATCGTCTTCGACGTCGTCGCCGCCCGCCGCGACGACCGGTTCAGCGCCGCCGCCGCGCCGGAGCTCAAGCTGCGGCCCATCCTCACGAGGCCGCCGCCCAGCGCCGACGGTAGCAGCAGCGCGGCCGCCTCGCCCACGGGCAGGGCGCGCCCACCACGGTTCCACTTGGACGCCGCGAAGGGTGGGCCGGCGCCGGACAACCATAGCCGGAAGGCGGAGGAGGCCAGCAAGCGGAGCCAGGGCCGGAGCCGGAGCAGGCGGCGGCGGCTGCGGCGCGCCGGCAGGCTCCGGTGGGTGTACGAGAGCCTGGTGGTGGTGAAGGACTCGGCGGACCCCGAGGAGGACTTCCTGGAGAGCATGGCGGAGATGATCGCGGCCAACGGCGTGCGGTCGCCGCGGGGCCTGGAGGAGCTCCTCGCCTGCTACCTCGCGCTCAACGCCGCCGACCACCACCGCGCCATCGTCGCCGCGTTCCGCCGCGCGTGGCTGCACCTCCACCTGCACTGCGCGCCGCCGCCGACGCCACCGAGCGAAACGCGCTGCATGCATGAGCATGACTCGTGCGTCGTTATAGATTAGCTCTAGCTAGCTAGTGTTCTTCCTCAGCCTCGAACTCACCGATCGCTGCACGGAGCTAGATGCAAAGATCGCAACGTGCCTGCTCGATCGATCTGCTGTACAGTGTGTATGTATGATCCGGGACGCGCGCGCGTTCATGTGGAATTGTGGTGTGTGCGCTACGGTGGTTATGAGCTACTAGCACAGTTCCTGCTCAGATCGTCGAAAAGACCGGCTGCTTTCGTTTTTTTCGCTGCGTCGAAACTTCACTCTTGTTTGGTTGTTGTTGATGACGATGTGATGGTGCAAAGCTGAAGGATCGATCCGTCGATGGGTTGTGTCGACCGTGTGCCGACTTTACACATCAGGCTGCTCAACTTGCGTCAGGGAAAAAATTGGAATAACTCGAATCTTTTTGTGTTCTTCTATCTATGGACCGATGCTATGGACAATAGGTCAATAGCTACTCTACTTTTTTCTAGTTTAGGAGATATAAGCTCCACAAATTCATGGGTAAATTAGAGCCACGGGTAACCAAAACTGTTTATCACTGCACGCTCGCCCTCTTTAATTTGTTTGTGTTTTAACACAATAGCCATATAGATACCCTGCTTATGTTGCACTTGATACTTTATATACTCCCTCCATCCCAAATTATAAGGCATTCCAAGAATCTTGGAGAGTCAAAGCATCTCAAGTTTGACCAAATTTATATGATAAGATAATAAGATTTTATGATACCAACTATATATCATTAGGTTCTTTATTAATTATATTTTTATAGTATATCTATTTGATGTCATAAATCTTTGTAATTTTTTCTATAACATTAGTCAAACTTAAGATCCTTTGACTCTCCATGAATCTTGGAATGACTTATAATTTAGGATTGATGGAGTACCTTTTTCGTATCCCAAATCACACTTTTCCCCTTGCATAGCACCTCATAGAAATAGATATTACTGTTCCCTTTTGCATACATGGATAGGTGGTGTGAGTGGCGATACCGCGATACACATCATGACATTATAGCTACTTTGAGATATTTTTACAGTGACAGCAGGTAACTTAGTTGCAGACTTGGGGTTATTTGAATTAATTTTATGAATAATGTACACGGGTAATTTAGATGCAGAATTGGGAGTTATTTTTACAATATTTTAACAACAAAGAAGGTGTGTAACTTACCAGCTGTTCGGCTGATGGTTTCTGTGGCTGATAAGCCGCCTGATGCTGATTTGTTGTGAGAGAAAAACACTATACCATGGCTAATAAGCTGGGCTGATGCAATTTATTTAGGGATTGCCTTACATTATCCTTTTTATAATGTCATTTCCGGTATTTACTTCAAGTTATTTTTCTATTGTAGAGGACACGACTAATTTGATGTCAAAATTTAGGATGTTAGTTGGATTAGTTTTCATAGAGGATATGTGGGTAAATTAAATAAATTTTAGGGCGTCAGTTTGGGTTGTTTTTCATAATGGTAGATGCAGGTATTTTAGATACGGATTTAATTAGGGGTTACTTTATATATTTTTAGAACGACCAAGTAGGAAATTTCTTCTTTTTTTGAAAACACAATAGATCCAATGGGGACTCTCTTGTCCATAATGATAAGAATGGATGACCATGTGTTTCTATTTTTTCAGAATTTATATAATTATTTTGTTATTCTATTGTGTCTCGTGAGGATTAATGTTAATGCCTCAAAAGGTGTCTTAACATTGTTTTCCACCCCCACTCATATTTTTCATTTGATTTCCTCATATTTGTTTGAGATAGGTTGAGCTAAACTTATATGGATAGTTGTTCGGCTGGTGGATAAGCCGGCTGATGCTGTTTTGTTGTGAGAGAAAAACATTGTACCATGGTTGATAAGCCTGGCTGATAAGTTTAAGCGAACAAGACGATTATCTTATCTTTTTGTGCTACACCACCGAAGTTTTCACCAGAGAGTGGCTCCAAAGTGGGTGTTTTTTCTGGATGCAGTCATATAGAACTCATTAGTCATATAGAATTCATCAGGATTTCTAGCTACGGTCATATAGAACTCATCAGGATTCCCCCGTGCATTGGAGCTTAACACGTTGATGTTGTTTTTAGTCGTCTAGAGTGTTACAACTCACTGAAAAGTTGGGATTTATCCGGTGCATAACTCTGGTGCACCACCAGAGCTATCCAATGATCTTGATTTCAGTGAGTTAAGTTTGCAACAACTAATTTATATTTGGGGGCTATATATACTTGCTCTCTTGGTCATGGGGATTGGGGAGCCCGGCCTCTTGGATACTTGGAAAGCCTCATATACATAATAGAGCATAAATTGAGGATCCACTATCATAGAGGTGCTTGGGATTGCATATGTGGAGAATGAGAGTAACATTCTAATGATAAGTTTGAGAGATTGATGAAGTGGCACTAGGTGGTTGATTTGTAAGCGGGTTTGCTTGTTACTCTTGGAGTTTGTCGCCTTCTAGACAGTTTGGAGCTGCAGACTCTGTTGAAGCACTACGACAAAGATTGTGTAGGTTCTCAAGAGGTGATTTTGTTGAGGGGCTCTTGTGCTTATCCCCACCGAGAAGGTGAAGAGCAGTTGTAGTGGGCATCAAGATATTGAGTAGCACATTGGTTCTATTGAGTTCAAAGATCAAGCTCTTAAGATACCGAGACAACCTTGCGGGGTCAACATTGGGCTTACCTTACACATAGATTAGGGGTGATTGACAAGTTATTGATACTATAAGATGGTATAAATTCTTCTATCTTCATATATCGTGAGTATCTATTGAGGTCAAGTTCGTTTCATTTATACTTTATGTTGTTTACATTCATAGACTTGAATTGCTTACTTGTCACCTTAGGGTGCAAACCTCACTAATTAAGTAGGACTATATGTGGTTCTAATAAAATCTGCCTAGTGTGTTTGTTTTTAGTGATCACCGTTATCCACGCTCATTTAGCTGGTTCCTTATATCCTACACATTCATACCTTAATGAACAATGGTGGGGATTTTATTGAAACTAGGGGGGGCAATGCCCCTACCTCCAACACACCCTGACCAATAGCACATCTTCTATTTCTCTATAACATGCCTAAAACTTCCGAAAGGTCTTCTGGAAGCCATATCACCCTCACCAAACTATGAATTAGGCTATCTATATAGGCAAATTGAAGGCCTCAACAAGTACACATCTAGAGGGTTCATCTTATTGAATCCATTTGAGGCCACCTTGAGGTTGCGTTGGCCGACACAAGAACAGTGTGGGCTGGTCTTTTCTATGTTTGGGTTTGGTCTTCACGTGTTTCTTGCTATGGCTTCCATAATATCCGTGTAGGCCTTCATTGGTCATCGACACATTGTTAATTCTTAATCCTACTATCCAAACAAATTAAAGCATATATCTCCGATGAAGATCAGATGAATCCCGTCGAAGATCTAGGATTGCGTAGTAGTGAAGTAATGCCTGGAGTCGTCCTAAGCCTTAGGACTTTCCTGGAAGTCGTGTCAGGGGGCACGTTGTTGGCACCATCCAATGCCAGGTCGTGCTTGGCCTGGTCCCTTCTAGTAAAGCTTCATATGTGGTGACTCAGAGCCTTTTCCTGGTCATGCCAATAAGTCCTCATTTTGAGGTAGTTTTACCTAATTTTGCAACATACTCTGGAAAAACACAAGGTGTATTACAAGGATAGTGTTAGCACCAATGATATAAATTTAATGAATTTACAAGCATGAAATTGTTAAATATATATATTAAAAAATTTACACTACCTCACGACAAACACTTCATAATATGTTTTGCATACAGAAGATGGGACTTGTTGAGATTGGCATGCTCAACAGAAAGGAAGCTCTAATCCAAGGTCTAATTTGGAAGCAAGTAAGAGGCAAACCCAGTGATAGAAACCCCTCATGAAAAACTAAATGGCTCATTCAAACGATATCCTCATGTATTGCTTACCTTGGAAAAAAAAGTCTAGAGAATTTGAGTTTTCAAACTAGCTCTAAATATGGAACCATAATTTGTCTCTTCGACTATTGCTACGCTATAGTGCCGATCTCAATAAGCCAAAGAAGTTACGGCTGAGTAAACAAAAACAACAGATTTTGTATTAATTGTAAACAAAGCAAAGATGAGCCCTCGTGGAAACAAAAGCGAAACGATAATGATATAGAGCATGCGTACGTTCCGTCCGAATGGACCCGCCACACACAGAACGACTCGACCGCCCTCATCCGCTCCAGTAACGCTTTCCCTCATCCTCATCCTCACTCTGCCGCTTGCTCCCCCATCCCTACACCGGCTCCCGCGATCGCGCATAAGCTCGCCCGTGCTTCCTCCTTCCCTCCCCCTCCGCGAACTCCATGAGACCCTGCGCTCCCCAGCAACCTAGCTCCCGTGCCCCCCCACCGGAGACGAGGACGGCGGCGGCGGCTCCGACGAGGTAGGTCGGTCCTTCTCTAGATCTGAGCCCCCTCTTCTCCTCCTTCTCCTCTGGATATGAGCCCTCATCCTCCTCTTTCTCTTCCTCCTCTAGATCTGAGGGACACGGTGGTGGCTAAGGTTCCAGCGAGCTCTGGGGTCCTTCCCTCCTCCCTTCGGCGAGCTCGGAAGTGATGGGCTAGGGCTAGAGCAGCCTGTACATCAAATCCATCTCTTTGCTGTTCCGTACGCCCTTTTGATGTTTTGTCCGTGTTGCAATGGGTTTTTTTATGTTTCAACAAATGATTTTCGAATGTTGCAATGAGATTTTTTGGGTTGTTGTAACGGAAGTTTTCCGAATAATGGCCCTATTTTCTATGTTTCATGGTTGATTTTTGCGATGTTGCAGTACATATTTTTGATGTTGGAGCACGTAATTTTCGATGTTGTAGTACATAATTTTCGATGTTACAGCACATAATTTTTCGATATTGCAGTACATAATTTTTGATGTTGCAGTACATGTTTTTGCGATGTTGCAGTACGTGTTTTTGCGATGTTGCCGTACATAATTTTTGATGTTGTAGTACATGTTTTTCGATGTTGCACTGCATATTTTTACGATGTTGTAGTATTCATATTCCGATGTTGCTACGCATAATTTTTCATATGTTTATAATGTTACACTTGTGTTTTCGTGCTCTTGGAATATGGGACGCGGTGGGGGGAATGGGATGACGCGTGGGGCGGGCGGGTTTGGGAAGGGGGAGCAACGTTCCGTTTTATTTCCGTGGAGGTGGTTTGGAAAGGGCGCGGCATCAGGACGCGCGGGCCGGACGACTACGGGAAGCAAAAGCAACAGAAGAGAAGCTGGCGAACGGTAGTCGGTAACCACGGCATGCACGTCGTCCTCAGGCGGCCCCTGACCCCTGTCCAGTCCAGGATGCGAGGCGAGGCCAGGCTCCCATGCTGTGCTTGATGCTGCCTCAGGTGAAATGGACGTGTCTGTGCTTCTTCAGTTATCCTCGAATCGAGAGTAGGAGTTGCCCTGGCCAGCCGCGCGCTGCAGAACTACAGTGCTGCCCCGTAGCAATAGCATAGCGCACTGTTCAGGCATGGTCACCAGTCACCACTCAAACTCACTCGTGCCACACTTCACTCCACAGTGACAGGCCAAGGCCACGGCAACGCAACAAGCGCTAGCTGATGTCCTCGTCATTCAGCTCGATCAGCTTCGGTCGTCAAGTGGCGAATGTGCTGTCTGTGTGCCGATCGAGCTCGCCGGCCGGCCCCGGCCGTGCGGAAAGGAGGAAATGTGGATATGATGATCCTGATCCTGGCGTAGGAGTAGTAGCCTGCAACTCCAATCCAATGCCGATGGGCCCCGTTTCCTTCCTTCCTTTCTTTTCAGGCGGATAGTGGCAGCAATGAGCAGGGCTGTGTGCGACCTTTATCTTTTCCCAGTTATCAGATATTATTCCATGCTAGCATCAAAAGATTAGGAGGGGAAGAAAAAAAAAAAGGATTCCGTAAAATGATGCAGCCACCATAGCAGGCAGCCATGAATGGAGGCATGGAGCCTACTGCTGCTATACTACAGTGATCTAACAGTGGGAACGCAGAGGAGCATGCAGCAGACCCAACCCAAAAGCTCAGCTGGGGGCTTGGCCTTGCATTGTTCTTGTTCGCAGTCGCCGCAGTTTCAGCAGCAGCAGGTAAGGTAGGTTCGTCAGTGCAGTCCAGGGGCGAGAAGGCAGGCAGAGCGCAGAGGCAGAAGAAATACTCGTAGTACGCATGGCGAGAAGAGGACATGCGCAACGTACAGACATTTCGCCATCTGGCCATCTCGCCCAGGCAGAGGCAGGCCAGCCAGGTCTCACACACCTGCTGCCTGCTGGCTGCTGCCGCGCGCGCGCAGGGGAATGCGCACTAGGGCTGGATATCGAGCCAGCCGTAGTTTTTTTCGAGCTTTTTTAGAAATTGGTATAATCTTATTCATCATTATTTCCTGCATTGTTTAAGACCCAACTTCACGACGAGCCTAACGAGCCGAGCCAAAATTGAAAGTCGTTCCAAATCAAGTCATTTTCATTTTAAAAGATAAATGAGTCCAATCGGAGCACTTTTGTACCGAGCCACAAAGCCAGCTTAACGAGCTTTTTATCCAGCCCTGTGCGCAGCGCTCGTGATGATGGACCTGACCTGACTGATGGACGATGATGGGCCGATGGCGAAGGCCGCGTGGGCATGGGCATGGGCTGGGGGCGAACGGAAAGCTCGAGTCTCGCTTTCAGCTTTGAGGAACCATGGGAATGGGACAAAGTTGGTGTGGTGTGGTAGGTTTCGGTCGCCGTGCTCGTCCTTCAATTTCGTGTCAGGTGTTGCCGTGTTGGCGTGGACAAGGACTGCAGCCTGCAGGACGGGAGGAGCCGAGCGGTGGTGGTGGCTCGCCGCTGGCAGGCCGGCTAAATCTGATATATAGGCCCATGTTCGTCCGCCCTGCAACTGAACGTATGGGCCAGTGTTTCATGGAACGAACGGCCTCTGCGTCTTTGTTCTTTCTTTCTCCTCCTCCTCCGCCTCTCTCTGAGATTGGTGTTCTTGCCCCTGCTTTGAAATCTACTTGTTATTTTATCTTTATATTTTTTTTTCCAACTTTGTGGTTTATTTTGTTTTTAATTCCGAAGCCACCATTTGCCACTCTACAACTCTGTTAGTTGAAGGCCGAATAAAATGAATTAAATGTGTTTTTTTATAATATTAACCCTTGAGCTTATCCTATCCTTGGTTTTCACCGATGGTTAATTAAGCATGCACTACTTGTTAAACATTGCTTACATTTGAACATTAAACATTCTATCCGATGGTTAAGTAAGCATGTGCTGCTGGTTAAACATTGCTTAGATTTGACGGATGAGTCTCATAAACTAGTGATTAACGATGTTAAGTACATCATCCAATCCGTTGCCCTTCGTTCCTGCTACCAAACAGAAATACATGGTCTCCTCAACCAAACACATAACAGGTCCGTCTCATTCTTGAAAACTAGGTTAAATCCATCTCGTTCCACCACAACCCAGACCAAACACACACGGTAAGTACGAATACTAATGTACTGTATTCTTCATCCGTGCACGTACACTTGACGCATGGAAATGGAATGCTTGGTACGCTATCGCTGGCGTGGAAGGCATAGCCTCGAATATGCCGTCCTATATTCGCAAAAAAAAAAAGGAGAATGTGGCCGGCCAGTAGTGCACGCGTCTCGTGGAGTCGTGGTGCTTAGACTGTCCACGACGTTGAAAAAAAGTCGATGCTGAAAAACTCTCTCTCCTATTTTAGCATCGAGTCATACCATTGTGTGAGATGCTAAGTTGAAAAAACTAAGGGTGTGTTTAGATGAAAAAGTTGGGGTGAAAAGTTACTGTAGCACTTTTCGTTGTTATTTGGTAAAATTTGTCCAACCATGGATTAATTAGACTCAAAAGATTCGTCTCGAACTTTACAGACAAACTATGCAATTAGTTTTTTTTTACCTACATTTAATGTTTCATGCATGCGTTTAAAGATTTGATGTGATAGGTGGAAGAGGAAATATTTTGGGTTCCTGTAGCAAGTGAACGCGGCCTAAGCTAGCACTGAGGCATGTTCTTGCTTCGATGCTGAGATAGTAAAGAAGTACAGTTAATGCTTTCTCATGTACTAGTACTCCGTATCAGGTGCTTTCTCATGCACCATAAATGAAGATAGTGGATCTGACACAAGTTTATCTGGGTGCATGCACGTCGACGCACAACGTTGTGGTGTTTAGGCATTTTCTCAGCATCGATTGGCATGGGCATTAATTTTTCAGCACCGGACACATTGCGGGTTGTCGGTGAGGCCTGGTTTAGTTGGCGAGATTTTCTGGAAAGGTACCGTAACATTTTCGTTGTTATTTAGTAATTAATATTTAATTATAATTTAATTAAGTTTAAAAGATTAATCTCGTAAATTTTGTTTAAACTGTATAATTAGTTTTATTTTATCTATATTTAATATTTTATATATGTGTCTAAAGATTTAATGAGACAGATAATCTTAAAAAAATTTGTCAAACTTTAGGAACAAAAACAGGCCCGAGTAAACTATAGGATCTGATAGATTGCGTATAGAAACAAAAACCTAGGCCTTGTTTAGATTCTAAAGTTTGGCTCCCAAATTCATATCAAAATATTGGCATATATATGGAGTACTAAATATAGATGAAATAAAAAAACTAATTACACAGTTTTGTTGTACTTTGCGAGACGAACATTTTAAGTCTAATTAATCAATATTTGGATAATTATTACCAAATAAAAACAAAATTGCTACAGTGTGACGGGACACTTACTATGCAAACTTTGCCTCTAAAGTTTGCCATCTAAACAAGGCCCTAGAAAACTGGAAATTCTCCTATTCCCCCAGCGCCGCCCCCGGGGAAAATCGGCTGTAGAACAGATGCATGGTTGACATAACGCCTCTTGAATTTAGCTTGGGTGTGTTTAGTTCCACGAAAAGGTGTAAAAAAGTACTGTAGCATGTTTTAGCTTTATTTAGTAAATAGTGTCTAACCGTTGACTAATTAGGTTCAAAACGTTCGTCTCGCAAAGTACAACCAAGCTGTACAATTAGTTTTTAATTTCATCTATATTTAGTACTCAATGCATGTATCGAAAGTTCGATGTGACAGGGAATCTTTTGTTTGCTCAGTACTTTTTTTTTAGAAGTAAACACAGCCCTTGTTTTCTGAAACAGCTAGTACAGTAAAAAAAAAAAGGCGACTTGCAAAGGGTAAGATCACCTCCGAGCATTGCTGTGATAGAGAAGCTAGTACAGTAGTAAGTCACAATTTTTCTCATCTTTGGACGGCTAACAGTAGTTTGAGATAGAGGCCTCGTTCACTTCCCCATCCCAACCCAAAATATTTCCTCTGTTATCCGTTACATCGAATCTTTGGACGCATACATGGAGTATTAAATGTAGGTAAAAAAGATAACTAATTGTATAGTTTATCTGTAAATGTTAGGACGAATCTTTCGAGCCTAGTTAGTCCATGATTGGACAAATTTTGTCAAATAACAACGAAAGATGCTACAGTAATTTTTCACCTGCTTTTCACGAAGCGAACACACCCAGAGATTAGATTATTACGGAGTGCTAGTACTCGCTTGTATAAGAAAGAATGCAATTCTAGCACAGTGTTCTGGTTTTGTATCTTAAGTTCGATCAATTATAGATAAAAAAGTATCAATATTTATGATATCAAATAAATATCATTAGATTAATTACGAAATGTATTTTTATAATAAATTATTTTAGAGCCGTAAATGTAAATAGTATTTGCTAGAAATTTAGTTAAACGTGAACTACTTTTGCTGACACGCAACACGGCAGTTACATTTTTTGGACGGACGTAGTATGTCACTGTCCAGGCAGGGAGAACAGAATTCACGAATGGGCCGTGTTATGAAAATACTGTTGTAGCATTGTAGCATTTTCGTTTGTATTTGATAAAAATTGTCCAAACTTTGACTAATTAGGCTCAAAATGTTCGTCTCGTAAAGTACAACAAAACTGTGTAATTAGTTTTAAATTTCATCTATATTTAGTATTCCATTTATGTACCGATATTTTAATGTGATGGAGAATCTTCGCATAGTGGAATTTGGAGCAGAAGTTAGGAACTAAACAACGCCATGGATAATCTTGATGGACCCTGCTCCTGCTGTGCTGACCTGACCCTTCCAGAACTTGTCCATGCCATGTCGGCGTCGGCGTCGGCGTCCGTCATCACAAAACGCTTCTCGCACGCGTCGCCGCCCGCACCGCACAGATCAACAACCGCTCAAAATTCGGGGGAAGCGGCAAGCGAGAGCAGCAGAGCAGGGCGCATCGCGAAGCGGAGAGATGGAGGCGGCGGCTCGCCTCCCCTCCCCCCTCCTCGTCGTCTCCACCCTCCTCCTCCTCCTCCTCCTCTCGCCTCCGCGGCCGGCGGCGGCGCGCATCCAGCCGCTCGCCACCGCCGCTCTGCGCCGCCTCTACGACACCTCCAACTACGGCAGGCTGCAGCTCAACAACGGCCTCGCGCTCACTCCGCAGATGGGGTAACTGGTGCCTGCCTCTTGCTCTGCCTTCGCGCTTCGGCCAGCGCTAAATCAGTTCCACTACGTTGCGTGTGCGCAGGTGGAATAGCTGGAATTTCTTCGCCTGCAACATCAACGAGACGGTCATCCGCGAGACAGGTTCGGTTCCGGTTCCGGTTCCAGTTCCAGTGTGACCTCCACCTCCTAACTTCCCGCTGCCAAATCCGGACTTGAGCTAGTATACCCGTTTCAAACTTTTGGCCCAATTCGTAATGGTCTTTTATTTAGTGCGCTCCCTGCTGCTCAAAGTACATTCAGATAGGTCATATCATACATAGGTGAATGATTACTGTTGGATACATATGGGACTAGTGTTTGCGTGGTGCGCTACCTTGCCAAAATGCCTCCTCTAAAGCAGAGTTTGCTCAGACATGTTAACCACCTGTTATTGTTGAACAGCTGACGCGCTGGTGTCCACGGGACTGGCTGCGCTGGGCTACAACTTCGTAAATATTGGTACACCACTTGGCTCAACAGGATGGTCTGCTTGGCTCTAGAGACTATTTTGTTTATCTTATCTTTTGTTTGTTGCTTACTTCTTCAGATGATTGCTGGTCCTACGTCAAACGAGGAAAGCAGGTAATGGGAAGCTTTCATTCCATGTTTTCCCAAATTCTGTGTCAATTTGCATTTGACAACATGCGCTGTAGGTAGTGTGTAGTTTACTTGATCATTTATATGTCATAATGTTCAATCTTGGACAAGGCACTGATCAAATAGTCTCATTCATTGCACTTGTTGAATGGCTCATTGTATACATTGTTAGCAAAATGTATGTGTCACCATTTTTCCTGGTTTTGGTTAAAACCGGACCTCGGTACATGTATTCTGAATTGGGAAAATGTCTTATTTTGTATTGCATTGCAATGCCCCTATCTGTATACAGTTTTTTTCTCTGATTTTAGTTTTGGTAAAATATCTTTTACAACACTATATAGCGTTCTAAACTTTTCCATACAACATACCCTCCTTCTGTACTTTTTTTAAGTTCCTCTGTTATTTTATTTTATTTTATTTTATTTTATTTTATTTTAAGAAGTTTTCTCTTTTTAAATGAAGTTTTTTTTAAACATATTAAATGGACTTTATCTGTATGCCTTCATGGGTACCCACACTTTTATTTGTCAAATTATTTTTTTTATAGCAAATTATTTTGCATTCGTTCTGTTCTGGCACATTGGGATGGGTAGACACCCTAGCTCACAAAATTGACTTATTTCAACCCAAAAGGTATATTAATACTGTAACATCTATTCAATTCTAATGGATCTTTCTTGTAACATCTAGGATCAATTGCTGCCTGATCCGAAAACTTTCCCTTCAGGCATCAAAGCCCTAGCAGATTATGTGCATGGAAAAGGTCTGAAACTTGGTATATACTCTGATGCAGGGTAAGTGAACATCTCAATTATGGAATTTCAAATTTCTGTATCTGCTTGACAGTTAACTTATCATTGACAATAATAACTCAACAAGATAAATCTTTCAGGAAATTTACTTGCCAAGTTCGACCTGGATCACTCGGTCATGAAAATGACGATGCTGCGATCTTTGCTTCATGGGTATGAGCAAGAAGCATCCACTGAACTACCGCTCTATAAATAGTTGCTATACAAGATTGATTTAAATTGTTCATGTAAACCTACCTATTTGTGACTTCAGGACTTTAACTATGCTGAACTACCTTTAAACATGAAGATATTATACTTATACATGAATACGAAAATTGTTTCTTTTCAGGGTATTGATTACCTGAAGTATGACAACTGCTACAATTTGGGAATAAAGCCACAGAAAAGGCAAGAAGACTCATATATCTTCCCTAGTGTCGATCAGAGTTAGAACACATACGACCTTATCATGCGTGCTAAAAGTTTGTTTCATGGTGTTATATTTGTAGATATCCTCCTATGCGAGATGCTCTTAACTCAACTGGGCGCCAAATATTCTACTCTTTGTGTGAATGGTAGGCCCCTTTCCTTTAGGGGGGAAATACAGATACAGTTATTTATCATGCTTTCTTCAATGGTTATTGAATCGTGATCTCTGTAATGTGCTATCATGCTATTTTAACTTAGGGGCCAGGATGATCCAGCCTTATGGGCTGGCAAAGTGGGCAATAGTTGGCGTACAACTGATGACATAACGGATACATGGAAAAGGTAACCCATGTTCTATCCAGGAGGGAAAGAGAGAGAGAGAACATTAGCTCTGATGATGTGCTCTCAAACTGACTGATTTATGTATCTGGTGAAAACAAGCATGACAGACATTGCTGATAAGAACAACAAGTGGGCGTCATATGCTGGACCTGGTGGTTGGAATGGTAATTATGTTAGTGAGGAGTTCAAGTTGTCTGCAATTTTCCATGCTTTGTGGAATTGTTCAATATACTGTTACTCTGTTATTGAACCTCTATTTTTCTGCAGACCCAGATATGCTGGAAGTAGGCAATGGTGGCATGACCTTAGCAGAGTATCGCTCACATTTTAGCATCTGGGCTCTCATGAAGGTTAGTTTTCACTGAGATTGGACCGATGTTGTATGACCATATTTTGAATACTGCTTCAATTGTTGTAAGGGTACTTGAGTAAAGGGGTTGACTGAAGAGTTTTGAAAAATAAAACCTGTAGTTCATTGAAGATGATAATTGTTATGCAAGTATTACTATTCCCCCTGTTCGGCTGAGCTTATCAGCACGACTTATCAGCCGTGGAACAGTGTTTTTCTCTCACAGCAAATCAGCCACAGCCGGCTTATAAGCCAAAAAACAGCCTGCCGAACAGGGCCATTATTGATTTTCCACCTACTGATATTATTACATTTGGATGCGAGAAAGGAGATGTCCTAATCCTAATGGGTTAACTGCTAGCAGTTCCTTATATACTGTTATGCTTCAGGCCCCTCTATTAATTGGCTGTGATGTCAGAAACATGGCTTCTGAAACAATGGAAATATTGAGCAACAAAGAAGTAATTCAAGTAAACCAAGGTATTATTCTGATTCTTCTTTGGGAGAGAGCATGTTATCCTGGTTTAGCATCACATGCTATAAACATATGTTTTTACATAGCAACTGACAACCTTCTCCTTTTCTGTACATAATTTCTCAACATACCTTATCTGGCAGAACAATTACATAAACTGTTGAGTTGCATGTGTTTTATTTTCTGCAGACCCTCTTGGAGTTCAAGGAAGAAAAATTTTAGGAGAAGGAAAATCTGGATGCCGCGAGGTGATTTGACTGTCCATTACCCACTCGTTCTAGACTGTTATAGCCATAGGGTTGTCCTATTGTAAAATATAATTAGGACAATAATGCATGAGAGTTTTTTTCAGTATTGTAGCCTATGCATGATCAATTTAGAATTTAGTAATTCTTTTTATGTGGTCTTTACCCAACAAGTAACAGCCTAACAATGTGCATGCCTGTAGGATGTCTGTTTGATGTATTAGGCAAAAGCTTCTGTCATATTCACTAGGATCCAAATCTGCAGGCAATATTCGATTAAATTTTGCATTTTGTGATCAAGTGAAGCACAAGCTTTTTGAGCTGAGATTTTAGAGTAGTTGTTTCATGTCTGCATGAAAGGCCATCACATGGAACTTGTTTGCCCTGTTTCGACTTTCAGTGCATCAGTACATCAAACTCACAATGTAACTCGTGGCTGCAGGTGTGGGCTGGTCCCCTGTCTGGAAATCGGCTTGTTGTTGCTCTATGGAACCGTTGTTCAGAGACTACTAACATTACAATGAAACTGCCAGCAGTAGGCCTTGATGGGTCAGCTGCCTATTCTGTTAGGGATCTGTGGAAGGTAAGCCAAAAAGTTTCAATTGCTGTTAGGTGCGGGAGTTCAGTTCACCTTTCAAGCGCTGGGTGAACAAAAATCAGTTCTCATGAAATTTGCATTGTTCCTTTTCAGCATGAAACTCTATCAGAAAATGTCGTAGGAACTTTTGGCACTCAAGTTGACGTGCATGACACCAAGATGTACATCTTTTCTCCTGCAACCAGTGTCGCTTCAATTTGATCAGAACTGGCAAATCCTAGATGACAGCACGCTATATCCAAGGATATCACGACAACAAACACCTTCATTTTTCCTGCTGCAGTCTGTCCCACTCAAGTGCAGAAGCCCACTTGGTGCAGAATTGTCTCATTAATGTTTGCCATTTCTCACGATCACGAAGTAGTTTTCTTTATGTTTCTTCTGTTCATGTAAGGTGTACTGCTAATGAGGTGGCTCATATGTTGGCTAGACTGAGCGAGCTCGCTACTCGGTGTACCGGCATTGCATCCTGGGGGCGTCCAGGATCGTGTACGATTTGAAACTGCCTGAACCAATGAGCCAACCTTGATGTAAAACAAACTTGTGAAAATACAGCTTCACCCGCGGGGGCCGGACTGCCTGCCGGGGTGCACCGTGTACGTGCGCGGTCGGCCGATACGTTTATTTATTTATTTATTTTTGGTGCAGGCACTTATCGTTAATTTGTACCACCTCGCCGGTTAGCACATATCCCAAGCAGCTAAATAATCTGTCCTCATCAGACGCGTCGCCGAGCCAAGTAGCGGTGGCTTGTCACCCTAGCGGGGGCATTAAGGTGGTGCGGATGCCAGATGGGGCCCTGGACCTTGTGATTGCTTTCGCGGCCCGCCTTCCCAGGTTTGAGTAGTGGCCTCGCATGTCGCAATATCTCTACTATAATTGACCACTTCAAATTATTTTAGGTTTACCAACGAAAATGTCCCACGCTGAGTAGTCTAACTATTGTGTACCCAGAAAAATACACACAGAAATTCGTCTTCATTAAAATCAAGGGCTAATAAAACATCTAAATCAAATCCGATGGCCACGATTGGATGTGTGATGCAGGCTTCTCACGCATCTCACACCCCCGCACCGGCTTCAACACGCGGCAACCCGCAGCAACCAACGATCGAACCCTGCTATCTACGGGGAACAAAGACAAAAAAATCAGAGCAGCGAGACGGGCGAAGGGACGCAAGGGTAGGCAGCGCGTGAGGCAGGCCGCCTGCAGCCTCCGCGACTCCCCCACCCCGCGGACGCGTGGCCGCTCCGGGCGGCAGACGGCAGGGGACAAAAAAAATCAGAGTGGCGAGGCAGGCGAAGGGACGCAGGGGTAGGTAGCGCGTGCGGCAGGCCGCCTGCAGCCTCCGCGGCTCCGCCGCCCCGCGGACGAGCGGCAGACGGCAGGGACGCAGCCGCGCAGGGCGCTGGCTACTAGGCGCCGAGGCTGCCCAGGTGCCGAGCGTGAGGCCGCGAGCGCCGGACGGCTGGGCACCTCACCGCCATAGGCAGAGCTCCTCCCTCCGCTCGCCCGAATCCCCACGCCCCCGCGTCTGATTGCGGCGCGCCCCGCCCCGATCCATTTGATCCGCGCCGAATCACCGCCGCTCGGTGCAGAACCCTAATCCGATCTCGATCCGTTTCTCTGCGATGGGCGCTGGCTGGCCGTGACGGCCCCTCCTCCGCCACCCCCGCCGTCGGTGCCGCCTTGGGAATCTCAAGTTTGAGATCCACAAAGAGAAGGCGGTCGTCGGCCTCACCTTATTGAAAAAAGGGCAAGCAGGTTAGTTCATTTCAATCCATCATTCTTGCCTTGCTTTAACCAATCTGCTATTTTCATCACTTAAGAACCTTTGGAGAGCATAGTTGTGGCCTGGTACTTGTGCTCATATGCATGCTGTGTATGCTTGTTTGACATACTTTTAAGATTCATAGGTTTAACATTTTCAGATATAGGGTTATTTTTTATTTTTAGAATCTGGCTATTTTTAATGTTTTCAGTACAACTGTGTTTCTGATCCCCGCCGATTTTAGGATTTTGACATTTGGGGAAAACTTTGAATCTACCTTTGTTTTGAGAAACAGAGAGGGAATGCAACTGCCATGCAATGAGTTTTTGTAAGATCTGAATTTTAGTGCTCAGATTACTATAATAAGTGTGCATGCTAATTCTTTATTAGAGATATCTAATTAAGTTCTGAACTTCTTTGGCATGTTGATAATCTGAAAACAGGAGTAAATTCTGCAGGTTGCCGAGTTTCTTGGGTTTCATGGATTAGTCTCTGAAAGCATCAAGAAAACTCTGGTCTAGGATTAGTGAAAGCCCAAGTTTGGTTTTGGTAATTAATGACACCAAGTTGCTAATGCCATGTGTTAAGTGTTTTGAGTTAGGCATAAGCAACGCATGTGATGAAAGTGTACGTGGCAAGGAGTGGTGGCCATAAGATCACAAAGAAATGGTGCATGGACATGAAATGACGATCATGGTGGAGATGCACATAATATGATGAGCTTGGTGATCAAGTGGAGGAGAAAGATCCAAGAGCGCAAGGCAAAGGTATAACCATAGGGTTTTCCTTTTGCCGGTCTAAGTTGAGTAGAGAAGTGATTGACCGGATTTAGGATACATAGTCGACTATCAAGAGGGGCAATCACGGTTAGCTCAGGAATCAAGTGCCACTAGATCAATGTCTTGAGCATATGCATTAGGATCTAGTTGAGAACTAACATAACGCCTTGGAAAATGTTTGTGAAATGCTAACACACATGCACTTTGTGGTGTACACTTGGTGGTGTTAGCACATTTGCGAAGGCGGTGGTGTTTGAGCGGTAATAAGGGGTTTGGGGTTTGCTCTCCCTCCCGCCGAGCGTGCGAGCGCGGGATTTAGGCATTTTCGAGAAAATGAAATGCCTATTTTCTATTACGCCGGAGGCGAGAAAAGGTGGCGAAAGTCCGAAATATTTTTCACTGAAAAACGGCGATCGGACGCTGCACCGGACGCGGTCTCGGTTTGACCGGACGCGTCCGGTCAGTTCAACGCGGCGCGAGCTCTAGGGTTTGTGACCGGACGCGGGTCTGGCCTGACCAGCGCGTCCGGTCAGTACAACTGAGCGTAAGAGAGAAACGCGCGACCGGCGCGTCCGGTCCTTCACGGGACCGGAGCGTCCGGTCAGGCGTCCAGGAACACAGAGCGATGCGGAGTGACGATCGGACGCGCGGCGCGTCCGGTCACGTACGATCGGACGCGTCCGGTCATAGCTGGAGCTTACTGGAACGCGACCGGACGCTGGCACTGTCGCGTCCGGTCACTCGTTGAGCGCGTCCGGTCACGTGTGATCTGACGCGTCCGGTCTCAACGGGAGCTTACTGGAACGCGACCGGACGCTGGCACTGTCGCGTCCGGTCACTCGGTTCAGCGCGTCCGGTCAGGGCAACGGCTAGTTCTGACGTGCACTATTCACATTTGTCGTGTAGTGACCGGACGCGTCCGGTCACCCTGACCGGAGCGTCCGGTCAGCGCGTTTTTCACTGTGTCGTCTGTAACGGCTAGCTGCGTACCCCTTCGCTATAAATAGAGGTTGGCCGAGGTTTGAGGGTAACTCTCGCACATTCTGAGATATAGAGACATACTTTGAGCTAGAGAACAACCCCTCCACTCATCTCTTTGATTAGTTGCACATCTTGAGTGAGATTGAGTGAGATTCAAGTGCATTGCTTGAGAGTTGCATTCTAGAGGCATTTGATCTTCGAGTAGCTGCGGATTTCTTGTTACTCTTCCGTGTTTCCCGACACGGTAGACGGCTTGGAGCAGCGGAGGTGATTGAGCTCACAATTGGAGATTGTTGGAGCCTTCACCAAGTGTTGTAAGGGGTTCTTGATCCTTCCCCGCGGGAGTTCGTGAATTGGATACTCTAGTGGAGCTCGTGGCTTGGAGGATCCCCATCTTGTGTGCGGTTGTGCGGCGCCCGCCGAGGGCTCAACTCTTGATAGTTGATTAGCTCGCGAACCGACAAGTGGGTGTATCGCCACAACGGGGAGTAGCTTGCCGGGAAGCAAGTGAACATCGGGATAAATTCTTGTGTCATTCTCTTCCCGAGGATTTCTCTTGTGTGATTGATTGATTGGTACATCTCATCTCTACACGGCGGTATAATCACTCAAAGCTCTTCTCTTGTATTACTTCTTATTTCTAGCTTGTAGTTGTTGTTGTGTTTAGTGAATAGCTTTGTTATAGACTTGTGTAGGTGGCTTGCTTAATTAGTTAGAGCTAGTGCATTTGCTTCGCCACCTTTCGTACTAACGTGTGGTTAAGTAATTCTTGTAGAAGTTTTAATTAGGCTATTCACCCCCCTCTAGCCTTTTTGGACCTTACAATTAGCCGCCACCGCACTAAACGCCAAGGTCCCAAGGCAAGTTTTGAGTTGACTGGGAGCATGGTTTATATTTCTGAAGAAACATAGATAGCGCAGTTCAATATATTATAAATGCTATTTGTGTGCTGCGAGTTTGCAACTACCGATGTTGGTTGTTGCTCTGTTGCCGTCTTGTTTATTATAAATAAACCTTTATGAACTCAGCTAATCCTATGCTGTCAATTTAATTGTCATCTCTGGTACTAATGAAATCTTAGTCTCATTTGAAGTCTTTGGCTTACTTTTTGGTCTCTCTTTCAGGAAGACTTTTTGCCAAGAATGCTGACACCGCTAGAGTACATTTTTAGGTCTATCTTCTGGTAACTAGATCACGTTCACTTTCACCAGATTCTTATGTATTTCTGCTCTTGTTCAGGGAAAAAAACAACTGCACGTATGACTGAGTTTTTCGCCCGGCCTTTATGCTTTGGACAGCTTGCCCTGCTTGCTTTTCCTCTTCTGCTTGAGATACATTTAAACAAGACAAGAGAAAATTTAAATATCCAAGAAGATTGTACGCTCCTGGGAGAATGTATCATATAGTTGTTGTCAAGTTTACCATTTTGATATTGTTGCTACATAAATTGTCAAATGTATTTTTTTAACGGCCTACTTATACTGTAATATTTTTTATATTGTTGCCAAATAAACTGTCAAATGTATTGTTTATCCATCCTACTTACACTATCACATTTCTATCAGTTTATATATTTCTCTTCTTAGCAAGGAGAGTGAGATATTGTAGCAGACACTAAATTCAATAGGGGTGACTGCAGCTTGTTTTTTGCAATCTTTGACAAATTGTTGATACACGAGAAGCTGACATGCACCCTTTTTTCTGTGTCATTCCAGATCTTATAACTACAAGGCAACTCAACTGAACTAATATCTCAAAGGATGAAATATTAGTTTGGAGGAGTTAGACACCGAGCGACAGCTGCCGGTGGCTAGCACATGGAGCCAAAGGCTCTGCTTAGCCACCCCGGGTTCGAACCCCGGTGACCACGGTATTTCCGTGCATAGTGCACGGGAATGAGGAGAAAAGACTCCCCGGTAAAAAATAGTTTGGAGGAGTTGACATGGAGGTTTTTTTCCTGGGTAGAATATGGAGCAATTTCTGATTCAGTTTCATGGCTTATTTATTTATAGTTATTTTCATTGCAACATTTCAGGTTTTGCAGGGTGGTCAAGTCATGATGAACGTAGAGACCATAGGTCAGACTTTGAAGTCTCTGAAGAAGAAAAGAAGACAAGAATGGGCTCTTTGAAGAAAAAAGCAATAGATGCATCAACTAAGATTAGACATTCATTAAAAAGAACAGGAGGAAGAGTGGTAGTCGGGTCCTTTCTGTGTCTATTGCCTGCAAGACATGTTGACTATCATATGATGCTGAGGTATATAACTATATATCCAGTAAATTATGATGTGCCTTTTATTTAGCTTGATGCGTTAGTTCTCATTTTTTTCCAAAGCTGGGGCGGCGGCTGTGGCTGGCCTGGCTGGGGGCGCGCCTCCATTGGTCGTGGGCATAGCTACCCGCATGTTCTCTTCGCTTCTGGAGTTGTCGGGAGGGAGAGGCGCTTTGGTTCCTGGATGAGCTGTGAAGGATTTTTTTTTGAGGGGAGAGCTGTGAAGGAATTGGGAGCACGCAAAGAGGTGGTGGCGCTCCTGCTGCGTCGGTGCCCCTTGGAAAGGGGAAAGGAAGGGTCACCGTGCTCGAGCAGGAGTTTTTTTCTCAATCTTTACTTTTCTTTTCCAGTTATTCATCTTCTGTCTGAACCTTATCACCGATCGTTTTGGAACTAGGACTCTCAAGTAGGTCCTACAATTTTATATCCTGTTTCTACATCATGTACTCCGTCTGTAAAAAAGATGACTAAGCAAAAAATGAAAGGAAGATGAAAAAGCAATTTAAACGAGGTTCTTTTTTGAAGTTTGAGTTTCGTGTTTACATGAAATTTTGATATCCCTAAAATCTTTTTTGCTATGTTGGTATTCAATAAATTGAAATTTTATAAAGTGATGCTTGCTGTATTAAGTATGTGATTTAGGTTGTCCTTTTGTAAATCAGATTTGTTTTACTTGCCTGCGTTCTTCTTCTCTTTTGGAGAAGTCTCCTGACAATGTAAATCATTTGTATCTTAGACACTGCTACTCTTGGAATTTCGGTCGGTTACTTTAAAGGAAGGTCAAATATACACATTCTTTCAAAAGAAAATGTTCCAAAAGTAGAAGCTGAAGGTCAAGAGATGGTTCAGGTATCAATTTGGACTTTCTGATGTTCTTCATTTTTATAAGACCCTTTTGCAGCTATGCTATAGCAAGTTTTCATTATATTGATTTGAGTTGTCTATTGATTTTTCTATGCACCAGGTCAGTGGAGGCCTCTATGTTGCTAGACATGCTCTGTGCAAATAGCTACAAGGTTGAAGCACAATTTCTTTGAGAAGGTGTATGTTGCACTGTTTGGCTACATCTTTGAGTCAATACGGAAATACAGTACTAATTTGGGTATATTTCATAAAGCAGGATAAAACCATTGCTTATGTAGGTGATTCTTTAGGGAGGCAGATGTTTCAGTCAATGATGTGCATGGTCACTGAAACCCTTTGGGCAAGGGAAGTGGCATTCACCTCAACCATTCTGAGGATGGTGATGCTGAGGGTGCAGTGAGAGGAACCAGGATCAAGCTTGTGGATGTAACTGCCCTGTCACGTCAGAGAGACCAAAGGCATATATCACGGTAATAGTATCAAGGCCACGCTCGGCATTCAAGATTGCTTGCACTGGTGCCTTCCTGGCGTTCCTGATACATGGAATGAGAACCTTGCAGGCCAGCTGTAACCTTTAGTTGAATGTGCGAACAGCTACATCAAACAAGTTAGGCTTTACTTCAGAGGTTTTATACTGCTGATAGGAAACAACGAGCAGCAGTAGATTTACTTGTTGGTAGATTGATTTTTATGGCATATCAATTAGTTATTCTTTTTGATAGTGATATCAATATTGGATCAATACTTGTTGGTAGATTGATTTTTTTAGTTTGCATATATTTCAGTTTAAATTTGCATATACTGAATGTTGTCGTAGCGTTAACACGGACAGTATACTAGTACCCTTTAGGTGGGACAATGCGTGAGTTGCTGGTTGCCTCAAAATGGCCAAAACCGTTCACTTCCTCTAACTTGGGAGGGTAATGGGCCCCCATTGCATTGCAGGTCCATTAGGCCTTTGGCAGACCACCATTTTTTTATTTGTTTCCTGTAATTAATTATGTTATTTCCTAGGCCCACTGCATGGCAGGCCCATTGGGCCTTTGGCAGACCATCATTTTTATTGCTTATTATTTCCTGTAATTTTTTTAATGTCCTTTTCCTGTCATTTTTACTTGCGACAATGTAGAACAGCCGATTGAAAAAAGAACAATTATATTATTTTCAAAAGAACGGTGTTACATATTTATACCAATGTCTTCGGCAGACCACCATTTTTAAATTATTTGTTTCCTGTCATCTTTATCTGCATCAATGAAGAATAACAGATCAGAAAAGAACAATTATATTGATCTTGAATGAACAATGTTACACATTGTACTAAGCGAAGAGCAAATTCATACTTGTTTGAAAGAAAATGCCCCTCTCGGAGGGTTGCATAAGGTCTCTACTCCTAAAAAGTCTCAAGGGGGCACGTTTGAGAGAGGAGCCTGTCGTCTAGGAACAAAGGGATAACCCAGGATGGGCCTAGTCTAAAATGGTCCCGCTATGTCTTTTTCTTGTAGCAAAATGATTTAACAAAAAATCAAAAGGTATACTAATGGGTGTGTCACGTTTCATAATGACATTCAAGCGAAATCCGGTTGCTGATGGCATTTGAGAAGCAGAATTCCGAAATGTCCATCTCTCTTCGTCTAGAATAGAGACATATATTGATATACTTTTCTATAAACTTAATCAAAAGTAAAAAAATTGATTAATACAAACCTAGGGTACGTTTGCATAGTCCAAGATCTAGATTGAATATGTATATTGTAGATTTATTAAAAGTGGTTTAATTATGTATCTAGTCCAAACTATAACAGAAATGCTCCCAATATAACTCTAAATCTGTCATTTTTTTGAGCAATAAATACCTTGCTCTAAGAAACCCATTCGACTAAAGTTACACACTTTTCTTTGGGACGGAGCGAGTAGCCTCCAAGATCTCCCTCAATCGAAGGGAGGTTTTGACTTTTGGCTGGCCTTCGTTTCCCGGAAAGAGATCGGTCAAGAAGGTAAGTTTACACCAATCCTTTATTATTTTCAATGATTGCACTTCAATTTGTGCCTTAAAGCTAGGGTTTTATGGTTCTGACATAGAGAGGGCATGGGATGTTTTAGTATTTTTGACATAAAATTAGCTAAAGTTTGTGGCTAATGCTCTCTTAATTGAGTAGCTTCGCATGTTACTCCTATTACATAGCAAGAATTGAATACTTTTGGAGCCTAGGAGCCCCATCATGAATTACTAAGTTAAAGTCATTATATATGTGATTTAAATTAGTGTTTTTGTTTACATATTTTTTTTGTCATTTAGTAACTTGCTTCTCTAATGTTTTTAGTATAATTTAGTTATCAAATTATCTAAATGTTCCCATATTAATCTCTTACCGAATTAGATTATATATATAATTAGTTAATGAAAAAAATGTGAATATCTTTCACTAATTTATGAATTTAATGATATGCCTTGATAGTTCCATTATAACTTTTTGATGTTTATGACTTTATTTTTATGGATTTATGTTTTGGTTGAATTAAAAGTTTGGAGGACATATGCATTCTATTGTCCTGAATAGTAAAATTCATCGTTAGTCCTAAGCTTGGCTGGCAGTGTCATCCCAATCCATGAACTTCTAGAGTAACATATGTGGGTCCCTAAACTTGATGAGAGGTGTCATTTTAGTTCATAAACTTCCAAGGTGATCACTGTCGGTCTATAAACTTGGTTATTGGTGATTTGGTGGTGTCATTCTGGTGCATGAATTTTCCAAAGTGGTGTATTCTTGTCTCTAAACTTGCTTTTGGGTCTCATCCGGGTTCAAACAAGACCTAATCCTCTCTATACACTGATTGTGCCTTTGACGTGGACCTGAAATGTGGGGTCCACATGTCAGGTCCACCTATCCTCTCTATCCCTATGACTATGAAGAACAAAAACATCTTGGGTTCCGCTCGTCATCCGTCGTTTGCTTCATCTGTTCTTCCCCCGTGACCCCAAAGAAGTCACGTACATAAAAATAGACCCTCCCACTCCCTATGTCCGCTGCTCCACCGGAAAAGCAAAAAAAACACGCCTTTCCCATAATGCCCTAGCCCCCACTCCTCTCCTCGCTTCGCTCGGTCACTCGACACTCAGCTCTTGTTCCACCCAATCTCGCCCGGCGTACCACGGTGGTGTGCAGAGTGGGCTAAGTCCCGTTTGGACCTAGGTGAGACCTGAAACCAATTTTTTAGGGGGCATGAATATACCATTTTGGAAGTTCGTGGATTGGGATAACAACGCTGGCTAAGTTTGGAGGACCATGGTGATCACTTTAAAAGTTCGTGGACTAGGATGACATTGGTGGCTAAGTTTAGGAATCCACGTATTACTTTGGAAATTTGTGGACGGAGATGACACCGCCAGCTAAGTTTACGGACCGATGATAAATCTTACTTGTCCCTAGATACTAGGGTCGCTAGACATATCATGTCTCGGTAAGTAATGCACGGAAGCAATAAAACAGATACAACAAACCGCTGCACCTAAATGCCTTTTCTTCATTTCTCTATTTTCAAATCAATAGCTAAACAAGCAAATCTACATAATCACGGTTCCTTTTTTTGGAACATTTTCCACTTCTATCCAAATTTTTTGGACTGTCTATGCTAAAGACGAAACTATATTGCTACACTACGCCTTCTAGGCCCCTGTTTGGTAAAACTCCCACTAGCTTCAGCTTCTCTAACGAATTCACTGTTCATGCACTGTTCACAAGAGCTCTTCGGCTTTAGCTTCTAGGTGTTGCTTATCTGAGGAAAGGATTCATCATCTAAAAAGAAATAAAAGTGAGACGAGGATTATTATTGTTTTACACGGCACCACATTGCCACCATATCACGAAGGCTAATAGCATCTAAACTTGCTACGCTGTCGGACAAAAATCCTGCTGGGGCACCTATCTGACATCCTGCTGTAACTCCGAGCTTCTTTCCGTCACTAACTTCTACCACTACGATTAGCTAGATTATCTCAAAATGTCCTGTCAGTCTCAGCGGCAACCAGCTTGGAGGGGAGGGAAGTGAGCTTCATCTCTTCATTCTCTTCTGACCTGCACGTTTTCACTAAAAATATTATGGAAATTTCTTGACTCGAATTTACTTCTGATACAACAAAATTGCAGACTCAATGGGATCCTAAACTGCAACAGCATGAGCTACATGTTCCAAGCAATAAAACACTGCAAGTTACTGATCGCATAAAAATTATACACTATGAGATTGAAATGAATACCTGGTTTTGGTTTCAACAGCCTTAGCGCTCGGCGCCACTGAAGCAGGGGCTTCAGCAGGCGCCTTGCTAATAGGGGGAGGTACTAATTCAACTCTCTTTCTAGTGGGGAGCGCTGGGAATGCTTCTTCAAACTGTGTTGAGGTTGAGGTAAGTCCCAACGAGAAAGGCCCCAAGGATCCAAACTCCAAACTTTCCGCCGCATGTAAAAAATCTACTGTGGCAGGTGAGGAAGGCTGAGAGGTACGATTTCCTTGACCATTTTGAGGAAGTACTATCCCCGACGAAGATGATGGTGGCTTTGTCTGCCTGCCCTCCTCAGCAAAATCTCTTTCTACTGCCTGTTTGGTTCCACCGTCTGTTTCTACATGCTCCTTGAAACGAACAAAATCTCCATCCGGAACTGAGCTCTTGCTTGAATAACCACTCTGTTGCGCACTGTTTTGCTTCTTCGGCGATTGATTTTTTGCACTTTGAGCTATGGCATCTTCAGTTTGTGAGCCAGAATATCCTTGCTCAGCTGAGTAATACCGATGATCAGTAAACCTCTGTCTTTGTTTTCTTGCTCGTATGATTTCTCTTTCAAGTGTAATACGCTCCCTGTATGTATGATAATTCTGGAAATCAAAACATGAACATAGATTGAATAAGTAAACATGGTCACATGCTATCTGCTTATACAAAAACTACGCCCATGTAGCCTACAAAACATTGAATCAGAGATTTGGTAATGAAGCTAATCAAAGCTGAACCAAAACCTTTTATATGCAATTTTTCTTGACAGTGATGTAATAAGAAATCATTTACCCTTAAAAGGAAATAAGAAATCATGCAAGAGCTGGATGATTTTACTGAAAAAACACAAATAAGGAAACAAACAAATAAGATCTTGTGATAGGAGTTTGTACCACATTGGGAATGTATGTGCCAGTTCCATGCGTCTTAGGAGAGAAACAAAACCAAGAAACGGGATAGTTATCTGAATTGGTTGAAGGAGACGAAGGAAATGATCCGTTGTGGGACAATGGTATATTCTGCTGCCAAACCATATCCACTTGGGCCTCGGCATGTGGTTGTTGTGAATCATCTACTGTACTATGAGAACAATACACAGGAGATAGTTTCCTTCTCTCGCTATCAGTACATGAAGCTAATGGCAGGCTTGAGGATCTAGTGCTAGTTTTCAACTTCAAGATCATGTCTGGCATCTTGAAAGAATCCTCATCTAGCATATCAGCTAAACATGCTTCTTCAACAGCCTGCAGGAGTTCATCAAACAAAGACTCCAGGTGGTACTGAACTTTGCGAAGGCATCCCAAATGCAGCTCCAGATCACCTGAGAGATCCAGCATATTTGACAGCAAGAAGGGCGGGAGTAGCTTTTTTCCTGCACGGGGAGCAATCCAATCTGACTCATCAACAAAACAAGAACTGGAAAAATCCAAGATATTTGCACTAGTCGAGTTAGTCAATATATGCGATGGATGCTCTGCATAAATCTGTTGTGGCACATTTAATCTACTGATCTGGTGTAAATCTTCCTCTGCTGCATAATTCTCCAAGCATTCTTTACTGTTGCCATTACCATTATCTTGAGAAAAGGATGAGTGTCTCCTTAAACTTGCTAAAGTTGATGGATTTTCTTTGAAATCAGATACATATTCCATGAACCAGATTTTGTTCCAAGGAAGATCCTGAACAAGACCAGGCAAATACTTACCTGAATTCTTATGCACATCTGTCACACTCGAGTCCTTGTCTGGCAGTTTCGATGAATGACATGAACTTCCGTTTTCACCCTCATTCATGCAAGAAGATTTACACCTCGATCCATCTTCACTAAGTGCCCTTTCAGGACCAAGCAAGGGTTGGAATGAACTACAAGGGTCAATGTCTGGTCTTTCTCCCTTTCCATGTCTCTTCAGTGTGTTTGCGAAAAATCCGTAAATTTCATCACGAATGTACTCGGAGGGTAACATGAGAATTTGACCAAGTTTTTGTGCTCCAAATGACAAAGCACTGCGTATGCGATAAAAGCTTGCTGCACAAGATTAGCATGTGTCAGGAACACTTATCATAAGAACCCTCCATTAAAAGGATTTTTAGTATACGTGCAGCAAAAAATGTGGTAAACATCCACACACACTCACGGTATTTTGAAAACATAATAAATGAGGTGATACAGTACATAATAAAATGAATTAGTGCCCCTTTTTTTATTCTAACCTTTGCTGACACTTCTGCCGAGATTATTATTCGCCTTGAGTGGATCAATTATGTTTAAAAACTTCTGGCGGAATTGTGTGTCGCATCCCTCAAACTCATTTGGAATTACAACAAGTCTATCCAAATAGCCTTGTTGGAATTCCTTGCGAAGCAATAATTCGCCTTGTACTTCTGTAGGTTCCACTGCAAGTTGCAAATTAGAATAATTAGACAAGAAGATCATACCACTGGTGATTCATCAACAAAACAAAATAAAACAAGAACATATGACCCACCAGTTAAGTTCGGTAATGATGACAAATCAACAGGACCATTTAAGCTAATGCCATATCGATCCCAGTCAAACTTGCTAAAATATTCCAAAAACCTATAAAGGGCCTGTTAAAAAAACAGGTAGTACATGCAAAAGAGTTAGTTCGGATATCACTTAAACATAATTGTAAGGAGCTCAAAAGAAGTTCTGAATTCCAAAAATTATTACCTCCAGAGGACCATGCAGAGACTTGTGGAACATATTGAATATGTAAAGAATAAGTGTTTCCAAGGCATAAGTAGATATCAGTCCATGATGGGCTCCTAATATGCGACTTTCATGGTAGCACCAAGCCTTGATTAACATAATGCTCCTTTTGAACAAATGGTTTTTGCCAATCCGACGGTCAACCTAAAGCAGTAACAGTAACTCGTTCAATGTATAGTGTTTTTCAAACCCAAGAAAGTGCTTGTGGAGCAAAAATTCAAGTTTGCATCTGCTTACCAGCTCAAGAAAGCAGAACGTGGACACACCCCCAATCTGGTTGAAAGAGACATCCACGATAATGTTCTCAATAATGCATTTTATGAGCTTAACCTAGTTGAACAATAAAACCAAAGTGAGCACACGGGCAATATCAAAATGTATCAAAGAAAAAAAATAATGTGTATCAAGTATCAACTACTTTGGTGGAAAAGTGGGTTAAACATAAGATGCACAAATAGGAATATGCACTGCACCTCAGCGTTGATGAAGTGCAAGCCTGTCAGTTTGAACTCGGCGTCACAGTTTTCCTGTTCCGACTCGAGCATGCTGCGGACATCATCGATGAATGTACTGTTTAACCATGTGTTCCCCAGTACAGTTATATCAACGTCACCATCGGGGAGATACGTCCTCAGCGGCACTGATCCAAATGCAAAGACCTAGATTGTATGATAATACAAAAAACAATGTTATTTCAGTGCAAAATGTGCTAAAGTTCAAAATAAAGGAGATAATGTGCTGCACACTAATAGCAAATCCACAGAGAAAATGTGCTGCACACTAATAGCCAAGCCACTGAGAAAATGTAACATGCATTTCAATTGACATTAGTGGATCTGTGGATGTGGTGTGTACGAACTACTGTCGAACATCTATAAACACCAACACTATGCTTCTTATACGGTTTTAATTGCATACAAAACAGAAGTTTACAGATCTCATGCGTGCACCACAACAGTTGAATGCAGTACGGTGGCAGGAAGTGGAAGGAACCTATATATGCTGATCGACCTAAACACATTGCTCCGGCCTGCTCTGTGGCATCCGTATCTCAAATGTTGGCCAGTGGCCGCAGCATGTCGAGGAGGTTGGCATCAAGGTGGTCACCAGCTTTCAGTAAATATAAATAGGATATGCAGCATCGGCCTAAATTTTCAGGCCCATCTAAGGTATATCGTATACGCATGTCGCCGCAGCACGTACGTAGCGCAGATGGCACTAGATATGGTGTCGAGAAAAGCTATTAGTTTGCCGATGCCACGTGAGATGGTAGGCAGCCACTACGACCGGTGTCAAGCAAAGCTATCATATATAGTTGCCGAAGGCTGTTCGATTCAGGCACGTGAGATGAACTACCCAGGAACCCACATCACAGGTCACCTGCGATGCATCGGCGCATGCACCTAGATTACGAGCCTGACACGATCATGAGTTCACGACACGGCGAAGGCCTAGGATGGGTCGTGTCTTTACTCTTTTCTCTGAAGACACGGAAAAAGCTACAAGCTATAAACAGGATCGGAGGCCGCAGTCCACGACAGAAACAGAAACAGTTTTAATTGTGCCCAGAAATGTCCTAATCGCCGGCTTAACAAACCCTGTACGTACTTGGTAGCAACAGGGTAAAAAAGTGGAAGCAAGGTATAATCCAGTTTTACCTAATAATTTTTAAATAGTCAAATTACGTAATTACCCGAACATAAAAGGACGACAAAAAAAATACGTTTGACCAGAAAAGGGACCTGAAAATACTAGCCACCGCACGTGATGCATGCTACCTGGCGTGGCACTGACACAAGGGTTCTAGTAATCCAAGTACTAAGACTGACGAGACGACTGAATGATTAGTCGAAAAGGTACCGCTATAAAAAGACATGGTGGGTGGGGGCATGGAAGTATGGACAATCAAGAATTAATAAACAGAATATCCCTAATCCCAATCCCAGCGGCCTAGGTCAGGACTCAGGAGCATGCACGGAATGGCCGGAATTAGCATAGGCACACACATACGCGCATGGCGAAAACAGAAACAGCCATGGACGGACAATGGATGCACGTACGTGCGGCTGCGGCCTTTTCGCTAAAGACGCGGAGAAAGCTACGACCTACACACGCTACGTCGACAGCGACCACAGTCCACGTCACGTCACTAAACACATTTGTGTTTTCTCGCGCTAGCGACAGGGGCACGGTGAACGCGGGCGAAGGTGCAATCGGTAAAAACTAATAAAAAGAATAAAAACTGTGAGAAAAATTAGCTCCGACAGCACAATAAGCATGCGCGCGATAGTCAACGGCAATCAGTAAAATAGGACGACCATACATAGTACACGCAGGATATAATATTTATATTGTAATAATAACAACAAGCATAAAAAAGGATTATGAATTAATGAAAAAGATTCTTTGTCCCTATACACTAATCACACCTATGAACATCCACGAGCGAGCAGGAGCTGCTAGGACCCAGATCCTAGCTAGAAGAAAGCGACGGCGATGCGATTGGGATGGGGGATTGCGGGTACGCAGCAGCGGGCAGCATGCAAACACCAAGCAGCGCCGCCGCACGACACGAAAACGAAACGGAACGGAACGCTAGCCTAAACCCCATCCCTTCTCTCGAAGACGACGACGCGCGAACCCCGAGGCGGCTGGGCAAGCGACGGGCGACAGGGAGAGGCTAGGGAGCTAGCGCTGGCGCACGCGAGAAGCGTAGGGTAGGGACTAGGGAGGGGGAGAGGGATCGGAGCGGGGGCACACGCACGCACCTCGCAGCCGAGGGCGGAGCCGATGAGTCGCCTGAGGTAGCTGATGACGTCCTGGCGGCGGCGCTCCGCCTCCTGGGTGGGGTGGACGCGCAGCACCACCTCGCCGGCGGCCGCCTCCGCGGCGCGCACCGCGTCCCGCCGGATCGCCGACGGCGGCGGCGCCCTCCTCGCCATCACCGCCGCCAGCGTCTCCCTCTCGCCTCCGCTGCCGGGAGAAGCAGCGGCAGCGGCCCTCCCCCACGGGAGCGCCCACCCGTCGGCGCCGGGCACGAACCACCCGCCATCCGCTCCCTGACCGCGGCCGCCGAAGTACGCCATTGGAACGAATGGAAAGCGCCGCGGGCGGAATCGGAGGGGTTTTCGCCCTCCGGGGTCGGGTCGGGTCTCCTCTGGTCCGCTCGGGGATCCTGGCTGATCGATCGATCTGGTTGTCCGAGGCGTACGTGGAAGAACTGGTGGGGTCTGCCTCTGCCTCTGGCTGCCTACCTGGGTCCCTCCGCACTCGCCTGCCGCTGCTTATACAGGCGAGGCCACCGCAACGGGCCTGCGTGGTGCGTGCCTGTGCCTGCTGTGGCTGTGGCTTCGTTACCTCTAGTCTAGATATAATATAGATAGATAGATAGATAGATAGATGATTCTGCTATTCTTTGTATTTAAAATAATAGATAGACGATTTGTTGGGTGCATATAGATGGACAAAGGAAAGAAGATGTGGATGACTGCCATGTATTGTGGTATTTAGAGTGTATTTTCATCTGATATGGTAACTACATGTATGCATGGTTGCTGTAAATAAATGTAAAACACTATTATTTGTTATAGTATGTGAGATAGGTAAAGAGGCGACTATTGTGTATACTTTGATCCATGGATGGCCTTATGTTCATGCCTCATGAGACTACGCAATAGCTATTGCACCAAAGTGGATCCCTGGACGTGGTGCTGCATTACTGTGACTTATGGAATTGGACCGAGCTAACACGACAAACGGGCTGTTGGTCGGTAAAAACATTAGGTGTAACGCTTTTGGTGAGTGGATATCTTTTTTAGTTGTCAGGTATCGGTGTCTCTGATACGACAACCGTCAGATACGGTCGAATTGATAAGCATATCCAAGTCATGTATGTGTCACGGCGGTTTCCCGTTGATCCGTTGCTAAGATTGAGCAGACGTAGCTTTGCTTTTGTCGCCTTTTGTATTTTCACCTTTTTACAAGTCAAGTACACGTCAGTTGTCATGTAGCTAGTAAGCGAAATCCTTACCGACAAGTGACAAGTACTTGTTGGTTTTACAAATATGTATGTAGTGTGTCTGGATCATCTTATGTTTTGTGTGTTACGAGATGGAAAGATGGCTATTGCACTAGAATGGCTCTACTGGATGTGCTAGCATTACTATGACTTTGAAATTTCATTGAGCGAATGTGACAAATGTTGGCGGTTTGTCACTAAAAGGGCTAGGTGGAACACTTTTGGCGTTAGCGGGCCGCTTTTTTAAAGTATTGATACTTCTGAGACGGCCACCTTGGATATGGTGGAATTGATAAGGATATCCAAGTCATGTATGTGTCATGGCGGTTTTCCGTTGCTAAAGTGATTGCGTAGGCATATCTTGCTTTGTCGCTTTTGTATTTACATCTTTGTACAAGTCAAGTTAAACATGTCAATTGTCGTATATCTAACGAGCATGGTCTTAACCGACAAATGTATAGATTTTTACCTTTGACAAGTGGTGGTATTTAGATTTTTACCTTTGACATGTTTAACTTGACTTGTACAATGCGCGCCTATTATCTCTTCATATACTTTGTACCTAGAAAACAAAAAAAAGTATATTGATAACTTCTACTGACCGTTAAGTAAAATTACCAACATAAGGGAAATTCCCATGAATAGAAAAAACACAATAATTGACACAAATCACTATATCGTGCCGCTTGCAAGCAAATTTCTTTCCAATTTAGTTGTTGCTTTTATCCATGAAACAAGAATTGAAAGTCACCTTTCAAATACACACCCGTTTTGTTAATTATGAATTATTATGTCTTGAGAATTCAAGGTTGTAAATTTCACCTTCCTTGGTGGTCTATAATCGTAGTACTAAAATTCACGGTCCACATTTTTGGACAATTAGCTCTGCACTTTTTACCGCAAATCACGTGTATAGAGCTTCCATGAGGTGAACCTGTCCCTTAGAATCCTCTTAGGGCAGTCCCAATGAAAGAAACTAGTAGTTTCTATAACATAGGATACCGCACCAAAAAAATACTGCTTTTCAACCCATAGTTTCTATGAGTAATAATTATTTTCTCTTTCTCCTTCCAACTCTATCTTCTTCCTCCAATGGGAGTGTGACACGAGCTCCCTAGAAACTGGTGGTTTCTCCCCAATGATGATTTCATGTTTTCTTGGTGCATTGGGTCAAGAGTAGACCTGATTTCTTCATGAAGAAACCATTTCTATGATTTTTGCTCTCTTTCTTCATTAATTACGTTGCCATGTCAGCATTTTGCCAACGTGGCAAGTCATTTAATGAGGATAGAAACCATCATCAATGCACCATTGGGACTGCCCTTAGCAACCATTGATGACTTCTAGTAACTTACAATGCACAAGAGGAAGAAGCAGTACATGGATCCGAACAAACAGGGATGCATTTTATAGTTGCCATATACCAATAAACCCATGCCAAGAATGATAAAAAGATAACAGGTGAAAATTAAATAGTAGGAGGAACGTAACCCAAGCTGAAACACAGGAGTAATCACGGCGGAAGAACAGGGTTGCTCATGCTCAGAGCTTTTGTTCCAACGTTCGTCCATGAGGTCTGCACAAGAAATGGGTGGCAGTTGCTGAAGATATCAGGGAAACTGACGAGGTGCAGTCAGAGGCCACTGCATTCAAGCACTGCCATAATAGCACAGAGATCTCCGTCTTCTAAAAGGAGAATGGAATCCCATTCATTTCCAGCTAGTACATCATCAGCGAATCCAGGGCACATTGATTATTTTCTCGAAAGATAATATACATAGACGATGTAAACGAGGCAAGATAAATATTATATATATATATATATATATATTTATCTATTATTCTCTTAATCATGTATATATATATTATATATATTTATTTATTATCATCTCTATTGCTTGCATCCATGTATAATTCTCTCTCCAAGTATATGGCAGTGGAGATGGAAAATACATATACTTGGCATATTGTTATTATTCTCTTAACCATTGGTTTTTCCCGGATGATTCCATTTTTTTTAAGCAGTAGTTGATTGAGCAACATATATTTCAAGTGCTGTAAATCTTGACTGCTTTTAATTCAATGAATGCCTCTTGGCTGTAGAAGCTTTTTGGCTCTATAGGAGCTGCTAGCTGTATGTTTTGGATTTAGCTGATAATAATGCTACTGGTTATTAATAATTTTGGCTATAAAATATATAAATAAAAAAGGTTTAATGACATAATCATATAGCCACAGTGAACCACCGGCCGTTCGATGCAAAACAGACCATATCTTCAAGCTAGCCTAGCCATCTTTAAGGGCGTCAGATATATCTAGAACGGCTTTCGTGGTGCGGCACAGTTGTCTAGCGTCCTGTTCTTCTATTCAAAATTCAAAATAGCCAAATTGACAGGTCAGCACCCAGGTGGGGCCACTTTGGTTCCTGGGGGCACTGACTCTGGAACAGCATTGACCACGGTGGGTTTTGTAACCAGCTAGCGGTAAGGGTTTATTACCTAGGAATTTCACGAGAATCGTACGCAGGAAAATATGAATTTTCTGTGTTTTAAAGGGATCCTACATGTTGGCTATACTAAGATGACATATGTTGATACAGTTTTCATCTGCGAGTATTTTGTTGGGGGTGTAAATGTAATATTGAGCAAAGATAAGTTCTTCTTTGCATAGTGGTTTGTTCCCTAGTGAACATTATTAGCTAGGAACAGGACACTCGCTTATGTGAGAGTGTAGGTGGGACTTTAACACATAGCAAGTAGTGTACTCAATGACAAAACAATGTCGTCATATTTTCAAATTTTAGGAGCGGTGCCTAGGATTATTTCGGTGGCCTATGAACTTTATAGCTAACTCACACAAGAAGCTAGTACGTAGTAATGTAAGTGGTTGTTTGGGAGCGCTCCTACCTTCGTCTTCTCTATGAGAATCGCTTCTAGTATAGATGGCCAAACAGGTTAAACAAAACTACTAGATTCTCATTTTTTGAGGATAACAAGAATTTATCTCTCCATTTATACCAGGAGTTAGGAGTTAAAAATTATTTACCAGCGTCCGATCTGATAAATTAATTAATCTGGGTGTAAGGTTATATTGGAGCTACCTACAACGATTCATCGTAAAAAAGAGATCGAGCTCATCAGAGAGAAACTGCTGGTTCTTTTTTGATATAAGATAATTCTCAGTGGATAGTTTTATAGCGTTTCTAAAAATGTAGAATGCAGTGAAACATGAACAACTCTCAATGCATAGTTTCATTCTTTTGTTTTATAGGTATTTAATTATATGACTCATCTAGAGTTGGAAACTGATGCACTCCCTATCTTCTTAAAAACATTACCACATCATAAAAAATACTCATGTGACAAACTATTAAATACAGATAAAACTTTCGTGAGACTTCCACTGAGACTAGCCTAAGAGTAAGGCTAATACTACGTCAACTGCTAGCTGTATGGGAACTTACAACCAATCTATTATCTCACCAGTATAATAGTTAGTCTACTTATAGCCCACTTGTCTGTTTCACAAAATTTATTGGTTTTTGTACCTGTAAGCTTACAACCCATTTCTCTTCTCTCTCCTTCACTTTCTACTCCATTTCAACATTCAACCCACTTACAACATTTGTTATACTTTGCTCTAAAGAGGTGCTGATTCACATGAGGTGTGTAGCTCCGCAACAGAATGTCATGCATAAGTGAGGTAGGACGTGGGGTGACCGGGTGGACCTGTAGTGCATGCATGGTCCATGGTGCTTTCTGTAGCCTTTTGTGATCCCTTCTGCCTGCGCCAAAAGGCAAAAACAACATTTGACCCAGGTTCAGCAGCATGCATGCGCATACTCCCTAAGCTATATGCCTACTAAGTACTATGGGGGGCCAGTCTCAGAAAGTCACAGCAGAGAAGCAGAGATCAAAAGCCAGAGCGGCATGCTGTATTGCTGTCCTATTCGTGACAGTGACAACAAATGAAGATCCTCGCCGTGACATGGGTGAACGAGAAATGTCCTTGTAGGTTGTAGCAGAGAGAGAGAGATGTCCTTGTAGGCTTGAGGGGCTTGTACTTCTTCCCGAGAGTGAAAATGGGGCCTTCACTTTTCAATTCTGAAAGCACAAGAGTCCTCAGTTTTCCACAGCCGCTGTGCATGCCCGCAGTATTTATTATTAAACATGCATGTATATGTTCTATTAATTGTTAGTGTCTGATATAGTTTTTTTCTTCACAAAGGTGGTTTAGCTACTGACTCAAAACCACATGCAACCTGCTGCATATACCGAAAATAATATGTAACCATGGTTAGTGTAGATATATAATACTATTTATGTTTACCTAATTCATGTGAGAGAGGTGATGATTATGATGTACACTATGTCACTTTGATTGGATCGTCGTATAATGTTCATGTGTCATGAGATGGAGCAATGGTTGCTGCACGAAAATGGCTCGTAGACAGTGGCAGATCTAAGGGGGGGCTGGGGGGCTCCAGCCCCCCTATTGACTTGATTTACCACTAAAAACACTGTAGCAAAACCTCAAATCACCGTTAAATCTTCATGCAAATCAACATCTCTATTGTTTTAGCCCCCCTTTATTCTCATCCTGCATCCGCCACTGCTCGTAGATGAGGTCTATTCTAGCGGTGAAACTTTTAACCATTGGGCAACCGGTCCCGTACCCCTCCGCGTCGTTTCTCAGGGCGACGGGAGGGGCGACTGCCGCCGCCAGCCCAAGCCCCACCTCCATAGCCCCTCCCCGGCCGCTGTCGCTACCATCTAGAGCACGGCAACGGCGGCCCGCTGCTCCTCCGAAAAGCTTTGGCGCAGCAAGCTCCACCTCCTCCCTCCTTTCCTCCCCTCCTTCCCCATGGCACGGTTTGAGCAGCCGGCTGATGGACGGCGGTGAGCTGCGGGCGACGGATCCGGGTCCCCTGTGGCCGGATCCGGTGACCCCCATCGCGGATCCGGCGAGTGGCAGGGGTTCGGAGCAGCGGCCGGCGGCATGCCGGCGGATCTGGCGCGTGGCCGGCCTCAACGGGCATCCGCGGCCTGGCGGCGCGCTCGGGTGGCGACGGCGCCGGAGGCCTAGGCGGGCGGCTAGCGCGTCTCGCTGCTGCTTGGCCGCCTCCTCCACCTTCTGGTGCGTCCCGGGCCTCCCTCTCGCAGCAGCGCGGCGGCAGGGGGCCGCCCGGACGGACGTGGCGTGGGCGCGGCAGCGACCGTCCCCGGTGGCGTGCTGGCCGTCCTGGTCTTCGACACCTTCTCTGCTCGCGGGTGCAGCGTCGGTGATGGATCCGCCGGGGGCGGGGCCGTTCCGGCAGGTTGCTGGCAGACGCCCCGGCCCGTGCGCGCGCGGCCCCTCCATGGGGCATGGCAGACACCGAGCTCGCCGTGGCAGCTGCGACTGGCCGGGGCCCCAGCCCGGAAAGTGGCCAGGGCGGCGGGCCCGGCTGTTCCCGGGGTGCCGCGTCAGAGGTGCAGACGACGTGCCACAGACGTCCTGGTCGTTGTGCCGGCGCGAGGCACTGGCGGCGGGCGCACGCGGATTCAGCCGGAGGGCCCTGCAGCGGCGAAGGCGTAGGGCGTGCAGTTCGGCCACGGGCATGCCAGTGGTGGGGCAGCATCCCAGTGTTTCTTTCTTCGTGTTTCTTCGCAGGGCCTGCAGCGACGCAGTGCGCGCAATTTGGCCGCGGGCATGCCGGCGGCGGGATTGCCGCCCGTGGAGCGCCGTCCGAGCGCTGGTTGGGGACCTTAGGCGAAAGCCTTGCACGACCATGTCTGTGCGATTGGCGGCGACGTTATCTAGCGCCGTTACCTCCTTCGAGGCGTCAATGTATAGGTCCCCGGTCTATGGCTGCAATTTATCCCTCTCCTCCTAGTGAAAACCTAGCTCTAGTTATCTAGAGCCGGTGGTGGTGGCGTTTTCGACGTCACGTCCTTCTTGGAGGCACCACCGAGGAGGAGCTAGCTCAGACCTATCTCTCCTTGGCTTGCTTCCTGCTTCTCTCTTGGGTGAGGCTGGGCCTGGCAGCAAGTTGTTGCTGTTGTTTCGACGAGTGTCCTCCTCTGGCGTCTCTGTTCCGTCGGCGCTCTCCTTGATGGTGTCAGAATATCAAATGCCGGGTGGTGTTCCACCGCTGCCACCATTCCCCTATTGGATGGTGGTACGTGGACCCGGATGTGCTGGAGGATGTCACCATCATTTCCATGGGAGGTCGTCGTGTCCGATGATCCTGGGCTTGCGTGTCCATCGCCATGGTGCCAGAATATCAAATGCCGGGTGGTGTGGGCTCGGATGTGCCGGAGGATGTCACCAAATGGTGGAGGGCACGATGGCCATGGTGAAACCGGCGAGTATGCTGTTCGGCGGGGGCGCAAGTCGACGTTCGGTTGACGTCTTTCGGCTTGTGTCTAGGCTTTTCCTTGAGTTTGTTTATCAAGGGAGTTCTTTGTTTCCTCTTTGTGTTTTCGGTTGTTCAATTTCTTCAGGCAGCGCGATGTGTGCGCAATGCTACGCCTAAAACTTGTTTTTTTTTGTACTATCAGGCTTCAAGAGCCAAATGATCAATGAAAATTCAGGTGGGGATTCTCTCCCCCCCCCCCCGTTGACCGATAAAAAAAAGGTCTATTCTAGCAAAAAGCTTTTAAGAGTGACAAAAGAATTACATTGTTGTGAGGCACTGACTTACTAGAAATTGTTGTAAAGAAAACTCTAGTTCAACCCACACTTTATATATGTGCATATTTCAGATCCTCATCAACAATTTATTATGCAATGTAATGTCAATTCAAAAGGCATACTTACTACGTGTGGTGTTAAGAGGCAATCTTCTAGCTGGATATGCTACCATTACTATGACTTCGCTACAAGATGTTAGGCCTTCTATGACTAACTGATTGTGACAATTACAATCTTTTTCTTGTCATTGTACCCCTTCTATGACTATATGGTTGTTGTCATAGAAGGTGAGTCATAATCCCCCATCAGTAACTAACAAACCCAATTGTCATTAATCTTAGTGGCAATTGCACGTTTGTCACCAGGTTATGACTATGGTATTTGTCACTATATTTGTCATAATATATTAGATGGGACGATGACAAGTGTCTAGAGATTTGACGTGGCACATGACGTGGCGCGTGACGTGGCACATGTAGTATGACAAAAATAATTGTCATAAAAACGAATTTGGCCTAGTTGGCCCATGGGCTGGTTTTTACAATTATAATTCAACTAAGCCCAACTGGCCCATGTGCTAGCTGGCCATTTTTTGGCCCATTTGTTGACAGCCTTTTTATTATTTTTTTGACAAATGTTGGAGGTTGGACCGTAAAAGGGTTTGGTGGAACACTTTTGACACGAATGGAATATGTTTTGTCGTGTATTAATAACACTGACGCAGTGACCATGGATATGGTGGAGTTAATAAATGTATCCAAGTGTATGTATCGTGGTGGTTTCCTTAGTCAGTTGCTAAAGTGATTATATATGTGTATCTTTGCTTTATTGATTTTGTATTTACACCTTTGTACAAGTCAATTGAAACATGTAAAAAATGTAGTGAAAGCTAGTGAGAGAAATCCTTGTTAAAAACTTTTTATCTTTGAAAAGTGACATGGATTCGATTTGTACAAACATAACCGGTGCTCCTATGATATCTTCTTATACTTTCTACCAAAATATGCACGTACATAGTTAAATATATTGATAACTTCATACCAATTAGTAAGTAAACCTTTACCAGCATTAAAGAAAATTCCATGAACATAAAAGCACAACAAATTGACCCAAATTACTAAGTAGTGCTACTTGCATGGAATTTTGTTTTCAATTTAGTTATTGTGTTGTTTCCTTTGAATAATTAAGTTTTTTCATTTATATATGGAAAAGTACTCACCTTTCCATATACACATCCCATTTTCTTAACTACCAATTGTTATTTCTTGATAATTCAAGGTTGTCAAAATCACAATGCTAGCCAATATAATCGTTGTACTGAAATTGAGTGTCCACATTTTTACAAATGGTAGTACATAATCTAGACATATATGTCTACATTGTAGTGTTACCAAACATAAAACTAATATATATGCATTGTATGGCTGGTGTAAATATAAAAGGCCATTTGGATATACATATGTGATGCGTAAGAGGAGATTAAGATGCAAACTCCAATTGGATCATCTTATGTTTGTGTCACGAAATGCAACAATGGCCACTTCATGAAAAATGGTTTGGAGATGAAATAGTTTAACAAACATCTTAATTCAAGAGTGAGAGAAAATAATTCTATTGCTACAGAAGATGTAGAAATAACTACTTCACAAAAATGGTTTGAACTTTCAAGACTAAGAAAAAAAATCTATTGCTATGAAGTGCCATTGACTTAATAGAAATTGGTACAGCAACTCCACTTTAGCACCCACTCAACCCTTGTCTATTTTTGATCCTAACAAACAGGTATAGATGTAACACCAATTCAAAAGGTACACATCTGAATGCACGGTGTTAAGAGAGAAACTGTTAGATGTGCTAGCATTAATGCTTCACAACTATTGGATCCAGCAATAGCGATGACTGTTAGTAGTTGACAGGTAAAGGGGTTTGGTGGGACCCTTCTGACATGAATGGATTACTTTTTTTAGTGTTGATTACTCTGATATGGTGACCATAGATATTCTAGAATTGATAAGAATATCCATGTGTATGTATCGTGGCAATTTCCTTGATTCGGTGCCAAAGTAATTGCCTATGCATAGCTGTCATCTACATGTTGCTTTCATATTTACACCTTTGTGCAAGTCCATTGAAAGATGTCCATATCTCGTACAGCTAGTGAGCCAAATCCTTGTTGACAAATATAGAGATTCTGAACTTTCACAAGTGTCACAAATTTGGATTTGTACAAACATAATTGCCTCCTTATTATCTCTTCATATACCATTTTTTCAAAAAAGGGATGGAATACACATTTATAAAGTCAAATGTATTGATACATTTCATCCTAATTACCAAGTAAACTTTCATCAACATGACAGAAAAATCCATGAACAACAAGACACAATAAATTGACCTGAATCACTTTATTATGTTGTTCACCTAAAACTTTCTCTTTAGTTTATTAGACGCGCTACATGCTTTTCTTTGGGTAATTTAGTCATTGTTCTTATATATGAAAAGAAGTCACCTTTCAAATACACACCCCATTTTGTTAATTAGAGAGTTATTTCTTGAGAACTAAAGGTCGTCAAAATCTTAGTGGTGGTGAATTGACAATCCACATTTTTTCACAACACTGCATTTGTTTACCACAAATCATGCGCAGAGCTTCCATATATTAGCCATTAGGCGAACATGTCCCTGGGAATCCTCTTACCAACCATTGATCACTACTAGCTTACAATGCACAAATGGCAGTACATGGGTCTAGACAAAAGGGTTGAGGGCTGCATTGATCGTTACCATAGAAAACCATATGCCAAAGATTATATTGGTCCCGGCTAGAAAGAGAGAGTACATCACGGTGGAAGGACATGGCTGTTCAATACTTTTGTTCTAGCATCCATGCCCTCTTAGCATGAATGCGGGAAGCAATTGTTGAAGATAAATGGGAAAACTGATGAGATGCAATTAGAGGTCACCACATTCAAGAACTACCACCACAATAGCACAAAAAATTCCATCTACTATAAAAGGATTGTGAAGCCCATCCATTTCCAGCTAGTATATTATGAGGAAATATATCTCAAATCTAGGGGGCATTAATTATTTTATTGAAGTAGATGTATATATAGTGCAAAATAAATGCAGTGTGTACTACTAGAAATTTAAAAAAATCTAAATATAACCCCCAAGATATTGTGGTATAAACTACTGCAAATCTTGGTATCTATTACTTTAACGAATTTTAATTTGTCTATAATACTTTTTGTGTTGAATGTTTTGGATTCAGTTATTATTATTATTATTATTATTATTATTATTATTATTATTATTATTATTATTATTATTATTATTATTATTATTATTATTATTATTATTATTATTATTATTATTGCTTAATTATATATTTTTACCAAAAATAAATAGAAAAACGATGACATGATCATGACCAGAATGGCTCACCATTCGGTGCCAAGGTAGATCACATCTTTAGGATATGTCTATCTATCCCATTGGATATCACAGAAACCACACCTGTTTTTGTCTAAAGACTCAAACTGACATATAGGTCGGTCAACATGTAAGCCCCAGATCGAAACATCACAGTGGCTTCTGTATACCACACCCCTGAATGCATCCTCAACGTCAGTCACATGAACACACGTGTATGGACCATGGAGTCACTACAAAAAAATCTAGGATTGTATGACGAGAGCAAACTGTCATGTAAAGTAAAAAAAATTGTCATAAAAAATACATCATGATGAAAACCAGTCGTCATGCGTGTCGTCACAAAAAGAGCGTCACAAAAAGTATGGCGTGACGAAATGTTAGAAGTCGTCATATAATGTCATGACCTTTTGTGGCAGTTATGTTGTGCTGTCACATATGGTACTATTTTATGACGACTATAACCGTCACATAATAGTAGTCAACGCGTCACATAAAACACTATCCGTCACAAAATAAGAGGTGGGGACTTTTTTCAGCAATTCTTTTGTGACGATCCTGAGCGTCATACATTATTTTTTGACAATTTATTTTTGTCTTGTTTTGTATGACCACTGAGACAATGGGTGATTTTTTTTGTGACGATATATGTCATCATATAATATAATGTGACATTTTTGTGGTGTCGTATTTGTAGCTCGAATATTGTGCTTAGTCACATTTTTGTGACGACCAGTGGCGTCATATTGGTTTATGTGACAATTAAGCTATGTCTTATTTTGTATGGGTCGTAAGTCATTTTGTGACGGCCACTTCCATTCGATGACAAATGCCACAGATCACAGATCTGTCGTAAGAGGTCATACAAACACAGAATCATCAGTAGGCATCATCCACCACATCAGAAACCATCATCAGAATCACAAACACAAATATATATATATGATCCACCACACTGCCATCACAGCTCATCAGTGATACACAACTGAGCCAAGCCATCATACACTTGGCATATATTCCAAATGATAACAAGTTCAAACAAGTTTAGACAACATAGTTCTGCAACAAAGTTCCAACAGACAAGTTCCATCACACAGAGTTCCACCAGACTACACAGGTTCAAACATAGCAACATAGTTCTGACAACATACTCAACAAAGTTCCAACAGAGACAAGTTTGTGATTCTAGTAAAAGCTAGCACAAGCAAAGTCATAGGCATTGCCTACCTCACTCTTTATGAAGTTTCAGCACAGCCCGCAGAAGTGCATTAGTCTCTTCAAACTTGCTATGCATCTCCTTCACCTCTTCTTGTGTTTGGCGCATCAGATTTTGGTTTTCTTCAAGAGAGGCCTGCTGCGCTCGAAGCTGTGCTTGCAACTCTTCCTGCTTCCTAGCTGCTTGCTCTCTTTCAGCTTGTAGTGTTGCCTCAAATTGAGACTGCAGGCGGGCTTCTACTGCTGCTGTTGTGGACCGGGCAGCATTCTGCGCTTTAGTGAGGCCAATGTTCGGAAGGAAGGTTGACGAACGGCTGATATGGCTTAGACTATCAGCAACAATCTGAGTTGGAGACTTGGGTGCTTCTCCTTCTTCTGATTCTCTTGCCATCTCTTGAACCATTTGTTCCTACATAGAATGATCCATTTCATAAGAAGGTCATACTACAGTGTTGAACCAGGTTTGAATTTGTGTATAGTACATGTATGCAATAACTATGTAACTTACATATATGTCATCTGCAAGCGGAGTACGACCATTTTGTGGACTAGTCATGCATTCCCTAAAGAACTGGACAGGATCTGGCTCCATGCCATTGTACTTCGGCCTCTGCAGCATGTAACAAAACAATTCACAATGATATCCAAGAAAGTAAAGTGAGGGTTGGACAAACATGAGATTATTTGTACATGTGAACAGCAAGATCACAAGATATGTATGCACTGTATCACAACAAATCCATCATTCATAGACTACTACAAATGCAAGGAGGATCATGTTACAAAAGCAGCAGGCTCATCCTACAAATGCAAACAGCAAGCATCAGCATCCTCATTTGAACATGGGAGATCATCTTACAAAGCAACGGGTACAACTCAGAATGTGCTATACTAGGAGTGGTGATCCCAGAAAAAATTGAAGCTGTGCTAACTTGACAGTTCAAAAGCACATGGTAAGACTATGCTAGAAATGTCCCATCTTTGAAGTTTATTGTACCAAAGATATAGTTTCTGTACCAGGCTGTATCGATGGGCAACATAGGACCTAGATCCAGTCCTTTGGTGAAGCTGCACTTGCCCTCGGTTTACTTTATTCTTTTCACATTTCTCCTACACCACAAAAGCAATACAAAGTTTTCATTGTCATGCACATAGTTTAAACTGCACTTTAAGAAAAACAGATGATGCAGGGCATGGACCTGATTCCTTGGGTCACACCAGTACTCTACCAGCTTGGTCCACTCCGCTTTCTTCATCTTAGGTGGAGGTGGTTTGGCCAGCATCTGTTCTAATGTCAGTGATGGGTCGAAGTACTTCCTTTTAAGGTGGTACCTCTGTTGTCGTACTCCCTTCTTAACGATATCAGTGCATGCAGCTTTCGCTGGTCCCTCTCTCTCAACTTCCACATCCAACCTTGTCTGTATCCACAAATAATTTATTAGACACAATTTTGTACATGGGAACCAAAATAATTCAAGAAAGTATGCAGAGTGAAAGAGTTGTCTCACTGCCACTTTGTCCAGCACTTTTTGTACTTCTGCGGGCCCTGCCTCTTTTTGATACTGCTTCCAAGATGTGTAGATAGGCAGCTGGTCTCTAAGGGCAACACCAGTTTCTGATGCTAGCTTGGCTGCTTGAAGTGGGACATCAGGTCTTTTCTTCCCTTCAGCCACTTGGATAGGCATCTTGTTTCCTCTTTTTATTAGCCTCTCTAAGCCAAGACCAATGGTTTTCTTGCGGACTACCTTCTGGCGCACTGCATTGGCAAATAATAATAAAAGTGTGGTCATATAGCAATAACAAATGTAGATATGTATTGGAGGAAATAATGCTTGGAAAGTACGTTTACCTGGAACCAAGTCAGCATCTGCATCTCCTTCAGTCATATGGCCCTCTGAATTTGCAGCATTAAAGTGGTCCTTTGAATTTGCAGCATCAAAGTGGTTAGCGGACTCATTGATGTCATTGCTTTGCCTAGAGCTCTGCGCACATGGCGAGGTGTCATTAGGTGCCGGTTGGGTGACACTAGTTGTGGGAGTAGGATGCCCAGACAGGGCAGCATTAGGTGTAGGAGTACACATTGGATTTTGCGTGGTGTTTTTTGGAGTAGTAGGCACTGTGTTTGTAGTATTTGTGGTAAGGCTGCCACTTGTACTGAGGTGGGGTTGCAGCTGGCTAGCACTGGAAGCCGCCTGAGGTTTAGGGTTGGCTCTCAGAGGGTTCTTAGGAGGCAAGGGTTGCCTTTGCTTCGGTGGTGGACGGCCTCTAGGCGAAGGCATGGCTGCACTTTGCCTAGTCAATCTTATAGGTGTGCATGGTGGCTGCTGGCTGACAGCCACCGTTGTTGCCGCCTTTTGCTTCTTCTGCTGAGGGCGAGTTCCTAGAACCATGTCTCCTACCTGCCAGCAGCAACATGCATCTTATGAGTTATATAAGAAAGAAGTGTGAGGTTGATTAGATGACTACAATGAAGAACCTGATTGAAATAGACAGACCAGAAACTTGTTAATTGCCCAAGTAATGCATCTCACCTCAATATTGACCTCATCATTATTGAGGTCATCAGAATTATGATCACTGTCAGAATTATCAATGTCAGAGGAAGGATGATAATCAATGTCAGAATCCGGTATGTCAGACACTACTGTCCTCGGTTTGCCCTTTTCCTTTTTCGAGAAAACATCTCTAACCTGCTGAGCTAATACCAGAATACCAAGAGACGTAAAATGTTTCTGAATATTCCTTACATTCTCATCCCTCTCCTGCTCATACTTTGTTTTTGACATTTCTTGTATTACTTAGTAGGATCAAACGCAGGTAGAGCAGAAACTAGTTTTAGTTTCTGTAAAGGAGTTGAAGGAAAAACTAATAGATTAGTTTGAACTGAACAAACATGTAATAGACAAAGGAAATTTGCCATGCATATATCCAAAAACAAACCATGCTTGAAACCTACAGAATTGGCTAACAATCTGGAGTTGTTGCAAAGTTAGCTCATGCAATCGCCATAACGAAGTCTATCAATTTAACTTGGTATGCAGAACACAGATCACATGAACAACCAAACTCTGGTTCATAGAAAACGACTAAAAGATAATATGAACTATCTATTAAATGGATATACTAATGCTGATAAGGGCTATTTACCAAAACAAATGAGAAGGGCAAGGAATAACTCAGATTTATCAATACTCCATGACCATCACGAAATAATTAACCAATATTGAAAGCAATCCTATCCCAAGCATGAGCCACTGAAACAAGCAGAAAACAGGATGCATCGGGAACACTACAGTGTTAGGTTCAGGAACACTACCACTGTTAGAGCTGAGGGAGGGTCGTCGGGGCACTGCAGCGGGAGCCTAGGATGCCGGTGTGTTGTGCTGCGTGTCCGACAGGGCGCGAGTGGCAGGGAGCGGCGTGGTGTGCGGGATGGGCGGATCCGGTGGTGCGGTGGACTGCGGCGGTGGACTACGGCGTGGACTGTGGCGGGATGTGGACTGCGGCGTGGACTGCGGTGGATTCCTGCGTGCGAGACAGGTGGATGCGGCGGTGTGCAGGTGCGGCGGTGGGATGGGTGGATGCGGTGGTGCGGCGGTGAGGAGGATGCGGTAGCGGCGGATGCAGCCTGGTAGTGGCGTGGACTGCGGCGGTTTGGAGAAGGGATAAGGAAGGAGGGGAATATTTCAGTGGCTAGGGCAGGATGGGGTGTCGGTGGCAGTGGCCTGGGCGGGATGTGGTGTTGGGGCCCGTCTGTTAGTGGCAGTGGCTTGGGCGGGAGAGCGACTGGTTCAGCTGCTGAAATTTTGGTCTGGCGCAGTGGGCCCCATGTGTCAATGATAGAGTTAGTAGTATTACGAATTCAAATACATTTTCGGGGTAGCAAATCTGGTCAAATGGAAAATTGGTAAGAAACAAAGTTGTTCCACACATCGAGATCTACCATCTTTATATAATTCATTTTTTCAATTGACTTTGTTTCGAGAGTTTGAATTTTGAATTTTATAAATTTTAAACTTTAAAGTAAAAATTGGGCTACTAAATAATTTCAAATGAAGAAGTGATGAATACAAAGGTTGATGAACTCATTCATATCTACAATTGTTATTTAGGTCATGTGTTCATCCGAGACACTGATCGTAGCTTTGTTCTCAAATTTTACTCATCCCTCTTATAGTCTCATAACTATGTGGTGGATAACTAAAAATTGAGAACAAAGTTATCATCACTTTCTCAGATGAACAAGCGACCTAAATAACTAATGTAGGTCTGATTGAGTTGTGCAAACTTTGTATTCATGACATTTTTTTCTGAACTCATTTGGAGTCCCAAAATGTGGTCCAAAGTTGATCAATTTTTAAGTATGTGTGATCATTTTTGTCTGATCATTTGTATTCATAAAAAATTGTCCAAAATCAATGGAATATACTGATAGATCATAATTTTACAAAATTTTAGAAAAAAAGCATCCCATTCCGAGTAAGTATGTGTGAGACAAACTAGTTACAATATTTTGCTATGAATTAAAAAAAGTGATGATTACATCATGAACTCACTGATACCGCTCAAACTAGCTGCTGGGCCCACCTGTCATTGAAACCCTAGAACCTAAATATGACAAAACTAAGTCATCACACGGGTCGTCACAAAAAGACCCACAACCAGCACTTAGCATTTGGGTGGCTATCTGCTCACTCGCAGGTCGCCCTGGCTACTCCCTCCCCATCCTCGGCGACCATCCTGCAGCTTCGTCGGCCAAATTCGCCTCTCTAGGTGGTTTTCCCATCCACCTCACCTGCTCCCTTGCGGCCACCCCCCAGCCTACTTTGCTCCCTCACCCCACCTGCTCCCGTGCACCCAGCGCCCACAGCCGGAGCTCCCTCGCCCCACCTGCAGCAGCAATCTCGCGTGGCCCAAGCTGTCCGGCCAAACGCAGGCTAGCCGGCCAAGCTTGCTACTGCAGCCTTGTCGACCGGCCAAACGCACCAAGCAGCAACACCTTCTATGTCAAGGTCAGCTAATTAAAATGTAAATTTTAGCATATATATTTGGGGTTACCAACTGCTTGTCCATGTCGAAGTTTAATTTTTTTTTGGCACCTAAATTTATGCAGGTCAACATGGATAGAAGCTGGATTTATAACAGTGAACCATTTTCGCCGAAGTTTTTGTCTGGTGTTCAGCAATTCATGGAATATGTTAGAGATAGATATAGTGCAGATGAGAAGATCAAGTGTCCATGCCGAAAATGCTTGAACCAAAAAGAGAAAAGCCAAGCTGATGTACACGAGGATATCGAACTCAATGGTATGGCTAGGTGGTATACTAGGTGGATTGACCATGGAGAGGAACCTAATGATGGTGGACAAGATGATGATGGAGAACTCGCTGTTGTACCAGAAGATATGTCATGGGATGGAAATGACCAGGCACCACTTGATGAGGAAGGACAAGCCAAAGATGTGTTAGATGATGGTGCAAGGGGAGTGCAGGGGTTGATTCAAGATTTTTGTGATGTAGCCAGCCATGACTTCGGTGGTAACTTATATAAAGAACTCATGGAAGAGGCAAAGCGTGAGCTTTATCCAGGTTGCACCGAGGAGTCTAGGCTATCTTTCATTATTAAACTGCTGCACATAAAAGTTTACAATAGGATAACAACTTATGGGTTCGATGCATTCCTTGAGTTGCTTTCTTCATCGTTGAAGAATGTGCCCGGACTTCCTAAGTCCTATAACGAGATGAAAGCTCTGCTTCGGAAGCTTGGTTTTGGGTATCAGTCTATTGATGTGTGCAAGTATGATTGTGCCTTATTTTGGAAGGACAATGAAGAGGATGATCATTGCCCAGTTTGTGGCTTCACAAGATGGAAAGTGAATAAGGAGGGCAAAAGGAAAGTTCCTCACAAGGTCCTCCGTTACTTTCCAATAATTCCACGCCTTTAAAGGATTTTCATGTCAAAGCAACGGGCACAGTATGCAAGATGGCACAAGGAAAAGAGGGTACCAGTTGAGAATAAAATGAGACATCCTGCTGATGGGGAAGCTTGGAAAGATTTTGATGAGACTTTCAAGTCTTTTGCAAATGATCCCCGCAGTTTGAGGTTGGGCATTGCTACTGATGGATTCAACCCGTTTGGTCAGATGACCAATTCATATAGCATCTAGCCAGTGATAGTGGTACCATACTAATTCTAGGCAAAAAATCACCTGGCAAAGATTTCCATGTGTTCATGCAGCCTTTGATAGCAGATATGATAGAGCTTTGGAAGGGTGTTAAAACTTATGATGTAGTTGAAGGCAAAGACTTCAGCCTGCGTGCAGCGATTATGTGGGGAATCGATGACTACCCTGCATTAGGCACCATGTTAGGCAGAACCACTAAGGGTTACTTTGCATGTGTGCACTGTGATGAGAATCCTTGCTCTGAATGTCTAAGAAACAAAATTGGTTTCATATGTCATAGACGTTTCCTCCCAAGCGACCATGCATGGAGGAGAAACAAATCTTTCGATGGCCGCCATGAAAATAGAGAGCGGCCAAGGAAATTTAATGCTGATGAGGTTATGGCAAGGTTGGATGAAATTTGCTATGTTCCAGGCAAGAATCTAGATTTGCCAAAATCAAGAAAACGACGTTGTAATGAAGATGAACCAGTGTGGCATCTGAAGGTTAGCTTTTATGATTTACCATACTGGTCAAAATTGAAGCTACAGTACAACCTTGATGTTATGCACATAGAGAAAAACATATGTGAAAACATTTTGGCAACTCTACTTAATATTCCAAACAAGACCAAGGACACCATCAATGCAAGACTAGATTTGGAAGACAGAGGTATAAGAAAAGAGCTTCATTTGCTAGATGACACTGGTAGTTCATCATCAAAGCCTAGAGCTTGTTATGTTCTAAAACCAGAAGATAAGAAGAAGTTCTTGGAATTTGTGAGCAATGTTAAGTTTCCAGATGGCTATGCCTCCAACATATCAAGATGTGTCAATATGGAGGGAGCAGGATCAATGCAGGGGCTGAAAACACATGACTATCATATACTGCTGCAGCGTATTTTACCAGCTGGTTTGGTGCGCAAAGACGTATATGAAATACTTGCTGAATTGGGTAGTTTTTTTAGACAACTTTGCTCGAAAACTCTAAAGGTTGATGCACTACACCAAATGAAGGAAGATATTGTGCTTATCCTTTGCAAGCTAGAGAAAATTTATCCTCTAGCATTCTTCGATGTTATGGTTCACCTAGCAGTACACTTACCTGATGAGGCACTCCTTAGGGGACCGGTGCAGTATGGATAGATGTATCCCATTGAGAGAAGATTGGGCACCTTTAAGCGTTTCATCCGTAATAGAGCAAGACCTGAAGGATGTATTGCAGAGGCATACACTACCTATGAGTGTATGACCCAGTGCTCAACATATTTCAGTGACATCATTAATAGGTTCACTAGGCTTGAAAGAAACTTAGATGGAGAACAGAACATCTCACCCAATGGTTACTCTATTTTTGGTCATGGTATTAACCTGTTGGGTGCTTCAAAACTTCATTACAAAGACAAAGACTATGACTCTATGGTTTGGTTTGTTCTAAATAACTCCGAAGAGGTTGATGAATATAAAGAGTGAGTAATTGTTGTAATTTCATCTCAGCCATCTTTATTCAATACTATTGTCACAAAAAACTAATTCTTCTTCCTTTGCAGCATGTATATGGAAGAATTACAACAACAAGGGGTGAACGATGTTCAAAAAATGATGTCAACACAATTCGCTACATGGTTCGAGGATCATGTGTGTGCACCTTCTACAACATGACTTAATAATTTAAGATACAATATATTTTCAAACTCACTAATTCTATATGTTTTCAACCTTCAGATTACCAGGTTGAAATACAAAGGCAGCACACATGTTGATGAAGACTTGTACTCACTAGCCTGTCGGTCGGATCGTCGTGTGCGTTCATACACAGCTTGTATAATCAATGGGGTATGGTACCACACTATGGCTCATGACGAACACAGGAAGACACAAAACTCCACCATCAGAAGTGCAGGTACTCACGGTGATGACACAATTGACTTCTATGGGACTATCAAAGACATTATTGAGTTGAGTTACAGTAAGAACAGCAAAGGGCATAGAACTGTTATCTTATTACGGTGTGAATGGTACAATCTTGAGGGGAGGACATACCAGATGAAAGATGATGGTTACTTTAAGAGCATAAACATCCAAGGCCGATGGTATAAGAATAATCCTTTCATTATGGCCACAGATGCTTCACAAGTATTTTTCTTGGAAGATACAAAGTTAGGTCCATGTTGGCGAGTGCTACAAGAATTTGGGCACCGACATATATTTGATGTCAAAGAGTCTGACACAAACCAACCAATTCAAGAACAGATGCAGATGAGATATCAGGAGGCATACCAAGAGGAGCATATTTCAACTAGAGATGGTGTAGTGGGAGACATTCATCCTGATTTGGATTTGTTGCACATGGATAATGAACCAGGCAGCCCTATTAGTAGAGACCTCGTCGAGAGCATCCGGTGGCAGAAACATACACCTCAAGGTGATGTAGCAGAGGACGGAGATGATGATGAAGATGAAACCTATCTTGAGTACCATAGTCCAGAAGAAGAAGGCAATACTTCAGAAGAAGACAGTGATGATGACTGAACTTTGCATTTCTGATATTTGTTGTATTTGAATTATGCTACTACATTTGCTTCTGAATTATGAAATTGTATGACCTTATATACAATTCCCAGATTTCATTTTTTTACAAATACAATTCCCATATTTCAATCATAGAATGCAAGTTATACTGTCTAGATTTCTTTGTTTTCATGACACATGATAATGTCATATAATGCCCAGAATCTGTCATATATGTATAGAATCTGTCACAAAATGTATAGGCTGGAAGTTATATATACATTGTGCCAAATTTCAGACAACACAAGTAAATCATCATAAGTAAAAGGGATCTTTATTTCTAGCATACAACTGAAATGTACACAAGAGATGTCCAGGACCACAATGGCCCATATTTCATAACATGTGCAAATACATAGAGCACACCAGGTTCAACACACCATGTTCTTCATCACTACAGATTCAACACAAAGGCACCTACTGCATCACCGTTGCCTACTTGAACACAAAAGCTACAACCAAGAACATAGCCAACAATAGGAATAGTGTTACATTCACACATCCACACACAAGACAAATGCAGCTTCCCATGCCTTCCCTGTTCTTGCCAACCATTTCCTTCACCATGTTTACATTTTGCTCTAAGCTATCAATTTTTCCCATGAGCTCATGAACTTCTGTTGTCGAAGCTGCTGCGACGGTCGAGGAAGCTGACGGTAGATGTCCCTTATCATGAAGGTACACCACATATTCTTCCTCGAACCAAAACCTAATACATGTCCCCTGCAGCCAAATTACAACCAAAATGCAATGAAATTTGGGCAAACAAGAATGAAATTAAGCAATGGAAATTCAACAACTTCACTGACATTACTATAATTCTTCCTAGGACACTTGAAATATCTCCTTCCAATGTTAGACCCAGACTTGGTATTGGCAGCAAACACCCTCACATCCCTGCAATCCGGGCAAATTATCAATGGCAGCCCGGTGTCATAATCAACTGGCGCCTCCAGATCGACACCAGTCGGCTCAGTGCTTGCGGCAACAACAGCAAGGGGCCTGGGTTGCAGCGCATTCCTAGCTGCGCTTGAACGCCGAGTCCGACAGGTAGATGACGAGGCCTGCGACATGAACACTACATACAGCAGGTATATTGATTAGGCCTCACACACACATCAATTGGGGAACATGAGCAAAGGGGGACGGGGAGGGGGATGAGGGTGCCACTGCACAGCAAATCCAAGGGGACTGGGAGGGGGAAGAGGGCGGCACTGCCATGGATGAGCACCTAGGGAGAGGGGCACAGCCCACCGTGCTGTCACTTGGGGAGAGGGGAAGCTGGCTCTGCCTAGAGCTTGCCTGACGCCCGCCGTGCTCCTCCCAAGGCCGCCAGCCGCTAGCCTCCCAAGGCCGCCAGCCGCTAGCCGCACCTTCCAGAGGCCACCGCGCTGTGGATTGGGGAGAGGGGGACCAGCCTCCGCCTAGATCCCCGCCGTGCTCGCTGAGATGCCGCCCTCCCCTCGCCGCCCTCTACTCAGCCAGCACTGCCGCCGCCAGCGTCGTGCTCGCCGCCCTCCACTTCAGTTCGGGTCGGGGAGATGGGGAAAATGAGAGTGGTCAACACATAGGGGTAGGGTCCACCTGTAGGCGGTATATTAATGTTGGGAACGGTCATTTTTTGAAGTAACTTAATGTGACATCGCGAAACCGTCACATAGAGATAGGTCATATCGTCATACAAACAAAGCCGTCAGCTGCCTTCCTGTGTGTGACAATTTGTGACAAAATTTGTTACCTTTATGTGACAAAGTAAGGGATGTCATCACAAATAGTTCTGGGTCTCATAACTTTGTGATGACACAATAATTTCCGTCATATAAAGTTACATTATATGACAAAAATAGTCCCCGTCATGAGGTATTTTGTCATAAAAAGAAAGATTTTTTTGTAGTGAGTGGTTTTTGGCCGCGTATGGATCTTTGCAACCATCTCTCAACCCACTCATATAGTAGTTAGCTCTTCCCTATATTAATACATGGCCTACTTGTCTCTCTCTAAAAGTTTTTTGGTTCTTGTGTAAACTTACAATCCGCTTCACCTCTCTCTCCTCCACCTCAGCATATAGCCCACCTACAACCTTTTATTGTACTTGCTCTAATGTTGAAGACAACTCGCACACATGTGGCAACTTAGGTGTGTGACTTTTGCAGTTTTTTTCAAGTAGTGTATGAACAGATTTTGTCATATCTTTTCAATTTTCGAACAATGACTAGGATTCTAGTGTCCTACTATATATGAACTTCACAGCATATTCTCGATCACAGGAGGCTAAAACATATCTGGTCAGTTTGTACTTCTTGCTTTTGAATAAAGGATAGTGATAGCATTGCTCTAGACTACAAGTAACCTTATTTTGTCCCCCAAGGAAATGAGGGGCTACGACGTATACACCACTAAAAATATTCTCATGTGTGGATGATGTTCATGTTCATATGCTGTAACATCCTAAAAATTCACATTCAAAAAAAATCACTCGCATTAAAAATTATTTTCAAATACATTTCAAAAACTATAAGTCATCTGAGCTCTATATCCTTCTAAATCTTATTCATCTTATATCCATCCCAACTACCTATCTTCAATTTATCATGCAATATGGCATCGGCATCATCCACCCGTTCCTCATCTCTCTCACTCCCCCTCTCTCTCGCTCGCTCGCTTCGTTCGATGCCCCGACAGCGGCGCGTGCGCCGACCCCACCACCATCGCCGCAGCACGCACCTGCGCTCGGACCCCCCTCGCCGACTGCGGCAGCTCGCACGCCGCCACGACAGCGGGTCCCACCTCCCACCTTTCCCTCTGTCTTTCTTCTCCATACATGGCCACAGCACGTTCGTATATACGTGGCAAATGAAGCAAGACAAAGCACCCACCGAGACAATATTTACTTTTACCATTTACCACGCAAACAAGCAAGGCACACAGGCAACATGTATACACCACCAGCATGCAAAAGCACAAGCAAACAAGTGTCAGCAGTGTACCCACACATGCACACATACAGATAGCTCATGCATACATGCAAATTAGGCACCGACCACCATGCAAAATTAGGCACCGACCGCCATGCAAGGTTAGGCACCGTCCATTTGCATGCTAAGCATCTACTCGCTACACATCGCACCGCCCAAGCATCCGACCACAGCGATGTCATTGGAAGCAAGCAAGCAAACCAGTGGCACATCCCTGCTTCCTGGCCTATAAAAAGGCACGCCTGGTTGCTCTCCCATAACAGCACACTCAGCTCACCACTCACTTGCCTGCTCTCGCTTCACTTGTCTCGCGTACACCGTATACGGCCGCACGCACGAGCCGGGCTCGACTATCGTCGCACGACGAGGTGAGCAGCCTATGAGCATCCTCTTGCTCTTCCCACTCTTCCTGTGGTCTTCTCTTTACTTCTCTCCTTGCCCTTGCCTATGCCGAGCCGCTCTCAAGCTCAACCATAGCGTCGTCCATGCAAGAAGCAAGAAGAAGACCATTGCTAGCTTTTCTCTCTCTCTTCCCATGCATGTGTGTATGATGCGTGGGTCCTAAGCTACAACTCTATCCAAATAGCACACGTATAGTATACACCATGCACTACCAGCCAAGCCAAATGCCCACGTGAGCACCCATTCCTTAATCGCGCATTATTCTTTTCCGCGTGATTAAAATTCAGCCCTCTTACAGAGCCACATGCCAACTCCGATTCCAAATATTATTCTTTCTAAATTCATCTTAAATCATGATCTATCTCTCATATAAATTTCATGATTTTTAGAGCTCATTTGAATTTATGTGATTATTTATTTGTGCTTGTTTGCCTGTTGCGCTCGTTAGCTGACGGAGTGAACGAGCCGGAGAACGAGGACGTCGGAGGCGAGTATCGCGAGTTTGACGCCGAGGAACCGGACTGTCAGCAGGAGTTTCTCGAGGACGCCGACGGAGGCAAGTCCAGTCTATTCCCCTTTGATGCATATTGATCCTATTTTTAAACACAACCCGTAGAAGCCGTTTTAAATATTGCATGTACGATATACGTACGAAGTATTTTCGCTACTTAGTTAAGACATGTTTGAATAACCATCTTTGAATTGATATTACCTGATAATTGTCTTGTTCAAACTTAGAGACAAATAATATGCTATGGTAAAATATAATTATTTAGTATGCTTAGGATTTGATACTTATCATGGATACTCATTACTATATTTTTTTTCAAATACAATGATTTTAAAAGAAAAACTGTGTGAGTTGTGGAAATAAATTGTGGGTATTATGAAAGGGTTAATGAACAAGTTATAGATGGTGATTACCCTAGAGATGGGGCGGATCGGTGTTCCTTTTGTGGGATGCCGTGGTGTTGGAGCTTGTACCTTTTGTGGTTAAGCATGAAGATATCCGCCTTGTCTCGATTAAGAACTAAGTTGATGATTCATCTTGCCTAACTTATTTTCATACAACCACTCGCCTTGCATGGGAAAGGCTTAGTCTAAATCCCTCTAGTTGGTATGGCAATCACCTGAAGATAGGTGTGCAATGGGGCACTAAGAGACGTGTGTGGAAATTGATGAATATTATATAAAATGTAAGGAGCTCTGTAAATTATTGTATTCTGAGATGTGACCTTAGTGTTCCCGTGGTGAGCGCCATTACTTAGCTATGGAGGGTAATGGCTTTGATGGATCTGTGCTTGCACGACGGTGTTAAGCTACGGTATCCTACTTGTGGGGAAAGTGTACAACCTCTGCAGAGTGTAAAATTTATCCGGATAGACGTGTCCGTGGTATCGGACGAGTTATGGTTTGGTTTCAACTACTAGATGGGTTGGGATGAGTGAAAACATGAGAGTGAATGTGATTTTGGAAATAAATGGTTGTCTGCCATATGTTGCGGGAACAGAGGGTTCAGCAACACCTAAAATTGTGATCAACCACTTTTTCAGAAATACTATTATATATGAAAAATATATGTCTTTTGCAAAGGTATTTATAAAATAAAACCCTGCATGTGTAAAAAGATAGCTTTATGCAAATAAACCAAGCCTTATCCTTGAATTATCCATATGCATATACTGATATCCCATTCCGTAGGGTAAGGTTGGATTTGCTGAGTACTTTGTACTCACCCTTGCTTTGTTGAACAGAGGAAGATCCGGACTTCAATCCTGACGTGGCGTACGAATAAGGTCGTGTCTGCACCCAACTAAGCCTGTGGCATTGGGATCTGTCAGATGATATGTATTAGCGAGACCTCTTTCTGGGTCTGTTAGACCTGTATTGTGTTGTGATTACTTTTGATCGTGGCATGTCTTCATTGTCCACGCTTGTCGAGACTACTGCAATGATACCTATCTGATGTAATAAATGTGTTACTAGCCTCCTGGGACTAGTATTGTATCACATTTGAGTTCCTGGTTAACCAGGGGCGCTTCAGGTGGTATCAGAGCCGTAGTTGGCTGTAGGACGCGACCTTAGGCTTTCTGGACCAGTATTTTACATACAAAAGTATTTTCTAAAAAGTTCTTACCCTCTCCCCTCAATTTGAAAAAAAATTTACTCTTATCTATTTCCCTCAGATGGCAGAAGGAGTTTGGACCAGTAGCTACTGTCTAAGTGTTTAAGGCTTTCCTAAGCTATTGTATGCTACCATGCAAAGGTTTGGAATCAAGGATCGCCCGAAATATGAAGGCAGAGAATACATAGAGCATGAAACCAAACGGTGTGAAGTCACCGTATATGTCAGGAAAAGTGAAGACTTTCCTGACATAGCTGAAGCATGGAGTATAACTGTGACTGGATTTTGGTTTGCAGATACATATCAAGCTGCCGCCCGCAAAGCCTTGAGGTACCTGTGCCAAACCTACGAGAAGCCCATTGCCCGTACACCCATGAGATTCTTTCCACCCCGAGAAAGAGACCGACCAGTTTGGAGGACCCGCATGGACATCTTGCAGGGATGTTATTCCCTTGAGGATGACCCAACTATGGTATTCATGACCACATACCTGCTTGCTTTGGATGAGCAATATGATAAACAGGCCTCAGAGTTGAAGAAGTGCATCCACCGTGCGAAAGAAGCTGAGATCTTGGTTAGAAAGCTCCATGTGCAGCTTGCAGAAGCTCAGGCCCAAGCAGCTGCAGCCGAGAGTCGTGAAACTGCCATTTCTAAAGCCATGAAGGAAGCTGAGGATCGTCATGCCCAGGAGTTGAAGGATGCCTACCTTGTCACCAGGGCCAAGAGAAGAATGCTAGTTCTGGAAGACCAAGAGCCCATAATCTTGGAAGGGATCCCAATCATGCCCCTAAAGACAGGAAAAAGACTGGCGAATGAAGGACCATCAGCTCCCCCACCCACAACATCTCATGAAGCTTCGGAGTTGGAGCCTAAGGAAGAGGAAATCCCCCTCCTCAGCCAGCCACCACCAAAAGATGACGGCGACCCGCCTCTTATTCCGAGGGAAGAACCATAGATGACGAAAGAATGATCCTTCTCAAACACCAAGGGAATGAAGCCATTCAGTTCCACAAAGTTGAAGATTAGTTGTACCCAGTTCCTCCTTTTGTCTTGGGGAAGTGAAGTTTACTTCACTTTTGTTTACCCCAAAGGAGATGAATCGTATTGTAGCACGCATATTTTTATTATGTTGTAAACCACCCACCTATTTAAAATATATATATTTGTGCTTGTTGGTTGTGCTAATTGAGTGCTCTACGTGTGTTCCCTTACGGGATAGCAAGTCTTAAAAACTTGCACTTTTTTTAAAAATATAACGCCTTAATAAACAAAACATCACTCAATAGATCTAACACCTATCTAATGCTTTCCTCCTCATCTCAACCAACAGATGCCTCCTAAGCCAGCTACTCGCTCCCAACCAAGTGGCCGTGCAGCTAGCAGGCAAAGTCAAAATCCAGTTGATAGTCAAGCCAATACAAATGATGATGGTGTCCGTGAAGATGAAGTGAGTCAGACTGGGAACCACAATGGAGAAGATGAGTTACCCCCTCCTCCAGCAATTGACTTAGCACAAGTCATGGCAACTCAAACCCGCCTTTTGGAGACCTTAGCCCAAGGCATGAACCGCCCTAGGAACAACCGTGGAGCTGGAGTCCAGGACAAAATGACTGAGTTCATGAGGCTTAAGCCACCCACCTTTGCTGGATCTGACAACCCCATGGAAGCAGATGATTGGCTTAAGGTCATTGAAAGGAAGTTGGACACAATCCACTGCAATGGAAGGGATAGAGTTCTGTTAGCAACTCACCAGCTGACAGGAATCGCCCTTTCATGGTGGGAAGCCTATAGTGGAGCTATAGACAATGCCAACACTATCACATGGCAAGAATTTGTGGAAGAATTCCGTCGATACCACATTCCAGATGGGATCATGAAGTTGAAGGCTGATGAATTTCGCAACTTGAAGCAAGGAAGCAAAACTCTGAGTGAATACATCTTCCAGTTCACTGAGTTATCTCGCTATGGCCCAGAATTGGTCAACACTGATGTCAAGAAGCAGACAAAGTTCATAGAAGGACTGACTTATGAGTTGAGGACTCTTATGACCCCACAGATCTATCTAGACTTCAACACCTTGATGAACAGGACCATTCTGACTGATGTGGCCAAAAATGAAGAAAGGAAAGAGAACAAGCGCAAGTTCTTAGAGCGCAAAGTTTAAGAAGGAGTTAGATCCCAGAGGCAGAAAACATTTAGTTAACCAAGAAGGGATTAAGGTGAAATGCCAAACCCAAGGATCTAAAGTCAACCTAATGGTCTTTAACTTGGATGCAAGGACCATAGAAGAAGTGCTAGTAGTGCAACAATACCCTGATGTATTCCCTGAGGAACTACCTGGAATGCCACCAGATAGGGATATAGAGTTTATCATTGATCTTATCCCTGGGACTGCTCCTATAGCCAAGAGACCTTACAGAATGGCCCCTGCAGAGTTAGCGGAACTAAAGGAGCAATTGAGAGAATTACAACAGAAAGGTTATATCAGGCCTAGTTCTTCACCATGGGGAGCCCCGGTCTTGTTTGTGAAGAAGAAAGATGGAAGCATGAGAATGTGTGTGGATTATAGATCCCTAAATGAAGTCACCATCAAGAATAAATATCCCCTACCAAGGATAGATGACCTCTTTGATCAGCTTAAAGGAGCCAAGTATTTCTCCAAGATTGATTTGAGATCAGGTTACCACCAACTCAAGATCAAGAACAACGATGTCCCTAAAACCGCCTTTGTAACAAGATATGGACAATATGAGTTTACAGTGATGTCCTTTAGATTAACCAATGCCCCTGCTTATTTCATAAACCTCATGAACAAGGTATTCATGGAGGAGCTAGATAAGTTTGTTGTAGTCTTCATTGACGACATACTTATCTACTCTAAGAGTGCTGAAGAACATGGGCAACACTTGAGAGTAGTGTTAGAAAAGCTAAGAAGACACAAGTTGTATGCCAAATTCAGCAAGTGTGAATTTTGGCTTGAGAAGGTTGCATTTCTGGGTCATATCCTGACAGCTGAAGGAGTTGCAGTAGACCCTGAGAAAGTGGAAGCTGTCTCTCATTGGCAACAACCCACAAATGTTAGTGAAGTCAGAAGTTTTTTTGGATTAGCTGGATATTACCGAAGGTTCATAGAAGGATTTTCCAAGATAGCCAGACCCATGATAGAGCTTCTTAGAAAAGATAAGAAATTTACTTGGACAGAGTCATGTGAGAAGAGTTTCCAAGAATTGAAGAAGAGATTGACAACAGCACCAGTGTTAACTTTACCAGACATTCACCAAGATTTCATCATATATTGTGATGCCTCAAGACAAGGTTTAGGATGTGTTCTCATGCAAGGAGGAAAGCTTGTGCATGCTCTCAAGATTTGGAGACACTATCTCATTGGAAACAAGTGTGAAATCTACACGGATCACAAGAGTTTGAAGTATATCTTCACTCAGTCAGACTTGAACCTAAGGCAAAGAAGATGGTTGGAGTTAATCAAGGACTACAACCTCGAGATTCATTACCACCCAGGGAAGGACAATGTGGTAGCAGATGTCCTAAGTAGAAGATCATTTGGTCAACAGTTAGTATCCAAAAACACTCATCTACAAGAAGAGATAGCACAGTTGAACATGCACATAGTATGCCAACCTCAAAATGGCAGTCTGAAGGTGCAACCAACTCTAGAGGAGGAAATTAAGAAGGCACAACATAGGGATAAAGATCTGATGAAGATTCGTGAGCAAACTGGAGAAAAGAAAGCCCCATACTTCACAGTAGATGACAAATGAACCTTGTGGTATAAGAATAGGATTTGTGTGCCCAAGGTAGGAAAGTTTCAAGAACTAATCCTTGATGAAGCTCATAACTCAGCATACTCTATCCACCCTGGTGCCACCAAGATGTATATGGACCTAAAAGAAAGATATTGGTGGAATGGTATGAAAGCAGATGTGACACGATTTGTTGCACAATGTGATGTGTGCCAAAGGGTTAAAGCAGAGCATCAGAAACCAGCAGGTTTGCTGCAGCCATTGCCTATTCCAGTTTGGAAGTGGGATAAGATAGGCATGAATTTTGTGAATGGATTACCCAAAACACAGAAAGGGAATGATTCAATATGGGTAATAGTGGACCGTCTTACCAAGGTTGCTCACTTTATACCTATGCGCACCAACTATAGTGGAGACAAGCTAGCATAGTTATATATGGATAATATAGTAAGACTACATGGTGTGCCAAATAAGATTATATCTGACCGAGATACTCAATTCACCTCTAAGTTTTGGAAGAGACTGCATGAAGCCATGGGTACCAAGCTAGATTTTAGCTCAGCCTATCACCCCCAGACAGATGGTCAGACTGAAAGAGTAAATCAGATCATGGAAGATATGCTAAGAGCATGTGTGCTTACCTATGGTAAAGATTGGGATAAGAGCCTATCTTATGCAGAGTTTTCATACAATAATAGCTATCAAGCCAGCTTAGGTATGTCACCTTTTGAAGCCCTATATGGAAGAAAATGTAGGACCCCATTGATGTGGTCAGAGGTTGGAGAACGGACCTTGCTTAAGCCTTCCCTTATAAAAGAAGCAGAAGACCATGTGGCAGAGATCAGAGAAAAATTGAAAGAAGCACAGTCACGTCAGAAGAGCTATTCTGATAAAAGAAGAAGAGAGCTAAGCTTTGTAGTTGGAGATTTTGTGTACCTCAAAGTTTTCCCAATTCGAGGGACTCGAAGGTTCCAAGTTAGGGGCAAGCTAGCACCCTGGTATATTGGACCGTATCAAGTGTTATAAAGAATTGGAGCTGTAGCTTACCGTATTCGGCTACCTGAAGAAATATCAGGTATACACAATGTGTTTCATGTTTCCTAATTGAAGAAATGTCTTAGAGTACCAGAAGAACAGATATCACCAGACACTATTGATTTACAAGATGATCTAAGGTATCAAGAAGTGCCAATAAAAATACTAGACACAGTCACTAAGCAGACAAGAACGACAACAGTCCGAATTTGTCGTGTTCAGTGGAGTAGGCATACTGAGGCAGAAGTAACCTGGGAAAGAGAAGATGCCTTGAGAAAGGAGTTTCTCCATCTGTTTAGGAACCAGGCGAATCTCGAGGACGAGATTCATTTTAAGTGGGGTAGGTTTGTAATATCCTAAAAATTCACATTCAAAAAAATCACTCGCGTTAAAAATTATTTTCAAATGCATTTCAAAAACTATAAGTCATCTGAGCTCTATATCCTTCTAAATCTTATCCATCTTATATCCATCCCAACTACCTATCTTCAATTTATCATGCACCGTGGCATCGGCATCACCCACCCGTTCCTCATCTCTCTCACTCCCCCTCTCTCGCTCGCTCGCTTCGTCCAATGCCCCGACAGTGGCGCGTGCGCCGACCCCACCACCATCGCCGTAGCACGCACCTGCGCTCGGACCCCCCCTCGCCGACTACGGCAACTCGTACGCCGCCACGACAGCGGGTCCCACCTCCCACCTTTCCCTCTATCTTTCTTCTCCATACATGGCCACAGCATGTTCGTATATACGCGACAAATGAAGCAAGACAAAGCACCCACCGAGGCAATATTTACTTTTACCATTTACCACGCAAACAAGCAAGGCACACAGGCAACATGCATACACCACCAGCATGCAAAAGCACAAGCAAACAAGTGTCAGCAGTGTACCCACACATGCACACATACAGATAGCTCATGCATGCATGCAAATTAGGCACCGACCACCATGCAAAATTAGGCACCGACCGCCATGCAAGGTTAGGCACCGTCCATTTGCATGCTAAGCATCTACTCGCTACACACCGCACCGCCCAAGCATCTGACCACAGCGATGTCATTGGAAGCAAGCAAGCAAGCCAGTGGCGCATCCCTGCTTCCAGGCCTATAAAAAGGCACGCCTGGTTGCTCTCCCACAACAGCACACTCAGCTCACCACTCACTTGCCTGCTCTCGCTTCACTTGTCTCGCGTACACCGTATACGGCCGCACGCACGAGCCGGGCTCGACTGTCGTCGTACGACGAGGTGAGCAGCCCATGAGCATCCCCTTGCTCTTCCCACTCTTCCTGTGGTCTTCTTTTTACTTTCCTCCTTGTCCTTGCCTATGCCGAGCCGCTCTCGAGCTCAACCATGGCGTCGTCCATGCAAGAAGCAAGAAGAAGACCATTGCTAGCTTTTCTCTCTCCCTTCCCATGCATGTGTGTATGATGCGTGTGTCCTAAGCTACAACTCTATCCAAATAGCACACGCATAGTATACACCATGCACTACCAGCCAAGCCAAATGCCCACGCGAGCACTCATTCCTTAATCGCGCATTATTCTTTTCCGCGTGATTAAAATTCGACCATCTTGCAGAGCCACATGCCAACTCCGATTCCAAATATTATTCTTTCTAAATTTATCTTAAATCATGATCTATCTCTCATATAAATTTCATGATTTTTAGAGCTCATTTGAATTTATGTAATTATTTATCTGTGCTTGTTTGCCTGTTGCGCTCGTTAGCTGACGGAGTGAACGAGCCGGAGAACGAGAACGTCGGAGGCGAGTATCGCGAGTTCGACGCCGAGGAACCGGACTGCCAGCAGGAGTTTCTCGAGGACGCCGACGGAGGCAAGTCCAGCCTATTCCCCTTTGATGCATATTGATCCTATTTTTAAACACAGCCCGTAGAAGTCGTTTTAAATATTGCATGTACGATATACGTACGAAGTATTTTCGCTACTTAGTTAAGACCTGTTTAAATAACCATCCTTGAATTGATATTACCTGATAATTGTCTTGTTCAAACTTAGGGACAAATAATATGCTATGGTAAAATATAATTATTTAGTATGCTTAGGATTTGATACTTATCATGGATACTCATTACTATATTTTTTTCAAATACAATGATTTTGAAAGAAAAACTGTGTGAGTTGTGGAAATAAATTGTGGGTATTATGAAAGGGTTAATGAACAAGTTATAGATGGTGATTACCCTAAAGATGGGGCGGATCGGTGTTCCTTTTGTGGGATGACGTGGTGTTGGGGTTTGTACCTTTTGTGGTTAAGCATGAAGATATCCACCTTGTCTCGATTAAGAACTGAGTTGATGATTCATCTTGCCTAACTCATTTTCGTACAACCACTCGTCTTGCATGGGAAAGACTTAGTCTAAATCCCTCTAGTTGGTATGGCAATCACCTGGAGGCAGGTGTGCAACGGGGCACTAAGAGATGTGTGTAGAAATTGATGAATATTGTATAAAATGTAAGGAGCTCTGTAAATTATTGTATTCTGAGATGTGACCTTAGTGTTCCCGTGGTGAGCGCCATTACTTAGCTATGGAGGGTAATGGCTTTGATGGATCTGTGCTTGCACGACGGTGTTAAGCTACGGTATCCTACTTGTGAGGAAAGTGTATAACCTCTGCAGAGTGTAAAATTTATCCGGATAGACGTGTCCGCGGTATCGGACGAGTTATGGTTTGGTTTCAACAACTAGATGGGTTGGGATGAGTGAAAACATGAGAGTGAGTGTGATTTGGAAATAAATGGTTGTTTGCCATATGTTGCGGGAACAGAGGGTTCAGCAACACCTAAAATTATGATCAACCACTTTTTCAGAAATACTATTATATATGAAAAATATGTCTTTTGCAAAGGTATTTATAAAATTAAACCCTGCATGTGTAAAAAGATAGCTTTATGAAATAAACCAAGCCTTATCCTTGAATTATCTATATGCATATACTGATATCCCATTCCGTAGGGTAAGGTTGGATTTGCTGAGTACTTTGTACTCACCCTTGCTTTGTTGAACAGAGGAAGATCCGGACTTCAATCCTGATGTGGCGTACGAATAAGGTCGTGTCTGCACCCAACTAAGCCTGTGGCATTGGGATCTGTCAGATGATATGTATTAGCGAGACCTCTTTCTGGGTCTGTTGGACCTGTATTATGTTGTGGTTACTTTTGATCGTGGCATGTCTTCATTGTCCACGCTTGTCGAGACTACTGCAATGAGACCTATCTGATGTAATAAATGTGTTACTAGCCTCCTGGGACTAGTATTGTATCACATTTGAGTTCCTGGTTAACCAGGGGTGCTTCATATGCATAGCTAGGAGAACCAAAGAAAAAAAAGAAAAGAGACTTGATTCCATCCTTTTGAATATTTCATCTTTTTAGGTGGCATAAAATTAATCCCATGTAGTGACCGGACGCGTCCGGTCACCCTGACCGGTGCGTTCGGTCATCACGTTTTTCTCTGTGACGTCTTGTAACGGCTAGTTGCTTACCTCTTCGCTATAAATAGATGGTGGCCGGGTTTGGGGAGTTGGCTCTTGCATATTTGAGATCTTGAGACATCCTTTGAGCTAGAGAACAACCCCTCCACTCATTTCTTTGCTTGGATTGCACATCTTGAGTGAGATTGAGTGAGATTCAAGTGCATTACTTGAGAGTTGCATTGTAGAGGCACTTGATCTTCGAGTTGCTGTGGATTTCTTATTACTCTTCCGTGTTTCTTGACGCGGTAGACGGCTTGGAGCAGCGGAGGTGATTGAGCTCGCAATTAGAGATTGTTGGAGCCCTCACCAAGTGTTGTAAGGGGTTTTTGATCCTTTCCCGTGGGAGTTCACGAATTGGATACTCTAGTGGAGCTCGTGGCTTGGAGGATCCCCATCTTGTGTGCGGTTGTGCGGCGTCCGCCGAGGGCTCGACTCTTGATAGTCGATTAGGTCGCGAACCGACAAGTGGGTGTATCGCCACAACGGGGAATAGCTTGCTGGGAAGCAAGTGAACCTCGGGATAAATTCTTGTGTCGTTCTCTTCCTAAGGATTTCTCTTATGTGACTGATTGATTGGTTCTTCTCGTCTCTACACGGCGGTATAATCACTCGAAGCTCTTCTCTCGCGTTACTCCTTGTTTCTAGCTTGTAGTAGCCTTGTACTAGACTTGTGTAGGTGGCTTACTTAATTAGTTATAGCTAGCGTATTTTGCTTCGCCACCTTTTGTACTAACACTTGTGGTTAAGTAATTCTTGTAGAAGTTTTAATTAGGCTATTCACCCCCCTCTAGCCTATTTAGACCTTACACGCGGGGGTGCTCACTAGCATCGTCAAGTGCTCGCCTACCGCGCCGTGCCCCTCCGCCCCGCCTCGCTTCCTTTGCCCCACCACCTGCCAACACAGCATGCCTGGCTTCGCGCGGTGCTCACGCGGCCCTCCTTTGCCTCCATCGCCAGGGCCTCCTCCGCCTGCCGTCGGGCTGCTAGCATGGGGGTCGTGCCGCGTCTCTACTCCGAGCGGATCCCCTCCGCTAATAACAGAAATTTTAGTTCTCCACCGCACTCCCGTCCCTCTTCGCCTACGGCCCCACCGCGCTGGCTGACCTAAAGCTGACCACATGTGTGCTCCTGCCACCGCCCGCTGCCTTCGCTAGGTTCCGCAGCCTGACCACTTTGGACCTCGACTACGTCATATTCTCCGGTGAGAAGGGGTGGGAGCGACTGGAGGCCATTATCTCGACAGCCGTGCCGACGCTGGAGAAGCTACGGCCGACGGACGTCGCCTTTCACCATGCCGCCCCCGACAAGGGCCTCCCTTTTTTGAGACGACGCCTAACGACGCGTATTTCATTAAGCAGAAAGAGAGTTCAAGCGAAACAACAAACCCGGTAATACCCTGATTACCAAGGCGAACACACACGCACCCAACGGTCCACACAGGGGACTACATGACTGAACCAAATTTAAGAACTCCACAGGACGGCGCTCAGCGTGTGGAAAGGAGGATGTCGAGCTGTCGGTACCTAGCCATTCGCCAGTCCTCCGCGATAAGGCGAATGTCCATGGTGAGCTCCCTCGCAGTACGCAAGCTGCCATCGAAGGTCCTGGCGTTCCTTTGTTTCCAGAGCATCCAGCCGATCAAGAACACGATGGAGTCAAACCCACGCCTGAAGTGCTTGTCGACGCACTTCCTATTGGACAACCACCACTCCATGAACGGCAGCGGGCGAACAATCACACTAGGCAAGTGAAGCCAGTCCATCCAGGTCGCCCAGACCTCGCGGCTGTACGCACAACCCAGCAAGATGTGATCAATTGTCTCTGGCTCTTGGTCGCAGGTGATGCAAGCGTCCGTTGGCTGAAGGCCATGGCGATGATGACGTTCGCCGGTCCAGCATCTATCCTACAAAGCCAGCCAAAAGAAGAAGCGGACACGGGGCGACGCAGCCGTCTTCCACAGCTGTGTAGCGTCTCTGATCGGTGAAGAGCCAAGGAACATGGCCCCGTAAGCAGATGCGGCCGAGTAGTTCCCGCTCTCAGTTAGGTGCCAAGAAAGGACGTCTGGATCATATGAGAGCTGAACATTCTCCAGTATATCACACAGTCTCCCAAACTCAAGAAGCATCGTCATGGAAACTGCGCTAGACAGATGACGTACCCAAGCGTTACTGTTTAGAGCCTCAGCAACCGACGCCCTCCTCTTCCTGGGGCGAACTGCGGCAAACACGGCAGGGGCAAGATGCACGATGCTTGATCCATTGAGCCACCGGTCTGTCCAGAATAGAGTGGACTCACCATTGCCCACCGAAAACGTGGTCACAGCCTGGAACAGCCGGAGCGCGACGCGCTCGCAGGCGGGCGGCACGATGCCGCGCTTCCTGTCCCGCCAAATCCATCTGACCCGCAGCGCCACACCAGCCCGTCGCAGGTCCGCAATGCCCAGGCCTCCCAGCTCCTTGGGCCGGCACACATTGATCCATGCAACCTTGCATTTACCTCCCGCAACCTTGTCCGATCTGGTCCAGATAAAGGCACGCCGCAGTTTATCGATCGCCGCAATGGCCCAAGGGGACAGGCCAAGGGCAATCGAAGTATGGACCGGAATCGCAGAGAGTGTGCACTTGACCAGTGTGGATCGGCCAGCCACGTTGAGCAGCCGACAAGAGCCTCCCTGTCCCTAGCTCCTCCGGTGGCTGAGCTGGGTTCCACGGCCTGACCGTGCTAGACCTCGACTACGTCATATTCTCCTGAAAGAAGGGGTAGAAGCAACTGGAGGCCATGATCTCAGCATCCACACCAACGCTGGAGAAGCTGCGGCTAGCGAACATCGCCTTGCACCATGCCAGCCCCGGCAAGGGCCGCCCTGTCCCTAGCGCGTGGATCATCCGCGTGCCCAACCTCCGGTGGCTGGAGCTGCGCCTGACGATGGCCAGCGCTGGCTCTTGGGAGCTGGGGCACCTTCCCAAGCTTGAATACGCCAGCATCATGCTGAACGCCCAAAAGCCAAGAGACTATGGGAGGCTGCTCACTGAGCTTTCTAGCGTCAGGGAGCTTGAGATCCGTAAATTTGACTGTGCCACATTTCAGGTGCGTGCAAGCATATATCACCATCAATGCATAAAATCTTTTCACAGAGGCATTTTTTTTATTTCCATAAGCAGGCAAGCGGACTACCTCTAACAAATGATTCTGTTAATTAGCTGGGTATCCAAACACCCTTACAGCTAATAGGTAGACAGTGAATTGTTATCCAGCTAATATTAGCTATGTGATATTAGCTAGCTAACTACTATCAGCTAATGGATCCAAACAGGCTCTAATTATTTCAAAATTCGATAAGAAATGTGGGCGAACCAGTCACCACAAACAGGAAGTGTGCAGGCCACTTCCCGCAGCAGCTACTGCTGAAACAACACACTACGTGCACACGCAGTCAGGCACGGCAGGGTACAGTTGGGATCATCAAAAATATCACTAGAAATTAGCACAGCAACACAATGTACACATTTCCAGAAGGAGATACAATGATTGTTATTAAGTTTATAACAAAACTAAAACAGGTGGAGAAAAGGAACTCTGAAAAAAAAACCCAATCACTCGGTGCCCTTTCAGCCCCTAGATCGAAACAACCAACCATACCACACACAACAGACTCGAAACCAGCACATCAATATCCCTATAGAATCAGCCACCACGACAACAACGAATGACAACCGATCAATGTTAACTAGATATAACTAAAGGAATAAAAAATAAGCCTACAGGGAAGGAGGAAGCAGTTCGAGGATGTCAGACTATGAACAAAAGAACTCTAAGCCAAACAAATGCTTCTTGGAAGGCAGATGTATAACTAGAGGGTGTTATTGCTTTCACCTGCAGATACAGAGCTGCCCTCCGACTTCACCACGACCTCTGCCTCTGACTTCACAGCCATGGAACCTTTTCCGATGTCCAGCCCCTGGAGCCGCCCAAGCGAGTCTTGCTGCATGATATCCGAGAGGGAATTGGGGTGGGATAGCATCTGGTGACTCGGGACATTCGGTGGAGGCTGTTGGAAATGATGTGGCAGCTGAATATTTCCATGCTGCTGAACTGCGTGTTGCTCCGAGAGCTGGAAGAATGAAGGGCTGTACGAGACGTGCTGCATTCCCATATTAAATTGTTCGTTGGACTTCGACATCTCACCTGTTGCTATCTTAAGCCTCTCCACTTCCTGCTTCAGTGCATCATTTAGAGCTGCATTGGTATGGATATTTCATCAATAAATAACAGTCATCTGAGAATCAGTGCAATGGTTGCAAAATTTACAGATTGTTCAAGCACTACTAAGTACTAACTAACCATGTGTTGACATGGTACAGCTTCTGAAAAAACAATGCAACAGCTACCTAATATGAAGCTAGGCTGCAACAATGGGACACCCTCCCACATGAACTTATTACGGAAAAAAATGAATAAATGCTCACCATCACGCAGTTGAGCCTGCTGCTCCATGGCCTGCAACCTTATCTTGAGCTCAGCATTTTCTGCCGAAAGTCCAGTTGTGTCTCTCTGCCGAGTAAACAAATCAGTGTGAAGGATATTAAGCATACTAATACAAGAGTAAATTGCATGCCTGGATATTAAGCATATTAATACAAGAGTAAATTGCATGCCTGGACCCGAAAGTATTATGCGATTCTCGTTTGGGTTGGTCTATTTGGCTCCCTAACATATTTTAGTGATCTTATCCCGGTCCAAAGTAGACATGGGGACGCCTAGAACCCAACATGGCCGTCCATATGGACACGATTTAAGCGCCAAAAAAAAACTAAGCCAAGTCAAATTTTTATTTCATCGTTCTCCGCTGATGCCTCAATCGTCTAACATGCTCGGCACAGCAAGCCTAAGCGGTTCGGAAATGTCATGGGCCTCCCACTCGAGCACCTCATTGTGGCAGGTGGTCAAAATCAGGTCAACGAGGTCGGGAAGGTGCTAGGAGCCGAGAAGGATCCAGCCAGTTAGGGGGCGGTTGGTCTTCTCTTTCCTCTCTCATCTCAGCGTCGCAATTATCCCTCTTCGCGCTATCCGGCTTGCTTTCCTAGTCGGCATAGCGGCACAGTGTTGCTGGCCCAGCACACCTCGCACTCTAGGTTGCCCTCGCCTTGCTAACCCCGGCCACGTCAGGGTGCTCTACGGCGAACCACAACACGCTATTGTCGATCCGTGCAACGATGTCGAAGGTGTGGCAGGCCGTGTTCTCATAGTGGATAGGAGCCAATAGTTGTGCAAGCATGTATGGCATGGCTTGTGACCCCACCACAGGTTGCATCACGGAACACTCCACGGTGAGGCCAACGACATGGTGATGGCCCCTATGTGGAGCGGCCCACGTCAGGGGGTCATGTCCCGGTGCGTGCCTAGGCGGCGGCGAATAACCGGCAATGGGGCGTCGAGGCGTGATGACGGCAGGGCGACGACATGGGGTCATAGCAGCTCCGATTTAGGCAGTGATTGCCGAGACACGTCGAGTGGGCACGGTGTCTGGCTGGGCTGTGCACTGAGCAGCAGCATGTGCAGGTGCGGCAAGGCATTGCATGGTGCAGAGCATAGCAGCACGGCTGGCTCTGCCGCGGAGGGTGGGCACAGAGAAGTTGCCCGAATGGCGCAATGGCCAGGCGACGGTGCACCTTCCTCGTTGAAAAAGAGAGCGGGAGAGAGAGGATTGGAGGAAATGAGTAAAGACGATCTCATGCGTCCTTACCTGGCTATGAACTCGCCCGCTGGCTCTAGACGGCCGAAAAGAAGAGGATGGGGAGTTCAGGGATGGTGGTTCGATGGATCTCTCAGGTGCCTGCTAGAGTCTAAGGGCACAAGTCCATGCGTTTCAGATCCTGGAAGAGACACAGGACATCAGGAGGGTTTCTAGGGTAGTGGCGGCAGGCTCACCCCTCCTTGGCATGCGCACCACGGATGCTCAGATCGAGGACACTGCGCACTCCGACCTGTAGCGTCCACGTGATCACCTTCAGTGAGCGACCCGAGCTCCACAAGATCACTGGCAAGGTCCAAGCTCAGCGACGACCCTAGTGCAGCCACGACCTCCATGCCCACCTCCTGCCATTGCGCCGACTAGCCCACTCGTAGTCCCCGTGGCCCTGCACCCGCCTGCCAACGCTGCCTAGACCCACTCATGTGCGAGAGGCATGCCGGCGGGGACATAAGAGTCAGCGAGAGGTGGGGAAAAAGAAAGGAACCGAGGTGAATAGATAAGGCAGGCCCAGCAGGTTTTCTGCTTAAATCATGTCATCCACTGCAAGCGCGCATGTCGCACATGACTTTACCAGCCACGTGGATGGCCACATCAGTTCATGGGCATTGTTGTGTCAAGTTTGGACCAGGATGAGATCACTTGAATACATTAGGGAGCCAAATACGTGATTTCATAGTTTGGGGACCTAGACGAGAATCGCATAATACTTTAGGGACCGGCGGTGCAATTTATTCTTAATACAAAAGACATGGACACATTGCTCGTAGATTTAGAACAGAACCAGACAAGATTTGCTGAAAGTACAGTGTTTTATGCTTAAAATTTGAAGTTGCTAGCACAAGATTAACCAAGTAAGAAGGTGCTTATTGCAATGAATTGGATCGATGGGTATAGTATAGTCGCCAAAACTACAGTGCTGCTCAACCGAGAACACAGTTCTTTTACTGCCATCGACCAAGTATTACTATTCAGATCTCCAACCGTTGAGAAAACTATATAAAACAACCCCAAGGAACATTTCGCCCTAATCACTACATGTGGCGTTAGTCAATACTCAACATGATCACATAAACTATCCTAGCATGTGTTATAGATCTCGATGCATGTGCATCAGTCCAAAGAAAATATTATACTAACTGTTGATTTGTAAAGCAATTGGAGTTTAGCTGATACAGGTTGCAGGTATGGACTATGGAGTGCAGCTGGTTGCACAGTATATAATAAATAAAGTGTCACTATGCACCATGTTATTTTCACACTGAAATAAATGAACTGAACACAGTTCAGCAATACATGAGGCAAGCAGAAGGATGAAAGGCACCTGGAACAGTGTCAGCTGCGCTGAAAGAGTAGTAGCCTCTGTCTGAAGAGTTTGAACCTTCCGCTCCAATTCTGTTATATATCGAGCTTTTCTTTCCTTTGACCGTGCTGCAGATTGTCTGTTTGCAATAATTCTGCACAAAACCCAAGCTCAGGAACTCAATAGGCATTCATAAAGTATAGGTTACAAATACAACAAGCTGGTTAGATGATTTAGGTAAAACAAAGTTGACTTGGACAGATCATACGGTCAACTGATAAAGATAATTTATAGGTAACGTAATAAAGTTAAAACTAGTTGACTTAGATTTACTAATCTGTTAAGATAATTTAGGTAATGTAGTAAAGTTCAAACAGTTGACAAGGACAGATGAAAGTTAACTTCCCAAGTTCAAACATCATGGGTGTGAATACAAAGATCATTGAATATTGCCTACGCTCAAGTAACTTAACAGAATTTCTCATTGTATGTTCTTCTGCCTGTCATCCAAAATTTCAAGGTATAACGCTACACACAGATCTGGGAAATGAATCAAAATATGGTTGTGCCACAGAAGCAAGGTCAAAAAAATTAGTAAATGCCAAATAAAACTTAATAGCTTCAACAAGTTTCAACAATCACATACTGAAAAGAAAATCAATCAAATCCCGTTTGGAGCTCCATCGCATCTGTTAGCAGCTGCAGTGAACCTATTAATCTAAGCTAAATTAGTTGCAAATTTGATAGTGTTTCATAGCACAAATGAATATCATGGTTCAAGTGTTATTTTATTTAGCGCTATTACAACAAATATCGCCTGATATTAGATAAGTTAAATATTGAACAAATATTACAGAAATCAAAATGTGGCTGCAATCCAGGGGCAACTGTACCAGCCAGCAAAATGTAACCCTAAATTATAAATACAGGTTTACACAGCTTGCTTGTAGTGCAAACTCTTGGGAAAATACTAATGTCCAGTGCAGTTAATTGGAACAGGAAACCCAAAAAAAATGGAACAGGAAAAAATATATACTTGTGATGTAGAACTATAAGGCACATTTAACAGAGTATCAACATTCACCCCAACTTCATTTAACATGTCGGAGGGCCTTAGGCATGACATAATAGGAAGATAATGACATAAAACACTGCATGCCTATTTAATATGCAACAATTTTCTGCCATTTACAGCCTCTTTGCTGATTTGAGAACCGTTGACAATGAACAGCCTCTTAGCTGATTTAAGAACCTGTTTCAACAATGAACAACATAAAACAATCTTCAAGTGTGAAATACTAGCGTACCTAATAAATACATCGATACTAACAATGTTTATGCGAGTAGAACTGGCTATGCTATCTCCGTTGTATCAATGATTGCCAATACAGAAACGTATCAATGATAAATAATTAAATATTACCAAAGTCAACGAGGACTTGAGGTCTTGAGGAGAGCAAACATAGAAACAATTGCATGAATTATCACAAGAGAAACACCATATCATATAGCTTGGCCCTAATACAAAGTTTTGACAAACAAAATTTAACCATCTCTAGTGTAACGTTAATATACGCCAAAAGGGAAATGATAGTTGTAGCATATAATTTTGTGCTAGAAATAACCAGTTAGAAGTATGCCACGCTACTTATTGAGCATCTTGGAGGGAATCTAGATAACGCGGAGTGTCCAGCGAGGAAAACATTGCAACAAAGCCAATAAATGTTGTATCCTGCCTCTTTTGGTCTCCATCTCTGTTTATTTAAGACTAAATGAACAGAAGCACCTTTAAGGACCATGACACTAACCAACTAAACAAATACAGACACCTCAATAACTTTAAAAACATGGAGAAAATGCCACGAAAGCAATTCAAATTGATGCCACATCCCACCAATTTCGACCTGTGCCTTCTGCTTATTTAAGGCTACTAAACAACACGAGACACCTTTACAGACTAAGACACTAACTAAGCAAACAAAAAATGACATCTCAATAACTTTCATGGGTGCTTGCTTTCACTTGGAAAGAAACCTAGTTCGCGACACGGATGAGCTAGCTATATCCAATTCAGTTGGTCAGCTTGCTGCAACCCTATCCAATAAGCTGCCTTTCACTATCCCGATGATTCCAGACCACGTTTCAAGTAGTTGGCGAGACTCACAGGTGGCAATGCTTTTTTTTTTTCATTTCGATGCACATAATACCAAAAGTCATTAAGTATTATGCGGCTTTTCATTTTACAATCAATATAGATCACAAAAAGTAAGAGCCGTCTCACCTGCAACCCCACCAACCAAGCAACTACCAAGTGCAGTCCTACAGAATGCGAGGACGGTGGCAAATGGAAGAAGGGAAAAAAAAGGCGTCACCTTTTGGCGCGCTTGGGGTCGATGGCAGCGAGCTCAGCGAGCTGCTCGGAAGACATGGCCTTCTTGGCCTCCATCACCTCTCCGAACACGCCTCCGCCGCCGTCCTGCTGCCCGCCCGGGCCGCCGGCGCCGGCCCCCATCCCGAAGCCGTCGAAGGAGGCGCTGTGGCGGTGCTTGGCTGGGCGCGGCGGCGAGGAGGTCTCGGCGGCGCGGTCGCGGTCGGCGCCGGCGATCTTGTCCATGTCCATGAAGGTGGAGAAGAGGTCGTCCTCGGAGCCGATCTCGTCGAAGCCGCCGCCCCCGCCGCCGGCCAGGTCGTCCGGGAAGCGGAAGGCCACCTCAGATCTGGCGCGGCGGTGGTGGCCCACGCGCGGCGGGGGCAGCCCGGCGCCCGGCGGCGGCGCATGCGCCCCGCCCGGGACCGGCGGCAGCGGGCAGGGCAGGTTGAGGTTGGGGCTACGCGCCGGCGAGCGCTGCGGCGGGTCGCCGGGCTTCGGCGGCATCGCCATTGCGAGTTGCGACGGGCAGGTCTGCTCCTTTCTGTCTGTCTCTCTCTCTCTGGTCGGCTGGGCTGCCTTGTTTGGGTCGGGGCTCGGGAAGCGCACGCGGCTACTCCTCCTACTCTTCTTGGCTAGCTAGGTAGACAGTGGCGTGTTGGGTTCTGAAAGAGAGTGGAGTGCGTGCGGGATCTGGGAACGAAGGAGGTGGGGTGGGGTGGGCCCCTCGTAGTCGTAGTCATGTGATCGCCCACGGCCACGGGGTCGGCTCCGGACACATCTTGGGCCGCTTCAAGCAGAGCACATAAATGGAATGGGCTGGATGGAAGTCCTTGTGGTGGTGCTGCAATGTTGCTCAGAGGCCTTGGAACACCGCCGGAAGAGGCATATGTAACTTTGTTCTTTCCCAGCATGATTAATAAAGAGTGGTAATGCTTTTTCTAAAAAAACTAATAAAAACAGGATATCATCGATTATTTTGAAAATTTTGAAATAGTTGAGTTATATTAGGAGTTTGTTTATTCGAGTGAAAATATATCAAAATATAACATGGAAGAAACTAAAAAGAAAGAAATAACAAGGCGTACCTAGCAAAAACACAATTATTCCTTTTCTCTTCTCTACACTTAGAAGGGATGAAAAGATATCGTCTGCCCAGCGAAGGATCGCCCGGCCACTGCATATGTGAAGGACTAGGCGATCACACGTGTACTTTATTTGTTTTTGACGAGTTGAAAAACTCTATGGTTTTGGGGGAAAAATGTTGGGAACTCTTCGAGATGCTCTTATCATAGCCAGCTAAATCCTTTAATGCTTTTCGTAGGCAACTCTTGAACTAAAAACCACATATATTTGAGTACTATAAGAAAATCTTATCTATTCTCCAATTAATATATCAACATGCTGATGTGAACATATAATGCCGCTTTAGTGACAGCATTTTCCTTCGTCATCACTCATCACACATCCAAATGTCTAGAAAGAAATTGTTGTTGCATCCTCTGTTGGCCCGGCCCAGCAGCAATTATTGTGCGAAGCGAGTGACGCCCTTATGAAGTAATGGGCATTTTGCTCAGCGTCGCCGCGCGCGTGACTTTCAGTTCGGGGCATTGCATCAGTACCACCTCGATGGTCTACCTCTGTTCCTGTCCAACGGAGAAGGATATAAGGAGGACCAGGGCAACCTTTAAAAACCACGCAGGTGCGCGGTGAGCACAACGCGAACTATTCTTCCGCCTTTGTGCACGCCGCAAATAGGATTTTCCTGTTTGGCGGTCCCCACAATTCAAATCAAACTTCTCTTTTATAAAAAAAATAAATAAAATTTATAAAATTGAACCAAAGTCTTTTTGAAAATAATAATTGAATTTGTTAGTTTCAGGATTTCTAAAAAAATAAAGATATTTGCATAGCGGTTCATGAGTAAATGAATTAGTAACTTTATTTTGTGGGCGTGAAAGTAGCGTTCGCTAACACTAATCCTTGATGTTCAGGCGAACCTAGCAAAAACGCAATAATTCCTATTTATAGAGAAAACAAACTACTTTTGGATTGAATATATAAGTTATATGGGCCAAATTCGTTCAAAAAAATAACGCAACCAGACTTGCAGAGCATTTGAAGAAAATAATTAGCCCAGAGGTGGCACACTAAACATTTTGACTAAGAAAAACAGAAGTGGCAGTGAGGTTGTAGGAGGACGCTTAACATCTCCAAGAGACCAAGAGGCTCTCTACATGTCTTTTTATCGTTACAAACTTTAGAAAGAAAAAAAAAAAACAGACTCCAATATACTTTTTAAAACGCTCTCCATTACTCTGTCTCTTCCCGTCTACTAATAGAAAGGCTACATTTGATGTCTACATTCTCTCATGAAAGATTAGAATAAATCATTGGAGTATATAGAACGAAATTTAGATAGTGTTAGATTTTAGAGATGCTCTTAGAGTTGCTCAAAGAAACCACTATCTTTTCTTTGAGGGTTTTATTCTAGAAAAGTACTCCCTGGGAGTAGTCCATTTTTTAACTTCAGATTGTACAAAACAAAGAGGCCTCTATCCCTCTCCCTCCTGAGAATACAATTTTGGAGGGTCTAAAATGTTTGTTTCCTCTTCGGATTGTACAAATAAAAAATGACTGCTATCCTTTTTTTAGTACAATCTTGGAAGATCTAGGCCCTGATTGTTTTCAATTTGCATTGTGGAAACCATCATTTTTGTATATAAGTTGATGAAGTGGGAAACGACCAAACAGCATTTGGCTTCCTGGCTCTGTAGCTCCTCTTGCTTCCTGGCTCTCGTAGCTCCTCTTGCTCCTCTCTCTGCAGTTTATTTCTAGGCAGAGCCAGAGCCGTTTTTCTAGGAGACCAAGCCCAAGCCTCTCGAAGCCATACCAAACGGTACATTTATAATCTTCTGTAGGCAATGCAAGACTGATACTTTCAGCATAATTAACTCTAAGTAAAAAGGACCTAGGAATGCATGGTTTTTTTTCCTTTTCTGCTTTTTTCTGTGAAATGAACTGATTCCTATAAAATCAATGACTCATGTGAAATTCCTGTTTTCCAAAAGGGTCCTTAGATGGGATGTACAGTACAAATCAAGTATATGTGGGTTATTGAAGCCAAAGGGTTTAAGCGTTATTTGATTACAACACCAACCAACACAAGAGCATCGTGGTTACAGAACTTTTACAACATACAATCCTGGGGGTTGGTTACACAGCCTCATACGTACACGTAAGTTACTCCAGTCTCCAGGAGAAGCAACTCCATGAAACTCAAACCCTACAGAAATTTGATCTAGAACTTTCACATCAAAACTCACCAGCCTTTCCTGAAAAAAACCAAGAGGAGCCGACAAGATACACACGTCAAAAGCACACTGACAACACCCGTAAGTCACAGACGCACGCACGCCGTCAGGTAGTAGCAGGAGCAGCAGCATCGTCGGCAGCCTTGTCCTGCTGGTTCTCGCCAGCCTCATCGATGGCCATGGTGTCTGGTTCCCGCTCTGCTGATGCTGATGCGACGCGACCCTCGTTGAACGTCCGCTCCTCACTCTCCACCGGACCCTGCGGGACCGTGGTCGTGCTGGAGCTGCCACCACCTTGCTCCCCCACCAGGCTCGTGAGGCCGTTCTGCTTCATGTAGTTATCAAGGGGCCGGCTCGCCACTTCCAAGAGGCCCATCATGCTCACCGGACGGGGCTGCTGCGCGCCATGCTGTCCCTGGTCGCCGCGGGCGGCAGGGGCAGGGTGGAAGTTGAGGTCGATGTGCCCCTTATTCATGTCGGCCACCTTGTCGAACATGGTCACATCACTGTTGTCTCGGGTGGTGTCCAGCGTCTGCGGGGATCTTGACAGGTTGCTCCCCTCAGGCTCGTCTCTGTTCACCCATGCGATCTTCTTGCTCGCCTCTGCCTCCTCTCGCTCTGACTGCCTCTGCTTCTTCCTCATCATCAGTGTCTTGAACCGACGCTTGACCGTCATGCACACGTTGCAGGTGCACGCAGGGTTGTGCTTCGGGCCCTTGCCGCTGGGCGGCTGGATGCACACAATGCATGTGCAGCCGGGGCGATGCCGGGGGTGCTTTGTGGTTGTTGCGACTGAAGCGGTGCCTTGGTTCCCGACTTCACCAAATACTGCAGCACTGGCCAAGGCGTCAAGGCTGGATGCATCCATTTCAGCGACATTCAGCTTCAGACCATAGCTGCCCTTTCGCTTCCTCATTTCTGCAATATACATTGTATGAGCAAAAGGTGCAGTATGAGCTCCTCCTCTACAAAGTCCTGACAAAGCTGACTTATCGAAATATATCTGCCTCACTTCCTCATTAGTCATTACTGAAACCAATCAACTGTTACATTGATTATGGTAAAGAGTTATGAATCACGCACAAAGTTTCCATTTTAAACAAGGTCAGGTAAGCTATCGCAATGCCCTTCCTTGCATGGTACATCTTCACCATCTTGAAATTTTGTTATAAAAGGAAAAGGTTGACCCTAGGGCAAAGACCTCCCCTGAGGCATTGCAGAAATTTCCTCGAACTGAAGGGTTGAGAAAAGATACCGAAAGCTGGCTACCCCGGACGTGTATCTCTGAAGAGTTACACAGCAAGGGGCCTTTTTTGCATGCAAGCCAGGGCTTGAACCCTGACCAGCAGCCTCCCAACTGGAGGTCCTACCACCGTGTTATCACTGTGTTTAAAATTTTGTTTTCAAGGTCAGTAAACATAAGTAAATCGTACCTTCATACTGCTGCATAACACTTTGCAACTCTTTTGGGGTCAACTCTTCAGGCGCGGAGCAGGAGCAGCTGGAACAGTTGAATTTAAAGTATAATGAGAATTAGGAGTAACAAAAGTAAGGCTAGAGCAGTCCAGCAAGGGAGTAAGGGACAGTGTCACGGACAAATGGCCTCCGGCAAGAGACACTGTCACCCTCTCAATGAAATACGTACATGCCTAGGTACGGTCTCGAAAAAAACAAGGGACAGTGTCACAGACAATTGGCCTGATGCCAGCAAGTTTTTTCAATGTGAATTGTTGAGAGAGATACAAGAGAAAAGAGCACCTTTCAAAGTACATGGATAAATCTAGCAAATCCAGGATCAAGTGCGACTGAAATTCTGGATTAACCAAGACTACGGATAAGACAAGACTGTAACATGAAATGAAACAGAACAGATGAAGACCATATAAAATTCATTGTTCCATACCAATAAGATCATCACACCAAAGTTTCTGAATTTTAAGGTTAAACATTGATCGGATCACACATCGCCCAATACATCAAAAGAGAACACAATATAGCATTACCATTCTGGGTCCCATGAGTTGTCGGTGCATGTCCATTTGGATGCAACAATAACATTAAGAGGCAACCGGCGCCATTTTGAGCACTCATCACATTGAATCCACTGATCTTGTTCCCTACGAATACAAAATCAGAAAATTGACATAATTGGCACACTGACGCCAATGATATGTACATGACTTCCATTTAAACAGCAAACCCTCAAACAGTATGACGACTACACAGTTAATGCAATAGCTGAATGAATGTCACCACTTTTTCAATTGTTCTTTTTCATTTCCACCTATTAAAGCACTATGGCATGTCTTTTTCATGGAAGGTATATAAAATTCAATCTCAGGTATTGTCCTAGAATTAGATGTGTCCCACTTAGATTGTCCTAGAATTGGAAGATCTTAAGGCATAAGTATTTTTCAGTTTTTTTTTTTGGTTAGGGGAAAGGTATTTAAAATGTGTTATGAAGAAGTACAATTCATCATGTCATTATGGATACTATTCATAATCACTCAAAAGTAAACAAACAATAATGATACTGTATCTTTTTTCGATCATTTACTTACCCTGTTGCACGGATGGTGAAAATTGATCTCTTTGCAAAGACAGGGGGTTCCTGCATGTGTGTACTATGGTTAGATCAGGTTGAAGATCATTCAACTATTTTTGCGATGAACAAAGATCAGCCTTTTGTGCCTGACAGAGAGGATGCTCCATGATTTGGAACAAGAACAATGAAATGAATTGCAAACTTACATCATATTCTTCAAACTCATAGTCCTCAATCATCACAACAGTTGGTTTTGCAGTGGGAGCAGGGCGCAACAACTCTTGAGCCTCTTCCCAGGTAAGCTTTAGTTCCATGGCATCTTCAGCATCGATTAAGAACCTCCTGCTTTTGGAACCAATATTGCGACTTCGTTTTTGTAAAAATTGCAAAGACCCCTCATCTGGCCTGCTGCCGAATTTATCTGTCTTATTCCAACTGACATCCCCGTCAGCTGAGTTCATATGATGATCATATAGAGAGCTTGGATGGAGATCTGCAGCTCCCTTTATTGAGTGAAGAAATCCAGGATAACCACTTACTACTCCTATGTTCTCATTTGCAGTAGAAAAGAGTGTCTCACTGAGAAGGGAACCATTTGCAATAGCTGAAATCTGCGAGTCCTGTGTAAGAGTAATAAACAAACATTGAAGCAAAAACATAATACAGGAGATGAAAAACAAGCACTTGCAAGTTGCAACAACAACAGATTGTCTGATGGAAAATCTAACTTACTGGCAGACTGACAGTATTTGTGGCCTTCCGAAAGCCCATAACAAGTTTCCCTCCAGGATCTATGCGACTAAAGGTCACTGCAGAAAATAACCACAAAAAAAAGGTTCCAGTAAACAACATTCAGAGAGCATGGGATCCATGACATAATACTATTCAGCATAATTTACTATAGCATGGAAACATGTGACAAATAATAAGAAGCTATACCATATACGTAGTATTAAAAAACAAACTTCAATCAAGAAAAGTGAAGTGTATGCTTGCAAATAGATGCTTATGATCATGTCCAAGGAAATAAATTGCTAATTACCTGTATCGCCAGCTTGTAATTGCAATGACTGAATGCATGGTGTAACACCCTCCAAGACGTACATTCTGCTATTATTATTTGGCCAAAACCTAAACTGAAAATGCCATTCTTTTCCTCTTGCATCTTGAATTGTCAAGGGGCGCCCTTCTGGTTGAGAAATTGGGGGGAAATATGCCTACACAGAGAACCTTGTTAACTCAGGATGACAGAAAGTCAGAAACAATGGGGAAAAGAATGCATACAGAAGTGCTTCCTGCACCAGCAATAAATTTCGTGAACAGAAGCAGTAGACCACAACGATGAAAAGATGCAAATTGATTAATTATTTACACCAGACTATGAGAGTATCCATGGACATATACTATAGGAACTCGAATAAGATCATTGCAGTACTACCATAGTCCATAGATATGATAGTGGTTCTGTTAGAAGAGTCAAGGGCCTATTGGGCCTTAGCCCGTTGGATTAATTAGTCGCTTGCTTAGGGGTCAAGTAAGTCTTGCTTGTAAGTCAAGAAATCATCTCTATATAAGGAGAGCAGATGTATCAATCTAATCAAGCAAGAGATTAGAAGAAAAAACCTTCTCTCTTGCCGGCCGTGGGCGAAGCCCCGCGGCCGGCGTTCCCAGCGCCCCTCACAGCCCTAGCCGCCGGCCCTCTGCCTCTCGCCGGCGTGAACAGTACCCGCGGCACTGTAGCGCGCGGGTACTGTAGCTCCGCCGCCGCTCCCCTCTCTTCCTCCTCGATCCTCTCGATCACAACAGCCCACATAACAATCTGGTATCGGAGATGTCAGGTTCCGATGAGCCGCTGTGGGATCAAATCGTCAAGGCGCTGGCCGACATCAACGCACAGCAGGCGTACCACAACTCATGGTTGGCCGCCATGGAGAGCCGTCAAGCGGTGTTTGCGCGTCAGGTGTCGGCGGCGGTGCGGCTGCAGGCGGCGGCGCGTGGCCTCCTGGCGCGCCGGCGAGTGCGGCGGTTGTGCGATCTGCAGCTAATTCAGCCCCGCACCCCGTCGCAGTTCCTCCAAGCTGTGCTTCGCCGCGCGAAGGCAGACACCGCACAACAGATCAAGCAGCGAAAGGACATCGCAGCGCAACCGATGCTTATTCACCAAGTGTCGGCTGTGGTGCGGCTGCAGGCTGCTGCGCGCGGTCTCCGAGCACGGCGGCGGCTGCAGGATATGCGCCAGAAGATGCGGGAGGCGGTCCTGGCGGCGGTGCGGTTACAGGCTGCAGCACGCGGACTCCTGGCGCGACGGCAGGCGCGGGAGATGCGTGGGTTGCAGCTAGTGTTGTGCCCCGTGCCCCTTTGCTTCGCCACCAGGCTGCGCTTCGCCACATGGAAGGCCTCGATCTCGTCCTGCGTCATGGAGATCGAGCATGGCATCACCACCTCGGGTGGCGAACTCGACGTCTACAGTGCCGGCGTTTGGGGACGTGGGTGTGTGACCACCCATAGGCGGACCTTAATTAGCGCTGTCGTGCTCCGGCACCGGCCGCCGCGAGGACGTCTCCGCTGGTCACTATCGCGACTAATTTCTGGTGGCTATACCCGTGCACCCCTCTCGTTCCGGTGGGCTCCATGGGATCCAGGTGGCTACACACGTGCAGGTCCATCACGCGGAGGGTGTCCGCTGTATCTCCAAAAAAAAATCAAAAATAAAGAGTCAGTCTATTTCAGATCAATAAAATAAGCCGAGATGTAAAAGGCTTGTTTTTAAGTGATAGGTTTGTGTCGAGTCGAGTTAGGTTGCAGCTCGAGGACGAGCTGCATGTCCAGGTGGGGTGTAGTGTTAGAAGAGTCAAGGGCCTATTGGGCCTTAGCCCGTTGGATTAATTAGTCGCTTGCTTAGGGGTCAAGTAAGTCTTGCTTGTAAGTCAAGAAATCCTCTCTATATAAGGAGAGCAGATGTATCAATCTAATCAAGCAAGAGATTAGAAGGAAAAACCTTCTCTTTTGCCGGCCGTGGGCGAAGCCCCGCGGCCGGCGTTCCCAGCGCCCCTCACAGCCCTAGCCGCCGGCCCTCTGCCTCTCGCCGATGTGAACAGTACCCGCGGCACTGTAGCGCGCGGGTACTGTAGCTCCGCCGCCGCTCCCCTCTCTTCCTCCTCGATCCTCTCGATCACAACAGCCCTTATTTCCCTAAATTAGGATCTCATAGGCTATATATTTGTAACGTTGGTTGAGAAATAATTAAGCAAGAGCAATCTATTATTGCTCGGCTTCCCTTAGGGAGCCGGGAGTTTCCAAACCCTAGCCGCCACCCTCCTTCAGCCCTAAATGCGTTTACTGTTCGCGTGAACAGTAAACGCGGCACTGTAGCGCGGCCACGGCGCCGATCCGCCGTTCTCGCTCGTTCAGACCTCGCCCACCAATCTCTCACCCCTACAACCTTCGCAGCCAGCCCGGTAGGATCCGTAATCTTATCAACCTGCTCGACGGGTTGTTATGTGGGCTGTTGTGATCGAGAGGATCGAGGAGAAAGAGAGGGGAGCGGCGGCGGAGATACAGTACCCCGCGCTACAGTGCCGCGGGTACTGTTCACGTCGGCGAGAGGCAGAGGGCCGACGGCTAGGGCTGTGAGGGGCGCTAGGAACGCCGGCCGCGGGGCTTCGCCCACGGCCGACAAGAGAGAAGGTTTTTCCTTCTAATCTCTTGCTTGATTAGATTGATACGTCTGCTCTCCTTATATAGAGAGGATTTCTTGACTTACAAGCAAGACTTACTTGACCCCTAAACAAGCGACTAATTAACCCTAACGAGCTAAGGCCCAATAGACCCTTGACTCTTCTAACACTCCCCAAAACAGGTTCACCATTAGCATGCATTTAGGTTGAACAGTATGTGCAAGACATTACATAGATCATTTTTTTCCATGTTACGTATACACAATGTACAGGATGACGATCCCCTTCGTATATGGTTTCTCATACATGGATGGTATATATGTAGACCCTATTGATCCAGGACAGTAACATGTTTATTTTTGTAAAATCTGGACATGAGGAAAGTCAAATGCTTTTGATGTTCCTTCCAAACAACTTTTGGAAGATAAATCAGCAATATATAATAAAAAAAACATGCTTAAATTATTAAAAGGAAGCCAAACAAATGTTAAAGTTACCTCAGCACAAGCTTTTGGAAGAACAAGGCGCCCTATGCGGCCTGCATCACTCGCACTCAGGACCTTCTCGAACAATGGAACGATTGTGGAATTTGAACTTGAAAAATATAGTCAAGGAAGATAAAAGAAAACCTACATCTGTTACAAAAGGAATTTGTGCAGCATATTATACGGGGTTAAGCCTAATGAGCTATTCTGGAGCCTTGTATTTATATTTATATTTATAAGTTACTAAATATTAGAGATCAATGTAACCAGGAAGTTGACAATTTCAAATGTATGAAGGCCTTATCAAGGATACTCTCCAGATATTTGTTGCAGCTCTTGGTCTGTTATTCTTGGCCAATACCGAGGAAGTAATTGATTGCGGCCCCTTCCCTCAGCAGGCGGTCTAGCAACACGAAGATGCGGAAACATGTCTCTCGTTGGATCAAAAGCAGCACCTTCACCAACCCTTGGTGGTCTGGTCAGGAAATGCCGAGCCCTTTGTGCCTGCTGAAACGGAGATAGTGTAGTGGCAAGTTCTCTTCCTTCAGCAATGGCTGTTGTTGGCGATAGCATAGGTCTTTCCGCTGTTGAAGTAGCCTCCATCCTGTTTCCATTGCTTGCAATACCTAGGCTCATGCTCAGACATGCCTCTGAAAACGATTCACTTGTTGGGCTATCTGTAGTTGGATCCTTATTGTCATCTCTTCGAGTACATTGAAGTGACTCTAATGCACTTTGAGATCTAGTTAGGAAAGGCCTTCCCATGTCCCCAATACTAAGGGTTGGTTGTTCCCATTTAATCTGCCTTGAACCATTCTCTATCTCTCTTTGTCTCAAGATGTTACTGCTTTGTCCAGCCTCTATGCCTTTTACCATGAACAGGTGATTGCTCTTATTTACAATAGCAATATCAACATTTCTGGAATCCAACATAAGAGAGGGTGGTTGTTCAAATTTTCTACTTGACAATAACTCGTCACTTTTACCGAAAAAACGCAGATTACTTGGACATGGAAAAGGCTTTGGAACCACTTGGCCAGAAGCCTGTAAAAAATACAATCAGAATATTTGAAAAGGAAAGGTGGATAATGTGACAAAAAAAAAAGAACTTACAGACTGAGCTGCTGAATTTTTCATGCAAGTGACACATTGAACTCCTCCACTGTCAAGTAGATCATAAGAGTTCTTTGAAGCAACACATCCACAATGGAGGCGCTGAAACAGTAGAATTGCATAAGAATACTGTTGCATTACAGTTCAGCCCAAGAATTTGCAGAATCGATTCCTCTGCAGTCGACCGCATGGTGTACTTGTCACTGGCAGGTGGGCCTGATGACCGGCCAGTGACAAAGTCACTAGACACCAGGGACTCGACTAAACACTTAACTGCAGAGGATCTCATCGTAGAATTTGCATGTATTTGCGGCTTGGGTCGCCACCTCACCTTCCCACAAAATGAGCAGTCTCTCCATCCTGATTCCTTTTGGTGAAATATATCACAAAACACAAACTGTTCATATGCCAACCTAGGCACACCAGAAACCACACAATAATTAGAAACGGGCCAATCCAGTAGGAATTAAACAATAATAAGGCTTTCCTAAGAGAAAAAAAGGATGAAGCAAAGCAAAAACGATGAATCGAATCCTTAAAAGAAACAAATTCTTATCTTATTTTTCAAAAGAAACACGTACTTCCTATAATCAAATCAAATGGTGAATAAAGCATGTAGTTCCCGCAAAACCAATATCATCGTTAAAGGTGGACTGTTGGTACCAAGCAACAATTTTGATCCAATCCCATAGCACAAAATAGGTGAGGCAAATAGTCAGTCGCCTCTACCGAACAGAGGTAAGGCTCATCCCTGACACCAACCCGGTCAGAACTCAGAACTCATTGGGGGCAAATCCACAGTGACCGATGCAAAATGTCAGTGCACTTCTTGTTTTCAGTGACGAACCTATGAGAGTCCGAGCAACTGAACACTGACGAAATTCTCAATTGCAGCTAGAGGGTGGTGAATCAACAGCTGCTACCAAATCGCTTCGTCAGAATTCTACGACCCACCCAGGCACTCTTCCAGCAGTCGAGGCATAGTCAACGCAACTTTCCGGAGTCTCTGCACGCTCCAGCTCGGCACGGTTTCCGCATAAATCCGCTCGTTTGTTGGGTTTCGCTAGGGAATCCACTAGGACGACGAATGATGCGCAAATCGCCGCACCTTTATACAGCATCAGGTAAAAATCACGTCTTTTCTTCTTTTATATATACATACATCTAAAAAAAGAGTGAAAAGGGGGGACAAAGTCGCAAAGCATCGAAACGCAAAAGGGGAGGACTGAGGAGAAGCCAAATGGCATGAACCAATTCCAATTCACCCATCCAATCCAGGTGCCCGCCCCATTCGCAGGACGGCGCCGGCGGCGCATAGGACAGGCAGAGCGGACAGGGAGGAGGAGGAGGAGGAGGAGGAGGAGGAGGAGGAGGAGGAGGGCCGTACCCGCACTTGTCGCAGAGCAGGGCGAAGCCTCCGGATCGCAGCGGCCAGCCCTTCCTCCAGTCCCCTCCCGCCCCGACCACCGACGACGCCGGCCCGCCGCAGGCCGGGTTCATGCACCTCTTGGCCGCCGCCGCCACGGCGCCGCCACCCGCCATAGCCATGGGCGGCCGGTGAGCGCAGCCACTCCTCTGATCAAAGGTCAGCTGAGCAGGCTGAGCGCATCGCCCACGGAGAGAGTGAAAGAGAGACGGGAACGGGACGGGCCGAGGGACTAGACGAGACGCTAGAGGCGGTGGGGGAGGCGTAGCTTTCCGGTTCCGGTGGATGTGGAGAGGACAACGAACGCGCGCACCCAGCCGCGGGCGGTCGCTGGTGGCGAATGGTGCATGCGGGTGCGGGGAAGACAAGGAATGGAATACGAGGGGGGTCAGGAGGGGGGTGGGGCGAGGGAGCCGTAGTGGTGGTTGTCATAAACTAACAGCAACAGCCCATCCTCCTCCCTCCTCTCGCCTGTTGTTGCCAACGACTGATGATAAAGAAAAAAAAAATACTCCTAGTACTGCTAGCATAGAGTATAGAGTAGTACGAGTAGTGCTCAGTCACTCACTCGCAGGGGAGTTGCAGGTGGAGGAATTTTTTTTATATATTTCTTCTGAAAAACAATTGGCAGGAAAGCAAAGTGGAGGCTGGAGCATGGCAAGCATGCACGCACGACATGGTCCGGTCTGCTGCTTTTTGTATTTCTTGCTGCGCTGGCCGGGGGAGGCTCCGAGAGATCGATGGCATGAGTACTATCACAGGCAGCCAGCGTTGCGTGCTGTGCCTGTGCTGCGTTGCTCCCCTCCACGAACGACGACTTTGCTTGCCTGCCTGGACTGCAGGTGTGCCTGTTCCCGCAGGCGTGCAGCGTGCTGCTAGTACTACCTTTGCTGCCTGCCTTGTTTCCTGCACCATCGTCACGCTGCCTCTGATGATTCACAGTGGATGGATCAAGGATCATGGAGGAAAAAGAAAAGAAGAACCACGGGCGCCATTGACGTGCCAATCGACGTGCATGCAGTGTTGCCGGCAGAACACGCAAGCAAGAGCAGCAGTAACAGAAACACGTGCTGAATGGACAGATATTTCTCGGTCTTCTAACGTGCCAATCGACGTGCATGCAGTGTTGCCGGCAGAACACGCAGGTGTCGCGTCGGGTGCTAGTGCCGTACGGGGGTGTTGGATACTAATAAAAAAATAATTTACAGCCACAAATTTATTAAGTCTAATTAAATCATTATTAGCATATATGTTACTGTAGCATTTTTACTGTTAAATCATGGACTAATTAGATTTAAAAGATTCGTCTCGCAAAGTAGTTGTAATCTGTGCAATTAATTATTATTTTAGTCTATATTTAATACTCTATGCATGTGTTAAATATTTGATGGAATATGGTGTAAACTTTCAGAGATGACCTTATTTTAGAGTATTTCTTCGGCGAAACAGGATTATGCATGCATGTCACTGCGCAGCGCAGGCGAACAGTAGTAGGCTGTGTTCAATTCTAAAAAAAAGTACTGTACAGAAAAAAAAGATTTCCTATCACATCAAACTTGCGATACATGCATGGAGTATTAAATGTAGATGAAATCAAAAACTAATTGTACAGTTTGGTTATACTTTACGAGACGAACGTTTTAAACCTAATTAGTCAACGGTTAGACACTATTTACTAAATAAAACCAAAACGTGCTGCAGTACTTTTTTTACTCCATTTCCGGGAACTAAACACAGCCGTAAATGGGAAGGGAATAATGCCGGGCGATTCTGGCTGACCACTTTCCAGCGCGTGGCAGGCAGTGCACGGCCTTCAGCTTCAATTCATTGCCCCGCGCCGCGCCGGCCACCGCCGGCGCCATTGAAGCCACCTGATCCGGCTGGCTCGCCTCCGCACGAATCGTGTCGTAACGTCGCCTTCACCATCAGGCTTCAGGTGCAGTGCCAGCTGCCAGCCTGCCCGGTGCGAACCTGAGCCGGCCGGGGACGCTGGCGTGGCGGCCCAGGGGTGGTTCGTTTCGTCAAAATCAATCCGCTATAAAATAATATTTTTCTCTCGTAATAAACGAGACACAGCGAAGGGGCCGTACGGGGCCCGGTCTCCGCTCACACGCGACACGCACGGCTCGTCCTCGTAGCGAGCGAAAACGTCGTGCTCGACGTGCGGTTCGTGACTTGTACTGTAGCCTCGGCGGGCGGTGGTGGCGGGCTCCGCGCGTCGGGTGGGTGTGGCTGGCGGAGCTTGAGGTTGGGGTCATCAACACTAATTTCTTACTTAATGTGCATACTTATCAATTTTAATCACTAGTTTAATAGCAGCAAGGAGGGGCCATGACCCTCTTTGGCCTGCATGTAGCCGGCTAGGCGTCCACGTCGACGTCGCGCGCGGACTCGGAGGGAGTCTCGCTCGGCGTGATGGTGAAGCTGCCGAGCCCAGAGCCTGCGTCTGCGTCTGCGTCTGCGTGCGTCGTCCGCTGTCGTTAAACTCTTCAGCTGGCGCCGTGGAGCCCGCGTGTCGCCGTCGGGTACCGGTAGAAAGCCCAGCGCACGCACCAGGTCACCAGGTGAGGATAGGAGGACTCGGTTCGTGGCCGCAGGTCGCGGACGAACCAAGGGAGGTTGGCTTGGGTTACGTGCGGCCGACACGAGTCCCCGTCGTGGACAGTGACGGTGACGGCTCGGGGAGCACGGGATCCGGGCCGAGTGGAAGTGAGTGGACGAGGACGACCCGGCGAGCCGAATCATGAGGATTTCAAGGGGACACCGGCCCGTACGTATACTACTCAGCCTACTCCTAGCTATCTGTCCATTACATTTCTCGAGAAATAACTTTGACAAAATATATATTAAAAATATTAATACTTATGGTACATAATTAGTATTATTGGAAAGATCTTTAAATCTAGTTTTTTAATAAGTTTATTTGGAGATACAAATGTTACACGTATTTTCTATAAATCGAATTAAACTTTTGACACGCACACCAACCGCGACAAATATTCGACGATAAAGGGAGTACTTGCTAGTATTACTCTCTTCGTCCAAAACAAAACGCTATGAAATGGGTGCTGATCAAATTCTCTCAAACTCTCTTCGCCCAAAACAAAACGCTATGAAATGGGTGCTGATCAAATTCTCTCAAATTTTAACTACTTTATAGAAAATATTAGCAATATTTATACCACTAAACAAATTTATTATAAATATATTTTATAATTTATCTAATAATATTAATTATGTATTATAGATATTTTTATTCTTTTATATATATAATTGATTAAATTTAAAAATATTTGACTTCTCAAGAGGTGAGAATAACATTTTTACGGGACCACAGGAGTATATTTTTGTGTGCATGTCAGCGTGTGAGAACTAGAGAAGAGGAGCGCGAGCCGCCGATTATTGGGCCCTATGGCAACTTGTCCTACACGCTAAATGCTAAATAGATAGCTACCTTTGTTTAGACTTTAGACGGTTTAGACGACCGACTAGACGATTTAAACGGGTTGCACTGTAGCAGCAAATATACATGTAAAATGATATTTTTATACAAATTTTTAAATACAGTTTATTAACGGTAATTCTCAGGACGGGCGTTCGTCCAACGGGACGCCGCCTTCCTGCCCTACGCGCTACCGTACTGGCCCAACAAGCTAGCCTCTCTATATGTCTCTCCCATCTCTCACATGCAAATATCTCCCGACTTGCTCGCCTATCGCGTGCTTTTCTACGTCGTGCGGCCATCCGCTCACCCCACTCTGCATCGCCATCGTAGAATCTCCCCGCGCGCCCCCATCTTACGCCGTGCTGCCCCACTCCGGCTCGCCACGCCGCCCCACTCCAGCTCGCCGCTGTGGGCATCCCCCTCCGCGTCCCACTCCACACTCGCCCGTCGCGGCCACGGCATGCACCGCGCCGCCAAGAGAAGGTCGTCGCCAGTTGGGACAACGTCTCCCGCAATCGGCTGAAGGCACCATGACAGGAAAGAAGCGCAAGTTGCAAGCGTAAGTTTTAAGTATTTATGATGTTTCAGAGATATGTTGCAAGTGTTTCATACGGATGTTGCAAAAGTAGATCGGGATGTTGCATATATTGTAATGGTTGTACATGTATGTTGCAAGCTTCTGTTTCCAATGTTTCATTTGTTTTTTCAGACATATGTTGCAAGTGTGTTTATTTGGATGTTGCATATGTTTCACACATATGTTACAAGTGTTTTATATGGATGTTGCATATGTTTTATAATGGTTTTTAATTGTTCTTTTAGGTGTTTTTGCTAGTTTTCATATGCATATTTCAAGTGTTTTATCTGCCTTCAAACATATGTTGGAAGTGTTGCATTTAGATGTTTCAAAAGTAGATCGGTGTTGCATCTCTCTCCTCGCTTTTTGTTGCCTCACTTGGTATCTCCTCCTCCTCCTGGTGCTGGGTTGGGCATCCGCTGCCACCGCCCCCTCTTCTCGATGTTGGTAATGTTCGGGGCGGTGCAGGCCCTGCGTGCCGCGCAAAACGATCTGCATGTGTGGGCGTCCGGACGTCTGGGCGCTAGCAAGCCCAATTTATTAAGGCATGAATATAGTTACACAATTTGATATGGACAATAACAATTATACATAGAGTGATACACATAGTCATATAGCCATCGTTTAAATATTACCAAAATTTCCCCACCACACATGTAAGCCCAATTCCACCCACCCAAAAAGTTGGCCTAGCATCCAAACTTTCATGGTTTATTACCTAAACGATAGTTTAAATGCATGTTTTGGTGTTTATACTCGTTTAGACACTATTTAATGACATCATTTAAATTTTTTTTGACCAGTTTGATCGTTTAGACGCATCTAGTGTTTAATTCGGTGACTAGGGTCTAAACGATCGTGAACCCATTGTTTAGCATTTAGACGATAAGCATGGGTCGACGACATCATCACCTACTATATGTTTGTGTATTCTTGATCAGCAGGCCCTTAAGCTTCATATATGGAATTGGCGTAGCATGACAGAGGTGCACTACACATTCCTTTAAGGCGATGGTTAACAAACATGACATGGGCACAATATATACAACCAGAAAGGGGGTGGGTTTAATTTACGCTATTGATTTACGTGTGGCATCACAAAGGTATGGACTAAAATCTACTCAGACATAGATGTCTCTCGGTGACTCATAATAAGTCTAGGCAACAACGACAAGAACACATAAATTTCATAGGAATAATCAATGTATATGAATTATGCAGAAAAAACAGCACACATGAATAGGAAAAACTTTCCACATTTCAAAGAGAGCATAATTAACTTGCAAGACACGAGAATTCAGCAAGGCAATTAGACCAGCCCCAGCACGTCACCATGGCTAGTGGTCTCAGGCTCCACATCCACACTCAAGGTCCACATCTTAGGCTAGCTTGCAGAGGTGGCAACTGCTTCATTTGACAAAAAGGTAGAACAACGGGTCGCGCGTTGGAGACTTGAGTAGCAAGGAAAAAGTCATCGGTACAAGTTTCTTGGGACCACGCGACCACCAAAAAATTTATGCGCTAGGACAGTCGATGGCAAAGGCACAACTAGGATGACAACCTGTGTTGGAAAAAAACAACCTCATATTTTTATCCACATGGTCTTTCACTTTTGTTTGAGGCTAAGACCCCTATCAACTTGTGTTGGTGAATCCCTTACCCACAAGAGAATGCTATGTTGCCCACTTCACCACTTGGATTTCTTCACACCTAGATACTATATGTGTAAGTGCACCTTAAGACATGGTAACATTGCTTAGTAACCTGGTGGCGCTAGCTAGATCTTATTAGGGCAGATGCAGTAATGCTGACAACAGTCGGTGTTAGCCCTAGCAAAAAAAATTATGGTCCATGTAAGCATTATTGGGAATGCATGAGACGTCACCTACGCTCATCGCAAGCCTAGCTCTCTCTCTCTCTCGTTTACTCTAAGGGCATTCTCAATGCAGACTCTATCATAGAGTCTAAAGCTATTTATTACCTCGAATATTGTGGACTTAGAGTCTAAATAAGACTTGGAGTCTTGTTTTTCCTCCCTCTTTATTCAATAAATATGTTGTCACATCAGCAAAAATATCATAAATAAGGTGTAATAAATAGTCTTGGACTCTATGATAAAGTCTTGCATTGTGAGTGCCCTAAGGCTCACTTATCTACCACCAACACAATTAATACATGGTATTGCTGTCTAGTTGCTTGAATGGACATGGTCCTCCTAGCAGGAAGTAACGGATACAGGAAGTAACGAATAAAAAAATTGGTGGAGTCTATCCTCACCATGGATTTATATCACGTGTCCATGCATAATCATCTAATGAAAAGTAACATCATCTTGGAGTCCATTTTTCTCTCGTAATTAAGGCGTGCGTGTCCTAACTTCTTATTATCACTAGAGACTAATGTAATCTTTTCAAATCTCTCTACTATACAAGACCACCATATCGTCTCATTTACATGGACAGCTAACAATCTAGCACAGATGTAGAAGTTTAGGTTGTATCCCATGGTGGTAGCATTGAACAAGCGCTTTTAGCAATTCCATGTGCACATATGAATGTGTGTGCATGCATGCATCAGCGTAAGGTACACTAAGCTTGTGCATGCATGCACCAGCGTAGAGTACACACTAAGCTACTACCGCATGCGTGCGTTACACAAGCACACGGAGGCGTGAACCGTGAAGCAGTGCTGATGCGGTAATTAACCAAAGGAACTGTTTATGGGGAAATCTACATGGGGATGCGCAGAGACAGAGCCAGGAAAAAATTATATATAGCTGGCGGCGAATTCTAATATGAAAACGGATCAAAAGGCTCGTGACCTAAATCGCACCGTATTCATATACTAGGATCACAGAAACTATATGACAAAAAATGCTGCAATCACACCAATTATGACCTCATGGGAAAAATGTGGATGAACAACACAAGATGTTACCCAAATTTGCAGAATAAATTAATAGTTCTTGATAAGTTAATTCATACATCACAACATAAAAAAAACTCAGAATACATGAACCTGTAAACTGTATGAAGATCAATTCGTTGCTCGTCTGCTAGTAACTCCGCTGGCCACCGGTGGGCAGCGTCGGCGCCGGTCGCTCCTATAGGGTGCTCGCTCCTGGCTCCTCGCTGGCCGGCGACTGGAGGGTTGAGGCGCCGGCTCGGGCGCTCGGCTGCTCCTCGCGCTCGAGCACCCAGCAGCCGGTGGTGGGCAGTGACTGGCACCTTGCGACGGGCGGCGACCGGTCCTGTTGCATGATGCCTCGATGCAGATCAACTAGGTTCGGGGACTTGGAGTTGACGATCGCTGCTAGGATTCAATGGGCCGCTGCTGGGCTATACCACATTGAGAACAAACAGGGCCATACACCGATTATCTTCTTCTATCGGCTGTCGACGCTCGCTCTCGCCAGCATGTCGTGGCCGCAGAAGCTCTCGGTCAAGCATTTGGCAGCCGGAGCCAAGAAGAAGGGGTCTAGGGCAGGGTTAAAAATACCGCTCGGTTTACCGCGGTAAACCGCGGTTACCGCCCTAACCGGGCCGGTCCGGTTCCGGTCCGGTCCGGTTAGGTATTTCCCAAATTCAAATTTAAAATTTGAAAAAAAATGCTGAAAAAATTCCTAAAAATAGTTTATGATTTATAGAAGCCAATGGTGTAAAAAATTTTCAAATTCGAGTTCGTTTAGTATTTATTTATACGTATAAAAGTTTGAAAAAAAAGAAAAAACATCCCGGTCCCGGCCCGTTAAGACCCCCAAATTCAAATTTAAAATTTAAAAAAAACAAAAAATGCTGAAAAAATTCCTAAAAATAGTTCATGATTTATAGAAGCCAATGGTGTAAAATTTTTTCAAATTCGAGTTCGTTTAGTATTTATTTATACGTATAGAAGTTTGAAAAAAAAAGAAAAAAGAAAATTCTAAACTCAAACCGAGCGGTAAACCGGTCAAACCGGCCGGTTACCGCTCCAAACCGGCCGGTAAACCGGACCCGAACCGAACTGAAGGAGCGTTTGAATTTAAATTTGAATTCGGCCGGTTACCGGTAAACCGGGCCGGTTTACCGCTACCGGAGGCCGGCGGTTACCGGAAACTGGTCGGTAAAAAAAACCCTGGTCTAGGGGGTCTAAGGTGTCCACGCCGATAGCTGGGGCAGCCACCCTACCACGCCCCTCACTACGGCAGACAGTGCCTTTGCCTAGCGCCTGGGTCTTTGCCGAGCGCTATTTATCGGGCGCTCGGCAAAGGCCACCTTTGCCTAGCGCCGGGCTCTCGGCAAAGAATGCGCTCGGCAATGACTCCTTTGCCTAGCGCCAGGCCCTCGGCAAAGAGAAACACTCGGCAAAGAACGTCTTTGCCAAGCGCCAGGCGCTCGGCAAAGGATAGCACTCGGCAAAGAGCCACCGCGGAATATACCGTCGTTCTTTGCCGAGCGCCCTCCGTTAAGCGCTCGGCAAAGGTGGCTCTTTGCCGAGCGCCCTGCGTTAGGCGCTAGGCAAAGGTGTCTCTTTGCCGAGTGCCAACCTTGGCGCTCGACAAAGGCACCTCTTTGCCGAGCGCTGACATTTGGCGCTCGGCAAAGAATTTTCTTTTTTTTTGTTTTTTTGTTTCAAACTTTTTTGTCATGCATTACACATTATTTAAAAGTATATGTTAAGTTTTGGTACTTTTTTTTAAATCTTTTTACTATTTATCGTTAGTTTATTTGATTTAATTGAATTTCTCGGATAAACGCGTGTTTGAACTGTAGGTGCATCGAATCTCCGAATTGGACGGTTCGAAAATTGATATTCGCATTACTTAGCGTATGTTAAGGCCGTATCCTGGAGCACGCATGAAATATCGAACATCTAGCGCACGGAACACGGCGACCAAGTTGCGCGTGAAGTGCTATTAAATTAAAAAAAAAGCAAACAAAGTTCGAAAATCACGAAACTTAGCGAAACGTCTTTGGAGCACATGTGGAGGCTATGGTCAAAATTTGGTAAAGTTTCGTGTACGTTGTCACGTAAGTTAGTTAGAAACCTAGACATCTCACATGTGATCACAAGTTATCACATGTGAGATGTCTAGGTTTCTAACTAACTTACGCGACAACGTGCACGAAACTTTACCAAATTTTGACCATAGCCTCCACATGTGCTCCAAAGACGTTTCGCTAAGTTTCGTGATTTTCGAACTTTGTTTGCTTTTTTTTAATTTAATAGCACTTCACGCGCAACTTGGACGCCGTGTTCCGTGCGCTAGATGTTCGATATTTCATGCGTGCTCCAGGATACGGCCTTAACATACGCTAAGTAATGCGAATATCGATTTTCGAACCGTCCAATTCGGAGATTCGATGCACCTACAGTTCAAACACGCGTTTATCGGAGAATTCAATTAAATCAAATAAACTAACGATAAATAGTAAAAAGATTTAAAAAAGTACCAAAACTTAACCTATACTTTTAAATAATGTGTAATGCATGACAAAAAAGTTTGAAACAAAAAAAATAAAAAAAAAGAAAATTCTTTGCCGAGCGCCAAATGTCAGCGCTCGGCAAAGAGGTGCCTTTGCCGAGCGCCAAGGTTGGCACTCGGCAAAGAGACACCTTTGCCTAGCGCCTAACGTAGGGCGCTCGGCAAAGGCACCTCTTTGCCAAGCGCTGAAATTTGGCGCTAGGCAAAAAATTTTCTTTTTTTTTTCTTTAATTTTCTTTTTTCTTCTTTCAAACCTTTTTTTGCATGGATGACACATTATTTGAAATTCTTTGCCTAGCGTCCCGGATCTGACGCTCGGCAAAGGAGTGTACAGCAATTAAACAAATTTTAAAAAACAAATAAAAAAACAAATTTTAAAAAACAAATAAAAAAATAAATTAAAAAACAAATTTAAAAAAAACGGAAAAGTCTTTGCCGAGCGCCTCCGATCTAGCGCTCGGCAAAGGAGTGTACAGTACTTAAACGAATAAAAAAACAAATTCACAAAAACAAATTTAAAAAAACGAAAAATTCTTTGCCTAGCGCCCGCGATCTGGCGCTCGGCAAAGGCACATCTTTGCCGAGCGCCAGATCGCGGGCGCTAGGCAAAGAGCGTCTCAGCCGGCCAAAATTGAAAAAAATCAACGAAAAAATTCTTTGCCTAGCGCCCGCGATCTGGCGCTCGGCAAAGGCACCTCTTTGCCGAGCGCCAGATCGCGGGCGCTAGGCAAAGGGCGTCTCCTTATTTACATGAACCGGCCAAAATTGAAAAAAAAGAAAAAAAACATCAGCAGCCGCACCCGTCCGCCGCCGCCGCCTCCGCGCCCGGCCGCCGCCGCGCCCGGCCACCGCCGCCGCCGCGCCCGGCCGGCCCTCGCCTCCGCCCCCGGCGCCGCCCCCCGCGCCGCGCCGTGCGGCCGGCCGGCCCTCGCCTCCGCCCCCGACGCCGCCCCCCGCGCCGCGCCGCGCCCGGCCGGCCCTCGCCTCCGCCCCCGCCCCCGCCCCCCGCGCCGCGCCGTGCGGCCGGCCGCCGCCGCCGCCCCCCGCCGCGCTCGGCCGCCGCCGCGCCCGGCCGGCCCCCAACTCCGCCCCCGGCCGGCCCCCGCCTCCGGCCCCCCCGCGCCGCGCCGTGCGGCCGGCCGCCGCCGCCGCCGCCGCGCTCGGCCGCCGCCGCGTGCCGCACCTGGCCGGCCCCCGCCCCTGCGCATCATGCCGCGCCCGGCCAACCGCCCCCGCCGCCCCGCGCCGCGGCCGGCCACCTTCGCCGCGCCCGGCCAACCGCCCCCGCCCCGGCCCTGGCTCACGCCCGCGCCGGCCTCGCGCACCCCGACCGTGACCCCGCGTCGGTCGCCGCACCCCGCGTCGTCCGCCACAGGTACGTCTAGTTTGACGTAGTAGGAGTAGTAGGCGTAGTAGTAGTGGTAGTTGGAGTAGTAGGAGTAGTAGTAGTAATTGTAGGTGTAGTAGGTAGTAGTAGTAGAAGGGTTAGGACTAGGAGTAGTAGGCGTAGTAGTGGTAGTGTGAGTAGTGATAGTACTAGTAGTGGTTATACTAATAGTGTTAATACTTGCATATATTCTTGTGCTAGTCGGCCATCGTGCCGGTGACGTATTTGTGGTTGTCGGCCATCGTGCCGTCTTTTTTTGCAGGTTTGGTAACCTCCCCGTACAGGGGAGGTGCTGCCGAAATTTTTCGTTCTCACTAATTGGTTTTTTTTCAGGAGGGCTCCCGTTGGAGGATAGCTGAAGGAGCACGACTCGGCACTGCCCCGCTAGCCTGTCTTCACCGGCACCTACGGTATGACCCCTTTTTCCGTCACATGTGGACGTAGGTCGCGTTACCCAGTTAGGCGTCTCCCGTCCGAAACGGATACGGTTGGAAGTATGTGATCTTTGCATATGTATAACCATATCTGTTTCGGATTATCCACTTTTTTTGGACAGCCCGTGGATGCATAGACGAGGTTAGTTTCTATGGTCTGCTCTGATCCGAGACAGTGTTTGGGCCTCACCTTCGTGTTGTTCTCCGGATACACACTCTCCCTGCCGGGACGTGTATCTGGAGAACAGCGGGGAGGTGCTGCCGAAATTCTGTCTCGGCTCGGAGTAGCCCATGGAAACTAACCTCGTCTACGCATCCGCAGGTGGGATTAGGACCTATCCTTACCTATTAGATGGTAGGAACACGAAGTAGATGCACTTGATGTTTATGTTCATCTTTGATATGCATGTTAGAGGATGGATGACCGTGAGTGGATGTATGCGGGATACACAAGTAAGCATGATTTTAGCATTGAATGGGGGCAGAAGACGGAGGCTTTCTTGGAAGGTGCATTCGGCAGTGGTGTGAATAGAGCGCGATTGGCGAAGTGTCCCTGTAGCAAGTGTGCAAATAGGAAATGGCAAAACCAGGAGACCATGGCTAAACATCTTCAGTTGAATGGCTTTGTGCCGGGCTATACCCGGTGGGTACACCATGGTGAAGCGCATCGGTTGAGAGAGGAGGTCGTGCGGCCTCGCCTCGAGCATGTCGATGATGGTGGCGGGGTTTTAGACATGTTAGATGACTTCGCGCAAGCACAGATCCCCGATGGACGTGCGGAGGAGGCGGAGGCATCCGCAAAGGCGTTCTACGACATGATGGCTTCGGCACAGAAACCCCTTCATGATCGCACGACGGTTTGTCAGCTCGATGCCGTTGGACGCGTGATGGCGTTTAAGGCCGAGATCAACATGAGTCGGCAACACTTCAGTGGCATGCTGGCCTTGATTGCTAGCCTGCTTCCGGAGGGCCACGTGTTGCCAAAGAGCCTGTACGAGTGCCAGAAACTCCTTGATGGACTCAAGATGCCGAACGAGCAGATACATTGTTGTCCGAACGGGTGTGTCCTCTTCAGGAAAGATCTTGAGCAGGAGAGTATTGTCCGAAGTGCAAAGCCTCCCGGTACCTGGAGGTAGACTCTGGTGGAGGCCACAAGGAGTAGCTTACCGTCCCAATGAAAATCCTACGGTACCTCCCTTTCTTGCCGAGGATCCAACGGCTATACATGAGCGAGGAGCATGCTAAGCAGATGACATGGCACAAACTGGGGAAACGATACAATCCCGACAAGATGGTGCATCCGTCCGATGGTGAAGCATGGCAACACTTTGATCGCATCCATCATGAGAAAGCATCAGAGGCTCGTAATGTACGCGTGGCGCTGGCAACAGATGGGTTCAATCCTTATGGTATGATGGCTGCCCCGTACACGTGTTGGCCCATGTTCGTCATCCCACTGAACCTCCCCCCTGGCGTCTCCTTTCAACGTTTGAACGTATTCTTGTCGTTGATTATTCCTGGACACCCGGGGAAGAAGATGGGTGTCTTCATGGAGCCTCTGATTGATGAACTCGTCAGTGCTTGGGAGGATGGGGTGTGGACATACGATCGAGCTACAAAGACCGTCTTCAAAATGCACGTTTGGTACCAGTACTCCATGCATGACTTCCTAGCTTATGGGATATTTAGCGGTTGGTGTGTCCACGGGAAGTTCCCATGTCCATTATGCAACGCTAATCTGAGGTTCATCTGGCTCAAGAATGGTGGCAAGTATTCATCGTTCGACAAACATCGTCAATTCCTGCCCCTCGACAACGCATTTAGGCGAGACACCGTGGGCTTTACGAAAGGTGTCGAAGTCACTGAACCTCCACCACAGATGATGACTCCTGCCGAGGTCCATGCTCAGATTGATGCTCTCGTGGAGAATGAACAAGGTGATGGGTTCATGGGATATAGCGAGGAACACATGTGGACTCATAAGTCTGGCTTGACGAGGCTCCCTTATTTTGATGACCTCCTCATGCCACATTACATTGATGTCATGCACACCGAAAAGAATGTCGCAGAGGCACTCTGGGCAACGCTCATGAACACTGAAAAGTCAAAAGACAACCCTAAGGCTCGAGTGGACCTCGCAGAGTTGTGTCATAGACCACATCAAGAGATACGAGCTCCTAGTGGTGGTAGGACATGGAAAAGGCCTAAGGCGGATTTTGTCTTGGATCCCAGACAAAGGAGGGAAGTACTCGAATGGATGAAGACGTTGATGTTCCCCGATGGGTACGCAGCAAATCTGAGGAGGGGAGTGAACTTAAGTACTCTCCGAGTGAACGGGATGAAGAGTCATGACTACCACATTTGGATTGAGCGTCTTCTCCCGACGATGGTCCGAGGCTTCGTCCCTGAGCCCATATGGACAGTGCTGACAGAGTTGAGCTACTTCTTCCGCCAGCTCTGTGCCAAGGAGTTATCTCGGTCCATGATTGCAGACTTGGAAAAAGTGTCACCTGTCCTGTTTTGCAAGTTGGAGAAAATCTTTCCACCAGGCTTCTTCAATCCCATGCAGCATCTGATATTACACCTCCCGTATGAGGCACGGATGGGAGGGCCCGTGCAGGCCCGTTGGTGCTATCCAATCGAGAGGTGCCTAAAGACTCTTCGAAAAAAGTGCAAAAACAAGGGTAAAATCGAGGCTTCCATTGCAAGTGCATTCACTTTGGAGGAGACGTCAAACTTCACAACATCGTATTACGACGACACCCTTCCAAGTGTGCATAATCCACCTCCTCGCTACAATGCTGATGAAAATGAGTGGACCCTCAGCCTTTTTCGAGGGCAACTTGGAAGAGCCGGTGGGTCAACCACTAAACCCTTGTCAAATGTGGAGTGGCGTAAAATTATGTTGTATGTGCTGACCAACCTAGAAGAGGTGGACCCATACATTGTGTAAGTTCTCAACGTACTAGTTTCAATAATCCCGCACCTTTTCTACATCTAACCCCCTTGTTACTCGTCACAGGGAATTCATTCGTCAATACTGGCACCGTTCAAGGGAGCCTACCCCGTCGGAACAAGACACCAAAGAGGAGTTCATGCAGGTAACTGAACAACTTTAAATTAAGTTCCTTTCAACATTAGGTGCTATGAACTTGACTGCCTAACGTGTCGATTACTTCATGACGTGTAGGTCATTCCTTGGTGGTGCGAAAAGTCCCCTGAGGCGTGGGGGCAAATCGTGGACCGTTGGCTGAGCGAGGAGTGGCGGCAGCAGCACGCGGCTGCCCGGGCTCACCGTTTGGCCATGCCAGGTGTACCTCACCATCAAGGCAACCGCAACGTCGGCGGCTTCGGCCGAGCTTGGGTACGTCATCATGTTTGTAACTGTTGTCATGCTTTAATGTAACTAGGCAAAGACTACTAACAAACTTCTTTTCGTTCTCGCAGTCGGCGGCGCACGGTGGCCAGCCATGCTCCTACTTCGCTGCATATACCATGTCACACAAGGGCAAGGCGACGTCCGACGTCTCCTTCAACCCGGAGGACCCGCCCGAGGCGTACACAAGTGAGAGCGCCTACAAGAAAGTCACCGAGTACCATGAGGCGGCAAGGACGATGTATGGGTCCGATTATGATCCAGCGACTGACAACATCGATGCGCGCCTCGTCATGTGTCTTGGAAAGGGAAAGCAGCATGGGCGCTACTGGATGGCCAACAGCGTGATCGACACCGCCACTACTCCCACTCTCTCCCAGATCCGAGCACAGACCACGAGTGGCTCCGGACTCCCGCCGATACGCGAGCGGCCGGCCTATGGACAGGCCCAGGTCGAGGCACTACAGGTTAGTTTTGGTTTACTCGTCGTGCATTACACGAGGATTTCCTTGTCGCTTCACTAACATTACCTTTGCAACAATGTATAGGCTCAGGTGGAAACTTCGAACAAGAGGGCCGACGAGCTGGAGGCGATTGTGGCTTCAGAGCGGGCGGCGCGACTGGCAAGTGACCAGAGGATATCGGACGTGCTGGCGTTTCTGCAGAGTTCTCTGGGTGTTACTTTGCCACCCAGCTTGATGGGTCCACCTCAGCCTCCTCCCGTCGTTCCTCCCTTCGTTGCTCTCAACACTACTCCGGTGAGTAATATATATCATACATGCATGTTATTTAGCTATTTAACTTTGTCTCATGCAATCGCTGCTCCTGTGTGTAGCCTCAGTCGGCGGGTTCGAACCACGTGCCGAACGAGCATGGGGGACCGTCGCCGCCGTCACATGGGTGGCCCGGGTACCAACCTTCACCGCCGCCTCAGTGAGTAACGTCGAAGTTGTTGTCACGTATTCCTTCTCTTGGTGATGGACCTGGACTTGTTGTGTTGAACTTCATGTCATGGACTTGGACTTGTTGTGTTGAACTTCATGAATATCAAGTTGTTGTAATGGACTTTATCGCCGAATAAGTGATGCTATTATGAGATATATGTGCTATTGTGATATATATGGTGATGGTGGTGACAGAAGCGATGAAATTGTGATATAAATGGTGTTATTTGTGTTCATGGTGATATCCATTTGATGTATATATATATGATATGTTATGTTTGCAGCGATAGAAAGCAAAAATTAAAGATTTAACAAAATCTGGGTTCCAGATTTGCCTAGCGCAGCGCTAGGCAAAGAGCCTTGTAGTTTACCTAGCTTTGCCGAGCGCCAAACTGAAGGCGCTAGGCAAAGTTTTTTTTTAAAAAAATTGTTTCTCTTTGCCGAGCGCCAGGCGGGAGGCGCTAGGCAAAATTTTTTTTTAAAAAAAATCAGTGTGGTCTTTGCCGAGCGCCAGGCTTAAAGCGCTAGGCAAAGATTTTTTTTAAAAAAATCAGTTTGATCTTTGCCGAGCGCCAGGCTGGAGGCGCTAGGCAAAGATTTTTTTTAAAAAAAAATTGTTTTTCTTTGCCGAGCGCCAAGCGGGAGGCGCTAGGCAAAGAATTTAAAAAAAAATCAGTGTGCTCTTTGCCGAGCGCCAGGATAGAAGCGCTAGGCAAAGAATTTTTTTTTAAAAAATCAGTTTGCTCTTTGCCGAGCGCCAGACTGGAGGCGCTAGGCAAAGAATTTTTTTTAAAAAAATCAGTTTGCTCTTTGCCGAGCGTCTTATTGGAGGCGCTCGGCAAAGAAAACGTCACACCGTGACTACCGCCGTGACCGTCGCTTTTCTTTGCCGAGTGCCGCTTAGGCGCTCGGCAAAGGCTTTGCCGAGCGCCCGATAAAAAACGCTCGGCAAAGAAGGCTTTGCCGAGCATTTCATTGCCGGGAGCCCTTTGCCGAGCGTTGCGCTCGGCAAAGCCTTGGCCGAGCGCAATTCGGCCTTTGCCGAGCGTCTCAGGCGCTAGGCAAAGCCGCGGTCTGCAGTAGTGCCTAGGGTAGCTCGGCCAGTGGGGATGCGTGGAGTAGGTTGCAACGGTTGCGGCCCAAATAAGGTTTGGGAATCTACGGTAATCCCTAATCATCCGACTTTTGTGGCGTGGGTGGGATTTGGGATAGAATGATAGATCGATCGAGATTGCGCGAAATCAGAAGAAAAAAAAAGTAGTAGTAGTTGAGTAGAGACAAAGTGTGTCGCGCATGGTGTGAAGGTTGTGTCGTATCTGATTCCACGACGATTTGACGCTGAAAAATCCAGGAAAATATCTTGTCGTAGTCTTGCTCGATCCAAGGCCTCTACGTACCCCTTAATCCGCTATACGTACGTGCAGTGACTATGTAGTGTATACTACTCTCTACAACAGGCCGGAGTACGTAATCCAGTACAGCCACAGCCACAGCCACGGCCACAGCTAGTAGCTCGGCGTCGGTTAAGCCCAATCCCACACAACCGGCACCCCCGTCCGTCCCCGCACGCATCGATCATCTTGTCTTGTCCCTGAGAAGGACGCCCGTCGGGTCAACGGCGGAGGGACATGGCGGCAGGCGCGTCGGCTGACGGCGGAAAAGCTTGCCGGGCGCTTGCCGTGGCGTGACCAACAGACGACGCAATTAGATTCAAATTAAAGGCACTCTGCTACTCTCCGTTATTTTCACGGCTATTTAGGCCTTGTTTAGTTCGTGAAAATATTTAAATTTGACTACTATAGCACTTTCGTTTTTATTTAGTAATTAGTGTTCAATTATAGACTAATTAGGCTCAAAAGATTTATCTCGCGATTTTCAACCAAATCGTACAATTAGTTATTTTTTTATCTATATTTAATACTCTATGCATACGTCTAAAGATTCGATGTGATGGGACGGATTTTTTTTAGAACTAAAGGAGGCCTTATTGGGTGCGTTTCTGGTATACCCACCTTCGAGGAGAGAGCGACGTACCAAATTTTAAAATGGTCATGCCTACGATGCAAACAACCACAATAAAAATCTTTTCCAGACAAGAATGATCGATTGTCGTCTAATAGCCTTGGCATCTATCTATAATAAGACTACAAAGTAGTTTTTGCTCTTGCTTTTTTTTTGAAAAAACGAAAGTTGATTTTCTGATAAGAACGGTTGTTTTTCCATAAAAGTGTATTCTTATCTTTGGAGAAGCTAAACATTTTTAATTGTGACCAGATATATATAAGATAGTATTAATGTTTATGTTACATAATTAATATGATTAGATGAATCGCTGAATATATTTTTATAATAAGTAAAGTTATTTTAAAATAAAAAATATTGCAAATATTTTTATAAATAGTTAAATTTAAAATTTTACCAACCTGAACTCTACGGTAACCTTTTTTTTTGTAGACGGATGGGGTACTAGACTGGAATATTTTAATTTTCTGAAAAGAGTTTGGCGCCCATGCTTTTACGTACTCGTACTACCACTAGCGTACCTATACTAATTTACTCCTCTGTCTCTGGGGCTGGGGATGGGTCTGGGTCTGCCTAATCTTATCTGAGGGAATATTTCCATCAACATGGACATCAGTATTCAGTACTCCAGTCAAGGCTGGTTGGGCCCAGCCCAGGTCTGCCACTGCGCCAATCGCCATGACCCACACCCATCCGCAAGGCAAACTAGCGGGCCAGCCAGTTCCAGGGAGGGAACGAACACACGCGAGCCCACGGCGCGAACCCAACCAATCCAATCCCCCGCCGCATCAGGTGCTGAGCCTGCGGCATGCGTTGCCTTTGCTGCTCGCTGTGTGCCCACTGGCACTGCCACTGATCCCCAGTCCAGCGCATGCGCAGGGGCAGGGACAGGGACAGGGCGGCTCCTCCAATCACGACCATTATCACCCTTCCCGCATCTCATTTCAGGCAACATGCATCATGCCTACTGTCACATTTGCCAGCCAGCCTGCTAACCTGACACCTTGCCTATTCATGCAAGAGAACGTTTGGAATAGTAGCAGGCTCATGCTCTTTCTGCGCTCCTTTTATTCAGGGCAGCAACACACACACACACTTCAGTGTTCAGTCTCAGCAACAATATCTACAGAATGCTCAACGATTAATTACTGTTACGCAGCGACGCACAGCACGACTGCAGGCTCTAAAAGCAACTAGAGAGAAATCAACGGACTCTAAACTGCGGCGAGAGATCCTAATCTGCTCTGAGACTTTCAATCAAGAAGAACAAAAAAAGGAGAAGAAACAGGCTGTGAAACAGTCTACCAATACTCTGTACGTCCTTCAGAATCATAGGATCTATATGGAGGAATCAGCATCCAATTCTGCGCACGAAGGGAAGCTCGAGGCAGCTGACTTCTCTGTCGCCGTAGATGACTGCCACCGATGCAATGCGATGCGATGCTACTAGCTCTTTATGCCATGTAAGCCTTGCCGTTTCAGATGTCTGCATGGTCGACGGGGACGACAGAGCGATGTTGGTTCGGCATCTCTTGGCTCTCCAGGGGCATGTACTGAGCCATGATCGCACGGATCTCTGAATCCATGTAGCTCTGGGGATAGTACGTACCACAGGAACAATGATTCATCTCTTCTTAAGTTTAATTAAAATGCATAATCGATCTCTACCAAACAAACAAAAACATTTTGTTTGAACGCAAACAAAAACATTACCCGTAGCCTGTATTTGTACACGGCGTATGCTCCTGCTCCAGCCAAGGCAAGGCCGAAGAAAATCACCCACAGGAAGCCCCAGCCCAGGGACGAACTAGACTGTTTGCCTGCAGCATTAAGGGTCACATTTGAGAAGACTGAGGTGTGGAGTCCTGATGATGACAGAGGTGTCAGGTTAGATAACTCACTGATGCAGGTATCATGCTCTCTGATGTACAGCAAATTGCTGCCGCCACAGCTGCACTCGTAGCTTCCCCATGTGTTCTCACAAGCGCAATCCTTGCACTGGCAGAAAATTTTCTCTTTGCATTCATCGACATCTGCAAATGGCAAGCAGAAAGGCATTGCATGAAAGGAATCAGGAAGCTGAAATTGTTGCCAGCCTGGAGCCATCATTGTGTTGGATAAATTGACAGTGGTAGCTCTATTGGAGGATTTTCTAACTTACCATAGCAAATATCATTGGTGCAAGCACAACTACCAGCCTAGCCAGGTGCAAAGGTATTATTCTTTTATAAAAAGAAGAAAAGGCCCTATTCTTGCAATATAAATTATGCTAAGCTATAGTTGCAACTGAGCATATTATGTCAGAAACTCAACGTGAAACATATTTCCCAAAATGTTGTAGAGCAAACTTTTTCACCCCAATAATACTAGTACCTTCGCAACTGTTCACTCCATCACCCCTGAAACCTGATGGGCATTTGCAGCCTTTAGCTTCTTGATTCTGTAGAGTTTCAGAATTAGTTTTTTGCTCCAAACTGCAGCTACAAGCAAAACTGAAAACTACAAGACATCTGAAAGAGGTTATCTTACTGAGCAGGCAGAGACAGTCTTCCCGTTCCTAGTCTCATTCCAGCAGCCCCCATTGTTGATCTGGCACCTACCAAGACCAGAAGCTGCCAAAGGCAAGCCAATTAGCATAATGACATGATTGGAAAACTAAGTTCAAACTTAGACGTCATGAGAAAAGATGGTAAATCTGGAAGTATTACCTTCACAGTGGCTGTACCCATCACCTATAAACTTTACACCATTGACAATAGGGCATTCACAAACACGACCACGGAAGGTATCCTACAATATAAATCTCAATAAATTATAAATGTGTACTCAGTCATGAACAATGATGAATAAGGTAACACCCCCACCCCCACAAACCCCACAAAAATGCAAAATTGTACCTTGCACGCAGAAACATTGGTAGCCTTGTCTAACCAGCAACCTCCATTGTTCTCCAAACATTCATTTGTCTCAATATCTGCAAAATAGAGAGGCCACCCCACAGAAAAGGAATGCAGCATCAGAAGAAGTCCAGGTACAGTTCTTTAACAAAAAAGGGAAAATCTCACAAACCTTCGCGCAAACAGACATCAGGTTCAGTTGTCTCCTCAAATCCCGAGCATACTGCTTTTAGCACAGATCTTTTTTCCAGTTTACCTAAAGGGAAGATTAAAATGATGGCATAAACGGTGTTGAGGAATAGAAGACTAACTGCACATGATGAGATGTGGCATACCTCTGTATTGTCTGTTATTGACGACAAGAGTAGGCAGTATAGTTACATCGCCGCGAGAACCATGCCCAATCTAAAGGACCGAAAGCATAAAGGTAATTGTTTTTTTTAAAAAAAAGCATAAAGATCACCCAACCAAATAACAAACTAAAAATATATGGAAGGAACCCCTGACAATCTAATGGTTTATCTTACTTGAGCATCCTGTTCTGCTTTGAGGACTGGATTTTCTTTATCAGCGTCAGGATCTCCAACACACTTGTTGATTTTCTCAATGTCCAATCCTATAGAAACAACAGATGAATAAATTTACAGCAAAGATACCTTCATTTTTTTCGTATATAATCAAGTCACGTGGATAGAGTTTACAAGACCCACCAAGTGAATTGATAACACCATTTGCACATTCACGTGTGTATTTCTTCTCCTTCATTGGGCACCTAACAGCAAAGTCGTGCACATAATCCCACCACATCCATGGCCTGCGAGTTTCATTGGCAACTCTGAACACGCAAATTTGAATCAGGTTCTGAACCACAACATCTTTGCCGTCATATCCAATGCTGAAATCCTGCTCTGGGTCTGGTGCGCAATATCTCCCATGATTGATACATTGTGACTTGCACTGTTTGCTCAGGATAAAAGCTTCTGGGCAATACCATGTGATATAGTGAGGGGTGAACTGGGTGTAACCCCTTTTCTCAAGGGCCTGCGCTATTCCTCTGAAGCTCCTCACGAAGTTCATTTGCATGTCACATTTAGCGCCACATTCATCATTGCTGTTTGTCCAGAACTCATACTCCACACGCTCATCAGGATGGGGCAGAGATTCCCTCCAGTCCAGAAGGACATTCACCATTTCTCCATTTTGCAGTGCTTTCCTGAGGTCATCTCCAAATCTCTTGGTCACAAGTGCTGACGGAATTGTGATGTTCTCCATGTGCTCTGTGCCACTGGATTCTGGAGAATCCATTGTGATCAAAGGCTCGACTTTGTCGTCGGCAACAAGAACTGCTGCAGCTCCAGCATTTTGTGCATTCCATCCCTTGGTTGTGAAGTAGCAGTCTGTACACCACAAGCGTCCAAAATAACATTTCAATTAATCTTAGCAGTAAAAATTAAAGGAAATGAATATGACCCATGCATCAGTTGTAAATTTTGATGACAGAGTTCGATCTATTCTTATCACAAGAATGAGAAGAATCTTATGGAAACATAGAACTAAACAACTGGGACAAGCAAAGCCTCAAACTAGGTCTCTGAGTCCTGGCTCACTCAAGGCACAGCACCTCCAAAAGTGTACCCAATTCTTTCTCAAAACGCACTAGGTGTCCAAGAAAAAAATTAACAAAACCATGCACTTTGTGGTTTGAACCCACTCCCTTTCACTGTCAGTCTGTGACGGTAAGTCTTGGCATATGGAAGCAGGAATATATAGCCATGTAAAACAATTCAGAGAAACAAATGCAGTGCTACTTGGGACCGGATTTCATTGTGAAATAGGCAAATATTACCTAACTGACACGTGGATGGAAAGGTTCAAAAACCACGTACTACTGTTTCCACAAATAAAAAGAAAAGAATGTGAAAAAAAGCTTTGTGTGCGTAACCTCTCTGACAAAGACTTGTGTTAACCTTCGGACAAGGAAGCTATGTGCCCCCAAGAACATGAGTTCAGACTGAAGACTGAACCGATTATATATTTAGTTTAAAAGGTAGAAAGACTTTCAAGTTCGAGCTAGATGACCAGATCATACAAAATTGACACGTGCACTGCAGTATATATATCTTAAACCGTTGATCTCGTGGTAGGAGTATGTTGCTAGTCGCTCGAAGGACAAATGAAATGCGAAAGCACGCGTAATAACAAACCCAAATAAATTACCAGTGGACATTTGTACAGTGGCATGTGCACACAGAATTCTATGTTTAGTTAATATAATCCCCTCATGGTAGATTCAATCAAATCAAAGAAAGGAAATTAATTAAAGGTAAGGCTGATGGATGGCCGGGGATCACCGTACCTCCGCGATCGACGAGCAGGAAGACGGGCAGGCCGCCGGGCTTGGGCTTGAAGGAGAGGCCGGAGCCGTCGAAGGGCCTGCAGGCCTTGGCGTCGGCCTTGGGGTAGACGACGACGCCGTGCATGGTGCCGCCGTACTGCGGCATGCCGAAGTTGCCGATGGCGCACTCGTAGACGCCCCGGAGCGCGGCCGGGGACGTGACCCGCAGGCTGTTCTTTTCCACCACGAACCGTGCCGCCGCCCGGTGCGCCGCGAGCGCCAGCGCCAGCAGCAGTAGGCGCCTCGCCGTCGCCGCCATGGACACACGACAGGATCCGAACTTTGCTGGTTCGTTCCGGCCGATCGATCAACCGATCGATGTACCAAGAAGTGGAGATAGGATGGGTTCTGGGAGCCGAGAGCGAGCGAGGGGCAGGCAGGCAGGCACCCTTTCCGTGCGGCTTGGGTGGCTTCAGCACAGGACAAGAAAAGGCGAGGCGAGGCGAGGCTTTTGCGGGCGGGCGAGGGCGCAACGACCAAGGGCAAAGGGACGTGCGCCCTGTGCGGCCGTGCCCGGAGGGTTTGGTTTTGACTGGGCCGGCCGGGAGACGTGGCGCTGCGCGGTGGGAGGCTCCCACTGGCCACTAGGAGGGGTTTTCCAAGGCTGCTGCGCTCTCTGCAGCAAAACGCGAGACGGTGACGGTGGCGGTGGCCACTGGCGAGCGAGCGAGGAGCCGAGGAGGTCTTCGTGTCGTGCGCCAGCTTGCTTTGCGTGGGGTTTCGGGGACCGGGCTGCCTTTACGTTCCGCAGCAGCAGCTTGGAGAATGGAGATCCTCGGGGTCAAGTCCACAGTTCGACGTCCACAACCGTCAGCATCGATCCCTCTTTGTGCTCGTGCTACAGTTCGGTCGTTTAGGGATGAAAACGGATCGGATACGTACGGATATTATTCATATTACATTTGTTTTCATATTTCTGTCTGGATTCGGATTCGAATACGGATATGCCGGATAGGATACAATTAGATATTGATACCATAAATATACGATTTAAGTATTCGAATACGGATACGGTATCAGATGTTGAATATCCGGACTCGGATACGATCTGAACCCCTCTAAATAGATTCGGTCTCGAATATGGTCGGAAAACATCCGTACCGATTTCACCCCTAGTTTTATCTACCACTCCATTCTGAAGAGTGCACTTATACAGGCCATGGAATTTGTGTCAACCAAGACGTGGCGGAGGCTTATACATTCTACGGCAGTGCTAGCCGCCGGATGTCCGGACGGACGCCCGCGCCTGTACTTCGTGTACCGTCCGACCCTACACGGCGTCTGCGCCCCACCTAACCCCACGCGGCGTCTGCGCCCCGCGCGACCCCTCGTGCCCCCTCCAGCAGCTGCAATAGTCGGGTCATATTGCAACATATACAACACCCGATCTACTTTTGAAACATCTATATGCAACACTTGCAATATACTTCTGAAGATAGATGAAACACTTGAAAGATGCGTTTGAAACACTTGAAAAAAAAACACCTGAAACGCTTGAAAACCATTGCAAACACATGCAACATCCAGGTAAAAGACATACAACATATGTGTGAAACATATGTAACATCCAGATAAACACACTTGCAACGTACGTTTGAAAAAACAGATGAAACATTGGGAATTGACGTTTGCAACATACGGGTACAGCCATTGCAACATATGCAACATTCTAATCTACTTTTGCAACATCCATAAGAAACACTTGCAATATACCTCTGAAACATCTGAAACACTTGAAACATACGCTTGCAACATGTGATTTTCAGTGCAACATCTCATTGTTGCTTGGGAGAATGGAGGCTCGTTGGCTTGTAGAGTTCATCGGTATAGAGCTCGCCAGTAGCGCAGAGATCGCCGCTCCAGTGGAGAAGGCCACATGAAGTCCGATAGAGAAGGTTGTGGCAGGCTTCTGTGGAGAGAGGGGGGCTAGAGGGAAGGCCTACTAGTCGCCGCTCCTGGCACGAGCCGCCGCCGGAAAGGGACAGAAGCGATCGGGCGGGTGGGATGTAGAACGGAAGCCGCGCAATGGACGGTGAGTGCAGTGGAGAGAGAGGAAGGTGGGTAGCAGCTTTCGGGCGCGGTGCAAAGGGAGGATGGTGGTCGGGGGGGCGTGGTGGAGGGCGCCGCAGTGGAGCACGGCGATGATTCGAGAATGGGTGCGGGCGCGGGCGCGCGGCAGCGATTCCAGAGGAAAGTGAGAGCGGAGTTTTTTAAGCAACGCAAGATGGTGGTTGGGCGAGTGACAGTGTTGGACCGTTCGAGCGGGCGTCAAGGCCACCAACACAAGCGTCTGGATGACCGGATGCCCTACCCACAACATTTCCGTACATTCTAATATTCCATCCAGTCTAAAACAAGTGCATGTCTCACGTTTTAAAAAGTATCAATTTTTATATCTTTAAATACATTTATTATGAAAATATATAGCGTGATTATCTAATAATTCTTATGTGATATCATAAACAGTACTATTCTTTTGTATGTATTTGGTCAAATTTGAGATTTGTTTGACTCCTTAAAATTTGAAATGTGCACTTATTTTGGGACGAAGGAAGTACTAACACCCTGTACTAAATCTTTTATAAATTAAGTCAAATTTACAAAAAAAAAATTGACTTAAAATACATCTAAAAGTGCACTCTTTTTGGCCGGAAGTAGCATTAGTCAGAACTCAGAAGTCGGCTGCCCCAACCCCTTTCAGGCCTCTCGTCGCCGCCGCCTAGAGCCCCTTTCTTTCCTCTCCGGTGAGTCCGTCAGTGGCAAGAAGAGAGGACTCATCTCTTGTTTACAACAGCTTTTGAGATCTAATTTGTTTAGATTTATTCTAAACAAGTATATCAATGAAATTAGATGTTTTTTTTTGTAAACTATTACCTGCGATGATTTCAATAATTACCACGATGGAGTCATCATTGCAGGCGTCAATTTCATAAGTAGGAAACCAGTTTGTAACCATGATCTACAAAGCGGAAAGTGCTCCTAGACACTCCCCAAAAGACGGTAACTCCAGCCTCCAAGCCATTGATCTTACCATAAATGGTCGCAAAATGAAAATCAGACATGGAACATGACGCGAGGGTTTGAGGTTAGGGCATGTCCAACCCACAGACAAGGTTCCGTCTCTAAGCGCCTCGAATCTATCGTACAGACAAGGTATAAAGATAGGCCATACAACCTATAGACGGAGATCTGTCTCTAAGCTATTTAATATTTTATATGTAGCTAGAATCAACTATAAATAAATTTTTGTATATCATTACGTGACTATTTTGATAGAAAATGTATCAAGGATAAATAAGAGCAACATGGTTACAATATTTTTTAGAAACCACGGCCATCTGCTGCTCTCAGATACATGCCATATATGCCATTGTGAACTATGATGAACTGAGCAGGATGTGTTAAGGTACAAAACAATTGTCTCACATGTCAATCATCAGTATAAATGATATATGTTATATATAGTTGTACTCTAGCCGTCAACATAACAGTACATACACCAGAAAATCTGTACAAACTGCAGATGATTTGAGTTACAACTGAAACAAGGATATCAGGCTAGGCCCTGCCAATGTGAGTAGGGCCATGTTTAGTTCCCCAAATTTACCCCTAAATTTCACTATGCAAAAAGAAGATTCTCATCACATTAAAATGCTGACACATGCATGGAGTACTAAATATAGATGAAATCAAAAACTAATTGCACAGTTTTGTTGTACTTTGCGAGACGAACGTTTTGAGCCTAATTAGTCAATGTTTGGACAATATTTATCAAATACAAACGAAATGCTACAGTAACACTACAGTGCAAAATACCAACTTTGCCCATTCAAAGTTGGGCATCTAAACAAGGCTAGTATAGTTCTATCAGCTAGGCCACTTCGAATCCATCAAATCAATAGGTTATTTTCTTCTGAACTATTCCAACGAATATAAACAATCCATTGCCTCTCTGTCAGACATTGCTGAAGATATCACCTGACGGCGCCGGCGGGGGACCTGGGCCGCCACCACCTGAATAGCGGGAGACCCTGCGCGTACACCGGACACCGCTCCCGCACGGCCACCGCGGCAACGAGGCCGTCGAGCACGGGCGCATCTCGCGCCAAGCACGACGGTCATCCGCTCGGGTGGGGGATTTTGGCGCGGAAGATTAGATTCTCCCACGCGCACAGCCTGATCCGTGCGTCGTCGCTTGGAGGATATGATGCTGTACAGCACGTCCTCCTCTGGCGATTGAGTCTGGGAGCACGAGCTGGCCTCGTCGCCTCGCGAGACGATGGCCTCACCCGTCTTCTCGGTCCCGAGGGTGGTTTCTACAAAAAAAAAATAAGACATACAGACGGGTTGAATCGCCCCGTTGTACGTGCCCTTATGGATCTGTAGCTATACCGACGATGCAACTACCAATGTTCTTTTATCGCTTCGTATACATATTGGACTGATTACAGAATGTTGGACCTAGCGCACGTACAATGTTTTGAGGTCATTCATTGGATTCAGCGTAAGAACCACTTTCTCTGCCTTGGATGTTCAAAAGACTGTCTAGTGCATTGGATGTAAGATATAAGAATATACTCACTCGTTGGTAAAAGAAGTCGTTTTAGACAATAATACGGTTCCCAAAGCATAACTTTGACTTCATTTTTTTATAAAAATATTTATTTAAAAGTGATATATGTATACTTTTATGAAAGTATATTTCAAGACAAATCTATTCATATTGTTTCCACATTTTCAAACTCAACAAATTAAAAGTTATTCATGATTTATATTCCCAATATTTGACTCAAACCTTATCCAAAACGACTTCTTTTACCAACATGGAGGGAGTATTTTATTATCTAATGTGCATATTTGGGATATACTGAGCAGAAGAGTCCTCATGGAGCTATACAATCTTGTCTCGCGAACGCTACTGACTACGGATTTCTACTAAAATTTGTTTTCTAATAAGAAAAAAAACACTCTAACTACTACATCCATTGTTTTCCTAGAAAACTCCACAAACATCCTTTAGCATGCTGAATATACATACTCATAGTGCATAATTGTAAATAGCAAAAGTTCACAAGGATCAAACTACAAACAGCCCAAATGTAATGGAATTGTTTTACGCCGACAATGATCGAAAGGCAAGCAGCATTAATCGACAAGATCTTAGGAAGAGGTGACGGGACATTAGAACATGACATCATGGTCCAATTTTAATCAGCTAGAGATATTGGTGGATCAATTTATAGACACAGTGACTGCAAAAAATACAATAATCAGCCACAGGTTTTAAACACATGCATCTTGGACCAATATTTTAGAAATGCCATCAAGATCATATAACACAGTTGAACCAAGCACTTTCTGTGTGATGAAAAACAAGTCAAATGATCACTCCCCTCGTGAGGATTGCATGCAAGAGGAATGCCTACATCTGAATAAAATCAAACAAGGAAACATGAGGGGGTCTCATATTATTTGCTGAGTTATCCAAGTTCTCTTCAATCAGGAATCATCCCGGACAAAAGTGGTGTTATCAAAGTTGCAGTTGCAGACTTGCAGCCTTTTATGCCTGGAGACTCATGCCTCTGGTTCAGGTTTCTCAAAGAAAGTTTTCTTAATCCAGTCAAATGGCTGCAAAAGAAGTCCAAAAAAATTTCAGAATCTCAGGTGAAAGAGGCACTAAACCAGTAGGGTACACAGGAAAACAGGAAGACCAAAATAGATGAAAGAAACTAAGATCGTTAACAAAACACAACAAAACACAGGCACAAGGACATCACATCCTCTGTTAACAAAGAATCAGGTGATTCAAAAGAATGGATGAAATAGAGTAACCTCAAATGGTTACATAAGTTTCAGGCCTCAGCACATGTCTCAACCCAATAGGGTGAGACGAATACAGTTATTACATCGCTAAAAGGAGGAAATCACCTTAAGGTGCCAAAGGAAACAACACCACAATTCAGCAACATTGCTATTATTTCAGCTCCATGGGTATTACCATTACAAACTCGAATGACCTACTGTAAGACATGCATTATCAGGAATACAGGTAAACTGTTGGTGAGACCAACAGGTACACTTGTTTTCATTAAGAACACATATTCTTATTTCTCCACATATAGTACACAAGTAAATAGTCCCTCAATAAGTTCCTCAAACATGAGCATATAGGCACAAGATTTAACATGGCTATAAAAAGAACCAGGTGATGCAAATCAAGGCACCAGCAAAAAATAATAGAAGCAGGTGAAAGCAAAATGATGCCACCACATGACCACATAGGTTAACTAAGAATTTATATTACAATATCGATGTGTTACAAATTTCTAGTGGCAGGAATATTAATCAGAATTATGTTAAATTTCTGCCAAGTGGTAACAGAAATTTGTGTATTTTGCTAGACTAGAGCCTACTATATCCTTGTCAAATACAGGTCTGCGTGATAATGACCTGGTATCAAGTCTATGTCTACTTCAACATTTGAAGTACCTTATTTATTGCAACGATTTTCTGATTCCTGAGACACATTTGACATAGCAGTTCCAATAGATAAATTTATAGCCTAGGACATCACGAAAATGAGGGTTGTTCATCCTCTTCTACCCCCATATTCATTAGATTCATTCGATCCAGAGGGCAAGTTTGACTAAGCAACAAGCATATCACAAGTCAAACCCCAATAGAGCGCCTAATTGTTGATGAGGCCGGGGTACGGATCCGTAAGACCGATCTAACATCCGCAGATCCAGACGAACAACGACGATCACACCACACGAGCATCACGGATCCGATCTGCAACAACCAAACCCTAACAACGACGCGGCAAACAATTCCACAGATCAAGGAAGGGCTAGGCCTACGAGCCTTCTACCCGTGCGAGCCACGGTCCATACACCGGAAGAGATAACAGCGGATACGAGATGCGAGCAGGCGGATGGATCCTGACCTGGACGAGGTAGAGGCCGGCGGTGCCGGCGAAGACACCCCAGGAGGCCGCGGCCACGATGTCGGTGGACTGGGGGCGGCTGCGCGGGGAGACGAAGCGGAAGAGACCGGAGCTCGACGCCGGGAGTGCCATCGCCGCCGCCGCTAATCTCGGTTCACCCTTCGCGTGTCGTCGGCTCTCTCTCTCTCTCTCTCTCTCTCTGAGGCAGGTGAGGAAGGCCGGTGAGGAATTATGAGCGGAATATACGGACTGTTAAGTTTTCCGGGAGCAGGTAGGCCTATATTGCCTAATAAAAAGTCCACGAGAACCTCATGGGCCTGATTGGAAAAAATAATCGAGGCCCATACTTTTGGACTGGAAGGAAACATACCTTGTTTTTTTGCCGTCAAATGTCAGGAGAGATCCATCAAAAAAAAGTCAGGAGAGATCTTTAAAAAAAAAGTCAGGAGAGTTGTTCGCAGATCCGTAAATAAATTTAATCTTTAGATTTATTTGTAATTTTACACGCAAACCTGCTTGCATTTCTGCTCTCTTCGATGAGTCTTCTGTAACTCCATCACCTCGCCTTGCCCTCGTTCAGCATTTTAGGTGGTTCTCGTGGTCGAGTCCGGTACCATGCTAACTATGGCTCCGTTTGCTTGAGCTTTTATCTGGTTTCTGCAAACCAAAACAAGTTGAAACAAACAACCGAGTTGTTGAGTTAGCTTTTTAAAAAAACTGGTTTTTGACGAAATGAACTAAAAGCTGAAAAACACGCAGAAAACAAAATTTCCTGGCTTTCGGTGTAATAAGAAGCTAAAAAGTTATTTAAAAACCAATACGAAAACACCAACAAACATAAACCAAAAGCAAAAAAAACAGTTCTTAAGTAAAAAAATTAAAAACTACAGCTCAAACAAACAAGGCATACGATGGATCATTGTCATGACTCCTTGAACACCTACGCTAGGCCGCCGCTAATCTTGTACCACCCACGCCCAGTGCTGCTAAACCTCCCCTTCACCCGCCCAGGGCCTCCATTTAAATTCTGTTTGGTATGGACGCATGGTTTCGGTGACACAAGTGGAAAAAAGATGAGCGTTGCTAGTAGGCTCATTCTAAACTAGAAAGCCAAGCGCGGCGTTGCCGCGCCCTTGTTAGAGGAAACCAGCCCGTGAACAGGGACGAAGCCAGAAAAAAAATTAGGAGGGGCTAAACAAAAGTGCTACAGTGACTTAGCTCTACTTTAATCTCTCGTAATAGAAAAAGTATAATAGCTTGAAGTAGTCTTATATTTAAAACATCAATTAACAATGAAATTCACAAAATACATCTAAAAAATAAATGTCTTAGCTCACCCTACCTTATACATCTGCGTCTAAAATTGGAAGAAGAGCACTAGAAGTTCCACTAGCTTAGCAGCAGTAGGGGGGGCTGGAGCCCCCCCAGCCCCCCCGCTGGCTTCGTCCATGCCCGTGAATTCATATCAGTTTTCCAAATTTGCTGCTGATGTTTAGTCGCTTTTTTTTGCTAGTCCAGTTGGTTCATGTCTGAATGATCCTAATGGCAGGAAAGCTTACCTCCTTGTTAATAGAGCTTAAAAAGTCATGGTGCTCACTGGTAACAGACTGCAAGGTAGGAGGAAAAACAGGTTAAGAGGAGAGCCAACTTTGGACTGAATATCATATCAATATATTCAATTCTAGTTTCGCTGCCAACATAAGAGCCATTTAATCGAATAGCCTAAGGACATGGGGCCAAATGTAGAAAATTATTGAATCTAATACTTATGCAAAATTAGATGACCACTAGCTCTTAAATTAGAAGCAATCGAGAAGTTTATTTGTAAACTCAAACAAACCGACTTTATATATTTGATTAGGGTGTGTAAGCAATGAAGTAATTATGTTTGTTAACTAAGCATGCCTTAAGTAGATATAAAGTCTGAATCCAACAGAACCTTGTTGTCCTGAAGCCACTGCTTAGTTTATAACTCAAACACAAACCATTTTATCAATGAATATTCTTCAGAGATTATATTGTTAGAACAATAATTAGCTGAACAGATTGTATCCCCATTTTAATCATCTAATATAATGGTTTACTTTCTACAACCTCAACATTTGAGCTGAATGAACCAAAAGCCTAAAGTCCAAGTTAAAGGTGTAGACTTTCACAGTTATAGCCAAGTGCTGAGATATGAAGATTCATATTTGCTCACACGGTTATATCTTAAAAATCCAATTAATCGAGAAGCCAAACATTGTACGTGTTAAGTAAAGCACAGTTTTTATTTCACTGCATTTGTGTAGAAATTATAATATGCAGTAGTGTGGCAGACTTACGGTTCTTACATGGTAAAAGGACTTCTACAGCTACTCACGTAGCTTTAGGGGGAAATTGTAGTTTTTTACATTAAGCACATCAGCCTTTTTCTGAATTGCTGAGATGTAGATCATATTACATATTGGGATGAGAAGTACCTAGTTATGGCCTTTGGCATATCTTTTTCAACTACAGTCGTGAGTACAATGGTGGATGCTCCTTGTGCGCATTCCATCAAACACATATAGGGCGTTTCAGTTGAATATTTTTTGTACCAAAACAATTGGAGCTCAAGTGCTAGCTGGTGCTGCAAGGTGAGCAAGTGCTATAGCTTTTAAATCAAAACAAATGAGAGAAAGGATCAGAGGACAATACTTTTTTGCGAGCGGATCAGAGTACCATATCACTCAGTCTCTGCTTCCACCATGTTGGCCACCCCCAGGTGCCAGCGGCCTTGCCTGCGAGGAAGAAGGTGGCGATGGCCATGGAGGCGCGCGGCGGTGCCGGGGTGGATGTGGTGCCTGGGCGGACGTCGGTTTTGCTGCGGCGGTATCGGCGAGGTGCTGTGCCGCGCTCGCGTCGAGGTGACCACCACAGGCCCATGATACGAGAAAGTCCGGGAGAGAGAAACCGATCCGCAATCTAATGGTCCACGTCGTGAGCTGGCTCGATCCAACGGTTGACGGGTTAACGGGCGACGTGGCTTGATCTGATAGCCCGCTTCTATGTGGCTTGATCTGGTAGCCCGCTTCTTGGTGCAAGATTCATATAGTAAAAGATTGGCTCATTAAAACATCAATGTCCCACACAACCATCGGCCCATCTCTGATTGTTTTTGTCACATCCTTTGGGCTCCTGAGCCTCATTCGATGGTGACAAGCCCATGACAAAGCCATTACCAACAAAAGAAAGGCATATTCATGAAAATGCATATTTTCTTATCTTAGATGAATGGTATGCCTATCAAACAAGCATTTTGAAATAGTTGGTTTTTTTTATGCAAAAAAATTATTTGGATTTAGTGACTAGTAGATCAATCAGTTATGGTCTCAGTGACAAGAATTGGGCCCAGTATGTCTATTATAATCAAGTTGCCTATGAGTGGAAACAAGCATGGCCGTAATTAGAGCAAAATAATCTGAGCTCGGGTCATATACTACTAGCGACGAACAAGTGATGTTTTTTTGGATTACGTTTTGGATATTATTTGCAAAGATACAAGTATATTTTTGACTCGAAATTAATATAGTTACACAGAGACAATACTTTTTCTATGTTTATTTATTTTATAACAAAAGGTGCTACTCAAAATTGTATTTTGGAGATGGTGTTGACGTCTAAATAAAAAGTCACTTTTGATCATTCGTGAGTGGAGGGAGTATGATTTAGCTGGACTATGAATCAATAAATTACTTCCACTATTAGAGTTTGAACTAATTTTTAATTTTCTTTTCGGTAATTCTTCTTTCCGTGACAGCCGTTGGGGATATTCCCGTTTTTAATACTCCCTCCGTTAAGTTTTGACTTTTCTAGATACATTGATGTATCTAGATACAGTGTATATCTAAATACATATCAAAAACTATGTATATAGGAAATCCAAAACATCTAATAATTTAATTCGGAACGAAGGGAGTAGTGTTCTAGCTTTTCCTAAAGTGGAACGTTTCCAGAAAATTTTTTATTTGGATTTGGATTTCAAAACCCCTGCCAAGCATAAGCATGCCCTTGAAAGCAGCATGCATGATATGACAACATGGGAGCTTGAGCGTGACCCAGGGAAAGATACATGGAGCCGCTAGAGGTACCGTGAACCATGCACTTGGCACGTCGACAGTACATGCGGCACAATAGGCTATACACGCAGTGAATCAGATGAGCACGTCCAGAGATCACCAAAAAGAAAAAAAAAGATGAGCACGTCCAAAAGACATAAAGAACAAGTTGCTGCTACTAGCTGGCTAGTGTCCATACCTATCAACCTCCGAATTATTGCCATGAACGACCCGGCCATCTGCAGGCAGCCCGGTTAACTTTTCCGGTGTTCTCTGGATGGCGGCTGGAGTTGAAGCGAAAGGGATCAAATCTAGCTAGCAATACTGAGTCGGCAGTGAGATTTTACTTGCGTGGCAAGTGGTTTTCATCTGCACTAAAAACTGTCGACCTAAAAAGTAGCTGTCATTTGTGGATAAACTAGTACACCACATCAGTATCACATATCCAAACTTGTGGATTCAATAGCTCAAAGGAAGATAGCAAAGACAGCAACAGATTAGCATTGCTGAATTGTAAAGTCCAGATTAGCATTTGCTGAATTGTAAAGTCCATGAGCAATTGTTGCAGCACGCCTTCAACTTAAGAAACTGATACTGAATTGATGAACAGCTGAACAATATATATATATAGTGCAGGCTAAAGTACTAGAACTACTTGGCAATGCACTATATATGTGTAGAATATTCAGAGAAATAATACTGTTTCAACATGTGCAGGAACTTTTAACCGAAAAAGGGCTTATCTCTCTTTAGACCTTAGTCTTCAAGTGGAAAGCTCTAGCTAGGAGATTATCTTTTCTTTTTTAACTTTCACTTAACAAGCAGAATACGCCAAGCGAAAAACTTTCACTTCACAAGCAGAATACGCCAAGCGAAAAAGCACTGTGCTTTTACATACACGGCCTGTAAAGTCCATGTGACAGGAAATATATTGGATGAAAACTGACTTGGGAAGTTCAGTCTTCAGACCTCGCGACTTTGCCATGAAGTTTTCTTCGGTTTTCTCTCATGCTTATCTGTCTCGCCTAGAGAGGAATGAAGATTATATTTAATCGTTTGAGATCTGCATAGATTAGTGAGATCTATTGCTCAACTAATCCAACGTCGGTAGGGTCCATCCACGCACGTGCTACCTTCACTCGTTGTTGAACTGATCAACAAATCATCGAGTTATATATATATATATATATATATATATATATATATATATATATATATATATATATATATATATATATATATCAGTGTGACAGAAATCCAGATATAGACAATAGTGGCGACCTCATGCCTACTATTGTAACTTGTAAGTTGTAACCAATAACCATTGGCTAGCATAAGAGCCTCTAGGCTTAGTTTTCTGCAGTTGTGGGCCTGCATATTTCCTAATCTGTGGTTTGGTAAGGGCGTCTGCAATGGTGCTAGCTACGTAGCTAGTTGATGTGGAGGCGAGAGACAAAAGTAAAAACTAATTTATACATTCTTATTTTTCTATATACTATTGGACCCGCATGTTCCTCTCTTAGCTTCTTGGACTACGTGAAATAGATCAGCTATTTGGTCGTCGCTAGTGACTACTCTCGCTCCTACTTTTTCCCTGTCCACGTCAGAATAGCTAGCTGTTGGGGACGCCCTGATCGTGCAAACAAATCAACTATTATATTCTTATTGCATCCTCTAGCTAGTATATGTATACTCTACCTCGATACATAGTGGTTGAGCACGTTCAGAAAGAATTTTATGCCTTGCGCATTAATTGTAACTTTTTTAGCTTGCTTCCATGCAGCCTTTTGTGTTGTACGCATGCTAGACATATTGTTGGTGGTGTAGCATAGAACTTTATTTGCACTTTTTCAGTAGAGTGATAGATTATTTCAGTTGGGTTCCTTTCTCTCTAGTCTCTAGTGGTGGACTGGTGGTTGCTCGATCTAGACCAAAAAATTGGGTTCTCTTTTAAGAGAGTTTTTTTTTGGGCTCAATGCATGCATGTGTCGATTGGTTGAGCTATCCATTTTAATCTCTATGTCCTTCCGATCCCCTAAAACAATTGCATATGCACTATATATACAATGTGCTATCTTAGCTAGTCAAAGTCTTCGGAGTGCAGGACTTGAAAGTGGACGCAATATTGAAGTTGGGTTGATAGTAACCCCGGCCAATATTGAAGCTTTTCTAACTTGTGTTGTCACGAGGGGCCTACGTGGATCTCCATCGGTCCAACCAAGCACCGATGCAGAAAGAACCTGCTAGTGGTTACCCAACTAGTGACAGGAATGATCTACACAAAACCATATACAATATGATAATTTGCTTCAAAAGCGTTAAAGAGAGTTAGCAGGCCACAAAACCGGCCGGCCGGGTTGGCAAACCCGTGTACTGATCCCACTATATCGATCATAGTGTTCACTGCTTGCAGCTAACTAAAGTGCATTATGAATCCAGGCAAGATTTCGCCGCCATTGGCATAATTCTACAGATTCCGTTTAGGATTCGATTCACGCATCGCATATGACATCGACCTCAGTTCTTTAACCAACTAAGCTATTCTCATTTCTGTCAATGCTTTGTACTGACCATGAATATATTTGCTACATAGACTGTTGCTGAGCAAACATGAAGCTAATTGGAATTTTTTTTTTGTACTTGTTTTCCCACCTAAACAAACATGAAGCAGACACTCACATACTTACAAGAACGCACAATCACCTCTACAAATGCATACCTAAGAATGACGGAATTACCACGGACCCTTTATCTCTGACAATCACGTCACGTGCAACGTCATTTATTCCTTGAATAAATTCAAGAAAATGAATGTACCCTTGCCATTGTCATGCCTTTGTGAACCCAAGTGGATAGATTCCACCATAAAAAAAACCTAACTACTTCACCCTAGCTAATTCTTTGGATTGATGTTTGCACTCTGAAAAACATACTTAGTAAAACATGAAGCTGAAAAATGTATGTACCCATGTCAAGTTGAGGATTTAGAATCCGAATAGATAATAAGTTCCACCACAAATGAACTTAAAGATCAATTGAGCTCAATTCACTTCTATACTTTCTACGAGACAACATATTCGTTGTATTAGTCATGCATACTATATATATGTACAAATGCATAAAATAAGGCCTTACAGTACAATTCATATCCTTGGCGTATATACGTGGGCAGCAAATATACATATGCAAAACCCTGTTCAGGATGAACTAGAGATCTTGCCTTATTGTATTAACCATTATACATCATTCATGTGGATACCTATCATCAAACTATAGTCATGCATGGCTACTACTAGCACTACTTGTGCAAGTAGTAGTGCATGCATGCATGCAAACTGCAAGCGTGGCATTGGCTGGATATATGCATGCATGCATCAGCCTTTGTCAGGGATCGAAGCCAAACAGGTCGTCATCCCCGGCGTTGCCAAAGGAACCAAACGGCGAGCCGGTCATGAATCCGAGGCTGCTAGGAGACGACGGGAAGCTGCCAGGGCCACACGCCATGTCGCTGGTCCCTCCCGGCCAGTACTCCGCCGGTGCGGACCCCACGGTGGCCGACGAGGTCATGGTCCCCGCTGATCCCACCACCACGGCGGCGAGCTGCGCGGCCGGCGGCGAGCTGCTGCTGAGCGCCTCCTCGCTGCCGCAGCGGTAGTCCTGCACCTGCGCCGCCGGCAGAGAGGAACTGTAGCCGAAGCGAGACAACAACATCGCAGTCGTCGGATCAAAGCTTAAGGCTTGGGGAGGAAGAGCAGTAGTGGTGGATGACGATGCGCCGGTGCATCCTCCGAAGCTGATGAGGTTCGCGCAGTCGTCCGGCGGCGGAGCGGTGTCGTCCAGGATGACGAGCTGGATGGTGGAGGGGTCCCGGCAGGTGTGCTGGCCGAAGTAGCTGATGATGAACTCGGACGGGTTGGCATCGGAGGTCTGGACCTGCCTTGTCGCCCTGCACCCTTGGTCTGGCCTGTGCGTGCACCTGTAGTAGCTCCTGTGCACAATATGTACATGCATGCAGTCATCAGTCATGCAGATGCAGATGCGAGAGAACTGGTCTAAGGCTCTTCATTCATTCTATAATGGTAGAGAGGTTCTTTAGTTTTTTATTTTCTTTTTAAAAAGGGTGATGCGATCAACTAGTGCCACTGCTACATATAGAAACATCATATGCATGTAGTACCATATTATACTTATCGATGAATAATGTACATGAGGCTATGGTCCAAATAAAGCAACATATATAATGCTTTATGATTAACTGGATATATAACCAGTTGCGAGTGCTTGGTATGCATGGCTTTAGTTTCTCTTCATTAAGGTATAGGGGGGAAAAAGGTTCAATGATTCAGTCATCACTATGACACTATATTTATACGACATGTATACGTATGCATGATACATGGTGCCAGCGTTCAGTAAGTTTATTAGAGACCAACACATACCTCGGATTAGGGGACTGTTGGATACGTTTTTGCCCGTATTTTCGCCATGAGTTGCCATCGTCGAGCGTACTGGCAGTGACCGTGTTGACGAAGGGACTGTGCGATCTGCCATATACATCCCGATATATGATTAGCACATACATACAAAAAGAAAGATCGACAACCATCATACACCAAGTTTTAATTGGAACACTAATTCATGTGAACTATAGATATGCATGCATAACATGCATTCAAGAGTAGTGTCATGACTCACACAGTCGCACTACATGAAAAACATACAGCAGTGACAGGAAAAAAAAAATTCACTTACCTATCCTTAAGTCGGGCCGGACTTCGATCGTAAGCTAGAGCACTGAACCTAGATTAACCTTTTGACCTTTCAAATTTATTTCACAAGTGAAATCACAGTCTGCTTGTTGGAAAGAAAGCAAGTTTTATTAAGTTTCTCCCTATCATCGGCACATAAAGTTAAGCCCCGCTACTAGAATTATACAACTAGCTAGGGTATCCTTCAAATTACAACTAGCTAGAATTATACAACAGCATAAGGAAACAGCAACAGCGAGCAAGCTAGTTGCACAGTTAAAAATAAAGGGTTTTGATTAGCCTTTATTTTCACCTTCTCCTGGTGCTGCTCCGCCGCTGCGGCCCGGACACGGCCGCCGCGCCGCCTCTCCTCCTCCTCCGGCCCTGTTGCTGCTGGCTGCCGCCGGCGCCGGCTCCGGTGGTATCCAGAGCCGACATGGCGCTCGACAGGCTGCTCATCATCCCGTCAAGCGTCAGTCTGACCTTACTGGTGGTCCCCGCTGCGGCCGCGATCGAAGGCGTGGGTGACTCCTCCAGCATGGTCTGGAGCTTCGTCGCGCCCTCGTGCACCTCGATCAGGCTGTCCATCACCACCCGTGGCGCCGCCGTAGCAGGCGGTGAACGCCGGCCGCTGCCGCCGCCGCCAGCGGAAGACGCCATGCTCGCTTGCTAGCTAGCTACCAAACCAGCGGTGCAAGTGCATGTATGTCCACCTGCCCGGCCGTAGCTGGAGCGATAGGCCGGGTCGTCGGGAGCAGCTAGCTGTGCTGCGGCTTGTTTTTATTGGTGGCCGGTGGCCGCGATGGGAAGTTGGGAGGAAAAGGAGAGGAGGGCGCGGGATGGCGAAAGAGGAAGTGGCGTGGAAGGACATGCAGGCACATGTGGGTCCCCCCAAGGCCCCGGCCGGATGGATGTGCCCCACTCAGCCGAGCGCAAGGCGACGAGGGAACGACCGAACGAAGCTGGGGGCGGGTGATCGTCATCGCCGTGACGCGCCACCGTGAGGTCATCCATGGCTCACACCTCACAGTGAGTCACTGGCTCAGTGAATACCTTGACCAGCAAAAAAAAATGGCAGAAACTTCTGTTATAATGGTACAATTAATGTAAAATAACAAAATAGTGGTCAAAGTTACATTCTATAGATAATGAAAATATCATTTATTATATATATATATATATATATATATATATATATATATATATATATATATATATATATATATATATATATATATATATATATATATATATATATTTCTACACGCGCGTGTAGGTACTCTCATGTGTATATATATCTAGATTCAGGGTATATATGATCCGACGAAGTATACGATCATATTAGACCATCTACAGTAATATGTATGTCAAGTATGCAAGTATACGTAGAGTATATGGTTATACTTATTTTATATATATTATAGTGGCATTTTAGTAATATATTAAAAAGTATGGGCTCTTATGAAAAAATTTCGTGTAGTAAGAGTTGAAGTATCTTAAATTGAGTATATAAATATACTCAAATTGATAAATTAGTATGCATACATACGCAATATGATTTATTAAAGATAAGAGTAACTACACGCGCGTGTACAAAAAATGCATTTATTTTGTTTAGTGTTAATGGTGCGTACTCCCTCAGTCCCAAAATAAGTGTCGCTATAGTATTCATGCCAGTAAGTTTGACTAGGTTTATAGAAAATATTAGTAACGTTTATATCACTAAATAAGTTATAAAATAGACTCAACGATCTATTTAATGATACTAATTATGTATTATAAAATTTAATATTTTCTTATATATATTTAGTCAAAGTTAAAAGTGTTTGATTTCTTGCAAAGCGAGAGTGACATTTATTTTGGAACTGAGGGCGTAGTTGTTTTTACTAGACAACGGTACAAGCAGAACTTTTCACTTGTCTATCATCAAGGTGCTATAGCTAGTGATTTGAGGTAAGATGTGGTTATTTGCGTTCATGTACAATTTAGAGGCCGTAGCCTGCAGTCTCGTTTAGCTTCGCTGTTAGCCGCTGAAGAGCACGAATGTCACCATAACCAGAGATTGAAAACGCTGCTTGTCATGCTGCGCAAGCCGGAGCAAAACCGCAAATGAAAACCCAACTGGTGTACAAGTAGAGTACAACTTGGGCGAGGGGGAGAGCATCTCTATTCGCAGGCAATTTTCTTATGAAAACTTGTGCATCTAGGCTGACTGGTCTTTTGCCCTGACACATGCATGACGGGAACAGGGCGACCCACGAAAATTAAACTAGGAATTAACCACCGTATCTTTTTCATATGTGGGGGAGACATGTCACATGTCTCTGTCTTCCACGTAAGTGTAGAGTACACTATTTCAAGGACAAGGTACATCAGAAATTCAGATGAAAGACATGGATACGATAGTTGAAGAGACGAGGTCAAAGACAGTTTTGCGGTGTTGCACATTTGCCGTGTCGACCACGGTCACAAGTGGCGTAGCCCGAATGCAGAGCCCGCGCCCAAAAATCATAGGAGATAGAGATTGTACATCGCCAGTAACACAAACTAAACATATATACATGTGTGTCCGTAAAGCCTTACTGCATCTGCCGACTGAATATCCAGCAGTCTAGCACATCTGCAGACCGCAGACGACAACTGACAATTTTATTCCATAACCTGATGAGTTGATGACTACTGGCTCTGCCACCACCAATCGTCTAAATCGACCTTTCAATTAGAAGCCGAAATGTGGCATCTTGATGAAAATGTATAAATGGCATAAGTTGACGTGGCAGTGGCAGAACTGCTGCATCAAAATTACAGGAGAATAAGATGGGCCGTCCAAGCATGCTTCTGAACAACAAGCAGACAAACTGTGCTCTTCTACATAAATAAAAAAATGGAGTTTATGTACGAATCTAAAAGGACTACAGGTATAGACAAAAAAAAAAATCCTAAAGTTACAACGTAAATGGCACCTAGTGGGTGCCCTAGAACATTTTAGAAGTCAGATTCTAAAGACGAGGGTGCTTCATAGCCGAAGAACATCCTTCTACTATTTTTAATACTGGGATGGAAAATTAGTGATCCAGTAAAATTAACACAACTGCCACGATGATGGATCGAGGGCTCTTTGATAAACCTTCACTGGAGAACGTAAGTCATCTCTTAACTTATTGCTGGTTGTCATGTTGCTCCATTATTCGCCTTCTTTCAGCAGCTAACCCAGCTGCAACAGATGGAGGCAAACTCCTCAAGCTATTGCCATAATCTTGATCTGCCTGTTCTAGGGGTTCATCAGGTCCTGTCATCGGGAATAATGACTCCACATCCTTCAGCGTCAAAACAGGCTCATCTTTGAAGTTTTTGGATTTACGGTTTATAGTAGAGCAGACAGCTCTGCTCCTGTTCAATTTGTAGATGCTCTCTTCTATTGTTTTCTTCACCTGACAATAAATAATACATCAAAACCCGTTTCCAAGAATATATTAAAGAGAAGAAGAAGAAAAAAAGAAGAATAGGATGTAGCGCTTACTATAAAACGGTGAACAAATGTGCTTTTGTCTTGCCCAACTCTATGGATCCTGCTGATAGCTTGTGCCTCAGCGGCAGGGTTTAGTAATGGCTCCACTAGAATAACATGTTGTGCTTCTAGTAGATTAAGACCATTTGCTCCATGCTGTATAAGCATCAGAAGTACTTGAACAGGCTGCATTGAGGCTGTCCTTTTCACTTTATCTACATTTACATTGCTCACCTGACCCTTGAATTGGGAGAGGGCTGCCTGTGATTTTCTGAAAAGGAAGCAAACTTTCACAAAGTCATTTCATTGCTCAGAAGTCAGAACAATGGAGCATATAGAGTACTTCCTCAGTGATAACCATCTAACTGAAAGATCAGAAAGGAACAGTTTGGCCAATCAAGAAAACTGAAAGAACACGATTCTATATATTTTATCACACCTTCCTCCTTTCATCCGAACATATGAAATGTTGTTAGCAGCGAGGGAGTGCTCTAGTACATCCAGTACATCATTCCAACTTGAGAAAACAAGAACTTTAGATGTTCCATCGGTTGAAGTGATTCTCAAGATTCTTCTTGTGACAGCTTCAATCTTCATCAGGAAAAGAGAAAAGGTGGGATCATTACACTGAACTAAACATACAATAACCAGACAAACCAGTAGAGGAGCTTGCTTAAGTATATGACCTATCTCTTTCCCTCTGCAAATATTTAACAGCAAGTGCATTATAGAAGTGTAGTTATTGTTAAACAATAACATTTTCAGGACTCTTGAGAATATAGTCATTCCATCTTACGGGCATTTTCAGGACTCTTGAGAATAGTCATTCCATCTTACGGGTTTACATTATTAACTTCAACATACAATAACCAAACAAACCAGAAGTTGTGGTACCTCCTTAAGTAGTGGCCTATCCTTTTTTTTTCCTTTGCAAACAGTTAGCAGCAATTGCATTATAGTCTTATAGATAGTTGAATACTAATAATATTTTGAGGAATTTTTAGAACATAGTCCTTCCATCTTATGGGGTTACATGATTAATTATGTGCATGGACACATTGACACAAAGGTCCTACTTTCAAATGTAGTTATGCAAGTTGCAAACTAAAATAAGCAGTAACCACAGGGTTCAAATGCAGAACAGATAGAACACCAACAAAGTAATGAGATTGCATGAAACCTTTGTTCCATATGAACCTTGGACAGAAATAGTGCTTTCAGCCAAATCTTCAGTGCTCTTTTCAGGTTTGTCCCAAGCTTTCTCAACTACAAAAGCAACATTCTCAATATCTGTTCGCTGACGGCATGTGGGGCACATAATCCATTTTTTACGCTTTCCGAATTGGGCTGCAGATTGTTCTGTCATGTAAAGACAACCTGAGAGCAGTAAGAAGATAATTTAGTCAAGGTCAGGAATTCACTATACATCATATGAGTACTTGAACAAACAAGTGGCATGATTATCCAATTGTATGTCCTGAAGTTACATCAGCATTGAACTTAGAGGAAGGGTAAGATTGCTAAAGTAAATTCCACAGCACAACAAACAGACAGATACGTTACTCTATCCCTTCTATAAATTATAGTTCACTTTAGCTTTGTCCTAAGTCAACTCTCTAACTTTGACCAAGTTTATAGAAAGACACATCAACATCTACAATATCAACTTAGTTTCATTAAATTCTCCATGAACTATGTCCTGGTGTTGCATTTATTTGAATTTGTAGATGTTAATATTTTTTTTCTGAAATCTTGGTCAAAGTTAGAGAAATTTGAATTTAGGACAAAACTAAAGTGAACTATAATTTGGAACGGAGGGAGTAGTTTGCACCAGTCAACAGTAGTATCTATCTTATCTAGGAGTACTGCTTTTCTTCAATTGGTGTAGCTTTGAACAAATTTTGAACACAAAACTTGCATGGATACTCACACTTGCAGCATACAAAATGACCACACTGGAAAACCATTTTCTGGTCAAAAACCTTCTCCTGGCATATTGGGCATGGTTCATTACGAAAATCAGAGACAGCTTGCCCTGTGACTGAACATGAAGCAACTGTATCAACAGCATCGCCTGCTTTAGCCAATGATTCGCCATGCTGGTTATGTGTTTTCTTGTTACATACCGCCAATCCCTAAAAGCACAGATGTGATCTACATAAAAAAGGAGCCATGCAAGAACAGGACTCTGTAGCAGAGGTATTATATTAAGATGATATTAACCCAAACAATAATGAGTGACCCACATGATGATAGTATCATAGTGCAATCTTTGGGAACAAACAAGTTATGTAAATTGTACACTAAAATGTGAAGTTCTATGGCAGAAGTTTACTTGAAGTTATCACACACCTTTAAGTACCGGAGTTGGCCTCTTACACGGGCTAAAGATGAGAGTGACATGAATTTTTCACTTGTAAACTGGACATTATATGGTATGAGTTCCTCTCTAGTTACAATATTGGCAGCGCTAGGTTCATCGTCTTTCTCTTTGAGCTGAAGTCTTGAGATGGACATCTTGATCTCGTCATGAGCATGCAATAATTGGGTTTGAGCAATTGACAGAAACCTTGCTTGAGGAAACTCCTTGCGCATAGCCTAAATTATCATGTCATGGTTAGCAACGAGCTTGATTATGTCAAAAGAGAAAGAAACATTTTCTACCTCAAAAAGAAGTAAATGTTTTTTAGCAATTGCGGAATATTGCTTTCCCAATACTGTCTGAGTGATTCCGGATAACCCTTAATGCAGTCTCGGTTCGAGAAGGATGCCTGTAGACCTGTAAACATTAGCAATATTAAAAAAATATATAACAGATAGATAACACATAAATGGAATAATGGATCAATATCGATCGCTTTGAATGCCAGGTCAGAGTAGCTCAGAAGAAACTTTAAGTGATGATGGTCCTTGCAACACCTTTCACAAAATGCAAAGGGAGATGGACTGATCAATACAGATCTTAGAAGACACATGGTAAAAGACAAATAGAAGGCGTAACATTATTTTCCAGAGAGTTGGGGTTGTAATGTTATCCTTGAAAAAGGTGTGGATAGAAGAAAAAGAGGAAGTGACAACTATCGATAGTACTACATGCAGGAATGGAAGTATGTTACACACCTGTATGTTTTCTCGAGCTGACCTAGGATTGTTATTGTCATAGCCAGGTTCAGATCCCTCGTTGGATTTTCTATTACGGAAGAAGTGATTGAGCTCATATTTTCGCCTCTGTAGATCCTGTGCTTCTTCTACTGAATCAATGACAGAATCATTGTTTGATTTCTTAACAAGAAACAGACGCGCTTCATACCTCTAAAAGAAAGGAAGAGATTAAATCAATACACGATGGATTTCATAGAGGCACAAAAACATCAGCAAGCACTGGTGCATATTAACCTGAAAGAGTTCATCTAGCTCACACTGGATACATAGAGAACCAGTGCCATCATAGCACTTTGGACAATATCGCTGGCCCTCAATGTCCTCATCCCTTGGGTTATCCATTGTTTTGTCAACTTCCAGAAGTCTATCCACAAGATGTTGCCTCGAACTTTGTAGAGAATCAATGTCAGCTTGAATTGCATATTTTAATCCAGCAATACTTTTAATCCTGTGAAAGAACAAAACAACCAAGTTAACCATCAACTATAGAAAATAAATATTTTTTGACATATATTTAGTGATATGAATTCTTGAAAAAATGAATCAACATAGGTACCATGGATAATATTAAAACAAGTTAGCTGCAGACCTGGAAGATATTCCCCTTGAACCCAAACCAGTGGTGCTCTTACTAGAAGAATTATCAATCTTCTTGATGAGTTCGTCAGTAGAAATGTTGTTCCGTTCAATGCAGTCCAAAGCATGCAGCCACCAATTCATATGCCCACTCTGTAGCTCTTTAGTGATATTCAAGACCTAAAGGTAGGCAGACGCTCAGTATGAGGAGAAAAGGGAAAGGATTGGATCAGATAAAACTTACCAAGGATTAAAAATACAATAATAACAGGACAAAGAAAATATAAATAAATTAATATAGCTTGGTGCAGCTCAAAAATAAGAGAGAAATGTAGTGAACTTACCTCTGTGAATGATACATTAAAATCCTTCTGTGCTACTACCAGCCTTGAAGTAAAAACTGACAGGTATTTTTCTGTGATTGCATTGCAAGTCTTCCTCAAGCAGTCATCAGCGAAACATTCAGATGATGAGTGGCATCCAGCGACATTCTCCACACCCACATCTCCAGTTGTGCATGCTTGTCCAATAGCGTTTTCATCTTCTTCAGATGTTTCTAACCCATTAGCTGTCAAACTCGAAACACTGTTTTTACATATTTTATTTCGTTTCACACAAAGTACATTTGTCTCAACAGTGTTAGTTTCCTTTCTTTTTCGGCTGATTGCAACTTCAGAAGCCGGCTTTTTTAATGGGCATTCTTGTAAATATTCAGAACTAATTCTAAGCAGTTCTGCAAGATTGTAGTTGATATGAAGATTCAATAGAGGGTCAACACGGAAATCGTCAACATTTTCATGAGCAAATGCCAGTGCTTCTTTGTACAAAGAAATAGCTTCTTGGTTCCTTTGTTCAATAACAGCTAATCCGGCAAGACCATTCAGGGCAACTACAATTTTCCTCAGCTCTTCCTCTCCTTCAATTTTTGCTTTACCAATAAGAACCTGGATGCAAAAGTATCATTGGCAACACTGAGCGCATTATTAAAAAAAAAATGCACTACAGAAAATAGGTCGCAACCAGGACAGAAAAATAATCTGCTATCCACCTGTAAAATTTCATCCATTGACAAAGGGTTATGCTGCAGGGAGCAGAGACCAGAACTCCCCACTTGTGGGTGGCAACATGCCTGCCGAAGTTTCAGCAGTGGGACTAGGAGCTTGGCAATGTCGTCACTGGAGAGGTAAACATTTAGCAAAGCATTTGAATCTACAAGCACAAGGCAGAAAGAAACTTCAGGTTTTTGGATAAAGGACATTTAGCAAAGCATTTGAATCTACAAGCACAAGGCAGTCTACCTCTCCACCAACCCCGTGCAGCACCAGCGGACCAAGCATGTGGAGATTGATCTTCACTTCGTCCGTGATCGGGTGGCCATCGGCGAGGTGCGAGTCCTACATGTACCTACGACGTCCCAGTTCGCCGACATCTTCACCAAGGGCCTCCCATCGTCGACCTTCACCGCCTTTCGCTCCAGCCTCAACATCACCAGTGGCTAGTTGAGTCTGTGGGGGGGGGCTCGTGTGTATTTTCTTTTCCTGGTGTACAGTCTGAATCCGCTGCGTCGGTAGTTCAGACTGCGGGGGAGTGTTGGAGTATATGTCTATGGCCCATGTGGCTAGGCCCATGAGGCCCATGTATGCTACACTATATAGCTACCCTTCTAGGGTTAGCCTAATCAATCTAGTCCATTCATTCCAACAATTATCTCAGTAAACCAAATGCTATCAAATCAAATCCTACCAAGTAGCAACAAGCGTTACATGCAGAGCTGTGGCAACATTATTCACGATTTCATGTATTGCTATAAGAAACAACAAACCAGCACTAAAAAGTTCATTGTATCATGAGGTTCTCAGTCCTTTATAAGACATGCTTGCCTATGTTTTCAGACTATATGGACCTAGATGGTAAGAACTAAGAACCAATGGGCCAACTGTAAGACTTGCACTACCCAGGCTTATGCACTTCACTAGATCCATCATCACCACCATGAAATTATGGTATTTGAGATCCGTCAGCCTAGGCAAGTGATCACAGTTTATAAACGATAAACATTACAGCATGAAAATGGCTTCCATTGTCAGCATGTGACAGATTCAGTAGTAGCAGGCAACATACCTCATACGGGTCTCTAATAATGTCCACCCACCATCTATATGTGTCAAATGGGTTTGTCCTAAGAAAACGTAGAAGCCCAAAGAGATCATCAAGCCTGCGTTGTATTGGGGTTCCTGTGATACACCAACGGTGTTGAGCATTTAGCCTCAATGCCATCTCAGTCACAGAAGTCTTGCTTGACTCTACCATCTGAGCTTCATCCAAACAAAGCCGCCACCAGTGGATCCTTGTCAGGACAGTTGGAATGACAGGATATCTAAAGAGTGTAATGACAGTTCAGCAGAGGTTCAACCAAAGTTAATTTAACTTATTAATAAATGGCATGTCTGGATAACAATGGGATTCTTACTGTAAGCACTCAATGAAGTACTTGGACTGAACAAGCTACTGCACTTCTATTTCAGCTATTATCAGTGTACGTGTACCCTGATTCTAAGTGATGAATAAGCTCAAGTCAGTTATCTTTTCAGCTTCACCAGATTTTTAGTACTCGCATAATGTCAGATCAATGAATAGGTATCATAATTCAAAATATGTGAACCATGAACCCAACACAACAAAAAAGGAAAGCATAAAGATAAAAGTACAGTGGCACAAATCTCTGATTGGGTGTGGTATGTCAGCTCACGTTTGACTTTTCCAAGAAAAAAAATGGATGTTAGACATCAGTAGTAGGTTTAGCTCCCTCATTTTAATTTTGTTTTAATTGAAGCAATTTATTTTACACATGCTTTTTTAGGACAATTTATTGTACACATGCTTAGCAAGAATATTATAGCTGTTTATACAGACAAAACAACAGGAAGAATCACGCAATTACCTTTTCCTAAAATTTAGGAAGCAGATCTTCCTAGGGTTATATTTTCCAAATAACAACACTAGTTTGTAGTTTTAGCTCATTGATATCTTTGCAAAGCAGTAGCTTGTATATGGGTTATTGTTTATATTTAGCTTTCCTTGTCAAACAGCAACATTGTAAGCCTCCACCCCCTGCATTCGCCTCAAACATGGAAAAAAATCCATGACTTCCTGGTTCTGAGGAAATGTATGTTTCCTATAGTTTATGGAGGGCTTGAAAACTGGAATCAGTCTAACCTATCATGTCAACCTTCATTGTGAAAACTAAACATTACTTGCCTCTTTTGAAATCTCAAGAAGCGGCGATCACCATCATGATGGTCAAAATCATGTGATAGATCTTCTTTCAAGACATCATAGGTTGTCAAGACAACATCAGCAGTACTTATCTCAGTCATCTCAGTTTTTTGGATGGTAGCAAGATCCAAGCTCCTTGCACCTTCATAAATGCAAACTTTCAGAGATCCTGGCCTTGTGTGTCTAGAGTAAAGAAAAACAGCTGTCAGTACTGTCATTATATGCATATAACTGTAGCTATACCGTACCAAAGAGGCCAAAACACTCAAAAAATAAAACTGGATAAGGCACTTGAAGCTTCATTCTTGGTATAGACTGCACTAGAGTCGAAACGTCTTATTCTCAAAAGCTTCCCATCATGGGCACCCTTAACAAAGATCCATCAGAAGGTGTCATGTTCGGGCGCACGTACACCAGGCGTCGCCGAGCCCGGGACGTGCGCCGTGCCCAGGAGCGCGCCGCACAGCATGCAAAGGCCACGCCGGGTGGCATGCCAGGCGCAGGCTCCACCAGTGGCTAGGATTAGAGGAGATGTGTTTCTATTTTTAGTTCCTTTGTGGAGATTTGTTACTCCAAGTTAGTTGGGCCATAGGCCATATATATCTGTAATCGTACTATGAAGGGAATTAAGAAATTGCAAACCAATCTTATCTCCTCTCTACTCTCCTAAGCCGGCAGCCTCGCGGTAGGTACATGTAGGACTCGCACCTCGCTGGTGCTGCACGGAGTTGGTGGAGAGGTAGACTGCACTGACGTTGTCGCAGTAGACAAACGTGCTCCGGAGAAGAGGGTTATGGAGCTCGGCCAGGAGCTGTTGGAGCCAAGAAGCCTCGGCCACGCCATTGGCCACGGCGCGGTACTCCGCCTCGGCACTGGAGCGGGAGGCCACCTGCTGACGCTTGGACGACCAGGACACCATGTTCCCGCCCAAAAAGACAGCGTAGCCGGAGGTGGAGCGCCGAGTGTCCGGACATCCGGCCCAGTCAGCGTCAGTGTAGACAACCATCTCGGTGGAGGAGGACCGCCGGTGAAGGAGCAAGCCGTAGCCCACAGTGCCTCGGAGGTAGCGGAGAAGGCGCTTGAGGGCAGTGAGGTGGGGCTCCCGCGGATCATGCATATGAAGGCACAGCTGCTGAACCACATAAGTGATGTCCGGTCGAGTGAAGGCGAGGTACTGGAGAGCACAGCAAGACTCCGGTACGCGGTGGGATCAAACACCGGGTTCCCCTCGGCCTCAGACATCTTGCCCTGCGTGTCAACTGGAGTGGAGCAGGGGTTACAGTCTGTCATTCCAGCTCGCTCAAGGATGTCAAGAGTGTACTGCCTCTGGTGAAGAAGAAGTCCAGCAGGATGAGGCGCAACAGTGACCCCAAGGAAGTGGTGGAGCACACTCAGATCCTTCATAGCAAATTCCTGCTGGAGAGAGGTGATGATGCGGCGAAGGAGTGACTCACTGGAGGCGGTGAGGACAATGTCATCAACATAGAGCAGTAGATACGCAGTCTCAGCTCCATGGTGGAAGATGAACAGTGACGTATCGGACTTGGCCTCCACAAACCCCAGTGATCGCAGAAAGGCAGCAAAGCGATGGTTCCATGCCCGGGGGGCCTGCTTGAGGCCGTAGAGAGATCTGTTGAGCCTGCAGACCATGTCAGGACACGAGGAGTTAACAAACCCGGCCGGCTAACTGCAGTAAACTATCTCAGTGAGAAGACCATGCAGGAAGGCATTCTTGACATCCAGCTGATGCACGGGCCAAGAGCGAGTGAGTGCGAGGGAGAGCACCGTGCGGACTGTAGCCGGCTTCACCACTGGACTGAAAGTCTCATCATAGTCAACACCAGACCGCTGAGTGAAACCCCTGAGAACCCAACGAGCCTTGTACCTCTCGAGAGTGCCATCAGCCCGACGCTTATGTGTCCAAATCCACTTGCCGGTGACGACGTTGGAGCCTGGTGGACGTGGCACCAAATCCCAGGTCCGGTTGGCGAGGAGAGCCGCGTACTCCTCTTCCATCGCGTGGCGCCAGTGAGGGTCCAACAAGGCCTCGCGGACGAAAGAGGGTACTGGAGAGACCTGCGAGTCACCGGGCATCGCCGCAAGAGCCCGGGGCTGCAGGGTCCCAGCCGCGTGTCGTGTCACCATAGGATGAACATGACGCGGGTGGCGGTGAAGGAGCGGCGGGTGATACACCGGGGGCTCGACGCGAGCAGTTTGTGGCTGCGACGACGGCCCCGGTGTCCCCGGCGGAGAGGAAGACGGCTCCGGTGGTGACGCCGGCGAGGGAGGGGCCACCGGCGGAGGCGAAGGTGGCGGTGCAGGCCGGGCCCGGCGCTGGTACACAAGGACCGGCCGGGCGAAGCGCGCAGTCGGAGCCGGAGACGACGGCCTGGGACCCCGTCAGTTGGAATGACAGGGGCCGGCCCGGAAGGGTCCCCGTCCATGCTCGAACTAGGAGCAGGGTCGGGGGAGGCACCGGCCGACGGCGAGCTGGGGCACGGGGCCATAGAACCTGCAGGAAACAACGGCAAAGGTGGCTCGACCACCGCATCAGTGGGTAACAAAGAGGAGAGGTCAAGCCCGAAGGTGGAAGGGGTGGTGGTGGTGGAAAAGGGGAAGACAGACTCATCGAACACCACATGGCGTGAGATGAGGACCCGACGAGAGGTGAGGTCGTAGCAACGGTACCCCTTGTGGTCCGGGGAGTACCCAAGGAAGACACAGAAAGTGGATCGGGGAGCCAGCTTGCGCGGAGCAGTGGCCGTGGTGTTAGGGTAACACACACACCCGAAGACTCGAAGATGGTCGTACCTTGGAGGGGTACCGAAAAGAGTGGTGCGGCGTGGGAGCCGGGCAAGCAGTGGAAGGAAGGAGGTTAAGAAGATAGGTGGAGGTGTGCAGGTTCTCTGCTTAGAAACGAGCGGGGAGTGAGGCCTGGAGAAGGAGGGTACGCACAATGTCATTGGTTGTGCGAATCATGCGCTCCGCCTTGCCATTCTGAGAGGAGGTGTACGGGCAAGACATGCGCAACTAGACACCGCGAGAGAGGAAGAAGGTCTGGGATGTGGAGTTATCGAACTCACGGCCATTGTCGCACTGGACGGCCTTGATGGTGAGGCCGAACTGAGTGGACACCCAAGCGAAAAAATGGTGAAGCGCGGGGAATGTCTCAGACTTGGCACGTAAGGGAAAAGTCCACGAATAGTGAGAAAAATCATCAACTACCACCAGATAGTACTTATAGCCAGAAATGCTGAGTACAGGAGACGTCCATAGGTCGCAATGTACAAGATCAAAAATGCGAGCCGCATGTGAAGAACTAGAAAAAGGAAGACGAGCATGACGGCCCATTTGGCATGCATGACAAATGCTCATCATGAGCTCGAGTACAACGAATGTCTGAGCTATGACTAAGCTGCATCAGGGCATCACGTCCAGAATGGTTGAGGCGCCGGTGCCAAGTAGTAGAAGAGGTGGTGGCGAAGGCAGCTGACAAAAGCGAAGACGGCGAGGCAGATGCCGGAAAACGGAGGGTGTAAAGGGGCCCCGTACTGTCACATCGGAGCAGAGGACGTCGGGTAGCCAAATCCTTCACAGTAAGACCAGAAGAGTCAAATTCCACAGAACACGAGTTGTCAGCTGTAAAACGACGAATAGAAAGAAGGTTGTGAACCATAGAGGGTGCAACAAGAACATCGGGAAGACGAAAGGACCCATGAGCACCGGCGGTACCCACAGAGGTGACAAGAAGACATGAACCATTCGCGACCATAATGGATGAGGGAAGAGAAGAAGGAGAATGGACAGAAGAGAGTATACCAGGGTCAGGGGTGGTATGGTAGGTGGCACCCGAGTCGGCAATCCACTCAGGTCCGACCGGAGGTGTCAAGCCCATGGTGCTGAACGACCGTGCCAAGGCCGCCTGGTCCCAGCCGGCAAGCCCGGGCGGGGTGCCGGGGGGGAGTAGCCCACGAAGGTGTAGTGGAGACGCCGGGAGGTGGAGCACCAGTAAACATGGCCACCGGTGGGCGAGTCTCACCCCCTGGAGCGTGGTAGGGCCACATAGAAATGCGCCCTGACCACGGGTTGTGGAAGGAAGGCAGAGGGGTGGGAATGAGAGGAAATAGGAGGGGGGAGGAGGAGGAGCGCCAGGGCCGGCCATGGCTCCTGGTGGCGCGCCGGCGGGGGCGGCGGCGCCGGGCGGGTGCCTGGCGGCTGCTGGGAGGGAGGGAGAAAGGGGAAAAGGAAAACTAGGCTCTTGGTACCATGTTGGAATGAATAGACTTGATTGATTAGGCTAACCCTAGAAGGGTAGCTATATAGTGTAGCATACATGGGCCTCATGGGCCTAGCCACATGGGCCTTAGACATATACTCCAACAGCAGTGAAGAAGAGATTGAGTGTTATGTGGCTGAAACAATGAGAGCAAAATAACAACCTTACATTCTAAGCAAAAAGACAGAGATTTCAAAACTGAGAGCAACAGCAGGCAGTGTTGACGTAAACGTTAAACGCTAAACAGATTCAGCCATTTAAACGCCGATTAAACGGACACAGCTGGCCACCATGTAGCATTTGAATGGTGCTTAAATGGCTAAACGGCCATTTAGGGAAGCAGAACATAGTGTTACAAAGTATGTCTCTCGAACTCTCAATATAGTGAAGTGTAGCTTGGAAAATTTGAAAAATATTGATTCTGGTATTCAGAAATTAGGCGCAAAATTGTTCAATTAACATTTGGATAAAAGAAATCATACCGGGTAATCTCAGAGTGCCATTGTGCCAATATTGGTGCGGGACATACTATCAATGTAGCATGGCTGAGTATATTAGTTTGAGTTGCTTCAGTAAGCTCCAAGCACAGTGCACAAATGTATTTGTCTTCTGTCTCAACAATAGAACACCTGGGTTTCTTTTTCCTTCTAATTCCAGACTTCATGGCGCTTTTTTTGCTTGTTGATGCTACAACTTCAGCGGTATCATTAAAAAGTATATCTTTCTTGGGTGAGTAACCAACACAATCAGCATGTTGCCAAGCATCACAAATGTCACATTGAACCCATAGACCCGTGTATGCAGAACTTTCACTCGCAGCACCACAGATGCACTCAACCCTTTCTACTTTCTGCCTCTTAATTTGATCCATTTCTGTTTTGTTCTGGAAGACAGAAAAGTCTAATGAAATTGGTCTATGATGAGCAAAAATGCATGCTAATAGCTCGACAGTTTTCCCTAAACCCATTTCATCTGTATCAATTGAGGACAGAAAAGGAGTGTCAGTGGTAACTATCCACAATAGTAAAAACCATAAAAGCAGTATAATAATGAATTGATGAACACAACTGCTATCGACTTACCAGCCAAAATGCCCCCAGAGACATAAGGTGGAGAAGGCTCTGGTTGCAATGAAATATTTCCGCTGCATAGTAAGTCAGTAACAGATATGTCAAAATCTGAGGTATTCACAGGAACAAAAAGAATTGAAATCAAGATTGGCGGAAACATTATGTGTATGGAAAGCAGGTTGCTCAAATAGTACAACAATATGCAATGAACTTAAGAAATCTCAAGCATACTTAACTAAACAAGCTACAATCATATCAACTAGATTTGATTAATGTTTACACACTTCAGACTTACTTGAACGGATTATAGAACATCCTGGAATTCTTGTGAATAAAATCAATAGGAACACAATATGGTGCAGGATTAGCATATTCTTGATGGGGTGTATTTGCCTTTTCACGTTGAACCATCCAATGCGCTGCACGAAGTTGATATGGTCTGAGCTGAGGAACTAAATCAGGAAGGTCCTCTTCCAACTGTTCTGCATTACTAACAACAGGAATAAAAGATAAGTATCATACAACGGCCAGAGAAAAAGTATGATACATCCTAAGGATCATAACGAAGCTTTGTATACCTCAAATCATAGATTCTGATCACACAAGCACATATGGTGTATCATAATAAAAAACGGCAGCAAGTAGTTATCTATAAGTTTAAATGCTTTCATTTCATATTCATGTTAAAGCACATGATTATGAGGTTAGAGTAAAAGTGAGATGTAAGATACTCACGTCGAAGGCTTAAGGGCCTCATAAAAAGCGGCAAGATCGAACTGTGAATCACTCTTCGGTGTCAAATCAGCATTACCACCATCATCCATTGGCACACCAAGGTCATCCAACCCATATATGGTTGCCGATGTTGTGACCTCAGGACGCAGCCAAGCCATCATATTCATCAAACTCTTTCTCCATGGATGCCTAGCCACCTCCAGCAGCGATTCGCACGCGCTGAAAGCCTGTTCCATCACCTCCACTCTAACCCTAAACGACTCAACCCTCGCCTCACCCATCTCCTGAAATGCTCTGAACGATTGAACCCGGAGCGTGATGAATCTCAAGCTCACCAAATGGGCGAGACCCGATACACCTTCATCAGGACCATCAAAACACCCTGAGACCACATATTCTGCGTGCTTCCCTTCACGACTCTCATGGACGACATACTCCAGGAGCACGCAATCCGACGGCATAACGGGCCACTGGCCCATCCTGAACCCCTCCTCCGGCGCGTCGCGCACCCGCAGACGCAACGAGAACGTCGACGCCCCGAATGCCTCCTCCAACGCACCTTCCCCATCCCCGTCGCCGGAGACGCTCACGTCGCGGAGGACCACCTCGGCGATATCGCGGTGGTCAACGTCGGCGTGACCCCACGTGCTCCTATCCACCTCCACGCAGACGTCTCTCCTCGCATCGCCCTTGGTCCCACGCTTCGTGCTGCCGCTAGGGCTCGGTGCGTAGGGGTCGACCTCGGCCGCCGCAGAGGCAGCGCCCGCAGCTCGAACCGGCCGCGATTTCTTCCTCCCCATATGTGATTCAGGCGGTGTGGTGGACCATTCGGTGGGGCTTTGGACACCGGTGCGGAATTGGGCGTGGGAATGATCAGAAACCTTGAATTTTGAGAGGAGCGGAAGGACGAGATGGGAGCATAGGCTAGTGCCTGGGGACGGGGCGGTGCTGGGAAGATATTGGGTAGATTGGTGGCTTGGACGTTTTAGGAGGAGCCGACGAACTGACGGTCTGACTGGAGAGGACGTCGGAGGAAGGGCGGCCGGAGTGTGTGTGTTTTTGTTTACGAGCCTTTTACGTGTGTGCCATTAATAAAGTTTGCAATTATGCATAAGCCATTAAAAAAAAAGTTGAGCTCCCATTAGTGCCATCGTGCTGAACTTCTTTGCTCTCTAAGCCATTCCGTCCGCTTTTCTATCTAACGGTGTCAAACATGACCATTTAACCCTACCGTGGGGTCCATTTGTCAGCCACCAAACTCCCTCCAGCCCCGGCTACCGCCATGCCATCTGCTGCTGCACTCGTCGCTTAGCAGCTGCTGCACTCGTCTCCCTCCACGAAGCTGCTGCACCCGTCATCGTCCTCGTCCGTCTCCTACTCCTTGTCATGGCAACGGCCGCCTCGTGGTGTCCAACGCCGGCCAGCCTGCAGAAGGACCGGATGTTCGCGCGCGACCGACCATGGCAGCTCGCCAGCCTGTCTGCATGGCCCGTCCACGGCCCGAGCCTCGCCGGGGCGGGGCAAACGGCGTCGGGGCGGAGCGTCGCCGGCCGGAGCGCGCGCTCGCGGATCCCGTGTGGCCGAAGCCTCGCCATGCTGGGGCGGCTCGCCGGCCTGTGTGCACGGCCCGTCCGCTACTACGGTTGCGCCACCGCCGACCTGGTCTTGGACTGGGCGCTCTGGGCGCTGCAGGGGAGCTACTACCTTCGCGAGGGCGTGCTAGGGCTGGACGAGGTCTACGGCGTCCTCGACCGGGCCTGGTGCAGGCCGCACAACGACACCGCGCTGCACAGGGTCTAGGCGCTCCAGCGACCGCTCAGGGGGCCCGGCGTCGCGGAGGCGGCGCCGTACACGGTGTCGTTCCACCCGGTGTCCGGGATGTGCGTTGTGGTGCGCCGCCGGTCGCCGGCGCTGACGCAGCCCCTTGAGCTGGTCCTGGGCCCCTGCAACGAGACGGAGGCGTGGGAGTACAGCGCGCAGCAGCGGCGGCTGGCGCTGCGGGGCACCGCCGTGCTCCTGTGCCTCCGTGCCGAGGGCGCCGGCAGGCCCGCGAGCCTCGGCGTGAGCTGCGGCGACGCGATGGCAAGGTGGAGCCTTGTGTCGGACTCCAAGCTGCACGTCACCGTCAACGCGACGTCGTTGGCCTGGACGTCGTTAGTGCGGACGGCCGGAGCGTGGTCACGAACCCGTGCCTGTGCCTGAGCGCGCACAAAACAGCTGCGACCCGCAGGGCCTGCGGTTCAAGCTCGTGAGCAGCACCAGGAGCGTGCATGCTGATGTGGCACGTGGGTGCGCTCGACGGCGGTGCAGGTGCAGCACGTGGAGACGAGCATGGCTCCACGACTCCGCGCTCGCCAGCCATCCCGGATGACCGGAGGACCGCCATGGGCCCATGGCTGAGCTCCACCACAAAGACACGACGCCGGGGAGCTCCGCAACTTCCTCATCCTCGCCTCCGTAGGCGCTTGCGCGGGGGAGCTCAGTCCTGGCCGGCCGCCGCGAGCATGGGGGAGCTCCGCGACTTCCTCGTCCTCACCTCCATGGGTGTGGGCGCGGGGGAGCTCGCCCCAGCCAGCCGCCGTGGGTGCGGGCGCGGGGGACCTCCGCCCTGGCCGCCGCCGTTGCGGACGCGGGAGGCGCGTGCGAACGAGAGTCCGAGAGAGAGAGCGAGAGGATAGAGATGGGAGGGGGTAATTTAGACCTTTTGACTAATAGGACCCACTTGTCAAGACTCTCAAACGGCAAAAAACGAACGGAATGCGGATAGAATGGCATAGAAACCAAAGAAGTTCAGCACGATGGCACTGGTGGGAGCTCAACTTTTTTTAATGGCTTATGCGTAATTACAAACTTTCTTAATGGCACACATGTAAAAGACTCTTTGTTTATCTGGCTATACAAAACGGCTATCCTAGCGTCCAGACGTCCGGCGCACCTGCACGTCCAGACGCCCCCGTTTAAGTGCTTGCCCTTTCGCCCCTGCTCCACGCGCACGCCTCCAGCGCGCCTCCGGCCCAGTCCGCTGGACCTTAGGCGAGCCGCGCCCCTGGCTCGCCCTCGCAGCCCGCCGTGTTCGTCTTCGCACCGCCCCACGCGTGCGACGAGCACACCCAGCGCCCCCTTGACCGTAGCACCCCTATCCGCAGCCCCAACACCTCCATCCACTAGCCCCAGCGAGCCACGCGCCCCCGTCCGCCAGCCCCCAGCTCGCTCCCCGGTTGAACAATATAAAACGCTCGAATAAAACACTTGCAACACACATAGAACAATTGCTGCAACATATGATCGAAGCAGCTAAAACATTTGGAACATATTATTGCAAACATTTAGGTAAACCATATGAAACATCCAGATCAGAACGATTGCAACATATGTCTAGAAATAGGTGAAACACTTTGAACAAATGCTTGCAACATGTCTTTGAAACACTTGTAACATATGCAACATGTGCAACATTTACAGATCTACTTTTGCAACATCCACATGATTCAACTGCAACATACCTCTGAAACGTCTAAAACAATTGAAAGATACAATTACAATATAGGGGAGAGAGAGCCTGCGCAGGGAGCGCCATGGTCATCGAAATTGAGGGCGTTGGGAGCTCCCTGTGGGGGAGGACGCCGATGTCGTGGGAGGGACGCTGCCGAGAAAGGAGCCACAGAGGTGGGGGGGAGGAGGACGTCGCGGTGGGGGAGGGCGTGTGCCGAGGTGGGTGAGAGCGCCGCCGCTGGTCGGGGAGGGAGTAGCGCGGCACGTGCAACGGGGGGCAGAGAGGAGCGCGAGCCACGGGAAGAGGACAGATGAGTGGAGGAGGATGCGCTCGAGAGAGCGGATAAGTGCGGATGAGTGGGGAGGAAGGATCACGGTAATTAAAGAAACAGAAGGATCACGAGCAGGATGCACGGGGCGCGCAGCCCGGACGGACGGGGTCCGTCCGGGCGGACGGACCTCCTATAAGGAGCATTACCGTATACAAAATATGGGTGATCCGTGGATTCTGATAACCCCGTGGTGGAAATAAATTGGATGGACCCTGGATCCATTAGCTCCTCCGTGCAACTGTCACAGATGGTTGACACGTGACCTACTAATAAGATCATGCGTCTCACCAGAGGAATATATCCTCCATGTCACCGTGGCTCCACACGTGGACACACAGGTGGAGCCACTTTGGGAGTGCTCAATGTCCATTTGATTTGGTTACACATCCAGGTGTCAACCCTCCGTAACGGGGTGCACAGGGGAGCTAGTGATATGGAGGACCAAAATCACTCAGATTTCTTAATGCCACAAATTTACGTAATGCAATTATATTCATCACATACATTTTATAAGACAAGTGGATTTTAAACAAATATATAATAGATTAAAAACAAATTTTAAACAAACATATGCTTAAAACAATTGCTTGGAAAAAAAGTAAGTTCCTTACATTCTATAGTTACAACAATTCCATATTAGAAATTATATTTAAATAATCTAGTAAATTTAATTAGCGAAAGGGTCTCTGGCTAAGTTGGTTATGTGGTTTGAGTAGCACTCCTCAGCTGAGTTCGACTCCCTATGTAAACGAATTTCAGGCTGGATTTAAAAAAATTCTCTCGTCTACACAGGTCTAAGGCCTAGCCCTGGTCGTGATTGTTCTCACATGGGCTACGGTGCCCCTGTGTATCGGTGGGGCAAGGGTTTAGGGGTTTTCTGGACCTGCGTGAGAAGGTCTTCTTCTTAATGCAATGCCCGGAGGCGCTCTTACCCCATGTAGGTCGAGTTTTTTTGTAATAATAACTATAATTATTGCTGAAGACATCAAATGTTCAAATGTTCAAGCATCTCTACATGGTCATTCACAGTCTTGTAATCATTAAAGTTGTGAAAATATACAAATCAAAATCAAAGATGTAGAAAACATGAAATAGAAAAAAGAAAACATATTAAAAAAGAAGAAACATAACAAAGGAATGTCTTATGGAAATCTACAGAATCTTACAACCTTTGCATTATTCTAACCAAAATGCTACTAGAATATATAACTATGGAAATCAAAATAAAAAATACAGATGACATGAACTTAAAAATGAAAATAAGGGAAAACATATTTCAAATAAAAAGATAAAACAAAAGCATTATACAGAAAGTTATGAAAATCCATAGCAGCTTGCATCAATTGAACCTAACTACTACTACAAGATATTAGTATGGAATTTAAATCAAAGAAAGAGATGAAATAAAAAACTAAGAAGAAAATAACATATTTCAAAGACAGATGCACGATGCAAAATAATAAGGAATACAACTAATATAGCACAGAAATTGCAACATTCTACGAAGACAATTACACTGGAATTATAAACATAAAACACACATAAAACACACATAACATGATATAAAATTAGAACCAAATCACATACATTATCAATGAATAGTAGCCATAAAATGAACCTACATATAGTACACTCCTGCTACTTACAACTAAAATCTCAATAAAAAGGAAATAAATAGATTACATCTTGTTGCAACTACTACTGAAATGCAATCATAGTAAGGCAAACAACAAGTAGCAACTGCAGCCTACCAGCAAATGTAAAACATTATAAGGCTTTCTCCGGCTTATCAAGCACCCAATGTCTTTCTCCGGCTGTGTAATTTACCTATAAGAAGAGATCAGTTCCTTTTAGGTAAACAGATTTGCTTAGGTCCTCCAAGGTTACTGACTAAGCTTTTGGGCACCTAAATAGCTTTCTTCTTTGAGTCACAATGGGTGCACCAATGAACTTAGCATGAACACCATTAGCACACTAGAAAGTAAATAGCAAGAAACAAACTTAATGAAGGATATTGCAGGGTTCTTGTTCTTGCAATTTCTCTCCAAATGCCCCACTTGATTACACTTGTTGCAATAGGTCCCATTACCCCTCACAAATTGACTCTTGTGAGAGACAAAAAAAACTTTTTGCCACTCTTTGGGACATAGCCTAAGCTCTCTTTGTTAAAAGAAAACCTTCGGCTACTTAGGCACTTGAGCAAGTGGGTATATCCACCGTACACCTTTCCAAGCGCATATGTGAGCTCATTAACCTCCTTCTTTAGTGTCTCATTCTCTACAATGAGAGTGCAGTCACAAGTGAAACCATCACTAAGGAGAAGTACTTATGCTACAAGAGGGGTTAGTGGTCGCAACAACAATAAAAGTATAGAATGATATCAAGAATATCACAAGTTACTCCTACATTGGCTATTTCAATAGGCTCCTTCCTTTGAGCAAGGAGAGAGGAGTGAGCTTCCTTCAACTTCTCATGAGTTTCAATTAGAGCCTCATGAGTAGCTAAATGCTCATCAAGGGTTTGCTCAAGAGCTTTGTGTCTTTTACACAACTTGAATTCTTCCCTCTTCTTGTTTTTGAGATAATGAGCCCCTTGCAATAGCTCGATCAGTTCCTCCTTGGAGGGCTCCACATCCTCAATATCACTCCCACTATTGCTCTCATCATATTGTACCTTTGGGTCCTTGGCCATGAAACATGATGAGGGGGTGTTGAAGATGGAGGGCTTCTTATTGATGGCGATGCCGGCAAGTGACTTGATCTTGTCGCTCTTCTCATCATCATCACTTTCACTTGAGGCATCAGAGTCCTCAACACAATACACATATGGCCTTTCTTATTCTTCTTGAAGGTCATTGTTTTGCCTTCCTTGTCCTTCTAGGATTTGCTCTTCTCGTCCTTGGAGCTCTTCTCCTTGGGACAATTGTCTGTAAGATGACTAATATCCCCACACTCATAGCACCTTCTTCCTTCCTTCCTTTTGGATGATGATCTCCTTCAGGGATGGCAATGGAGCAGATACAAAAAAACACATGCATGATATATTTTATATATTGACATGTATAAACAAGAGGCAATAAACAATACACAATTTCATGACTCAACTTAGAACACACTTAATAGCTTGCATAAATAATTTAATAATAAAACACATGAGTTTTTATTCAAAATGATCTATTTCGGACCTCCATTAGACATCCGCCTAGTGGAAACTGAAACTTGAAACTGAACCCAATAAGTTTCGAGTTCATCATGGGGGTGAAATTGAACCCGAAGCCGCTAGACCTGAACTCCATGTATCTCTGACCCGAAACCGCCCTACTGTCATCCCTAATATCCTTCTTCTTGCACCATAACCTTTCTTCTTCATGAACTTGCCAGACCGGTGCACAAAGAGAGCCATGTCCTCATCCTCCACACTTGAGCTTGAGCTTGCATCTTCATCATCACTTGATTCTTCCTTTTTCTTGCTCTTGCCATTGGATGATGTGGTGGCCTTAAATTCCACACTCCTTTTCTTCTTCCTTCTCCACCTCCACAATTTTCTCATGGTATGTGTCTTGTGTGACTACATCACCTAGTACTTTTGTAGGGGTGACTCCCTTGAAGCCGCCTCTCACAATGATAGTCACCAATGTGTCAAACCTTGGTGGGAGGCATCTCAAGAACCAATAGGAGAAGTCCTCATCAACTTTGTGCTTCAAATTTCTTAGCCCATTTACAATGGCATTTATCCTATGGAACATTTATGGCATACTCTTATCTTTTAGCATCTTGAACTTGGCATACTTTATCCTTCAAGATGTAGAGCTTGGCTTCCTTGATCGCTAAGGTGCCTTCATATGAGTCTTCAAGCCTTTGGAGCATCAGGCTACGGGCTCGCTAGACATCTCCGGTGAGCACTAGATGCCCCCCAATGTCTAGTTTCTAACGGCTCAAAAAATAGTTGTTACCATTGTTAGAGGTCTGTGCGCACCTCCGGTGCACAACAGACACCTCTGATGCGAGTTAGCTCTAAGTGTCCTGAAAACAACCTCTCCGGTTGAATGGTGCAGTGTGAGCTATAGTGCTCACACTGGACATGCCCGGTGGGTGGATTGAAGTTTCCGCGCTTGGTAGACACACACCAGACCTCTCCAGTCAGTGCACGTCCGGTGCACACTAGAGAGAAAGGTGATTGGCTAGGAAAACAACTAAATCAGAGCACAGCCCGACCTATCTGGTGTAGCTCTGGTGCCACATCGGATAGATCTGGTGAGTGCAAATTAGTGCAGCCAAGGCCTCTCAACTGTCTCTTCGCAAGCGTGCCAACTCTCAAATAATTTGCCAAACACCTAAGCACCAAATTAGCATTTTTCAAAGTGTTTTGAAAAACATCTTCGCTCGCTACTCACCACGTCACTAGGTATAATGCGCATGCATGTAAATCAACACCTAGTGGCACTAGATAATTGTGTTTGCTAATTGGAGCACCCCTCTTTTTGAGGAAAACTATGAAGCTTACACCCAATAACTTTATTGAAAAGAGAGGACAAGTACAAAGGTTAGATGGGTGCTAACACAAGAAAGAAAGCTCACGTAAAAACAACCCACAAAACAGGCACAAAAGCCCTGCCTAACTAGGCAAGAAGACTGTCCCAGCCACAATAAGAAAGAAATTATAAAGTACCTAGCCAACTCATTATAACAAAATGACAACGGGATGGGAGTCGGTGCAAGTGAAGTTTAACTTCACTTTTGAAAATAGCTTTCCAAGCCACCACTGAGGGTGCATTTCCATTAAAGATATATGCATTTCTTTCTTTCCAAATACTCCAATCAACAATCATCACAATGTCCGACAAATAGGGGGAATTGGATGTAAACTTCTAATGAGCTAGCATTTGAAAGAGACTACCTTGAATGTTCCATTGGATGTTTACTATGTACCATCTCATGATGTTGGAAGAGCACTCAAAGAAGAGATGCATTGTCATCTCTTCCACATTTTTGTGGCACATGACACAGTTAAAAACCTCCTCAAAGTGCTTATGGCACTGTCTAAGCACATTTCTAGTATTGAGTCTATCCATGAGGAGGAGCCAAGCAAAGAATTTTATTTTGGGCATGCATTTTGATTTTTAGATCCAAGGAACATGGCAGGTGGAGCACTAGAAGCAAATGGGTGCTTGTAAAAGCTGTTGGTTTTGTATATGGGATTGTTCTAGATGTAAGACCAAATATCTAACTGATCTTGTGTCGACTTGAGAGGTTCTATGATTTGTGAGAAGGCTAATAACTCATTATAAGCTGCCTTGGTCATTGGTAGCATAAACAAGCCAATCATATCCCCATTAAAAAGAACTTTGTGTAGAGACAACTACTTGTTAGAAGCAAAAGTGTAGAGGGCAGGAAGTGTAATGAAAGTGGTTGACCTACAAAACAGTCCTCCTAGAGACTGACAGTATTACCTTTACTTGCAATCAGAAGGAGCCTGAGTAGTAGAAAGATGAAGCACTTTCTATTGGTAGTAGGAGTTGCAAACTAAGTGCACCCAAGGGATATACACCTTATTGCAGAACTTGTCTAAGTGCTTAAGCAAAAGAGCATCATTCTGCAGATAAAGATTCTTAACCTTCAGGCCTCCTTTGTCTTTTGGCATGGTTACTAACTCCCATACAACCAAATTATAACCTTTAGCATTTATGTTTGAACCCCTTGAAAGGTCCAAATATGGCTAGAGGGGGGTGAACAGCCTATTAAAAATTCTACAAACTCACTAGAGCAAGAGGTTAGTATAACAAATGGCGAAATACGATTTTACTCTAGCTTTACAAGGGTTGCAAGCCACTTATCCAACAATTCTAGTAACTATGATCACTATAACAATCAAGGGCTAAGTCACTACGAGCTCTCATAAGCTAGCTACACTAAAGAGCTCAACTAGGTGACAAGCTACACTAGCAAAGAAAATACAAGCCCTCAAAACTAATTGCACTAAAGAGCTTGTTACAACTAGTTTGCGGAATGTAAAAGAGAGGTAAGTGATCTTTATACCGCCGCGTCGAGGAATGAACCAATCACAACAATATGAAGATAAATCACTGGAAGAAATCTAAGAAATCAATCACAAAGATGACACACAATTTTTCTTCTGAGGTTCATGTGCTTGCCGGCACGCTATGTCTCCGTTGTGTCAACCACCACTTCGTGGTTCGGCGGCTAATTGGCAATCCAAAGCCAAGCTCTCCAAGAGCATCGCAAGAACCTACCGCAAGTGAGGTAACTCAATGACATGAGTAATTTACTAGAGTTGCCTTTGACGCTCCGCCGGAGAAGGCACAACACCCCTCACAAGTCACCGGGAGGTGGCCAAGAACAAGCACCACTCTTACCACAACTCCTTCGCCGCCTCCAAGGCATCTAGGTGGCGGTAACCACCGAGAGTAACAAGAATCCCACAGCCAATGCTTACCCAAGTGCCAACTAGATGCAAACTCACAAGCAAATGCACTTGAGATCACTCAAACTCACTTTGATTTGTCAATCAAGCAAGGGAGTTGAGTAGGAGGGGATGTGCTCTGCTCAAGAGGATGTTAGAGAGTCAAAATGTCCAAGAGAGACCTCCCCAAACCGGCCAAACACATATTTATAAGCAAACCCCAAAGAATAGAGTCATTAGGGACAAGTTGCTGATGTCTGCGTATTGACCGGACACGCTAGTCATTGTGACCGGACACGGTCACAGCGTCCGGTTGCGCTTGCGCGCCTTCACAATGCTCGCCACGTGTCCCATTTTGAAACTCATTCGTTCAATCATAACGGTCACTTAAAGATACTCGTTCACGCGCTAGAGTGATCGGACGCGCCCTAGCGTCCGGTCGCCAGAGGCTCGCACGTTGAGGGGCGTGACCGGACGCGCCGCTCAAACTGACCGGATGTGTCATAGAACCTCCTAATTATGATGGCCCATAAGTACCCGTCATTGCCATAATGACCTCTGACAGCCGTACTTATGTTCACCATAACTTAAAAGGCCTGCTTTCCTCCGAACAGGATCCAATCACAGGAGTATTGCAATATTACAACAGTTTATTCAAAATATTCAACAGAGTAAAGTAGCGGAAGTCTTACAATAACTTAGGTTTACAAACTAGTTTTCAAACCTCAAACCTTATGTAACATTATTACAAACCAGTAGTAGAGAAGTATCGGTAGTAACTTTATTACATCACACAAGCGAGATGCCTTGCCCAAAGGCCACACAGTCTACTCGTCGTCACTTTCTTCAACCACGACGGTCATGCAACAAGGCTCAAAGCAAACTTATTCATGAACCGTACCTGCAACAAGGGGTTTGTAATGGAACCGTCCAAATTATAAGAGCACAAGTTCAAAAATAATCGCCGAAACGATCAAATTCTCAAACTTAAGCCCATATAACTCCGGTAGTCCACGAAATCGCGAGGGATTTCAAACCAAACCGAGAGCAACCGGATCGTAATGATTCAACATAACACAACACTTGTTACAACAGTTCAAAAGTAATCTCATACATCGGAGTACAATTATTTTTATTACAAAACCAAAGTAAAGATTAGCGGAAGCAACATAATTTCTGAAACCAATTGAAGTCAAATACTGCCAGTACATAGTCACATCCTGCAAAAGCATACCAGAAGAGATACTACAGAGACCATGCCCATATAGTCTAGTCTTCACGCCCACATGGCGAAGACAATACTTGTAGCAACAAGTACGAATCTGCTACCTGCAACAGGTGGGAATAAACCCTGAGTACGAGAAGGTACTCAGCTAGACTTACCCATCAAAAACCAGAAACAAAGGTGACACCAAGGATTATGCAAGGCTTATATAAGTGGGGCTAGCTTGACTCATTTGCAGAAAAGCTTAATACAGGTAAATAATCAATATATGCTTAAGTATCAAGTTGATCATTATTAACCTGAGAACCAGATTAGCACCTGTACTAAAGCACTCACTTTATTAGGATCAAACAATATTAACCATAGCAGGTATAATAAGGCTATCATCATCATTATCCTCAATTCCGAACCATCATTAATCATTAGTGTATCTACACTGGAGATAACCAGTCAAGTTTCTCACTATCCGGGAGAGACGACGACTCGAATCGATTCCAACTCAGCTGAGGGGGTATTCCTGACACTCACCCGGCAAACCCCGCTAAAGGTAGCCGTAGATAACCTTTGGTACAACTCAGGGTGGGCCCGAACAGCACCGCGTTCTTAGGGATACCAGTGGCTAGGATGCTCAGGACTTTTAACTCACCTGCCCTTAGACCCTCTGGCTCCCTTCTGAGGTGACTTTCACTTTTCGACTTCGCAGCCTGAGTTGAGCTACTAGGCTTCGCGGTCGGCAACCTCAGGCCGGCCAGCTAAATGTCAGGCATGCGTTCAAAATGACATAGAAGGCTCCAGGTCTCGGTCCTTAATCGACACAGACAGGGATAGATCCACACCCAAGACCTCCATGCCTTGCTGCTTCACTATCGTCATCCCGCCCGGTCTCATTTCATTTTATTAACACATGGTTCACTTCCACGATAGCAAATATAGCCAACCGTGACCTGATAAAGCCCTATATCTCATAGGTGATAGGAAATCACCTGACTTCTACCGATCTAATTTAGCAGGGCTAAGCATAGATACGATCTTGTCTACTTAGGATTCAAGGTTCGAATTGCTGGACAAGGAATGTTATCAATGCAGCAAGGGTTTCCAACCAACTCCTATCACGTAATGCAACAATACATATAACATATATAGATAGATAATTGCTTTGAAAGTAGGAGACTTATAATGCTTCGGGGCTTGCCTTAACCGAAAGAAGAGAGATCGAGGTTCGGCTTCAAGAACGGTTCCCACGTCTTCTCTGGCTTTGTCGGACTGGACCTCCGGTTCTGGAACGGACTTCAACTTCGGGTCCCACGCCCAGCGGGACTTCGCTCGTAACACGATTCTTGGCACACCTATTGCATGTATATGCATCCAATGAATTTCATGTATGCATCCAAAAATCACATGATGATTTATGGACGTGCATGAATGATGTGAAGATGAATGCAATGACATTGCAACGTTGTAAGCACAAAACCAAGTTATGTGGTGCTCTATTCAAATCACTTCAAGCTTAGGTGCAAATTTCCTCTCCGGTATTAACACGTTTGAACACCTCTAAGAAACCACTAAGTGCCACAAGGTTAAGACTAAACACACACATAACAAGATTCCAGAAATTTAGTATTTACAACATATTATCAACAGTAGTTAAGAAAACTCACAACTGGAGTTCTACCAATCCAATTGACCTGAAAGAGGACATTCTGGAAAGCTTATGAAATTGTCTACATTTCATTTATAAATATCTAAGCATGATTTAATCATTTACCAAGTTAAAATAGCATACATACAGAATCTGTTCTAAAAGACTGAGAGCACTTCCAAAACTGAACCCAACTTGGAACAGCTGTCATTTCTAAACTATAAGTCCAAATGCTACCAAAATTTACCAGCAACTAGTTCATGAAATTCTCAACAACTTTGCTATAGATCACCAAGCATGAAAACATCATTATCATAGGTTAATTCTCTTAACTAGCAATTCTGTCCAGAAATGGCAGAATCACTAATTTAAATATTTAGTGACGATTCAAAAGCACAATTAGACCAAACTAAGTTTACCAACTTGTTGTGCATACCAAAGGAACATCATAAAGCATAGTGCCAACTTCTAAATAAATTATTTAACATTCTTTTATAATTTATTTAGTTAATTAGGTGATTAAAGTAACATATAGTAAAACTATATATAAAAATCTACAAAAATTACAGTAGCCACCTAATGCTTCACATAGGCTATCATAAAAATTTCCAATCAATTGGATGAGCAAAACTTGATATATCAAAAAATAACAGATGACATGTCTATTTCTAGCATAAATAGAAAACCCTATTGAAAAGTATCAAACAATAGATTTAATATTTTTCCTAGCATCCTTCTAACATAAGAACAAGATTCACCAAGTTTCACCCTTACTGGATCTATAGAAAAATTATGAAAATTCACACAAGATCCATTCAAGCAAACAAGATAATTATATAACTCCACCAAACCACATCCAAATTGCATGAAAATTTAACCATAATCTATTCATGGTATGAGCAGACCACTATAAAAATTTCATGTCATTTGGAGCTTCACAGAAAGAAATATCATTTTCTCCTTTTTCTACAAGAATAAGAGATATAATTAATAACTATTTATTTCAACACAAAACATGACACACATTATATTTTTATAATAAACTAGACATTATGTAGAGCACACCAAAATTTAAAGCACCTTATTTGGACCTCTAGAACAGGAGATACCTATTTTTGAAGTTTGCACATGAATCAAATAAATAAAATTGAAAACAAGAACCCTACTCTACTTCGGGCCGGCCCAGACCACCACTGCGGCCCGCGACGCGCGCACGCCCCCACGCCAGCGCGGCCCGGCAACGTGGCTCGGCCCACGGCGGCCCAAGCAAGCAACCCAGGGGGAAATCTAGCGCGCTGACAGGCGGGCCCCGCCCGTCAGGGACACCGGACAGGGGAGCGGCTTCGGCCGGCGATTGCTCACCGCCGGTGACCCCTCCAGTGAATCCGAGCGCTCCTACGTAATCTCCACATCACCCCGCACCTAGACCTGCCCTTTCCCCAACCTATACTGCACCGGGGCATGGTTGCCGACGGCGATGGCGGACGTCGGTGGCGACCCCGACCTCAGACGCGACGGCGTTCCACGCCAATGGGTTGATTTCCCTTAGTATCGTCTTCGGCATAGCTAGTTTTACCACTACAACGCACGGGACACGCCTCCAATCAATGGTTGAGCAAGCAAGCACAGCGAACCCCCGAGCTCGATGCCGCGGTAGCCATGGCGGCGCGCCCAGCGCGGTGACCCGTTCCGGTGAGCTCGGTTCGGTAGCAACAAAATTGGGAGCTCCTATAGTTTCTACCCGACTCAAGGGACACGAAACCACCCACGCGGAGAATAGAGAAGCACGGAGTTGCCCCGGCCACGGTGGACCGCAAGGTGTGCGGAGCTCCGAGCATGGCGGTGGAGAAGGAATGACCTCGTATGCTCTACCTATGACTCGGCCGGCTCAGCTAAGACGTGCAGCGCGTAGAGGAGGTAGTGGCGGAGAGTTTGGCCAAGCCAATATGGGAAGGACGTGGTGGTGACGGAGCTGTGCGTGGTGGAGCTCACGGCGGCGCAATGGCGGTGCGCTCGCCTTGCTGGTGGGCGGAGAAAGCGAGGCGAGAGAGAAAGGATGGAGTGGAGTGAGGGACGATCGGTTTTTCACTGTGAACACACGCACACGACGTGGAGGAAAGGGCGGGCATGGATGCCACGCGGTGGCCGGTCTCTGAACTTGTCGGCCACAACGTCCACTGACTCGCCTGAAATGAGCTCCGATGACCGACTAACGAACGATATTGGGCACGCTCTACCTCCTAATCTAGGCTGATTCGGTGAGAGACATAGTTATCAAATCTATAGAGGAACAGGAGATATACAAGTTTGTCAATAGGAGTTTAGACTGATTCAGCTTGGTTAGTGAGATACAGCTTGCCAAAGTAGGTCACCTAGAAACTGAAACTAAGTTTCAGTTAAGGCTTGACTGAACCTTGATTTTCAAAGCACTCTAGCTCCTAAACCAGTGAGATTTAGGTGATGGTGCTATTGACAAAATCATAGAGCTATGTGAGTACTACAAATATGTCAATAAGAACTTGAGCTAATTTGGCCTAGATTAGTAACTATAGAGCCCTAAAGTGGTGTACATTGAAACTGAAATGCACCCTGACTTAGAAGAATTTTGCTAAGTGTTGGGCAGTCCACTTACTGACTTGTGGGCCCAGTTTGAGCATCTTCCAGCCATTTTCATGAGATGGTCATATTGAGACTTTTGTTCCTCAAGAAATTTGGCACAAACTTTGTTAAGGTGGTACAGCCATGCAAAAACTCTAGGCTATCCTTTTTGTTAGGTCAAACAAGGAAGGTCCTAATGGTCAACTAGTCAAAGCATGGTTCAAGATGGAATTAGGGCATGGTATAAACATAAACCCTAGGTCATTTTGGGTTAGTAGCATGCTACAACTATTGACAAGGCCCTAATCATAAAGTAGCATCACATAAGCATGAAAGTTTCACAAGTAGGCATTGAAACACTATTAATATAACTAATGAAACATCACTAACAAAATTATTGGGACCTAATGTTGCATATGTTTCAGGAGCACATTTCACATGTTTTCAAGCATAGATGCACATGAAATGATGATGCTTATGGTAATGTCATGCCATGATCATGCATTATGAATACATTATGAGGCTAACTAATACCAGGGGTGTTACAACCCTCCCCCCTTATAAAAATCTCGTCCCAAGATTTGAAAGTCGTACCATTTTTCATAGAAAGCAAAATAGTTGTCCTTTAAATAATCCTCTTTTTCCCAAGTTGCATCACGTTCACCGTGATTACTCCAAACCACCTTGTATAATTTGACTACTCGATTTCGAGTCACCCTTTCCAGAGTATCCAGAACATATATCGGTTTCTCCTCATAAGAGAGATCGGGTTTCAGCTGGATGCGTCTCACCTCTACTCTTTCCTTAGGAAGACAAAGACATTTCTTTAATTGAGAAACATGGAAAACTGGAAAAATAGTTCCCATTTCACGAGGTAGATTGAGCTTATAGGCTACTCTTCCACTTTTCTCAATAATCCGATAAGGTCCAACATATCGAGGCTCAAGCTTTCTTTTGATCCCAAAACGCTTTACTCCTCTCATAGGGGACACCTTCAAATAGACATGGTCACCTACTTCAAACTCAATAGGTTTCCTCCTCTTATCTGCGTAGCTCTTTTGTCTAGCCTGAGCAGCTGCTATATTTTTCTGTATAGCACGAACTTGCTCCTCAGCTTCTTTCACAAAGTCAATACCATAGAATCTTCTTTCTCCTGGTTCCACCCAGTTCAAAGAAGTTCTACACTTGTGACCATATAAAGCTTCAAAAGTAGCCATCTTGATGCTCTCTTGATAACTGTTGTTGTAAGAGAATTCAGCGAGAGGCAACCATTTCTCCCAGGAGCCGTTACAAGAGATGATGCAAGCTCTAAACATGTCTTTAAGAATCTAATTTACACGCTCAGTCTGCCCCGACGTCTGTGGATGATAAGCAGAACTACGGACCAAATTAGTTCCAAGATTCTAATGTAGGTGCTCCCAGAAACGAGCAGTGAACTGTGGCCCTCTGTCAGAGACAATAGACCCAGGCACTCCATGGAGACGTACGACGTCTTGGAAGTAAATGTCAGCATATTGGTGTGGGTGATAGTTACTCTTCACAGGGATAAAATGAGCAGATTTTATCAAACGATCAACTATAACCCAAATAGAGTCAAAGCCTTTTTGGGTGGTTGGTAATCCGATAATAAAGTCCATAACAATGTCGTCCCACTTCCAACCGGGAACAGACAAAGGCTGGAGTAAACCAGGCTTTAGGTGAATGGCCTTAACTCTACAACAATGATCACACCTAGCGACGTAGGCTGCAATTTTCTTTTTCATCTTGGTCCACCAATAGTACGGCTTGAGGTCTTGATACATCTTACTACTACCAGGATGGATGGACAACTTAGAAGAATGGGCTTCAGATAAGATTTGATTTCTGAGTTCTCTATCTTTTGGCACCACGAGTCTATCCTTGAACCAGAGAGTTCCCTTCTCATCGATTCGAAAATGCTTAGTTTCTTGCTCTTTCCTTTTTTCTTAATGTGAAATACACCAGTATCAGTCTTTTGTAACTCAATGATTCTACTTCTCAAAGAACAATCTACAGTGATATGATGGATTACAATAGGATGTAAGAGATGAGACAAATGAAAATCTTCTTCTATCAGAGAGTTGCAGTGAGATTTTCTACTCAAGGCATCGGCAACCACATTTGCTTTACCCGGATGGTAATGCACCTGGAGGTTATAATCCTTGATCAACTCTAACCATCTTCTTTGGCGCATATTTAACTCAGGTTGAGTAAATATGTACTTAAGACTCTTATGATCTATATAAATATTGCATATATTTCCAAGCAAATAGTGTCTCCAGATTTTCAGAGCATGCACTACAGCAGCTAACTCCAAGTCATGAGTCGGATAGTTAACTTCATGTTTTCTTAACTGACGTGAAACATACGTAATAACTTGGCCTCCCTACATCAGTACGCCACCTAAACCAGTACCTGATGCATCACAATACACATCAAACGGTTTCTTAATGTCAGGTTGTGCTAATACAGGAGCTGATGTCAACAAGGTCCGTAGAGTGCGGAAAGCTTGTTCACACTCCGGAGTCCAATCAAACTTCCTATCCTTCTCAAGTAGTCGAGTCATAGGCTTAGCTATTTTAGAGAAATCCTGAATAAAACGATGATAGTAGCCAGCTAATCCAAGAAAACTCCGAACTTCATGTATTGTCGTTGGCGCCTTCCAATCCAAAACTTCCTGTATCTTAGTCGGGTCTACTAAAATTCCCCCACCAGACAACACATGACCGAGGAAAGGTACCTTCTTTAACCAAAATTCACATTTACTGAACTTGGCGTAAAGCTTATGTTCACGTAATCTGGATAAAACAATTCTCAGATGCTCGACATGTTCTTCTTCATTTTCAGAATAGATGAGAATATCATCAATGAATATCACCACAAACTTGTCTAGCTCTTGCATGAATACTGAATTCATCAGGTACATGAAATGTGCAGGAGCATTGGTCAGACCAAAAGACATGACAAGATATTCATATAACCCGTATCTGGTAGAGAAAGCGGTCTTTAGTATGTCTTCCGGACGGATTTTAATTTGGTGATAACCAGATCTCAGATCAATCTTCGAGAATACCTTTGCTTTAGACAACTGATCAAACAAGATATCAATACGAGGCAACGGATACTTGTTCTTGATAGTGACTGCATTGAGTGGTCGATAGTCTACACACATACGTAGAGACTGGTCTTTCTTCTTCACAAAGATAGCAGGACAACCCCACGGAGAAGAACTAGGACGGATCAGCCCTTTTAGTAAAAGGTCACTAAGTTGGGTCTTGAGTTCAACTAACTCATTCGGCGGTATTCTATACGGTCTTTTGGAAATTGGTGCGGTACCCGGAATTAACTCAATCTTAAACTCTACATCACGATCTGGAGGTAGTCCTAGCAATTCATCGAGAAAAACATCTGGAAATTCACACACTACCGGAACTTCTGACATCTCTTTTGCTTTTGCTATCATAGCGTTAACTGTAGTCTGAGGACTAATGTCTCTAGGAAGTTGCACTAGAAAAGCTTGTTGATCTTTTAGATCCCTCAACATAACCACTCTCGTAGAGGTATCGATCAGAACACCATTTCCACTCATCCACTTCATACCTAAGATTACATCTAGGCCCAATTCTGGTAATACCACGAGATCTAGATTATACAGACGTCCTTCTATCTCGATCCTTGCTCCTAAGACCAACTGGTTGGTTGAAATATTATTTCCGGCAGCACTAATATTATAACCACTATTATCTAAAGTAACGACCTTCATACCATGCTTGGCTGCAAACGTTGAGCTGATAAAAGAGTGGGAAGCACCTGAATCGAACAACACAATTGCAGGATGTTGGTTTACTAAAAATGCACCGGCAGTGATAATCTCACCCGTAGAAATGGATTCCACCGTGGTGTAACGAACATAACCTTTACACACATCTACATTATTATCATTTGATTTCTTCTGAGGAAGAGGACAATCTCTAGCCCAATGACCTGACATCTTGCAATTCCAACATGGTCGGTTACTTGGTGGTGCCTTAGGCTTTCCTTTCTTAATACTGCTCCTCTTGACCGGATCCTGTTTCTGATATGGGTGATATCTAGTAGATATGTCAGGCGAATAATACTGAGGTGTAATCACCACCAGAGTATGGGTCGTAGGTGCATTAGATTCATGAGATTTCTCTTGGCTCTTAGAAGCAGCATACACAACATTACAGTTCTCTTGAAGGATAGTATCACTAACAAACTCGTTGAAAGTTGCACACTTGCTATTGCACATGGCCTTCATCAATTTAGGACACAACCCTCTTTTGAAACTTGCAATCTTCTTAACTTCCGTATTAACAAATTCCGGAGCATATCTTGACAAGTTGATGAAAGCATGTAGATATTTTGTTACACTTTTGTCTCCTTGAGTGAGCTTCATAAACTCGGTGTGCTTGATTGCCATGAGACCAGCAGGAATGTAATGTCCCCAAAATGCTTCCTTGAACTGATCCCAAACTACTTCCATATTCTCAGGTAGGGTACTCCGATGGTGACACCACCAAACACCTGCAGGTCCTTGCAACTGTTGCGAAGCATATTCTGTTTTCATATCATCTGCCACCTTGAGCACACGAAACTTCTGTTCGATAGTGTTCAACCATTCGTCTGCTTGAAGTGGTTCTTCAGCTTCTCGAAAAATAGGAGGCTCAGTATCTAAGAAATCTTTATAGCTGCTGTACTGGGGAGGCTCAGGTTCCTGATGGACATGGTTTCTGACACTCTTGTCCAAGGCATGCTGACTTTTGGCAAGCATTTACAGCAACTCAGCAGAGGTAGGTTGCGGAGGAGACGATGACAGTCCTGTATTGCCACGACTCCGACTGTTAGAGCGAAGCTAACGAGACATCTGCAAGTAGTTGAAACTAGTAAGCGTTGATGACGTCGGAAGGCTGTTGACGAATTATATAGGCAGGAGGAAGAGATTATATCCAACTATCCAAATTCCAATCTCAGAAGAAGGAAATCTCTTGGTTTGAGGTACTGATTTTCTGACAAGATAGGGAATGACAGCCAAGGAAAAAGGTTCATGAGAAGATAACACATTGGTGTAGCTCCATAATGGATCATGACTAGCAATCCTTGATACCTACACGTGCCGAGCAGCACAACCTTGTGTCGCGCGCCACAGGAGGCTCCCGGTTTCGTCGCGGCACCATGGGGTACTAATCGCAACACCATTATCGAACACACACCCATGAGAAATCCCCACGTGTCAGGAATTAGGCGTATAGAAACAATATGATCCAAAGACGGGGTAGCAAACAAGGATAGATACAAGGGTAGAAGCAATGGAGAGGCGAATTGCATATCAAAACACATCCCAACTCGAGGAGATACATCTTGAAATTGTCTTGCTTTCCTTCACGGCCAGGTATGAATTGGGTTTCAAGGCTGACACTACTGATCACTCCACTAGGTTGGTTGACCACCCCCAATTCTTCATGAAAGAATGCAACTATTTATGGGACAACCGTTTGGAGGGAAGAAAATTTTAAAAGAATGGGATAAGCAATTTATAAGGGAGGGAGTAATGCAGAATGCAATGTATGATGCGAACATGGTGCATGCACGAACTGTACGTCCTCACAAACCTAGGAAGAATTTCAAAATTCTAGCGTATAGTTCGGTGGCATACACACGTTCTCTCAATAACGATAACTAGTCGTTCTACAGGAAACATTGTTAGTGTACCTGCAGAAAATTGCATTTCAGCCCAACAATTCCCAATATAGCACACAAGAAAGCGGTAAACTAAATACTTTCCATACATACATCCCCTCAATGTATATACTTCAGTATCAAAGCTACCCGATAGATATACCCACAATTAAGTACTTTCATAATCACATGATTAAACATGTAAGTATGCGAGTAACCACGACTACTCTCTCCTAGACCGACGGTTGGACGGTCATGCTCTCATAACTCCCACTTACCAGGGCGTAGAGGTATTTTGATCCATACATTACCACCCAAGTGGATGGCATCCATACAATAGCACGCCGTATGGACAACGAAACAGAAAACAAGCAAAAACCCCCAAGTTAGTACTTTAGTAAGCCACCTAATAGTCCTTATTTGGGCATATAGGATATGACCACTGGCACTCTTTAGATTAGAATTAAGATTTTTCACAAAAGCTTTTATTTAAATACACAAATGAAGTGTTTACTGTTGAATCTTGCTCCGATACCAGCTGTAACGGAACCGTCCAAATTATAAGAGCACAAGTTCAAAAATAATCGCCGAAACGATCAAATTCTCAAACTTGAGCCCATATAACTCTGGTAGTCCACGAAATCGTGAGGGATTTCAAACCAAACCGAGAGCAACTGGATCGTAATGATTCAACATAACACAACACTTGTTACAACAGTTCAAAAGTAATCTCATACATCGGAGTACAATTATTTTTATTACAAAACCGAAGTAAAGATTAGCGGAAGCAACATAATTTCTGAAACCAATTGAAGTCAAATACTGCCAGTACATAGTCACATCCTGCAAAAGCATACCAGAAGAGATACTACAGAGACCATGCCCATATGGTCTAGTCTTCACGCCCACATGGCGAAGACAATACTTGCAGCAACAAGTACGAATCTGCTACCTGCAACAGGTGGGAATAAACCCTGAGTACGAGAAGGTACTCAGCTAGACTTACCCGTCAAAAACCAGAAACAAAGGTGACACCAAGGATTATGCAAGGCTTATATAAGTGGGGCTAGCTTGACTCATTTGCAGAAAAGCTTAATACAGGTAAATAATCAATATATGCTTAAGTATCAAGTTGATCATCATTAACCTGAGAACTAGATTAGCACCTGTACTAAAGCACTCACTTTATTAGGATCAAACAATATTAACCATAGCAGGTATAATAAGGCTATCATCATCATTATCCTCAATTCTGAACCATCATTAATCATTAGTGTATCTACGCTGGAGATAACCAGTCAAGTTTCTCACTATCCGGGAGAGACGGCGACTCGAATCGATTCCAACTCAGCTGAGGGGGTATTCCTGACACTCACCCGGCAAACCCTGCTAAAGGCAGCCGTAGATAACCTTTGGTACAACTCAGGGTGGGCCCGAACAGCGCCGCATTCTCAGAGATACCAGTGGCTAGGATGCTCAGGACTTTTAACTCACCTGCCCTTAGACCCTCTGGCTCCCTTTCGAGGCGACTTTCACTTTTCGACTTCGCAGCCTGAGTTGAGCTACTAGGCTTCGCGGTCGGCAACCTCAGGCCGGCCAGCTAAATGTCAGGCATGCGTTCAAAATGACATAGAAGGCTCTAGATCTCGGTCCTTAATCGACACAGACGGGGATAGATCCACACCCAAGACCTCCATGCCTTGCTGCTTCACTATTGTCATCCCGCCCGGTCTCATTTCATTTTATTAACACATAGTTCACTTCCACGATAGCAAATATAGTCAACCGTGACCTGATAAAGCCCTATATCTCGCAGGTGACAGGAAATCACCCGACTTCTACCGATCTAATTTAGCAGGGCTAAGCATAGATACGATCTTGTCTACTTAGGATTCAAGGTACGAATTGCTGGACAAGGAGTGTTATCAATGCAGCAAGGGTTTTCAACCAACTCCTATCACGTAATGCAACAATACATATAACATATATAGATAGATAATTGCTTTGAAAGTAGGAGGCTTATAATGCTCTGGGGCTTGCCTTAACCGAAAGAAGAAATATCGAGGTTCGGCTTCAAGAACGGTTCCCACGTCTTCTCCGGCTTCGTCGGACTGGACCTCCGGTTCTGGAACGGACTTCAACTTCGGGTCCCACGCCCAGCGGGACTTCGCTCATAACACGATTCTTGGCACACCTATTGCATGTATATGCATCCAATGAATTTCATGTATGCATCCAAAAATGACATGATGATTTATGGACGTGCATGAATGATGTGAAGATGAATGCAATGACATTGCAACGTTGTAAGCACAAAACCAAGTTATGTGGTGCTCTATTCAAATCACTTCAAGCTTAAGTGCAAATTTCCTCTCCGGTATTAACACGTTTGAACACCTCTAAGAAACCACTAACTGTCACAAGGTTAAGACTAAACACACACATAACAAGATTCCAGAAATTTAGTATTTACAACATATTATCAACAGTAGTTAAGAAAACTCACAACTGGAGTTCTACCAATCCAATTGACCTGAAAGAGGACATTCTGGAAAGCTTATGAAATTGTCTACATTTCATTTATAAACATCTAAGCATGATTTAATCATTTACCAAGTTAAAATAGCATACATACAGAATCTGTTCTAAAAGACAGAGAGTACTTCCAAAACTGAACCCAACTTGGAACAGCTGTCATTTCTAAACTATAAGTCCAAATGCTACCAAAATTTACCAGCAACTAGTTCATGAAATTCTCAACAACTTTGCTATAGATCACCAAGCATGAAAACATCATTATCATAGGTTAATTCTCTTAACTAGCAATTCTGTCTAGAAATGGCAGAATCACTAATTTAAATATTTAGTGACGATTCAAAAGCACAATTGGACAAAACTAAGTTTACCAACTTGTTGTGCATACCAAAGGAACATCATAAAGCATAGTGCCAACTTCTAAATAAATTATTTAACATTCTTTTATAATTTATTTAGTTAATTAGGTGATTAAAGTAACATACAGTAAAACTATATATAAAAATCTACAAAAATTACAGTAGCCACCTAATGCTTCACATAGGCTATCATAAAAATTTCCAATCAATTGGATGAGCAGAACTTGATATATCAAAAAATAACAGATGACATGTCTATTTCTAGCATAAATAGAAAACCCTATTGAAAAGTATCAAACAACAGATTTCATATTTTTCCTAGCATCCTTCTAACATAAGAACAAGATTCACCAAGTTTCACCCTTACTGGATCTATATAAAATTATGAAAATTCACACAAGATCCATTCAAGCAAACAAGATAATTATATAACTCCACCAAACCACATCCAAATTGCATGAAAATTTAACCATAATCTATTCATGGTATGAGCAGATCACTATAAAAATTTCATGTCATTTGGAGCTTCACAGAAAGAAATATCATTTTCTCCTTTTTCTACAAGAATAAGAGATATAATTAATAACTATTTATTTCAACACAAAACATGACACACATTATATTTTTATAATAAACTAGACATTATGTAGAGCACGCCAAAATTTAAAGCACCTTATTTGGACCTCTAGAACAGGAGATACCTATTTTTGAAGTTTGCACATGAATCAAATAAATAAAATTGAAAACAAGAACCCTACTCTACTTCGGGCCGGCCCAGACCACCACTGCGGCCCGCGACGCGCGCGCACGCCCCCACGCCAGCGCGGCCCGGCAACGTGGCTCGGCCCACGGCGGCCCAAGCAAGCAACCCAGGGGGAAATCTAGCGCGCTGACAGGCGGGCCCCGCCCGTCAGGGACACCGGACAGGGGAGCGGCTCCGGCCGGCGATTGCTCGCCGCCGGTGACCCCTCCAGTGAATCTGAGCGCTCCTACGTAATCTCCACGTCACCCCGCACCTAGACCTGCCCTTTCCCCAACCTATACTGCACCGGGGCATGGTTGCCGACGGCGATGGCGGACGTCGGTGGCGACCCCGACCTTAGACGCGACGGCGTTCCACGCCAATGGGTTGATTTCCCTTAGTATCGTCTTCGGCATAGCTAGTTTTACCACTACAACGCACGGGACACGCCTCCAATCAATGGTTGAGCAAGCAAGCACAGCGAACCCCCGAGCTCGATGCCGTGGTAGCCATGGCGGCGCGCCCAGCGCGGTGACCCGTTCCGGTGAGCTCGGTTCGGTAGCAACAAAATTGGGAGCTCCTATAGTTTCTACCCGACTCAAGGGACACGAAACCACCCACGCGAAGAATAGAGAAGCACGGAGTTGCCCCTGCCACGGTGGACCGCAAGGTGAGCGGAGCTCCGAGCATGGCGGTGGAGAAGGAATGACCCCGTATGCCCTACCTATGACCCGGCCGGCTCAGCTAAGACGTGCAGCGCGTAGAGGAGGTAGTGGCGGAGAGTTTGGCCGAGCCAATCTGGGAAGGACGCGGTGGTGACGGAGCTGTGCGTGGTGGAGCTCACGGCGGCGCAATGGCGGTGTGCTCGCCTTGCTGGTGGGCGGAGAAAGCGAGGCGAGAGAGAAAGGATGGAGTGGAGTGAGGGACGATCGGTTTTTCACTGTGAACACGCGCACGCGACGTGGAGGAAAGGGCGGGCATGGACGCCACGCGGTGGCCGGTCTCTAAACCTGTCGGCCACAACGTCCACTGACTCGCTTGAAATGAGCTCCGATGACCGACTGACGAACGATATTGGGCACGCTCTACCTCCTAATCTAGGCTGATTCGGTGAGAGACATAGATATCACATCTGTAGTGGAACAGGAGATAAACAAGTTTGTCAATAGGAGTTTAGACTGATTCGGCTTGGTTAGTGAGATACAGCTTGCCAAAGTAGGTCACCTAGAAACTGAAACTAAGTTTCAGTTAAGGCTCGACTGAACCCTGATTTTCAAAGCACTCTAGCTCCTAAACCTGTGAGATTTAGGTGATGGTGCTATTGACAAAATCATAGAGCTATGTGAGTACTACAAATATGTCAATAAGAACTTGAGCTAATTTGGCCTAGATTAGTAACTATAGAGCCCTAAAGTGGTGTACATTGAAACTGAAATGCACCCTGACTTAGAAGAATTTTGCTAAGTGTTGGGCAGTCCACTTACTGACTTGTGGGCCCAGTTTGAGCATCTTCCAGCCATTTTCATGAGATGGTCATATTGAGACTTTTGTTCCTCAAGAAATTTGGCACAAACTTTGTTAAGGTGGTACAGCCATGCAAAAACTCTAGGCTATCCTTTTTGTTAGGTCAAACAATGAAGGTCCTAATGGTCAACTAGTCAAAGCATGGTTCAAGATGGAATTAGGGCATGGTATAAACATAAACCCTAGGTCATTTTGGGTTAGTAGCATGCTACAACTATTGACAAGGCCCTGATCATAAAGTAGCATCACATAAGCATGAAAGTTTCACAAGTAGGCATTGAAACACTATTAATATAACTAATGAAACATCACTAACAAAATTATTGGGACCTAATGTTGCATATGTTTCAGGAGCACATTTCACATGTTTTCAAGCATAGATGCACATGAAATGACGATGCTTATGGTAATGTCATGCCATGATCATGCATTATGAATGCATTATGAGGCTAACTAACACCAGGGGTGTTACAGGGTTCAACAAACCCTGAGTACGAGAGTACTCGACAAGACTTACCCGACTAAGACAAAGACTCCAAGGGCATGCTAGCTTTAGGAAATCAAGGTACGAGTATTCAAGAATCAAAATTTCTTTTGCAGAAAAGCTTACTAACGTAAGTCCTTACCTTCAACATTTTACTTTTACCATTGATGGTTTATTAACCAAATCTAGGTGATCCTAATCTAGATCAAAGTAATTATCATCAAAACCTTTCTCATTCTTTCTTTCAATTCCAGTTCTTAACTACGATGTTGGTGTAAGGCCAAGACTCCTTTCTCGTGGAGCAACGACGATTCGAACCGCTTCATTTACCTAGCTGGGGATTCCTAACCACACGACATATGTAGAACCGAATCTTGCATATATCAACTCTTACCCGAGTAACCCAAAACCAAAACATGTCCATCGCCACCCAAGAGCATAGCACTCCTCGAACCCGGCCCAATTCTAGCCCTAAGGGTACACACTACTCTCACCATCTCTCCACTCCCAGTGCGAGGTTAGACGTTCTCGTAATGGACTAGCCAAAGTAAGGCTTACCCGACATGGGTACATGGCTAGTACTAATAAAAACTCCATGACGCGACGACCAACAACGTACGGTCCTTAACTGATAAGGCGGAAACAATACATTGGGACTCCTCTCCCAATGCAAGTTAGCAGTGGTCAAACCACCCGCCCGATCTCACAAGTTCATTCTCATATTTCAATATTTATTAAGGATGCCGTCATGGCCAAGTAAACATTCATTTTAAAGCTTAACTTCTAAGCATAGCGAAGCATACTATGCATTTTTAGTAAAGCAGGTATCAAGGGTGATATCGTAATAATCAAGGATGATAATGCAGCAATTGGGTTATCACTCAACTCCTAAATAATTAATGCAATAAACCATAATATAAATAATAAATATTTGTAAAACTCAAGGTAGGGTTTAAATGCACCGGGCTTGCCTTGCTCTGACGAGACAAAAGACTCGGACTCATAGACTCCGACTTCTGGTCCGGAACCCACCGACGATAGCTCTTCTCCGGAAGCTTGCTCGGTGACTTCGACTTCTTCGAAAGCAGAAACTACATGAGTACATAACATGCTTTAACATGATGCTTGATGATAAACATGATGCTTGATGATAACATGCCACGAGTTACGACTTGAGTACAACTTTCCTTCGCGGTACAATCACAAACAGAAAACCTACTAACTAGTAGCGACAATTCTAGCGATACCAGCTTTTATCACTAAGTAAGTTATTAACGAGCTCAAACATGAAATTAAGGTGCCAAAGATCACCAAAGAGTAGTGACCTAAGGACATCACTCAATCAAAAGGGCACACAACACTTAAAGTTCTCAAATTAACATTTATTTACTATTTAAATAATTAGGGCATAATTAATAGTTGATCATACTTTATCTAAACAAGCTCAAACTTTTTCTATGGATTAAGAATGATTTATAACAGTGTCATAATAAATTTCATAATTTTTGGATTAATAAATTAATTATTAAAATTCCTGGAAGTTGCATTTAATCTTTATAGGAACTAATTAATTCTACTGCACAAAGTACTCAAATTTAGGGTTTAACATTTTTCCTAAATAATTTATAAATTGAGAAGCTTACACAAAAATTTTCATGAATTTTGGAACTCTACACAATTTTTAATGAAATAAACAAATAATAGCACTATTCATTTATTTGAAAAAGAAAAAGAAAAACAAAACCAAACCGGGCTGATCCTTTTCTCTCCCTCCGGTCCGGCCCACAGAACGGCCCGCTCGCGCGCGCGCTCGCCCGCGCTCGCGGCTGCCTCTCCCTCTCTCTCACTGACAGCGTGGCCCCTCATGTCATCTTCCTCCTTCCGCCCTCTCGCTCTCTCCCGCGTGCCCGCTCGCTCTCCCACGGTGGCCGGCCGATGACCGGAGATTCGGTCAACAATTAAACCCTACCAGCACCATCTACATCTCCCCGCGATTCCGTTTTGCTAAGCAGCGCCATGGTTCGAGCCCTAGCGACCCACGAGCGACGGCGATGGCGGCACGGTGGACACGGGAGCAGCACGCCGGCGCACACAAAGCGGTAGAGACTAAATTGAAGGGTCGGGGAGCATTAGTGGCTCACCGCGGTTGCAGTGGAGCTCTCGGTGGCGACGGGGAGTGGCTGGAGTGGCCTGGCCACGGGAAGGCGAGGATGGCGGTCCGTCGCCGGAGGCGAGCACGGGAACAGGCGGTGCGGGAGCTCGGGTGCGAAAACGATGAACACAAGCGGTCCACAAGATGCGCGAGGCCGAGGCGGAGCTAAGGGTGCGGTTGGCATGGCCAGAGATGGCTCGACGGCGGCAGCGGCGAGCGGCGGAGCTGCGGTGGCGGCGGTGGCGAAAATGGAAAACGTCACTGTGAACTCATGTATTTATAGAAGGCGGTCGCGACTACAGAGCTGGACTGCTCGCGTCATCGCGCTGGCGATCCTGGGCGCACCTGGAAGCTGACCGAAGCCGTCCGGCGTCTCGCCGGCGCCCATGCCGGATGGTAGCCGACGGTGATTGGTGCGGCACTGTAGCTCCCCTCCCCAAACTCTGAATTTTCAAACTGTTTTCTCAAATTACTTTCAAATTCATGTAATAACTTTAAAAACTTCCAATCTATGAAATCTTCAGAATTTAAAGCTCTACAAGTTTTGTATTGAACACTTTTTCAAATTCTAATTGGATTTTAAAATTTGAGTTTAAATTCAAAAGGGGACACATTTTTGGGATTTGGTAATTTAGAAATTACTTTTGATTTCATATTGAAACTTCAAAATCTCCAAACACCAAAGTTGTACATCTTGACAAGACCTACAACTTTGCTGTTCAAAACATTTTCAAATTCTGCCTCCATTTTGAAATCTTAATTTGGGGACAAAAACGAGTTAAATCTAAAATTTGTTTATTTTCAAAATTGCTCCACATTTTACACTAAAACTTTGAAAACTCAAAACATCAAAGTTGTAGCCCTTGAAAAGTTCTACAAACTTGGTTCTGAACTTTTTCCCAAATTTTGCTTAGATTTTGAATTATTTCAAAAGGGGTAAAATAGGGTTTTGAAATTTAGGGTTTTCAGAGGAATTTTCAATTGGAATTTGTTTCTACTTTGATTAGTGATTACTTAGTGATAAAATCATCATCCAAGGGCATCATTTGACCAACATGACATGGTTGACCAAATGCCACTCTTGGTTGACCAATTTAGCTTTTGAAATTCTTTTACATTTTCCCTAAATTTGAATTTAAATTTGAATCGGAAAACTCGTGACAAGTTTTGGGACTCCAACTCAAATTCAAACTTGGAGCTTCATTTTAGGTGTTGTACTTAAGCTCATACCCTACATTTGACACTAGTGTGTAACACAGTCACACACCTCAAATTACGCAAGGCATGGACTAAGTATTTGCAGTGGCATTCGAAATTAGGGTTTTTGGGTTCGGAGCACACCACGGAGAAGCACATCCAATCTATATAAGTAAACTTGTTTTAGTTGATGCATAACAAGGTTGACCTAATCATGGATGCTTTGTGGTGCATTATGATGACATGGCAGATTAATTAGCACTATAACACCCGGGGTGTTACAGCCCTTCCCCCTTAAAGAAATCTCGTCCCGAGATTTAAAGCCTTGAGTTAAGTAATGGAAAAGGAAACATGTCAAGCAAACACGTCCAAGACTTGTCTACAAAACAGGTAGGGGTTTTCTACATTACAAAGATTTTAAAAGGATAGGTTACAGTTTAAAGAAGAAATTGCAACCTAGATAGAAGCAAAGAACTCGGGGAAATTCTCCAACAGGTAATCTTTCGATTCCCATGTGGCTTCTTCTTCTGAATGTTGATCCCATTGTATCTTGTAGCATTTGATTGTTCTACTTTGGGTAACACGATCCTTTCGATCCAAAACTCGGATAGGATATTTAGAATATGTCAAATTAGGCTCGAGTTCAACCCCCTCCACATCAACAACTTGATCAGGCACTTGCAGACACTTCTTCATTTGTGATACATGAAATACATTGTGCACGGCTGACAGTTGTTCAGGCAACTTTAATCTATATGCCACCTTCCCACATTTTCCAATGATTTGGAATGGTCCAATATAACGGGGTGCAAGCTTGCCTTTGACTCCAAATCTAGTAACTCCTTTCATGGGTGACACTTTCAGATAAACATAATCACCCACTTTAAACATCAAAGGTCTACGCCTTTTGTCAGCATAGCTCTTCTATCGAGACTGAGCAACTTTTAAACTCTTCTGTATCTGCCTGACCTTTTCTTCCGTTTTCTTCACCAGATCAACTCCATAAAACCATCTTTCTCCTGGTTCTGACCAGTTCAACGGAGTTCTGCATCTACGGCCATACAATGCTTCAAACGGTGCCATTTTGATACTCTCTTGATAACTATTATTGTATGAGAATTCTGCTAACGGTAAACATTCATCCCATTGACCTTGATAGGTGAGAGCACAAGATCTTAACATATCTTCCAAAATTTGATTTACTCTTTCAGTCTGTCCCCCAGTTTGTGGATGATAGGTTGTGCTGTAAAGAAGTTTAGTACCTAGTGACTTTTGAAACTGTTTCTAAAATTGCGAAACAAACTGAGTACCCCTGTCAGTAACAATTGTTTTGGGTATTCCATGCAAACTCATAATCCGAGCAACATATATTTTTGCATATCTAGATGCTCTATAGTCAACCTTCACAGGTACAAAGCGAGTTGACTTAGTCAAACAGTCTACAATGACCCAAATTGAATCAAAGCCTCTTGAGGTCTTGGGTAAACCAGTAATGAAATCCATACTAATATCTTCCCACTTCCAAGATGGAATGGTCAAGGGTTGTAACATTCCTTTCGGCTTCAAATGTTCAACTTTCACTCTGCGACAAGTATCACATCTGGTATCATACTTAGCAATTTCAATTTTCATTTTTGTCCACCAGAATCTCTGTTTCAAATCTTGATACATCTTATTACTCCCTGGATGAATAGAAAACCTTGTACTATGTGCTTCATCAAGAATAAGCTGACGTAACTCTAGAACCTTTGGGACCACTAGCCGGTTCTTGAACCACAACATATCTGTATCATTAATACTAAAATCTGTTTGTTGACCTGTTCTAACTTTTTCTTTGATGTGAGCTATTCTGGAATTATTTCTCTAAGTAGACACAATCTGATCTTTGATTGTTGATTCTACTGTGACATTAGTTAACTGACCTTGTTGAACTATTTCAATATTCAACTTTTCCAATTCATAACATAAACTGTAATTCATTGGCTTCACAGTCATACAATTGCAATGATTCTTTCTACTGAGTGCATCGGCAACAACATTTGTTTTTCCAGGGTGATAGTGTACTTCTAAATCATAATCTTTTATTAACTCAAGCCACCTTCTTTGCCTCATATTCAATTCTGACTGAGTAAAGATATACTTCAAGCTTTTGTGATCTGTATACATGTGGCAAGTATTACCTAACAAGTAATGATGCCAAATTTTCAATGCATGAACCACAGCTGCTAGTTCAAGATCATGTGTCGGATAATGTTCTTCATGGAGCTTCAACTGTCTCAAGGCATAAGCAATGACTCTGCCTTCTTGCATCAATACACAACCAAGGTCAATGCCCGAGGCATCACAGTAAACATCAAATGGCTTTTCTATATCTAGCTGTGCCAAGACTAGAGCAGTTGTCAATGACTTCTTTAGAATTCTAAAACCTTTCTCACATTCTGGAGACCATATGAACTTAGTTTGATTCTTCAACAACTCCGTGATTGGCTTGGCTACCTTTGAAAAGTAAGGTATGAATCGACGGTAATAACCCGCCATTCCTAGAAAACTTCGGACTTCATGAACTGAAATTGGTGGTTTTCAATTCAGAATATCTTTCACCTTGCCAGGATCTACTGCTACTCCTTCGGCTGACAATACATGTCCTAAGAATTACACTTCTCTTAACCAAAACTCACATTTACTGAACTTGGCATACAGTTGATGATCTCTCAGATGAGTCAGAACTACTCTGAGATGCTCAACATGCTCTTCTTCACTTTTGGAGTATACCAGAATATCATCAATAAACACAACTACAAACTTGTCAAGTTCCGACATGAAAACTGAGTTCATTAGATACATGAAATGTGCCGGTGCATTGGTGAGACCAAAAGACATAACTAGGTACTCATACAGTCCATATCTGGTGGTGAATGCAGTCTTTGGGATATCTTCAGGTCGAATCTTGATTTGATGGTACCCTGATCGAAGATCGATCTTTGAAAATACCTTTGCCCCCGCAAGCTGATCAAAGAGTAGATCAATGCGAGGCAACGGATATTTGTTCTTAATGGTTACTTTATTCAGCGGTCGATAGTCAACACACATCCTTAAAGTCTGATCTTTCTTCTTAACAAAAAAGGTCGGACATCCCCATGGTGAGGAACTGGGTCTGATAAAACCTTTGTCATGCAACTCTTGCAATTGATCCTTAAGTTCAGCCAATTCATTGGGTGGCATTCTATAAGCTCTCCGGGATATTGGGGCAGTACCCGGTTTTAACTCAATCACAAACTCTATATCTCTGTCCGGTGGCAGATCTGGTAGATCATCTGGAAACACATCTGAAAATTCACAGACTATCGGTATATCACAAATCTCCTGTACTAAAGTTGCACATATCCTTTCAACTATTCTCTTGGGAATAGGAAGTTGGATAAGAAGATGAGATTTATTATCTGGCAAGTTCAGCCTTATAGTCATGTGCAGTGCATCTATAATGGCTCCTCTTTGGTACATCCAATTCATACCCAGGATTACATCTATATCATGTTTATGTAATATTATCATTGAGGTAGGGAATATATGCCCACCTAACCTATAGGTACGTCACGTACCATCTCCTTAGTACACAGTCGTCCCCCGGGCAACTGGATAAAGAAATCTTCTTGGGTTCCCACAATTGGAATGTCATGCTTAACAACAAAGGTGTGATTTATGAATGTATGCGATGCACCTGAATCAAATAACAGTACTGCTGGATGATTAGCAACAGGGAACATACCCATCATAACAGGTTCTCCCTATGGAATTGCACTTGCTTGAGTGTAAAATACACGTCCGGTCTTCTTCTTCTTACCCTTACCCTTCTGAACATTCAGATTGTTATTCTTGCTTTGAGGTTGTTGCGGTTGCGGTACGAGAGCTCTGAGATAGTTGGGATTGTACTGCCTTGGATACGAGCAGTCCTTGGAAAAGTGACCTGGCTTTCCACAATTGTAGCAGGGAAAGTTATGGGTTACTGGAGTCTGGTTTTGAATACTAGGGGCATTCGGCTGTTGTGTAAATTGCGGGGTTGCGGCAGGACGAAAAAACGTCTGCGGCCGAGCTTGGTATTGCTGTGGATGATAAGTTGGGCAGAAATGGTTCTGAGGGTGGTAAATAAACTTCTGGCGCTTCTTAATGCCGCCAGACGGGCTAGAAAACACTTGCTTCTTTTTCTTCGACTCTTTGTGTAGTCGGGACTTTTCTTCTGACGCAATAGCCACATTGACTATCTCATGGTACGTGGCATTATAGCAGGTGACCAATGCTTCCTAGATTCTTGTACTCAAACCTCTCATGAAACAACTCTTCTTCTTCGCATCGGTGTTCACATATTCAGCTGCATACTAGGACAAATGATTGAATTTGCCCACATACTATAGAACTGTCTGGTTCCCTTGCTTCAGCGAGAGAAACTCTTCTAACTTCATGGCCATGACTCCATCTGGAATGTAATGGGCTCTAAAAGCATCCCGAAACTCTTGCCAAGTAACACGGTGGCCAGTAGGCTGTGCGGCGACCAGATTCGCCCACCACGCCCCTGCGGCACCTCTAAGTTGCTGTGCTGCAAACATGGGTTTCTGGTACTCCGTGCACTATAGAAGGTCAAACTTTTGCTCCATGGTGCGGAGCCAGTCATCCGCCTCTAGCAGCTCATCTGCCTTTGAAAACACCGATGGACAGGTATCGGTGAAATCCACATAAGTGGTTTCCCCTCCATTATTACGGCCTCGATGACCTTGATTTCCATTCTGATTCTGATTCTGAGCCAACAGAGTAGTGGCATTAACCAGTGCGGCAATAGCTTCTGCCAAGGTAGGTGGGAACGGTGGGGGATTCGGAGCATTGTCCCCATCCTGGGAAGTTCCAGTACCGTCCATCTATTGTACACAAACCATGTTTATTTACATCGCTTTATTGAATTAAAAAATAGTTAGTACAATACTAGTACACACATCAAACTTATCTTACATTATTTTCATTACAAACTTGCTCGCAAGCAAGAAACTACCCACTAAGGTTCTTAGAAAAGTAGGAAAGGCTACTATATTACATAACCATCTATGTTGACACTTCACTCCTCATCATCATCGCTGATCACGATCACTTCCTCCTCATTCTCTGGAGCACTTGCACCAGTGACATGACTTGCATCATCCCCACTTTCCATCATGGGTTCATTTTCTTCCGGATCTTCTTCCTCATTGTCCTCTCCACCAGGAACAACCACGGCACCGACATCATCTTCTACTGCCTGGGGTTGATGATTGGGATTCATCAGATCATGTAGCCTATGGACTTCCTCATGTAGAATGGTGTTGTACTGCTCCAGGTGTGTCACATAAAGCTCCAACTCACGAACACGAGCCCTGGCTTCTGTCTCCTTTTCTAGAGACTCGTTCTAAAACTGCTTCCAAAAATGCATGTTGCGCTTCAGTCACTCTACCTCTGATGTAAGCCTTGCAACCTCTGATTCCGAATCCAGGTTCGGATTGCGGCTACTGCTTGCTCCATCACCTCTGACGGCCAACTGATGACGCGGCACTCCTTGCGGTCCACTTTTTTTGCGAGGAGTCGTCTTCACACGTGCCATCCTAAAGCAAGACAGAATTAGAACGATAAGAACAGATAGGAGGGATCTGAAGGTTAGCATGAATAGGATTGAACCTTACTTAACCCAAACCACTTTAAAAGGGAAGGTAACTTAAATAGGTTAATTAAACATGATGCATGCAGCGTACTTACGATCTAACAGAAAAGATTAAGTAACACATGCAAAATTTATAACATAGGGCACTATAGCATGATACTTCACTACGAAGCTTTCAAATATGAGCTAAGGAAACTATAGAATAGATTAAGATAAGCAAAAGCAATTTGGACCAAAGTATCCATATTAAGTTTGTTCGACCCAAATCATTTTGAAGTTTTGCAAAGTAATACTACAATAACTCGAGTGATTATGCTCTGGTACCAGCTGTCACAGAACCTCCTAATTATGATGGCCCACAAGTACCCGTCATTGCCATAATGACCTCTGACGGCCGTACTTATGTTCACCATAACTTAAAAGGCCTGCTTTTCTCCGAACAGGATCCAATCACAAGAGTATTGCAATATTACAACAGTTTATTCAAAATATTCAACAGAGTAAAGTAGCGGAAGTCTTATAATAACTTAGGTTTACAAACCAGTTTTCAAACCTCAAACCTTATGTAACATTATTACAAACCAGTAGTAGAGAAGTATCGGTAGTAACTTTATTACATCACACAAGCGAGATGCCTTGCCCAAAGGCCACACAGTCTACTCGTCGTCACTTTCTTCAACCACGACGGTCATGCAACAAGGCTCGAAGCAAACTTGTTCATGAACCGCACCTGCAACAAGGGGTTCAACAAACACTGAGTACGAGAGTACTCAACAAGACTTACCCGACTAAGACAAAGACTCCAAGGGCATGCTAGCTTTAGGGAATCAAGGTACGGGTATTCAAGAATCAAAATTTCTTTTGCAGAAAAGCTTACTAACGTAAGTCCTTACCTTCAACATTTTACTTTTACCATTGATGGTTTATTAACCAAATCTAGGTGATCCTAATCTAGATCAAAGTAATTATCATCAAAACATTTCTCATTCTTTTTTTCAATTCTAGTTCTTAACTATGATGTTGGTGCAAGGCCAAGACTCCTTTCTCGTGGAGCAACGACGATTCGAACCGCTTCATTTACCCAGCTGGGGATTCCTAACCACACGATATATGTAGAACCGAATCTTGCATATATCAACGCTTACCCGAGTAACCCAAAACCAGAACGTGTCTATCGCCACCCGAGAGCACAGTACTCCTCGAACCCGGCCTAATTCTAGCCCCGAGGGTACACACTACTCTCGTCATCTCTCCACTCCCAGTGCGAGGTTAGACGTTCTCATAATGGACTAGCCAAAGTAAGGCTTACCCGACATGGGTACATGGCTAGTACTAATAAAAACTCCATGACGTGAGGGCCAACAACGTACGGTCCTTAACTGATAAGGCGGAAACAATACATTGGGACTCCTCTCCTAATGCAAGTTAGCAGTGGTCAAACCACCCGCCCGATCTCACAAGTTCATTCTCATATTTTAATATTCATTAAGGATGCTGTCATGGCCGAGTAAACATTCATTTTAAAGCTTAACTTCTAAGCATAGCGAAGCATACTACGCATTTTTAGTAAAGCAGGTATCAAGGGTGATATCGTAATAATCAAGGATGATAATGCAGCAATTGGGTTATCACTCAACTCCTAATTACTTAATGCAATAAACCATAATATAAATAATAAATATTTGTAAAACTCAAGGTAGGGTTTAAATGCACCGGGCTTGCCTTGCTCTGACGAGACAAAAGACTCGGACTCACAGACTCCGACTTCTGGTCCGGAACCCACCGACGATAGCTCTTCTTCGGAAGCTTGCTCGGCGACTTCGACTTCTTCAAAAGCAGAAACTACACGAGTACATAACATGCTTTAACATGATGCTTGATGATAAACATGATGCTTGATGATAACATGCCACAAGTTATGACTTGAGTACAACTTTCCTTCGCGGTACAGTCGCAAACAGAAAACCTACTAACTAGTAGCGACAACTCTAGCGATACCAGCTTTTATCACTAAGTAAGTTATTAACAAGCTAAAACACGAAATTAAGGTGCCAAAGATCACCAAAGAGTAGTGACCTAAGGACATCACTCAATCAAAATGGCACACAACACTTAAAGTTCTCAAATTAACATTTATTTACTATTTAAATAATTAGGGCATAATTAATAGTTGATCATACTTTATCTAAACAAGCTCAAACTTTTTCTATGGATTAAGAATGATTTATAACAGTGTCCTAATAAATTTCATAATTTTTGGATTAATAAATTAATTATTAAAATTCCTGGAAGTTGCATTTAATCTTTATTAGAACTAATTAATTGTACTGCACAAAGTACTCAAATTTAGGGTTTAATATTTTTCCTAAATAATTTATACATTGAGAAGCTTACACAAAAATTTTCATGAATTTTGGAACTCTACATGATTTTTAATGAAATAAACAAATAATAGCACTATTCATTTATTTGAAAAAGAAAAAGAAAAAGAAAAACAAAACCAAACCGGGCTGATCCTTTTCTCTCCCTCCGGTCCGGCCCACAGAACGGCCCGCTCGCGCGCGCACTCGCTCGCGCTCTCGCTGGCCCAGCAGCGCGGCCCAGCAGGCGGCCTGCTTCGCGCCCGCGCGCGCGGCTGCCTCTCCCTCTCTCTCACTGACAGCGTGGCCCCTCATGTCATCTTCCTCCTCCCGCCCTCTCGCTCTCTCCCGCGTGCCTGCTCGCTCTCCCACGGTGGTCGGCCGATGACCGGAGATTCGGTCGACAATTAAACCCTACCAGCACCATCTACATCTCCCCGCGATTCCGTTTTGCTAAGCAGCGCCATGGTTCGAGCCCTAGCGACCCGCGAGCGACGGCGATGGCGGCACGGTGGACACGGGAGCAGCACGCCGGCGCACACAAAGCGGTAGAGACCAAATTGAAGGGTCGGGGAGCATCAGTGGCTCACCGCGGTTGCAGTGGAGCTCTCGGTGGCGACGGGGAGCGGCTAGAGTGGCCTGGCCACGGGAAGGCGAGGATGGCGGTCGGTCGCCGGAGGCGAGCACGGGAACAGGCGGTGCGGGAGCTCGGGTGCGAAAACGGTGAACGCAAGCGGTCCACAAGATGCGTGAGGCCGAGGCGGAGCTAAGAGTGCGGTTGGCGTGGTCGGAGATGGCTCGACGGCGGCAGCGGCGAGCGGTGGAGCTGCGGTGGCGGCGGTGGCGAAAATGGAAAGCGTCACTGTGAACTCATGTATTTATAGAAGGCGGTCGCGACTATAGAGCTGGACTGCTCGCGTCATCGCGCTGGCGATCCTGGGCGCGCCTGGAAGCTGGCCGAAGACGTCCGGCGTCTCGCCGGCGCCCATGCCGGCCGATGGCCGACGGTGATTGGTGCGGCACTGTAGCTCCCCTCCCCAAACTCTGAATTTTCAAACTGTTTTCTTAAATTACTTTCAAATTCATGTAACAACTTGAAAAACTTCCAATGTATGAAATATTTAGAATTTCAAGCTCTACAAGTTTTGTATTGAACACTTTTTCAAATTCTAACTGGATTTTGAAATTTGAGTTTAAATTCAAAAGGGGACACATTTTTGGGATTTGGTAATTTAAAAATTACTTTTGATTTCATATTGAAACTTCAAAATCTCCATACACCAAAGTTGTACATCTTGACAAGACCTACAACTTTACTGTTCAAAATATTTTCAAAATATGCCTCCATTTTGAAATCTTAGATTGGGGATAAAAATGAGTTAAATCTGAAATTTGTTTATTTTCAAAATTGCTCCACATTTTACACTAAAACTTTGAAAACTCAAAACACCAAAGTTGTAGCCCTTGAAAAGTTCTACAAACTTGGTTTTGAACTTTTTCCCAAATTTTGCTTAGATTTTGAATTATTTCAAAAGGGGTAAAATAAGGTTTTGAAATTTAGGGTTTTCGGAGGAATTTTCAATTGGAATTTGTTTCTACTTTGATTAGTGATTACTTAGTGATCAAATCATCATCCAAGGGCATCATTTGACCAACATGACATGGTTGACCAAATACCACTCTTGGTTGACCAATTTAGCTTTTGAAATTCTTTTACATTTTTCCCAAATTTGAATTTAAATTCGAATCGGAAAACTCGTGACAAGTTTTGGGACTCCAACTCAAATTCAAACTTGGAGCTTCATTTTAGGTGTTGTACTTAAGCTCATACCCTACATTTGACACTAGTGTGTAACACAGTCACACACCTCAAATTACGTAGGGCATGGACTAAGTATTTGCGGTGGCATTCGAAATTAGGGTTTTTGGGTTCGGAGCACACCACGGAGAAGCACATCCAATCTATATAAGTAAACTTGTTTTAGTTGATGCATAACAAGGTTGACATAATCATGGATGCTTTGCGGTGCATTATGATGACATAGCAGATTAATTAGCACTATAACACCTGGGGTGTTACAGGATGCCACAGTGCCAGCATCCGATCGATTCCAGTAAGCACCCAACCGCGACCGGACGCGTCCGGACAATCGTGACCAGACGCGCTACCGCGTCCGATCGACCCTTCACGTTTCCTGTCCCTCTAGCGCCTGACCGGACGCGATGGTCCCGCGAGTGACCGGACGCGCTGGTGCAAAACCCTAGCGACCCACGCCTGACTGCCGCTGCCACTGACCGGACGCGTCTGGTCATACCGAGACCGCATCTAGTTCAGCGTCCAGTCACCCGTGTGACTCCCGTTCGCCTCCGTTTCTATCCACGATGACTTAGAGAAAATCTCCGCCTCCAGCATAGTGGAAAATAGGCGTTTCACTTCCACAAAAAGCGCTGAATCCTCATCTAGTGGCACTTAAGTGATCAATAGCACCGAAAATTCCTATCTTTATAGTACGGCTATCGATCCTAAGTGTGATCACACCCTCTATGGTGTCTTGATCACCAAAAGCAAATCCTATCTATACATTTGCCTTGAGCTCCATAGGATTGCACTCCATCTCCTCTTCTTCTCCAAGCATGGCACCAAGTCATCATGATCAACATGCATCTTGCCATAACTTAAGAGTGTACCAATCACCTTTTGCTATCAACACTCAAGCACATGTGATTAGTACTTATGTTTTATCAATTAGCCAAAACCAAACTAGGGACTTTCACCCCTCCATAGATAGTTCTTTCTAAAATGTAAACTGGAGACCATAAGGCAACCGGTATGATTGGAATATGCCTCCACATCTCCACTGTTATATCGTTTGTTTCTGTTTGCTATGGTAAGTCGAGAGTGAATTATGAATTGAAGAGAATTTTAAGAGAGATATAATCTATATGCACCAACCATTATGAGATAAAAATATTTAGAGCGTTTTAAATAGTTCAGTTATTGAAGAAAAGTTAGCGTTCTTATATATTCACATGTGCCTTCCAACATTCCATAGCTGCTCTCCGCTTGTAGTGTTCATTGCTACATCTCACGGCCTAATGGCAGATTAGTAATTTCTCTACCACACAAAAATAAGCTATATTTTGTTATGTTAGTTTCATCTTTTCTTTATTATTTTTAAACCCTTTTTTTGTTGTTGCGAACATTTCAGGTGCCCCTCGGCCAGTAATGACGTACGTTTGAATTTCTTGTTGAAATCCACGAATTGTGCATTTGGCATATTAGTTCCTGTCATTGTAAATTTAATGAACTCATTCGTAGTGTTGGCGAAGAATTCATTGCACATCGCTTACTTAACTCATTATGCCTTCCCCTAGCACGGTGCTGCCAAACCCACCCAACAAGGAGGAGTATGTGAAAGATGTACCACCACTCAGACACAACGTTGCACTGATGTTGTAGTTTAGCGCTACAATCAATTACTGGCATGTGAGCTTGTGTGTATCACCGGTCTTCTAAGTATAGTTCTGTCAAAACTAAAATATTGCATGGTGGTAGCATCGGTACTTAGGATTGTGTTTGTTGCATGTTATAAGTATCTAGTTAATGAATGCATGCATTAGCTAAATGTTTTACTAATATAACTGTTATGTGGATCATGGGCTATATGACCTCTACATATAAATTTCTCTTCTAAATTATCTGCTTTGAATTTTTGGTTCAAAATGGTCATCTAAGCAGACAATGGGATGAGATCATTTCGGTTGTTGGAACTAGAGTTCCAAACAGACTAGGGGGGTAAGAGCAACGAAATGACATACAACGAACTTATCATTCTTGATCATGGTTGCATGCGTGCATTAAACATTTTGTAGACAAACAAATATATGAGTTTAGCAGTCTACGCGCGAGTTCTCAAGAACTCGCCGCGATAAGACCACGTATGTGGGTGGTACATGCCCTTAGCATGCTATAGCAGTAACAATATAGCCTAACTAATTAATGACATAGGTATCATAATCATAACTGCTAACGATTAGTCATCGACAATAGCAATACTTACATTGTGTCTCTAGGTGGTTTATATATCTGAACACAGGCTTAGTGGTAGTCATGTGGCGGTAGAAAGCGGCAAACTGGAGCTTCAAAGCACGAAACTCAACCTTGTCCTCCTCCGTGTACTCCTCGTGTCACAGAGACCCTCATCCGCTTCCTCCTCCAGACAGAATGTTTATAATAGAAATGGTTTGCTTTTCCACATCAAAACCATAGCTTCCTGTAACATCATCCGCTTCGACCTCTCCTCCATCTCCCCCACTCCCTTGACCCTTTTCCACCACCTTCATGTCCACACGATATTTATGTTTGTAGTTTTAATGGTTTGACTACAAAAGTTTGTTCCAACTCCTAAACGATTTTTTTTATGACTGCAGATAGTACAGAGAGATAGATACTATGTGCAAACTTTGCTGTTCTTAGTCTCTGCTTGCACTTCATTCAAACAAATTCATGTTTGTAGTTCTTGTTTTTCAAATTACGGCAATATTATCTTTGAAAAAAATATACTGCAATAGTCCTTTCTTATACACTTCGGCTTCTTCATCAGGCACCTTCCATTTTCTTGTTCCCAAACAAGGCCATAATGCTTCTTGCTGAGACTCTCAATGCTGGATATTTACATTTCATTGTACAGCATTTTCACGCTCCAAAAAAATGGCAAACAAACAGCCTATAAATCCAATACCGCACCTAAAATGAATAGTAATAAAACTATAAAACTATGAGAATTCCAATTCGAATTCCAAAACCTGAACCTATTCCTGCAATATACACAAGCCTTTCCTGCAATTTACTTGATCCTGATGGCTCCCGCTGCTGGAGTCCCCTTGCCGGGCATCCATGGGAACGGCCAGCCAGACCCTTTCCCCACTGATCTCTTCAGCGCACCAACGTCTTCCTCGTCCGAGTCATCGACGTCGTAGTCATCGTCGTCGTTGTCGATGCAAACGCCTTTCCCTTTCGTGTCGTGCTGTCTCACGTCAGGCGTCGTCCGCTCGCTGAAGCTCTCGTACAGGTCAGGGGAGTGGCGCAGCAGCTCGCTAGCTGACCCGTACCCCATCAGCCGGTGCAGCCGCCCCACGGCTTTCGTCCCGTCGAGGGTGTCGAACGACGTGTTCCTCGAGACGGGCAGCCGCTGCTCGTCCTCCGTCGAGTAGCTGCTGAGACCGAAGGCATCGATGAACGGCGCGAACGGGTCGGATCGTTCGTCGCCTTTGCCGCCGTGCAGCTCGGAGCCATCTGTGCTGCACCGGTCGACGGAGTCCTGGTAGGCCTTCTTCCTGGCCGGGTCCCTGTAGGAGTAGGAGAGGACGGTGGAGCAGGAGCCGCACCGCAGCTTGCGCACTGTCCTGGTCGAGACGGCGAAGTCGGCGGGCACCTGCACCAGCTTGAAGCAGCTGGAGCAGACGATGAACGGCGCGCCCATCAGCACCGGCCGGCAGTGGTTGCGGGGCGGCAGGCGCCGCTTGGGCTCCTTGCCTGCCGGCGGCTTCCGCGGCGCGGACGGCTCCTGCGCTCTGGGCCTGCAGCAGTATCCTCGGCAGCTGCTACACTCCGGTTTGCCGTGGTGGCGGCAGCAGCCGTGCTGGCACGGCCTCGGCTCCACGTTATGGCAGCACGGGTGTGCTCTGCACTGGCGGTAGCGCCGTGACGGCAAGCCACGGGGAGGAGCAGCGGCTTGACGGGGCTTCACCGCACGGGCTGCGCTGCCATGGTGACCACGGTGACCGTCGGTAGCAGCGGCGGCGTGACGAGCTCTGGCAGGGAAGCCCGAGGCCGCCGCCGCCGCGCGAGACACGTAGCCTTCTTGCTTGGGAAGACGAGGAGGGCGCGCGCGTGGAGGGTTGAGCTCTGGGGACTTGCTGAAAAGCTCAGAGAGGTCCCCTTTCAGCTCATCCACCTTCTTCAGAATCTTCTTCCGCAAGGGCCCCAGATGTTCTTCTTGAAGCTCATGGCGAGATGGACTCGGCGCCTTTTCGCCGGCATCATCCCGTGCAGGTTGAGCAGCTGCGGGTTGAGCCGATGATTTCGGTGCAAGTTCTTGGCGATGCTCGTGGTGGTACTGCGGCTGCACTGCAGCTTCACCAGAATGTTTCTTTCTCGCAGCATCGGTTGATTCGGCCTGGCGTTTCATCCCCTTCTCTGTGTCATCCTGAAATTCAGTTGAAACATCTTTGTTTCCTCCGGAGAAGCGGGCAGCACCGACGCCGGGCTCTGCACCACCGGCATCACTTGGTCCGCAGCCTTCAGAGTCGTCACGGCCTTCCTGACTGGCCGCGCTCTGTTCGCGCTCCCTCTTCTCGATCAGTGTCACTTTCTCAGAGACACGGTTCCTCGCCGGCACGGGACCACCGGACTCACCCCGGCTCGTCGTGTCCGCGCCCTGGCGCTCGCTACTCGTGGCGGCACTGGCGTCAGGGGTGCTGCTGATGCTGGCAACATCGCCGGAGCCACGGCTCCTCGCGGCGAACACCACGACACCACCGGACTCGCGCCGGCTCGTCGCGTCGGTGCCCTGGCGCCTGCTGCTCGCGGTGGCGTCAGGAGTACTGCTGGTGCTCGCGACGTCACCGGACCCACGCGTCCCGGCCGACACGAGAGCAAGATCACCGGAACCATGCCGGCTGCTTGTCGCGTCGGTGGCGGCTCGGTGCCAGCTGGTCCCGACATGAGGAGGGGTCGGGGTGCCGGACCTGCTGGTGCTCCCGACATGAGGAGGGGTCGGGGTGCTGGACCTGCTGGTGCTCGCGACGTCGCTGGCGTCCAGGTGCCTGCTCTGAGGAGGCAGCCCGCTCCGCGACGGCGACGCCCTGGCCGCGTCTCCCGCGCCGCTGCTGGTGCCGGTGCGGTTCTTTGCTGCACGATCGAGCACGTAAGGGAGAATCCGTCAGAAACCAAACCAAACCAAACCAAACCAAACCAAAACCTCTGAGAGCAGAGCAAGCATCCAAATGCGAGCTCCGGAAATCGGAATGGGATTGGGACGTGAGGTTACCTCGAAGGGTAGTGCCGCATCCACCGCATTGGTACACCGGAGCGCCGGGCTCCTCAAGAACGCAGTGGCACCTCGGGCACCTCACGCGGCGAACCGCTCTGGCGTCTGAATTTTCCATGGGCCGGCAGGCCCCCAGGACATCCGGAGGACAGGACGGGAGCTAGCTAGCTGTCGACGATCGGAGAATGCTACGCTGCCTGTGGCGTCAAAAGCAAACGACAGGGAAACACCATCAGCATTCTGTTCATCAGTTCATGTATCTGTCTAAATTTGCGCCTTGTAATTGAAGAGATTAGCGGCCATTGCTTGCTAGCAGACAAATTCTGTGCCTGTATGTAACGACGTCTGGTAGGCAAAGTCTGACTTAAGTGCGAATAATGACACAGACAGAATGGTAAGCATGTACATAAAAGCGACCGCTACGTTTGAACTGTTCTTTTTTGGGTTTTCATATCATTCAGGAGGAAACGTTTGAACTGTTCTTTTTGGTAAATATACTAAGTGCACTGAAAAGTGAAAACGCTCATTTGCTGCCACTTTTTTTTTTAATTAAAAAAAATGAGGGAAGCAATAAAACAGCTGTTAGCCCACTGGCCATTTTCAGTTAGCTTGTGCTACTTAAGTAGAGGACTCCAATTTCCAGTTCCAGGAGAGAAATTGGCAAATTGCTAGTACTCCTAAGTAACTTGTGTTTGAACAGAGCAAGAACAAAACAAGGCAGAGAAAGCAGGTGTTGGACGATACAAGCTCAAGGTCCATGAGCATTCCAACCAAGTTGTTCAGATTTATGCCCTATACTGCATGCAATCCCAAGTACTGTAGGAGTACTAGCAAGAAAAAGCAGAGCAGCACGCGCGCGCAAGCGAGAGAGAAGCACATGCACGGCTGGCAGGCAAGTCAAAGAATGGGAGCAGGAACAGAACAGAGCCGGGCACTCACCTCTCCTTTCCCCTTTGTAGGTGCTGCTGCGCCCTGTCCGTCGCCAACTGCTTCTCCAACTCCAATTCTCCGGAGCGCCTCCGCTTGATACGCCTCCTCGGGCTCCAACTCCAGGTAGTTGCGCCCGCCTGCCCGGCCGAACAATTCGCGAACGGGAGACGGGATGGGCCGGGGCCGGAGGGAGGGAGGGAGCAATAGAAAAAGAAGAGGGGCGGGAACGGAGGGTGAGGTCATGGCGCGTGCTCGGCAAATATTTATACGCGGAGGAGAAAGGGGGAGGAGGGAGGGAGCCGCGGCGGGTGCGGGCGACCACTTCAACGACAACGAGTGGTAGTGGTCCACTGCCTGCGGGAAGGAGGGGGAGGGAGGAGGGCCAGGTCGCCCCGGGCCGGGACGGAGGAGAGTGGCGGGAGGGGAGACCGTGTCGCCGACGCCAGTCGCGGGTGCCACCGCGTCGTCTTGTCACCTCAGCACGTAGGATTGGAACCGTATCCCTTCTCCTTCTAGATGCCAGCGTGGTGGATGTCCCACTCCCAAGCCGAGCCGAGCCGAGCGTGTGGTGGTGACCCGTTGGACTGGAGCCATGGACTGCCTGGCGTGGCGCCTGGGCCCGCGCCCGCGACGGGAGTAGCCGAGTAGGGCTGGCGGCCGACGCGGCTGCTTTCTTCCTGACGGCTCCGGGGGCCACGCGGCCCGGGTGCGGATTGGGGAAACGCAAGGCGGCGGATTGTTTGCCGTTGTCAGGGCCCGGGCGAGGTGGGCACGGCGCGGTAGCTGGAACGGTTGTGAGGTTTCGTAGAGGCGCAGGTTTCGAAAACGAACTGGGGCCGGCACGCACGGCACACCGCGGTCCTACCAGCAAGGCGTCGTTCGTGCATGCGCTCCGCGAGGTCACGTACAAAAGGGCAGGCAGCATGAGTAGCTCGTGGTGCGTGGAGCAAGCGTGGCGTAAAGCGATTGAGGACTCCGCCGGGGCTTCCGGAAGGTGTACTCCTACGTGTACATCCATGGCGGCTCAAGCTCCGTTCACAGCCTCACAGCCATTGCGCACCCAACAATCCAAAAAAAAAATCCAGAAAAGGTACCCTTTATTTTTCTTCTGGGTCCACAAGCCCGTACTAATATGGGCAAATCAAATGTCACAGTGGACCGGTCTGACACGTACTCCTTTTTCACCTGAACCCACTCGAGAATGAAGAATGTGCATGCGCGTTGTTTTTCTTTTTCTTCTCCCTCGCGCGCCTACTACTACTACTCGTTTTGCCTGACCCAAGAAACGTGGCAGGCGAGGCGACTGCTGCCTCTAGCTACTACCGCTCGGAAGTCAGAACGGAAAAGGCCCCGGGTGACGCCGTGCCGGAGGGGATGCGCGTCATGCTGTAGTGTAAGGGCGGCGGGATCCGTCCGCGCCGCCTGGCCTCGAAACGGAAAAGGCGTTTGTCAGCCGGTAGTAGCCCGCAGTCGGTGGCGCAGCGCAGGTCAAACGCACGAGAAGAAACGACAACCAAGAGGTGATGAGTTTTTTTTTTTTTTTTTGAAGCCTCTCATCTAAGTACAGCTGTAGCATCTGTTCGAATACAAACACACACCACCACACACACGCACACCTCTCACACACACACCCTGTATACAAACAACCCTACAACTATACTTAGACACAAGGTGATGAGTTGTTACGACATCATCGTCGACGCACGTGTGGCCGCGCCCGAGCACGGACGGTGCCATGCCATCCCCAGCTGATTCCACCTGCACTGCAAGGGCAGCAGCTGCGAGTTCCACTTACAGGCTTTACAGCCAGGGCGCACCGCGGACCGCGCACCAACCCCACGGCGGCTTTTTTTTATTAGTCTTGAGCAGAATTACAATCATCATTAGCGGTAGCTCGCAATCCTGGTGGAATTATAAACCACTCTTCCACCAGGTTTTCACGAGACACCAGTATAGCACACTCATGAGCTAACCTATTCCACTTGGAGAAGAATTGGTTGAACCTCCGATCTTTGCCTTGTACAATTCTCCCAGAGACTTACCAAAACCTGGAAATTGGTCTATATAATGATTCTGCCAACACCTCTATCACGCGCATACTGCATCCCATCGCGACAAGCCATTGCTTCAGAGGTTAGAGCGTTCAGAGAATACTCATACCACCTGGCTAAACCCCCACACGGACGCCCGTCATGATCACGAAGTCCCACTCCCGTCGCTCCTGTGCGGTTTCCTTCAAAGAAGGATGCATTGACGTTGCATTTGAACCACCTAGGAGCCGGTTTTTGCCATTGCTGACGATATGATGTTATCACCCTCGAAGTCTTCGGTGGATGAGCCATTTGCCAAAGATCAAAGGTTGTATCTTTCACCCATTGTACTGCTGAGCGAACAGGCCAAGGTGCCCCACGGCGGCTTGTTTGGGAAAGCAGTTGCGCCCAAGCCTTTGCAACAACGCTGCTTCTTTCCTTTCCTTTTGACAATGACTTTATGAGTAGAAGAAATAGCTATTTTTATCTCTTGTGTCTTTCGATGTTCAGTTTTGTTCCTAAATTATTAAAATGTTGGTTTTAGTTCTTAAAAATCACTATACTTTTAATATGTCCCTAAACTATCAAAAACGACAATTTGAGACCCTCAACTTTATTTTTGTCTTAATCCCATTCCTAAACTATTATTAAGTTTTCTTTTCATGCCTTATTAACTCTAGTGTTGTTTTTCTCATCTTACATGACACACCACATTTCCTTGCCTCGTCATCAGCTCTATACCACTACTCATCCTAGCTACTTGGCACACCACCCATCATTTGATGATGCAAATCCTAGAGGCACTGCTACTCAAAGGTCTCCGCCACCCATTGTTATCATGCACCCGCCGTATCATGCGTAGCCATAGGTTGTACCTCCTTTGGTATATATCGTTGTCGTCCATGTGTGGACATCAACCGTGCACACCACCTGCGATCATCGGACCTAGCTGTGTCACACACTCACCCGTGCATATTCCAACCCCTCTGCCCTGACACCCGTGGTCCTCTCAATGGTGACTGCCCGCCTCTGCCTATGGTGATGGAGTTGACAATGTATGCCTGTGCTGACCTAAGTTTTGAAATGACTAGGTTCAGTAACGAGAATCGATAAACCTAGTAACCTTATTGAGAAGGGGTCGATTACATGTCTACTAGTTGGAGCACCTTTTAAAAGAATCACATGGGAGATGCTGCAAATTGTACTAAAAAGAAGAGATACTTAGATTCACCAATCTAAAACAGAGCTATGGAAACAAACAACAACCAAAGATAACAAAGTTAATTGGAGCATCTAAAACTACCCTTCAATTCTGCACATGTTGTTTGGTATTGTTGCAGTGCGTGGGTTGTTGCGGTTGTTAGCTCTAATTCGGGGAAGATTCTGTCTATACAAATTTCATGTCGCGTTGATTCTATCTATACAAGTTTCTATGGTTTCGAATAGAGTCAGCAACTTAGGAAGTTCATGTGCAAGTCAGACCAACAATTATATTTTCATACGTTGGGAAAACGACTAGTACGTACGTTGAGCGGTTGAAAGCGATCTTCTTACGAATCAATCAAAACTACCGTGTCCGATGCTTTGGTTATGTCACTAGGCTAGGCAAGTGTAGATAGATTAGACAAGTGGATAGGCGAACTGAGCTACCATGTCTGTCTCAGCACGCCAGAGCGCGCCAGCGCCTCTAGTTACTTTGCCAATTCGAACAACATAATAAAAAAATGGACACAAAGTGTGAGTGTGAGACACAAGGCGAGCGAGAGAGCTATGGAAGCGCGGCGTTAGCTAGCTGGGCTAGAACACGGCTGGGCTCGGCTCAGCGAGGGCTCCTCCACCGACCAAAGTGACCGGCTGACGTCCTCCCAATGTCCAGTGAAAATAGTTTTTATTAAAAAAAAATGTCCAGTGAAAACTCCGCTGGCGTTGCGAGTTGCCGTTGGTCAGCAAGGTTTCCCGCGAGTCGGAAAAAGATAACGAGCATCGAGCAGATCCAGATGGAAACAAATCGACCCTGGCGGCTGGGCAGGCCCTGGCCCACCGCTTGACACTGACCCGTGGGCCCTCCTTCGCCAACGTGCGTGGACTGGCGTGCTCCCCAACGTGCGCCATTTCGGAAGCCACACGCCCCCATCCCAGCCTTCCGCTTTCCCCTCCCTCCTTCCTCCTCGGCACTCCCCACTCCCCGCCACCAACCAACCAACCCGCGCGCGGCGCGCCCCGAAGGAGAAGAGCGGGTCGGAGGTCCGAAGTCGGAGCTGAGCGCGCCCCCATCTTCCATCAGCGAGAGGAATTCCCCCGCTCCCTCCTTCGCCTGCGCCGCATCCCGCATCTTTTTCGCGAGTGTTTCGTCACACACAGGGGTTCCCACTCGCTACCGATCCGCGGGCTCCGGAGATAACGAACGGTTCGATCTCTTGATCCTGGCATGCTCTCCCGTAGTTTTCGCTTGATCGGTTCCCTCGTTCGATTCCCCCATGCAAATCCTGCTGTCTCTATATTTTTTTTTTGGCGGATTGGTTGCTTGCGCTGTTACGATTTTGTCATTTGGATGTGGGCATGTGGTTGTGCTGGGAAGGAGAGCAGCGATTTTACCAATTGTTTGATTGCCTTGGCCTGAGCCGCCGGGCTGCCAATGGTTTGCCCATGCAGGTATCTGAACTGCGCTTAATTACGAGCTTGTTGGCAGCCAGCCGAGCCGGGATCCCGGATCCCACAGACCCACACTATGTGATTTCATTTGGTGCACACTAGTAACTGCTACAGGATAGTATGTATAGGATGATAGGATTGGAGAGTACATGCCTAGAGTATCTCTTAATGGCGTCGCTAGGATAGTCAGATTAATGAGGATTTGGTAAACCTTTAGAATATAAGCATAGCTCCTGCTTTGTTAGGAAGCAAAAAATCATGTGATTTGTTGCTTTCCATAAAAGCAGGGGGTTGTGCCTCTATTCTAAAATTTTGGAGCTAGGTTTTGGGAACTGATGGTCCTTGCTTTGCTCTAAAGCTTCATTCATTCATGGCTGTGGATGTGTCATGGTGCTCCTAGTCTAATCCCTGGTGGTCTGATCTGTCACTACTAAAACCGTCATGCCGTAGGGATTAACAATTTAATTCGGTGCCATTCAAGGGATATCGGTTTTAGCAGTGGCAGACCAGGCATTAGAGTTTATCAAGATTCTCAGCACATTGTTCATGGTTCAACTTCATTACCTATAGGTTGTTAAGGGCATGTTTGGATGACAGTCTTTTAAAGAGTCATGATATCAACAACTTGTTTTATAGAGTAGGTGCATGGCATCCCAAGTGTATTTCTAATCTATGACTCCAAAAGGCTACAGTTTTAGAAATATCTAGATTTTCTAAACTACAAGATTTGTTATTGCATTCAGCTATTTTAGAAAACCGCTGTAGTTTCCTAAAACTCCAAGAAAACTTAGTGTTCAAACAGCTCCTAAGTTGCATACTTACCCATTTGTTTGTTGATTGCTGCGCTGGAGTTTCTAATGCACTAGGCAAGCGGTGCTGATAACCCAGTGCTGTAGAACGTTGCCTACTTATGGAGATTTTACAGCATTCAGCTACATTTTTTATTCGCAACATAGCATGTTTGTTTAGCTTTTATAGCATTGTTCAGGTTTTCTCCTTTTCTTTTTTTCGTGTGGGTGTGTTTGGGAGGGGGTGTGGGGTTATCAGATATATCTGCAATGTCAATGAATGTAGGAATCCTAGTAAGGCAACTAGTTTCACGAACTTTCTAGGATTTGTAACCTGTTATTGTAGCTTTCTCTGTAAAATAATTCTTTTCAAGCTACTGTATGATAAAAGATGGTTTTTTTTTCCTGTTCCTCTTCTGGTAAAAGGCAAGGCTAACCAAATATCTACTTTGTCTTCAGCTTTGTCTGTTTCAGCTTCATGAGTTCTGGGAAAGCACTGGCATCCAACATCCCTTATTCAACAGTGAACAGCAGCATCATCTTTCTCTGCCTTTTCGCGGGATACTTGGGAATTCCTGGTGGAAGGTTCAGTGGAGGGAGCCTAATTTAGACACTGTGGTAGAAGCTTGGCCTAAGAGTTTGTAGGCTTTCAAGCTTTTGAAATGGTTTCTTCTCAGCCATCCTCTCTGACTGCAATCCTCGCACAGGGCCCCAACCTCTGCCCAGTAAAGATACTTCTCCCAATGGGCCCTCCAGATGTTGTCTCCTCAGATAACATCGAGTACGATTTCTCTGATGTTTTTGGTTCCACCCCGGTCCAAACACCAACAAACCTTGGTGGTCTTGGTCCGGACAGTCCTTCACCTACTGTTGAGTCCAATGAAGAATTTTACAGTGATCCTATTATCATCATCAACCGATCCCATTCTCTTGTTGGTCCAACATCACTTGTTAGCCGCTCCTTGCGACTTAGCAAGCTTAGTCTAGGAAAAACTGAGGGATCATCGGAACTTGTAAAGTGCCTCTCAGAAGAAAAGGAAGGGGACCAAGGGCAGCTCAGTGATGAAGAGCTTGGTAATGCTATGACGGAGGATGAGGGCGTTGGGCTTGATGACTTCGAAATCTTGAAGCTTGTTGGCCAAGGGGCATTCGGTAAAGTATTTCAGGTGAGAAAGAAAAACACCTCGGAGATATATGCAATGAAAGTTATGAGGAAGGACAAGATATTAGAAAAAAACCATTCTGAGTATATGAAAGCCGAGAGAGAGATATTGACAAAAGTCGACCACCCTTTCATAGTGCAGCTGAGGTACTCATTTCAGGTAAACTGTCTGTGTGCATACTCTCATCCTTATTCACTGTACAGAAAAAATATATTAAGTTTGGTGAAATCCTAGTACAAATTTTTTATTGTAATGCTCTAACTGTGCAGACGAAATATCGACTTTACCTTGTCCTGGACTTCATAAACGGGGGGCATCTTTTCTTTCAGCTCTACAAGCAAGGATTGTTTAGGTATCTTCCATTTTCGCTAGGTAGTTTTATTTGCCAAAAGGTAGTAACACTAGTACTGAAACTAAATTGGTTTTACATAACAAGGGAGGAGCTTGCACGAATCTATACAGCTGAAATTGTATCTGCCGTAGCGCATCTTCATGCTAATGGAATTATGCATAGGGATCTCAAGCCCGAAAACATCCTTCTGGATGCTAATGGCCATGTAAGAATCACTGACGATGGCTGTCAACCTTCCTTTTCCAGTTCCTCATTTTGCTAACATCTCGTCATTTGCCCTACCTTTCTAGGCCATGCTCACAGACTTTGGCCTTGCAAAGGAATTCTGTGAAAATACCAGATCAAACTCGATGTGCGGCACTCTTGAGTACATGGCCCCGGAAATTATTCTTGGCCGGGGGCATGATAAGGCTGCTGACTGGTGGAGCGTGGGAATCCTGCTCTTTGAAATGCTTACAGGCAAGGTGAGTTGTGAGGTTCAGAACTTCTCAACGGATGTTGCCATCTCATTTGCTTCTGTTTCTAATTATTCATACCCTTGGCAACACATTGCAGCCACCATTTGTTGGGAATAGGGACAAAGTTCAGCAGAAGATTATAAAAGATAAACTGAAGCTTCCTTCATTTTTGTCTAGTGAAGCTCATTCCCTCCTGAAAGGCGTAAGCTTTTACATCCATTTCCCTTGATCGTGTCATTCATTTAATCAGTGCACAAGCGTTAGCTTAATTTGATCTCACGTTCTCTGTCCCCTCCATTTTCCAGCTCCTGCACAAGGAACCCAACAAGCGGTTGGGCAGCGGCCCTGGAGGCAGCAATGAGATAAAGAACCACAAGTGGTTCAAGCCAATCAACTGGAGGAAGCTGGAGACCCGGCAGATCCAGCCAAGCTTTCGGCCGAACGTAACTGGGCTTACCTGCATTGCCAACTTCGACGAGTGCTGGACGAAGACGCCCGTGATGGACTCTCCGGTGACCACCCCCGCTGGCGGCGGGCACAGCCACTTCGCAGGCTTCACCTACGTCAGGCCTGCGCCGATCCTTGAGGAGGTGAACGCATCCGGCTCGAGGCTGAAGGACTAAGGATGTTTAGCGCGTTGAAAATGTGCTTAAAATTTTGATCGAGTGACATGTTATGGAACGCGACGTATGTGCAGAAGACGCTGGTTCTGTATCGTCTATTAAAACATGTAGCGTTAGCATGGAAATACCGGATATGGACAATTAGCTCTGGTTCTAGCTTTTGTACTCGAAAATATGTTCATAAGGTCAAATATGATAATGGTAAATGTTAAGGTGATGTTGGCACTGTTTGGTTGGGACTTGGGAGCTTCTCTCATCCTTTGATCGGCTTTAATCACACTATTAGCCAAGCGAAAGTCACCTCCATCCACTAAATGGAAAACGCCTGCACCCTAACATTGAACATTTAAATTTTAGACCAAAAAAAGAAAAGAAAACGCATGTACCCCAACATGGAAATCTGAAGAGGAGGTTTATTTAAATGGAAATTCACACAATTTACTCGTTAAATGGTATGCATGGTGACTTTGTTTGGTGGATTTAGAGGGAGCTAAAGAGAATGGTTTACTTGTTAATGGTATGTGCATGGTGACTTCGTTTGGTGGATTTAGAGGGGCAAATCAAAATTGGAACTAGCTCAATTCGCAGAATTACAAGCCTTTGCACAATTCGCCTCTGCTATGGATAAAACAAGTCTAAAGAGAATGTTTATTGAAAGAAATCAGGAAAAACATGCAAATTAGAAGAGGATAATTAAAAAAAAAGAAATTTCACACAATCTACTCGTTATGTATATGGTGGTTTTAGAGGAGGCTAAAAAGTAGGATTATTAAATATAAATTAAATAAATCAGATAGAATCCGTAGGAAAAAATTTAAGTGTGTGGATTGATTGTATTACATGACAGAGGAAGTAGATCTTTAGAGTGGTTTTAGAGGAGACCAAAAAGGAGGGCTATTAATTAAAGAAATTACATGACAAAGGAAGTTGATCTTTACAGCTTAGGACAAATTATTATCCTCCGAATGCGATACAAATAAAGCCCGCCTCCTTTTTTGAGAATAATAAAGCCCGTCTCCTAAGTATACGTAGCAACATTAAATGTAATATATTTATCCTAAATGGAGAGAGTAACATTTATCTAAAATAGAACACATAATATAAAAATAATTTTTATAATAAATATTGTAATGTCAGTCTATGCATTATCAACTTCTAATATTCATGATCCAACTTTTTAAAAAAAAAAATGGGACAAATCTTGATGAACTCGTGTTTGTGACCGCAGGAAGAAGTTTTAACAGACTGACAATAGCCAGCTGTCACAGGATTATGATCGCAGGGAGTCGCTTATCAGGATGCATGACAGTGACACTCAGCCATCTGCCACAGAAGATGAATCTTTTGAATACAGACAAAAGGGTATTGTTGACAGATCTTGCTCAACATTGCACAGCAGAATATGTAGTCAGCAAATAATCTAATATTGTTGAATTGGTATGGCCCCAATTCCAGCCATATATAGATAATAAAGCAAATCATAAACTGAAACTCAGCTGCATTAACATGACACTAGAAAAAAGAAATACACGGCCACAATGGTCGCAATGCAAAATTGGTTGCCAAAACAGAGCACAAGCTCAATTCTAACATCATATGGCAGCACACAGGATTAATAATGCAAAGCTTTGTTTTGTGTTCAGGCCTTCCGACGACCAACTTGCGCAACGAATCCAGCTTTGATTGGAGCAACGGACCTTGAAGATCCACACTATAGATAGCAAAAGAAATGGCTCATTAGAGTTGGAATCAAATATGAGTCTTCCATTCTGATTTCAAAGAATAGCCTCAGAACTTTGCAGATAATATCAATGTTTTACTCAAACAATGTAGGCAAATAATTCTGCAACTCATCATAGGCTACAAGAATAAACACACACAAGAATGAAGTAGCGAATTTCAGCACGGGAAATGTTTGGTTGGTAGGAGAAAACTCAAGGTTATATTCATAAGCAACAATACCTATATAAACATAAAATAAGTGATAGTGAAACTGATAGCAGATATATTATCGCACAAATTTATGACTCTATTTAAGCCTCAGTAATTGCACTTCTTATCACAGAAGACTAGTCAAACAATGTAGGCAATAAAGTTGCAATTCATCATTGGCAAAACCATATAGTGGCGTGATGGTTCTAAGCAAGTGTCAACTAGAAATCTAGAAGTGTTCACCAAGTAAAAGTAACATGGAATGGAAGTGAAATGAGAATGAAAAGGCAACGACAAGGTATAATATTTGGTCTTCCAATATGATCAATGAAAGACTCAGATTTTGCAGATGTTATCACAAACTCAAACAATGTAGGCAAATGATTCTGCAACTCATCATAGTCTAGAACACAATGGCTGGGCCAAACAAGGGCTAAGCCAATCCGCAAATGTAGGGAAAAATGAGTACTAGGAAAGTCAGCAAAAATTGTTTCACTTTGAAAGGATCTTAAATATGCACAAAAATATCTAGAGCAGCAAAATATGAGATGGTAACATTGATAGCAGATAATGCATGGAATGAATTGTGGAATTGTTTGCCTCAGAAATTGCACTTCTCATCAGACTTTCAAAATAACCCTAAACCAAGTTGCAACTCATCATTGGCAGAAAAATACACAGATGATGGGACAAATGGCATCAATTACCAATGTATAACAAAAAACAGTCATGGATAAAGTGTAAGGAAACGGGAATAACAAAATGTTCCCAGAGCCGTTGGAAATCTATCACAACAAAACTGCAGGCCCCACATCCTACATGGTTTTGCAAGATATTTCACCTGTTCACAGCGAAGGAAGAACAGACGATTTTCCTTGGACAGAATGGTATCAGGGCTCTTGCATCCATTGCAGATGACATACTCATCTGAAAATTTGAGTCACAGGGAGAGAAACAGTAAACAACCACCATATTAATTCAATCATATCAGCAGTCAGCAGGTATGTTCGTAAAAAGGAATGCCATGCCATCTGTTCACAAAGGGATACTACAACCATCAACGCAATCAAATTGGATAACTTACTGATGTATCTCCTCAGGATTGCTTCAAAGTTTTTGGGGGCAAATCTTCCTTTGATCACCAACCTTTGCTGCCCATCAAGTGACCCACTTGTTCCCATTTCAGCAAGCAAAAACATCATCACATGCTCAGGTTGCCTATGCATCCTGAAGATACAGTTAAAAGTCAGTTCATTGTAATTTTAACAACTGGAGCAGCAGAGAGCACTTAAGAAGGTGAGAGAGTATCAGTTAAAAATATGCTTCCACAGTTAGGTTGAAACTTACGTTTTACACAAATCCATAAAATTAACAAAAACTGTCTTCTTTGTTCCCTCCCTAAGAACTTGTGGTGGCCTCATAACGGTCCTACGCCTATCCCCAGCAAGATCTGGGTTGTTCTCGCGAAGAATGTTGAACACTCTGTCCAGCAGCTGCAACAGAAAAAGCTCAAGGTTAAATTTCAGAGACAAAAAGGTAACACATCGCTGTAGTGATTTGGTTCCTCCAAGGTAGTTATATATTGGAGACCAACAGCAAAAGAAGTAACCAAAATTAATAATAAAGAATGATGCATATCTGAATGCACCCAAAGAAACAGGTGTCAATAGCATGCAAGTCATAACGACAAAATGTGGTTGTAAATTGTAATGTCATAGAACATTAGAAACACGAAGATGTAAAGCTCTGGGGCAATTGTGACATATAAGCCAAGAGGCTACCAAATAATCACATTTTTACTAATAATAAAAACTAATGCACATAGATCCATGTTTACAAGGGAAAAATATTCGGCAGAAAATATGTAATCACCTCTTCATATTTATAATCCCGGTCAGTTCCTTCCCAAGGGTATGTAGGGCCACCTCCAAGCTCAATGCCTTCCCCTTGTTCCTCTACAGCTTGGTCATCTGAAAAGCAGGGAGTTAGATATTGCAGAAGTAGTCAATAAGAGCACGGTTTTGATTAATAACAAGTGAAATGCACCTTGAGTGTCCTCCCCATCTGCAAGGTCGGCAATAGTTGAATCAAGATCCACCTGAAATTTTACGGAATGAATAAATGTGCAGCCGCAATTCATTTTTCTGATTCTTATAAACATTAAAGATTGTCCAGTCCAGCTCCAAGTGTATCTGCCGTACCTGCTTCTTCTTTTTCTTCTTCATTCCAGTGAAGTTAAGTTCAGCGGGTTCTGTGACTGCCAATGTTTCTGTCTTCTCTGCAAGCTTGTCCACTTCATCAGAAGGTTCTTGGATGACAACCTTCTTCTTTTTCTTCTTCTTGGTTGGATCAAAGGGGGCGAGCTGTAGGAGAAGAAAAAAAAATATACATAAACTGTGGTGGAACAGAACCTCAAATCCAGCCCACAACTCGCACGCTCAACCCTAGCTAGAACCGCATCGAATCAGGGCAAGCAGCCGAACGGCACTAGAACTAGAACTAACTGAAACCCCCCGTCTCGATCAGCGCAGCGACGGAGAAAAAACCAGCTCACCTCCGAGGCCTCCTCCCTCCTCTCCGGGTGCTCCTCGTCCGCCATGGCTGACGCGGTCGCCTTGAACTCCGAGACGCTTCTACTGGGACCGAGCGCTCCGATCCCTGCGACGGCACGAAGCAGGTTAGAGCGAACGCGGGGCGCTGATTCGACTGGATCGACGCGAGATGCTCGAGTGGGAGTCCTCACGGGCGGAGAGCGCGAGCGAGCGAGCGAGAGACGACGGTGACGGCGGCGCGGTTCTTCGAATTAGGGTTTTCTCGGTGGAGATCCTTTCGCCTTATCTTTTTCTGTTTCTATATACGCAAAAACGCCTACCTCTAACTGCCTCAATCTCAGCCGCTTGATTTTGATCGGACGCGCTCTCGGGCAACCTCATGGTGCTGGACTTGGAGAAATATGCTTCTATTTGGAGGGTCTTACTGAAAATGTCTCTCTCAGCGTCAACCCGAGCCGTTGATTTTACATCGGACGCAGTACAGCTTTCTTGGAAAACTCCCTTAACAAAGTTGTTACGCCGCCGTCTCCAAATTTCTGCTGCCCCTCGATCCCCTTCCTTCCCAGCACCGGCACGACAATACTCAAATTGTTCGAGTTCGAGGGCGCATGCGACGACGGCGCGCTGGGAGCTCCACTTGCCCTGTTCGCTTCACTGAAAAGTTGGCTAAAAAGTATTGCGGCAGCGATCCAGTTTGTTCTTGTTTTTGACTTGTTCAGTATATGTTACAAACTGTATGCTTGTGCCAACTGAGTGGGGTGAGCCAGAGACTCAGAGTCAGGTGATTGTCAAATGCTCTGAAAGATGCAACTGTAAAAAGAATTTGCAATCGAGCAGGCACCTGAAGCACACCATCACCATGGAACAAGCCTAACAATTTCAATTTTCCAGCGGAAGAATTCTACACTCACCAACATACAGAGTCTCAAACTTTCAATGAGAAAGCTCAGTTCTTTCTATCTGAAGCTGAATGCACCTGATGCCAACCACGGGTTTACATGAACTCAATCATAAATTAGCTAACAAATCAAATGAGCTGCAACTGGCAGCAACCCATGAAGCAAACAAACTCCGCTGCACAGGATTACACTGATGGAGGGTTCGACTCCTTGGATTTCTCATCAGACGACGCACGGCTCTCCGAGGTGGACTGGCGGAGCCCCTCGATCGTCCTGATCACCTCCTCCATTGCCGGGCGCCGGTCTGGTGACTTTGCCGTGCACACCATGGCTATCTGCAGCATGTGTACCAACTCCTCCTCGATGTTCTGATGCTTCATCAGCTCCACGTCAAACACCTCGGCCGTCCACTCCTCCCGGACCACCGAGTGCACCCATCTTGGCAGGTCGACGACGTCGTCAATCCCCTGGGTCTGGAGCGGGGCTTTTCCTGTGAGCATCTCCATGAGGAGCACGCCGAAGCTGTAGACATCGGACTTCTGGGTGATCTTGCGGTTCTCCACTGTCTCTGGAGCGCGGTAACCGACCACAACGCGAGATGCGTTGACCGGCACACTCATCAGAGCGCTGAGGCCATAGTCCGAAATAGAAGGATTGTGATCTTGGTCTACGAGTACGTTAGTTGACTTGATATTGCCATGGGTGAGCTTCGCGCCCCCTTCTGCATGTATATGCGCAATTCCATATGCTGTCCCAAGGATGATCTTCACTCTGGAGTTCCAGTCTAACGGTGTCTTCTCAGTAACACCCCGGATACCTGTTGATCAAGAAATGCAGCAAGAAACACTCATTAACAAAACAAATTGATATCTCGAGTTATTTGGCGCAAGTAGCACTCTGTAGCATGAGATTGTCAAGCTATGTAAAAGCAATGCAAGTGCAGCTTCAGTCTTCGGCAAGTGGAAGATATACATATGAAGGTGAGGCTTCTTTCTAACCATATTGAAGAAAAGACCCAACTATTATCGAGTCAGTGACATAACTTTAGATGTTAAACTGAGAGAGCTATAATAAAATGGCAGAGATACAGCAAGTTATGTGATTCAAGCTATGCTTGTTGTCAGGGGTTGGCACTTTTAGGAATGCTGGCATGTTGCTAGTACTTGAATTGAGTATTGATCAATCACATCAGTAATGTTTTTGAAAAAAATATCACATCAGTAATATGTCTGTAGCAGTGAAAAACCATACCATGCAACATGGCTGAAACACTTCCAGTGTCAATATAATCGTAGACGATAAGCTTCTCATCTTTGGAATAGTAGTAGGCACGTAGCGGGACTAGGTTTGCATGTTTGCCCAACCTCCCGATGAGCTCCATCTGCTGCTCAAACTCTCTTTTCCCTGCCACAACATCTTTTAATCTCTTGACTACCACGACAGTACCATCTTCGAGTATAGCTTTGTAAGCAGTTCCATAACTACCCTTGCCAAGGACTTCTGCAGAAGCTCTCAATAGATCCTCCAAGTCAAAGCTATAGGTGCAACCCTCCAAGAACACTAACTTATTCTTCTCAGCAATTTGGACGCCACTACTGAATTCTTGCTTCGGCTTCTCACTCCTGGTGGCAGTACCCTTACCTTTGGATTCCACATCAATCTCGTCCTTGCCTTTCCTCTTTGAAGTGCACACGACCAACACAACCACGACTAGCATCAGCAATGCAAACCCACCAACAGCAACTGCAACTATGAAACCTGTGCCTAGTTTCTTATCATGATGTGGCGAAGGTGGAGATTGAGGCAATGAAGATGATTCAGGTGAGGGCGTTGGTGAAGGAAATGAGCATTCAGCTAGAGGTAGCCCGCACAGTCCAGGATTCCCTGAAAATGAACCCTTCGGAAATATCTGGAGCGAACGAGGAATTGAGCCTTTCAGTTCATTGTTGCTCAGATTTAGTAGTTTCAGACTGTGAAGCTTGAGATCAGGGATGGATCCAGAGAAAGAATTATCTTGCAAATTAAGGACAGTTAACTGAGTAAGGTTTTGTAAACTTGCAGGTACTTCTCCTGTGAAGGAATTGTAGGAGAAGTCTATTACACTGAGGCTAGGACTGAAGGAAGAAGGCAACCCTCCTGAAAGTTCATTGTGCTGTAGGTGTATGGAACGTAAAGAAGGAAGTAAGGCCACATCAGATGGAAGACTTCCAGTCAATCGATTAGACCGCAAGCTCAGTACTTGAAGAGAATCAAGCTTGCCAAGAGTGTTTGGAGGAATTGCTCCGATAAGACCAGCAGCTGGTACCCTCAATTCAAAAACTTGTGACTGATCTGCTGAGCATTTTACGCCATGCCATGAACATATTGAGGCATTTTTGTCCCAGTTGAGCTTGTTTCCATGATATACTGCAGAGACAAAGTCAAGAAGGGCTTGCTTCTCCGAGGCTAAGTCCGCTACAACCAAGGGGTTGAACAACGATAGCAGCAACTGTATCGAGAGCAGAATACGGAAAGAGCTCCCAAGATTGAGACAATCCATCTGATGAATTTCCTTGGGCAAATTAAATGAGCAGCATATTCAATTGACTATATCAGGCAAAGTAAGCAACCCTGTTCAATAAAAAATAGAGCATAATCAGTGACAAATGCTAGCATACTGACATTAAGATGTCAAATGCAGGTGAGTGTTTCTTCAGAAGGCAACTAAACACATGTCAGCAATCATTGCATGCCCTGGACTTAACAAAAAAAAAATGTGTGTTTAGGCAAAAGCGGGCATGCCTCAGCAAAACGCAGTGGGGTATCACAATAAACATTCCTTCCCAGCAAGTGACTCATGACACTGACCAAGATACTTTGGAAAAGAAGAAATTCCCATCAATGTCTAATGATTACAGAGTTCTCATTCCAACCAATGCAACTTGTTTTTTCATGGTTTCATTATAGAATGCATGCAAAATGTATCATTTGAAATCAGTATGTATTACAGGCCATCGGGAAATATTTATTCTAAGCTTAATGTTGGTATATATCCCCCTAGGCGCACAGCACAGTAGCTGTTGGGTATTTTACTGAGCTACGTGGCAACATAAAAACAAGGTACATAAACTCCACCTTCAAAGCATGGAACCCAATAAAGTCAAAAAAAAAAGACCTATAAAATCATGGACAGAAAGCAAATAAAGATAAAGAAAGGGAGAGAAAGTGAAATGATCCGGTCAGCATATAAAAGTCAAAAGCATCAACAAAGTAGGCAGAAAAGAGGGAGCAAGAACAAAGCTGGACTCATCATAGTGTTCACAAAGATGAGCATGGCACATCATGTATCTGATGTTAATTACTTGTTCAAAAGAAAGAGTATCTCAGGCTGTCATGGAGAGCATTCTTACACTGAGACGCAACAATATTGAACAAACAAATTATCATGTCGCAACTTTCTGCACTCTTAGCCTCTTAGGACTAACATGGAGCAGAGCAGCCTTACCATCTCATAAAGGGTTCTGCAACTATGGCAGTGATCACCAAAAAAGACTAATGTGATCTGAGACGCCACTAAAAAAAGTTGAACAAAAAGAGAAAGAAACAAAGGCAAGGGTTTAGCTAATATAACCTAAGCTAATTCAAATGGGAACTCGGGAAGATCCCACTGCCAGGAAGACGTGTATGTGGGAAACTACCGCACATGCCACTGTGCGCGGAGATTTACTGCATTGTTTACAGACTACAAGATCTAGATTCTAGAACAGTACAGAGTTACTTAACCTCCACTTAAAGAGACCCTGAGACGAACCAATTCCTTATTCAAGCCAGCAAGTGACCTGGGAGCAGTGCTCAAAAGTCCAAGATCAACACCAATTAGTTGTTTGCAAGGATCCACGCATTTTTCAAGTGGTAGCTTCTAACTCCAAGTGGGAAACCCAAGATTGACCGCAGGCCATTCGAGGGTACGAGATTAAATTTATAGCTCAAGCGGGACTTATTTTATTTTGAGTCAATTCTAAGCAATAGGAGGAACATGCTACAGGAAGAAGATGAAAAAAAAATCATAGCAAAGCAGCTACTGTTTTCTAGTAGTGGTTACAGCCCATGTCTAGATCCACCACACAAGTGGATGCAAGAACTGGAACTCAAAAGGAGGTCCAACGTTTGTCCATTTCAATCAAGGTAACTAAAACAGCAAGACTCAAAGGAAAAGGGTGAAGTTAGTGGAGCATTATGGATGTATGTGCTACTCACAGCACCTGTCGTTTGGCGCCAAAGACAACATTACTGTAGAAGCAGATAGCTTGCCTAAGCTACCGGAAACAGGAAGCTAAACAGCACCATCAAACATCAATCAGTGTAACTGAGCACAAAACACCCATTGATGCAAGCACGGTAAGGTTCAACCAAAATCATGAGAATACCTATACCTTAATTAATACCTAATGGGAGAAATGCGTAGATTTGGGCTCCTATTGAGTACACACAGGATGTCAAGTCGTGGAAGGACAGGGAAAGCACCGACCTTTCCTCGTCGGAACCCTCGTCAAATCGAGACTGCAGAGGAGAGAAAAACGTACGGTTGTATCAATAATTTGGGAATTCGGCAGGCCAGGTACAACTGAAACTCGAAATGCAAGGGCATAACCCAAACAACTGAAACGTTCACCTCTGCCTTGTCTTTTTTAATGAAAAAAAAAACACAACCAACACGGCTAAAAATCTTTCTGCTCTAAAGTCTAATCAAACCAACCAAATGCAACATGCTCCCCGTCCATTTCAAGAAAAATTGCCTAAAGTAAAAGACGAGATTTTTTTTTTCAGGGAGGGGCGAAACGCTTAGCTAAGGTATGCACATCCCGCGAAGCGGCCTAGGAGGATGAGCGCGCGCAGGAAGAGCAACCGAAATCGCAAAGGAAGCAGAGCTCGGAGCAGCAGGGTTTCAACGGAGAGCCGGAGCAGAAGTAGTAGCAGCGAGGGCGAGGCGGGGTTTACCTCCGCCGGCGATAGCCGCCGGTACAGCGGAGCGGAGCGCACCGAGAGCCGCAGCAAATGCGCGTGCGGGCTCCGGGCTCGGCCGTGGCGCGCCCCTGTCGGCAGGGCGAGGATTTGCGCGCTGCTGCAGTGCTGCCGAGTGCCGCTGGGGGCAGGGGCTTTGTTGGGAGTCTGGGGAGACGGCAGACGGGAGAGGGGGGCTCCCAGTCCCAGCCCAGGACAGGAGAGGGACGGGACGGAAAGGAGGAGAGAGAAAGGAGGTGCATTTAAGAGCAGGAATGGAACGGGGGGAGTAGCAAGCTAGCAACGGCGCCTCTGACTGGCTGCCTGAAGAAATTTGAGTGACAGTGAGTGAGCAACTAGCCAACTACTGTACACTGCACTGGCTGCAGCTCCTCAGCCCATCACTCCCCTCTTGGCTTACTGAACATTGACCACTCCGTATTAGCTTCTAAGTTTGAGTGCTAATTTCTCTATATTAAGAGCCTCTTTGAGCTAATTACTAGCAGCTAAAATTAATCCTAGTGTATTCAAACAGAAGGGCTAATAAATGAGCTAAATTTTTAGCCAAGTCTCCAATTAGTTGTTAGCTAACTAGCTAGCTAACTTCAGCTGATTTGAGCTAATTTTTAACCCAATTAATAATTCTCTAGCTCATCCAAAATATACCGTAACTTCACATCTCTTTTAATCTATCCAAAAAATAGTAAAATGTTATGTTTTTTAAGGATGGAATATTCCTAATTTCTATATTATTCCTTCTGACTAACGAGCTACTGAATGGTAGGAAGGACAAAACTATAAAAGATAGGACCCTATACACACTATACAGATAAGAACTTTGTAGGATTTTCTCGATCGTGATTTTGCCATCTTTTTTTTTTGAGCATTTGATTTTGCCATCTTGAGAGTGCCTCTAGTAGTTACAACTGCAGCTAGTTTTAGTCCCTTGACACATCTCTTACTGTATAAGTCTAAAACAGCATCTCTCGATTCATCTCGATGCATTATCCAAAGTTTTTTTAAGCTAGTCCTATACCATTTTTTCTCTCCGTGGGTTGGACCTCGATAGATGGGTTGCAATCTTGAAAAATGCAAGAGCTATAGACGAAATGAGAGGTAGAGGCTAGCATACTTTCTTCCCTTGCCTTTGCCTCTATTCTAAGGGCACCTCTAATGATGACTTTTGAGCTAGCTTTAAGCGTATCTTTTTATATTTAATAGAAGAGTGAGAAAAGCTATATCCGACCGCGGATATTTGGAAAGAGCTATTTGAAAAGCAAAAGCGGAGCCAAAATGTAGGTTCTTCGCATGGACCCTGTTACATGGTAAAATTCTGACCGCGGATAACTTACAAAAGAAGGGATGGCCAAGTGACCCATTGTGTAAACTATGCAACATCGAACATAAAAGCCCACGACACTTGTGCAAAGACTGTCCATGCACCAAGAGAGTCTGGAAGATTATAAGTGGCTGGTGGAATCTGACTCCACAGGTACAAGTAGATTTGCAAGGATCTGTGTACAAGTGTTGGCGTAAATGGAGAAGCAAATTTGAAAAGTCCGGAAGAAAGGATTTCGACGGAATTTTAACTTATTTTCCGGTGGAATATTTGGAAGGAAAGGAACAGAAGAATTTTCAACGCAAGCAGCTGCAACCGATGGAAGTAGCCTACCTAATCAAGGAAGATATCCAACATAATGCAATAGCTTTTGCAAGTTTTCAACATGTTTAAGTATTTGCATAGTGTTTTATTTTAATATTCTGTTTTCTACTATTAGCATAGCAGCTGTAAATAATTAAGTGTGTAACTTGTTTATTTTCTCCTACTAATATATTTTCGGCAATGCTTTTGCTGACCGTTCCAAAAAAAAGCTATATCTTGGTCAAGAGCTAACCTCATGCACATACTCTAAGATTATGTGAAGTTGTCATATGTGGCTATTGAATTATATTATAAGTCCCGTGCTAAAAATTAATACTATTAGAGAAGTTATCTTAGAGTTAGTAACTATATCATACTACATATATCAAGGATGTCCTAAACATGTGTACTATATACCAATCCAATTAAGTACATAGTCACCCAGCTAAGTAGTCTTCAGCCATTAGTAACAGATACTCCCTTGGTCCCAAGAGCATGTCATTCTGATTTTGTTCTGAGTCAACCTAATTTATTATGTTTGGCCAAGTTTATATAAAAAGACAAAACTACCAAAATTTTATATTACCAGCATGCATAAATTATTATGAAAAATATTTCATAGTATATCTATTTGGTTTCATAAATGTTATTAACACTTAACTATAAAGTTGGTCAATTAAAATGATTTGAAGTGATATTTTTTGTTTTTTGTTTGACAAAACGGGTATCTAGTAGTATTCCTGAATTTGCCCTCTGTAACCGGTAATTATGACATCTGAAAAAAAAAAAAGAAGTCTCTGAAACCTCGACATGATTGCTAACAACCATTACACGCTAATCGTACGTGTCTGCTACAGCAGCTCCCAGTGGTAGTTCTCCTTCGCCACCGTCACTTAGCATGCACGAGCGTTGATGTTGATGGAACGCAAACCGTCTCTGCCTGCCTGCTCCACGGACCACGGCCACCAAAGCAATCTCCATAGAACAAACAAACCAAGGATAGGCAGAATCAAGAGATCCCCTTGCTGGAAGTTGCATCTCAACCCGTCAGTCAGTTTATTTTCTGTAGCAGATGCAGGCAACAACCACCGGTTATTATTGCAGAGGCATGTTGGTGCAGCGTGCTACGCGCAACCACCCAGTAATGGACGGGTCCCTGTCGCTAACGAGCTAGGCTGCCTTCATTTACACCATGGAGGTTGGAGGGCCGGGTCGGTGCCTTGGACCTGAAGAATGCATGGAATGGGCGGGCAGCAGAATGGCAGATGGAGGAGCTGTCCTCCACTGCACTCCACCGGCCGACAGTCACAGTGGCTGGTACCGGGTACGTACGTGGTGGTACGTTGGTACCGGCCGACAGTCACAGTGTAGATGCATGCACGTAAACATGGCGACTTTTGCCATTGCTTGCTGTTGCGTTCACAGGTTAGCTATGCTGCAAGGAGTGAGTGACAGTGCCGAACTTTGAGTTCGTTTGTACGTCACAAGTTCCAAGTCCAAATCAGTTTCAAGTCCTAATTAATATTACAGACCATTACATAAATGACTAATCGAGATAGAGATGTTCAAAGGCGTCACAAGTTCCAAGTCCAAATCAGTTTCAAGTCCTAATTAATATTACAGACCATTACATAAATGACTAATCGAGATAGAGATGTTCAAAGGCGTCTGCTAGCTCCTTATCCTCCACCATATGCTGTAGCCGTGCTTCTGCCGCTTCCCAGTCCTTGATGCATGTAAGTGCCTCTACAGTTTCAGGGTTAAGCCGCCGCCGCCGTTCTTCAATGATCCTGCCAGTTAGGCTGAAGGTAGCCTCTGAAGAAATGGTTGAAACAGGCACACTAAAAATATCTTTTGCAAGGTTAGAAAGAATTGGATAAGTAAGCTTATGCTGATGCCACCAATGCAATATGTTGAAATCATCATCCAACTGACTGACTGTGTCACAGTCCAGGTAGGCTGTAAGTTCAGAACCAGAACTGCTAGAGGAAGAAGATGCTGCATGTAGCAAGGCAGTAGCAGGCATAGTTCTGGACAGATCAAGACTAGCAGGAAGAACATCATCATCATCATCATATATTTCATCCCAAGCAGTTCTTTTCTTACCTGATAGGGTTGGAGGAACAATCCTTTTCTCTCTAACAGAGCCATACAAATCATCATATTTATGATAAAGTTTAAAAAGAAGAGCATTAGATCTAGGGTTTCGAGGAATCGAGGGTTAGGTGATCAAGAAGAGCACAGATCTAGGGTTTCGAGAAAGCTCACCTCTACGACCGGAGCTCCAGAGATGCCAGCAGCAACGGCGACGTCGTCGTCGTACGGATCCGGCTCCGGCACCGTGGTACCTCAACGCATCCTGAGGGACACGGAGCCCCACGGGCGGAGGCCGAGGACGGCGACGAGGATGGAGACGAGACGACGAGTGCAAGATGTGGAGGCCGAGGCTACATCGGGGGTCAGGGAGGAAGAAGAGGGGTGTAGAATGCCACCAATCCGTCTAGCCGAGGCCGCCGGAAGCCGGGAAGACGATAGGAGAGTGGCTAGGGTTAGGGTTCCAGGCGGCGCCGCAGCGGCCAGCGGGAGAGGGAGAGTCGACCGAGGAGAGACGAAATGATTTAGGGTTAGGGTTCCAGGCAGCGCCGCAGCGGGCAGCGGGAGCCGAGAGAGGGAGAGTCGACCGAGGAGGAGGAGAGACGAAATGATTTAGGGTTTAGGGTTCAGCGGCGCCTCGGCTATATATAGCCAACGTTTCGGTGCGAAATGAACGGTCAGGATCGGGGGAGGGAGGCGATCCAACGGCCGTCGCCGTGCCGACGCCGTGCCGCCCGTTGGAGCGGGCCGTGCCCGTGCCGGGCCGTCGTGTGCGACTTCCAGCCCGAGCACGAGCACGGGGACGGGCCGTGCCAGCACGGGCACGAGGCAGGCCGGGCCCGGGCCGTTTTCGTGCCGTGCTTTCCCGTGTCGGGCCCGTGCCGGCCCATCGGGCCAGGCCTGTTTGGCCATCTATAGCCGAGCGCGTGCGCGTGCAGGTGGCAGACGCAGAGGCAGGCCGTGGCCTCGTTTAGATCCTAAATTTCCCCCCAAATTTTACTATGCAAAAAGAAGATTTCCCATCACATCAAAATACCGGCAAATGCATGGAGTACTAAATGTAGATGAAATCAAAAACTAATTGCGCAGTTTAGTTGTACTTTGTGAGACGAATCTTTTGAGCCTAATTAGTCAATGTTTGGACAAAAAATCAAAAATACAAACGAAATGCTACAGCGTAGAATCTGACACTATGCAGATTTTGGTCATCGCAGGCCAACTAAACACGGCCATGCAACGAAAAGAAGAGCGGAGCCCCAGAGGCCAGAGCAGACCCCGGCGTGCACGAGGTGTGGACGTGTGGTGTTCCATGCATGCCTGTGGCTGGCAGGGTGTGCCGCCGTCGCCGTCCTTGGAACCACCGCCTGGTACCGCTGCCACGCACACCCCAGATTAATTTTTAGGAATAGTAGCGGGCGGACGAGATGAATGCTGGGCCGCATTCACACCACGGGCCGCGGCCTGCATAGCATCGGCCCAAGCCTGCGTCCTCGCTGGGGAGCAGGAAGCAAATCGTACTAGCCTTTTCCGCTCACCTGTCTCCCTCCAATCCTCCATCGTGTCCGCGCCGTGCCAAATGCCAAGCCGTTGAGTTCCAACCAAAAAAAAAAAAAAGAGGGAGTTGCATCCCCAAATAGCATGACCACATCCTAATCATAACTTTTCAGCCGTCTTTTCTCTATACATATGTGGCCCCCATCTTTTGTATATAGGTACTGCGAAAGATATATTGAGGTGACGCTATAGCAACTCTCTCATATATCAAAAAAAAAATAATCATATTTGGTTACTCCAATACATACACATTGGAGGATAAATAATCAAAAGTCCGATGATAATACTATGATACTCCACTACCCCTACGCCCACCCCGGTGCGCGGGGCAACATATCTCTGCCTTAAGGTCCATGGTATCTTAGCGCAACCGCCTCACTCATTGGTTCGCATCATCTATATATATCATAGCCAATTACTACCTATGTTCCAATAAAGGTGTAGTTTTATTTAGGTCTGATCGATCGAACTTAATTTATCTTAAATTTGACTAAGTTTATATATGTAAAATCATATCAACACATGTACTCTAAATAGGTATACTATATGAAAACATATTTCATGACGAATCTAATGATACTCATTTGGTATGATAATATTAGTATTTTTTTAGAGTAGAATACATTAGAGGTTCAATAACTTTTGAGAAGTTGCCATCTAGCTAGGTCCATCAACTTTGACTAACCAATACACTTTAGAAGTTGATGGACCTAGATGACACCCCCTCGAAAAAGTTTTCTAAAAAAAATAGTTGGCACGACTATTGCAATTTGCACATGAGATCTAAATACAAAAGGGATCTTGGTGACATCATGACAAAATGGGTCTTGTTGACAGGCTTTATAGGCCTTGTTTAGATACACCCAAAAGTTAAATTTTTTTCACTCTCTCCATCACATCAATTTTTAGCCGTTTGCATGGAGTATTAAATATAGGTAAAAAAATAACTAATTACACAGTTTAGTTGGAAATCACGAGATGAATCTTTTGAGCCTAGTTAGTCCACGATTGGACAATATTTGCCAAATAAAACGAAAGTGGTACTATTCATCGGGTTCAAAAAAATTTGCAATCTAAATGTGGCCATAGTATCCATTTGATAGACTAGGGAAGCTAGACAGCTAGCCCTTCATAAATTGTTGCATGCAAGAATGGTGCCGGAGCCCAGAATCGCCTCCTGAGAGCTCCGCCCCGATTTCGGAGTCCATAGACTCAGATGACATCTCGATAGACTCAGATGGCAAATGCAATGCAAGCTCCCTTTTGCTCATCAGTGCGTGGTCTTTATTTCATCGATGAAGCAACGACGAGCTTCCGCTCAGCAAGCAAGTCAGTGCTAAGTAAGTGGTAACACGTCCAACAAGCACTGTACCGAACGAATCTCTGCATGTTCCGGCCGGGGCATCGCGTACAGCGTTTTGACCTCGACGACGGCCGGCGGTGCACGCACGCAGACAAACTAAAGCAGCTCCACATATATATCGCTCTCTGGTTGTGCATGCCGACGTGGGAAGATCGCGGATCCCGACGACGACGTTTTGACCACTGCGGCGACGGCCGGCCGGCCGGCCGGGGCGGGCGGCGGTGCACACGCAGACAAACTAAAGCAGCTCCACGTACGTATCGATCGCTCTCCGGTTGTGCGCGCCGACGCGCGCGGGCAAGATCTCGTCGATATATCTATCGCACACGACCATGCATGCGCAAGACATTTCGCCACTCGATCTGCCAGTGGTGTCGTACTGGTTCCCAGCAATGAGATCATCAGGGGCGCGCTACGGCGTAGCTTTTGCATTCTGCTTCGTCGCCCGGCACTCAAAACGTCAACTTGCGAATATTGTTTCATGGCGACTACTACTAGCACTAGCGATGCATGTGGTCCAGCACCATATTCACCACCCACTGACACCAAGCTTTACTTTTAATCTGGAAGCTAGCATCCCATTATATATATATATATATATATATATATATATATATATATATATATATATATATATATATATATATATATATATATATATATATATATATATATATATATATATATATATATGCATGCCACTACGTACCTTTGATGTCGTCGTCTTATCGATCCATCCGTCTTTCATTCTTTCGGTGGTCAAATTACTATGTTTAGTAGTACTACGACGACGTATATACTCTCCTCTCGACCGCTCGTTCGGTTCCATTGCGCGCGCGTAACGCTGTGATGCTCCAATTACAGCACAGTACTTGTATATCTTATTGTTCGCAGACGAATTGAAAGAAGGTCAAGATGTAGCACGTAGCAGGGCACTGGCCGTGCCCACGTGGTGCGCCGCCGGAGCGCCGGCGGTGCGTGCAAATGGCGCGCGCGCGGCAGCAATGGCGTCACGGACGACCGGCGCCGCGAGTGGTGGATTCACTGGACCTAATCCAAAAGGCATCGTACCCGCCCGGGCCTCGGCCACTAGCTAGCCAGGGCGTGCGCGCGCGCGGTCAGGCGGGTCATGTTGGCTTCAACCCGCTAGTAGCTCTCGTCGTACGAGTGAGACCTCATGCTTATGCTTATTGGGTATTTTGCTTTGACACCGCTTCACGCCCAAAAAGAAGGCATCTATACGTCTAAGCTAAACTTGGATGCCGTTTCCTGGCACGATTGCCTCTTTATATAGACAGATATAGGATCTATGGGGTTATTACTTAGAAATCTATTTTTGTACAAGATCCCCTCCTATCTGGTAGAAAAGAGTCCTATGATCCCGAGCCGGTGGTCTTACCTTGGCTCGCAAACCCCAAGTTTGTCTATAAAGAGCTAATCTAATTGTATTAGTTTCTATAATTTATTTCTTATGTGGAATACTAATGGATAGGGCCTCGGCCCCCCTGATTTTGCTCGCTTCGCACCGGGCAAAGTCGCCGACCAATGCCGTAGCCTTGTCGAGCAACGAGCTTAGTGTGCACCACCCTATTCTATAAAACCCATGCATCACCAGCTCTGCTTTGCTCATCGATCTCGGCTAGCTAGCTAAGCTAGGCGCACGTACACTGCTTGCTTTAGTTTTGCTGATCAAGGTCGCCTTTGGCGGCCGGCCACTGAATTATAGGAGCAGCAATAGCAAGCATCAGCAAAGCTAAGCTAGGCGCACGTACACTGCTTGCTTTAGTTTTGCTGATCGAGGTCGGTCGTCTTTGGCGGCCGGCCACTGAATTACAGCAAGCAGCAGTAGCTAAGGTCCGGCGATCGAGACGATCCAATCCAATAATGGCGGCGCGCTCGATGACGACGATGTCCGCTCGCCTCGCGGCGACGTTCGCCGTCGCCTTGGTCCTGCCGTGGCTGGAGGCCACCGAGGGGACGCCGTGGTTCTGGCCCCCGATCGGCGGCGACGACCCGTACTGTCTGACATGGCGCGTGATGGTGGAGGCGAACAACGCCAAGGGGTGGAGCGCGGTGCCGGCGCAGTGCGTGGGCTACGTCCGCTGGTACATGGCCTGGGGCCAGTACTACCGGGACGTGGGCGCCGTCGCGGAGGCGGCGGCCGCCCAGGTCGCGCCGCCCGCCGGTGGCGACGGCCGCGACGCCTGGGTGGTCGACGTCGACGACACCTCACACCTGCCTGTCCAACCAGCCCTATCCTACTACCAGGTGAAGCAGTTCGGGTACGTACGATCGATCGAGGACGTGCACTGCATCTGCATGCATCATCCATCTATGAAACCAAGAGAAAGCAAGCTAGGTTATTGTCGTCGTCTGGCTGACGGAGCTAGCTTTGGTGGTGCACCGCATGCAGGGCGTATGATCCGGTGGCTTTCCGGGCGTGGGCGAGCAGGGCGATCTGCCCGGGGATACCTGCGATGCAATGGCTGTTCCAGACGCTGAGAAGCAGAGGGTTCAGGGTGTTCCTGGTGACTGGGAGGGACGAAGAGACCCTGGGCTCCTGCACCGCCGCCGGCTTCTCGGGATACGACCGCCTCATCATGAGGTAATCATCAATTCTTCTTCACCCTTAGCTGGCGACGCAATAAAACACCTAATAACAAACACATGGGATCCTTTTGCAGAGGCGCTTTGTACCGTGGGCAGAGCGCGGTGGCGTTCAAGTCGGCAACTTGTTATTAGGTACCGGATCCGCGGCAACGTGGGCGACCAGTGGAGCGACTGCGCAGGGGACCGCGTCTTCAAGGTGCCCAACCCCATGTACTTGGTCCCATGATGCTCTCATGTCACCCGGCGCCGTACGTGCGTGCCCCTGCCTGCGCCATGTACTCAACTTACTAGTAGTAAGCAGTGGACTGAGCCTGACTCACGCTGATGAAGATGAACACACAGAGAACGCAGGTTCAGACTTGCCGATGAGCTAGCTGCTTGGTGCTCGCAGTTCGATGTATATCACGTATGATTCGATGGATGATGGATGATTCGATGGGTCCATCTTCTGCCGGATCAGCAAGGATTTGTTTTGATTTGATCCCCTCCCGGCGCTCGGTGATGCGACGGCATAAATGGACAGGAAAGCACGCGCCACTACTATACAGGGGAATATGTGAACGTTGGTGGTGACCGCGACGTCCGTTCCGGGGGCCGGGGCTCAAGCCAATTTTTCATTCCAGTACTTGCAGCCGCGCTCGGTGATTCCGCTGCCCAATCGATCCTCGGCTTCCTTCTCTCTCGAGTCTCGCCCACGGGCCACAGCGCCCCACTAGCTAGCTCGTGCACATATATCATCCATCGATCCGTGTCCAACCCAACACCGCCCCAGCATACATACATATATACCCGAGCGAGATGGAGATGGAGGCCGTGGCGGCGACGGCGACTGCGGCGGCGGCCCTGTGCTGCGCGCTGGCGCTCTACCTGTACCACGCGCTGTGGGTGGCGCCCGAGCGGGTGCGCGCCGCGCTGCATATCGCTCGTCAGAGCGGCGGCGTCGTGCACGACTACCGCCAGGCGCTGTTCCCGCACTACGAGAGGTGGAGGAAGGAGTACGGTACGTTACGTTACGATCGCAGGCGCATGCATATCGCTCGTCCGTTTTTCGTCCGTGCATGTTGTTATTATCCCTCTGGTCGGTTAGTTCATGCTCGCGATCGAGCGGTTACTGTCAACTCACACCACGGTTCGCTGCAAATTACTACTCCCTTCATTCATCCAAATTATTCTCATACGTCATGAACTTTCCCCAACTTTAACAAAAAAAATGGAAAAAAAGAAATATACTTCCTCCGTTGTAAATTATAAGTCGCTTTGACTTTTTTCTTTACATCCATTTTGCTATGCATCTAGATATAATAATATAGGTAGATACATAATAAATCCTAGGTACTAAAAAAAGTCAAATCGACTTATAATTTGAAACATAGGGAGTATTAGATGCATGCACTGTCATAGCAAACGATGAAAGATAGACTATATTGGTGCTGCAAATGTTGTTCGGTGTCTAATTAAAAAGCTAGATATCGGAGTTTGTGCAAAGCTAAAAAAAATCTCATTTGGTACAACTTCGGATGGCACGGCCCAAGCTCCGGCTACGGTCCTTCTATGCATTGTAGCGAAGCTGTTTTTCTTTCTCCTCCGGCTATGGCACCTCCACGCACTGTGACAAAGAGCCAAATCCATACCAAACGGGTCTAATCAAGCTACACTTTAAGATGGAGTAGGGAAGTAGCAAGTGTAAATTTTTAATGATTTGTTTATAAATTGCAGTCAGTTTCCTTAAGTAGATTTGTTTTAATTTGTTTCCAAGTAGATTTTGATTGTGGAGGCAACAAGGTAACTAGGATGGTGTCATTATCGATCCAAATAAACTACTCTTTTCGTTCTAACATAATTGCACATCTTGCTTTCAGATGTCAAAAATCTTGTTAAGTTTGACCAAATATATATAATATCATAATATTTTATGTTGTTTGATACGTACTATTAAACTGTCTTTGGATCCCATATCCCATGGTATAAAGCCACTAAACTTTAGACCACTCTAGCTTTTCAGGCTCCAAACAATAGATCTCAAGTGATATCTAAAGTTTAGATCATCTCACAAAATTTTAGACAACAAAGGTGGTCCTCAACTAAACTTTAGAACTGAGAATCCAAACAGGCCCTTAGATTAATATTGGAACATATTTTATAATAAACATACCTGGAGATGCAAAATATTCACCCTGTTCGCTTGAACTTATCTGCCAGAATCAGCCAGGCATTCAGCAGTATTTTTCTCTCACAACAAATCAGTCAGAACAGAGTAATTGATAATAATTTGTATACGTCTAGATAAAAGTTTGACTCATCAAAACAGGAATGTATAGCAACCTGATCTGCAGTAGCAGCATGAAAGAAGAAGCAATAATTGAACAGTGCGTGGTGCGAACTATTCTGGCTATACCATCTAGAGATAGATAGGTATATGCTTCAAGCGAAATGACAATCTGGTCCAAAACAAGTGAGAACAATAATTGAGCTGCTAGCATGCGCTTTCCCTAAAACAAAATCTTCAAATGTTAATGCGCAAATAATATCACTAGGCCGATCAGTTAATAAACTATCGTTTCGTGCATATGTGCTTTGACCAGACCGGAGTAGTGTCATATACTCAAGGCGAGCTTTTTTTTTCTTCTGAAAACCACTGAATGGTGCCTACAAAAAGAGAGAGAAGTATATTTTTTTTTTAAAAAAAAGACAGTAAGGAAACAGTTGAATGGTAGCCAACGCTTGGCTTTCTTTTCAATCAGAATCCCATCTTTTTGGCCGTCTCTTTTTGAGCGAGACAAATGCAAATAAAATGATTCCACGGTGCACGCAATGTCATGGAGCAAATGATATGATAATGTGTTGAGGTAGCTAGCTGTTCTGTTTTGTTCATTCCCTCCGTGACCGGACAGAAGCACACAGGACACGACACAACCCACAGATTTGCCGGATAAATAGAATTCAGTTTATCTTTATCACCAAGCGAGTGGGACTCCTTTTTTTTCGGAAGGGCAGCAAAAAGTTTTTGCCGGATTTTTATTAGACGAGTAAAAAGAGAAAAAAAGGGTTACATAAAACGGGTAGACCAGAACCACTCTACTAGAAAAAGAAGAGAAAAGGGGTCGACTCTTTTGAGGATTCCATTGAAATGATTATTAGTCAATGCCTGTCATCTGATAGATAGAGATCATCATCGAGCATTGACTATGGTCCCCGTTTGGATCAGCTAAACCCTACAAACTCCAATAGCTAGTGAGAGTCAGCTAACAGATTTTCATAAGCCGGGTGGTCGAATAGTTCAAAATAGACAGTTGTTTGGATCAGGTAGTGCTTTTTTTTAGCAATCTAGCAACTTATTTCAGCTGATCCAACCAGAAAGTTGAAACTACGTCGTCCAAATGGACCTACCCGGCCGGCAAATTATGAATGGTTCTAGCTCCGTTCTAAATGAATTTTCTTCTAATTTTGACCGAATTTTTATAGACAAAAAATTGAAACTGAGAGGGTGCCCTCACAACTTGGCCCAGTGTTCCATGGCTGACGGTCTGCCCAATGTTTAGCTGACGGTGTTTCTGCCAGGACCCGAAGACTGGCTGCAGGTTGGCCGGCCGGCAGCTCGGTGGGTTGCATCTTGCATGCACTGGCCGTGGATCACCGTCCTGTAGCCAGTAGCCGTCATGGTCATGGCGGTTGGCGGGCTTGCCTCTGCGTGAACCTGAGGGGGTGTTTAGATGCAAAATATTTGAAATTTTGATAGTGTAGCATTTTCGTTTGTATTTGACAATTAGTGTCCAATAATGGACTAATTAGGTTCAAAAGATTCGTCTCGTGATTTTACAACCAAACTGTGTAATTAGTTATTTCTTTTACCTACATTGAGTGCTCCATACATACGTCTAAAGATTGATGTGATGGAGAGAGAGAGCGTAAAAATTTAGAATTTTGAAGGGATCTAAACACCCCCTGAATCTTCCCGGAGCGGTTCACCTGAGATGGTACAGAGATTTGATCTGATCCATCCGGCGATCCGATCCGCCCTTCCGACGCCCACCACAAGCGACAAGGTGTTGCCTGTCCTCGGCGCCTCTGGCTCTGGATGGTCCTCCTCCGTCCTCGTCGTCGACGACTCGACGTCTCGCGCCGGCCCAGCCGCGCAAAGTGAGGCAGAGATTGCTGCGCCTTTGGACTGATCTGATGTCCTCTCCTCTACTTTGTCGCACTGCCAAAAAGCAGCACGTACTCCTACTTGCCGATTCCCGCACGCATCACGCGTCCATGCCTCAGTGTTAGTGGAGTACTGGAGTGGCCCGTTGGCCGGCTCAGCTGTCAGCTCAGCTCTGCCTTTTTCGGTATTCAGTCTGCCACGCAATCCATGATCATGTAGTATCGTCTTGTGTTTCCTCCAAGCATGCATTAGCGACCAATCAATAAGCGAATGATGACGATGATTGCATGCTAATAACGCCTCCATAAGCTGCGTGCAGGTCCGATCTTCACCTACTCGATCGGCAGCATGGTGTTCCTGCACGCCAGCAGGGCGGACGTGGTCCGGGACCTCGGTCTCTGCGTGTCGTCGCTGGACCTCGGCAAGAGCTCCTACATGAAGGTGACGCACCGGCCGCTCTTCGGCGACGGCATCCTCAAGTCCAGCGGCGAGGCCTGGGCGCACCAGAGGAGGCTCATCGCGCCCGAGTTCTTCCCGGACAAGGTCAAGGGCATGGTGGACCTCATGGTCGGCTCGGCAACGGCGCTGGTGGCGTCGTGGGAGGACAGGATTAGCAGGATCGGCGACCGCGGCGCGGAGCTGGAGCTTAAGATCGACGACGACATCAGGGCCTACTCCGCCGACGTCATCTCCAGGACGTGCTTCGGCAGCAGCTACGTCAAGGGCAAGAGAATTTTCGCGGTGGTCAGGGAGCTGCAGAAGGCGGTGTCCAAGCCCAACCTGCTGGCCGAGATGACCGGCCTCAGCTTCCTCCCGACGAGGACTAACAGGGAGGCGTGGAGGCTCAACAGGGTCGTGCGGGACCTGGTGCTGGACGTCGTCAGGGAGAGTGGGGACGACGACAGGAACCTGCTGAACGCGATGCTCCGCAGCGCCGCGGCTGCGGTGGAGGAATTCGTCGTGGACAACTGCAAGAACATCTACTTCGCCGGGTACGAGACCACGGCGGTGACCGCCGCCTGGTGCATGATGCTCCTGGCGCTGCACCCGGAGTGGCAGGACCGGGTGCGCGACGAGGCGCGGCGGGCGTGCGCCGGTGCCGCGCTGGACTTCGCGTCCCTGCACAAGATGAAGCAGGTCAATTCATATTCATACGACGTACTGTACTATATATACGCCAGCACTCACTCACATCACAGTAGCATGCACGCACGCACGACTAACAGTACCCCATCACCTGACGACCGTACCGGGCGACCATGCTATATATTGCTGTTGCAGCTGACGATGGTGATCCAGGAGACGCTGCGGCTGTACCCGGCCGGCGCGGTGGTGTCGAGGCAGGCGCTCCGCGACGTCACCCTCGGCGGCGTGCGCGTGCCGGCGGGCGTCAACATCTACGTGCCCGTCTCGACGGTGCACCTGGACCCGGAGCTGTGGGGCGCCGACGCGGGGGAGTTCGACCCGGGGCGGTTCGCGGACGACGCGCGGGCGCACCACCAGCGGCAGCCGCACGCGTACCTCCCCTTCGGCGCCGGCGCGCGCACCTGCCTCGGCCAGGCCTTCGCCATGGCCGAGCTCAAGGTCCTGCTGGCGCTCGTGCTGTCCAGGTTCCAGATCAGCCTGTCGCCGGCCTACGTGCACTCGCCGGCGCTCAGGCTCATCGTGGAGCCGGAACACGGCGTGCGGCTCGTGCTCAGGAACGTGGAGCCCAGGTGCTAGCTAGCTGGGCCTGATGCCGCTGGTCGTTCCGTGGGTGGGCTTGACCTCGTTTATTGTCCTTTCTTCCACGTTGGACCTCGCTGAAACGGAATTTCGGCCCAATCGTTAATAATCTGCAGGGTCACGGCGATTGCATTGTACTCGTACAGATTGGACAGGAGGATAGATGTAGGGGATATATTCAGACCGGTGTCTCATTCTGCCATTTGGATTGTGTTTTAAAATACACACTCAACGTGGCGCATGCACGCAAGCCCTTGCTGCAGTTTGCAATTTGGCACTTCCATGGTACTTAGCATATATACTAGCATAGCATATTCTGGCTTCTCTGGATCAGCACTTTCTTCTGTCTGCTTAAAGTACCTGTAATCAGGGATGTGATAAGAATAAATGTTGCAGCTGAGAGCCAAGATTAGGTGAAGACCGTGTGGTCATAATGGCATGATATGGACTCTAGATGGTACTGTATAGTACAAAAGTATCATTCCTAATTCATGGGGAAAATGATAGCCACTTTGTGAGCTAGACAACCTAGGCTAAAGCTGCTCCCACGGCCATCGCGGGTTCTGCGGACATTGTTCCATATACATGCAGACCTCTTCAGATAGGAATCCAGAAGGGTTTTCCTTTTCGTTTCTGATAAATGACTCTGCAAAATCCTCTCTGCAGTATCGGTGAAACATGAAACTTCAGTAATCGTTATGGGCTTATGGCCATGTCGTCGCCTAACTACGTTGGGTACGAATAGAGTCTACTATGGCGATAGATGCCCCCATTCATCTCAAAAGCACTTTCAGAGATGAAAAAGGTTCACCAGTTTGTTGCTTAAAGATGGGAGCTGGGAGGCCAAACTGAACAAATACCGGATGACCTTCAGGAAAAGGTAAACTAACAATTACAAACTCGATCAGGTTTCCTGGTGTTCGGCAGAGATTCGTTAAGAAAAACGACACTTTTCGCGTGGACAGAAGTTAGGAAGAAACTCATAATTGAGAGACGTTGATCTCAGCGCGTAGTTGTCGTGATCGTTGATCAGTAGTCTGAGACGATCGATTGGATAGCGACTGAAATATGGCCACACTGATGAGTATGAGATTGCCCAAACTGAGCGCTTCACGTGAAAATCTGGCAATTCGCGGTATCACCATGCCCTGATGTGCTACCAGAGCTTAACGAAACAAGAGGCCTGCGCCTGTTATGAACAACGACGGCACTGTGGCAGGCCCGGTCCTGTCAATTTGTTGGCCTAAAGCGAAGTAAAAAGGATGGGCCCTTTACTCTAGCTACATACTCCCTCTAAATATTAGTCGTTTTTTTGTTTCCGTGTAGTATGTTTGACAACATTTGTATCTCCAAATAAATTTATTATGAAAATAGATTGAACGATATATATAATGATATTAATTGTATACCATAAATATTAATGTTTTTTATATAAAATTAGTTAAAGTTATTTCTCGAAAAGCAAGAACAATAGTTATTTAGGGACGGAGGAGTGCAATATAATAATAATGATGACATTTCTATTAAATTTTAATACATCCAAAAGGATGTTCTTATCAAACAAATTATAAACGTTACCTTAAAAATTTCTTCTAATATTTCCAGATATGAACTCATTGACGATGGCATAAATATTAGTCTCATCTACTAAAAGTTTCTTCTCAATGCATAAAGTTAGTAAAATACCTAGTTGAGAACTTGAGATGGTGATTATTCACTAAATAGTCTCAACTCTCAGACCACAATACCCTAATTGCACGTCTACACTCTGCACCGTATGAGATTACTAAATCTTATCCTCCTCTAAAGAACTAAAGAATAAAAAATGGAGGTAAAGATAAACTAAATATTGATTATAAATATATGATTGCCATAGATCAAGAAAGAGGCTTAGGAGCAATTGGCCAAACGTACTGTACCTGAAGCCTGAAGGCTGAACTGTAGCACCTGATCGATGTGTGGACTCGACCATCATGTGGATCTGGCTGCGTGTGGAGGGCCCAAGAGACAAAGCGTCAAGTTGCATGGGTAGATCGACTTCTTAGTTCTCACGCAGGTTCCTTTAGCTAATTTAGTTTCTTCCTTCTTTTTCCTATGGGCCTGGTCACGCACAAGCAGACTTACTCTTTGGTATGTTGGGCCAAAGGCCATCTAATACCTATAGATGACATATATGGGGTTGGGCCCCTTGGTTTCAAGGGCCCAGTGCAAATGCACAGCTTGAACCACCCCAGGGCCGGGCCTGCACTGTGGTGAGAGAGAGAGAGAATTTTGATCTCTCGATGGAAGTGAGCGACATCCTTAGGGTGCAGTAGTTCATCGAATGATGTCCAAAACCATTCATCACTGAATAAGTGGAAATGAGAAAATATGTCATAACTTTTTTTTGTAACTAGTGCATTGTTTTAATGGACAGTGATTGCTGAACGATCTTCCCACAAAAAAACTTGTGAATGCTTGATTATCCAGCATGTTCATTTTTGCGGATATTGGTTAGCCTATTGTTTATATTTCAACAGACCATCAGCATGCATTTTTGGGTGTAAATTTTAACTTCAGATTTTTATTTCGATGATACAAAAAAGATGGCGAAGAGCTCTACATGCCTATATATCCCACTCGATGACATTAAAATTAACGTGGCAAGTCTAATTCATTACTCTTTGTTCTGAATTCGGTGACTTCACTCCTCCTTTCTAACCTTGCACGTTCTTAGCAAACATCACTTTTTGTGATTTTGGCAATGAGCTATGCTATGCTATGTGAATATAATCACCAAAAAAAAATTACATATGCATTTCCCATACACTGATCAACTTGGACTAAATCTAGCTAGCCAAGTTGATACCCGTTTCAAATCATTTTCATCATACACCATATTCACTGGATGGTTTCTGGTTAGCTAATTTTGGCTGATGCTAATTTATTGTGAGAGAAAAACACTGCTGAATGACTGACCGATAAGCGCAGGCGAACATGGTGATAGTATAAAATGCCAACCAGTTGTCGGAGAGCTTATAAAGAAAGGAGACCATAACCGTACTGAACAAAATGACCGGCCGGATGACCTCGAGAAAAGGGCGTCCGTCAACGATTATGAACTCGACCCAGTTGCCCGGCGGCCGGTAAAGATTAACAACAGTTTTGCTTTTCCACGCGAGGCATCCCACATCCCAGCGCGTACCTGTCGTGGTCAGTGGTCACCAGTCTGGGTCGATACAATACAATGCGACGACAGAGAGATATATGGAGTTATGCACACACGTTTTCCGGAGCGCCCTCGCATGTGGCCGTCCTGTGCTCTAGCTTCTTAGTAATTCACTCGTTTCCTCACCAGCCCAAGCACCGGCGGAAATGCGACGAAATTGCCTTGCATATGTTGCTGGACCATCGGCCATCGGCGGCAGCACATGACGTGAAAAAACTGTCGATCGATCTGCTCTAGTACCAATAACGTACGCCTGTGTGGCTGTGTTGCCAGCTGCCTGATTCCGGAATAAGAAACATTCGTAGTGATGGCAGTCAGCGTGGCCATGGATTGGAAAGACGCTTTGATCTGGTCTCGGCGAGAGAAAGATGCCTGCTCACCTAATCCCGGCCAGCTTGCGATAGATGCTTGCTGGACGGGGCCTAGCTGCGAACAGTGGCTTCGATTTGATTCGCGCGTTCGTCTGCATGCAATAATGCATAATGCATGGAAGTTTAACGGTAGTATATGTTTGGTTTGGTAGGCGATCAATTGAGGCCCTGTTTAGTTGCCATGCAAGCCCAAAATATTTTCTCTTCCACTCATCACATCGAATCTTTCGACGCATGCATGTAGTATTAAATGTAGATAAAAAGATAACTAATTGTATAGTTTGTCTGTAAATGTCGGGACGAATCTTTTGAGCCTAGTTAATCCATGATTGGACAAATTTTGTCAAATAACAACGAAACATGCTTATCGCATACTTTTCGCGGGACGACGAAGCACACGGGCAATTCGGTCCGCGTCCCCTGGATGCGCTCCTCCCTCCCCTTGCTGGTCCCTGCTATAAACAGGCAGCGCTGTCCTCGCGCTCCTCCCGAAATAAAAGAAGCGATTTTGACACCACACAAAATTAAAGGAGAGAAGAGAACGCAGGGCAGCCAGAGCGCGGCTCCGCTGAAGCACACCAGCAGGGCGCGAGTACGCCGAGGTCGAGCTCGAGCTCGAGCTTGAAGGATGGACACGAACCAGGGCGTGGTGGCGGTGGTGAAGCCGACGCTGGCGAAGGGGACGCCGTCGGCGTCGTTCCGGCTCCGCAACGGGAGCCTGAACGCGGTGCGCCTCCGCCGCGTGTTCGACCTGTTCGACCGCAACGGGGACGGCGAGATCACGGTGGACGAGCTGGCGCAGGCGCTGGACGCGCTGGGCCTGGACGCCGACCGCGCGGGGCTGGCCGCCACCGTCGGCGCCTACGTGCCCGACGGCGCCGCGGGCCTCCGCTTCGAGGACTTCGACAAGCTCCACCGCGCGCTCGGGGACGCCTTCTTCGGCGCGCTCGCGGACCAGCAGGACGACGCCGCGGACGGCGGCAAGGGCGAGGAGGAGATGCGGGAGGCGTTCAAGGTCTTCGACGTCGACGGCGACGGCTTCATCTCCGCCGCCGAGCTGCAGGAGGTGCTCAAGAAGCTGGGGCTCCCCGAGGCCAGCAGCATGGCCAACGTCCGGGAGATGATCTGCAACGTCGACCGCGACAGCGACGGACGCGTCGACTTCGGCGAGTTCAAGTGCATGATGCAGGGGATCACCGTCTGGGGCGCCTGATCTCATCGTCCTTCTACTTTACCAAGTGTGCCAAGGCCCGACCGGCCGGACATGGCGGTGAAGAGATGGCAAGATGATGGGTAGTAGGTTAATTTCCTAATTAATTGTTCTTCCAGGCTCGGTGTTTCGTCCAGACAGGGCTGCGACCGCGTGTCTTAGTAGTTGGCCTCATCCTTGTCTTGTGGCCTTGATGCGTCTCTGACTGTCTAGTTGTGTGTGATGGTGTTTAATTTTGTCGTCCTTCACTTGGTCTAGTGCTGATGGGAATGCCCTCTCCTGTGTCTGACTGTCACATAACCATGGCATGGCATGGCATGGCATTTAGGCCTCTGCCAGTTGTCAAAAATACTCGGTTATTCTGATCAGTCATCAGTGTCGTCTTGGGTTGATGCTCGGCTCAGTTATTCTGGGATGTGATTGGGCTAAATCAGCTGTCTGAGTTTCATGCATGCTCTGTTTTTTTTAATTAGTATAGTATGTATTACTGCATATCCGCGGTCATGCTACCTTGTTCAAAATTCAGATTAAGAACAGCATGGAAGCTCTTAGCACGAGATAAAAGAGCTCTTAGCGCAAAATCTTGGGCGGCTTCTACTAGACCCGTCGATGGCAACGACCATGGATGCCGTTTCTTGCTTATAAGCATTGTCGAAGGCACTTTCGTCTGAGAGAAACTCTACCTAGGTTTGCTCCGGCGGGTGACAGCAACGCGAGGCATCGTGACCTCCCTAGACAGGTGGTATCTTGGTGGCGGTTGATTTAGGGCTTGTTCGTATTGAGGCCCTAGAATGATTCTAGTTGGAATTGGTTTAATAATTTGTATAGTTTTGAAAAGCTGGAATAGTTCCTGGTTCAACGCAGCCTTAAGTGAGACGTTTTCACACTCGTCTGGAGGCACGTGTGTTCCGATGAGGCTGCGTCTCTTCGGATCGTTGACTGCTAGCTATGCGGCGTGCCGCTGTCATCGTTGGTCTGTGGTACTCGCTATGGGGGCGCGACGATGCTATGCAACGATGACGTGTTGCATTCTCCTCCAAGGCGCTGTGGTGTACGCTGTGTATATGTGGTGATGTTTGGAGGCGTTGGCTGAATTTGCACAGTGCCACCCGAGCACTGTAGCACTTTTGTTTTTAGTGGTAATAATTGTTCAAATTTTGATTAATTAGGCTCAAAATGTTCGTCTCGCAAAGTACAATAAAACTGTGCAATTAGTTTTTGATTTCATCTACATTTAGTACTCCATATATGTGCCGATATTTTGATGTGATGGGGAATCTTCTTTTTGTATAGTAGAATTTGGGGGTGAATTCTGGAATCTAGGCCTTGTTTAGATTCCAAAGTTTGCCTCCTAAATTCACTATGCAGAATTCCTATTCCCCGTCACATCAAAATACCGGCACATATATGGAGTACTAAATATAGATGAAATCAAAAACTAATTACACAGTTTTGTTGTACTTTGCGAGACGAACATTTTAAGTCTAATTAATCAATATTTGGATAATTATTACCAGATAAAAATAAAATTGCTACAGTGTGACGGGACATTTACTATGCAAACTTTGCCTCCAAAATTTGCCATCTAAACAAGGCCCTAACCTTTGCTTTGCAGAGAGTCCATCAAATCATTGCGGAGAGTTCATGGTCATCCGACGCTTGTCCTTGATGCCGGACCCATCTGTCAGTGAGCGCCGCACGTCAGCAGCAAAGTCAACTGGTCTCCCACGATCGCGGCCGAAGGCGACGGGCGAGGATCCAACGGCCCAGACCGCACTGTACCCTCCGCCTCTCAGGTCCCTTCCCTTTTCACACCAACCCCAGTTTCCATAGAGGCGGAGAGCCGGAGACCAGAACACAGAAACTCGAGTAGCCCGCACACAAAATCCAAACCCAAACCCTCGGCGAGGACGCCACCGTGGCGGCGGCGGCGGCGGGGCTGGTCCCCGCGGACCTGGAGCGGCGGGTGATGGCGGCGGTGAAGGCGTCGGAGGCGCGCGGGGACCCGCCGCTGCTGCGTGCGGTGGAGCTGTCCCGCGTCGTCGCCGGGGAGGGCGCGGGGCCCCTCCCCAGCGCCGACCTGGCCGGGATCCTCGTCTCCAACCTCTGCTTCGCGCACAACTCGCCCTCGCTCTGGAAGCTCCTGGGCCAGGCCGTCGCGTCCCGCCTCCTCTGCCCGCTCCACGTCCTCGCGCTCCTCACCCCTAGGTGCGTGCGCCCGTCCTCCGCGGCCCCCGCGTGTGCTGAAATTGGTGACCCCCTCTGTGCGCTCTCCGGTCACGTCTCTGTGGGTGTGAGTAACTGATCTAGCGGTGCTTTTGTCACACAGGGTGCTGCCGCAGCGGCGAGCGCAGCCTGAGGCGTATCGGCTCTACCTGGAGCTCCTCAAGTGTCACGTCACGTCGTCGTTGCTGTCTGTGGAGGCTGGGCCTAATCGTGACAAGTAAGACCTCATCAACTAGGACATGTGCTACCGCTGGGTGTGATTTAGTCATAGCATCTGGTGTCTTGTGTCAGTATTTTTCTACTGTTTGGATATAATATAATCCCTCATGTATTGCGTGCAGCATTCTATAGATTTTGTGACACGTATCAAAGGTAGAAGCGTTCCTGGCAAGCTGGATGTTTGAAACTTGAATTGCAACACTCAGTGCTAACATTTCATACTCAGTATCTCTAGTTTTCTTTCAGATTTTCCTGTTATGCTCTCAATTCGATTGATATGCATCTAAAACTTTGAACAGGAGTGTACAATTAAATTAGAATACACAGCCTTATGACTTATAAGGTCAAGCTACATGTTTAAGATTGGGGTTCAATGGTGAATTGGTGATGCTCTATGTTAACCACTTTTTTTATTCTTGATTTATACTTATGCCAAGAGTTATGCTCATCTGTGGATACCTAATACATTCTGTAATGTCATGATATGGGTCCCCCCCCCCCCCCCCCCCCCCTCATGAACTTTTTTGTTGCCCCCTTTTTTTTTGCTCTTCAAGTTTTCTATTTCATCTTTTCAGTATACTCAGAATCTATTATTCACCGTTAAACTGTGGTACACTATAGTACTATACACTACTGGAAGTTGCTCATAGGTAACTATTGTACTTCCCAGGATAGGGAAGTCCATTGCTGAAGCTTTGCAACTATCAAAGGTTTATGGATTTTCTGGAATGGAGTTTGGACATGTTGTCATTATGTTTGTGCTGGCTATTGTCAATAAACTGATTGATAGCATACTCGAGGATTGTGGCTTTCCATCTGCGATGGCAGAGGGGCAAGAGAGTGTATATGCCACTGATGGGCCACAACCTATGGACTTAGATGTTAAAAGGGGATCTACTGAGAACCAAAATGAGCATCGCGAACAGTTACGCCGGAAGAACACTCTCATGGCTTTGGACGTGTTGCATATGATGGCTGCTGATAGAAAGATTCAATCATTTCTGCGCTTGATATTCCTGAACATGTATGTTTTCTCATACCTTTTCTCACGAGATCGTCTATGTATTACCCTTTGGATAGATTTAACTTCGACTGGTTGCAACTAAGGGTGAAATTAGTTACAGAACGTTAGCCCAGCATTTCACATGCAACAAGATATTAAGTGTGCCCACCCTATTAACATGCTGACCATGAAGATGTTATATCCATGATTTAAGTATTTCCCTTCTTGTCATGCACTCAAGCAATGCACTTCGGAAACATGTTAGGTACCATATATGAAAAACTATTCTTTACAGCTTTTCTGCAGTATATATAGGGATAGTAATAGGCTTAAGCAGTAAGTTTATGTAGTAATATATTGTTCAAAGGAGAGATAGATTTCTAGAACTTTTTTCCCCGATAGATTAATATATATATATATATTTTTTTCTATTTCCAAACAGTTACTTGAATAGCAATCAACTTCTCTGGTAGCTGTCAATAATATAGTAGTAGGTTTCGTTACCTAAACCTTCCATCCTTATTGCCATGACCTTGCACAAAAACTTTCAAAACGTACATCCCTACTCGTTTTGTATTTTTTCTGTTGCTAATAATCAGCATTACAATTGTGCTAACGAGGAATTTTTTCTAGGTTAGGCCTGAAAAGTTCAGTTCTCTACGCCAGAGGTTGAGTTCTATTGAAGCACACAAGGTGTCCTTGGAGACTCTACTGCCTTCTGGACACAAAATTAATGACTTGTTAATAAATATCTGGAGAGTTTGCAAAACAGACTATCAACCAAATAACAAACACATTCTGGGTGTTCTTGGTAATATGGGATCCGGTGGCTCCCTTCTGGGCCAACTTACTGGAGCTGGGAGGCCCGCCTGCTGGATAATATTTGATATATATGTGGAGAATGCAATTGATGGGAGGCATCTAAGTCTTATATCAGCTATCGGGATTATAAAAGGTACTCCCTGACTCTCATTTTAGATGACTATAAGGCAAGTTTACTTGTCGGTCCAACTATGTAGATGAATGATTTGCGTGTTTGCAATCAAATTATTCAGTTCTTGCAAGAGTGACATGATGTTACGAAATATTGTGTTCCTTTTATTCAGAAATGACCAAGACAATGCAAGTGCTTAATGAAGCAAGCTGGCAGGAAACATTTAAAGCTCTTTGGATTTCCGCCCTTCGTCTTGTACAACGGGTAAATAGACCTTTCCATGATAATTATGAATTGTAGTATTTACATCCATGTGGCTTTCTCACTTGCAAAGTGTTATAACTAGGCTAGAGGACCTTTTGAAGGACCGATTCCTCATCTAGATGCAAGGTTGTGCATGTTGTTATCTCTGATACCATTAGCAGTTGCCGAGATTCTTCAAGAAGAAAGTGATATGCTTGGAGCTGAAGGAAACAAAATTCTTCCACGAAGACAAGGGCTTATATCGTCTCTCCAGGATCTGATCCAGTATTCAGGACTTCTTGTACCACCTTCATCAGTGGTGAATGCAGCTAATGCTGCAGCCTCAAAAGCGGCAATATTTAAGGCCAACTATAAGACTGGGGTTGGCAACTCTAGCTTGATGGACCAGACTGACTCTTCCATGAAAGCTGGTACTTGTACTCTTCATATCCTACCAATTAGTTAATACTTATCACATTAGAAAGAAAGCAGAGGCTATGCTGGGTGAGACACACATAAGTCCTTGGTTTTATCATTTCTAATTCCCTCTTGAGGGGGTGTGAAGTTTCACTATCTGTTTCTTGCTGAAGGCATTCCATGGGCCTCCGCTAGTTGAGTCCCCATGATAACCAATTTTTGTTATCATATCACTTGTTAGCTATGCTCGGAACATTTTTATGTCCTTATTGCTTCAGTATTCTGTTGCTCATAATAAATGCATTTCTAACCCTTCATCGTTCTATCCTTTTTTTCTTACTTTTACTTGACCATTTTTTTCAGCTGGTAACATGCTCCATCTTATTATCGAAGCCTGTATCTCGAGAAAGTTGATCGATACATCTGCTTACTTATGGCCTGGTTATGTTGTACCATCTGGGACTTTAAAAGATACAGCTTTGCCCCAAGAATCCCCCTGGTTAAACTTTATGAAAGGGTCTCGACTTTCAGGACCCCTTATTGATGCTCTTGTCGCAACTCCTGCTTCAAGGTGTGTAAATTGGTGTATAAATTCTAATGACCAATCATGACTGGTTTGCTCTTAAGACTTCTTTTCAACTAATAATTTACTACTTTAGTGTGCTATATTACATCATTTGCTCTCGTGCACAATTTTGAAATGAGAGCAAAATAGAAGCATCCATATAGCATGCGATCTAAATTAGACTCCTGGGACTACTAGCTACCCTGGTTCTTTATATTTTAAGTTAACTCTGCTTGATGTCTTGTTCCTTTGTTTGTACCTTTTTTTTTCCTTTTGCTCTCCACTGCTAGAAGTAGAGATGACTTTCCACTCCTGGGACTCCACTCATCCACAGAATCACTCTGTCTCCATCTCCACTCCCGTGCATGCTTGCCAGTTGCCCTGGCCCCTGCTGGCAGCACAGCACCCGTGCATGTTATCCTCAATGCCTAGCAGCTGCAGATGCCAGAGTGGAGATCGAGATAGTGGATCTGTGGATGAATGCAACCGGATTGCTGGTATGGGCTACAGAAAGTGGTGCCACCAGCCACCATGGCTGCGGTAGTCCTTGCAGCTGTGGGCAGGCGATGGAGGTGGAATGACTGGCTGTGGGACGCAGAGTGGAATGGATTGGATAAGGCTGCCTGGTTAGGGTTACAGATTTTATATGTGTTTCTCCAGCTGCTGTGTTGGGCCAGCCGGGCCTCTAAGCAATTTGCGCATATGAACAGTACTGGACCTAGCTACTCGAGGCCCCGTGGGGAATCGAGGACGAGGGACAGTGGATCATCTCTGCCCCTGTTAGACCCGAGGGGGATCAATTTTCCTCCATTTGGTTCCCGTGGGGAAACATTTGCAACCATGCCCATCCTCTAATAGGGGAATTGCCCGTGGGGAATCGAGGATTGAGTCCCCATTGTCATCTCTAGCTAACACCACCATGTTCCTGCCTTGTTTTGAAATCTGTTTGTTTCTTCAGACTTCAGTGTTAGGAGTTGGACAAATTATACATTTTTTTTGTTCTCTACTGCTACCATCATGATTATCCTGCGCTGATGTGTAATCTGTTTGTTTCTTCAGTGTTGCGGAATTGGACAAATTATACAGTATAGCAACAAATGGTTCAGAAGAAGAAAAAACAGCTGCTGCAAAGATTCTTTGTGGCGCATCACTTGTTCGTGGCTGGAATATTCAGGTACCTTGATTTCCTGTTGTACACCTTACTGTGTGAAGACTGAAGACATTCCATATTGTCAACATATAGCTGACTGGATTTTTTTTGATTCTTCTGTAACAAAGTTCATTATTTTTTAGGTGAATCAATTTGACAATGTGGGGTTGTGCATTTGATTTTCTTCTTCATACTCACCAAAAGGGCACTTCCACTATTTATTTACTTCATAATGTTTTTTAATGGAACTTAGGAAAATTCAAATCTTAAGCTATTAGCATAGCTGAAAGTTCACTATCGTTTGTTAGTCAGATGCATGTGAGAATAGTCCCAAAAATCGTCAGAAATGTAGGGATGTAGGGCATTGACATGTTGTCATATACCAACATTTTGGGGACACAGCTAGTTACCTAAAAACTGTAGAAAATCTTACAGACACACTTGCTACAATGTTGTATGCCTTTTTTTTAACAATTGTGGCTATATGCTCATGCACATGTGTCAGGAACATGTGGTCGGTATGGTGGTCAAGCTATTATCAGCTTCTTTACCCTCAGATTCCTCAACTTCAACTCCTGGGAGCATGAGCTACTACCTTGCTCATATGTCTACGTTAAATGAAATCTTGCTCGGTGTGTCTTATGGTGACGCCATCCACATTCTTTCGTTGTATGGAATGGTAATGATAATTGCAATATAACTTGGTTATGCTGTTTATTTGTCAATCTGTTATTGGAATATTAAACTAGGTGAATGCTTTTGCATATTTCTATTCAGAACAGATCCTCACCTCTAGATGTGTGCTTTGCTTTGTCCCTCAAAAACGTTTCTTATTTGTTTCATTGTCATCAAGGAGAAAAGTTTCGTCACATCGTTAGAGACTTAGAATGTCAATAGATCAGTGTTTCTTTACAATTGTTCTCCACATGCAATTTTGTGTTTCCCAGTGTGCCATGTTCTTTTTCAGTTTGGCTTTTAGAGATATAAGGCATGTTGTTCCCTGTACAAGTACAAGAACAGTTTAAAGGACCTGTACTATAGTTTTGCAACCCCTTGTTAACTTGTCATGTTTATTAGTAGAAGTTGTTGGAACTGTATCTGACTGTAACAACTTTCACTTGCTTCACTAACATTCGATGACTGCCCTAACCTCATTGACCAATAAGTGCAGTATGCAATTCTTTGTGCTTTGGACCATTTATTTAGGTATCCTGCAAGTAGTAGTTGTGTTATGTGTGTTCTAATATTACTATGTCACAAATGTAAAACATTTTGTTAATTGGGCACACAATTATTTAACATGGCTGCACTGATTGTTGTTCCTGAATTTAAGAAGATCTTTATGTGATACAGGTTCCAGATGTTGCTGTGGCTTTAATGCCACTATGTGAGGCTTTTGGGTCAATAGCACCGCCACCTAATCACAAGTCTACCATTCTTGGTGAAACATCTGTTTATTCGGTCTTCTCTTGTGCATTTCTTTGCCTTCTTCGCTTGTGGAAGTTTTATAGACCTCCTCAAGAGTATTGTCTTGCTGGTCGTGGAGGCTCAGTAAAGCTGGAACTGACTCTGGACTATCTGTTGTTGATGCGCAATAATCGCATTGAGTTCTCAAATTCATCTGCCCCTAATAGGGATTCTTACAACAATATGGGCTCAGTCAATGAGGTTCCTGCTCAGCCGATTTATATTGATTCTTTCCCCAAGCTAAGGGCTTGGTATTTCCAGAATCAAGCTTGCATCGCCTCTACACTTTCTGGTTTTTGCAACAAAAACCCTGTCCATCAAGTCGCGAACAAAATTTTGAATATGATTTGCCGAAAAATGAATAAAAGTGGGGTATCATCTAGTAATCTTTCATCCACTTCTAGTAGTAGTGTCGGTGGTTCCTCTGTAAGTGCATCGGATGATTCTTGCCAAAGGCCTGCTGTTCCTGCTTGGGAATTTTTAGAAGCTGTTCCTTTTGTTCTTGAAGCTGTTCTGACAGCATGTGCTCATGGGCGGCTTTCCAGCCGAGACTTGACTACAAGTGAGTTGATTCCCCATATTGTATGTTGGTAGCTCTCAGCATCATTTTATTTGCTAATGTTACCGTACTGCAGGTTTAAGGGATCTTGTGGACTTTTTGCCTGCTTCTCTTGCTGCAATTGTAAGCTACTTCTCAGCAGAAATTACACGAGGAATCTGGAAACCTGTTCCAATGAATGGAACTGAATGGCCTAGTCCCGGTGCTTCTCTTCATTCCATTGAAGCTGAAGTAAAGGAAATTCTTGCATCTGCTGGTGTTCAGATTAACAGCTGCTATCCGCGTATGTTCTGCATTCTGTTCTTGCACATCAACTTAGTTACCTTAGTCACATTTATTGTCAGGCTTCGCCATCAATATGCCAAATACCTTTATTCCACTTATGTTGTCATATAAAAGCATATTATATTCTTTCAGGTGGTGTACCGCCAATGCTTCCTTTACCTATGGCTGCACTTGTCAGCTTGACAATTACATTTAAGCTAGATAGGAGTTTGGAGTACATTCAAGCGGTCATTGGACAGGCACTAGAGAACTGTGCAGGGGGGAGTTCCTGGCCAAGCATGCCCATTATTGGGGCATTGTGGACACAGAAAGTGCGAAGATGGCATGACTTCATCGTCCTCTCTTGTATGCTTTCTCCATTTGGCAGAGACAAAGATGCAGTTGCGCAGCTCATCCAAAGTTGCTTCTTGTCCTTTCTGCAGTCTTCACCCAGTGGTTCTGACATAATTGCAAACCGTGGAGTTGGGGCTTTACTAGGGGACTCAATCACGAATCAAGGTCTTAGGCTCCCAATGGCACCTGGTTTCATCTACTTGAGAACATGTCGAACTTTCCATGACACTTACTTCATTAGTGAAGTGATCCTCAAGCAAGTTATTGAGTGGGCTCACAAACTTGCAAATGGATGGTCTTTCAATGGGCCTCCGCAGTTGAAATCAGGCCGGGCACCACTATCTTGTGCAGCATCCATGGCGCATCAGGTCGCGTTGCTTGGTGGAGGCCTCCTGTGCATAGCAGGTGGACCACTTGTGGTCCAGGTGTTGTATGAGGAAACACTGCCAACACTGCTGCTATCAGCCAGAGAACAGAGTTTGAAAGACCCTGGGCCAGTCTCTAGCACACTCCAAGGTTATGCCATGGCCAACATGCTCTTCTACAGTGGTAGCCTGCTTTGGGGAGCGGATAGGACTGATCCTGTCATGAAATTGTCTTTCCTCTGGAGGCGGCCACGGGTGGTGAGAAACCACATGGATTTCATAGCTGGTGTATTGGACGGACACATTCTTCTGGGCTGTGACCCGGGTACCTGGAAAGCGTATGTGTCGCAATTTATGTTCCTGGTGGTGAAGTTTGTTCCATTATGGTTGCGGGACATAAAGCTGGAGACGCTAAAGAAGATAGCAGCTGGACTTAGGAGTTGGCATGAACATGACCTTGCTCTCTCTCTTCTTGAGCGAGGAGGACCACAAACAATCTCTGTTGTAGTCGAGACCTTGCTGTGATCCCCTGCCATTTGGACATTTTGCCCCCACCTGACAGAGCAGCCGCTGTTGGAGTTTTGAGGGTTTGAGGTTGGTGATTTGAGGTCTAGCTGAAGTAATCAGGATAACTCTTAAATAATTCCACTTGAGCTATCAGGATAACTGAAGTTTTATCATGTATGGTGAGCCCATCGGGGTTTCTGTGAATTCAATACTGAAGAACATGCGACCTACTAGTAGGAGTGTATTAACTTCAGCCCTAACATGTAATATATGGAAAGTTCATTAACTTATTGTACTGAGCTTTCTGTATTTTAATTTATGTCCTCTCGACTCTCGGAAGTCTTTTACATTATTGCCCGTCGTGAAGTTGTTGCAATGCATCGAAAATTTCTCATTTTTTTTTTGTCCGACCGCACTTTACTCTCCTTGGTTTGGATGTCACTCTTATTGGCCACACATTTTCAATCCAAATCTCTAATACGAGACAATGTTTTCAATCCAAAGCCACCACATTTTTAATTAAACATGCGACCAAGTTTTGAAAGCCATGGTATGTGGTTTAATTCAAAGATATATTGGAACATATGATGCGATGGTTGCATGAATCTCCAAGCCATAATTTTTTTCTAAATGACCGTGCAAACTGTACATTTTAATTACACCTACTCCCTCAGGATCCGATGGGCGGACCGTTAGCATCCGTCCGGTACAGTTCTTGCTCAATTATTCCCGCTCAAACAGCCACGCGCGCGGCATCCGTCCGGCAGTTGCCGCTCAATTATTCCCGCGCAACGAGTGACGCGCGCGCGGGACGTCCGGCACACGGACGGAGCTACGTGGGGGCCAAACTGGGTCCTGGCCCCCCCTTGGTCCGTCACAAGCACAAGATACAGGGTTCGATCTGTACGTGAACTCCCCATACACATGCTAGCTTGCGTCTTTTCTTTGTATATGTACACATACATAATTTCTGTTTTTTTTTCCTTTGGTAGCACAAATGATCGACGGCATAAACCAAATAGCTTATAATCCTTGTATATTAGCACTGAGGGTCGGTGGCACTAGAGGAACGACGAAGTTGTGTTTGGCGTTCAGACTCGAGGACATTTTAGACTTTTCTCACCGCGATTTGACACTGTTAGAGGTAAAAGTGGACGGAATAGCATGAAAGCTGGAGGTTTGCATATTGCTGCATGCATGCAATTAATTCATGTCTCTCCTGTACCATGCTTGCTGTTGCTGATGAGTGGATCACAGCTTACAAGTATGTAAATCCGCACATTATTCATTTTTCTTTGATAGAATTCTAATTGTTCATTGCAGTCTATATAGATAGAACTTGAAAAAACAAAGATTTTTCATAGAATTCCAATAGTCTATACTACTATTGATAAATACTGTAGCAGTGTACCTTTGAATTGGCCCCTACACATTCATGCAAGCTCCGTCACTGGTCCGGCACAGTTGCCGCTCAATTATTTCCGCCCAACCAGCGACGCGCGCGGGACAAAGCCCATCAGCATGCATGCATGACTTTTTATTCACTTGAATTACGTGCAGTGACCCCATACATGTTTATAAACTAAAAAAAATCATAACTGTTAATCAAACATTCAAATTAAATTCCGATTACACCATTAGTTTTCTTACAATAAAAATTTCAAAACAAGATCCCACATGGATATATTTAGATAAAATTTTATTAACGAACATTTATCTTATTAACATAGAACATTTTTTATTGAGCTGAGACAATGTTATAGGTTCAGAGAACAATATTCCGTCTTCGTAAGAAAAATATTCTCAATTTAGAAGAACAATATTCTAGTTTTAGGTTCATGCAATTGGTATTATAATATACATAAAAATAAAAATAATGATAACAAAAATAATGAAATATATAAATAGTAAATAAATAAATACATAACATAAATAAAAAATAATAAAATTTAGAGCAAAGCATAAGAAAAAAAATAAAATCACGCCATAGAGAAAAATTTAAAAGAAAACATCACATGGAGGCTTTTCAAACATTCTAAAATATACTATAGAACATCACATGTGTATTGACTATTGAGTGAACATCGCTAAATGCACCGTAGAACATCACTAAATACATTATAGAACATCACATGTATATTACGTGAACATCACTAAATGCATCATATAACACCACATGTGTACTGAAGTGAACATCAGTAAATACACCATAGAACATAACTAAATACATTATAGAACATCACATATATATTATGTAAATATTACTAAATACATCATATATAGAACATCGCGCGTATACTAAGTGAGCATCAGCAAATACACCATAGAACATCACTAAAAACAATATAGAACATCGCATATATATTACGTGAACATCACTAAAACATCATAGAATATCACATCTATACTGTGTGAACATCAAAAAAACACCATAGAACATCATATGTATACTACGAGAACATCACATGTATATTATGTGAACATCATAAAAAATACATCATAGAACGTTACATGTATACTATATGAACATAAAAAAACCATCACAAAACATCACATGTATAACACGTGAACATAAAAAACATAAAACATCACATGTATACTATATGAATATAAAAACAACATAGAACATCATAAAAAATAATAAGAAAAGAAAAAAAATAAAAAAATAAAAAAATGAAAAATAATAATAGACACATAAAATAGAAAAAAGAAGATAAAAAATGAATGATGCACGAAAAAAAGAAAAAGAAAAAAGAAGAGAAAAAAGATAAAAATAAAAGAAAGGTAAAAAATAAAAAAACATAAATAAGAGAAAAACATAATTAGAAAAAGGAAAAAATAAAATAAAAACAAATGATAAAAACATGATTAACAAATGATAAATATATAGAACAAATAAAATGAATGAATAACTTAAATAAGGATGGGGAAAAAAGAAAATTAAAAAGAAAGAAAAAGTACAATAAGAATGAAAAACATAGAAAACTTAAAAAGGAAAAAAGGAAAATAAATAGAAGGAAACAAAAACAATAAAATAAAAACAAAAGAAAAAAGAAAAATAAACGGTAAAGTTATATAAGAAAAGAATTAGAAAAGAAAAGGAAATAAAATAAGAATGAAAAACATAGAAAACTAAAAAGAAAAGGAAAAGGAAGAATAAATAGAAGCAAGGAAATAAAACAATAAAAAGAAGACAAAAGAAAAAAAAGAAAGGAAAGAAAAAATAAATAAGAAAAGAATAAGAAAAGGAAAAAAGAATCATTACGTACCTGTTCGGTGCTTCCCGTGATGGCCTCCCGCGCTTCCCGCGCGCGCTCTTCCGGTTCGGCGCACGTCTCCGGTCCACCCGTTCGGACCGGATGATTTCCGCTCTGTCCCAGTAAGATTGACGATTTAGCATTGCAACCAGGGATGAAAACGGATCGGATACGAACGGATATCGCTGATATCATATTTGTTTTCATATTTCTGTTCGGATTCGGATTCGAACACGGATAGCTACCGGATACATATACGGATACGGATTGTCTCAGTTACGGATACGAATAATGAGTATCGAATACGGGATGAGTCGGACGCGGATAGTGTTGGTTACGAATATTTCTCCAAATATTGAGTAAAAGCGACATCTATATATAATGTGTTGCACTCAATTGACCACTCTGAGTCCTAATTACAACTAGATTATACGTGTAGAAGCAAACTATCAATAGTTTATATACAAGTCGTATTGTCGTGTTTTTGAAAGTTGAGTTGCATTGTCATCACTTATGCATATATTTTGAGTACATATACAATAAATAAAAAGAAAATGTACTGGCAAATAAATAGTTAGACTTGACCAAGCAAAGCAGGCAAGCACTCGCGTGCTTCATGGGCTTCGGCAAGCACTCGCGTGCTTCATGGGCCCGTGCGGATGCCAAGGCTCAAGACTAGCAGCGTGCTGAGTATATATGCTAGTTTTAGTGCCACCTCGATGCCCAGCCAGCGACAAGGATCAAGCTTCTCCTATATCTATATGTATAACACTGCAACCGACAACATCGGTGAAGAGGCGGGGGAACCGCCCACAGGGCCGCAGGCGCACAGCCACGATGACGTGCTGGGCTGCGCTGAGGCTTAGAAAGGATTTAAATATAGAATAAATAGGTAATATAAATATGTTAATGTTACTATATATTAGCATATTTAAAATTAGAACAAAATTTCAATACAATAAAAGTTTTAAAACTTGATGTTTCTTCGGGTATCAGCTTGACGCACCTAGAGCGCTGGCTGGATAGACCTGGTCGGATAGTATCCGAATGTGTTTAGGTCGGGTATATCCGATTTTTTTTTCCAGATTATCCGGCCGCTGGATACTAACAATATTACATTCGTACTTGATATCCGTATAAAGTATATATCTGTATCCGAAAAAAATATCCGGATATCCGAATAACTTCCAAATAAGTGTTCGCATTTGTTCGGGAACAATAAATATCCGTACTATTTTCATCCATAATTGCAACGTTGTCCCAATATTAATGTCGTTTTAGGTGCAGCTCGCTTACCCACCGTACTGTCTAGCTAGCCTGTAGCACGCTTATCCATGCCTGGGAAGAGGAGCACAAGAGATGAGAGAGCACTATAGAATAGGGGTACGTTGGTATTTTGCCTGGTGTCCTAGTAGCTGTGTCTCAACCCAAAACGGAATTAGGACGGAGAGTACAGTCTAAAAGATAAAGATGACCATAAACTGTACGTTTTAATAACTCACCTGCAATCTATGAAAGTTGACGCGGTGCTGGTCCTAGCTACCTTTCCTTCAAGTTTCAGTAATCGATTTTTATCTTTCATCGTCAATATTGATAAAAAAATATATAAAACTTTTCCCATGACGCGAGTCGTGAGTCCTAAACTTCATTTTACTTAATTAAAGCAATTAAATTACAAAGTAGTTTTAGTGCAACCGTCAATCTGAAAGGCGGCCACAAACCGACACACATAAACGCCATCTTAAAGGAAACAACTGCCTTGTCATCGCTTCAAACCAAGGCCATAAATTCCTACCAAGGACACTGACACAGCGCACATGCTGCAAACACCGAAGAAAGTAAGCCCAACAACTAAGCTCGATCCAATCACTGGTGGTTAATGGTCTCCTGGTGCTTCCGGTCTTTCTTCCACATGGGTTTGCCATTTGGTGGCGAAAATGTAGTCTTCAGAATTTCCACCCCATGCTCCTCCTGGAGGATGAACTGGCTTTTGTAGCCATGAGCAAGATATAGAGAGAATGGAGCAAATAATACAACTGATCTATGTAGGAGATTAAACCCTTTTTCCATCAAATCTAACGGCGTTGCTTGCTCTTCGTCGAGCTTGTCAAACTGTTGCGAGCCCCACAACATTGCAAAGTATTTTTTGACATATTGGATAAAATACTACGGTTATTAAGAAATATTATGACTTGTAGGCCCGAGAACTCGAAATGGTCATTTTAACGTAGGCCTAATACTACCTAAAATAGTGGTTTTGCAAAGTACTTTTAGAATATTGGCCCTGTTCATCTGACTTATAATCCGTATTTTTTAGCTTGTTTTTTCAGTCGGAACAACGTTTTTCTCTCATAATAAATCAGCCAACGAGGTTTTTCAGTCAGCTTATCAGCACAGCCGAACGGGGCCATTATAGATCAATGCTATAGCTTTGCAAAATACTTTGGTTTTGAAAAGTTGTTGGATATTTAGATACAACAAATCTCTAAAACCATGGTTTTGTAAAAAAACTTACTCTTTTTGAGTTTTATAAAGAGTTAAATGCATCATTGGTCCATTAACTTTTGTCTATCTTTCACTTAGGTCCATCAACCGTGAAAGTGGTTTTTTTGGTCCATAAACTTAATGCATCTCTAGTCCATACCCTCTTTTGTTTCTGTTTTTAATCTGACATGGCTGTACACTGTGGCACTAACATGTCTTTGGAGGCGGCTGCAGCACACGTGAGCAGCAGATGGGGGCTGGTTGATCGACCTCCTGGCACTGGTCGTGCTTGCCTGCGCGGTCTGCGGCAGGAAGCGGTGGGCCGCTGTGCCGGCGCCAGCGTCGGCGTGCGGGCATGTGGCAAGACGATGCCACTGCCGCCGGGGTGTAAGATCCAAATGGGGGGGTGAATAGCCTATTTAAAATTCTACAAGCTTCACTAAACAAACACGTTAGTATAAAAGATGGCTAAGCTAATTCTAGCACTAGCTCAACTACACTTTACAACCCATCTATACAATTCTAGTGAAGCAAGGCTATAATCTCTAATACACACCAACAAGACTAAGTCACTAAGCTACTTACTCCTATGTGATAAGAGCTACACTAAGCAAACTATACTAGGAATAGTACAAGAAAGTAAAGAGCAAGTGACTTGATTCTTATACCAACGTTGTAGAGAAGTAATGCACTCGAAGAATCAATCACAATGATCAACCATAAGAGAAAACCTCGGCAAAGAGATGACACAAGATTTTTACCGAGGTTCACTTGCTTCCCGACAAGCTACTCCTCGTTGTGGCGATGCACCCATTCGTCGGTTCGCGAGCTAATCAACTATCAAGAGTCGAGCCCTCGGCGGGCGCCGCACAACCGCACACAAGATGGGGATCCTCCAAGCCACGAGCTTCACTAGAGTATCCAATTTGTGAACTCCCACGGGAAAGGATCAAGAACCCCTTACAACACTTGGTGAGGGCTCCAACAATCTTAAATTGTGAGCTCAATCACCTCCGCTGCTCCAAGCCGTCTACCGTGTCAGGAAACACGGAAGAGTAATAAGAAATCCACAACAACTCGAAGATCAAGTGCCTCTAGAATGCAACTCTCAAGCAATGCACTTGAATCTCATTCAATCTCACTCAAGATGTGCAACTATGCAAAGAGATGAGTGAAGGGGTTGTTCTCTAGCTCAAAGGATATCTCTAGCTCTCAAAATGTGCAAGCGTTTCCCTCAAACCCCAGACATCTTCTATTTATAGCGAAGGGGTACGCAGCTAGCCGTTATTAGACGACGCAGTGCAAAACGTACTGACCGGACGCACCGGTCAGGGTGACCGAATGCATCCGGTCACTATAGGACAAGCGTGAACAGTGTGCATCAGAAGTTACCGTTGCCATGACCGGACGCGCTCCAGTGTTTGATCGGACACGCTGCACCTGGCGTCCGGTCGGAGTTCAGTAAGCTCCCACCGTGACCGGACGCGTCCGATCGCACGTGACCGGACGCGCCGTGCGTCCGATCGTGTCACGTTACTAACCGGACGCTCCGGTCCCGAGGACCAACGGACGCGCCGGTCGCACGTTCTGCGTGCACCTTTTCTCTGCGCCCAGGAGAACTGACCGGACGCGCTAGTGAAAGGTCCAAATGGCTAGAGGGGGGTGAATAGCCTATTTAAAATCTACAAGCTTCACTAAACAACCACGTTAGTATAAAAAGATGGCTAAGCCAATTCTAGCACTAGCTCAACTATACTATGCAAGCCACCTATACAATTCTAGTGAAGTAAGGCTATGATCTCTAATACACACCAACAAGACTAAGTCACTAAACTACTTACTCCTATGTGATAAAAGCTACACTAAGCAAACTACACTAGGAATAATACAAGAAAGTAAAGAGCAAGTGACTTGATTCTTATACCAACGTTGTAGAGAAGTAATGCACTCGAAGAATCAATCACAATGATCAACCACAAGAGAAATCCTCGGCAAAGAGATGACACAAGATTTTTTACCGAGGTTCACTTGCTTTCCGGCAAGCTACTCCTCGTTGTGGCGATGCACCCACTTGTCGGTTCGCGAGCTAATCGACTATCAAGAGTCGAGCCCTCGGCGGGCGCCGCACAACCGCACACAAGATGGGGATCCTCCAAGCCACGAGCTTCACTAGAGTATCCAATTTGTGAACTCCCGCGGGAAAGGATCAAGAACCCCTTACAACACTTGGTGAGGGCTCCAACAATCTCCAATTGCGAGCTCAATCACCTCCGCTGCTCCAAGCCGTCTACCGTGTCGGGAAACACGGAAGAGTAACAAGAAATCCGCAGCAACTCGAAGATCAAGTGCCTCTAGAATGTAACTCTCAAGCAATGCACTTGAATCTCACTCAATCTCACTCAAGATGTGCAACTATGCAAAGAGATGAGTGGAGGGGTTGTTCTCTAGCTCAAAGGATGTCTCTAGGTCTCAAAATGTGCAAGAGTTACCCTCAAACCCCGGACAACTTCTATTTATAACGAAGGTGTACGCAGCTAGCCGTTACCGGATGACTCAGTTGAAATCGCACTGACCGGACGCACCGGTCAGGGTGACCGGACACGTCTGGTCACTACAGGACAAGCATGAACAGTGCGCGTCAGTACTAGCCGTTGCCGTGACCGGACGCGCTCTACCGTTTGACCGGACGTGACAGTGTCAGCGTCCGGTCGCGGTCCAGTAAGCTCCCGTCGAGACCGGACACGTCCGACCGGAGTCCAGTAACTGTCCACTTGTGACCGGACGCGTCCGGTCGAACGTGACCGGACGCGCCACCGCGTCCGATCGCATCTACCCTCCGTGCTGAACTCCTGGGTGCGTGACCGGACGCGCCGGTTCCACGAGGGACCGGACGCGCCGGTCCGCGACCCTTCTCACACGTGCGTCTGTCTGTGGTTTGAACTGACCGGACGCACCAGCCACGTCCGGTCAATTCGACCACAGCGTCCGGTCACTGTATTTTCAGTGATAATCATTTTGGACTTTCACCACCTTTTCTCGCCTCCGGCGCAATAGAAAATAGGCATTTCATTTCATCAAAAATGTCTGAATCCCGTGCTCGCAAACTCGACGGGAGGGAGAGCGAACCCCAAACCCCTTACTACCGCTCAAACACCACCGCCTTCGCAAAAGTGACAACACCATCATGTGAAAAACACCATGTGCATGTGTGTTAGCATTTTCACAAATATTTTCAAGGCGTTATGTTAGCTCTCTACTAGATCCAAATGCATATGCTCAAGACATTGATCTAGTGGCACTTGATTCCCGAGCTAACCGTGATTGCCCCTCTTGATAGTGGGCTATGTATCCTAAACCCGGTCAATCACTTCTCTACTCAACTTAGACCAGCAAAAGGAAAACCCTATGGTTATACCTTTGCCTTGCGCTCTTAGATCCTTCTCTTCCATTTGATCATCATGACCATCATTTTATGTGCATTTCTTCATGATCTTGCTCATCATTTCATGCACCAAATCATGTGGTCTTGTGGCCATCTCTCCATGCCATTTCCACCTCCATCACATGTTGCTTATGCCTAGCTTAATCACACTTGATACAATAGCATTAGCAACTTGGTGTCATTAATTACCAAAACCAAACTTGGTCTTTCAGCTAGTCAGGGCAGACCAGTGTCCGGTCACAAACCCTAGGCGCGCTGCGCCTCTACCGTCGACTTGAGCTGACCGGACACGCAGGTCCACCCTGGACCGTGTCCGGTTGACTTTTTTAGTGATAAACACTCCAGACTTTCGCCTTCGTTTCTCCACCTCCGGCGCAGTAGAAAATAGGTGTTTCACTTTCCTAAAAAGTGCTGAATCCCGCCTCGCAAGCTCGGCGGGAGGGAGAGAGGAACCCAAACCTCTCTCTACCGCTTAAATTCCACCGCCTTCGCAAATGTTCTAACACCACCAAGTGTAAACCACCATGTGCATGTGTGTTAGCATTTTCACAATCATTTTTTCAAGGCGTTATGTTAGCTCTCAACTAGATCCTAATGCATATACTCAAGACATTGATCTAGTGGCACTTGATTCCCGAGCTAACCATGATTGCCCCTCTTGATAGTCGGCTATGTATCCTAAACCCGGTCAATCACTTCTCTACTCATCTTAGACCGGCAAAAGAAAAACCCTATGGTTATACCTTTGCCTTGCGCTCTTAGATCCTTCTCTTCCATTTGATCATCATGTCCATCATTTTATGTGCATCTCCACCATGATCATCATTTCATGTCCATGCACTATCTCTTTGTGATCTTATGGCCACCATTCCTTGCCACATACACCTTCATCACATGTGTTGCTTATGCCTAGCTCATTTCACTTGATACAATAGCATTAGCAACTTGGTGTCATTAATTACCAAAACCAAACTTGGGCTATCACGGGGTCGATAGGGTGGTCGGGGAACCACATATCAGAGCTCAGAGATAATTGGCATCAGAAGCGCAAGAACAACACAACATCGGCACCATGGTCGTGGAGACACTACCACCTACTTCCACGACCTTGCACCAATGACCTCGCAGACGGAGTTTGGGCAACCCAAGAAACACAAGTCTCCAGAGAATACAACTTCTGGACAGAGTAGACACACAACAAAAGGGGGGAGCGAGTTGCGTCATGTCGAAGTCGAGCGAGAAGGAGAGTGGCAGGGGCACAACAATAAGTCTGAACAGGGAGGTGACGTGTGCGGAGCAGCTGTTGAACCTATGGACGGCCGCCAATGAAGCGGGCAACCTGTCGTGCATGCAACACCTGTTGTACGTGCTCAGCGAGCTGGCCTCTTTCTCGGGCAAACCCACTGAAAGTCGGTTTTAGATAATTGATAAAACCTAGGTGAACTAACCCTTGCTCTGAGTGATGAATGAGATAGGTTGGTTCACAACCAAGATGGGGCTAGATGGCACTCATGTGATGGAGATGGCCAAAAGATGGTGATCAAGTGCTCCAACTTATAAAAGAAGAAAGAGAAAAAAATGGGCTGAAGGCAAATGTACAAGAGCTAGGTCCATTTTGCTTTGCCGGTCAAGACGTAATAGAGTGCGTGATCGGATTTAGGGTAGATAACCGTACTATAAAGAGGGAAAATATTTAATTGCAATGATTATCTGGTGCCACTAAGTGTGAGTCTCATTTGCATATGCATTGCGCTTAGTGGCGTGGTGAGGTGCAAGATAAAAGCCTTTTGAATTGATTAAAAATGCTAACCCACACATTTGATTTGTTGGAACACTTGGTGGTGTTGAGCACATTTGAAGAGGCTTTTGAAAATGAAGTTTTATTGAAATGGATAGCTCACCGGATAAGCTTTACGAAATGTCCAAGATCATCCAAATCGAAGTTTGGAGCTATTAGTTATGGATGTTTTAGTTTGTATGCTGAAATTTGAGAGCCCATACCGAAGGTCCGGTAATTATTTGGCTTTATAATTGCTCCAGGCTGAGTGCTCCTACCAGAGGTCCGGTTGCCAAAATTAGGGGTCCGGTTTTCGCACTAAAAATATTTTTTCAGAACCTGAATGCTTCTACCAGAGGTTTGATTTTCGTCCTAAAATTGATTTATTCTTAGATGTTGAGAGCCTCAACCGGAGGTCTGGTTGAAACCGGAGGTCCGATTCTGCGTTGTTTCTGGGCTGGAAACCAAAGCTCTGGTTTAGACCGGAGCTCCGATTTTGGGCGAATCTGCCCCCAACGGTTAGATCCGAGAGAGCCGTTTGTGAGGGGCCATCCATTATTTCGAGGAGGGGCTGGAAGGCCGCGGGGGGAGGGGAGGGGCAGGTCCAGCTGCATTATCTTCTCCTCCTCCTCTCCCACTCACCCTTCTTCCCCACTTGCTCACTTGAGACCCCAAAAGGAAGAACAAGCTCTCTCCTGTCTTAACTCTCTCACTTCTAAGGATTTGTGCTCCAATCAAGTGAGAGATCGAGCTCTAGTGTTAATTAATCTTGAGAGTTTCAAGAGCATCTCCTGCATCTCCTCTCTTCTCTAAGTCTGGTGCTCATTCATGAGAGGATTTGGGAGAAATTCTAGCATGTGCATTTGAGGTTGCATATTTGGTGGCACTAGGTGGTGATTGTGATTGTGAATTTCTTATTACTCTTGGTGATTGCCATCACCTAGATGGTTGGTGGTTTGTTGATTGGTGAGGGGATTCAGTGATTGTGTCCGCCCCAATTAAGGTGCTTGTGAGGGGTTTTTGAGCCTTCCCGTGGGAGATCACAAAGGCATCTTTAGTGGATTGCTCATGGCTTGTGGATTCCCATCTTGTGCTGGTTGTGCGGCAGGCGTGTGATGTCTATTGACGTGTGATGCCTATTAGCGCGTGAACCTTCAAGCGGGTGAATCACCATAATGGGGACTAGCTTGCCGGCAAGCAAGTGAACCTCTGTGAAAAATTATTGTGTCATCTTGCCTCCAAGGATTTCGTTGGTATTCTTGTGATTGATTTCTTGCCCGGCATTAGTATACATCCCTTTACCTCTCTTGTATTTACATTCTAGTGCAGCTAAACTCTTTAGTGTAATTAATTTTGAGAGCTAGCTTGTTTGTTGAGTAGTTTGGTTGGGGCTCTTTAGTCTAGTCTTTGAGAGCTCACTAACTTAACTTGTAGTGACTTAGCCTTTGCTTGACATAGAGATCATAGATAACTAGAATTATGGATAGGTGGCTTGCATTTTTGTAGAGCTAGCACAAAACTTACTTTACGCCATTTAGTTGTCTAACCACTTTGCTTAAGTGTTGTTGTATAAATTTTTATAGGCTATTCACCCCCTCTAGTCATTTAGGACCTTTCATCCACCCACCGCCAGGGCACGCATGTGCTGCGCGACGCCTCCCACACGCCATGGGCCAAGCAGCTACCTCTTAGTCCAGCCATCGACCTTGAAGATGGCAGCTTGCGAGTGCTCGATGCCAGTGTTCTCCGGCAGTCCGGCCCCGACTGACAGTTGTTCATGCCCTTCTCCGCATCTCCTCCAAGCTACGACGGCAGCTGCTTCAGTACGCCAAATCCATCGTCTCCTGCGGCAGCGGCAGTGCCTTCTGACACGCCTGCACGCCAACACCAACGCCCGCTTCCTGCCGCGGACGGTGCAGGCGAGCACGACCGGGTGCCAGGACCAGGAGGTCCATCAACCAGCCCCATCTACTGCTCACCTGAGCTACAGCTGCCTCCCAAGACATGTTAGCGCCAATGTGGACATCCATATCAGATTAAAAATAGAAACAAAGAGGTATGGACTAGAGATGCATCACTTAAAATGTTTATGGACTTAAAAAGCTATTTTCACAGTTGATGGACCTAAGTGAAATATAGGCAAAAGTTAATGGGTCAATGATGCATTTAGCTCTTTTATAAACTCTACTCACATCTTTTTTTTCTTCTAAATCACAATTTTATATTTTTTTTGAGAATTAAATCATGATTTTATATGTTAAATCATATTTTCTTGATAATACAGTTTCTATTACATCATCGTCCAAACGGGCCCTAAGTGCATCTAGTCAGTTCACATTGTTAAAGGACTAGCACGGTTGGGCGTGCTACCTCGTGCCCGTGATGAACAGTGAAAAAATATATTAAATCTGGTTGGCAAAAAAACGAAAGCAAACAATAAACATTGATGCCACGCTCATGAACAGTGTCAGATGTCGTGTCATGAACAGTGTTGAACAGTGCCTACAATTTATTCTTGGACGAGGGATATTTATATTCTCACGTGTACTATTTTATGCTATACTACACATGTCTTTGTGATAAGAGCTGATTCGAAAAAATATGTTGAAATGTTTTTTCCCTCATAAATGGTAGATATGTCTATATGAGTTTTACATGCCAAAAAGATGCAAATATACGTTGTTTGTTTGTATTACAATACAAAGTTGTAAACAATTTTAACATAGTTAAAATTCACTCACAAAAACTAAAATATATCAAAACAACTAACATACAACATCCCAAGGCTATAAATTGTCATTCCCACCGAGATCTCTAATTCCTATAGAGTTAAAATAGAGCTACATATCAAACAGGTGCACATACTCCACGATGGAAGACCAACTCTAAAAAATACAACTTTGGTTGAGCGGAACTACAAAAAAAAGAAAAAAAAAGCAGGTAGGAGGGGTTGGTGAGGGCCGAAATACTAACGGCCCACTAGGTGCCACTAGCGGGACCGCGGTCTGCGGGTGCGGGAGGAATGATTTGGCGGGAACATCGACAAACCGCCGCCGTTCCTTCCCCTCAAACGGCCAAACCCCACTTTCGCCGGCCCGTCGGTCACCATTCGATTCATCCCGACTCGGCGACTCCGTCTCCGCTCGCCCCCTCCTCTCGACGCGAGCAAAACCACTCCGCTACCGTCCACCCATTCCGGCGGAGCCCCCTGGCCCCTGCCAGAATGGAGGCGGCGCTGAAGGCAAGCATCGCATTTCCCCATCTCCCCGCCCCCAAAACCCTAGGCGCCGTGGGCCGTGTGGCCCCGCCGCCGCACGGCACTAGAATCCTATCCCGGCGGCGGCGATGGTCTAATCCCGCGCGTTTCTGTATGTGCAGAGCTATTTCGGGTACTCAACGTTCCGGCCTTACCAGAGGGAGATCATACAGAAGGTCCTGGATGGGCGGGATTGCCTCGTCGTCATGGCCACCGGCAGCGGCAAGTCCATCTGGTAGAGTCGGTCCCCCTCGCTTGTTTTTTTTTGGTGTTTTATTATGACGAAATGGCTGTGCGGCGCTTGTTTCTTTCCTTCTTTATTTTGGGTGGGGTGTTGTCGATGGTACAATCTAAGTTCCAATGCTGCATTTATTGGACGATGAGTTGTACCTCTGGGCGCTTTCTGGATCTATTTTCTGTGAATCGTTGAGATATTTCTTGACATTGGTTGATTGATGGGTTGCAATGGTTCCATAAATACGTTTTGTTGGCAGAAATAGAAATGTAGCCTTTAAGCTATAATGGCCAGGTCGTTTTCATTGTAGCGTGCATATCATAACATTTTCTGCCAGGAAATGGTCAGGTCAGCTGGAGTTTAACTGCAACTAGGAAATCATGATTAGAGAGGATTGTGCAGAAACTGGCAAAATTATCTTCTCAGAAGGACCTGACCACAATTTTCCGTTTCATAATTGGTGGCATCCGCAAAACCTTTTAGAACTATTCTGTTTATCAATTTCTACAAAAAAACTGTAGTAGGTTTGTTGACACTAGAGCTGTGGGTTTGCAGCAGGATTTCAAACAAAACACTTCCTATTCACTAATTTGTTTTTTTTGTAAGTATAGTTATAGATTTTTTTCCCGTAAACTTTTTGATGATCCCTCACATTTCTTCAGAGAAAAAGAAACATGTTTTGTCCAACCCATTTATTTATTAAGTAAAGACTTCATATTAGCCTCAACAGACTGTAGTTCTCTCTTGGTATATCCAGACAATAGGGTAGGAACATAATCTGAAACATTCTGGAGCTATTGATTAAAATTCAATTATTTCCTTTTACATACAAAAGCTACTGTTTGATTATGGCAATTCCTTTTCTCCCAGCTATCAAATTCCTCCACTGGTTACGAAGAAGACAGCTGTTGTTGTAAGCCCTCTTCTGTCCCTGATGCAAGACCAGGTAGGTTTGAAATGTTGGATGTAATAACCTTAGTGGTTTACTCTCGTTTTTTAAATTTCTTTTGCCAAAATAATTTGTTTTCTTAAAACAGGTTATGAGTTTAAAACAAAAAGGTGTGAAATCTGAGTACCTTGGCAGCACCCAAACAAATAGCTCTGTCAGCATTGAGGCCGAAAAAGGCATGTTTGATGTGCTGTACATGACACCAGAGAAAGCCATTTCACTTCCTTCAAGGTGAAACCCTATGATATTTTATATATACTTTAGATTTAGATGTTATAAAAGCATATGGTGTGCTGGACATGTTCTTGTGACACCATAGTAGGCTGTTGCAAACTTGAGTAGCTTTCCTTCTGAGTATGCAGGGCTAGTGGAAGAAGTTGTGGATACTTTGGTTAATAATGAAAGCATGTGCATGTTGCTTCAAGTTATTGCGCCTTGCGCGTGTCAACCTTATTTTACTTTGGTAACTGAGATGTAGCTATAAATAGAGTTGCAACGAGGACCCAACATGATTTATTTCTAGGGAGCTCGCAATCTTGGGCTGTTGAAATATCTGTCTCCATAAGGAATGTGTGTATCCTTGATAAAATGCCTCCAATGAAACTGATTATAAGAAATTAGCGACAGATATGTGTTTGCTCAACGAAAGGCTTCTTGGCTCGCCGTTCTGGTTTGGTGTTATGTGGGGACAGCTGTTCTGTGATGCAGTGCAGCATGCTTGAACTGGCTCCCATATCCTCTCCAACTTCACCACGTTATCTTAATATTTGGTTTAGAGATTGAGCTGGCTTGCACGTTAAGATTGAAGTTTGTTAGTATGTTTTGTTGGTCTAGGATTCTAGGAGATGGCTGTGTAATGCCATGCAACTAATTGAATAAAGGAAGCATGATTAAACTCCCCCAAACCCTTCCATCCTGTGCATTGTCTCTGGGCGACGTTGCTGTCATGGTTCTGCCCTTGTTCAAGCATATGGTCCTGCGTCCGCGTCCATTCATCTTCCACCGCTACCACCCTAGTACCCTACAACCTTCAATCCTTCGATACTAGTTGCAATCCATCACACTTGGCTGCAATAAAACTTGAGAGTTCTGTCCTGGGTAGATCAATATTTATACAGTAGTGCTGTGGCCTTATCAAATCTTATCTGTTCGTCATGTAAATCTTGGCAATATGGATATATTTAGTAGGGCCCTCGCCTCCTGTTCTTCTGAAAGAAACAAAACAAATAATACATGCAGTTTTTACTAGGTTGACTTGCTTTTCTTTTTCATTTTTGTCCAGGTTTTGGAGTAACTTGCAGGCTGCTGGAATCTGCTTGTTAGCTGTTGACGAAGCTCATTGCATATCAGAATGGGGCCATGATTTCAGGTTGTTTTTTCTTTTGATTTGATAAACGGAGCACTGAACACATCTTGTAAAAGTACAGGGTACTTAGTCATTTGAGTTTCATAAACAATATGTTTATGCAATTTGGAAATCCCTGTATTCACTTGTGGAACAGGTATTTGTGGTAGTTATATGTAATGGTGGGATGGATTGTGTGTTCTTATTTATCCAGTTTTTGGGCTTTCTATACTTTTCATCCCCCATCCTTTGATATTGAGTTGATTGGAAGCGGAGAAAATCAGCATTTCTCCCTCTTTTAACTTGATTTCCATAATTCAAACTCTCTTGCAGGATGGAGTACAAGCAGCTGCATTCATTGCGTGACCTTCTTGTGGGTGTTCCCTTTGTTGCTTTAACTGCCACAGCCACAGAAAGGTATGAATTTTACACTATCACTTTGTTTTCTTCCTTGTTGCTTCTTTACCTTCCTTTTGATGACATCTAATGCTACTATTTTTTTTTCCTTTGCTTAAAGGGACAGGGTGAGATAAATAGCTTTAAAACATTAAAATCCCCTAAAGATAATAACAATGAGCATTAGATTATGCCCATAGTGGTTATTAGGTGTTTGATTATATCCAGATATCATCAAAGAGATGACAAAATCATACTATTGTATCCCTAGTGTCATAGTAGCACATTTGTAGTCTCTAAAAGCAGCCGAACCAGCCAGACAAATATACAAATATCGCAACTGTATGTTGTGTGTAAATCGTTAGAGCCAGTGGGCTCTCTGTTTTTGGGTGTGGTGGTGGTGTTTTTTTGGGGGTGGGGTGGGGAACTGGTTTTCAAAACTGGTTCAATATTACGCGCTCATCCTCTTCTTTCATAATAATTTTGCAGGGTACTACTTCCTTGGTTCTACGCAGTCCTCACGTGGTGGTTGGCTCATTTGATCGTCATAACCTTTTCTATGGTGTGAAAACATGCAACCGATCTATGTCCTTTATAAGTGAACTTGTGAAAGATGTTTCAAAGAAGAGTGCCGCGGGTGAGTCAACAATAATATATTGTACAACCATCCGGGACACACGACAGGTATGTGAACCATAGTTATATAATTTCAGACTTGCAATTGCTAATGCTTGAGAATGCAAACAACAGTTTTTTTTTTCTGTGCTCCTTAAAAGTACCTGTGCATTTTTCAGATTACATAGATGCACATCAAATTCGTGCAATGTGAATTTGTCAATACTTGCTTTTGATTGTTTGAGTAACAAGCTCTTCCATTGTTTTTCTGGTTGATGGGACACTTTTAGATTCCATTCGGGTATGTTCACTGTCTATAGAATTTGGAAGTGGGATTTTAGAAGTTTTATCTGTGGGTTTCTGGAATAATCTGATGAATTTGGGCTTCCTTATTGACTTTATGTAACCTGCTTTTAATACATACTAGATTTCCACTGTCTCAACTTGTGTAGATAAAAAAAATCTTTTCCCCAGGTTCATGAGGCTTTAGTTACTTCTGGAATCAAGACTGGAATTTATCACGGTCAAATGGGCAGCAGAGCTAGAGAGGAATCCCATAGGTTTTTCATCTATTCACTGTCTGCTCTATTTTGGGTGTCTGTTCATTATGTTGTTTTTCTTGTACATCCATTTTCCTTGAGCAATGTAAATCCTTGACTGTATTGTTTTGAGTTTTGACCAATGCTCAAACGATGTTCTGAACCATTTGTCAGTATCCTCTCTGAAAAATGATTTTGTTGAACTATTTTTATTGACCTGTTACTGTTAGATATGCTTGACCATGTCATTATGAGAAATGGAATATCATGTGGTTCATAAGTACCATGATTTGGTTTAGTATCAACTCTCAACATTCTCTATAAAATATTTACTAGATTGTCTTTGTTCTGTTAGATTCACATTGATCATGCAATCAGTAAATTAGAAAAGTAAAACCTTTAGACAAATACATAGGTCAAGGGGGATAAGAATGGTCAGTTGTTTGATTTATGCATTCAGTTTTGTACAAATTATGGTGGCAGATTTATGATTGATCATTGGTTATGTTGCTCCTGCAGATCCTTCATTAGGGATGAAGTTCTTGTGATGGTGGCAACTATAGCTTTTGGAATGGGTATTGATAAGCCTGATGTTAGATGCGTAATACACTATGGATGTCCAAAGAGCCTAGAGTCCTACTACCAGGAAAGTGGGCGTTGTGGAAGAGATGGACTGCCTTCAGTCTGCTGGCTATATTACCAAAGAAGCGATTTTACAAAAGCTGATTTCTATTGTTCTGAGGCAAAAAATGTAGGTCAATTTTTTGCATGCTGGATGTTTTCTCACTCCATCCATGCAGCCTAGTGCTTCTGCTGTGTGCCTACTTGTTTTCTTAATGATTTAATTCATTAAACAGGGAACCCAGAGAAAAGCAATCATGGATTCCTTCATGGCAGCACAAAAATATTGCCTCCTTACTACATGCCATAGAAGGTTCTTATTGCAGTATTTTGGTGAAGAATGCAACACAGACTGTGGTACGTTCTTTTTATTTTATAACATTTATTTCTTATCTATTCTTATCCTATAGCTTAATTTACTAGGTTATGAGGTATCATGCAACCTTACCTCGACTGCTGGAATTGTCTTGTAGTGACATTGATTAATGGCACATATCTTGATCTGCAGGCAATTGTGATAATTGCACAGCAGTGAAAAACGAGAGGGATTTGTCAAAAGAAGCCTTTTTGTTGCTGTCCTGCATCAAATCTTGCGGAGGACGCTGGGGCCTCAATTTACCTATTGATGTTCTCCGTGGATCACGAGTAAGTCTTTATCCTTTTTGTTTCAGTTTTCTACAATGGTGACATACATTAGCTGTCTGTAGTTCATTCGATATCATGTATGTGTTTGATAATTTTATCACTGGGAATGACCATATGTGACGGAATGCACCGTTACGTTTACTGAAGTCATGGCATACCGTAAGCTTTTGAAGTCTCCACAATATTTTTACTTTAGAAGATCAAAATGATTGAACCATAGTGACAACTCACAAAGTTCCCGGGTTGACGGGGTCGAGGAACGGAGTATGCTACTTGCAAGAGGTTTTTACACTGTGGGGTCGAAAATGACCCCGCACACCTGGGTCGGTGTTGACGTTTCTGGGTCGAGGGTTGATGCTTTAGACCCCGTTTTATGTGACTATGGATTGAACAGTAAATTTTCCTCTGAATTTAGTCTTGGTTACTAAATTGCTTTTTCTGGGTAGATGGCAAATAGCAAATATTTTCTCATTTTGTAGGCCAAGAAGATTGTTGACAACAATTATGATAAACTACAAATGCATGGGCGCGGTAAAGATTATTCATCAAACTGGTGGAAAGCACTTGGTGGTCTCCTTATAGCACACGGTACTAATGTTGACCTCTCTATTTCATTCTGTTATTCTTGTAAGTTGTGTGAAGCAACACCTTTCTAAAATTGTTGATTTTCCTGTGCACAGCCAATTCCGTTGCTGTCCTTTCCCTGACAAAAGAAGAAAGTATTACAAAAAGATTTGATTTTGTATTCAAGCAAATGGCATATTATGTATGCACTTCATTTTTTTTTTGCCGTAGAAGATATTCACAGCAGATATGGCCATAATAAGTACACTGAATTATACTCTTAAGGCAATGCGTTCTCATGTACATCTTCACCTGTTGAGCGCAAACTTCACGTTGATTATCGTTTTCAGGTCTTGAAACCTGTAAAGCTTAGAAAGTACACTCTGTTTTCAAGGCTAACATCTTTCTACCAACCGAAACAGTAAGCACATTCATGATCATCTCACATATTGACTTCACACCTTCATTAAAATTTGTTTGAATGTAAACCTGATTTATTCTTCAAAATGAAATACTGTTACTTGATATATGCCAACTTCTCTGTAGTTACACTGGTTAGACCTTTGAAGTCTTAAGGCTTTGATGAAACCCTTGTCACTAGTCTAGGTTCGAAGGCTGGCACAAACTTTCTTAGGAACAAAATCAGGGGAGAATCTCTCCTCGAGTTTTTTTTGTTTATTTTTTACTTGATATGTTCCTATGCCAAGCTATCTGCATTAGGCTTTAGGACAATGAAATACTTTTGCCATCCTTAAATTGTGCTATAATTTATTTATTTTCTTCTTTTATCTATGCGCAGATTATTTGAAGGAGACTGTTCGTGATACATTTAGATTTGTCAGGTGCTGTGTTGCGGTTTCCTTATGGAATTTGTAGTCATTGTATCTATTCTCTTTCTGCAGTCCTTTGCTAAGCTTAGTCTTGAAGTAAACTTTCCAGAAATGCTTAAGGACAACCACCCCTAACTCAGCGTCTATATATTCAGTGTCAGTCCAAAAGGGGCCAAGTTTCTCTCTACTGCTGATAAAATGGATGGAACGCCAAAGGATGTTAGATCAGTTGGTCTAGCACTCCGGCGGCACCCCTCAGGTCCCGAGTTCGACTCCCGGTGGGAGCGAATTTCAGGTCTGAGGGTTAAAAAACCCCCTCGCTGGTCCCGTGTGCCAAAGCACTAGTGGTGCGGCCCGTCCGGCCTGCGGCAACGGATGTCTGGGCAACGGATGACCCGGCCTACGGGCAACGGAAGTCACCGGCCCGGCACCGGCCCAGGTAACGGTCCCCACGGTGTCCGCTCCTAGTGTCGGGACGGGGCCAGGGTTCGGGGGTTTCTCGGCTCGGGGAACTGAGAATTTCTTCTTAGTTGAAAGCCGTGGGGGCGGTCTTTCCCCCACCGGGTCGAGTTTTTTTTTAAAATGGATGGAACACCACTGGTATTTCAGCTGACTGCAGAGTTGATTGAACTAGAGGAGCATGGTAGTTCACATCATAAAGAAGGTGGTGGTTTGAATCCTGTGCCAACATTAGAATCTGAAAAATTTTCTGAGGTAGGTTCATGATTGATACTATTTATTAATCCCCACGCAGTCACCCACCTGGGAATTTCAGTTTTTTGTTCTTTTCTGCCTGATTTAAATTTCTTGCAGGATGAATCAAAACTCTATCAAATGCTCCTGAATGTTAGGATGAAGCTTGCTCAAGATATTGGCACTGCTCCGTGAGTAAAAATTTGAATTTGAACTACCGTAACGAGTTAGCTATTTTTTTATGCTAGAATTTGGAAAAGTCAGTGAACTGAATTTCTTTAATCCCGCTTGTTACAGGTATGCTATATGTGGTGATCAGACGATAAGAAACTTTGCAAAGATGAGACCTTCTACTGGAGCTAGACTTGCTAATATCGATGGTGTCAATCAGGTACTACTTTGAAAAGGTTACTTAGCAAACTATCTTTTGTTAATCTGAATAGTATGCATCTCTGCAGTTCATCCAATTTGAAAAAAGACTATTCTGACCATTCTTTTCTGTATTGTACATATATATTGATACTTCTGACCTTTTGTTTGCAGCATTTTATCTCACGATTCAGTAACATTTTCATCCAAAATATCGCGCAATTGTCGAAGGAGTTAAACCTCGCGTTGGATAATTCACCATTACCACCACCAACAACAAATCCAGCTGTAGAAAATATTGCTGGTATACCAAAACCTGTACAAAACAATCTTCCTGGGATCTTGGGTGATGCAAAGCTGACTGCATGGGAATTGTGGCATAAGCAGGAGTACTCATTCCGGAAAATTGCTGTGAGTTACTACAGTTTTCGTTTTCCACTGACATGATACTCAAGTTCACAGCTTGATATGATTGTGTGTTATAGTATTTCCGCAGAGCAGTGCCAATAAAAGAGCAAACGGTTATTGCGTACATACTTGATGCTGCTCGAGAAGGATGTGAAATGGGCTGGAGTAGGTTTTGCAGGGAGGTAGGGCTGACACCTGATATAGCCACCGCGATCCGTCTCGCAATCTCAAAGGTTGGATCACGTGACAAGCTGAAGCCAATCAAAGAGGAGCTCCCAGAGAATGTAATTTGCCCTATTTCTATTTGTGATTAAACATAGTATTGCTTTTCTCGGCAAAAAGAAAACATAGTATTGCTTCTGAAAAAAATAATAGCCACTCTCATCAGGCATCGGCTCACATTTTGTTGTATGTTCATCCAAAGCAGCATGAATATCTAGTTTACTTGGGGAAAAAAATGCTATATGACAATCGCAGGTCACTTACGACATGATCAAGACATTCCTGACTATCGAGGGGCGTGGATTGTTGGAGCAAGTCTTTGGTAACGGTACTGCTGATGGGGTTCCTAGTAGAATAGCAGAGTCCCCAATATCTTCCTCCCGTGCAAGTGAAGCTGGCAGAAATGATACGGGATATGGTGTCCCAGCGGCAGAGGCCAGTGATGCAAACCCTGAAGCAAAGAGAGGCCAAACTGTTTCTGCTGAGGAGCCAGCAACGAAATGGCAAAGGATAGACGAGCATGGGGCAGAGTCAACTGGCACAGCGACTGCCACTGAAGAATCTGTGCTAGCTCTGGTTGCGAGCTGCAATGGGGTAATGTACTGAAACATTTTTGTTCAAGCTTGATTGGAAATCCATGTGCGTGGATCCTCTGATGTTGAGTGACTTGGTCACAGATATGTGGGACCCGTGAGCGTGGGGCCAACATTCCAGTGACTCACTCTGACTTAAACGTCAGGAACTGCTTCCGAAATCCTTGTCATTCCTGTGCTGACGAGTGGCATTGTTTCAGGTATCACTGGAGGATGCTGCCTCGCACTTCAAGGGATCCAAGAGAGAATTGGTCTTGGAGATATTGGAGGGCCTTGAATCTGAATTCACAATTTACAAGAAAAACGGGAACTACATGATCCTGTGAGGGGTTGCTGCATCCTATTTCTAGCAGCTTGCCGGCCTAGTCTGGGAAGGGGACATGCCTCAGTTGCTGCTGGTGACTTCAGACTATGGTAACAAAGTTGTTTCGGCTGGTGTGCATGTGCTCATTTTGGGGATTGGCCAGAACTAGGAGATGTACGAACGTGTGTTTGGTAGCACAATATCCCTTGTCACCTCGTATATGCGTATCATGTCCATGGTTTCTCCGCTCTTTTTCATTGGGTGCATGTGCTAGGACTGGCCTCCTTTTGGAAAGAAGGATTGGTGGTGAATGTTATAGGATCCGATTTCTCTAGCAATTTTTCTATGTGGCTATTCGGAATAAAGTATCAAAGACTTTAGAATCACACAGAATTACTATGGAATGGTGTAATTCATAAGAATTTCAGAGGAAATCTTGCAAGAGGATTTAGTTTCTTAAGAAGCTAAAATCTGTGTGAATCTCTCCCCACAAGTTCTTTTGTTGTGAAAAACCTTGTTGCATTCTCAATTATTTCAAACCATACATTTCCTCTACTATTATATTTTACTGTATGCTTTTTTTTTGTTGTTGTTGTTGTTGGAAACACTAGTGTATGATTTATGATTATTGCGATCCAGCGTTCCGAAGAGAGACTAGTGAAATCACGAGATGCCTTGCAAGTGAAATCATGCCCTTGGAAAGCAGGTGAACAATTGTGCCCTTGTTTAGTTCCCAATTTGGGCACCCAAATTGCACTATGCAAAAAGGAGATTCCCCATCATATCAAAATGTCGGCAAATGCATGGAGTATTAAATGTAGATGAAATCAAAAACTAATTACACAGTTTTGTTGTACTTTGCGAGACGAACATTTTGAGTCTAATTAATTATTTTTTGGACAATTTTTTACACTAAAAAACAAAAGCTGTGCAGGAACACTGTAGCAGCAAGAGCCGCCGATTCGGGTGGCCGAATCCTGATCTAAACACGGGCTGTGTTAAAAACAATTCGTGCCTCACGTGCCCGATGGGTACGCACAGCACAGTGCTCTTGTCCTTTTGACGTACTCGGCGCGACCGCACCGCACGAGCACGAAACCCTCGCCGAAGGCAGACCAGACCAGACACCCACTGGCAACTGGCTGGCTTGGCTCACTTCACTTCACTCGGCGGCCGCACCGGCACCGGGCCAGGCCCCCAACCCGCCCGCACGCAACTGCCTCGAACGCGGGGGACAAATAACTTTTTACCATTATAACGGACGGCCACTCTCCAGTTCTCACCTTGGTGAATTCCCATATTCTTTTACCAGCGTTGTTCGCTCCGAGATACACTTTTACCACTTTTGCCCTCGTGGCGCTCCAGCACAGCTTGCCACGTCGGCCCCGAGCGCGCGAAGGGTGCAAAATGACCTCGCCTGCCCCTGCCCCCCTCGTCTTAGCTATCCGGGCCGGTCTCAGTTGACCCAGCCGGCCCATTTGCCTTGTCCCCTTCATCTCCCCCGCGCTCTGCTCTGGACCTCGCCATCGCCGCCCTCCGCCGCTGCATTCCATATTCCATCCCGCCGAAGCCGTCAGCTGAGAAAAGGGGGAAAAAAGGTATGTCCCGTCCGGACCAACACTCTCATTCCCGTTTTGGGTTTGCACATTTACGATTCCAGGTTAGGGTTAGGGTTTTTGAGAATGATGATGGACTTGCTTTTCTTTCTTGTGACCCTGGGCACTCGGTTAACCGAAACCGATTGGTTCGGTTCGGTTCCACGATTATTTGCAAAATTCGGTTAGTTTTAAACTGAGAACCGATCGATTAGCGCAAAAACTAGGAACCGATGAATTTTGGTCTAGGTTAGTTCGGTTCGATTTCGGTTCTAATCGAACTAACCGAGCCAAAGATTTCAGCGATGAAACACATGGAAAAAATGCAAAAATCACGACCATATTCAGCAGAAAAAGAATGCAAAAAAATCACTCCAGATCCGGTCCTCCACGACGAGGAGAGCGCAGTCAACCCTCTGCCCCAGATCTTGGCAGACAGCAACGGTGGTGGCAGGCGGTGCCGTTGCCGAACTCCAGGTAGGCGGCGGCGGTGGCTCGAGTTTCAGGCAAGCACAGGCGAGCAGAGGCAGAGGGGCGGCTCGCTGGCTCGTCCTCCCGAGTCCAGGCGGAGGGGCGGCCGGGGTGGCTCGATCTCCAGGACCTGCCGAGGTGGTGTCACGGTGAGCGTGAAGGGGTTGCGAGCAAGGGGACGGGGGAGTAAGGGGCGGCGGCTTCCTGAGAGCTAGCGTGCGGATGTGGGAGATTGGGCAATGGAAAGAGGGGACATTTGCTTCTATATATACGTACGGTTGTTTACTTGGGCTTGGGCTTGACATTTGCTGATGGGCCTCTTTCATCATCTCGGTTATTTCAGTTAACCATGGTAGAGAACCGAATTAATCTGACTAATTTTGGTTCTAGAAAACAGGAACCGAACTAATAACCGAAGTCTTCGGTTCTGGTTCTTTCGATTTTGATCCAATTATTTTGGTTTGATTTTCAGTTCTCGGTTAAAATTGCCCAAGCCGACTTTCTTGGACAGTAAATGTAGTCGGTGTTGAAGGCAGACGCAATGGACTGGCATTCGACTAGTGGTTGCCCTGTTTGGTAAGAACCCTAATTTTCCTAGTCGTTTTCTCTTCACTTTCATGGGACGGGACTGCGGATGCTGTGTAGTAGGTTGTCCCTAATATTGCATCTGTGTTTGTGCCAGGATTGATCCTGGTAATGCGTTTAGATTAGTTGTAAAGGTTTCTAAGTGGATTGCTGAGGATGAGTACGGGCTAGTGGCAATGGCTGAGCAGGAACACCAAATCTGGCTTGATAGGACTCAGCATTATTCTCTAGCTAAGTTTCATGATGAAATGGGTGGGAAGATAATCTGGGGACCTTCACAGACATTGGCAGTTTGGGTGGTTGAGCTTGACAGCCCATCTCAATGGAAAATAAGGAGGGATGAACATTTTCAGCAGCTTATACTGGCTAGATGGAATGAAAAGGAAGCTGTGCTTGTAGTGGATGTTGTCAATAAAGATGATCAATCTGTCAATGCTTGCTCTGATTTTAGGTTTGTCTCTGGTGTAACTTCTGCTGGCAGTGGTGGTCCTAGTAATGCTGCTGGTAATGGTGCTACTGGTAATGATCAAGGCAGTGCTGCTCCTGATAATACACAAGGTAGTGTTGTACATGATAATGTTGAAGGCACTGGTGACACTTGTAGCAGTCCTCCTCCTTCTATGCCACCTGAACAAGCACAACCAATAGATTGGGCTGAGTTGACCATTTTACAAGAAGATAATGAGGATGGAGACGCCAAGCAAGCTGCTGATGAGGATAAAGTTTATGAGGCTATGGGTTTCGCAGCAACAGATGAGAGAGCTGAGGATGTAGCTAGGGAAGCTATTCCTATTCCTACCATGACAGCTGAGATGCAGGCTGATATGGAAGAGGCAGCAGTTCCAGTTGATGACCATGATGATCAAGAGCCAATGTTTGATTGGGACAGACAAAATCCAGATTTGTCTGTTGGGGTTTATTTTCCATCCATGAATGATTTTAGGCTAGCTGTAAGACAACATGCAATAGTCAAAGATTTTGAACTTGCTACTGCTCATTCAGATACTGAAAGGTTTAGGGGACATTGTGCTTCTCTAGGATGTCCTTGGATCATTAGAGCTAGAACCCAGCATGGTGGGAGTGTCAGGGTACTTTGCATTTCATTGCTCATACAATATTTTTGCAATTTTTGTATGGCTTTTCAGGTAATGCTGACTCAAATATTCAAATGGTTTGCTTCTTTGCAGGTGCAAATAAATGAAGGTGTGCATACATGTGCCTCTAGGAACAAGGTGCCTGGGGGTGCTATGGCATCACAAGGTTGGGTGGCAGAAATGGCATTACCATATTTGATGAGGATGCCAGCCATGGGCCCAAAGGCACTGAAGGCAGAGCTAGATGAAAAGTACAACATTGATATCAACTACCAGACTGTTGTGTATGGAAGAAAGAGAGCAGCTGACAAGATTTTTGGTAAGCTTGCTGATTCCTTTGATTGGTTGTATAGGTTTAAGGCAGAGGTGGAATTGAGATCACCTGGTAGTATTGTTGAGGTTGATAGTGAGGAAATTGATGGCAAGGTTCATTTTACTAGATTTTTCTGTTGTTTCAAGGCTGCCATAGATGGTTTTAGAAATGGGTGTAGGCCTTACATTAGTATAGATTCAACCCACTTAAATGGGCTCTGGAATGGCCAGCTGCCCTCTGCTCAAGCATTGGATGGCCACAACTGGATGTTTCCATTAGCCTTTGGATTTTTTGGGTCAGAAACCAAAGACAACTGGATCTGGTTTATGCATCAGCTTAGCAAAGCAATTGGCCCTATGGAAAATTTAGCAGTGTGTACTGATGCTTGTAAGGGTCTTGAGGCAGCAGTGGCTCAGGTCTGGCCTGATTGTGAGAAGAGGGAGTGTTTCAGGCATTTGATGGAGAATTTAAAGAAGTATTATACTGGAGAGGTGTATGCCAAGAATATGTGGCCAGCAGCAAGGGCTTACACTCCACACAAATTCAAATTCTATTTTGACAAGGTTGTTGATGCTAGCCCAGGTATTGTCAAGTGGCTGAATGACTACCATAACCTACTTTGGGCTAGGAGCAAGTTCAGTACAGAGATTAAATGTGATTATATCAACAACAATTTGGCTGAGTCTTGGAATGCCTGGATCAGAGAATGCAAGGATCTCCCTGTACATTGCTTGGCTGATGCTATTAGGGAGAAGACACTGACTTTGTTTGCTAAGAGGAGAAGGATCTCAGTTGCTTTAAATCCTGGCATCTTGCCTGTTGTCATACACCAATTGAATGCAGCCTCCAGGGGTCTTGGGCACCTCAAAGTAAAGAAGGGCCATCCACAGGAAGCAGAAGTTACAGAAATATACAAGGACCAAGAGGTTAGGAGGCATGTTGTTCATCTAGAACAGCATGCATGTACTTGCAGGGAGTGGCAGCTCACTGGGAAGCCATGCCCACATGCCCTAGCTGTCATCACCAGCCAAAGACAACCACACATGGGCTTGTTTGTTGACCAGTACTATTCTGTTGAGAAATTCCAAGCAGCATACCATGGTGTTATCCCTCACATCACTGATAGAAACCAATGGCCAGAAGTTGACAAGGGTTTCAAATGTCATGCACCAATAATCAAGGAAAAAAAGAAGCTAGGTAGGGAGAGGAAGAAAAGGTACCCTGGACCATTTGAAACTACTGGTAGAAGAACTAGGCAGGCAAAATGCAAAGATTGTGGAGAGTATGGACACAGGAGTGGCAGCTGGAGATGCTCACTGACAGGAACAAGGAAAAGGTTAATTCTAAACTTATTTTGTTCACCATTCTCACCAATACTTATATAGTGTACCCTGATCTGTTTTGTTTCATGCTAGAAAGAGGACAAAGAAGACAGCAGCAAAACCTGGAAGGCCAAAGAAGGCAAAGAAGGACCAAGCAGATGAGGGCTCAAGTGTTCAGTGTTCACCAAGGACAAGACTGGCAGCAGCCAGAGAAGCAGCTGACAGAGCAGCCAAAGCAGCTCAGCTAGCTGCAGATAAGGCAGCAGTAGCAGCTGAAGCAGCAGCAGCAGCTGAAGCAGCAGCAGCCAAAGAAGCACCCCTGGAGACTGTATACCAAGCACTTGGAAGCCCCAACACACCTACACCCCTAGAGACTGTATACCAAGCACCTCGAAGCCCCCACACACCTACAAGGTACAATTTCAATCTTCACTGTACATTTTGCAAAATATTGAAGAAGCAACACTAAATGGTTTATATGCACACAGGAACAATTGCCTGGAATTGGTAGTTGTGAACATTGCGAACCCGCTAGGAGATGAAGCAACTGGCAAAAGAAAGATGACACCCAGGAGGAAGCAACTAGCTACCAAGATCAAGAAGACTCCAACAAAAAACACTCCAGCAAAGAAGTCTCCAGCAAAGAAGACTGCAGGAACCAAGGGGAAGAAGAAATGAGACAAAGCTTGAATTAAAAATGTCTCTTATTTTGGCCCATGCTGTCCTGAACCTATTTATTTTGGGAAACAAGCTTGTATGGTCTTTTCTTTTGCAAACTGTTATGTAAAACCTGTCATGGATGTGGCCACAGTACATCCTTGTGTATGGATGGGGAACTGCTGTGAAGTGGCCAGAACAAAACCTGTCATGTAATGCAATGCTTAACTGTTAGGTTTATTTCTATCACTTGATGAGTTTGTGACCTGTGCATTTGCTATCTATGCTCCATTCATTGTCAGCGCGGGGGAGATGAAGAGGACAGGGCAAATGGGCCGGCTGGGTCAACTGAGACCGGCCCGGATAGCTAAGACGAGGGGGGCAGGGGCAGGCGAGGTCATTTTGCACCCTTCGCGCGCTCGGGGCCGACGTGGCAAGCTGTGCTGGAGCGCCACGAGTGCAAAAGTGGTAAAAGTGTATCTCGGAGCGAACAACGCTGGTGAAAGAATATGGGAATTCACCAAGGTGAGAACTGGAGAGTGGCCGTCCGTTATAATGGTAAAAAGTTATTTGTCCCCGAACGGGGCAACGGCAAGCGCCCTCCCTCCCGTAGTCGGACCACCGCCGCAGTGAGTGAGATGATCAGCGGAGGGGCCGCGGCCGCCGGGAACCCGAGGGGGAGGAGGACGCGATGAAGGCGCAGCCGCTGCTACCGGCGGCGCTCAAGAGGCGGAGGGGCCCTCGCGTGGCGGTGCTGGCGCTCGTCCTCTGCTCCCTGCTCGTGCCCTTGGCCTTCCTCTTCGACCGCGCCCCCTCCGGTACGTACCCTACCCTACCCTACCCTACCCTTCCTCGCTCGCTTGCGCATTGGGTTGGGACTCGGGAGCGCGGGGGCCGCCGCGCTCGGATCACCGCGTCTCCGCCGGTGGATCTGGGGCGCCAGCTCCCTCCAGTGGTTACCGCGCGCCCGTGTTGATTAACCTCCGCCTTTCGCCTTTTCGGGATTGTTTTTCGGTTTGGCTTACTCTCCGATGGGTGTGCGCGATGCAGGGTACGTGACGACGGATGAGCGGCGCCGACAGGTACCCTGCTGTTTCAACCCCTCTTTTGCCCGTAGTCGTTGTCGATGCTGATTGCTTTGGACGTCACCATGTGCGAGCGGAGACGACGGTTCACTGATTTCCGCCATTTTTTTTTGACCCCCCGTGTTTTCTTCACCGCGTTGGATTCAGGAGGTCGTTCTGCCTAAGTTCGATCACGAGGAGAAGAGGCGTCCTACTGGCGCTGACAGCGGAGAGCGACAGGTCTGGTGGCTGTTACTCTTGTTGAAAGCGATTGTTTTCTTTTGTTTGGATTTAGAATGGAGGGACTTTATTGGGGGCACCGAAATGATGACTAGTTATCACCTGTTTAAGACCCATCACGATGTTTGAAACTTTACTAACGCCTACGTGTTCTGCAATTAGAGGCAATGCTTTGTGGTTGGTTCCCCGCCTGTTAGTGCTGTAGGGACAATTTATTTTCTACATGTTACAACGGTTCATTCACTGTTCTTTCTGCATGAAGTACAAGTGAATATATCGCTCAAATTTGCTTAAGATGTGTGAAGGATGCTTCTGGAGTCCGTGACAGTTGCATCTCTCAGGATGCGCTGGAGAGGAAGATTCCTAGAAGTAGTTCAGGAGTCATTCATCAACAAACACCGGAGAAGAACATCTCCAAAAGCAGTACAGGAGTCATTCGTCACCAAACACCGGAGAAGAACATCTCCAAAGGTATGTCATAGCAGTTTCAAGGCCAAAAGTGCAAATGCCCTTGCCGCTAATGCTAGAACAGTGTCCAGGGTGTGTAAATTTTAAGCTACGCCAAGGTCATTGGGGTTGTACGACGCCTCAATTGTACCACAGTGAAAATTATATGTGGACATCATTTCAGCTAGGGATGAACATGACCAGAAAGGTCGGTAATGGTGTTTCCTATACGAAAACTATTCCCGGTCAGTCAGAAACTCACCGTATTTAAAATTTCACTATTTAGTGGTGATATCAATACGGTGCTGATTGCTGAAAGAAATTAGAAATCAGAAGTTCATTGAAACTAGAAACCAAAAGTTTAAATACGGCAATGGTCGGAAACTTTCAAAAACGATGTCACTTTTGCGGGAAACGATTCCTGGTAAACGGAACATTTTATTTCCCCTTTACAACAACAACAACATAACCTTTTGTCCCAAGCAAGTTGGGGTAGGCTAGAGATGAAACCCAAAAGAGACGAGAAACAGGGAGACACATGAAGGGACATAAAGGGCACAAGACAAAAAGAGGTCACGGTTCAGGCACGTTGATTGCCAATCTCCAAGCGCTCCTGTCCATAGCTAAATCCTTGGAGATATTCCACTCCTTAAGATCTCTCTTAACGGACTCGTCCCAAGTTAGTTTAGGTCGACCTCTACCGCTCTTTACATTATCGGCCCGCTTTAGAACTCCACTACGCACCGGCGCCTCAGGAGGCCTCCGTTGGACATGTCCAAACCATCTCAACCGATGTTGAATCAATTTCTCCTCAATTGGTGCCACCCCAACCCTATCCCGAATATCGTCGTTCGGGACTCTATCCCTCCTTGTGTGCCCACAACACCAACGCAACATACGCATCTCTGCTACACTCAATTGCTGGACATGTCGCCTTTTTGTAGGCCAACACTCAGCACCGTATAACATCGCCGGACGAATCGCCGTCCTATAGAACTTACCTTTCAGCTTCTGAGACACCCTTTTATCACAGAGGACGCCAGAAGCTTGACGCCATTTCAACCAACCGGCTGAAATTCTATGCCTAACATCTTCATCAATGTCTCCATCCTTTTGTAATATCGACCATAAATACCGAAAAGTATCCTTCTTGGCCACCACTTGCCCATCGAGGCTAACGTCTCCCTCCTCATGCCTAGTCGCGCTGAAATCGCACCTCATGTACTCGGTCTTAGTCCTACTAAGTCTGAACCCTTTCGACTCTAACGTGTGCCTCCATAGTTCTAACTTCCTATTAACCCCTGCCCTACTATCGTCAACTAGCACCACATCATCAGCAAAGAGCATACACCAAGGGATATCACCTTGTATGTCCCTTGTGACCTCATCCATCACCAAAGCAAATAAATAAGGGCTCAAAGCTGACCTCTGATGCAGTCCTATTTTAATTGAAAAGTCACTGGTGTCGCCATCACATGTTCGGACAAACGTTACCACATCCCTGTACATATCCTTGATGAGGGTAACGTACTTAGTTGGGACTTTGTGCTTTTCCAAGGCCCACCACATGACATTTCTCGGTACTTTGTCATAAGCCTTCTCGAGGTCAATAAAGACCATGTGCAAGTCCTTCTTCTGCTCCCTATATCTCTCCATCAATTGTCGTAATAAGAAAATCGCCTCCATGGTCGACCTACCAGGCATGAACCCAAACTGATTTTGGGTCACATGTGTCACTCTCCTTAGGCGATGCTCGATAACCCTCTCCCAGAGCTTTATCGTATGGCTCATCAACTTAATTCCACGGTAGTTAGTACAACTTTGAACATCTCCCTTGTTCTTGAAGATAGGTACTAATATACTTCTCCATTCTTCAGGCATCTTGTTAGACCGAAAAATAAGGTTAAAAAGCTTAGTTAACCATACTATCGCTCTGGCGCCTAGGTATCTCCACACCTCAATGGGGATACCATCAGGGCCCATCGCTTTACCTCCCTTCATCCTCTTCAAAGCCTCTCCGATCTCTGCCTCCTGAATTCTCCTCACAAAGAGCGTCAGTTGGTATCGTCAAATGAGTCGTCCAACTCAAGGGTAGGACCCTCATTCTCCCCATTAAACAGATTGTCGAAGTACTCTCTCCATCTGTCCTTGATCTCCTCATCCTTCACCAGAAGTTGATCTGTTCCATCCTTGATGCATTTTATTTGGTTGATGTCCCTTGTCTTCCTCTCGCGGATTCTAGCCATCCTATAAATTTCCTTCTCCCCTTCCTTCGTGTCTAGCCGCTGATAAAGGCCATCATACGCTTGACCTTTTGCTACACTCACAGCTCGCTTTGCAACCCTCTTCGCTATTTTATAGCCCTCGATGTTGCTGCACTCTTGTCATGGTGGAGACGCTTGAAACACTCCTTCTCCCTAATAGCCCTTTGCACGTCGTCATTCCACCACCATGTGTCTTTCGCTTCCCGTTTGCCTCCCCTACTCATGCCAAACACTTCCGAAGCCACCTTCCGGACATATGTTGCCATCTTTATCCACATGTCGTCGGCATCTTCTCCTTCTTCCCAAGGCCCCTCGTCTAGCATCCTCTTCTTAAACGTTTGCGCTGCTTCCCCTCTAAGCTTCCACCACTTCGTTCTCGCAATCTTGGCCCGTTTGTCCCGGTGGACACGTACCCGAAAGCGAAAGTTCGCCACCACAAGCTTATGTTGAGGGACAACACACTCCACAGGTAACACCTTACAATCAAAGCAAGCACGTCTATCCTCACTCCTTGCAAGGATAAAGTCGATGTGGCTCGAGTGTTGTCCACTACGAAAGGTTACTAGATGAGATTCCCTCTTCCTAAAGAGGGTGTTCGCTATCAACAAGTCATAGGCCAACGTGAAGTTTAAAACATCCTCCCCCTCTTGATTCCTACTACCATACCCGAACCCCCGTGCACCCGCTCGAAACCTACATTAGTCGCACCAACATGGCCGTTGAGGTCTCCTCCTATAAAGAGTTTCTCGTTGATAGGCACGGTACTAACCATGCTATCAAGATCTTCCCAAAACTGCCTCTTGGTGCCCTCACTAAGACCTATCTGAGGGGCATAGGCACTGATCACATTCAGAGCCGAATCTCCAACTACCAGCTTGACCAAGATAATCCGATCGCCTTGCCTCCTAACATCAACGACTCCATCCTTAAGGCTCCTATCGATCAAGATGTCTACACCATTCCTACCCGATGTTGTCCCCGTGTACCAAAGTTTGAAGCCAGTATCCTCCACCTCCTTTGCCTTCTGGCCCTTCCATCTAGTCTCCCGAACACATAGAATATTTACACGTCTTCTAATTTTGGCCTTGTGATAGATTTTTTTCCTGATGTTCATGGCTCTTCAACCTTTCACCTGTTGATGTTAAATTAAATTTCAGCTGTCAAGTTAGTTTTTCATTTCCCTCCTCTTGGTTCCCTCTCTTTTCCAAGATTTACTTTAGAACCTACCATCAATTATTTTTACCCAACTATTACTTGAGTCCAGACAGACAGCCAGATAATGTTGACTATCATAAAGTTGTCTTTATCACTAATGGTACTTGGTCAAAGCTATTTGGTGGTAGTTGGTCCTTATCATTTTTTTTGTGGGCATCTTTTTTCATGTCTGATGCTGTAGTTATTTTGCTTTTCCTTACATCTGTCTCAATAATTGCTAACATACGCAGTTCTTCCAGCACCAAAAGTTGAACCATCAAAGGATGTGACGGATTCAACTAAAGTCCCAAGAGTATGGATCTTTATCTTTAGCTTTCAAAGTTGTACTTTGTTGTTTCAGAATTGCTACTTCATGTCATTTCACAATTTGTTATTTCAAGACATCTTTCGTTGGGGTTGTGTTGTAAGGGTCCGTTCTCTCTCATAAAGATGCACAGCTCTCCTACATGTTTGAGAAAAAAAAGACACCTTTCATTACCAAACTTTTCATGTAACACAGAAGAAATACACAAAATGGTCATATATAGCAATTCTGTTCAGCTCAAACGCCTAAGATCATAGGTTACATGATGCAACATTTTGAATAATTTCCCATCATCATAACTAATCCAATAATGTAAAAGTTAAGCTTGTGTTATGACAATCTTGAGTAGAATATAGTGCATCCCTGTACATTTTTCTTCAAAGCATACCTTGAGTTTTCTATCAGTGTTCTTTCTAGTTTCTCCTGATCTTCTGCATCAGCCTGAGTTGTGCTGATGTTCGCCAAAACACAACCTATCCTTTCAGGATACTAGCAAAGAAGGTGAAAAAGCTGATGAAGTGGAAAAGGCTAAATCTTGTCAACTTGAATTTGGGAGTTATTGTCTCTGGTCCATTGAGCACAAAGAAATAATGAAAGATCATACAGTGAAAAGGCTAAAAGATCAACTCTTCGTAGCACGCTCATACTATCCAAGCATTGCAAAACTTCAAGGACAGGAAGCTCTGACTCAGGAAATGAAGCAAAACATACAAGACCATGAAAGGATTCTTAGTGTATCAACAGTTGATGCTGATCTACCATCCTTGTAAGAATAAAATTTTACTTCTTAAGATCATAGTTCCATGTGATGATTAGTCTTAAAGCTGATTGTGTGATGACTATGTTGCTAAGAACAAATTTTATTACATTGAATTTGGGTGTCCTATAAGTTAAGATGATCTATTTTTTTCTGAATGCCCCTTAGGGAATATAATTATTTATGCCTTAAAGAGACAAGGAGATGTAATTCAATCTAGGGACGTTATTTCCAATCATGAGTAGGGCTTAGTACTTAGATAATTTGAATGACAAGTTGTTTTGTGATTTCAGTATCAACAGAAGGATGAAGCAGATGGAGCGAACAATAGTGAGAGCCAAATCTTGCACAGTAGATTGTAAGAATGTTGACAGGAAGCTTCGCCAGATACTTGATATGACTGAGGATGAAGCTCATTTTCATATGAAGCAGAGTGCATTCCTCTACAATCTTGGTGCCCAGACATTGCCGAAAAGTCATCATTGCCTTTCTATGAGGTTGACACTAGAATATTTCAAATCATCTTCATTGGATTCTGATGATTCTCCTGGCAAGTTCGGTAGTCCAGAATACAGGCACTATGTTATACTATCTAGGAACGTTCTTGCGGCTTCTGTAGTGATCAACTCAACTGTGAGCAGTTGTAAGGTATTTGGCTGATATTTACAATGTTAATCCATACACTATCTTCTAAGCTGGGCATCCCTAGCATACTTACTGGTCTTTTTGCAGGAGCCAGGCCACCATGCTTTTCATATCCTAACTGATGCTCAGAACTTCTATGCCATGAAACACTGGTTTGCCAGGAATTCATATAAAAATGCAGCTATCCAAGTCATAAACTACGAAACCGTTACTTTGGAGAAACTTCCAAAGTACACTATCCGGCAACTGTATTTGCCAGAGGAGTTCCGTGTTCTCATTAGGAGCATTAAGCAGCCTACTGAGAACACAAGAATGAAATATCTGTCGCTGTTCAGCCACTCACATTTTGTTATTCCAGAAATATTCAAGTATCTAAACAAGGTGGTTGTGTTGGATGACGATGTAGTTGTTCAACGTGATCTGTCTTTCTTGTGGAATATTGATATGGGAGACAAGGTAAATGGCGCTGTGCAATTTTGTGGTCTGAAACTGGGTGAAATGAAAAATGTCTTGGGTAAAACAGCATATGATCCCAAGTCGTGTGCATGGATGTCGGGGGTGAATTTGATTAATTTGGATAAATGGAGGGAGCATAATGTCACAGAGAACTATCTGCTGCTCATGAGAAAGGTTAGTATTGTTCCAGGCCAGTAAATTCATGCTATAGAATGTTATAAAAAGGGGGTGCTTGCAATAGGTGTTATGTCTTTCTATTTTTTGCAAGACTTGAAAGAAATTTTCACTGTGCAACCAAATAGTTTGCTTTCTTTCATTTTTGGTTGAATTTTCTCCAATAGAACTTTGAAAACAATGGTATCTTTTAGTGCATTTCAGATGTTTCTTCATATTGTTAGCTGGTTATTTATCTCATTATTCTTGTTTTGTTACAGTTCAAAGTCAAGGATGAGCTGTCCCTGCGAGCAGCAGCATTTCCTCTAAGCTTGCTATCCTTCCAACATCTAATATATCCCCTAGATGAAAAATTGACCCTGGCTGGACTTGGATATGATTATGGAATTGATGAAGAGGTTGTGCGGAGATCTGCGTCATTGCACTACAATGGCAACATGAAACCTTGGCTTGAATTAGGTATACCGGACTACAAGAAGTACTGGAAGAGGTTTCTTGTCCGAGGAGATCGATTTATGGACGAGTGCAACGTAAATCCGTGATGCAGTTGGACCCGAAATCAGAACAATTGCGTAAATCTGTGACGCAGTTGGACCTGAAATCAGAACAATTGGAATAGATGGCTACATCAGCTAGCCTTACTGAAGTCAAATTATGGAAGAGAACGAATTTTAGTTGTGGAGCCAGGATTTTTTTTGAGTTGGATATTCCCAACATGGTAGTAGTAAATACAAAAGTATATACGGTGGTATAAATTTGAGTAAATACTGGAGACTATGTGATCCATCGACCACCCTCTAGTGCCGCTCGCTCTTTTTCTAACAAATATTTCAAATCAGTCGACTTAATCTTACAAAATCTTCATGACATGACAAATATACATGCCACAAAACAAGATAACAATGTCAATTGTTGGAATGTGTGTATTAGGCCCATGAGGCTAGGCCCATGTATGGTTACCTATATAGCTACCCTTCTAGGGTTAGCCCAAATCAATAGAGACTCATTCTCTAACATGGTATCAGCAGCCTAGGGTTAGCTTTCCTCTTCTTCCCCCACCCTAGCCGCCGCCGTTGCTGGTGGTTCCGGCCGCTGGCGCCATGGCCGGTGAAAGCATCAATGCCCCGAGAGTTGGTTTTGACAATTGATAACAATACATTATTACTATGACTAACGTGTGTTTTGCAGAAACTTTGGTAAGTTAGGTCATGGAGTTGGTAACTACTTTGGACACTATGGAATTCATGTCTCTTGATGGAAATCGTTTCGGTTTTCAAAGGATCAACGACAAGATTAAGGACGGTTAGTTCCGAATGTCAAGGTGTTGAGTTGCATTCAGAATAGTCGTTAGGATCTTCGCTTTTTTCCTTTGGCCGTACTATAAAGGGGGGCATGAGCGAGTAGCTTGACCTAGATGAGTCTTATGTTTAGGTGTGGTGCACACTTGTCAAACTTAGCACTAGGTAGCTCAAGAAAAGCTCAAAGTTCAGTTGGAAGCAACTTGGTTCAAGTTGCGTCGCGTTTCAGAGTCGTTAGAGCCGTTTCCCCCTTGACCAGACGCGGTCTCTGGCTTGACCGGACGCGTCCGGTCAGTACTAAACAGTTACTGCGTTACAGCACGGTTGACCGGATGCGGTCCTTACGAGGACCGGACGCGGTGATTGCGCTGACACATGTCACAGAAAGGAAAACAACTAATCGGATGCGACTAGGAAGTGATCGGCGCGTCCGGTCACGTTCCAGTAAGGTACTTTGACGATCGGACGTGGTCGATCGTCAGGTTAAAGTACAGTAAGCACCTTGCACGATCGGACGCGTCCGGTCACCTCTGATCGGTGCGTCCGGTCACTCAGCAATATTGTTCAGAATTTCGATCGTTACGATCGACCGGCGCGTCCCGTCACGTTGACCGGCGCGTCCGGTCAGCGCGTATTTTACTGAGTTGGCAGGTAACGGTTGGATTTTACTGTGGGGTGTATAAATACATCCTCTCCACCTCTTTTAGAGGTCTCTTGCTCATTTGTTCAGCTGAGAAACACCTTTGGAGTGCAAGAGAGTGCAAGAGCTCTAGTGAGGGTAGTGATTTGAGAATCAAAGTTTGAGAATCCCTCTCTAGTGTCTAGGGAGTAGCAAGTGTGCATCCATCTTCTCATTAGGCTCGTTGTGGTCAAGTGAGCATTCTAGCTTGTTACTCTTGGTGATCGCCATCACCTAGATGGCTTGGTGGTGATTGGGAGTTTGGTGATCATCCGACGGAGCTTATGGATGACCCAACTCATCTTGTGAGCGGTTTTGGGCGATTCACCACGACAGAGTGTTGAAGAATCAGCCCGTAGAGAGCACTTGATCCTTGCGCGGATCAAGGGAGAGCTACACCCTTACGTGGGTGCTCCAACGAGGACTAGTGGAGAGTGGCGACTCTCCGATACCTCGGGAAAACATCGCCGTGTTCCTTACCCTTACTTTCAAGCATTTACTTTCTCGTACTACTTCATTACTTGGTTTACTTTCCTAGAATTGCCATGCTAGACTAGGATTGAAACTTAGGGTGCAAAACTTTTTACCGGTAGAATCACAAGGAACACAAGTAGGCACTAGGGGTGAACTTTGGCTTGTAGGATTTAATTCTTGCAATTAATTTTTAGAAAAGCCCAATTCACCCTCCCTCTTAGGCATCTTGATCCTTTTAGCCGGTGCCCCACCACCCCCTCCTCCTTCCTACTACAGCTTCTTCCCTCCACTCCCCTCCTCCTCCTGGGCCAAGGTGGCTGCCCATCCGCCCGGTGCGTCTCCTGGCGCGGCCGCCCCTCGTGCGGACGTCGTCCTGGGCGCAGGCGCCGCCGACGCTCTTGCCGCATCCCCTGCAGGCGGCAACGGCGCTCCTCACCCCCTGCCCGACGCCGTGGAGGAGGGCGGCGATGGTGGTGCCCTCGCTACAGCTGCCGTCCACCCGCCGCGCCTGGAGTCGCCCCGTCCGATCCAGCCGCCTCCTCCTGGTTTCCTGGGCCCGGTCCAGCCACCGCCGCCTGGGGGGCTTGGCCCGGTCCAGCCGCCGCCGCTTGGCCTGGAAGCCGCCGCTGCTGGTGGCCTGGGCCCGCTACTACCGCTTGGAGGCGCCCCCCTGCTGCCTGGCGGCTCTGGTCTTCTCAACCCGACGCCTGTTCAGCCACTCCACCCGGCGGCCGGCCTCCCTGGTGGGGTGAGAGATGCTGCTGGTGGCACTCGTCCGAACTCCGCCCTCGCCGCCGCCCTGGTCGCCGCACGGGCTGCCGTCGCGGAGGGGCAGGCCCAGGTGCGCGTGGCCGCCCTCATGTGGGAGCGTGAGCGCGACGCGGCCGACGCCCTGGCCTGCCAGATCACCGAGGCGGAGCAGCTCCTCGCCTCTCCCGCCTCCCAAGACGCTGGAGCCACCTCATCCGCCTCGTCGGGACGCCGCGTGCCCCACACTGCCGTCCTCTGGCACGACCCGGCCGACCCGCTCGTGACTCAGCTGCACTACCAGGCCGGGGGGTCCAGAACATTCGCCTCCTCATTCCGGTCGTCCTCGAGCCGGAGTTGCCCTCCTACGCCCGCTGGCGGGATCTGGTGCTTCTCACCCTCCGGCTACGCTGTCTTCTTGGGCGGCAACCTGGTGTCCTGGTCGTCTAAGCGCCAGCCTGTGGTCTCCCGGTTCAGTGCCGAGGCGAAGTACCGCGCTGTCGCCAACGGCGTGGCTGAGGCCTCCTGGCTCTGGTAGCTTCTCGCTGAGCTGCACACTCCGCCCTCCCGGAGCACACTGATCTACTGCGACAATGTCAGTGCGGTCTACCTCTCCACCAACCACATCCAACACCAGCGGACGAAGCATGTAGAGATCGACCTACACTTTGTCCGTGATCGGGTGGCAATGGGCGAGGTGCGGGTCCTTCATGTTCTGACTACCTCCCAGGTCGCGGACATCTTCACCAAAGGCCTTCCATCCTCGACCTTCACCGAGTTTCGCTCCAGCCTCAACATCACCAGTGGCTAGTTGCGTCTGTGGGGGAGGCTATGTGTGTTCTTTCTTGTTCAGCCTGGAACTCCGCTGCGCTGGTAGTTCAGACTGCGGGGGGGGGGTGTTGGAATGTGTGTGTATTAGGCCCATGAGGCTAGGCCCATGTGGCCTATGTATGGTTACCTATATAGCTACCCTTCTAGGGTTAGCCCAAATCAATAGAGACTCATTCCCTAACATCAATTGTGCTATAAAATTTGGATTTGGGATATAGAGAAGTGAATTATTGCAAAACATGCCTTGTACCCTGCTAGTCCATCTAGCTCCACAAACCCTAACATACTCTCTCCATGTGGTTAAAAGAAGTCGTTTTGGATAAGGTTTTTGGATAAGGTTTAGGTCAAACATTGGGAATATAAATTATGAATAACTTTTAAGTTGTTATGTTTGAAAATGTGAAAACAATATGAATAAATTTGTCTTGAAATATACTTTCATAAAAGTATACATATATCACTTTTAAATAAATATTTTTATAGAAAAATAAAGTCAAAGTTATGCTTTGGAGACCGTGTCATTGTCTAAAATAACTTCTTTTACCAATCTGGAGGGAGTATATTAAGATCTAACTTACTAAGTACACCTATAGGTAATATGACACTAGCAATATATACTCATTCCGTCTCCAAATAGTTGACACTTTACCTATGAATCTGGACAAATTATTAGCCGATGTGTTAACTAGTTTAGGACAAAGAGAGTAATCAACAAACAAGATAAATTATTAGCCATGCTCTATATATGTGGTACGGTAGAACATGATCGAGATGTGTGATGCCACCAGAAAAGACAGATGGAGGAGCTGAGCTAAAACTACTTGCGCTGATTAATTACTAGTACTAGTACTTTCTTAGACGCCACACAACGGCCGCCCGATGCATGATGGCTGTTTGTTAATTTTGGAAGCGAGTACGAGTGTACGACCGACGAGCTAGGTGGTGCAGTGCAGGCTGAAGAGATAATATATATATGGGCATTGTGCACTCATCCTGGAATGGACTGCGACTGCTGGAGGGCGTCAACGTCGTCTTATATTATGAAGCCCTTGTAAACTACGTAATCTAGCTTAGGTCATCTTATACGATTATCCATGTCTTGTCATCTGCAAGGGCGGATGAACATACTCTACTTAAGGCGGAACGCTTGACGGCGAAAAAGAACCTAGAATTTGCAGGTACTTCTTTTTCAAGCTTTTCTGATAAGCAAGTTATTTCAAACCTTGGTAGGATAGGCATCAACCTAGGACCTTCGGGTGTAGCTGTCATTAAAAATCTTGAGGTTGATAGGTTGGTTCTCCGTGCTAATCAAAAAAAGGGTATTTTAAAATCTAATACCACTAATCTAGAAAGTGATGAGGAGAGGGAAGACCGACTTGAAGCAGTTCTCAGCCACGCCTGTGGTAATCTAAATGAGAATTTGCTGGACGTGGAGAATGATCAAATCTTTGATCTTTCTCCTCTACGTCGCAAGAAAAAATATAATAATGCCAAAAATATTAACCAAGGTAAACTTCCCAACAAGCCAAAGACCCCTTCAAAAATTATTCTAAAATGAAAAGGATATTCTGGAATAGCAGAGGTCTAGCAGACTTGGCTAAACACAGATTCTTGGTTGAATTAGTTAAGGAGGAGCAGATTAATTTTATAGCTCTCTCTCAAACTGGAAGGGATTCTTTCCCGGATCATGTCCTTAAAAATCTATGCGGTGGACATGACTTCTTGTGGCATACCATGGCACCACACGGGAGATCAGGGGGCATACTTCTGGGTGTCGACATGAATGTATTCAATATCGAAGCCATTAGTGAGGGAGATTTCTATGTTAAATTTACCCTTAGATGCAAAACAAATGGTTTCAAGTTTGTGCTATATTCGGTTTACGGGCCAGCACAACATCAATATAAGAGTGCATTCCTCTCACAGCTAGCCAATACCTGCTCTAAAGAATCCCTTCCGTATATGATAGGAGGGGACTTCAACATAATGAGGAATCCAGAGGATAAAAGCTGTAACAGAACCGACCAAATTATAAGAGCACAAGTACAAAAACAAGCACCGAAGCGCTCAAATTTTTGAACTTGAGCCCATATAATCCCGGTAGTCAATCGAAACCACGAAGGATTTCAAACCAACTTGCTTACAACCAAGATCGCATCATTCAACATACAACATCATACGTTACATTTCACAAGTAGTTCCGAAATAAGTTTACACACACGGAGTCGCAATTATTACAAACCAAGTTTATAAAGTAGCGGAAGCATACACACCAGTTGTTTAACTACTGCCAGTCTTGTTGATCAACAACCCGCAAAAGCATCAGGAAAGTACATAAAAGATGATCACGCCCTAGTGATCTAGTATTCGTCACCCGCAGGGTGGAGACAAGTTTTGCAGAAGCCTTGATAGAGCATATCATCTGCAACAGGAGGGAATAAACCCTGAGTACTAGAATGTACTCAGCTAGACTTACCCGTCAAAAACCAGAAATAAGATGACACCAAGGATTATGTAAGGCTTACACAAGAGGCTAGCTGATATCACATTTTGCATAAAGGCAAGTAATTGAAACTCTTATAACCTGTACTAGCAGTTATTTTCAGCATTTACCTGGCATCTATCTTAGCACCTGTACTAAGCATGCACTTGATTAAAATCAAACAATTATCAACATTACATCCAGAGCAGGTATAAATTGTGGCAACATTGTATCATTCACTTAACCATCTGTTCATTTAATGAGATCTACGTTGCCGCTGCTCAAGTCAAGTGCTCACTAACCGGGAGCAACGGCGATTCGAATCGAATTCCTATCCAGCTGGAGGGGTATTTCTAACACTCACCGTGCAGACCCCTGCCAGGGTCGCACAGGCCACCTTTTCATATGATTCAGGAATCGCGGGTCCGAATGATGTCGCGACCCCAAGGGCGACACTCTGTCAGGTGATAGGGACTCTAACCCCCTTGGTCTCACGCCAATGTCCCCAAGCACATCCTTTCTCTCCTCCAAGAAGCAACCTACCATTCGATTCCCGACCTGAATCACATTACTCGGCTTCGCGGTCAGAACGACTTATCCGGCCAACTAAGTGTTAAACTGCGTTCAACATGACTCAAGGACGTACAGCGAATCGGTCCTTAAACGACTCAGACGGGCATAGCTCCACACCCAAGACGTGAAGTGTCTTGCGGCTGTACTATCGAACTCCCGCCCGGTCTCAATTTCATTTTAAAGCATGGTTCCATCCACGATAGCCATAAAGCCACTTATGACTCCTTCCTACATATCACGGATGACCGAAAATCACCCGACTTCTACCGTACTAAGCAGGGCTAAGCATTGATACGTGCCTAAACCTAAATTAGGATTTAAGTACGATATCTGGGCAAGGACAGGTATAATGCAACAATTGTTTTCATACAACTCATACAACTTAATGCATTAAACAATTAAAAGTACTCAAGATAGATTTATAAAATGATGGGTTCAGCATGCACCGGGGCTTGCCTTTTAGAAAGGTCGAGGGCCGGTGGTCAGGACACTCGGGTAGATCTTCGGCAGGAGCTTCGTCGCCGGTTGGTTCCTCTAGCTGCTCCGGCTGGTCCTGGACTTCCTCCGGGATCACTGGCTCGAACTCGAGGAGTGTTACCCCCTCCGGAACACCTATTGCATGAGTGCATAATAAATCTCATGGATGCATAATGAAAGATGCAGTATGCTCGGAATGAAATGCATTACAACACTCTTAAAGCCCTATTCAAATCACTTCAAATATTAGGTGCAAATTTCCTCTCCGGTAGAGAAGTACTCACCTAAGCTACTCAACCTAAGATACAGCTGTTCTTCTTCGGTTAAGGCCCTAACACCTAACAACACAAGAGTAATATTATTTAGGTTACCACATCCAATCACCAAAATACCACAGTAAGACATTCTGGACAGCAGCTACTTGTTTCTAACATAACTAGAGATTCTCAACTCTAAAAGATATGATCTAAGACAATCTGAAAAGCTTAAGAATTGCACTACAATTCATTTTCAGACCTCAACCCTTAATTCCTAAGTTTTCCATGTCGAATTTCCCAAGTTCCAGAAGCTGTCCTATCTAAACAGAGAGCAACCAATTCTGGACTGTCACTTAAAACAGCAATAACTCCCAAACTACCAAGCCACATGCTCCCAAATTTTGACACAAGTTAGTTTACCAAGTTTACTACAACATTGGTATTTACAAGTTTTCCAGCAAAGACCTTTATCAAGGGTCAAACCTAAAGATACTTCCAGCTGTCCAGAAAACCTAGAATTGCAAGGATTAAATATTTATTGATGTGGCAAATTTCCCCTAAGACCAAACTAATGTTACCAAAAGTTCACATGGGTTACAAAAACACCAGAAAGTAAGGTGTGCCCCCTAGAATATTTATTTATACTCATTTCTTAATTTACTTAATTAATTAAGTGGAATTTTAAACATATATGTAAACTGCTCCTAAAATTCTACAAAAATTACAGGGGACTCTCTGACCCAAAAAGAGACTACTGTAAAAATTTGAACTAAATTTATTCAAAGGAACTCTCTAAACAAAATTCCCAAGCCCAAAAGGCTGATTTTTGTATAATTAACAAATTATATTGAAAAGTATCAAACAACAGATTTCATATTTTTCTTAGACACTTTATGGTACCAAGACATTCTCCAAAAATTTATAAGAACATTGCACATGTAGAAAATTACTAAAATTCATTCAAGCATTTCCTAAAATAACAAGATAGCATTATAACTTGAAAAGTACTTAAGCACTAATGTCCAAATTTTTATCAGAGCTAGAGCAAGTATAAATTAGCCTACCCACCAATTTTCATAATTTTTGGAATACTACAGCTCAAGTTATACATTTAACAAATTTGCCTTCATTTCAAAACACATTTGAAAGATCTATTTAATTCTCCCAGAAACTAAACATCACATACCAGATTTATATTTTTCTAAAATACTACACATCATGTAGATCCTAACAAAATTTATCTCATAATTTTTGAGCAAGTAAAACCCTAGATCTACATTTTCCAAACAACAACAAAAATCTGTGATAATATAAAAAGAAAAACCAAAACCGAACCCTAACCCGCTACAGTCGCTGGGCCGGCCCGGCTTGCTAGCGTGGCCCAGCCAGCGCGCGGCCCATCCCGGACTCCCGCCCGCGCGCGCGTGGCGCTGACAGCGCGGGCCCACAGGCCAGAGAGAGAAGAGCGAAGGGGGAAGATGACCGCGACTCCTGCGAGCTCAAGCTCGCCGACGAAGGCGCCTCCGGTGACGGAAAGAGCACCAACGGCTTACCCGTGACTTTCCGCATCGACCAAACCTAGATTTGCTGACCCTATCCCACCCTAGCTACGACGGCCATGGCGACCGTGGCTCAGAGGCGGCACCCGGTGGCGGTCCGGCGAGCTCCGGGGGCCAGGGACCTAAGTGAGGTGTGCTACGGCTTCCTAAGGACATGGCGGACCTTTCCATGCCAAGGAAGAGGACGGAGGTGGAGCAAGTGCCTCTGGCCGCGGGAGCACCGCACCGGCGGCCATGGCGCGGCAGTGCATGACGGCGTTCCGACGTGTACCGGCCATCCCATCCGGTAGCGTCATCACCTAGGCTGCTCTACCCACCCCGGAACCCAGAACACGTAGCGGGGAGACTGGAGGGTGACTGTAGGGAGCTGGCCACGGTGAGCCGCCGCGCGGACAGTACGCCGGCGAGGACTCGCGGTGGCGGAAATCGAAATTCGTCCTCACCTCTGCACAATCCGGTCAAGCAACGGGTGAAGGAGGTGGAGGGGATGCTGGCGGAGTAGTGAATGGGATTTGGAGGACGGTGGTGAGACGGTGAGCTCGTGCGAGCACGGAGAAGGCTGCGGTGGCAATGGCGCCTCCGTTTTCCGCCTCGGTGAGCCCGGCCAGAGCGAGAGGGAGGGGGAGGAGAGTGAGCGCGAGTGAGGGGGTGGAGGTGTCCGCTCGGTGTTCAAACCCGCGCCTGGGCTCGCGACGTGGAGGCGATGGCAGCGCTCGGTCGCCACGCGGCGACGCTCTTCTGCCCGAGCGCCATGACACGGCCGGTGTCCGAGCTCGTTGACTGAATCAAAGCTGCAAACGTGACATCGGTGGTTGACTGACAGAGCAAGTTTGGTGCTGATTAACTTCCAAAACAGCTCGATTCGGTCTACGGTGACAACATCAAATTTGTAGAGCTATGTGAGGGCAACAAGTTTGTCAATTGGAGTTTGGGCTGGTTCGGCCTAGATTAGAAACTACATAGCTCCAAAGTGGTGCCCTGTGAAACTGAAACATGTTTTCAGTTAAAGATACCGACTGAAACCCTAACTTCTTGACACTATATCTCTTAAACCATTGAGAACCAGGTATAGGTGATGTTGGCAATGTTGTAGAGCTACATGAGGACTACAAGTTTGTCAATATGAGTGGAAGCTGGTTTGGCCTGGTTTGCAAACTACAAGCTTCTAAAGTAGACCTCAGTAAAACTGGAGGGACACTTGGAGACTTAGAAAAATTTTCTAAGTGTTGAGACAGCCCCTCTAGCTGACTTATAGACCATTTTTGAGCATGTTCTGGTCAGTTTCATGAGATGGTCATATTGAGACTTTTGTTCCCCATAAAATTCCCTACAACTTTGCTTAAGGGTGCTTCACCATGCAAGGTTTCTAAGCTACACTTTTTAATTGGTCAAACTAGAGCATCCTAGGGCTAAATGGTGGTCAACTACACCTTGGAGGGCATTTTGGTGATTTTGGTCAACATGAACCTTGCTCCATTAGTAACCCTAAGTATAACTAAGGTGTTGTGAGATATAATTAGCTACTCTCCCCTTTTGTTACACCAACTACCTAGTGTCACATGATGTGAGCCAAACAAAATTCTAAAAAAACAACCACATTAGTTGCAACCACATAAAATAACATGAATGATGCATGCTTAAGCTTATGCAATGCAATACAATTATGGAGCTAAACACCTGAGGTGTTACAAAAGCTCAGGGGATTTCGACCCTAAATGGCCAAATCTCTTTAATGCTGTCATCGAGTCTCTGGATCTAAAGGAGATAGTGATGGATGGCCGCCAATTTACTTGGGCGGGGTCGGGTGACAATCCAACTTTCGAGAAGCTAGATAGAGTTCTCGTCAGTACAAAATGGGAAGATCAATTCCCATTGATAACGGTCGAACCTAGAGATAGGAACATATCTAACCACACACCCCTTGTGCTTAGCACAGGAGCGTCGACCCACCATTCCCAAAACCGACCTTTCAAATTTGAAAGGGGTTGGCTTATACAGGAAGGCTTTTATGACATGGTTGCAAATATCTGGCAATCACAAACGTCAGGGTCGACCCCTCTTGAACGGTGGCAGTCTAAGATCCGTAGACTCAGACAACACCTAAGAGGCTGGGCCAAACACACAGCAGGGTCTTACAGAAAAGAGAAGAAGACTCTGTTAGCTCTTTTAGAGAATCTTGATAAGAAAGCTGAGCGTTCCTCTTTATCTGATCAAGAAATTAATCTTAAACATTATCTAAAAGAACGTTTAGTTTGTCTTTTGAGAGAAGAGGAACTAAAATGGTATGAGAGAGCCAAAATAAAAACCCTATTGGAGGGTGATGCTAACACCAGGTTCTTTCATCTGGTGGCTAATTGTAAGGTCTAAATAGGCTAGAGGGGGGGTGAATAGCCTAATTAAAACTTCTACAAGAATTACTTAACCACGAGTTAGTACGAAGGGTGGCGAGGCAAAAGCACTAGCTCTAACTAATTAAGCAAGCCACCTACACAAGTCTAGTACAAGGCTATTCACTAAACACAACAACAACTATAAGCTAGAAACGAGAAGTAATACGAGAGAAGAGCTTCGAGTGATTATACCGCCGTGAAGAGAAGAGAAATACCAATCAATCAATCATACAAGAGAAATCCTTGGGAAGAGAATGACACAAGAATTTATCCCGAGGTTCACTTGCTTCCCGGCAAGCTACTCCCCGTTGTGGCGATACACCCACTTGTCGGTTCGCGAGCTAATCGACTATCAAGAGTCGAGCCCTCGGCGGGCGCCGCACAACCGCACACAAGATGGGGATCCTCCAAGCCACGAGCTCCACTAGAGTATCCAATTTGCGAACTCCCGCAGGGAAGGATCAAGAACCCCTTACAACACTTGGTGAAGGCTCCAACAATCTCCAATTGCGAGCTCAATCACCTCCACTGCTCCAAGCCGTCTACCGTGTCGGGAAACACGGAAGAGTAACAAGAAATCCACAGCAACTCGAAGATCAAGTGCCTCTAGAATGCAACTCTCAAGCAATGCACTTGAATCTCACTCAATCTCACTCAAGATGTGCAACTATGCAAAGAGATGAGTGGAGGGGTTGTTCTCTAGCTCAAAGTATGTCTCTATATCTCAAAATGTGCAAGAGTTGCCCTCAAACCCCGGCCAACCTCTATTTATAGCGAAGGGGTACGCAGCTAGCCATTACAGACGACGCAGCGAAAAACGCACTGACCGGACGCTCCGGTCAGGGTGACCGGACGCGTCCGGTCACTACACGACAGCAAGAAACAGTGCGTGTCAGAACTAGCCGTTGCCGTGACCGGACGCGCTGAACCGATTGACCGGACGCGACAGTGCCTGCGTCCGGTCGCATTCCAGTATGCTCCCGTTGAGACCGGACGCGTCCGATCACACGTGACCGGACGCGCCGCGCGTCCGATCGTTACTCCGCTTCGCTCTACCCTTCTGGACGCCTGACCGGACGCTCCGGTTACGTGAGGGACCGGACGCGCCGGTCGTGCGCTCTGATTCGCTCAGGAGAACTGACCGGACGCGCTGTTGAACTGACCGGACGCCACAGTGCCAGCGTCCGATTAGAGTCCAGTAAGCTCCCTGGATGACCGGACGCGTCCGGTCATCAGTGACCGGACACGCTGCGCGTCCGATCATCAAACTGAAAACCGCGCAGACGCTGAACACTGACCGGACGCGTCCGGTCATACAGAGACCGCGTCCGGTCCAGCGTCCGGTCATCTCTGTGACCTCCGTTCGCCTCCGTTTCTTTTCCGACTTCCGGCGCAATAGAAAATAGGCATTTCACTTCTCCAAAAAGCGCCGAATCTCGCCTCGCAAGCTCGGCGGGAGGGAGAGAGGAACCCAAACCCCTCTCTACCGCTTAAACTCCACCGCCTTCACAAACTGTGCTAACACCACTAAGTGTACACCACCATGTGCATGTGTGTTAGCATTTCATAAATCATTTCTCAAGGCGTTATGTTAGCTTTTTACTAGATCCTAATGCATATGCTCAAGACATTGATCTAGTGGCACTTGATTCCCGAGCTAACTGTGATTGCCCCTCTTGATAGTCGGCTATGTATCCTAAACCCGGTCAATCACTTCTCTACTCATCTTAGACCGGCGAAAGGAAAAACCCTATGGTTATACCTTTGCCTTGCGCTCTTAGATCCTTCTCTTTCACTTGATCACCATGTCCTTCCTTTTATGTGCATCTCCACCATGATCATCATTTTATGTCCATGCACCATCTCTTTGTGATCTTGTGGCCACCACTCCTTGCCACATACACCTTCATCACATGTGTTGCTTATGCCTAACTCAAAACACTTAACACATGGCATTAGCAACTTGGTGTCATTAATTACCAAAATCAAACTTGGGCTTTCACTAATGGAAAACATCGCAAGCAACATATTTATAAACTTGAAGATGATCAAGGTGTTGTTGTTGGCGATGATCGTCTCAAAAGCCACATTACTAATTATTATAAAGATCTTTTTGGGCCACCAGAATTTTCGAAGGTCACTCTTGTGGAAGATCAAAATTTAGATATTCCACAAGTATCCCTGGAGGAAAATGATATCCTCATCAGTCCTTTCACTGAATCTGAGGTGAAGGAAGCTGTATTCCAAATGGAGCATAATAAAGCTCCAGGCCCTGATGGATTCCCGGCGGAATTCTATCAAGTCTTTTGGGGGGGTAATCAAGGATGATCTCCTACCTCTATTTACTGATTTACATAGAGAGGCTCTTGACTTATACAGTCTGAATTTTGGAATTATAACTCTAATTCCAAAAGTTCAAAATGCCACCAAAATTCAGCTATATAGACCAATTTGTGTTCTTAATGTAAGTTCTAAAATATTCACAAAAGTGGGCACAAACAGGCTGAATAAGGTAGCTAAGACAGTGGTGAGTCCAATGCAAACCGCATTTATGCCAGGCAGGAATATCATGGAAGGAGTCGTTATCCTACATGAAACCATCCATGAGTTGCATACCAAAAAAAAGGGATGGCATCATTTTCAAAATTGATTTTGAAAAGGCCTATGTTAAGGTTAAGTGGTCTTTCATACAGCAAAGCTTACGTATGAAAGGATTCTCTTCCAAATGGTGTAGGTGGGTCAAAAGTATGGTCACGGGAGGCAGTGTGGGGATTAAAGTTAACAACAATGTCGGCCCCTACTTCCAAACCAAGCGTGGACTAAGGCAGGGAGACCCTATGTCACCCATCTTATTTAACATCGTTGCGGATATGCTAGCTCTTCTTATTAATAGAGCAAAGAACGATGGTTAAATAAGTGGAGTCGTCCCTCATCTAATTGATGATGGTCTGTCAATTTTACAATATGCAGACGACACCATTATCTTTATTGATCACAACCCGGAGCAAGCAAAGAATCTAAAACTTTTGCTCTGCGCTTTTGAACAATTGTCTAGGCTTAAGATCAATTTCCACAAGAGCGAAATCTTCTGCTATGGTGCAGCTAAAGAGATGGAATCTTTTTATACTACTCTCTTTGGTTGTAATGCTGGTGAATATCCCTTCAGATATTTAGGGATTCCAATGCACCATAGACAACTCCTGAATTCTGAATGGAGAAAGGTTGAAGAACATTTTCAACAAAAACTCTCTTGCTGGAAAGCAAAGTACTTATCCTATGGGGGAAGACTAACCCTGCCTAATTCTGTTTTAAGCAGTTTACCTATGTTTATGATGTCCTTCTTTGAGATTTCTAAGGGAGTCCTAAAAAAACCTTGATCATTTCAGGTTAAGGTTCTTTTGGCAAGGATCTTCAGCTAAACATAAATATAGACTTGTCAGATGGGACATCTTATGTCGTCCTAAGGACCAAGGGGGTCTAGGTATCCTAGATTTAAATTTACAAAACAAATGCCTACTGGCCAAATGGTTGGTTAATTTACTCAACACAGATGGCATGTGGCAGTCGTTGTTAAGGAATAAATACCTAAGATCAAAATCACTTACTCAAGTGACAACCAAACCTAATGACTCCCATTTTTGGAGAGGCATCATGCATATCAAAGATGAGGTGTTGGCTAATGGTTCCTTCCATATCAAAGATGGGACCAGTACGAGGTTCTGGGATGATATATGGGTAGGAAATAAGCCGCTAAAGTTAAATATCCTTCATTATACAATATAGTGCGTGATCCTCACGCAACTGTATCGAAAGTGATGGCCACAAGCCATGTTAACATCTCTTTTAGGAGGGCTTTAGTGGATAATAAACTTATAGAGTGGCTTAATCTAGTAGCAAGAATATCAAATGTTGAAATGGTGGAAGGTTCAGATTACTTTAAATGGAGCTTAACCAAATCCGGGTTATTTTCTGTTCGATCAATGTATCTCCACCTCATTGATTCACAACCACCTTTTCATCATAAGAAGATTTGGAAGATAAAAATTCCTCTAAAAATTAAAATCTTTCTTTGGTTTCTACAAAGGGATGTCACTCTAACTAAAGACAACCTCGCTAGAAAAAACTGGAGAGGGAGCCAGAAATGTATTTACTGCAATAGGAATGAGACCATCGAGCACTTGTTCCTTGATTGCCCTGGTGCAAAAATGATGTGGAGGATTATCTTCTTTGCTACTGGTTTGAACCAACCGAGATCTATCAGCCATATGTTTGGTACCTGGCTTATGAATCAGCATAACAGGGTCAAAAGCTTGATCTGGGTTGGGGTAGCTGCCTTTTGCTGGGCTATCTAAAGATGCCGGAATGATGTTATTTTTAACAAAATGAAAACTAATTCTATCATGCAGGTTATTTTCAGGGGAGCATATTGGTTACGCATCTGGGCTCAGCTGCAGCGTGAAGAGCAAGCCACGGACGCCCTCTCGATGATGAGCAAGAAATTAGAGATGCTTGCTTTAGAAATTTCAAATAGAGGGTGGAAGCATTTATACCGTTTGCTTTAGTTCCTGGTCTATGTTTAAGACTCTGACTTTCTTTCTTTTGTGATCCACAACTTTGTATTACTTGGCTGTGTACATCCAAGGATGTAGAGGCCGGATATTGTTTTTTTATCCTTTATCTAAAAAAAATTTCTTGTCATCTTGTGATGTCCTACACATCCTTAATAATGAGGAAACATGCCGCGAATTAAAAATCAGGGTCGTAAGCCTGAATACTGGCGCTCCATTCTTTAGCGACATGCATTAGGCTTTCTGAATTACCGTGTCCATTTTCTAGAGATCATTGTGGACTGGAGTACTATGATATACGATACTTATTAGTCACCTAGCTTTAGCTTGGATTCTGAACACTTTGCAATATAATTTTTGCTCTGAATTGAAATTCTTAGTTTGTCATCGTGCACCCCCTGTAATAATTCAGTGGTAAGCAGCAGGGTTCAAAATTTTGGCGTTTCGCCGAAATTTCGTGAATTTTGGTAATTTCGGTTGAGTGAAAAAAAACTAAAATTTTGTAATACACTAATACATGTGCTATATAACTTTAGATTCATATTTTCTATTGCTTCTGTTGCATATTCTTCTACTCAATAGATGTATAATCATAAATCAATGTTAATATTTGTTTAGATCTAAATTTTTTAGAAAAAGCATACTTCAAGTGCAAGTCTCTAAAAAAATTTCTGCATAAGTTCGGCCGGATTTAGCTAATTTCGGTAATTTTGGGGGGTGTTGCAATACCGAAATAAAAAACCCTACTAAGCAGCCAGTTTAGCTGGCTATCATGCATTCATGCTTACCCAACATGGATGCATGCATGTCATCGTGGTGGTTGGTGCCATGACTTGGAGCTGAGGCTGAGCTGATCCATCAACACGCCTAATAACCAAACAATTGTTGACATATTGTACATCAGCACGTATTTATATGCATGATTAAGGGTTTAAGGTATTGAACCCGATGATCATTTTCGACATGAGGTCGGCCGATCGACGGATTATATATATTACTGTCTCGTGACCACTATTTTAAATGTAAAAGTGTGCACATAATGGTTTGTGCCACCATGTACTGATGTACACATGTATACATTATATAATAATATTTATTTTAATAGTTTATCAAGACTAAAAATATCTCCTTAACAAATCACATACCAATATGGCATTAACAATTCATTTTAAGTTATTTCTTGACAACAAATTTTGTAAGTGGTTACTTTAAATAAAATTTATACATTATGAATGAAACATTATGTCATTATTAATACAAATAATTTAGTTTTAAGAACTCTATGTTTTTATAAAATAAAAATATTACACATATAATTCTTCGATACTCAACATCTTGATTATCGCGGTGTAAGCTAAAATGATTGTTATCCCATTGTAGTAACTAAAAGTGTAGTATTAATAAATTTTGAATAAATGTATAATAAGTACAAGGGTTTCAACTTAACATGTGCAATTACTTAGGAATGGTTGGAGTAAATAATATTTTAATAAATACAAATAAATGAGTTAATAAAAAGATATAATAAACACAAGAGTTTCAACTTAACTTGAGGATACAAAATGTGGCAACCGATAAGATCAAAATTTGAGAAATCAAAAGCAAATTCATGACTGATGAGACACGGGGCCACAACATACAAGACCCAGATAGGAAATACATAGTTTTTTTTTGAAACTGAACCGGCAGGAGAACTGCCTGTTATATTAAAAAGAGGAAGGTCCGGACGGACAAGTACAAAATAAAAATACTGTACAAGTCTAGATACACACGCAAGATGGATGATTTCAAAAACGTTGTACAAGTCTAGCTAAGTGTTTTGCACCCGCCGAGATCCACAATTGTGCCTCATCTTTGATTTCCTGCAAGAGGAGATGATTCGGCGTTCCGAAATGCTCGAAGATCCTCACATTTCTTTCCTTCCAAACTTCCTAGCACAAGGAAATACATAGTTGATACATAAGTTTATCACAACTAGATAGGAATTACATAGTAGTATCTATATACATGCTGTTAGAAAATGAATAAAGATAAAAAAATGCAAATAACATAAGTTATAGATATTAAACATGAACATGAACATGCACTAGGTTATGTCTCATAACAAGAATCTGACTCGTGCGTAGTCATTGATTGATGGAGTAGTATATATACTGTATACAGAAAGGACTGAGAGAAGGAGAAATTTGGGTCAATAACTTGGGTGTCGAGGTGCAAAGCTGCGCACGTTCAGTGGTTAACCAGGTTCGCTGGTTTCGGCATTTAGCAGCAGTTTGGCAACCAACTGCAACGTTTTGGAGACTACTATATACTGGCGCGTACTAGTGTGACTGGACAGATGATATGCTCTGGACTTCGAAGACTCTTTGCTCTCATCATGGCGCATCACAAGGTGGTTGTTAGGAACCCCCCATCATGCCACAAATAATAAGAGATTAGGTTCTGAAAGCTCTCCAATGTGCTTAGAGATTCCTCCTTACCAACCAGTCGATTAACATTTTGTTCTCTCATGGAAGATTGCTGAGTAGTAAGTGGTGCATGATTGAGACGCCGCCTGCCTATATATTTCTTTCTTTCGTTTCCTGCGTCTCTGCAGTCTGCAGACGAGTTGAATCAGTGTGTGCCTGCAGCTCCAGCGCACCATGACAACCAAGGTTAGTTGTGCCTTACCAATTACCATGTGAATGCACATTGATTTTTAAAATATAACACAATTTGCATACGCAATGTGTATAGCTTTTAATTTCTGAAACTTCTTGGTTTTGCCTTTGATTACTACTAGGATTCTACCTTGATCCTTGAAGTGGACCTCCAGTGCGAGAAATGTTACAACAAGATTCAGAAAGTTCTCTCCAAACTTCAGTGTATGAAATCCTGTGGTGTAAATCCATCAAGTCGAATTTCATTTTATTTCAGGCCGTGGCTTCATTACTTTGGTTCTTTTTTTTCCTCTTTGGATTTGGATTGGACTTTGCATGCGTGGAACATCTTTCAGCCAAGGAGAACATCAAGAAGATTGACTACGAGAACACCAAGAACAAGGTCACCGTCGTCGGTGCTTTCGACCCCAAGAAGCTGTCCAAGATACTGAGATGCAAGGCCTGCGACGTCATCAAGGACATCACCATCGTCAAGCCTCCGGAGGAGAAGAAGCCGGAAGAGAAGAAGAAGCCGGAGGAGAAGAAGCCGGAAGAGAAGAAGAAGCCGGAGGAGAAGAAGCCGGAAGAGAAGAAGAAGCCAGAGGAGAAAAAACCGGAAGAGAAGAAGCCTGCGACGGTGAACCTGCAGTTCACGAACATCTGTGGCATCTGCTACCCGTGGCCGTGCAACGACCGGGGGCACTGGGGCGGCTTCCACCACCCGCACCAGCTGCCTCAGTGGCCGCCGTGCGGAGGGATGGCTCCGGCGCCGGCGCCTGCCTCGCCGGTTCACAACCACCCGCAACCGCCCTGCGGCGGTGCCCCTCAGAAATGGGCGCAGTGCGGCGGCCCTCCGTTCTGCGGAGGGTGCGCGTGGTGCCATGGCGGCGGCGGCGGCGGCGGCATGAACTGCTGGGCGCCGCCTCAGCCGCAGCCGATGTGCTGCCCCGGGCCGTCGCTGTGCAGAGGGTGCAACGGGTGCAAGATCGTGCGTGAGACCAAGTTCAGCTACGAAGAGTACCCTTCCAGTGCATGTGCCATCATGTGATCATCTTACTCCTGCTTGTGTTTTGCTGTGCTGTTCAATCTTACACTAATTAGCTCTCTGAATTTTGGTCAAAAAAAGTAGCAGTGTAGTTGTCCCAAAGAAAAAATTTTCGTGCAAAGAAAAGTTCTTTTTTGTTGTGGCAATTTGAGTTCTTTTTTAATTTCCATCCATAGTCAATCTTCAGTGCAAAAGGATATGTTAATGTCCAGTTGTCCATGAACAATATATGTATTTTGTTCACCGAGAATATATGAAATGTTAGCCAGTTATATTCCCTTCGTTCTAAGATGATTTATATATAAGTTATTCAACTTATGTTGATAGAGAAAATATAGGTATGTCTATGCTTGAGGCGTTGGCCATGGCACAGTGAACTACATGGCCAAGGACCCAAGGTTCGCCTGCCAGGTCGCATAGTCGACGAGGCCGACGAGGAGGATCCAATTGCTTGGGCCAAGGGAACCTCCGTGGACATGGCAATCCAAGCTGTGGCTTACCTAGCCATGCTGGGAGGAGCTGTATGTGCTAGACCACGTTGCACCGATACTTCACCAAAGTGCAGCACCGGTATCGGATACGTATCCGATACTTTGATACTCCGATACTTCACCGATACTAGTATTGGAGAAGTATCAGAAAATTGAGATAAAAAATAAATAAAATTAATCTCGATACTTCGTCGATACATCCTGATACACCACCGATACTTTCGAACTCGAAACCCAATACATACCATCCAACTTATCGAGGAAAATTGAAGAAAATAGCAAGCTAGGAAAGATGTGTACAACAGATGACAGACTGCGGTAGCTAGAACTCGAGCAGCACATGAATATAGAATTTATTAGAGGTGTGTCAGGTCTACTTGAGTACTAGGCTACTGGCATGCACACCATTGAACATTAGTTTGTATGACCAGCTTTGTTAGTTTTTTTTTGTTGTTTTCTATTACTATTAATGATACATATACATATTAGTAATATTTATTATTTATAATATATATATATATACTTACCGTATCGGCATATCCTTGATTTTGAAAAATGAAGTATTGCCGTATCGCTGTATCTGTATCGGTGTATCCGTATCCCGTATCGGTGCAACATAGGTGCCAGAGGAGCCACCTTTTCAGAATTTTCCACTTGGGACTGAGATGAATGGAGTGTACCGTTTCCGGATATTGATGCCCCCAAAGCTTGTTCGGCTGGCTGGTGACGGGTGCTGATTTGTTGTGAGAGAAAAATACTACTGGTTGGCAAATGACTGGTACTGATTTGATGTTAGAAAAAAAACACCGCTGGCTGGTTGGACCAGCCAGCCGAACAAGCTGTCTAAAGCTAGAGTCAGATGATCCGATGCTTGGAGTCCGAGCTGTGGTACACCCGCGCCAAGTCTTAGGTCGCTCAACTCGTCTAACGTCTGCTTCATCCATCTGCTTCTCGAACTTGGTGGGTTTCTTTGCAGGCGCCAGCACGCACACGACGGATCGAAAAAATTTCTGGTGCCCTCGGAACGAAGCTCTCTCTCTATATATATATATATATACCAAATGTGACGAACATGGATAGCTGGAGGGAAAAACAGAGGCGGAAAGGGGGAATTCAGTTAGCAAGTTTATTCTCGTTTTCACATAAGCCACACAGAGGTTCATTACATCGGCTTGTTATGTATATGCCGCCTCCGCTCATCAATGGGCAGAGCCCCTACGCCTAATCTCCAGTGTGAAAGCGAACCATGCGATCTGCAAAAAACGAACACAGTGGCCGCGTATAGTGGCCCACTTCTAATTGAACCAACCATGTGAAATCTTTTGCATATAGCCCGTTCACTTTCCATGCAAATCTAAAATATTTCCTCTTCTATCCATCACATTAAATATTTGGACGCATGCATGGAGTATTAAATATAGGTAAAAAAATAACTAATTGCTAAGTTTGTCTGGTTTTTGCGAGACGAATCTTTTGAGCCTAGTTACTTCATAGTTGGATAATATTTGTCAAATAAAAATGAAAGATGCTACAGTAACTTTTCACCCACTTTTCACCAACTAAACACGACTATAATACCACTTCTATATGCAAAAGATTTTGTAGTATTTTGTAGAAAAGTACCAATCATGTGAAATCTTTTGCATATGTACCAAGCTGCAGTGTTGACGTCAATATGTGGAGTCCACATGGTGTAATAAAAAAAATGTATCTCTCAGCAGCTGGCATGGAGGGAGCACGTGCTAGCACGGTCACAGTGGCCGCGTCGATTAAAATTATCTGCTCGGTTCGGATGCTCTGTAAGGTCCGATTTTAGCTCTGACGCCCTCGGTTCGACTGCTCTAATGTTGATGGTTCGATCCGAACGGTCCATGGTTCGATTTTAAGCCCACACTGGAGCTGCTCCCCAAGCCCATGAGCCTAACACGCAACGCTTCCCCATTTGAACCGTCATCAACCTCCCGCCGGCCGCTTCAGTCACTTGGAGCAGGTGCTTTCCTGACATGCTGCTTCCTGCAGAGTAGCAGCAGAGCGATCGGTCATGACACGGGCCCTGTTTAGATGTTTCAAAGTTCCAAAAATTTTACAAGATTTCTCGTCACATCGAATCTTTGACGCATGCATGGAGTATTATGTTATGAATGACGTATAGAAATATGAAGTAAACGAAATCAATCACAGCGGAGACACACGATTTAATCGTGGAAAACCCCTTCAATGCAAAGGGGAAAAACCACATGCCCCAGTTGGCAACAATCTCAATATCTCAAAAGTTTTGGGTTACACGCCTGTGGCGGCTTACAAGAGAATCAAGTCTCTACGAAACCTTAGCAAACGCTCCGGCCCAAGCCTCCGGCGACGGGCCTCCGCTTCGCTTCGTCAGAAGCCCGGCCAATATCCTGAAGTGAATTTAGAACAACTCCAACATATTAAATATAGGTAAAAAATTAATTAATTACATAGTTTGGTTGTAAATCACGAGACGAATCTTTCGAACCTAATTAGCCCATGATTAGACACTGATTGCCAAATAAAAATGAAAGAGTTACTGTGCTTCTAAAAATTTCACACCACCATCTAAAGACAGCCATGATGTCGTAGAGCGAAAAGCCTAGAAGGGGGAGCACAGCCTTGTTTACTTCCATTCCAAATTTCAAATTTTTACACACTTTCTCCGTCACATCAATCTTTAGACGTATGCATGGAACACTTAATGTAGATAAAAAAATAACTAATTACACAGTTTGGTTGTAAATCACGAGACGAATCTTTTGAGCCTAATTAGTCTATGATCGGACACTAATTGCCGAATACAAACGAAAGTGCTACGGTGGCAAAATTCCATTTTTTTTTTTGCATCTAAACACCCCCCGGCAAAATGGAAGGTCGCGGCATGCCAGTACTTGTCGGGACCTTGCGGCTTGACGAGCACGCGCGCGTCGCAGATGAAATGCGGGTTGCCCTTGGCCAGGATGATCAGCTTCACCGTCTCCGGGTACACGAAGGTGACGAACCCGAACATGCGCTTCTGCTGGTACAGGATGCGCACGTCGCGGACGGGGCCGTAGATGCTGCAGTGGTTCGCCGGAGCCGGTCAGAACAGGCCGCGCATGGTTCGCGAGGGACACAGGAACACAGGATGACAGGAACGGTTAGTTACCTGATGTAGTTGGAGACGTCCTCCTCGCGGAAGGTGCTGTCCGCCGGGAAGGTGAGGTAAATCTGGCGCGACCCCGGGCCGGAGCCGGGCGCCGGGAGCAGGCCGAGGTTCTTGCGCGCCTCGGCCATGACGGTGTGGAGCAGCGCCTCGGGGCCGAAGGCGAGGCGTATCATCTCCTTCTCGCCGTGGCCCTGGATGAGGAGTAAGCCCTTGATCTTGGCGGCGTGGTCCAGGTCCACAGACCCTGGATCCGCGAGAACACCACCTTGGTGGCCTCGTAGGCGTCGCTAGGCCCAGCGCCGGGGCTCCGACCCTCGCTGGTGAACAGGGGCAGCTGGTGGTGGCTGTCGTCATTGAGGAACGCGAGCTGCTCCCGATTATATATAACTAGTAGATTGCGCGCGCGTCCTAAAAATGCACAGGAAAAAAATATGTCAAATCTTTAAATGAAAATAGGCTCAGGGAGAAGCGTTTAATATAGATATGTCATAGAAAGGAACTGAAATATTTCATTTATTTGTACACGGGCCAGAACACATTCAGTGTGCATATTTGACAGTACATTAGGAGGATGGATGGATACATATATTACATGGAGCGATTACATAAATTTAGCACTGAATAGATATGTCATACAATGGAAGGATAAGAATTTGCTTAGTGGAACTTTTTCATTTCTTGGATATGGACTATGGCAAGACATACGTTGCAAGCACAGAGGCTAATTTTGAACCCTGAAAGTATCTAGACAATAGAATCATTAGATCATAGTTGGCATCTCGGAAGCATGGAAGTAAAGAAAAAGCTAAGCATCTGAAGTAGTGAAAATGAGGCCGGAAACTTCAAAACCAAACTAAAGTAACACAATGACTACAAAAGCACAAATGGCTGACAATGTACGAACGTATGCAAACAACTCAGGACAATATATAAATAGTGTTAGAGAACATTCATTTCGAATCTGTGAAAACAGGGAAGTAAAACACCATCTTCACTAAGGACGAAATTAAGTAAATAGTCCAACAAATAAATGAGTAAGGACGAGAAAACAGAATAAGCAAGCAAGAGGCGAACCTGAACGATGGATGGACAGATCGGTTAACAGGCACCGTAGGCAGGTAAAAGAGCAGAGAACCCAACATAGTCACTGTACGGTAACATGTTATGTGGCTGCACTGCACACATATTTAAGAGAATGCTGGACGCAGCAGCAAGAACTCCATATTACTACCGGAAGTAGTGGCACCTAAATCACATATAGAAACTGAAACACTAAATATATTGGGGGTTAAGAAAGCAGTGGATAACAGAAGGAGAACTGCTTGATTGGTTCATTACTGAGAGGCGAACACTACTACGTGCTTGGTTGGTCGACCACGATGTCTAAGTAGATGCGTGATGAGAGTTCTGTGTATGAATCCATATTACTTACTTCCAAGTTTTCCCATTAACTTGTTAAATGAAATAGACCTACAAACTGATAAACCCAAACACACTTCCATATTGATTAAAGATTTCTTTCATAGGACGAAAATTCAGTCATATTAGATAAAGGCTCCTTTCCCCGAACCAGAGTCTAGATTTCGTATGTACTGTAGAACTCATCTACAGAGACGGCCATAATCACTTTGAAACAATGCATTTCAATAAAAGATTTGTTGCGCAGAACAAAAATTCAGGTATATTAAATAAAAGTTTTGTTTGCTTGAACCAAAATCTAGCTTTGTCATGTAATGTGTAACTCATCTGTAGAGATAGGCATAATACCACTGAAACAATGCATGACTAAGCTCTGGGAACTAAGAGCAAAAGAAAACAAAGTTACCTGAATAGCAGCCGACCAGAGCGAGCACATCTTGAAACACATGGCTTACCTAGCAAACAAGAGATTGAACTGAACCGTCATGTAGGCTGTAGCTGCAGGCCAGGACGAAGAAGGCTTTTAATTTCTTGCCAAGCACACACATTGAAGAATGACAGGGTAAACAAATACCAATAATCAGACATTACAACAATGCAAGGCCAGGAAAGTATGTGGAGCTTAAATTTGAAAAGCACAGAGATATGGTACAGGAAGCACACTGAAAAAAAGAAAGGTAAGCAACACACATTGGATGAAGAACCGTAATCCTAAAGTGAAAACTTATCAGGTACTTTATATTTAAAATGTGAATGGATAATCTTATTTATGCAATGACTATCTTATGGGAACGATGGTCAAAAAGAAGGTAAGTAGGGAAGCATGCATTGCAGGCAAGCAGCATATTCTGAGGAGAAACAACAAATAGAAGGTGATGCCTGTACTCAGCTGGATATCCACTGAGTCTGGTCCTGTGATCTTGCCGACAGTGTGTACTGGTGACCCAGTGGTTACAAAGAAATGCATTGTCCGAAAAACCACCAATAGCCATATTACATTTTTTGAGATGTTTGTCGGACAAAAATATGAAGAGTGATGCATGTTTGGATCACAAAACAAAACAGTATATTACTGTAGTTTGACGATGTAATAACCAATCTAAAATCTTTAGTAGTCTTGGTCTCCACATGGTTTCCCCAGCATGCATAGTTTTACAACGTTTCTTAATAAATAGCAGACAAATGCTGAGGTCAAAGTCATCATTCCAAGAATTAAATCTATGAGGTTGCCATGTACGGAGTATATATTATATATGGAATCAATTGGTTGAGCATAAGACAATACTTGTTCAATGAATTGCAGTACTTGTTCATGAATCGGAAGGATAGATGTATTTTTTCCCCCGATAGATGGAAGATAGGCTCATGATGTTTTGTGATAAATGAAAACAGTCTCGTTGATAGGGAAAAAGAAATACAAAGGAATGGAAAAAGACAGTACTTACCAAAAGCACAAGGCAGCTGCAAAATATCAAGGATCCTTTGGATGGCAGGATGTGTTACCTGGCTAGCGAATCGAGAGGAGAAAAGGAATTAAGTACAATGGATAAGTAACACAACCTTGTTAAGGCAAGAAATAAGTGTGAGCAACTGAGATACTAATATACAAAGGGGACAAAACATTACTCACCAGAAACCAATGCTTACTGGAAAAGTTTGTCAGTGTAAGTTTGTTCTTTGACAATCTCAGGTGGCAAATCTTGGTTAGCCCCAAATCCATGAGACCCAAAACACACTCAAATCTCATTGTGTTTACGAAAGAACTCAGTTAAGTGCACAAGGCTAACTACTAAACTTCGGCCTACAAAAATGAAATAAGTTCACAGCAGAGCAATTCTGGTTCCAACTCCCTGAAAGTCTCCATGGTTAGTGTCTATAGAGCGAGATCTAGATTAATGTATCCATGGTTCCGACTAGTGCCTATAAAAACAGCAAAAATTGTCAATACGCATTCACTTATTCAGCTGCAGGTATCCAATCCAACACATAAAAGAATGGAAGCAAAAGGATTACCATATTTGATTCCGAGGTTCTCTCCACAATGCAGAAAGCATCATGCAAGGACCGGTCAATCTCAGCAAGAATGAAGTCATTTGCGCCTCTAAATATTATGGAGACCTGCACAATAGAAAACCCAGCACCACGTAACTATCTCTAAATTTAATAACATCAAAAAAAATCAGCACAATTCAGATTCTCTGGTGCACGCAAAAGAAGAAATCCTAAAGGAATCCACACAGCAGGGGAAGGCCAGCAGGCCAGGCGACCGCAGGCAGCAGGGGATAGACGCATGGCGCGCGGCTGGTGCCTGTTGCTGTCGTCTCCCTGACGCCGGTTACGCACTGAGCAGTCGTGCAGTGACCACCGGTGGACGCAGGCCAGCGGCCAGGCACAGGCAGGCACCCGCTGCAGGTCGCCCACCGCGGCACCGCGCGACAGCCGCAGGGATTCGAGAGCACAAGGACCGGAGGAGATCCGCTGCCTGCCACAGCCTGCACGCCGACCAGGGTGCGTCCGCGAGGGAGAGGGGATCTCGGGGAGTAGCCATGGGAGGAAGTAGGAGAAGAGGAGGGTGACATACCGGCAGATGCAGCCGCGAAGCTGAGCCACCGCCGCCACCACCATCAAGGAAGAGGCACCTAGGGTTTCGTCGAGGCCTCGTGGATCGGCGGGAGGACGCAGCGCCGAGGGGAAGCCGCAACGGAGGCCACCGGCGGTGGCCGGTAGCGCCGCTCCATGGCCAGAGACGGCCACCTTGGTGGCGGATGTGCAGTGCTACGCCGGAGCGAGAGAGAGGGAGAGGGAGAGGGAGGGAGCGAAGACAAGGGTCTGGAAGCAGAAGCGTGGAGAAGAAGAAACGGAAGTTGTGTATATATTTCTTTGGGTGGATTCGGACAAGAAGCCGAGAACAAGGCAGAGAAACTAACGAGAAGTAGCAGAAGCTGTTTCGGCAAAATCCGCTTTGACCAATCTGCGCCGTCCAACGCGAGATCCAACGGTCGGGAGAATTTCGGGCGACGTGGCCTGCGGCTCCTGCGGAGGAGCAGGTCTAAATTGTTATGGTTTCTTTGCAGCCGGAGGAATGCGAGCGTCGTCATTGTTATATACTTCCTCCGTCCGAGAAAAGATGCAATTATGGGATGCGTGCCGATCAAACTGACTCAAGTTTGACCAAGTTTATAGCAAATAGTATTAATATTTATGTCTCCAAATAAATTTATTATAAAAATATATTCTATAACTAATCTAATGATACTTATTTTGTATCATAAACATTAGTATTTTTTATATAAATTTAGTTAAAGTTGAAACTGTTTGACTTCTCGAAAAACGAGAATCGCATGTTTTTATGGATAGAGGGCCGGAGTACAATTGCATATAACAAGAAGCAAAATATATATCGCAAGTTATAGCACCTGCTTGATATATGTGAGTGTAACCAGTATAAACTTTCCCAAATAGCCGCCACAGCTCACGGGGGAAGAATCGAGGAAACAGAAAAGAAGAGAGAGATATATCGCAAGTCGCAGGAGCACTGGGGAAGATCGCGAATAATGGATCAGGGTGCGATCATCGTCGTGGACAATCGTCGCGATGTTTGACCGGAGCGGAGGGAGAAGGAAGCTGAGAAGGGGGGAGGGAAAGTGGAGGGCGAAGGGTGGAGGAACCGTGTGAGCCCAACGCGGTAATGTAAAGAACACGGCGAGCGTCGCACGAAAGTTGGGCGGTCGGCCAAAGCTCCACTAAAGCAGGCTTTAGGGTTTAATAGAAAATTTAACGCGCTTTACGACACAGTTAGGTTTATATTTACTCCTCCCATCTGCTCGCATCGCATGCCCGGATTTCACGTAGCTGCTCGGACCTTGCTGTGCCGACTCGTGGCATGCGGATGCGGGGTTCTGAGGGAGCGGAGGCACACACGCTGTTGACGGCTGATCCGACAGCTCACGTCCCATATGCTCGCTCACATAAAAACGGGTACGGGGCGCCGGCACACGATGCCGACCGCAAAACCATAGCTGAATGCCCAGCGCGTTGAAGCAGTTGAAGTAGAAATATGAAGAAGTTAAACTAAGGATCAGAAGATGTATATGTATAGGTGTATTAGTATAATTATGCATATTGTATCGATTGTTATATAGGTTTCATTAGAAGATTTTGTGTTATTTTTTTAAAAAATACTTGTTGCTACTATAGCACATTGTTTTTTTCATTCTCTTAGCTTTTGCTTAACTTGTCCTCGCAAGATTTGTGATTCTCTGGTTAGACTTTGGACCTGTCCACAAATCAAATATAGATCGCCCAAATCTCATCCACCCGAACCCCTCATCTCTACTATATCTGAGGGTCATCCCCCCTCCCAAAAATTCTAGGAGTTTTCCTTCACAAAATCATACATGTTTTGGAGGACCACATGTAATCCATATGATTTGCAGTTTTGCTAGTTTTTTTTCTTAGAAACGGCAGTTTTGCTAGGCTTTGCTTAGAAGCGGTTTAAATGTTTGCAAAAAAGTTATTGAAATATATCCATGTGGGATCTTGTTTTGAAAAGTTTATTGCGAGAAACACCATAGTGCAATTGGATTTTAATTACGATACTTGGTTTAGGTGCTATGACTTTTTTCTATTTCAAAAGAAATAGCCGGTGGAGAGATAAATGGGGCTTAGTGGGCGCATGATGTCACTTAATGGGCGCATGACATTCCTTTTCAGGATTGGACCAATGTGAAGCTAGAGAATAGGCTAGTGGGAGTTTGCTTTATTAGAAGTATAGATTTGTCCCCATTCCCAGCCCAGTAGCATCCGCTGCCGCCGCCGCCGCAGCTCGCGAGGGACTGGCGGCATCGGCGAAGCTCTCTCGCCTTGTGGCTTGGGCTTGCGCATGGCTCTTGCCTCTCGGCGATCCCTTTTGCAAGGCGACGTCACCTGCAACGGCGGCGTTGGGTTTCACCAGATATGGCGTGGTGGTGGCCTCCCGACGACAACCAGGGACGAAGCCAGAAAAAAATTTAGGGGGGGCTAAACAAAAGTGCTACAGTGACTTAGCTCTACTTTAATCCCTCGTAATAGAAAAAGTATAATAGCTTGAAGTAGTCTTATATTTAAAACATCAATTAACAATGAAATTCACAAAATACATCTAAAAAATAAATGTCTTAGCCCACCCTACCTTATACATCTGCGTCTAAAATTGGAAGAAGAGCACTAGAAGTTCCACTAGCTTAGCAGCAGTAGGGGAGGCTGGAGCCCCCCAGCCCCCCCGCTGGCTTCGTCCATGACGACAACTACGTGGCGCATATTGTTCAAACATGAGGGTCCACCCTTCCCTACTCTGAATTTTCATGTGGATTTGTTAATGTTTACAATGTTTACAATGCACATTGTTATTTCTACAATTTATGTGTGATGACATGCAGCAGCGCACTTGAGAACGGTGACAGAGACACCATTGACGAAGTTTACGTCCTTCCATGATTTTATCTGTTGAAATAATCCTCACATGACCGACTCGTCCCTTTACACGTCCTTGCGCAGCCCTCGACAGAACTGAGAGGTTCATCCTTTGTCTTTTAGTTGTTTGGCATCTGATTAGTGGTTCTCACAGGTTCAAGATTCTCAATTTCGGTGAGGGAGGTGTATGATATATTTTTCTTTGCAAATCTGACGTGCATGATATATTTAGTTTTCTTTGCAAATAATATATCTAGTGGTTCTCACAGGTTCAAGATTCTCAAAGTTTAAGGAGGTCTAGTATTATAGTTTAGGGAGCAAATCTGACGTGTATGATATATTTTTCTTTGCAAAAAATGGATGATATTTTTTTTTGATAATTGAGAGAGGTAAATAGACTTTCTAGTTTTGTTCGTGGTGTCAGCAGCCTAATAAACACCTGAGTACGGACTACAGAGTAGACGGCCCAAATTTAACCACTAGGAGTCACATTACCTAAGTACTCCCTCCATTCTAAATTATAGGTCGCTTTGACTCTTTTGGTTCATCCATTTTGTCATGTATCTAGATATATTATTTATCTAAATGCATAGTAAAATGGATGCACCTAAAAAGTTAAAGTCACTTGTCATTTGGAACAGAGGGAGCAGTAAGGTTGTCGTGCCGGCTGCCGCCGCGACGATTTGGCCCCTAACCTATTATGTCCCCACTATGCGCCGAAACAACATGTTTTGGGCCCTCTAAGAGTCCGCAAAACCCCAACGTGTTCTTATTCTAGCCTCGTCCTCTTCTCTCGCTAATTTGCCAAGGTTTCATCGAGAGGGATTCGGATTCTGTCACCCTAGCCCGTAGCTGCGCCGTGTGTTTGGCCTCTGTCCTACCGTCTGCTGTCTTCCCTCTGCCTCGCCATCATTTCGCCGCTCAAACGATCATTAAGTGCCACTAGATGCAATCACTTAAGCAGATGCACTTGAAATCACTCAATCTCACTTTGTATTCACAACCAAGCAAGGGAGATGAGTGAGAGGGAGTATGCTCAGCTCACAAGGATGCCAAGGTGTTCAAAAAGGCCAAGAGAGATCCCTAAAGAATAAAGTCGTTAGACTCTTCACTGTGCCTCCTGCGTGCGCGACAAGTCAGCGGATGGGCACCACGTGTCCTCGTTCAAACCTCATCCGTCCATCTTCAACGGTCAACTAGAACAACCCTCGCGCGACTAAGTGATGACCGGATGCATTCCTCAGAGTGACCGGACTTAGGACTGCGGAGTCCGGTCGAGTCTAGTAAGCTCCCAAAGCTCATTTTCATCGACCGGACGCAGCCAACGTCCGATCAAGCCACCAAGCTGCTGCTCCACACGCGCGACGCTCAGAACTGACCGGATGCTCAGGCCTGTGTCCGATGCTCACGACACCAGAGTCCGGTCAGTGTTTCTCAGCGAGAAACACCACCATGACTACGCCACCTCTTCAACCCTTGCTCAAAAGTGCTAACCACCATGTGTATCACCTTGTGCACGTGAGTTAGTATGTTTTCACAAACATTTTACAAGGATTATGTTAGCTCACACTAGGTCCTAATGCATATGCTCATATGAATATACCTATTGGCATTTGATAACTGTTTTAACCGTAAAATTTTTCTCTTCATAGTACGGCTATCCATCCTAAGTCACTCACACCCTCTATGGTGTCTTGAGTGCAAAACAAAAACCTATTGATACATTTGTCTTGATCAACTTGTTTTTGTTTTTCGTGTCTTGAATGCAAAACAAAAACCTATTGATACATTTGCCTTGATCAACTTTTTTTTTGTTTTTCTCTTTCTTCTTTTTAAAGTTGAGCCCTTGATCATCTTGTGGTCACCACCATCATCACCATGATCCTTCTCTAGGCTTCACCACTTGGTATGGAACTTATCATTTCATATCTACACACTTGGCACAATGATTAGTCCCTAGGTTTCATCAATTATCTAAAACCAAATTAAGGCTTTCACTCACCCTTGTCTTTGGCTTCTCCCCCTCCCCTCGTCATCGTCCGGCACCCCTTCCTTCCCCTCATTGTTGTAGGCTGCCGTTGTCATAGAACCTCCTAAGTTATATGGCCCACATGCACCTGTCATTATCCCTAAGACCTCTGACGGCTATGCATGTACACCAGATAACCTAAGAAGATCTGTCGGGTGCCCTCGTAGGACCCCGATTCAACTACATTTGACCTCATACCAGGATCAACAAAGGAGTAACTACAACATTACAACATTTGTTACAAAACTTTACATCAGAGTGCGGAAGAATAACAATAATGAATTTATAAATCATGATTAAGTTAACTTTTTACAAACTTAACTTGTATTGCGAAAGTCGAGTAGAACTACAGAAGACAACTTAGGTAAAGCACCTAAGTCAGGAGAGGACAACCTGATCATATCGAGCCCACCGACATGACCTCGGTTAACAGTACCAGTCAGTACCTGCAACAGGGGTTAACAGACCCTGAGTACTCAATTGTACTCCGCAAGACTTACTCGACGAAAAGAAAAGACTCCAAGGATATGCTGGCTTAAGGGAAGTAGCGAAGCTAGAAAAGAGAAGTTTTATAGAAAAGCTTACTACCAGTGTATCCTTGCTTTCAAACTTTTAATTAAGTTTTGGCTCCAGTTTTAGTATAGTCTAATTATAGCTAACTTTTGCACCTATATCTATCTCAATCAGAAATATAAGCATCACACTTGTTATTCACTTCTTTTCCATCTCAAGTTCAATAGTAATCATGTTCTAGTTGTTGCTACGATGTGGTACACAGTCAAGACTCCTTTCTCGTGGAGTAACGACGATTCGAACCGCTTGATTTACCCAGCTGGGGCTTCCTAACCACACGACATATGTAGAACCAAATCTTGCATATATCAACTCTTACTTGGGTCGCCCAAAACCAGAACGTGTCCATCGCCACCCGAGAGCACAGTACTCCTCGAACCCGGCCCAATTCTAGCCCCGAGGGTACACGCTACTCTTGCCGTCTCTCCACTCCCAGTGCGAGGTTAGACGTTCTTGTGATGGAATAGCCGAAGTAAGGCTTACCCGTCCTTGGGTATGTGACTAGTACTATCTAAAACTCCTTGACTCGAGGGCCAACAACGTACGGTCCTTAACCGACACAGACGGGACCAACCACCAAAGATAATTCCCATGCCTCGTCCGGTCTCAAGTTCATTCTCATATTTATTTTCACATGCTCTCATGAAGAACATTATCCGACACATGATCTTGAACTAGGAGTTGTGGTTCATGCATTAAAAATCTGGCGTCATTACTTGTTAGGTAAAACTTGCCACATGTATACAGATCACAAGAGCTTGAAGTATATCTTTACTCAGTCAGAGTTGAATATGAGGCAAAGAAGGTGGCTTGAGTTAATAAAGGACTATGATTTAGAAGTGCACTATCACCCTGGAAAGGCGAATGTTGTTGCTGATGCACTCAGTAGAAAGAATCATTGCAATTGCATGACTGTGAAGCCAATGGATTACAGTTTATGTTATGAATTAGAAAAGCTGAATATTGAAATAGTTCAACAAGGTTAGTTGACTAATGTCACAGTAGAATCAACAATCAAAGATCAGATTGTGTATGCTCAGAGAAAGAATTCCGGAGTAGCTCACATCAAAGAAAAAGTTAGAACTGGTCAATAGACAGATTTCAGTATTGATGATGCAGATGTGTTGTGGTTTAAGAACCGGCTAGTGGTCCCAAAGGTTCCAGAGTTACGTCAGCTCATTCTTGATGAAGCACATAGCACAAGGTTTTCTATTCATCCAGGAAGTAATAAGATGTATCAAGATTTGAAACAGAGATTCTGGTGGACCAAAATGAAAATTAAGATCGCCAAGTATGTTGCCAGATGTGACACTTGTTGTAAAGTGAAGGCAGTACACCTGAAGTCGGCTGGAATGTTACAACCCTTGCCCATTCCATCCTGGAAATGGGAAGATATCAGTATGGATTTCATTACTGGGTTACCCAAGACCTCAAGAGGCTTTGATTCAATTTGGGTCACTGTGGACCGACTGACAAAGTCATCTCATTTTATTCCAGTTAAGGTGGACTATTCTGCTATAACTTATGCAAGAATTTATATTGCACGAATCCTGAGTCTTCATGGGGTACCAAAGACCATTGTATCAGATAGAGGTACGTAGTTTGTTAACAAATTTTGGAGACACCTACATGAGTCCCTGGGTACAAAACTTTTGCATAGTACCGCTTATCATCCACAAACAAGTGGTCAGACTGAAAGGGTCAATCAAATTCTAGAAGACATGTTAAGGTCATGTGCACTTAATTATTCAGACACTTGGGACGAGTGGTTACCTTTAGCAGAATTCTCCTATAATAATAGTTATCAAGAGAGTATCAAAATAGCACCGTTTGAGGCATTGTATGGCCGCAGGTGTAGAACTCCATTGAATTGGTCAGAACCGGGAGAAAGATGGGTTTTCGGTGTTGATCTTGTGAAACAAACAGAAGAAAAAGTTAGGCAGATCCAGAATAATTTGAAAGTGGCTCAGTCCAGGCAAAAGAGTTATGCTGATAAAAGGCGTAGACCTTTGGTATTCCAAGTAGGAGATTATGTTTATCTAAAAGTATCACCCATGAAAGGAGTTAGCAGATTTGGAGTCAAAGGCAAACTCGCAATACGTTATATTGGTCCTTTTCAAATCATTCAACAATGTGGAAAGGTGGCATATAAGTTAAAGCTGCCTGAACAACTGTCAGCCGTGCACAATGTATTTCATGTATCACAAATGAAGAAGTGTCTACAAGTACATGATCAAGTGGTTGATGTTGAGGGAGTTGAACTTGAACCGGATTTGACATATTCTGAACATCCTGTCAGAGTTTTGGATCAAAAAGATCGTGTTACCCAAAGTAGAACAACTAAATGGTACCGAATACAGTGGAATCAACATTCAGAAGAGGAAGCCACCTGGGAAGCGGAGGATTATCTGTTGGAGAATTTCCTAGAGTTCCTTGCTTCTATCTAGGTTGCAATTTCTTCTTTAAACTGAAACCTATCCTTTTAAAATCTTTATAATGCAGAAAACCCCTACCTGTTTTGTAGACAAGTCTTAGACGTGTTTGCTTGACACGTTTCCTTTTCTATTACTTAACTCAAGGCTTTAAATCTCGGGACGAGATTTCTTTAAGGAGGAAGGGCTGTAACACCCCGGGTGTTATAGTGCTAATTAATCTGCCATGTCATCATAATGCATTGCAAAGCATCCCTGTTAGGTTAACTTTGTTATGCATCAACTAAAACAAGTTTACTTATCTAAGTTGAATGTGTTTCTCAGTGGTGTGCTCCGAACCCGAAAACCCTAATTTCGAATACCACCGCAAATGCTTAGTCCATGCCCTGCGTAATTTGAGGTGTGCGACTGTGTTGCACACTAGTGTCAAGTGTAGGGTATGAGCTCAAGTACAACCTCTAAAATGAAACTCCAAATTTGAGTTTGAGTTGGAGTCCCAAAACTTGTCACGAGTTTTCCGATTCGAATTCGAATTCAAAATTGGGGAAAATGTAAAAGGATTTCAAAAGCTAATTGGTCAACCAAGAGTGGCATTTGGTCAACCATGTCATGTTGGTCCAAATGATGCCCTTGGGTGAGGTTTTGATCACTAAGTAATCACAAATCAAAGTAGCAACAAATTCCAATTTAAAATTCCTCCGAAAACCCTAAATTTCAAAACCCTGTTTTACCCCTTTTGAAATAATTCAAAATCTAAGCCAAATTTGGGAAAAAGTTCAAAACCAAGTTTGTAGAACTTTTCAAGGGCTACAACTTTGGTGTTTTGAGTTTTCAAAGTTTTAGTGTAAAATGTGGACTAATTTTGAAAATAAACAAATTTCAGTTTTAATTCATTTTTTTGTCCCCAAACTAAGATTTGAAAATGGAGGTAGAATTTGAAAAAGTTTTGAACAGCAAAGTTGTAGGTCTGGTCAAGATATACAACTTTGATGTTTGGAGATTTTGAAGTTTCAATATAAAATCAAAAGTAATTTCTAAATTACCAAATCTGAAAAATGTGTCCCCTTTTGAATTTAAACTCAAATTTCAAAATCCAGTGAGAATTTGAAAAAGTGTTCAATACAAAACTTGTAGAGCTTGAAATTCTGAAGATTTCATACATTGGAAGTTTTTCAAGTTGATATACAAATTTGAAAGTAATTTGAAAATTCAGTTTGAATTTTAGAGTTTAGGGGGAGCTACAGTGCTACGCCAATCACCGACGGCCACCGGCCGGTATGGGCGCCGGCCGATCGCCGCTGTGGCCGCTTCTACGGCCTTCGTGCGCGGTCAAGAACGCCAGCGCGATGACGCGAGCAATGTAGCTCTGTAGTCGCGACCGCCTGCTATAAATACCTAGCGTTCACAGTGACGTTGTCCGTTTTCGCCATCGCCGCCGCCGCTAGCTTCGCCGCTGCCGCCACCAGGCCATCTCCGGCCACGCCAGTCGCACCAACAGCATCGCCGCATCCTCGCGCACCTCGTGAACCACCCAAGCCAGCTTGACTTCGCCTGGATCGCCGCAGCCACCGCTTCCTGTGCTCAACTCCGGCGACCAAGCCGCTTCACGTGGCCAGCACCCTCCGCCGCCTCCCAGCGCCTCCTTGTGGCTTCGCTGCGACCGCTGTAAGCTCCTGATGCTCCCCGTGCTCTCGCTTTAGTCGCTACCGCGTTGCATCGCCGAGACGCCGGTCACAGTCGCGGTCGGACTGCCATGGCCGTCGGGAAGGGCTCCCTGGAGCTGTAGCATAGCCGCTAGGGGTTAAAACGGGTTCATGGTGAGTCGTAGGTGTTGTAGGGTCGCTTGGATGAGTGACCGAAGCAACGCTCGCCAGCCGGCCACCGCGCGGGCATGGTCGGGTCGCGGGAGAGAGCGAGGGAGGAGGAGGAAGGCGATGACAAGTGGGTCCGCGGTGTCAGCGAGAGAGAGAGGGAGAGCGGGCGCGCGTGAGGCAGGCTGCCTGCTGGGCCGCGCGGCTGGGCCGAGCGCGCGTGCGGGCGCGGGCGCGCGCGAGCGGGCCGACCAGCTGGGCCGGACCGCGGGAGAAAAAGAGAATCGGCCCGATTTCGTTTTTGTTATTCTTTTTCAAATAAATGAATAGTTTAGTTATTTGTTTATTTCATTAAAAATTGTGTAGAGTTCCAAAATTCATGAAAATTTTTGTGTAGGCTTCTCAATGTCTAAACTATCTAGGAAAAATGTTAAATCATGAATTTGAATACTTTGTGCGGTAGAATTAATTGGTTCCAATAAAGATTAAATGCAACTTCCAGGAATTTTAATAATTAATTTATTTATCCAAAAATTATGAAATTTATTATGACACTATTATAATTCATTCTTAACCCATAGAAAAAGTTTGAGCTTGATTAGGTAAAATTTGATTAACTTCTAATTATGCCCTAATTATTTAAATAATAAATAAATGTTAACTTGAGAACTTTAAGTGTTGTGTGCCTTTTTGATTGAGTGATGTCCTTAGGTCACTACCCTTTTGTGATCTTTGGCACCTTAATTCCATGTTTGAGCTCGTTAGTAACTTGTTTAGGTTAAAAGCTGGTATCGCTGGAAATCGTCGCTACTAGTTAGTAGGTTTTCTGTTTGCGACTGTACCGTGAAGGGAAGTTGTACTCTAGTCGTAACTCGTAGCATGTTATCATCAAGCATCATGTTTATCATCGAGCATCATGTTAAAGCATGTTATGTGTTCGTGTAGTCTCCGCTTTCGAAGAAGCCGAAGCCGTCGAGCCAGTTTCCGGAGAAGAGCGATCGTCGGTGGGTTCCGGACCTGACGTTGGAGTTCTCGAGTCTGAGTCAGTCGTCGTGTCCGAGCAAGGCAAGCCCCGGTGCATTTAAACCCTACCTTGAATTTTACAAATGTTTTATTATTTATATTATGGTTTACTGCATTAAGTAATTAGGAGTTGAGTGATAACCTAATTGCTGCATTATCATCCTTGATTATTGTGATATCAACCTTGATACCTGTTTTACGAAAAATGCGTAGTATGCTTCGCTATGCTTAGAAGTTAAGCTTTTAAATGCAATGTTTATATAGCCATGACGGCATATTGAATGAATATTGAAATATGAGAATGAACTTGAAAGATCGGGCGGGTAGTTTGGCCACTGCTAACATGCATTGGGAAAGGAGTCTCAATATAGTGTTTCCGCCTTGTCAGTTAAGGTCCATTCGTTGTAAGCCTGTTGTGTTCGAGACTTTGCAACTAGCCTCATGCCTTAGGTAAGCCCAAAATGTTGGTGATTCCATTACGAGAACGTCTAATCTCGCATTGGGAGTGGAGAGATGGCAGGAGTAGCGTGTACCCTCGGGGCTAGAATCGGGCCGGGTTCGAGGAGTACTGTACTCTCGGGTGGCGATGGACACGTTCTGGTTTTGGGAGATCTAAATGAGGGTTGATATATGCAAGATTCGGTTCTACATATGTCGTGAAGTTAGGGATCCCCAGCTAGGTATAATCGGTTCGAATCGTCGTTGCTCCTCGGTTATGGAGACTTGATCACCTGACTTGCATCGTAGTGAAGAACTGGAATGAAAGAAAGAATGAGAAAGGTTTTGATGATAATTACTTTGATCTAGATTAGGATCACCTAGATTTGGTTAATGAACCATCAATGGTAAAAGTAAAATGTTGAAGATAAGGATCTACTTTAGTAAGCTTTTCTGCAAAAGAAAATCTTGATTCTGGATTACCCGTACCTTAATTCCCTAAAGCTAGCATGCCCTTGGAGTCTTTGTCTTAGTCGGGTAAGTCTTGTTGAGTACTCTCGTACTCAGGGTTTGTTGAACCCCTTGTTGCAGGTGCGGTTCATGAACAAGTCTGCTTTGAGCCTTGTTGCATGACCGTCGTGGTTGAAGACAGTGACGACGAGTAGACTGTGTGGCCTTTGGGCAAGGCATCTCGCTTGTGTGATGTAATAAAGTTAATACCGATACTTCTCTACTACTGGTTTGTAATAATGTTACATAAGGTTTGAAGTTTGAAAACTGGTTTGTAAACCTATATTATTGTAAGACTTCCGCTACTTTACTCTGTTGAATATTTTGAATAAACTGTTGTAATATTGCAATACTCCTGTGATTGGATCCTGTTCGGAGGAAAGCAGGCCTTTTAAGTTATGGTGAACATAAGTACGACTGTCAGAGGTCATTATGGCAATGACATGTACTTGTGGGCCATCATAATTAGGAGGTTCTATGACAGCCCCTCGGTGGGGTTTATATTTACAAAAATACCACTAGACCCTCTAGTGGGGTTTGTATTTACAAAAATGTCACTAAAGATTATAAATGACCCCCTTAAATATTACTTTGTGAGCCCTAGTCTATATAATTGGGCCCTGAACATGATAGTGGGGGTTCCCAACAGATAATACACCCCCAATAGTAGCCCCTCAGCTATTCGGTTTTGGTCAAAAGTTCCAAACCCAATAGCTGAATACAACAAAGTGTGACCCAATTGCGACTCAAACTAGGCACACAACTTTCTTCTTCGTATCGACAATCTGGGCACTACTTTGTCTTCGGCTAGTCTTCGACTAGTCTTCGGTGGCAACCTTTACTCTAACCTCCATGATCGTGTCCTTGCCAGCTTGCTCCTTTGACCTTTACCTTGTTTTCACAATTCTGCCTTCGCCGAAGACACTGATGTAGTTGAGGCAGGTGAAGCAATCAACGTAGGTGAAGTAGTTGCAGATGATCACGACATGTCTTTAAGCTTTCACTCACAGGAGCCTGGCAAAGCTTTTGTCTTCAAGTAGATTGTTTGTCCAATGCGCTCCTCGCCAACCCCGCATGGCCGACGCTTGTGAGTAATTCTTTTGCCAACCCCGCATGTCAATGGCAATCGCTCCACTCCAAAATTTTGGTGAATGTGAGGTCAAAGACACCAATGGGGACACCTTGCCGAACTATTGAAGAAGGCATTGTTGACGACGCCGAAGCTGTTGATGAGACCCCTTGCTGAAATGTTGTCAGAAGCACAGTCGATGGTGTGGGAATTGGTGAAGCCCCTCATTAGAAAGCTGGCGAAGGCACTGTCAATGACGCCAAAGTCATTGGCGAAGGCCCTCGTCCGAACGCTAGTGAAGGTGTAATCAATGGCGCCAGAGTTGGCAGCGAAGGTATAGTCAAGAACTTGGCGAAAGGGTTAGCAACTGACACCAAAGTTGATGGTGAAACCCCTCGCGAAGTTGTTGGCGAATGCGTTATTGTTGACGCCGAAGTCGATGGCGAAGCCCTCATAGTTAATGATGCCAAAGCAGATGTCAAAGACCCTCTTCGAAAGGTAGGTGAAGGCATTGTGGATGATGAAGGTGATGTTGTGTGCTCCTCGCCAACCCCTCTTAGCTGGCTCTTATGAGAAATTCTTTCGCTTGTTTGAGTTGAACGTCGCAGGAATGGTAGATGTCAGAAATGTCGTAAATGGTGAAAGCAGCGCTTTTAGATTATTTCGGCGCTAGCCCTTGAACCTTTTTGAGCCAATGGGTTAAGGAGAGGCAAAATAAGCCCCTTGGCGAATTTTGGTTATTTCGGCGCCAACCCCTGTACCATTTGATGCGACTGGTCACGAAGATGCGAAACGAGTGCCTCAACAATTTTGGATTATTTCGGCGCCAACTCATAGTCAATGTTGCCGATGGTGAAGCTCCTCACTGGGATGCTGGTGAAATCCTAGTTGATGATATGTGGTGTTGACTGCGAAATAGAGTTTGCAAAACATTGATTCGTGTATTGCTGCTGATGCCTGTATTCTCGGCAACGCAAAGTCACTGAGCTCTTTTTATATATATCGTTGTGTATATAGAGGTCAAAATGGATGCACGTGGTGCTCCCCGACTGCTGATTAACTTTGATCTTGCCAAACATGTTTTCGCTCATACTAGTGGTCCTTATGCTGCTAAGGACCTCCATTCAGCGTTTCAATATTTGTTTGGGTGGTTCACGTTTATAATAAACACGGGTACAAGGGTAGTGGATGCCATGCCATGAATGAATTGATGTAATTATGTGAAAGAAGAACAGAATGATATATGGTGAGCGAATCCTGAAAAAATGGCTCCTACATGAGGTGAACTGCTGGGTTTCGTGTTATTTGCGAATAATAGGCTATCCTTTGAATTCTGCAACATATATATATACTACATAATGCTTAAGATAATAATTTTAATTGCGTGAAACAGAAATAAAAATGCTTCGAGTTTGTGAGATTTTAGTCCTCCCCACGCTTGTATAACAGGTGCAAAATGGAAGGTATATCGAAAATTGACTGAATGCCAAATATGAAGAACATGAAAGTAAAAGTGGTGAGGAATAGTCGTGCTCTAACAGGATCCGGTGATTTAGTTCTATTATGACCGCTTTGGTGTCTTATCCTTTTTCTTTTTTATCAGGGCGAGAGGCAACGAATAGAACTCCCCGACTTTTCGAATAATGAGTTTCACCCCCTCTAGCCATCTAGATCTATCATCAACCCATTAGCGGGCCTAGAATCTTACATATGAATTCTGCAGCATCAGAAAACATGTGAAAATGCAGTTCAATACATTCACTAATTAAAAAAAAAGTTGAATACATTCCCTAATTTTAGAAAAAAAAAAGCAATGATACTACTAGTAATAACATGGAAATGAACATGGCATGCATTTCCAGTAAGCAAATTCTCAAACTCTAAATAGAATAAGGTCCTACTGTTGTATGAACCACTTATTTGCACATATGAATTAAGAGAAAGTAGGGTTGGTTTACCGGTGACAGAGAACTGAATGTTCTGAATAACACGATAAATCACGAAATGTGAAACCCTAGCTCACATTCGTATGGGAGCATGGTATTTCCGTCTTCAATCTGTACAAGCAGCAACAATTACAGAGTGAATTGAATCAGAGCGCACACGGATCGAGCTTGAAGGGGACAAAAATAGAGGAAAAAATCAGATCTGCCCAACGAACGAGATAACTCACCGCATGTCCACCGCCTCATCGCCACTTAGGCTACCTCCAGTGGATGGCGCACCCAGCGAACCATACAATCAGAAGAGCTTCGAGTTAGATGGGGAACAAATCCAAATCGGACCCGTGAGGTGGAAGTGTCGGGGCGGATCCAACTTACCGGTGAGCGCGGTGTCCCCTAGGTCGCCGGCGGAAAACCATAGTCACCGGCTGAATGCTTTGAGTTAGATGGGACAAATCCAAATCCAAATGAGTGAGGTAGAAGCGACGGGGCGAATACAACTTACTAGTCATCGTCGTGACCCCTGTGCTCTATGTAGATCCAAGTCGCTGGCAGAAAATCCAAGTCACCGGCGGAATGGTTGGGTCGTCACGGGCGGAGACAAAGCGGGGAAGCGAGTAGACAGACTCAAAGTCGGATAGAAGAGAGAGGCCGCACGAGTCCCAATGTTTGAACAGTGACACACACTCTCTCTCTCAATGACTAGTGGGCTAGCCACTGCGGTTCGGTGCAAAATTCCAAAACCACACTTCGCGCACGCACACCTGAATCAAAGACAATACCAGTTAAACTTATGTAACTTTTCATGTAGAAATATTGGAATACCTTCGATGCCAAATAAAATAACTATATATGTTTCGAAAATAGAATAACTATACAGCCGCATTCACAACGGATCTGATGAATTTAAGAAAGAATTTGATTTAGGTAAAACAAAAATGATGCAGGACCAGGAAGTACTTTTTTGTTGTTAATTTTCAGTCAAACAAGACAAGCTTTTTTATATATCAAAAATATAGACGGCTCAGATGTGTTGTCTCGTTCCCGTTTGTCTTCTTTCTTTTTCTATTGTGTGTTATCTTTTGAGTTTTTATATGGGCCGAAAGTCGATCTGCTCTTTGATGCTGTTGCAAATTCTTTGCCTAACTTCCGTTATCAAGGGAGGTCAGTGGGGAAGGTTGGGGCGTGGGACATGTGGGATGAAACGATCTGCCTGCGCAGCCGGAACGAAGAAAAAGTCCATCCGGCCTATTTCAAATTAAGTCCGATTTGTGTCAACATTACGACCCGATTTGTGTCAATATTATGACCGAGTGAAGAATGAATGGACAGTTTGTCGTAGATGGCAAATTTCGTCAGCCTAGTAGGAACAGAAAATCCTGATGGGCCATAGGCCCATAGCTCTCAAGGCCAGAGAAAATGGCATGCACACCGTATCGTCTTAGAGAAAGCTAATAATACAAGGAGTTGATTCGTCCATCCATATACAAGGAGTTGATAACGACCCCCCACGCGCCATGACCATGATCGGCCTGCATGCGCTGCCATTGCAAGCTGCTCTCTCGACGACGCGGACGGGATGGAGGCCGTAGCTAGGACGTCGCGGTGACGACGGATCCAGCTAGCACCAGCGTCCACCCGTACCTAGCTGTATGTACGTGACCAGTAACAGAAAGCGTCTCCATTCCCAGGCCGCCACTTCAATTCCCGCCGGCCACACTTATTGCATGCGACCGCGACGACGGATCGATCGAATACATCTTGTTGCAATCGGCCCGGCCAGCCGTTAGTTCATGGTGACGTCCGCCCCGTTTTTGGTTCAGCACGTACAGTAGTCAGTACGCAGGGCGATCGAACGACGAGTGCCCCTGCCTGCCTGCCACCTGAAAATCCCTACTACGTACCGTATATCGTCAGCTCAGGTTCAGTTTGGCAAACAATGTGCAGCGGAAGAACGAAAACGGTGCTTACCGCCATTGACACGAGCATGCACCGGCCGGCTGTATGCGAGTACAACCATTCCATTTGCATGCATGCCCGCGCTCTCTAGAAGCCGCTAGATGCTTGCATTGCTTGAGATCGACATGCTAGGACGACGGTGTACATGCGATCCAGTGGTGGGGGTACGTACGTACTACCACATACAACTAACTGTGCTCCCTTTGTGTATATGTATGTACAGCTGCATGCTAATGCTACACGACCCGGCCGGCCGCTCGATCAGGTCAGGGGCCGGGGCCGGGGCCGGTACAAGGGCAGGATGGGCGGCACATGCACGCACATGCCTTGACCTCGAGGAATGCGGGCACAGGTGGTACGTACGTACGGTGGGGCGGAGGGATTAACAGGAAACGGCTGCTCTACATCTCTACGCGGAGCAACGCGATATATATATATATATATATATATATATATATATATATATATATATATATATATATATATATATATATATATATATATATATATATATATATATATATATATATATACACACACACACACACACACACACTAGTAGTACGTAGTAGTCTTGTACGATAACACCCCCGCTGCTCTAGTAGATCCATCTACTACATGTTGCATGAAGAAGAATGCTGCCTCTCCTGATGTTGCTTTGCATGGACGACCGATCGATGTCCAGCCGACTTGCAATTTGCACGTACGATGGAGCGAGTTGACTGGGTAAGGAGTAAGGACGAGGTACCCACTGACAGGTGGGGGCCCGAGGCTGCTGCCCGGGACTACACAGTTTGGCATCTTTGGCTTGGGTTGGGTCGGTGTTGGGACACGACACGAGAGACACGAGGCTGGCTCATTGTTAATTTGCGGCTACTGCAGTTGTGCTGCTCGCATGGTCGCATACTAGAGGACTAGCTAGCAGTAGCACGCTACGAGCAGTAGAGAGTGTTCGGTCAGGGACTCAGGGCTGCTAAACTTTAGTCCCCTAAATGGTTTAGTCCTACGTAGTCACTCCAAAGTTACTAAAGAAGACTAAAACTCATTTAGTCTTATTTAGTCACAGTGTTTAGATAAAAAAAGTAATTAAATAGAACTAGATTTAAAAGCTCCTGGCTGAACCAAACACTCTCTTAATCCAGTCCGGTCCAATCTCAAGCTGCATGATGCAACCAAATCAAATATATGTCTGTTTGCCACTGCTTTGACTAGTAGCCCTCTTCATTTGCATGAACCACCCTGCGGTTTTGCACAGTTAATTGGCGGCAGTAGAAGGCACGGTACGTAACATGGTGGTAGCTTAGGTATTCTCGGCGGCAAGCGCATGCAGCGGGTCTGAAGCGATGCGATTCTCTGCGGTTTCGCTTGGTCACGTGCCAACAGACGAGAAGATCGAAGGGGTTGTTTAGTTGGCGAAAAAGTTTGGATTCGGCTACTGTATCATTTTCGTTTTATTTGGCAATTTGTGTCCGATCATTGACTAATTAGGCTCAAAAGATTTGTCTCGTGATTTACAACTAAACTGCGTAATTAGTTTTTTCTTTCATCTACATTTAGTACTCCATGCATGTGCCGTAAGATTTGATGCGTAGCACTTTTTAGGTTCACTTTTTATCAACTAAACAGCTACTCAATCAGGACTGGACGCGCCGAAAGGTTACGGCCTTTCACCACGTCTCGCCTGTCTGTGTCCTAACGTAGGAGTACTCGTACTACGTGTATGCCGGCATGCCGCGGCGTCACCTTGCAAACGACAAACTAGCCATGCATGGTTCTACGGCCGTGCCCAGCTGCATGTTTGCATTGCATGCTGCAGCTGCTCCAAAGGAAAAAGTCGCAAAGCCAATAAGTTGTCGCTGCGGTGCGGCGCGCCAATAAAGTTGCTGCTGCTAGCAGTGGTCGTGGTCGTGGCCAGCAGGCTGGCCAGGCATGTGCCGCGCAAGGCCAGGCCACGACGTGCTCTGCTCTGTGGGCCGTGACATCGTGGCAACAACCCGTGCCCAGCACCCCGGCAGGCACACACAGGCGATGGTCCAGATCCAGAACCACCAGCTAGCCGGCCGGCGCGAGTGGTCGGATTGGATTCCAATTCCATCTCGCCTCGACCTCGTCGACCGATGGCCGACGGGTGCATGCACGCCCGGCAGACGCTGGGGCCCCACGGACACATGGGCGTGACTAGGCCGCTGCCACGCTGGGCCCCACCGCCCGTCCGTCTCGCTCGTGATCTGCATCCGTTGTACTGCCAGTACACTGTACAGTTACCACGCCGGTGCCGGTGGACGTCTCTCTGCTCGACTGCTCCTCTACAAACTGACAGAATACTACTCCATCCATCCTAAATTACAAGACATTTCAAGAATCTTGAAGAGTCAAAGCATCTCAAGTTTGACCAAATTTATATGATTAGATAATAACATTTATGATTCCAACTAAGTATCATTAGATTCTTCATCAATTATATTTTCATAGTGTACCTATTAGATGTCATGAATCTTTATAATTATCTATATAATGTTGGTCAAACTTGAGATGTTTTGATTCTCCAAAATTCTTAGAATGACTTATAATTTAAGACGGAAGGAGTACAGTACAGGATCCATCTCCATCCACTGGTGAAGCACGAGTTTTTACAGCGAAGCAGTACGCTGCTGGTGCCGCAGCAACAGCAGCAGCGTGAGTACTAGCACTCCTGCGCCTAGTTTACATGACTTTTAAATTTCAATTTTTTACACTTCCCATCACTGAATCTTTGACATTTGCATAGAGTATTAAATATAAATAAAAAAATAACTAATTACATAGTTTGGTTGTAAATCACAAGACGAATCTTTTGAGCAAAAATAGTCCATGATTGGTCACTAATTACCAAATACAGTACAAACAAAATGCTACAGTAGCCAAATTTCAAAAAAAATTCCCCCTGTTCAGCTGAGCTTATCAGCCGTGGAACAGTGTTTTTCTCTCATAGCAAAACAGCCACAGCTGGCTTATAAGCCAAAAAAAAAAAAAAAAAAAAAACAGCCTGCTGAACAGGGCCATTATCTAAACACCCTCCTAGTATCTTTGAACGCATCAGCGCCCAGCACGCTACCCTGCCGCTAAAATATCGTGAGAGCCTATTTAGTTCACCCAAAAAGTGCTATGGTACCTATCACATCAAATCTTACGGCACATGCATAGAGTACTAAATATAGACGAAAGAAAAAACTAATTACACAGTTTAGTTGTAAATCACGAGACAAATCTTTTGAGCCTAATTAGTCCATGATTAGACACAAATTGTCAAATAAAATGAAAAGTGCTACAGTACCCGAACCCAAAAAATTTCCCCAACTAAACTAAACAGGCCCTCTTGCAAAAGTTTTTCAAACATGTCGGAGCTAGCGTACGTACCACAGCAGGTCCATGGCCAGTGCTCAAACTACTCCCAGAAAAAATGTCGTTTTAGGTTTTTCAGACATCGTGTTTGACCGTTCGTCTTATTCACAATTTTTTAATAAAAAATATTTATTTGTTATGACCTATTTTATCATTAGAGATACTTTAATAATGATTTATTTATTTTATAATTTGCACAAAATTTTTGAATAAGACGAACGGCCAAACACGATGTGTGAAAAAACACCTAAAACGACACTTTTTTTTGGACGGAGGGAGTAGATAGCTAGGGTAGGGACCGCTTGAAGAGCTAGCAAGCTAGGACTCCCTCCGGTCCAAATTATAAGGCATTCTAAGAATCTTGGAAAGTCAAAAACATCTTAAGTTTGACAAAAATTATAGAGAAAATTACAAAAATATATAACATCAAATAGGTATACTATAAAAATATAATTAATGAAGAATATAATGATACTTAATTGATGTCATAAATATTATTATCTTATTATTTAAATTTGGTCAAACTTGAGATGCTTTGATTCTCCAATATTTTTGGAATGCCTTATAATTTGGGACGAGAGAGTAATAGTGAAGCACGAGTTTTTACAGCGCAGCAGTACGCTGCTGGTGCCTCAGCAACAGCAGCATAGGAGTAAGTATCTTTCAACGCATCGCCCAGCACGCTGCTTTGTTCGTTTTATGCTAAAATTATGGCTTCTGCTTGTATTTTTGCTGAAATATTATAAGAAAAAATATTATTTTATGGTTGTAAAAAATTTCCATTCCCAAAGCAAAAAGTTAAACATGTCGGAGCTAGCGCTCTCTCTGTCTCCGAATACGGAGTATGTGTCGTCATTAATATGCTTGCCATAAGTTTGATTCGATTTATAAAAATATGTACAATATTTATATCTCTAAATAAATTTATTAAAACTATATTTAAAGATCTTTATAATGATACTAATTATGTATCATAAATATTAATATTTATTAATATATATTTAGTTAAAGTTGTTTATGAGAAAATGTAAACAATAAATATTTACGGACGGAGGAAGTACTTGCCACAGCAGGTCCATGGCCAGTGCACAAACTACTCCTAGATAGCTAGGGTAGGCACCGCTTGAGGAGCTAGCAAGCTAGGAGTAATAGTGAAGCACGAGTTTTTACAGCGCAGCAGTACGCTGCTGGTACCTCAGCAACAGCAGCATAGGAATAAGGCTTTGTCTAGTTTAGTGAGTGGAAAGGTTTTTATGTCACATTAAATATTTTATATGATGTTAGAAAAGATGTTTGAATATTAATAAAAAAACTAATTATATAACTCATCTAGAAATCGTGAGACGACTTTATTAAATCTAATTAATTCATCATTAGCACGTGTCTTACTGTAATAATTATGGCTAATCATGGACTAATTAGTTTTAAAAGATTCGTCTCGCGGTTTTCATGTAAACTGTGTAATTAGTTTTTTTTATCTACATTTAATGATATATGCATGTGTCTAAACATTTGATATGACAAGTAAAAAGTTTTTGGGTGTGAATTAAATATGGCCTAAGTATTTTTCAACGCATCGGTGCCCAGCACGCTACCTTATTCGCTTATGCTAAAATTTAACTTGTGCTAATACTTATATTGAAATATTATGGCCTCGTTTAGTTCGTTGAATTGGGGAGAAAAACACTGTATCAGAATTTCTATAGCATTTCGTTTGTATTTGGTAAAAATTATCCAAATTTTGACTAACTAGGCTTAAAATGTTCATCTCGCAAAGTACAACAAAACTGTGCAATTAGTTTTTTTGATTTCATCAACATTTAGTACTCCATGCATTTGCCGACATTTTGATGTGACAGATAATCTTCTTTTTGCATAGTAAAATTTGGGGAGAACGGGGAACTAAACAAGGCTACGAGAGAAAAACACCAATTCATGCTGCGAAAAGTTTCCATTGCCAGAGCAAAAGTTTTTCAAACAGGGTACGTACCACAGCAGGTCCATGGCCAGTGCACAAACTACTCCTAGATAGCTAGGGTAGGCACCGCTTGAAGAGCTAGCAAGCTAATAGGCCTGTGTTAATTATGCTCGAGCATCTACGGTTAGTGGCATTAATCCCGGGAGTCCGGATGAAAAAGGAAAGGAAAGCAGAAAGAACGATAGCGCCATGCACTTTTCGCGCCACCCGGCGGCGTTAACAAAGGCAAGGCGGCACAGCTGGAGGCTGGAGCTGGGCCATCAAATCTCCGGCGGCGACGCGAGATGCCGGTGCCGGTGCGCCCGCGGCCTGCCCTTCCGGTGTCCGCCTCCGTCGCCCGGAGACCGATCGAGCAGGCGAGCACGAGCAGAGCATCATCGTCGACATGATCCGCTTTCCTGCCTGCCAGTATTACTAGTTCCTTCACCGATCATCTCATGACTCATGAGCAGGTGCTACTGCTACTTCTGCTAGGAGGACTGTACAACTGAATACGACTGACTGGCTACTCAGGAACTACCGGTCTTCATCCACCCAGCAAATACAGTAATTGTGTGGCGCGGTATATTCGCCTTTTTCTTCTTCAGGAATCAGGGCCTCACCGGCTAATTTCTAAGATTACCTGTCGCATTCACATCCCTAGCTTCCGATTTTCAGATGTCGACGTCGGTTCGGCGGATTGGTTTTGATTTTACTAGTCGACTATCTACTGGAGCCTGGAGCTGCAGGGGACTACTGCTGGTGGCTGCTGCATCGCACTAGCCAAGCCAGCAGCATCCCCAAAAGCAGCATCGCCTTTGTACGACCCGCCCCGGGTTGGCTTCTTTGGGTTCATGCGTTGCGTTGCCACTGCCAGCCACGGAGAAAAGCACCAACACTACATGCACCCTCGCTCGCCGATCGTCTTTTCTTCGTGTGCCACGTTTCTTTCTTCGTTTCTTCGTGCGCCACGTTTTTTTTTTCAACATGAAAAACTCATAGCAGTACTATTAGCAGCTCTACTTTTTGTTAAAGCTCGTGCTACTAGTCGAGCAGGTGTTTTACTGTAACCAGGTCTTATTTTACCAGAGTGAAATGAAATAGATGAAATGGTGAAGAATAAACTCAAGAGGAATAAAGCAGAGGCAAATGAAGGTACCCCACCACAGCACCAAATCATTCACCGCACAGAGGGCAAAATTATTTCCATATCTTTCACTTTTCTTTCTTTGTATTATATAATAACACTGTCCACTACAGCAGATTCATTCGACAAGCAAAAGTAAAATCAAAGAAAAAAAGGTAAAACATCTTTTTGTAGTGAACTGCATCTGCATCTGCTGAAGGACTGAAGAGTGGGGGGACCGACCGGACCGTCCCCCCCCGCCCCAGCCAACAATATTGGCAACAGCTCGGTTCAGCGTCAGCAGGCTGTGGAGACGACACACAGTGGTCCCTCCTTCAATCACACACTCGATGAATAGTACCACTTTCAGCTTATTTGGCAAGTATTGTCCAATCATAAACCAACTAGGCTCAAAATATTCATCTCGTAATTTTCAACTAAACTATGTAATTAGTTATTTTTTTACCTACATTTACTACTTCATGCATGAGTCAAAAAAAAAAATTGATGTGATGGAGAGAGAGTGAAAAAATTTCAACTTTTGGAGTGCATCTAAACAAGGCCCCACACTGGGACTGGGACTCGTCTGTTTCACTAATCCAGTGAGATCTTTTTTACACAGAGTGGACCAGCTGGTCTGGGTCCTCACTCCAAGCCTGTCTGTCACGTCTGTTTTGGCTTTTGCAATGGCTGTTTGCATTCAGCAAGCAGAGCAGTACAGTATAGTCCGGGGTTACATGTGGTAGTAGTAGTATCTTCTTGTGATTGGTAAGCATCACACCTAGGTAGATGCCAAAAATTTTGCCAAATTTTTCAGATTCCCCGTCACATCGAATCTTTAGACGTATGCATAAAGCATTAAATATAGATAAAAAAATAAAACTAATTACACAGTTTAGACGGAATAGACGAGACAAATCTTTTAAGCCTAATTAGATCATGATTGGACACTAATTGCCAAATAACAACGAAACTGCTACAGTTATATTTCGCCAAAAAATTTGCAACTAAACAAGCCCCTAGTGCTATCAGAGTGTATATGAATATGAACTAGTGGCTGTTGTAGCGGTAGCATATCATGGACATGGAGCTAGCTAGGTAGTATTACATCAATGCTGGTGGGTGGTAATAGTAGTAAGTACTAATGGTAGTAATTAGTGGCAAATGCATGTAATGTAATAGGAGAGCAAGCACTAATCTGTTGCTGCGAGCTGCTTCTCAGCTTGGTGTGGATCTGCTCCTACTGAGGTTTGGTTTCATGAAAAGAAAAAGAAAAGGAACTGAACTAACACTATGCTGCGACTTGTCCATTCTTTTTTGTTTCCCTATATTCCACTATCTTGTTTCTTTGCTTCTAGTATTCCTGCAGGGATCGAAACGAAAGTAAGAACAGCATCATTCCACATCTGAAAAGCATATCATTTTGGAAGCATGGTGCTCCGTGCTTGAGATCCATGCATGGCTTTCGCAAAAGGAAGACGATGAAGTGCTTACTATGATTAGGCAGTAGTATCATACTCCCTCCCATTGAGCATCCCGATCGCGCCGGCGCCGTGATCGGAGGACAGCCTGCCAGCCAACGGATTCCATGATGCGTTTCAGGCCTTGAGCAAATCATGGCGCCCAGATAGATTAGATAGAACCGCGCGAATTGCGGGTACGATGTTGTTGTATACCTGGACATGGGGAAGAAGTAGGGCTTCGGCGAAGGTATGTCCAGAACAGACGGCCTGCGATGGCCAGTGAGGCCACCATTGTTGATGCCAGCAAAGGGGGCGGCGTTACGACCAGGCGAGGCCGCAGCTGCGGCTGGGATCTCCGAGTCGCTGGGAGCGAAAGGACCGCGAGAGTAGGCCGCGGCGGCGGACTTTTTGGTCGGCGACGCGAACGGGCTGTCCGGCAGGTTGTGCTCGGCACTGCAGGGGAGGCAAACAAAACAACGCAACGCGTTAGAAAAGAGTCACTTCCCAAGGATCAGTTGGTGAAATGTTGCTACTCTGCGTTGCTGGATGAAAGCAAAATGTGATGGACGCAACAAATGATGGCGATAATGACGTGTTTAGCGCTAATTCCATTCCACCTTTGGTCACTGTCTGCGTTCGGGCTCGCATCGCCGGCAGATTCCTCCTTATCGCCTCCGTTGACCGCCCGCCTCTGAGGAAGAAGGAAGCCACCGCTGCCCTTGCCTTGCTCCCCAGCTGAAATCGAAATCAACCAGCACAGTTCAGAAATCCCGAACATCGCCCAGCTGTTCATCCATCATCACATCCGTGCCGAAAAAGGTGAAATGGCGTCGCATTCTGTCGCTATCCCTACCGGAATCGGGCGGCGACTCGACGGCTCGCGTGGGGCTGAAGGGCATGCCGATGGGGCTCGGCGACGAGCGCGTCTTGAGGTCCAGCAGCTGCAGCTCCATGAGGCGGCGGCTCTGGAGCTCCATGGCCTGCTGCTGCTGCTGCTGCTGCTCCTCCAGCTTCCTCCTCAGCAGCATCTCGTTCGCGCTGTGCGAGTGCTGCAGCATCCTCGCACCTGACAGCAGCGAGCGAGCATCAGTACACACTCGGTCTGAGCACCAATCGTTTTGCAACGGATGCCGAAATGCCTTACCGAGCTGGTGCAGATCGAAGTGGTCTCTCGCGTCCAACCCGTTGGAGAAATCCACCCTCTCGCCTTGCAGCTGCTGCTTCCTGCAGAGTAGCAGCAGAGCGAACGGTCATGACATGATGTCGTAGAGCGAAGAGCGCGGCATGGATGGCAAAATGGAAGGTCGTCGCGGCATGCCTGTACTTGTCGGGGACCTTGCCCTTCTCCTTGTAGGGCTTGACGAGCACGCGCGCGTCGCAGATGAAGTGCGGGTTGCCCTTGGCCAGGATCAGCTTCACCGTCTCCGGGTACACGAAGGTGACGAACCCGAACATGCGCTTCTGCTGGTACGGGATGCGCACGTCGTGGACGGGGCCGTAGATGCTGCAGTGGTTCGCCGGAGCCCGTCAGAAGAGACCGCGCATGGTTCCCGGGGGACCGGAGCAGCGTGCTGGTAATGGAACACAGGAACAGTTACCTGAAGTAGTTGGAGACGTCCTCCTCGCGGAAGGTGCTGTCCGCCGGGAAGGTGAGGTAAATCTGGCGCGACCCCGGGTTCATCATGCTCGCCAAGTCGGCGCGGTCCAGCCGCGGCCGCCCCATGAACTTGTGCGCGTCGTCGCCGCCCAGCATCAGCGCCGCGGCGGCCGCGGCAGCTGCCGCCCTGCAGGAATCGGGGAGATCGTGAGCACGACAGAGAGGGGGGGAGTGTCTACTGTCTACGAGCTAGCTCCTCGAACATGCATGGCAGACCTCTGGTTCTCGTTCTGCTGCTGCTGCTGCTGCAAGAGCAAGCTGAGGCACTTGGTAGCCGCGGACGGGGAGCCAGGGAGCGAGCCGGTCGGGGAGTAAGGGAAGGCCGCGGCAGCGAGACGCTGGGACTTGGAGCGCAGCAAGATGTCCTGGCACTGCTGCTCCAGGGTGGCGGTGTCCATCTTAGCTCCGGTGAGCGCGGTGGCGTCGTCGGGGAGTCCGCCGTGCACGAACCGGCAAGCGCTGCCGTTCTTGCAGTACCCGCGGGCGTAGTACAGGCAGGGCTTCCAGCCGAGGCCATCGGCCCCGCCGAGACAGAGCTCGCTGACCGACGAGCTCCGGCGGTGCCCTGGGCCGCCGCCGTTGGCCCAGCCGAGGCCGCCGTACGGGAAGAACCCGGCGGCGTCGCCAGCCCCGGGGCTCCGGCACTCGCTAGCGGCGTCGAACAGGGGCAGCTGGTGGCCACCGGCGGCGTCGTTGAGGAACGCGAGCTGCTCCTGCAGCTGGAGCTCGTCGAGGAGCGGGTCCCCAGCGGCAAAGAAGGGCGACGGCGGGGCGTTCCCGCTGGCGGCCGGGCTCATGAGGTCGTCCCCGACGCCGGCGGCGGCGGCGGCCAAGGCCTCGTCCGCCGCCGCGCCATTGCTGACGACGCTGTTGCTCCTGGAGAACACGGGCGGCGGCGCCCACGACGAGGGCGACGACACCGAGAGCGGCGACGGCGCGGTGCCGGCGCCACCGCCGCCGCAGCGGCCGGAGTTCTGGCGCGAGAGGAGGAACGGCGAGTGCGCCGCGGCGGCGGAGGTGGGCGTCCCCGGGCCGGAGCCGGGTGCCGGGAGCAGGCCGAGGTCCTTGCGCGCCTTGGCCATGATGGTGTGGAGCAGCGCCTCGGGGCCGAAGGCGAGGCGTATCATCTCCTTCTCGCCGTGGTCCTGGATGAGGAGGAAGCCCATGATCTTGGCGGCGCGGTCCGGGTCCAGCGCCTGGATCCGCGAGAACACCACCTTGGTGGCCTCGTAGGCGTCCATGGATGGCCGGCTCTACTGTGCCACCCGCAAGCAAGCACGCACGCACCGGCACCACCAGAGAGAGCTTCCTTTTTCCTCTTCTTGGGCCTCTGTTCTCGCAGTCGCAGCTGCTGTGTGCTAGTACAAGAAGAGTGGAGCAAGCTCTGCTCTGCTCTGCTCAAGCTCGAGGCTGGCTGCTAGCTTCACTTCAATTGGAGCGGCGCCAGGCCACTGGGGCAGTGAGCGGCTGCTCCATTTCCCAAAGCCAAGCCCCGGAGGTCGCGGCGTCGGGCAAGCTACGCTACGCTACTCTACAAGGGGGGAGTAGGGAGCGGAGCACCTCGCGCTGCCTGCATCGCTATCTATTGCCTACTAGAGCTGAGCTTTCTCGGGACGGGCCCCGGGGAGGGGACGAGGGACCCCGCGCGCGAATTCCGTTTCCTCCGGGGTGGTTCCTGAGGAGGAGGATGGCCGGATCAGAGCAGCGGATGGATAGATCTAGATCTCCGTGGCCCCCAGCTTAGGGCGTCCCCAACGCACCACGTTGTCATTAGCCCCAGCTTCCACATTGGATTGATTTTTACAGCACATGCTGATCAGTAGCTCCGCAGACCAACAGAGTCTCCTGCAGAAGCACCGAGAGCCTGGTCTGACAAAATGTTAGAACCACTGCTTTATACGCGTTGTAGCAAGGCCTCGTTTAGATGCTGAAAAAATTTCAGCCTGATGAATAGTACCACTTTCGTCTTATTTGACAAATATTGTCCAATCGTGGACCAACTAGGCTCAAAAGATTCATCTCGTGATTTCCAACTAAACTGTGTAATTAGTTATTTTTTTTATCTACATTTAATACTCCATGCAAGCAGCTAAAAATTGATGTGATGGAGAGAGAGTGAAAAAACTTGGAATTTTGATGTCATCTAAACAAGTATGGCTGTATGCTTATGATGTGTTGCAGAGAAAGCTCTGACAAAAGCTGAAGTTAGCAGTTGTACTGAGTGTTGGCTTGCATTGGGAGTAAAACAGCCTTGGGCCTCGTTTAGTTCCCAAATTTTCCCCAAATTTTACTATGCAAAAAGAAGATTCCCCGTCACATCAAAATGCCGGCAAATGCATGGAGTACTAAATGTAGATGAAATCAAAAACTAATTACACAGTTTTGTTGTACTTTACGAGACGAACATTTTGAGTCTAATTAATCAATTTTTAAATAATTTTTTTGCACTAAAAAACAAAAATTGCTACAGTATTTCGACACTTTTAGGTGGCTGTCACTTTTAGGGGAACTAAACACGGCCTTGGCTTTGTTCATGCGTAGGTGGCTGTCACTTTTAGGTGAAGCTAACACCATTGACGGCCTGCGTTGGGAAAGCCCTTATAGAACTCGATCCACAGGCCTCTGTCACCGTGTCGCCCCCTTCGCTTTTTTTTTTCTTCTTCTTTCTGTCCGCTTCTCCTTTCGGACGCGGAGCACGGCAGCAGCAGTGTGTTTTGTGCCGTGGTGAATCCATCATCCTCGTTGGATAGAGGTACTACCACCGTGACGGTTTTTACCAGCACATGACGATACATGCTAGTACCTGCGAAACCAACACTTTATACTGTACACTGTTTTCATTTCTTTTGTTATTAGAACCAGCAATGCGTTTTCAACGTTTGCTAACATGTGACATTCATCTCTGAGTCAAAGCAACTCCAAGATAGGAGTACTATGTAATTGTTAAAATATTGATTTTGATAAAAAAACTACCTTCCAACAGCTTTCTTTAAATATTTATCCAAATATAAATATCTTATTCCGGATTTTTTACTGGTCAAAAATAGAAAACGATAATGACTTAGTGGATATAGAAAAACCGTTTAAGAGTGGAAAGATATAGAAAACGATTTCTGTGCAAATGACTCTCCAAATATTACTAGAGTCTATTTCACTGCAACCCAAGGATACCATGACTAACTTTAGAACACGTTGGTTTTTTTGTTTTTAGATAGAGTTTGGTTGTTCGTCCAACTTAATCTAGCAAACTTGTTACGCACAAGCCTCCCTTATCAGTTCTCAAAAAAAAATCTCTCTTATCATAGTCTAGTGTCACTTTGGTTGGCACATTCTTGTACTAGCGTAGACACGATCTAGATGGAGGAGTAGAGTAGTGCCCATTTTGTCGTGTTCCGACGCTCGAGTGGAATCATCATTTGTTTTACGCTTTCACTGCTCCGTTTTCCTGTTTCTATGAATGAAAACGAAAAAGAAAAGGGGAATCATCGACGCTTTCGTTTCCTTTTCAGTACGAGTAGGAGGAGGAGTAGTAATCACGAGGAGGGATCGAGATCGTGTTCACCCGCGGAGAAAAGACGTATGAATAGGCCCCTGAGGCCGGGCTGGTTCACATCGCCCCGTGAGTCACAGTCGTCACAATGCTTGCTTGCTTTGATCAGTTCATCGGTGTTCACTTCCGAAATATTTAGGAAAATATTCCTGTAGCACTTTCGTTGTTATTTGGCAAAATTTATCTAACTATAAATTAATTAGGCTTAAAAGATTCATCTCGAACTTTACAGACAAACTGTACAATTAGTTATTTTTTTTACCTACATTTAATGTTCCATACATGCGTCTAAAGATTCGATGTGATGGGTGACAGAGGAAATATTTTGGGAAGTGAACGGGGCCTTAGGCTATCCGCACCGCACCACTCTCTAAACACACCTCTAAAAGAATATTCCGTCCTAGTCATCTAGGATTCTCACCTCTATACCAACTCCTCCCGCACCCATATTTACTCTATATCATACTCTATATCAACAACCATTTCATATCCTCTCTCCTCTCTCTTACTCTATATCAACAACCATTTTATATCCTCTCTCCTCTCTCTCTCTTTCTCTCTCCTCCCTCCTCTCTTCTCTCTCTTTCTCTCTCCTCCTTCTCTTTTACAGGCGCGCAGGCAAACTCTACCGGTGGCGTGTTACTGTAGCAAACGCTACTGTAACGGTTGCTTTAGCGTTGCGCGGTGCAGCTGGTTGATCGCTATATTTACCGTTCAGTCTCGTTTGCCGAACGCCGGTGCGGACAGCCTTAGGCCGCTGCTCCCCAGCCAAAAAGGAACAGTTTGGCCGTTATTCCGAGCTTTGCGTGCCTCAACAAAGTCTCTCCAGGCACCCACCCGGCCGCAGAGCGACGGCAACCGCGCCTCCGCCTCTCGACTCCATCGCGGTCTCACCTCACGGTCGCTTTCGCTGGCGCCGTCTAGCAGCAGCCCAGGCCAGCCACAAATACTCCTACAAAACCAAAACAAATACTCCTACTCTACTCGCAATCCCATCAAGGGCTGTGTTTACTTCTAAAAAAAAAGTACTGTGCAAACAAAAGATTCCCCGTCACATCAAACTTGCGATACATGCATGGAGTACTAAATGTAGATGAAATCAAAAACTAATTGTACAGCTTGGTTGTACTTTGCGAGACGAACGTTTTGAACCTAATTAGTCAACGGTTGGACACTATTTACCAAATAAAGCCAAAACATGCTACAATACTTTTTTACACCTTTTCGCGGAACTAAACACACACAAGCAAAAGATCATGCAGCGGTGCACCTGCACCTGCACCTGACAACTTGAGCTGACCACCCAGGATAATTTCGACGCCCTTGTTTAGATGCCGATTTGAGGCATCATGTGGCAGAATCGTCTAATCTAATGCCCTCCCAATAGTACTCGTCTTCCATTAGACTCTAAGTACCTAAGGGAGAACATTAAACTAAGTGATTCCGTCGAGCACACCGCAAGAGAGAACTCGAAGATTCACATTTTTACATCAGGATCACAAATGAGAGAGTAAAGCTTACAACATCCTTACCATTCTTACATCACTTTTAGTACCACATCAGAGTAATTCGTTATGTAATTATAACAGTAGAATATAAAATGTTATCAGAGTTCAGCGGAAATGAAATCATTTACTGACAAGTTAAACATTCACATGAAGAACGTTTAAATGTATGAAATGATAACATGTTAATAGTATTTTCCTTGTAAAAATTTTGGTGAGAGTTTCATAAATAAACTCTACTCCGCATCGCAAAAGAAATCCTCGCTGAGCCCACCAGGAGGTTTCCACACACAAGTGTCAGCTTATCAGCACCTGTCACCTGCAACAGGGTAGAACAAACCCTGAGTACTCAATTGTACTCCGCAAGACTTACCCGTCCGGAGGAAAGAAAAAGACTCCAAGGATTATGCAAGGTTTTCTGGCTTGTGGGTTTCTTGTTTGCAAGAAGCAGCGCTAAAGGTGTATCCTTAATTTGTTACTTTTAATAGCCGTATTGTGTTCTTATCCAATCTTCTATGTAAGCACCTAGTCTATAATCAAGTAGGGTTGAGGAATCAGAAACCATTTCTTCATCTTTCCACTGCCAGTTCTTACTACGATGCCAGAGCGTAGTCAAGCCGTACCGTCACGCAGAAACGGTGATTCGCGAATCAATGTGCCCAGCTGGGTGCCCCGAAAACACACACCTCGCTTGTACCCCGGGCACAAGCAAGACCAACCCGTTCCACTCCTGTCAAGGGGTCCAGGTCCCCATCCAAGCTCGGACTCTAAGCCCCCAACACTGCAGGTCCGGGCTCAGTATGGTGCTTAAACCTCCTCAACCCAATATATATAACCACCCTAAAAAGCCGGTCCGGAAAGAGCCGGAACCCACGACAGGAGAGAAACAAGTCTTCCCGCTCCCATAAGCAAGTATATGCTCGGGACAATAATCTGTGACTTGACCAGGGTCCATGCAACGAACGGTCCTTAATTGACACAGGCGGAACAAATGCAACCAGAGCCCCGCTCTGTTCCCAACTAGGTCCAAGTCCATCCAACCCGTTCCGCCTGGTCTCCAATTATCCATATACATTTATATTCCATGTGATAGTAACATGATACTAATAGTAACAATATTATAATTCCTATCTCTCGCGAGTGATAGACAATCACTCGACTTCTACCGGAGTCCTGTAGCATAGCATTCTACACGATCCTGTCATACTAGTAAGACTCATGGGATCAAGATATATATGCAAGTGGGTTTCATTCAACTCCTTAAAACTTAATGCACAAGCATAGTATAAAGTGCAGAATAATAGGGGTTATGCACCGGGGCTTGCCTGGGTAGAATTTAACCAAGTTAGCATTTCGTCACGGCGGCACGATCCTCTGGACACCATCCTTTCGTCTACTCCAGGTGACTTCTCGATCCATCATCGTTCCTATTATGATATGCGCGAATGCAATCGTAGAGACATAAATAATCAATGGAACTTGCAATACTTAAAATACGATCGTGCTCTCAAGCTAACGAGCTCACTCTAATGGCTAACACACTAGCCTGGTAACCTCGTCGACGAGTAAAGCGTCACTGCCTAACACGCGTTTTAGTTATTCGAACCCAATACGTTGCTTTATTCATTTTATCGATTTAATAGATATTTCAACTAGGCTCATTAGCTATCCTAGCAACTAAGTATTTTGGAGCTATAAAAATTACGGAGAGCAGATAATGACATTAGGAGTTTAGTGCAAAATTTTTAGAGCCAACACTTTTATCATTTTCTTACAAAAATTCTCACAAGTTTATTCTTAGCAATATTAAGCATTTGAAAATAATTAATGAACTCCTAAGGGTAATATACAACTATGTGGAAGGTACACTAACAGTTAGATCATGATTTTAGGAAGCTAACAAAATTGGTTTCACGATTTTTGGACTTCTACGCATTTAGATTTTTTATTTTCAAGTTTATCTAAGAAATGAAATTAAGAATTACTTTAAACCAGAGAAGGCCGGCGGCCACCCAGACAGCCCAGCGGCCCAGCCCGGGACGCGGCCGTGCGTGACGCAGCCAGCCCAGCAACGGCCCAGCTGGCCCGCCCCGCACGCGCGCGCGCACAACTTGCAAAAGAGCCCCTGATCTTAGCACGAATTCATCCGCCCTCCGACCCACTATTCCCCTCTCTCACTGACGTTCGCAACTAACACCCCGGATTAAGTTCAATTCAAGCATGTGCGTCCTAGGCGTGTCGGTGCGCGACGGCATGGCGCCCGCCGGCACACCCCGGATAGGCCGGCGCACCGGGGCCCGTGGTGGTTCTACCGAGAGGCCGACCACCACCTACACCTCGCACCGCGCCTACGGATAACGGTGGGGCACTGGACGGTGCCCAGGGGTAGGCTGTGACAACAGGCGGCGGCTCACGAGGCTGGCGCAGCCGTTCCGGCGAACGCGGAGGGCGGGGACGGGGAAGAAATGGTGCGCGAGCACCACAGGCATACCGCGCGGCCAGCCGCAGTGCTGGTGCAGACGGGGAGGTCCCAGGTGGTGCTGCCCACGCGTGCGGTGAAGGGGACGGTGGCGCACCGAGCTGGCACCCGCACGCCACACCACCACCGGCCATGCCTCCGGCCAAACTACGACGAGCATCAACACTGGAAGGTCACAGACAGACCAAGAGTGCGAGCAATTGAACTAAGAACGACCATGGAAGCTTACCCCACTACGGCGGTGAACTGGCCGGCGGCGGGCAGCTCGTCGAATTTACGGTCGGTGGCGCTCCTCATCGCCCAGGTGGGGGTCGGGCGGCTAGCTAGCTCCCTTGCCTAGCAGCCGGAGCACTGAATCGGGTTAGAGTACTCCAGCTCACGCGCATTACCAGAGCGAAACAGCGCGGCTCCTATGGTGCCAAAAGCAGACGCGCGGTGGCGGTGCTGCAGGGTGCGGGGTGGGGGCAGCGTGGGCACTGCACGGCACTGGGTTTTCAAAAGAGTACCCGCGAAAGGCACCGCCTATACCGAAGCAGAAGACAGCAGCCAGACCAGGCGTGCGTGCGGCGACGGCCCGAGCAGAGGCTGCGTCGGCTCCTAACAACGCGGCCATGGTGAGCGCGCGAGACACGACAAGGACCAAGACGGTCATGCTGGAGCCGAAAGCCGAGCGCGGAGAGAAGCAAGGTCAAGGAACTGCGGTGGCCGAGCTCGAGCTAGAGCATGGCGCGGCCGGGCGGAAGCCGCGCGAGCAGAGAAATGAGAGAGAGGGCGCGACACGAGAAGCCGTGCACGCCGGCCTGCTAAAAAAACAGACGCAGTCGACCGTGAGACAGAGCAACACGCGAGCGCACGATGGCACGGTCGAGCCACAGCAGAGTGAGGACAACCACGATTGACAAGGTGCAGCAGCGAACAGGAGGCAACGGGACAACCAAGCGTGGTTGCGTTGGCGTGCAAGCCGGAGTGTGCTGTGGCGTGTGTTTTGGTTTTCCAATTTTTTTTTATTTTTACCAGCAACTATAGATAATTATGTTATTATTTCTTTGTCACTAATCTACACACATGCATATATGTTTATATATATTTATACGCTGAGATATCAAAAAGAAATAAATTTGTACACTACTTTAATTAATATAGCAGCATGCTTTATCAAAACAAAACACGTGCGTGCGCTATTTGTGTGTATATACATATGTTACTTTATTAAATATAAAGTTATTTTATAGTCATGTTTTAAAAGCCTCTAAAAACATTATCATTTCATGCAAGAATTTAAAGCTCAAGCGTACTAAAATATATTATCATGTTTGTTAAGTCTTAACTTATTTGCTAATCAGGTACGTAACACCGTGGGTGTTACACATCCGAATTGCTACAGTGCGCATTAAATGTGCACTGTAGCAATTCGTTTGTATTTGGTAAAAATTGTCCAAACTTTGATTAATTAGGCTCAAAATGTTCGTCTCGCAAAGTACAACAAAACTGTGCAATTAGTTTTTAATTTCATCTAGTTGCTGTGGGACCGGCTCCGTTCTTGTCGCTTTGCTGACTTTTTTTTTCTCTCCCTCTCTTTCCGTTCGAGTTTCGACCATGGTCCGACTCGGGGCCGAGCATGCTCCTTCCCTACTGCTGTCCGGTCCGACCTCGCGTCACATGACCTGGATTCCCACGAGCCGCACCGGGCCGCCGTGTTATCCGGCCCCGCCCCGCCCGTCCGAACGCGTCTCGCAGAAGTGCAGTGCACCAGAGTCGCAAAAAAAAAAAGTGCGGTGGACCAGCCCAATGACTCCCTGAAATCCCTTATCCGTTTCCAATAAAAAAATAATATCCACTCGTCTACCGCCTCCGAGCAGCAGCGCTCGGCCACCGGACTGCCAGCCCTCCTTGCCAGGCGCGACGTGCAACCGCCTCTGAGCCGCGGCTGCCCTTTGCCTCCCTGCCGCCTCACACGGCCACTACCGCTGGTCCGCCACCTACAAGTGTCGCCGGGCCGCTGTTCCGACGAACTCCACACGTCGACGAGCCTCCGTTCTCTCAAGCAGCAAGTAGATGTTGCGATGTACTGAAAACGCACGTTGCAAACATATATTTCATGTATGTTGCAATTGTTTCATGTGGATGTTGCAAAGTAGATCGCGATGTTGCATATTTGCAATGTTGTACACATATGTTGCAAATGTTCGTTTTCAATGTTTCATTTGTGTTTTCAGATATATGTTGCAAGTGTGTGTTTGTCTGAACATTGCAAACGTTTTACATATATGTTGCAAGTGTTTTATTTGGATATGCGTATGTGTTTGCAATGGTTTTCACTAGGTGTCTTTTTTACGAGTGTTTCAGAAGCATGTTTCAAGTGTTTCATAAGCCTTTAGACGTATGTTGCAAGTGTTGCATCTCAATGTTTCAAAACTAAATCGGATGTTGCATCTCCCTCATCGCTTTTCTGCTGTCTCGCCTCGGTGTCTTCCCCTCTTCCAGGTGCCGGCTAGGCATCCGTCGCCCCGATTCCTCTTCTCGAAGCTAGTCACATTCGGGGTGGCGCGGGAAACTTGCGCACGGAAGCGGACGGGACAGCGCTAGTAAGTTCCAAAAATTAATGTTTCACCCTGTTTTGTACAGCTCAGTTTCACTAGTGAATCAGCTTTTGTTGACTTTGGCTCTAAAAACAGATTTACCGGTAGAGTTGAACCTATTTTCATAAACGCTTTGTGAAAACAGCTTCTGAGGGAATATATCATAGAGAAAGTTAGGAGAAGCTAGTATTTTCAGTTTCACCTAGAGAATTGTGCAGGTGAGAGGAGTTGAAAAACAACTTTTAGCAAGAAGCTATTTTATCCGGACCGTTCGTAAGAGAAGCTGAAAACAACTTTTGTGAACCTGGTAGAGAAAATCTACCAAACACACCATTTGTTGATACAACTTCACCGGATGTTTAAAAGTGTTTTTTATCATTTTTTTTTTGCAAATAGCTCCACCAGCGTCAATGTGTAAGAGTAGTGTGCCTTCATAATGAGCAATTCCCATTAAATCTCAGCCAAATTTGCCGAAACTTCGATGTGTAAGAGCGGTATTTTGAATTCCAGGGTGTAGTACATTCACCTTATGATATAATAAGATGGGTATATATATAAGTGGCCGTTCGAATCTTTTCATTTTGACGGAACTAGAATCTACTTAATGGATTATGCTATTTGGGTTAGAATTTGAAATCTCACAACTTTATAAAGTTCACATATAAGCTTATCTCAAACTTATAGGGTAGGAGATAGAAATTGATTCTAGAGATCACCACACTATGTTTCTGTTCTTCAACTCATAGCACGCTCTGTTCAACTCGCTTCCCTAATATAGAAATGCAACATATAAACATCTTTCTTACATGGCTAACAAAGTATACAAATATATTCCTATAGTAGTTGCAAAAAAGCAGCTGCTGCAGCTTGCTGCTGCTTGCCACTACAGTAGAGAGGGAAGAAAAAAGCAACAGCTGCTGCAGCAACTATTTTTCTTGTAGTCAAACTGTCTATCCATATACAATCATATTAGCTTAATTAATATGTTTTTAAATTATAATTGATAAGGATAATTCAATTTTAAAAATCCAAATGGTATCTAATAGTTTTTTCTACGAGAGTTCCTATATCTCATATGTTTTTTTGAGAGTCGATATCTCAGATGTTTGAATCCTCAGATGATTTCGAGCACCAATCTTGTACAGTTAAAAGGATAACCCAGGTGAGATGATTTATGTTTTCTATAATTAGACAATGATAAAATTACCTATCGCTTGAACAACGACAATAAAATCTGATATTTGAAGCATAAATGAAGTGTCTTGTTGTTGTTGGATCATATCATACGCACATTTTGACGTGAAATATGCAATTGGATGGGCATTGGTCATTCTGCATTTTATGCTTTTTTTTTGTCTCGAGGATATGTTCTGTAGCACTACTTTAACAGTACTTTCCAACGAAAAAACAGTATTTTCCTCTTACGACAAATCAGCATAAACATGAACATAAGCCAAATTTCAGCGAAACGAACAGTTGGATCTCTCTATGCGGACTTGGTTCCTGGTCCAATACCACGTCTGTTGAGCTCTACCAGCCACAGCGTTGTTGCTGCTGCTAATTTCGTTTGGTGGTGATTGAACAGTACAGTACGTATAGGAGGGGTGCTGATATAGCCCTTGGTGTCCTAATCGATTACCACGTGCCGACTGCAGCGCCCCGTGCCGTGCGTGCGTAACAATCCCGAAGCAGCACGCAGCACACTAGCATGCATGCATAGCAATTAGCATAGGGATGAGTAGTTGAGTTGCCGAGTTGGACCGGCACGTGGGCACATCGGATGCCATGCCCGTCTCCCCGTGGATCCAAAGAAATACGTACTCCGGTTGAGTGGCTTTTGGGCAGCGGGGGACGGGGGAGCCTGAGCCAGGGTTAAAAAAACCGCTCAGTAAACCGCGGTTTACCGCGGTTACCGCTCTAACCGGGCCGGACCGGTTCCGGTCCGGTCCGGTTAGGTATTCTCCAAATTCAAATTTAAAATTTGAAATAAAAATGCTGAAAAAAAATTCTAAAAATAGTTCATGATTTATAGAAGCCAATGGTGTAAAAAATTTTCAAATTGTAGTTCGTTTAGTATTTATTTATACGTATAGAAGTTTGAAAAAAACCGGTCCCGGCCCGTTAAGGCCCATGAGGCCCATTAGGCATCCACGGGCACAAAACGAGCCGGGAGCTCGCGGGGGGGGGGGGGGGGGGGGGGGGGGGGGGTCAACGCGCCGAGCGTCTTATCCTCTCCCGTCCGCCCCCCCCCCCCCCCCCCCCCCCCCCCCCCCGCGCCAACCGCCCGCCGCCGCCGGCTAACCGCCCCGAAGAGCCGGTTTAGCGCCCGCCGCGCCGTCGGCTAACCGCCCGGATCCGCGGCTAACCGTCCGGGAATCGCGGTTTACCGCCCGGATCCGCGGCTAACCGCCCAGGTACGTTTTTTTCTTTTTTTTCTTTAGAGTAGTATTATGATTTAGGTAGAATTTGTGTTAGGATTTAGGATAGGTTTTTTTTGTTAGGTTTTAGGTAGGATTTTATTTTAGGATGTTTTTTTAGGAGTTAGGATTAGAGGTAGGATTTGTGGTAGGATGTATATTTTAGGTATATATTGTATGACTTTGTGTATATATTGTGACTTTGTGTATGTTAGGTATATATTTTAGGTATATATTGTGGTAGGATTTGTGGTAGGATTTAGGATACATTTTATTTAGGTGTGACTTTGTGTTGTCCGTTTATGCAGGTAGACAATGTCAGGCAGAAACAGAGACGTTGTATGGGAGCATGGTGAAAATCTTGCTCCTGGATGGAGATGCAATTATTGTCATGTGATGAAAGCAGGCGGTGGTTGCACTAGATTTAAACAGCATTTGGCTGGGCACGGGGCGAACACCTTGCATTGCGACCGTGTGCCACCAGATGTGCGTGCGTACTTTCGGCGAGATCTTGACAGTGCTAAGAAGACGACTGCTGACCGGGCTCGACAAAGGTTGGCACGAGAAAAAGCTGCAGCGGAGAGATACCATCCCCTCGGTGATGATGAATATGAGGCTCAGATGAAGGAAGCACTAAACCAGTCGAGAGCAGAATATGACTACGAGCAGAGGGTGCAACAGAGAGGAGGTAATTACGACCGTGGAGGGGGTGGTGGTGGTGGTGGTGGTTCGCATGGTTGGAATCCTATTGAGAGGTTGTTTAGAAGAGCAGGATCACGGAGGGAGACTCCAGTGGAGGTGGAGGACTATCATGTGGCAGCGGGTGGAAGGAGAGGAATGCACCAACAAAGGATTGATACAGGGTCTTGGACGCAGAAGGGGAAAAATGCAAAGGAAGCTATTGGTAAAGCTTGGGGAAAGTTTTTCCATTATGTAGGAATCCCAGGACGAAATGCCGACAATCCGTACTTTGTCAATGCGGTCCGAGAGACACAGAAGTGGGGTAAGTACCTATACTTGGAGACCTATGGCCTTATGTATCTTTCCATATTTTCATTCTTTGCTTATGGTTTCAGGTGAAGGCATCGCGTCACCTATGGCCTTATGTATCTTTCCATATTCTCATTCTTTGCCCTGCTTAGACAGCAAGGTATCTCTCTTATGTCCACCGCCGAATATGAAATGTCGTGCCAACAAGGGGTCTTCCCATATATCCTACGTAGTTGACCATGCGAGCGGAAACTATATATTTGTTTGTGTAAGCGATTATATATTGTATTTGTATGCGACTATATATTGTTGCTTTAGTGACTATATATTGTTGAATATGTATTTGTATGCGACTATATATTGTTGCTTTAGTGACTTATGCTATTTTTACCACATTGTGTGGTCTTTTTACATTAATTTGTGCAAAGGAAGTACCAAAAATTCTTTTTATTCATGCAAAAAAAAACTAAACGGTTTGGAGCGGTAAACCGCTCAAACCGAGCGGTTACCGCTCCAAACCGCCCGGTAAACCGGTGACAAACCGAACCGAAGGCGTGTTTGAATTCAAATTCAAATTCGACCGGTTACCGACCGGTTACCGGTAAACTGGACCGGTAAACCGGAACCGGAGGCCGGCAGTTTGGGGTGACCGGTCGGTAAAAAAAACCCTGACCTGAGCGACACAGCAAGATCAAAGGGGCAAAGGGGAGCAGAGGAGCTTTTGGCTCGTCTTTCGCTGCGTCGGTCGTCCGCTGTCTCTTTTTGCCGCCTTTTGCGCGCACGCGCACGGCCGCACGGGGTCCATCCATCGTCGTGCCGGGCGACCGAGAACCAGATGCGGGAGCCCCACTGTTTGGATTTCCTCCGGCTTGAACCATGCCATGGCCGCAGTATCACTATGGCACTGGCCGGATTCAGTGACTTTATAGTAGAGCAAAGTCACAATGTAACTTTGCCTCAATCTCCACCCTCTAACTAGCATCTACTAATGGCTGCAGACACTTCCAGGTTCATCAGCTCACATAGCAGGCCACGCACAGCAGGCCAGCACAAGTGATTTCAAGCAAAAGCTTCTAACTGTTTGTAGATTGAAGCAAAAATGACTAGCGCACTAGTAGCAGCTCACTCTCAAAAATAAACTGGCAGCCAACAAAGTAATATTGTATTGCTAAAATCAACACAAATAACTTTATACGTTTTAGTTCACATGTATAACTATATCTATCTATACTATAAAAGAGCGAAGGAATTGAAAAATACATGGTACCTGAAAATTCCTACCCACCCTATGTTTTAGACCTTACATCGTAGATCCAACGCATCTAATCCCCCGTCCTAACCTGACAAACGGGTCCGGCCGGAAAACTTTTAATTCTTTACGCGTGTTTATACTTGTGGTTCCTCAAATCTCTATTTTTTTCTCACAAAAAAACCCAACCCACCTATACCCATGAACATCGGTCTCAATTTTTTTCCAAAAAAATATGAAACGTACCAGCCTATACGGAGGAAGTCCATTATCATCGGACTCCTAGCCACTTCGGTTCGGTGTCCTCTCCCAGGAACGTCAGTCTCAATTGTTTGCTTTCGTGTTTGTGCCTTCAGTCAACCATGTTTATATATAATTAAACAATCTACTACACAACTCAGAAAGCCCTAATTTTATCTCCGTTGGAGTTGAGTATATCACACTGTAGTTGTTGTGCTTTGATTCCTGTTGGATTTCATCACAGGTGGAGCTATTCTACTGTGACCTCTATTAGACTGGTTCGGATCGCTATTTTTTGCAAAAAAAAAACCCAACCACCTATACCCTAGGAACGTCGGCCTCCTCAATTGTTTTTCCAAAAAAAACGTACCTGCACATGATGCCGTTATTAATTGGGAAAAGGAAAATATGGATGCACCGCCACCTGCCGCAGATCGTTCGGAAAAAGAAGAAAAACAATACACGCCAAGATGCATGCATTCAACTAATAAATAGATTAATTGGAAAAAAGGAAAAATATGGATGCATACATGCAACTATAATAAATAAACTAATTGAGAAAAGTAGAATAATACGAAGGCACATCAATACGAATGCATGCATACATATGTATTAGCAACTAAGGAGCCAAAGAAGAGTAGAATAACGCCAAGATGCATGCATATTTGCTAGTCTAACACTAAGGAGCCAAAAAAAATTCATGAGTATCCTAAATTTTCTTCCCAAAAATATCATGTTTTTTTAACTTCTAAAAAGGTATTGTGAGAAAAAAATCAAAATTTGGTCCGACTTGGGTTTTTTTGTGGCATTTTTTTCCACGCGATATCCTTCCTGGTCACGCAAATCTACGCTGTCGCCGCGTCCTTCCACCGACGAACTGCAGGTTTCTCTTCTTACCTTGAGGCGTGGTTGAGCAGAGCAACTTGTCGCGGCAGAAGCACACTGAGAAAAAACAAGTTTGGGAGGATAAATTGGAAGTTGTTGAAGAGGTTTTTTTTTCAAGTGCTAAAAGTTTGGGAGGATAGATTGGGAGTTGTTGAAGAGGGGTATTTTCTAATCTTATCAAAAAAAAAACAAGGATTTGAAAAAGATTAGGATATTCTTGGAGATGCTCTTAGATTGACGAGCAAAGACAATATGTAGCTAAGGAAAGAAATTTTAGAATAGGGAAGAGATTTTGGCAGATGGATAAAAGAAAGGAAAACAAATGAAAGCCGAAGTTTCCACGAACCAGACGGGAAAAAACAAACGAAAACAAACCGAAACACATCCATGAGAAAAAATTATAACAACTCCACAAAGGAAAATATAAAAATAAACCGAAAATCTGAAGGGCAGTTTCCCTAATCTTTACGGACAGGAAAAATGAAGACCAGGAAAATTATCCAGAACAGACTCTGCTAACCGAAGCGAACGGAAAAAAGAAAAAAATTGAAAATAAAAAAAAATCTGAAATCGTTTCAGATCAAGAAATTCCTATTTAGGTTAATCAGGATTTTTTTTCTTTTTTGCTCTTTAACATTAGTATAGATATATAGATGTGTACTAAAATGTAAATATAGAAGCTTTTGCTTGAAATCGCTTGTGCTGACCTGATCAAATCAAGATGTAACCGGACTTGACGTTTGATCAGGTCGCTCACACTTGATTTGATATAATAGTAGTCAGAACGTCGGTGATTTGCCATGAGCCGCGCTGTTTATGCGTCCGGCCAGCACCTGCAAGCAAGCGCTAGAATTGAAAACTAGTCCGTACGCAGTAAAAATCATGGCCAAAATCTAAAACAACTCATTTCGAGTAATAGGATACTGTACAGCGGACTGGGGAATTGCGGCGATAGAGGGAGAATAGCTGGACGACGAGTCGGGCGCAGGGCGGAGGCAGAAGCATGAATGCGTGATGAGTTTGCCGCCCCGGATGCCCACCGTGCGGACACCGGACACGACCGTATATTTATGCGCTAGCTGCTGCTGCCGCTGTGCCACGCCACCGCCCGGACCCGGGTCGTACCGTACCAGTTGATTGATGCCTTGCCTTGCCTTGCCTTGATCCATCCAACCCCAACCACACCGAGTACTGCTCGTCGACGTACTAGTACTCCGTCATCCATGGGCTTGTAATATTTCCACTGCGTCCGGTTAACAATAGCTCGGATCCGGCTGACGTACGATCGACATGGCACGTGTGAGACGGTTGCGCGATTTAATTATAATAAATAATGCCTGCCTGGTCCTGGGCCTATAGCTGCCCGGTGTGGCGGTGCCGGTGCCGGTGCCGGTGCCGGTGGGTAAAAGAGCAAGAGCGTGGCGTGGTAGCAATAGGATAGGACCGGTGGTGTTTACAAGGAGGAGGCAACGCTGCTCCGTGCTCCCTAGCTCTCCCGTTGTAGTACGTGCCATCCCACCCCAGCCAGCCGGCAACCGCTTCGCTGGAAGCTGCTACCAGCACTACTCCAGCAGAGCAGATCGATGGGGGCATTGCAATTGTCATTGTGCACCCTGCAGCGTTGGGGCCTGCATGGGAAAGTCCTGCATGGAGTACTGTATATTTTCTGCATCAATGCATGATCCGTGGCAGGCAGAGCAGCGTACGTTGCCCTGGTCGTCGACGGGCCGCCTACCTTGACCCCACCAGGGGGACCACGTTTGCATGTCAATACTCTACTACTAGTACTAGTAGTACGTATAGGAGTGTACTATACTTACGTATTGCACTTACTACTGCTGCTCCTTTGACCTTGGAGGCTTGGAGCCCAGAGATAATAAGCAGATCACCAAGTTTGTGGAACGATGCAGCCGCAACTTACGTATTGCATGCATGCTCCACAATACCACACATCCTTCACCACCGTGTTCCTTGGCTCCACAGAAATTATATATTCCAAAGGCCTTCAACCACCACACCCTTAGTAAACCTTGGTGGTCATCTTTTTAATCTTTTTATTAAAATATACTGGAAACTGGTAAACTCTCTTTTTTTCTTCTTTTGTTTCACCGGCTCTTACTAGCTTATAGCATACCAAAAGATTAGTTCAAACAAATCATTCGGTACAAGCAGATACTCCAGGATATAGTATATAGTAGTAGCTCGCTAGATCAGCCGTCTCGATCGACGGCTTATTCCTTTGTGTTTATTGAGTGAGAGAGGGAGACGCATCGCATGGAGTCCGCTGTTTCGGCCGCTTGTCATTGGTCGACAGCGATCCAATCCAATCGGCCTCCTAATTAATCATATCGCTCGGTCGGTTCTCTGATGCCAATAATCCTTGTCTGCGATCCAATCCAATCGGCCTCCTAATTAATCGCTCGGTCGGTTCGTTAATAGGTCATCATTATGCAAGTAATTAAACAAGTGATTCCTGAATTAAGCTATGGCCGGGTGTATGTGGAGCAACAGACAAGAACAAGCTGCGTACTACTAATACTGGCGACCAGCGGGATGCATGGGCTCCACGCCGCCACGACGACCTCGCGCCTACTACTCCTGCTCCGTGTCGTCGCTTTCCCAAACGGATGGCGACGTAGCACCTACTCACTGATACTCCGACTTACTAGTAGTAGTGACCGGAAGGATCCAATTCTTAGTTACTACTATACTACCGTACTGCTATCCTTCACGAGTGACTAAGGATGATGTTTGTGGATCGAATAAAGCCTAAGATTATCACGGGATGGATGATCGGTAATTTTGGAATCACACGTACAATACCTGTTGGAACCTACTCTCTCCGTTCCAAAGTATAAGACATTTTGCCTTTTCTACTAGATATATTGCTTTTGTTATGTATCGAGATATAGTGTGTGTCTAAGTGCATATCAAAATCCGTGTATCTAGAAAAACCGTCTTTATGATTTGGAATGGAGAGAGTATTTTATATTTTAAAAGTCTCAAAGCCATAAATACCATCTCTCTTGAAATTGCTTTAAGTATCCTTCCAAATCTTAGATATACACTATTGCCCGGTTCGGTTCAACTTATCAGTCATGAAACATTGTTTTTCTCTCACAACAAATTAGCTGCAGCCAGCTTATCAACTGCAGAAACCATCAGCCGAACAACATATGTCTGGAAGAGCTCCTTATGCCAAACAAGTTTGCCTCTAGGGTCACACCAAGCACAGTGGCACACCCATATTATAAGATGAGCAACGATTTACACCAATAAAGAACCAGACGAAAAATATTCTGATAGTACTTTATTAATGGCTATGATCTAACGTAAATCGCTTCATTTTCGCGTAATAGTAAAATATATGGGTGATCTCTGAACTCTCAAAATGTTGTTTTTAGATCATCGGACTTACCATAGTATGTAATTCAGCCCACGAGCTTGACATAGTGTGCCATTTAGGTCCATATGGAGACAATCTACTCTACGTCATGATGCCACATGTCATAACGAATGGATCCATATCTCATTCTTGATCAAGCATGAACTTGCAAAACAATTGTTCACCTATCTCTTCCACCTAAGGAGCACTAGCTTTAGCCTTGCCATCACCTGTATCGATGACGTCGTGGCATTTGATGTGGAGTATGATTAAGGCATGAGTCAGATGGAGAGTTGATTACGGTATGCGATACCACACTAGATTGGAACGTGGAGAGGAGAGAGCATGGTTGGAGATGGAACTACGAGAGAGAGAGAGAGAGAGAGGGAGGGAGGGAGCATTTAGATGGAGCCATAGAGACCAACATGTGGGATGGTTGAAACATGTTTGGACCTAGAGGACACAATGTAACCAGTTTAAGGACCTAGAAGTAAAACTTGGCTAGGTGTCGGTCCAATATAAGTTCGGGTATCAGAAAGACACATTTTGAGAGTTCGAGAAGCTGGATAACACTACGATACAACTTTAAGTGCCGCTCATGTATATTTTAGTCTTCACATCCAAGATTCATTAAATAGTATCTACGAACAAAAATGTCAATTTATAATATTGTTGTTTCGGTTCGTTTACATGTGTCATTGTCTAGGCTTTCATATCTCAGGAGTCATGACAAGGTTTTGCACAACTTGCACGCATGCATGCAACGGAGGGTGCTGCACGCATGGACTCGCAGCATGCAAGCATGGCGCCATATGTTCTTGCGTGACAGGCCGTGTGGACTACCACCACGTACTACGTGCACGTACGCCCGCAGCCAATGCAAGTAGCCAACTCGATGTTGAGTGTCTGTTCACAAGTCACAAGCTGCATATGCATGCATGCATACGGAGTACAAGAATTGTGCTACGTAGTGTACATGGCAAATTGGCATGGAAACAAATTAAAACAATTCATATGCGGCCGTCAGAATCGACCTGAGCACCAACCGAATTGAATTCCCCGGCCCGGCTCGATCCGGCACGCAACTTGTTGCAACTTCTAATATAATTCGCGACCTGATACATCCACATGCATATTACAGTTCACACCCACCGACCCACGCACACAAACGGCTTTGGATCGTTGAGCTAATCTTATAGGCGGCCGGTCTGCGTGAGACATCTTTTAACACGCTATTAATTAATGGCCACAATTAATGTGCCATGTCCGTAGATAAGGCGTGTGGTCGTTGCACGCTGCTGAAGGCTTTATAAAGTTTAAATTTAGAAATAGATGCATATCTTATTTATATTAGAGAGTCATTCTTTGCTTCCTTTAAATCATCATGATACAATATATAGCCTCTTACGACAAGATTTTTTTCAGTGTGTTGTGTCTTTTTTTTTTGAGACGAAAGAAGAAGTATATTAGATAATAGCCGGGTACATGAACACATTACAAGCACTCTGGATTATACTACATATATCCATAAACTGATTTTTATCTAAATTATACCCACACTGTGAATAGCTCTAAGTATCAAAACTAATGTGTCGTGTCACTGCTTTTAACGTTCTTATGACTACAATAAGATTATTTTCAGTGTGTAGTCCTATTATGGTGTTGTTTCTTATTAGGAACCTCTAAACCATTAATTATTGTATATACTAGAGGTTCTTTCTATGACAATGAACTTGAAAATACATCTCCAACGTTACGAGCCAACACTAGCTCTAAGTTTATAAATATGGAGAGACTGCGGTAAATAGTTGTGAGATAGTAATGCATCGTGAAACGTGCGAAACTATCTCTTGAGTCCATGCTACCTTGCTTTTAACACTATTTAATTTAATGATTAAAAAAATGATTTAGCTGACTCTAACCTAGATCATTGAAGACGCCCTACGGATTATACATGGTTTTCTAACACTGGATATTGTGTCCAAGTGGCATCTCCAAAATAATACAATTTTTATCTTTTTCTTCATTAATTCAAATTCCCCATTAGCGAAAAATATTACGTGAGTATATTATTACTCACTGGGACTAACATAATAACTAATAACCACATGATGATGCAACCTGCCTGTAGAAATAATCAATCGTTCATGCTGTTCGTTGACGGAATTCTAACATTCTTGTCGGCGTATTAATGGCCTAATATTGTGCATTATCCAAGTGTCAGTAGCACTGACCCTCTAGCGTCGCTAATTAATGCTGCTGACAGTACTGTACGACGGAGGCGGTGGCTACGTTGTCTAGGATAGGCTAGATTTTTTTTTTTTTTGAACTTAGGCCTTGTTTAGATACCCTTCAAATTTCAAGTTTTTTTTTCACTTTCTCTATTACATTAATTTTTGGACAAATGTATAGAACATTAAATGTTGATAAAAAAATAACTAATTGCACAGTTTGGTAGTAAATCACGAGACGAATCTTTTGAGCCTAATTAGTCCATGATTGAACACTAATTGACAAATACAAACGAAAGTGCAACTGTAGCTAAAGTTGAAAAAATTTGCAATCTAAACAAGACCTGGTTATCTCTGTGGTTTATGATCGTACCCTCGACGTGGATTATTTTATCTTTGGCTACAATTTTTTTTAGTAACCAGGGACCGATGCTCTTTTTTTTCAAATTAAAGAGGCTGAATCCTCAAAAAAAAAGGCTGAAGCCAGAACTCTATCCATAATCTTAAGTACACGTCTCGACAGCCATTAGCCATGCAACCTCGCTCTAGTTTAATGATGGATTAAATAAAAGTACAAGCTCACGCTAGCTAGCCGCACAAGGAACAGAAAGACCTACGCCTTGTTTAGATGCACATGAAAAGTTAGAATTTTTCACTCTATCCATCACATCAATTTTTGGACCCATAAAGTAGTAAATATAGGTAAAAATAATAACTAATTACACAGTTTAGTTGGAAATCACGAGATGAATCTTTTGAGCCTAGTTGCTCCACGATTGGACAATATTTGTCAAATAAGACGAAAGTGGTACTATTCATCGGGTTGAAAATTTTTCAGCATCTAAACGAGGCCCTACTACTACTTTTTGCAAGTTGCATCTACGCCTTGTTTAGATGCACATAAAAAGTTAGAATTTTTTTTACTTTTTCCATCACATCAATAGACTCACGTACGAAGTAGTAAGTGTAGATACTGATGGCCTCACAAATACTACTGCCAGAAGAGATTGAGATATCACTTGTCCACGACAAAAAAACCTTTCCCCCCAACAAACATCTTGTCAATTGTACTGTATTTGTCAGCATTTAAGATACGAAACAGGAACTAAACTGTTTTAAGGACGACCGAACACGGCCGTGATGAAGCCTACAGCTAAGCTGTGTCCCACACTTCTCGCACCGTGTGCTAGCTGTGTCCAGTGTTGGGGCCGTGAAATGCGCGCATCACCTAGTATGCTATGACACTTACGAGCGTGTGCCCGCAGCAACAGGCCAACAGCAGCCGTACGTTTCGGTCTGATCAGACTGATCTCATGTGGTGATGATTTCCAATTAGGAGACCAAACCAGCTTTCCAAGAAAGGTGCTAGTAGTACTGTATACGGCATGACAGCGTACAAGGCATTCCAGGAATCCCGCCGAGTCAACTAATCTTATGTTTGACCAAAATATAATAAGTATTATTAAATTAATTCTAAAATATAATTTTTCATAATAAGAGGATTTAAATATAAAAATATTGATTAGTTAAACTTGGAAGTGAGTATACATAAAGTACTCATAGATCCGAGATGACGGCAGGCTAGTCCAGCTGGCCTTGTTTAGTTGAGGTGAAAAGTTAAAAATTTTTTAAGATTCTCCATCACTTTAAATCTTTGCACGTATATATAGAGTATTAAATATAGATAAAAAATAATTAATTATATAATTTGTTTATAATTTGGAAGACGAATCTTTTAAAACTCGTTAGACTATGAGACACTAATAATTAGCAAATACTCAGCTGGCGATTCGTCGTAGTAAACGAAAGTGCTACCGCAACTCTAAACAAGGCCCTGACAAACTTTCGGGTAGACGCCTGGCGATTGATGGAATTTGTCGGAGGCAGTACAAGTGACAAGATAGACTGTGACTTGTGGGACAACGTCACGGTCAGGAACAGGCCACAAAATGGGGGAGTGCTACGCCCACTCGGCAGAGTTAGGGCGTGTCTAGTTCGCGAAAATTTTTGGTTTCGGGTACTGTAGCTTTTTGTTTTATTTGGTAATTACTATTTAATTATGGACTAATTAGGTTTAAAAGATTCGTCTCGCGATTTTATGGTGAACTGTGCAATTAGTTTTTTATTTCGTCTATATTTAATGCTCCATGCATGTGCCGCAAGATTCGATGTGATGTTTTGGGTGAAAATTTTTGGAACTAAACACCCCTTTACGCAAAACGTAGTACTCCCTCCGTCATTTTTTTGTGCAGTTCTTGGTTTTCAAGAAGTTAAATAATTTAAACTTTAACTTAAATTACATTTATAATACAAAATAAGTATCATTAGATTAGTTATAGAATGTATATATTTTTAAAATAAATTTATTTGAGAACATAAATGTTAATACTATTGATAGCTAAAACTTGGTCAAACTTGCTAGTTTGACCGGCACAGAATCCATAATTACTTTTTTTAGACGAAGGGAGTAGTATATTTCCTCAGTCCAAAACTAAATATATTTTTAGAAGTTTTTCAAAGGAGCTTCATGTTACTTAAAAATTATATATTTACTTCTATCAAAAACTATTTCAACAAATAATGGTTGAACGTTGGAAGGAGAGAAAGTAAAAAGGACGTACGACAATTAGATGGATTATGCCAACAACTAAAAGTAGAAATATTTGGGAACAAATTTCAAATGCTAATAGTGACTCTAATTAGATGGATCATCATAGCTACAACTAGTAGGTACTCCCTTCTCAAAATAAATACCTACTCCGTACAACTAGAAGTGACTCTAATCAGATGGATCCACCTAATTGCAGTAGGTTTCTCTTAATTTCTCAACTTCCAAAATGTAATTTTATATGCTGAAATAGCTTTTGACATAGATAAATATGTACTTTCAAGTTACATTGATCTCCTTAAAAATTCTAGAAATGTGTTTATTGTAAAACAGAGGGAGCCTAGCTTTCAAAGTCGACATACAGGTCATTGTTGGTGAACACGTTAGCCACCACTCAAAAATAACGTCCTTAGAGCACCTTCAAGAGTTTCCAAAACCTACTAATATTTTGGAGGCAAGACTAAAAAAACACGCTCTCCAACAACTCCTCGTCTCAACTCCCAATCTTTTTACGTGGAGATATTCGTGCGCATATCAATCGGCTAATCTAGAGGTGGAAGGACGTGACGAAGAATAAGGACAGGGTTCCCAATGGAAATTTATAAGAGAGAGAGAATATTAAGGTGGTTGGAATGATTTGAAAACAGTCCAAGATTCATGATGCAAGATTTTCGATTACCTATTAGGAGCAGAGATTTCAGAAACGATTGGATGAACCCAATAAATCGCTCCCAACTTTTCGTTAGCTATTTAGATAACGCATTGGGTTACTGATTGTTTAATTGAACTATTGGAGATGCTGTTAGATCCCATAATAAACATAGAGAAACGAAGGTACTCCCTCCGTCCCTAAATATCTGTCGCTTTACGCTTCCTGAGAAATACTTTTAATTAAATATATATTAAAAATATTAATATTTATGGTATATAATTAGTATCATTGGAAAGATCTTTGAATCTAGTTTTTTAATAAATTTATTTGGAGACACAAATGTTGCACGTATTTTCTACAAATCGAGTCAAACTTGCGGACACAAAAACCGGAAACGACACTTAATTGAGGATAGAGGGAGTAGATAGGAGTAATTATTTTTTAAACCGTCCTTACAATAAATAATCTGGACGCGAGTGCAACTTTTTCTCCCCATTCCCATTCCCTGACAGAATCAAACGCGAGCACACTGCACGCTGCCGTTGCAGGCGCGGGACGTGAGTTGAGGACGTGCACAGGAACGAATGCACGCAGGTCAAGTCGTTTCCGGCTGCCTACCCACCATACCCAGGTCAAGTCGAGGCTCGCAGCTCACTGTACGCTGGAGGCTTGATGCTGCTGCTCCTTTTGCCTCCCTTTTGGGCCGTGTAGTTGACCTGATTTGGGATGACCCAAATCTGTATAGTGCCAGAATCTGCACTGTAGTATTTCGTTTGTATTTGTGAATTTTTGTCCAAACATTGACTAATTAGGCTCAAAAGATTCGTCTCACAAAGTACAACTAAACTGTGCAATTAGTTTTTGATTTCATCTACATTTAGTACTCCATGCATGTGCCGGTATTTTGATGTGATAGAGAATCTTCTTTTTGCATAGTGAAATTTGGGGAGAAATTTGGGATCTAAACAAGGCCTTGGCAGAAAGAACACCGGCTCCGGCTCCGGCTCCGGCTCGGTTGGGTCGTCCTAGTCGACTCGTCGTCCTCGTAGTCAGCTGCCCCAGGCAGCATCATGTGCATGTGTATCCGTCCGTCCAATGGACAGCTGCGACATGGCTGCAGCGCAGGCACGGTGGAATTGGATGGATCGGGAGACGGTCAGACGGATCACGCCACTCGCCACTCGCCAACGATTCAGGGGCATGTGCCCGGTGTCAGGGCCTGTCCTGTCCTGTCCTTGCACACTCAGATGGCAATCACCAAAGTTCCTGCCTCCGGAGGAGTCAAAACGATCTGAATTTGTTATAAGATATATTTTTTATAATAAGTATAATTAGATTAGTTATAAGATATATTTTTTATAATAAATTTATTTAGAGATATAAATGTTAATACTATTTGCTATGAACTTGATTAAATATGAGCTCAATTGACCGGCAGGATACCATAATTGCATAGCTAGGTGCTGGATGCCAGTAGAATACTCTACAAGTACTATGCTATTGCAGGAGTATTGCTGTTGCTGGCCCCAACCTTTGCAAGGACAGTTCACGTTCACGGCGCATTCTTCCACCTCAACGCTAGGCCGATTGATGTTTGGAGGGAGCGAGCGAGTGAATTGGAATTGGAATTGGAATTGGAATGGTGACGCTACGGTTGGTGGTGCGTTGCATTGCGGCCTCGTTTAGTTCAGTGAATTGGGGAAAAAAACACTGTATCAGAATTCCTGTAGCATTTCATTTGTATTTGGTAAAAATTATCCAAATTTTGACTAACTAGGCTTAAAATATTCGTCTCGCAAAGTACAACAAAACTATGCAATTAGTTTTTGATTTCATCAACATTTAGTACTCCATGCATTTGCCGACATTTTGATGTGACGGGGAATCTTCTTTTTGCATAGTGAAATTTGGGGAGAATTGGGGAACTAAACACGGGCTGCATTGCAGCTGATGCGGATCCTGACAAGCGCCACTGTCTGCAAATCTCAGACATTAAAACGTACGACAGTGCACGGTGGAGGCCCCATCAATGCGCTGACGGTCCCGCCTGGCGACCGTGACCACGACGGGGCGGTAGGGTAACATGCCATGCCATGGCGGTCCGCCTCCGTCCACCGTCCTGTCCGGCTCGACGAGGGCACTCATGGCAAGGCCGGATTACCTACCCCTGCCCGTCGGCTCACTCCGTCTTTAATCATCTTCACCCTAGTATAGGCGTCCTACGTGGGCTACCCATTGGCATTGCCATGCTGACATGCTGTACACTCTACTGGGCTACCCATTGGCATTGCCATGCTGACATGCTGTACACTCTACTCTGGCCTCGTTTAGTTCGGTGAATTGGGGAGAAAAACACTGTATCAGAATTCTTGTAGCATTTCGTTTGTATTTAGTAAAAATTATCCAAATTTTGACTAACTAGGCTTAAAATGTTCATCTCGCAAAGTACAACAAAACTGTGCAATTAGTTTTTGATTTCATCAACATTTAGTACTCCATGCATTTTGATGTGACAGGAAATCTTCTTTTTGCATAGTGAAATTTGGAGAGAATTAGGGAAACTAAACAAGGGCCTACTCCCCGTCGATGCCCGTGCAGCGCAGCGCAGCCGAGCCGGCGACAGCCGACAGGCCGCCAGCTTCATTTCTGTGATCCCGTGCCGTGACGGGGAACAGTGTGGGCTATGGCGTTCCGACAATGAATGCCACTCGCCACTCATCACATGCCCTTGCGAGTCGCCGAGCCGACGACGTCCTTTTGGTTTGCGCATCCATCCGGAGCAACGTACCGTACCCATGCAATATATGGTCATCCCATCCATGAGAGAGCCTATGGCATGGTGGTTGTTGGCCATATATCTATGCCCTCTCACGTCACGTCTCACCCCTTGCTCCGCTTCTGGTTCTGGTTCTGGTTCGCCATTGATGTGCATTGTGCAAGGCAGCACTGTACTATACAGCGCAGAAAGAGGGCGCCATAGCTCAGGCTCTCTCATGTGGGTCAGGGTCTCAGGGAGTCGAGGTCAGGTCACTAGACAACACCAGGAGTTGGATGGAGGGAATAGTAGTAGCCACTAGGCAGCGACCCAGCCCCAACCCCATGTGACTCTTGTTGGGACACGGCCGAAATTTCCGGGACGAGACCACCTCTCCAGACTGTGGACGGATCGGAGTACAGAGAGTGCAGACACACATCAGTGCTACTGCATACGGGTCGTCTTCACAGCCTTCTCTATTCCAAGAAAGCTACGAGTACTTGCCAAGCAAGAAATATACTGTTCCTGACCGAATTTCTAAACACAGCACGCCAAGAGTACCAATGACAAGCTCATTACTCCCATGCAAACTGTCAGTGCACGCGGTTAGAATTACTAGAATGAAGGAAAGCTCCATGTCATCATAACCAAATACACTTACCAGATACAGACAGGTGGTTGGCACCGGACCTGTGGACGGCTTCCAGGTAGAGGTGACAGTGACACAGGGCCTCCTTGGTCCTTGCATTTGCGAGCTCACCACTAGAGAGTAGAGATTGCTATATACACATACGAGAGATGCTTCAGTTTGCCATTCTCTATGCTCAAGTGGCAACTTTGGTCGACCTGTATATAAACTATAATCTGATGAGTCCCTCTATGAGACTATGACCGTACCTTTTGAATAATACAGAACGCAACTAGTAAAATAGTGGGATCTGCTCAGGATCATCAGATCATATGGGCCTGTGTGTTCACAAAATATTGCCACTTGTCCATGTCTACATGCACCAGCCTTAAAAACTCATCAGAAACAGGAAAAGGATGTAAGCTTAGATGACATATGCACACCACTAGCAGCACTAAAAAGCGGCGGGCTAATCATACTATAGAAAAATAAATGGCAATCTGGAGCATAATATATGTCAATGCACTTGCTTTTGTCATACCTTAGATCCACGCTGGCAAGCATTTTAGGACTGATAGGACGTTTGAACACATTATTACTTATAAGTGGCCAAACTTGATGCAAGTTGTAATTTGGCTGCAAGTTCGGATTTTTCAAGATGTAAAGGATTATCCATTGGCAACCATCTCAATTGGTTTCAGGTCTGCCGCGCCACCAGTCCACTGTCCGCACGTAAGAGTAAGCTGTCAGCCCTCATCTGATAAGTGCTCTGGAGACAGAACGAAACATGAGAGATTGTGTCCCGCTCAATTTTTTTTAGTGTTTTACAGGAAGTTGCGAGAAAGGTTCAGTAAAATAGGAAGTGATGGAAAAGTCATCCACTTTTCTACTGTTTCTTGTTTCTACGGCAGCTCTACTGGACAACTCGGCACAAGGAGATTAGACGGCTTGTATCTAAGGGCATCTTTCGGTTCCCTTTTTATCTTCCCCAGGGTAAGGTAGCCTTATTTCAAGGATCATGATTCAAGAAAAGAAACAAGTATCCAATGTATATCTATCCCACTTGATGAGTGGGTCTGGCATTTGTCAGTCCTATTGCTGGAGCAAGACGGGCCTTTTGATGCTCCTTTACACGAGCGGGGAACTAGCAAAAGCAATTCAGAGATATGTGGCTAAACAATTGTGTGCACAGAGAATTGTTGTTTGATCACCATCCACTGGGCAAGCAAAAAGCTAGGTAGTACATACAACAAAAGTGGGTTATTATTGGTACCAGGAAACAAAGAGTGCATTGGCCTTCGCTATTATTTCACACTTTGTTTAGTAGCACTTCACTACAGAGTTCAGAAATTTATTAGTTCATTCATACCTTTAAAACATCTCAGAGTTCTGTTCTATTCTTGGAACATCTCTCCACCTCCATCCATACCAAAGTCGACCAAAGGACCAGTTGGGCCAGGCCATGGAGGCCCAGGATAGCAGCAAAGATTTGACCTGAAAATATATAGCAACGAACACTAGTGTTAGCCACCAATGATTTCCTGTTCGGCACCAGCAGACTATGGGCCTAGGAGAGATACCCAGAAGTGACACCTTACCTGCCAATAGATCATACTTGGAACGAGGGTCCATCTTTGTACGCTGTAACCGGATGCAGCCGTAGCTTCATCAAAGTCCCCACCTTTGGTTGCTTCATGACCAAGTTTTCAGGGAAGCTACAAGTCCTGAAAACAGTGCAGCTTTGGGCTTTTCTAACTCTGTCACTGCCTCGAAATGATGGTAGAATGAAGAGCTAAGAACAAATAGTTTCTTCATATATAGACAACACTTCCCAGATACTATTATGTCACGAGCTGCTGTCCATAAACGCACAGTGTAGCTTGAAACAAAAGAAGCGGAACAGTTCTACCAAAAAAGTAGCTAGTACCATGAAGAAATGTTTCATAGAACATCTTGCTGATGAATGCCACATAAGTAGATTTTAAGAACATAATAGTCTCTGGTATCAAATGACATGCAGAGCAAGTAGAGCCCTGCGAAGGTCCTGAAATGATCGTTTGGTTTTACACTACATAATAACTTTGACACAGGACTACAGAAACAAGACAGCAAAACCTGGCTTACGTCAAACAAGATGGAAATTGTAAATTAGACTGAGGTGTGAACTAAGCCACCTTGTAGTAACTTATGGGAAAAGCAAGCTGAAAAGACTGGTATTTGCACTCATGTAAGGAAGAATGTAATATCTGATGCTATTTGCAGCCAGGAACACAGAATTTTCTGGTACAAACAAGACTCTGGTAACGAAGAAGAAGAGTGTACAAAATCAGCTTCAGCTTTAGGCAAACTGAAAATCTAACACAGGGTGAATGTATCTCTGGTCAGCAATGCTGCAACTGGTCTCGCATATACTTGGAACATAATATCTTACAAGTTTTCATTACACATAGCCAGTAAATTTAAATCACATGTGAATACAATTATACAAATACAATTGAACCTGAAGCGATATTGCTACAATACAGAGTATTCAGTATAGGTTGAGTAATGTCCAAAGTTCCAGAATTGACAAATATGGTTAGTTTCATCACCCTGCAGGTTACATATCACACAACTTTATTACACAATGATGAAGATGAAAAATACTGTGCCACAAAAGAGTAGAAGCATGTAAAATGACAAAAGAATTCCTATATCCTGATTTGATCAAAACAAAAAACATAATCCATTGAAATTGCCAATTGAAATCATTCTAACTTTTCTTTTGTGCCACCGTCTAGAAGAAAACAGCTATGTTAAAGGTGAAGAAACAATGATCCAATGGAGCACTAAACAATTCTGTATGTGAGTAATTGTATTGGCAAGCCCAGCAAAAAAAACTCAACCTACGGGGGAAAGACTGCCCCCACAGTATTGCATTAAGAAGAAACTTCTCGCGCGCTGGCCGAGATGTGCCTCCGAGCGCCCAGGACATGCGCCTGCAGCCATATGCATCTTGCTGAAATCGACTCAGGTGGTTAGACTTATAACTCAGGAACACAGCTGACGACGGGTGTTTTTTTAACCCAGGCCTGTCCAAATTCGCTCCCAAGGGGAGTCGAACTCTGGACCTAAGGTGCTACTAAGGCTCCTGTGAGGCTATGACAATAGGCTACAGACCCGTTTGCAACAATAACTCATGATATACAATTCAAACAATAACTCATGATATCTCGGAGACACACTATCTAAGTAAAGTAGAACGACTAGGTGCCCATTATATCCATAGAGATAGTGGTAGTTCGGTGGTTCCGTGCTTCTGTCTGGTTGGATGGCAAAACAAAAAGGTTCTGCCATTCCCGACAACCATTTTGGTTCATCAAGGAACTTTGTGAGAAATGTGGAGAGCTCCTGTAATGGATATTATGACATTTCGATCTACCGCATTTCAAAATAGAAAACAATTTTCTTTGTTCAGTTTAGCGATCCAAGAAATAAAATGGCTGACTCCACCAAAAGGTCACCCATCAATCACAAGGAAAAATGGAAAGGATATTATGGCACATCCAGTCCCACATGGAAGAATTGGCTGGTTTCAGAAAACAGTATGGGCCATTGTATGCTGATCCAGATTCATAAGCAACAAACCATAGAAAACACACACACACACACACTGCTGTGCATACCAATCACACACACACACACACACACATTGCTGTGCATACCAATTTAGCTATCTGGTGATTATCTTCAAAAGGCACGTTCCAGTTGCTCTTCCAATTTAGACATTTTTCATCACCATGAGACTGCTCATAAGATCGTGTTTCTTGAGGATAGAATGGAGACATAAATAAGCTTGACATATCCCAGCATTCATCAGATGCCAGTGTATGCTGTAAGCAAAGCGGTCACGTATCAGTAACACCGCAGATAAGATAGCAATAATGTTTGGATGTGTTAAAACAGAATGGTTCAAAATGATAGCATAAATAAATCACACAAACTATTGAAAATTTTCCCCCAATTAAAACTAGGCGTGAAATTCAAACAATATGCATAGCGGGGCAAAACCCATGAAGTTATCTAACTTACATTGTCATATTCAGGAGTTATCCCTTCTGTGCAGGCCTGATAGTATCCTGAATTCAGAGACCATGAAGGCCTATAAGGTTCAAGTTGATCATAAGGCATGTGCACATAGGGTTGTATCTCATATGATTGTCTTGAACTCTCCAAATTATCAACATCATTTTGGCTGTTGTAAGTCGAGAAGTTCTACACCAGGACCAAAATATGACTTAGTTCAGAATAGTGAGGACTGATAAACACAATATGGGTTACAGATACATAAGGTTCTCCTGAAGAAGCATATAATTTATCAATAAAGATAATCCAGGAAAAATGAGCGCTACATCTACGCCCAGGTGTAGTGAAAAATGAGCAAGGGTCTTCGCACTTCTCTCGACGGGTGCGAAGGGTAAGGAAGCTAGCCGAGCCAACTAGGATTCGTCTAGGTAGCTGGAACGTAGGGTCCCTAACGGGTAAGCTAAGAGAGCTAGTCGATGCAGCAATTAGAAGGCGTGTAAATATTCTATGCGTTCAGGAGACCAAATGAAAGGGCCAGAAGGTGAAGGAGGTGGAGGATACTGGCTTCAAACTTTGGTACACAGGGACAACATCGGGTAGGAATGGTGTAGACATCTTGATCGATAGGAGCCTTAAGGATGGAGTCATTGATGTTAGGAGGCAAGACGACCGGATTATCTTGGTCAAGCTGGTAGTTGGAGATTCGGCTCTAAATGTGATTCAGTGCCTATGCCCCTCAGTTAGGTCTTAGCGAGGGCACCAAGAGGCAGTTTTAGGAAGATCTTGATAGCATGGTTAGTACCGTGCCTATCGGCGAGAAACTCTTTATAGGAGAAGACCTCAACGGCCATGTTGGTGCGACTAATGTAGGTTTCGAGCGGGTGCACGGGGGGTTCGGGTATGGTAGTAGGAATCAAGAGGGGGAGGATGTTTTGAACTTCGCGCTGGCCTATGACTTGTTGATAGCGAACACCCTCTTTAGGAAGAGGGAATCTCATCTAGTAACCTTTCGTAGTGGACAACACTCGAGCCCGATCGACTTTATCCTTGCAAGGAGGGAGGATAGACGTGCTTGCTTTGATTGTAAGGTGTTACCTAGGGAGTGTGTTGTCCCTCAACATAAGCTTGTGGTGGCGGACTTTCGCTTTCGAGTACGTGTCCACCGGGACAAACGGGCCAAGATTGCGAGAATGTGGAAGCTTAGAGGGGAAGCAGCACAAACGTTTAAGGAGAGGATGCTAGACGAGGGACCTTGGGAAGAAGGAGAAGATGCCGACGACATGTGGCTAAAGATGGCAACATGTGTCCGGAAGGTGGCTTCGGAAGTGTTTGGCGTGAGTAGGGGAGGCAAACGGGAAGCGAAAGACACATGGTGGTGGAATGACGAGGTGCAAAGGGCTATTAGGGAGAAGAAGGAGTGTTTCAAGCATCTCCACCATGACAAAAGTGCAACCAACATCGAGAGCTATAAAATAGCGAAGAGGGTTGCTGTAACACCCCGGGTGTTATAGTGCTAATTAATCTGCCATGTCATCATAATGCATTGCAAAGCATCCCTGTTAGGTTAACCTTGTTATGCATCAACTAAAACAAGTTTACTTATCTAGGTTGAATGTGTTTCTCAGTGGTGTGCTCCGAACCCGAAAACCCTAATTTTTAATACCACCGCAAATGCTTAGTCCATGCCCTGCGTAATTTGAGGTGTGCGACTGTGTTGCACACTAGTGTCAAGTGTAGGGTATGAGCTCAAGTACAACCTCTAAAATGAAACTCCAAATTTGAGTTTGAATTGGAGTCCCAAAACTTGTCACGAGTTTTCCAATTCGAATTCGAATTCAAAATTGGGGAAAAATGTAAAAGAATTTTAAAAGCTAATTGGTCAACCAAGAGTGGCATTTGGTCAACCATGTCATGTTGGTCCAAATGATGCCCTTGGGTGAGGTTTTGATCGCTAAGTAATCACAAATCAAAGTAGCAACAAATTCCAATTTAAAATTCCTCCGAAAACCCTAAATTTCAAAACCCTGTTTTACCCCTTTTGAAATAATTCAAAATCTAAGCAAAATTTGGGAAAAAGTTTAAAACCAAGTTTGTAGAATTTTTCAAGGGATACAACTTTGGTGTTTTGAGTTTTCAAAGTTTTAGTGTAAAATGTGGAGCAATTTTGAAAATAAACAAATTTCAGTTTTGACTCATTTATGTCCCCAACCTAAGAGTTCAAAATGGAGGCAGAATTTGAAAAAGTTTTGAACAGCAAAGTTGTAGGTCTGGTCAAGATATACAACTTTGATGTTTGGAGATTTTGAAGTTTCAATATAAAATCAAAAGTAATTTCTAAATTACCAAATCTGAAAAATATGTCCCCTTTTGAATTTAAACTCAAATTTCAAAATCTAGTGAGAATTTGAAAAAGTGTTCAATACAAAACTTGTAGAGCTTGAAATTCTGAAGATTTCATAGATTGGAAGTTTTTCAAGTTGTTACATGAATTTGAGAGTAATTTTAGAAAACAGTTTGAAAAATCAAAATTTGGGGGGGTGCTACAGTGCCGCGCCAATGGCGGCCGGCCACCGCGCGGTATGGGCACCGGCGAGCCGCCGTGGCCGCCCAGACCCTTCGCGCGTGGTCGAGAACGCCAGTGCGACGACGCGAGCAGTCCGGCTCTGTAGTCGCGACCGCCTTCTATAAATACATGAGTTCACAGTGACGTTTACCATTTTTCGCCACCGCCGCCACCGCAGCTCCGCCGCTCGCCGCTGCCGCCACCAGGCCATCTCCGGCCACGCTAGTCGCACCAACAGCATCGCCTTGACCTTGCGCACCTCGTGAACCCCTTGAGCTAGCCCAATTTGGTCTGAATCACCGCAGCCACCGCTTCCCGTGCTCAACTCCGGCGACTGCCCGCCATCCTCGCCTTCCCGTGGCCAGACCACTCCAGCCGCTCCCTGTCGCCACCGAGAGCTTCACTGCAACCGCGGTGAGCCGCTGATGCTTCCCGACCTTTCAATTTAGCTTCTACCGCTTTGTAGTCGCCGGCGTGCTGCTCCCGTGACCACCGTGCCGCCATCGCCGTCGCTCGCTAGTCGCTAGAGCTCGAGCCAGGATGTTTAGTAGCAAAACGGAGTCGTGGGGTGGTGTAGATGATGATGGTAGGGTCAGTTTGTTGACCGAAGCTCCGGTCACCGGCCGGCCACCGCGCGAAGGTGAGCGAGCGCGCGGGAGTGAGAGGGAGAGCGAGAGGAGGGTGATGACATGCGAGGCCGGCTTGTCAGCGAGCGCAGAGAGAGCGCGCGCGGGTGAGCGAGCGGGCTGGGCCGCTTGCTGGGCCGCGTTGCCGAGCGCGCGTGCGGGCGCGGGCGAGCGCGAGCGGGCCGACTAGCTGGGCCGGACCGCGGGAGAAAGAGAGAATCGACCCGATTTCGTTTTTGTTTTTCTTTTTCAAATAAATGAATAGTGCTGATTATTTGTTTATTTCATTAAAAATTGTGTAGAGTTCCAAAATTTCTAAAAATTTTTGTGTAAGCTTCTCAATGTGCAAACTATCTAGGAAAAATGTTAAACCCTAAATTTGATTACTTTGTGTAGTAGATTTAATTAGTTCCAATAAAGATTAAATGCAACTTCCATGAATTTTAATAATTAATTTATTAATCCAAAAATGATGAAATTTATTATGACACTGTTATAAATCATTCTTAATCCATAGAAAAAGTTTGAGCTTGATTAGGTAAAATTTGATTAACTTCTAATTATGTCCTAATTATTTAAATAATAAATAAATGTTAATTTGAGAACTTTAAGTGTTGTGTGCCTTTTTGATTGAGTGATGTCCTTAGGTCACTACCCTTTTGTGATCTTTGGCACCTTAATTCCATGTTTGAGCTCGTTAGTAACTTGTTTAGGTTAAAGCTGGTATCGCTGGAATCGTCGCTACTAGTTAGTAGGTGTTGGATTGCAACTGTACCGCGAAGGAAAGTTGTACTCAAGTAGATAACTAATGTTTATCCTTTCTAAATGTCCCTTTTATGCTATACCTTGTTCATCATCATGCATCATGACATGCATTTCATCATGTTAAGCATCACATCATTTATATACGTGTAGTGCCTACGAGAGTGAGAAGATTCGTGGTGAACAAGTGAGGACGAGGTTGGTGTGATCAATCTTCGGAAAGGTGTCATCCACCCGTGATGTTGGCGTCAAACTGACTTCTACGAGAACTAACCACCGCTGCAATGCAAGGCAAGCCCCGGTGCATTTAAACCCTACCTTGAATTTTACAAATGTTTTATTATTTATAATATGGTTTACTGCATTAAGTAATTAGGAGTTGAGTGATAACCCAATTGCTGCATTATCATCCTTGATTATTGTGATATCAACCTTGATACCTGTTTTACGGAAAATGTGTAGTATGCTTCGCTATGCTTAGAAGTTAAGCTTTTAAATACAATGTTTATATAGCCATGACGGCATATTGAATGAATATTGAAATATGAGAATGAACTTGAAAGATCGGGCGGGTGGTTTGGCCACTGCTAACATGCATTGAGAAAGGAGTCTCAATGTAGTGTTTCTGCCTTGTCAGTTAAGGTCCGTTCGTTGTAAGCCTGTTGTGTTCAAGACTTTGCAACTAGCCTCATGCCTTGGGTAAGCCCAAAATGTTGGTGATTCCATTACGAGAACGTCTAACCTCGCACTGGGAGTGGAGAGATGGCGAGAGTAGCGTGTACCCTCGGGGCTAGAATTTGGTCGGGTTCGAGGAGTACTGTACTCTCGGGTGGCGATGGACACGTTCTGGTTTTGGGAGATCTAAATGAGGGTTGATATATGCAAGATTCGGTTCTACATATGTCATGAAGTTAGGGATCCCCAGCTGGGTATAATCGGTTCGAATCGTCGTTGCTCCTCGGTTATGGAGACTTGATCACCTGACTTGCATCGTAGTTAAGAACTGGAATTGAAAGAAAGAATGAGAAAGGTTTTGATGATAATTACTTTGATCTAGATTAGGATCACTTAGATTTGGTTAATGAACCATCAATGGTAAAAGTAAAATGTTGAAGATAAGGATCTACTTTAGTAAGCTTTTCTGCAAAGGAAAATCTTGATTCTAGAATACCCGTACCTTGATTCCCTAAAGCTAGCATGCCCTTGGAGTCCTTGTCTTAGTCGGGTAAGTCTTGTTGAGTACCCTCAAGTACTCAGGGTTTGTTAACCCCTTGTTGCAGGTGCGGTTCATGAACAAGTCTGCTTCGAGCCTTGTTGCATGTCCGTCGTGGTTGAAGAAAGCGACAACGAGTAGACTGTGTGACCTTTGGGCAAGGCATCTCGCTTGTGTGTTGTAATAAAGTTAATACCGATACTTCTCTACTACTGGTTTGTATTAATGTTACATAAGGTTTGAAGTTTGAAAACTGGTTTGTAAACCTATATTATTGTAAGACTTCCGCTACGTTACTCTGTTGAATATTTTGAATAAACTGTGGTAATATTGCAATACTCCTGTGATTAGATCCTGTTCGGAGGAAAGCAGGCCTTTTAAGTTATGGTGAACATAAGTACGGCCATCAGAGGTCATTATGGCAATGACGGGTACTTGTGGGCCATCATAATTAGGAGGTTCTGTGACAGTTGCAAAGCGAGCGGTGAGTGTAGCAAAAGGTCAGGCGTATGATGGCCTTTATCAGCGGCTAGGCACAAAGGAAGGGGAGAAGGACATTTATAGGATGGCTAGAATCCGCGAGAGGAAGACAAGGGACATCAACCAAATAAAATACATCAAGAATGGGACAGATCGACTTCTGGTGAAGGATGAGGAGATCAAGGACAGATGGAAAAAGTACTTCGACAAGCTGTTTAATGGGGAGAATGAGGGTCCTACCCTTGAGTTGGACGACTTATTTGACGATACCAACAGAACCTTTGTGAGGAGAATTCAGGAGGCAGAGATCGGAGAGGCTTTGAAGAGGATGAAGGGAGGTAAAGCGATGGGCCCTGATGGTATCCCCATTGAGGTGTGGAGATACCTAGGCGCCAAAGCGATAGTATGGTTAACTAAGCTTTTTAACCTTATTTTTCGGTCTAACAAGATGCCTGAAGAATGGAGAAGTATATTAGTACCTATCTTCAAGAACAAGGGAGATGTTCAAAGTTGTACTAACTACCGTGGGATTAAATTGATGAGCCATATGATGAAGCTCTGGGAGAGGGTTATCGAGCATCGCCTAAGGAGAGTGACACATGTGACCCAAAATCAATTTGGGTTCATGCCTGGTAGGTCGACCATGGAGGCGATTTTCTTATTACGACAATTGATGGAGAGATATAGGGAGCAGAAGAAGGACTTGCACATGGTCTTTATTGACCTCGAGAAGGCATATGACAAAGTACCGAGAAATGTCATGTGGTAGGCCTTGGAAAAGCACAAAGTCCAACTAAGTATGTTACCCTCATCAAGGATATGTACAGGGATGTGGTGACGTTTGTCCGAACATGTGATGGCGACACCAGTGACTTTCCAATTAAAATAGGACTGCATCAGGGGTCAGCTTTGAGTCCTTATTTATTTGCTTTGGTGATGGATGAGGTCACAAGGGACATACAAGGTGGTATCCCTTGGTGTATGCTCTTTGCTGATGATGTGGTGCTAGTTGACGACAGTAGGGCAGGGGTTAATAGGAAGTTAGAACTATGGAGGCAAACATTAGAGTCGAAAGGGTTCAGACTTAGTAGGACTAAGACCGAGTATATGAGGTGCGATTTCAGCGCGACTAGGCATGAGGAGGGAGACGTTAGCCTCGATGGGCAAGTGGTGGCCAAGAAGGATAATTTTCGGTATTTAGGGTCGATGCTACAAAAGGACGGTGACATTGATGAAGATGTTAGGCATAGAATTTCAGCCGACTGGTTGAAATGGCGTCAAGCTTCTGGCGTCCTCTGTGACAAAAGGGTGCCTCAGAAGCTGAAAGGTAAGTTCTATAGGACGGCGATTCGTCCGGCGATGTTATACGGTGCTGAGTGTTGGCCTACAAAAAGGCGACATGTCCAGCAATTGAGTGTAGCAGAGATGCGTATGTTGCGTTGGTGTTGTGAGCACACAAGGAGAGATAGAGTCCGAAATGACGATATTCGGGATAGGGTTGGGGTGGCTCTAATTGAGGAGAAATTGATTCAACATCGGTTGAGATGGTTTGGACATATCCAATGGAGGCCTCCTGAGGCACCGGTGCGTAGTGGAGTTCTAAAGCGGGCCGATAATGTAAAGAGCGGTAGAGGTCGACCTAAACTAACTTGGGACGAGTCCGTTAAGAGAGATCTTAAGGAGTGGAATATCCCCAAGGATTTAGCTATGGATAGGAGCGCTTGGAGATTGGCAATCAACGTGCCTGAACCGTGACCTCTTTTGTCTTGTGCTCTTTTTGTCCCTTTATGTGTCTCCCTGTTTTCTCGTCTCTTTTGGGTTTCATCTCTAGCCTACCCCAACTTGCTTGGGACAAAAGGCTATGTTGTTGTTGTTGTTGTTGTTGAAAGATAATCCAGGAAAGCATGTTCCTTAAAACCCAAATGAAACACAAAGTAATGGGGCTGCCAGATTAGTAACAAACCTCATAGTACTCCAACTTGTGAGAAGAAACTGTTTCTAGAGGCTCAACATGAATATGCAGTGGTTGTTCACCAAAATGCTGATTGTAGCTAAAAATAGGTTGAGACAAAATTTTACTATCTTCATCATAAGACAAGAATCCCTACATGTAATATTCAACAGCTATTAGAAGAACAGAAAATATGCTGCATCAGTTTGGAAGATTCAGAAGTAGTTGATCGTAGGACATAAAGAATGGTTATGTTTATTTTGGAAGCTACAGATGAAACTCTTTTGTTTATGAGGCAAGCCACACTTTCCTATTAAAGATAGCACAAATCACGTGAGGTGGAACAGATGTGTGTGTGTAATTTAAAATTGCTTTGTTATAGATAGAACTGGGATGCAGATGGTTAACTCGTTCACTAACAGATAATTAAACAATTGTACTTCACATAACTGAAAAGCAAGATTAAACTGACAATGCAGTGATGCTGACGCATAATTGAGCTAAGCGCCCATGTTAGCGACATATCCAGGCATGGTAAGCACCTGGTATTGAGATTCCTCCTCTCTGTAGATATCCTGGTAGCTCTGATTAGGAAACCAAGTAGTCTTATCAGGAACACCATGAAACATGTTGTGTTGTTCATAGGATCCATCATATGAAGTAGGCTGTTCATAAGGTCGATCATATGAAGTGTGGGTAAACTGTTCATAAGATCGATCATATGAAGTATAGGTAGGCTGTTCATAAGATCGACCATATGAAGTGTAGGTAGGTTGTTCATAAGATTGATCGTATGAAGTGTAGGTAGGCTGCTCATATGAATGCATCTCCTCTTGTGCATTACCATACCAAGACGATCGCTGTTTCCAAACAACAAAATAGAAGGGGAATCCCCTCATCGGTCAGTAAGAATGGCAGCACAGCACTGGAGAGAGGTGGGCAAAATCTAGAATGGCACGGCGCGCGTGTATTTGCTCACGTTGCTCTGAAACTGCTCCTCGCCAGCGTCGTGCCACTGGACAGTCCCGGTGGCCGGCGGCGGCACATCGACGACGACGGCGTCCTCGACGCCCCCCTTCCTGTTGGCGTAGACGGGGACCCCGAAGGAGTTGACCCCGATGCGGCGCTCCCCGTAGCCGTCGTAGTGACCGAAGAGGTAGTCTAGCCCCCGCATGCACTGCCTCCAGTAGTCACGGTGGCGGGCGCGGGCGCACGCGCACGCGGAGCGGCAGTGGCAGTGCGGTAGGAACGGCCACCCGCGGAACACCTCCGGCGTGGGGTACAACGGCTGGTGGCGCGGCGCGTCCCCATAGTCGTACGGCTTGGGCCAATAGTATGGCTCAGCCGTGGGTGCCGGGGCCGGTGGTGGCGAGCTCGGCTTAGGGGGCTGTGGCGCCGGAGCGGGTGGGGGCGGCTGAGGGAGCAGAGATCGCGGCACCGGCTGCGGGGCGGTGGGGGCGGGCGTCACGGCGAGAGAGGCGACGGGGTAGCAGGTGGCGGGGGAGGGCGGGAGAGGCGAGCCGTAGGTGGCGGTGATGTCGTAGCCGCTGGCGTAGGGGTGCGGGTTGTAGTCATCGAACTCGTCGGTGGCGGCGGCGGCCATTGGGGATGGCGGGGGTTGGTGGGTGGCGAGGAGGAGGCGAAGTGGAAGGGGTTGGACTCGAAGTAGGAAGGGACCAGCGGGGGGAGGGGCTGGGGAGTGGAGGGGCAGTGGCAGGAGGCGGCGGCGGCTGTAGCAGCTGGTGGAGGTGATGGCGACGTGAGAGCGAAAGGCGTTGGCCAGAAGCGATTGTGGTCGCGGGGAAGAGGAACCCAATTCCATTATTGCGCCGCGCCCGCACTGTGGGATCACGAATTCACGGTCGATCATCGTACTGGAGGCCGTGAGGCTTCGACCCGGCCGTCAAAGTCAAGTTTCCACGTGGGTGATCGAGTGCGTGCGATCGGGAGGAGCTACGCTTTGCTTTTGCACGAGGCTGATGAAGTCAACCAGAGCAGAGTGAGGCGAGCGGCATCAACTCCGGACCTTGTGGACGTTGACGTGACGGATACGTTTGACCTTTGATTCACTTCAAATCAACGAATCTAGAGAGAAGTGTTTAGGGATCGGTGCGAGGCCTCCAGGGCAGAGATTCCTCCCCGCATGCAAGTTCTGGTTTGCATTGTGTGCTGATTCTGGAAACTTTGCTAGCACGCCAATAATGCAATGGTGTTGGTGGAATTTGTGGTCATTGCTGTGCGCATTACACTCACGAGCTGTTCAGCTCCGGCTGATGCTGTTTTGTTGTGAGAAAAAAAAACATTATACCATGGCTCATAAGTTCAAGTGAACAAGGCGTCGGTTTTAAAGCCTATTTGATATAATAGCTAATCGCTAGCTAACTAAAAATTAATCTAATGTATCAAATAGGATGGCTAATAGGTGGACTAATTTTTTTTGTCAAGTCTCTAACTAGTTGTTAGCAAACTAGCTAGCCAATCTCCACTAATTTAAGCTAAGTTTTAGCCTAATAACTACCTCAAGCTTATCCAAACAGGCCTTAGTATTGTTGTCAAATAAAGCAAAAAAAAAATAGTTTTGGCAGGTCCTAGTGATGTTGATTTGTCTACCATCCTTGTGAGCAAGTATTAACTTTAGCCTGGAACAATTATTCACAAAGGGATTAATTCCTCACACAGGGGCGGGAATAAGGAGAAAATCTCCGCCATAAGGGCTTGTTTGAATGCCCATGTATTCAACTCAATCAATGTGTGTTCAAGTGGGTTAGTGTGAATTGAGGTAGATATATGAGCATCTAAACAAGGCTTTAAGTCTTGACAGGGTCAGGGATATAGAATTTTTCCACCTCATGGAAATAAAGATCAGTAATGCTATTCACAGGGCGTCCGTCAGGACAGACAGACCGACCCGCCCGCGCCGCTCACCTGTGCTGCGCTGAAAGGTCTTGATGGCTAGAGGGGGGTGAATAGCCTATTAAAATTTTCTATAAAGACAAGCTAAACAAGTTTATCAATAAAACAAATAGCGAGATGCGAGTTTTGCTTAGCCTACGGGGTGTTTGCAAGCCACCTAACCAAATCACAATTCTAGTGTAGTTGCACTCAACCGCACAAGTCAAACCGAGAAGGAAACTACAACTAGCAAGCTACACAAGGAAACTACTCTAACAAAGCTAACTCGCTAGCAAAAATAACTAAGAAATTAATACAAGAGAGAGTTAGGAGGGTATCACCGAGGGGCGAAGAATTGAGCCAACCAATCAATATAATCAAGAGATGAATACCAAGATAACCGAACACCGGGATCAATCAATCACAATATGAAAGTGATGACACAAAGATTTATCCTGAGGTTCACGTGCTTGCCGGCACGCTAGTCCCCGTTGTGTCCCTCTTCACCACGTGGTTCGGTGGCTAATCGGTCACACACCGAGCCTCTCAAAAGGCGCCATAAGAACCTACCAAATGGCAAAAGGTTGCAATGACACGAAGCAATTTACTAATGTTGCCTTTGGCGCTTCGCCGAGGTAGGCACAAACCCCTCACAATCACCGGAGGTGGCCAAGAACAAACACCAACTCTTGCCAAAACCTCCAAGCTGCTCCAAGCCGTCTAGGTGGCGGCAACCACCAAGAGAAACAAGAATCCCGCAGCAAATCAACCACCAAGTGCCAACTAGATGCAATCTCACAATGCAAATGCACTTGGATCACTCAATCTCACTTCGAATATGCAAGGAAGCAAGAGAGATGAGTGGGAGGGGAGTTGCTTAGCTCAAAGTGCTCACAAGTATGTCAAAATGTTCAAGAGAGAGAGAGCCTTGAGCCGGCCAACGAGTATTTATAGACGTACCCCTTCGAATATAGCCGTTAGAAACTTAAACAGCCGAAATCAGGCTGACCGGACGTGCTGGTCCAACTGACCGGACGCGCCGGTCGCCCAACGGCTAACTCGTGAAGCAACGACCGGACGCGCTCATCGCGCAGACCGGACGCGCTATAAATGATCGGACGCGCTGGTCCCGAGAATGACCGGACGCGCTGGTCGCCTGAGCAGCGCTCAACGAAACAGTGACCGGACGCGTTGAAGTAAATGACCGGACGCGACAGTGCCAGTGTCCGGTTAGAGTCCAGTAAGCTCCCTGAACAACCGGATGCGTCCGATCATCAGTGACCGGACGCGCCTCGCGTCCGATCATCGAACTGAAAAACGCGCAGACACTGAACACTGACCGGACGCGTCCGGTCATGCAAGGACCGCGTCCGGTTCAGCGTCCGGTCACCTCTGTGACCTCCGTTCGCCTCCGTTTCTTTTCCGGACTTCCGGCGTAGTGAAAAATAGTCGTTTCAACTTCTCAAAAATGCCTGAATCCCGCCTCGCAAGCTTGGCGGGAGGGAGAGAGGATCCCAAACCCTCTCTACCGCTCAAACTCCACCGCGTTCGCAAACGTGCTAACACCACCAAGTGATCTTCGTCATGTGTGAGTGTGTTAGCATTTTCACAATCATTTTTCGAGGCGATATTAGTTCTATCCAAATGCATATGATTATGAAATGCACACCTAGAGGCACTTAGGAGTTCAATAGCCGCGTCATTCCCCTCTTTATAGTACGGCTATCTATCCTATAATGTAACCACACCCACTAGGTGTCTTGGTTACTAAAACACAACCCTTAAGCGTATACCTTTGCCTTGATCACGTAGGGTTGCGTCCAAATCCAAGTGTGGCCATCATGATCACCATGTCCATCTTGCCACCAACCTTGGAATGTACTAATCCTCATATGCTACATACAACTTAGGCATAGGATTAGTACTTAGGCATTGCCACTAATTACCAACACCAAACATAGGACTTTCAATCTCCCCCTTGTTGGTAATTGGTGACAACCCTTTCACAAAGATGTTATGATAAAATTTTGATTGAACCCATGTCACATTGTCCAAGTATATTACCATGTGTAAGAATTATGGACATGTGATCATGAATTCAAATTGATAGCAATGGCTCCCCCTACATGTATGCTATATGTTTGGATTTTGAAAGCATTCATGTTAGATAGGAAAGTATAGGAGCATTGACTTCCAATAGGTGCTAAGTGTTTAAGATTATAGACCTTTGAAGCGTGATACCATCGGAGTAGCGATAAACACCATCTTAGCACCTTGTGTAGTTAGATTCCACTTGTAAAAGCACAAACATAACTAGAAACCTCGTGAGATCAACATTATAAGCAAGGCTCTAGTACCACTATGAAAAACATGAAGCAAGAAAAATCTAACTACTTTCCTATTCATGCTAGTACCAGAATGCATCATTCAAATTATACTAGCAAGTCACCACACAAGCAATGTATCGGAGAAAACGAAATGCATAACTATGCATCATACATATGAGGTGCACATAGAAATGCAACATTCATGTTTAAAAGCTTGCTCCCCCTACTTGTGTGCTTATTTTATCAATTCTCCCCCTTTAGGATTTAACTTTGTGAAACATTTTCTCCCCCACAACATTTTTTGAGTTCTATCTTTGTGAACAACATTTTCTCCCCCTTTGGCACCAATTGACCACAAGGAGCAAACTTTAGATAGATTATCATGTTGAAATATGGGGTGAGGATCAAGTTTATGATTCAACCTAGATTGCTTGCATAAATAAAATACTTCGGTTTGATCCAAGGGCAAGCTTCTTCACACCTCACTAGAAGGGTTATCATGCACCATGTTGAAGCAAATATTTAGACAAGTGATCTAGATTAAACACTTAGGATCACAAGCTACTTAAACAAGTTATATGCTACCACTAGATCATACAAGTCATGGAAACAATAGTGGTACCATATAAACTTCAAATTCATTTGATTTTCATGAATGAGCCTAGAACATGTAAATTATGACTAGATGCACTAAACAAGTCCTTAGCATAGAATGTATGACATGTCAACTAATTGTACCTTGGGGCTCGAAGGAGAGGCATGTCATATATGGGGTGCATCAACTCATGTTGGAGAAATCAAGTATGTTCAACTCATTCTTTAGCTTGTGAAATCTCTTCTCATCAAGTGGCTTGGTGAATAGATCGGCTAATTGATCTTCGGTGCCCACACTCTCAATAGCAATGTCACCCTTTTGTTGATGATCTCTAATAAAATGATGGCGAACATCAATATGCTTTGTTCTTTGATGTTGAACCGGATTGTTGGTTAGCTTCACGGTACTTTCATTGTCACATAGCAATGGCACATTCTTGAATTTGATTCCAAAATCTTTCAATGTTGCCTTCATCCATAAGATTTGTGCACAACAACTACCCGCGACGATGTATTCGGCTTCGGCGGTAGATAGTGCAATACTATTTTGCTTCTTGGATGACCATGAGACAAGTGATCTTCCCAATAATTGACAAGTCCCGGAAGTGCTCTTTCTCTCAACTTTGTCACCGGCATAGTCGGAATCCGAATATCCAACTAGCTCAAATCTTGCACCTTTGGGATACCAAAATCCAACATCTTGTGTATGCTTTAAGTACCTCAATATTCTCTTTGTTGCCTTCAAATGACTTTCTCTTGGTGAGGCTTGAAATCTTACACACATGCATACACTAAACATCACATCGGGCCTTGATGCCGTCACATAGAGTAGACTACCAATCATTGATCTATATAGCTTTTGATCCACCATGTTGCCACTCTTGTCACTATCCAAACTTCCATTTGTTCCCATTGGGGTTGTAATACTCTTTGCATCTTCCATGCCAAACTTCTTGAGCATATCTTTGATGTACTTAGTTTGGCTCATAAATGTACCTTCTTTCATTTGTTTGATTTGAAGTCTAAGAAAGAAACTAAGTTCACCAATCATTGACATTTCAAATTCTTTTGCCATCGTTTTTCTAAACTCATCATAATAATCTTAATTGGTTGAACCAAATATGATGTCATCAACATATATTTGCAACACAAATAAGTCTTTCCCAATCTTCTTGGTGAATAGAGTAGTATCCACTTTGCCCATGACAAATCCTTTAGATAGCAAGAAGTCCCTCAATCTTTCATACCATGCTCTAGGTGCTTGCTTCAATCTATACAAAGCTTTTCTCAATTTGTATACATGATTGGGTTTCTTGTCATCTTCAAAACCGGGAGGTTGCTCCACATACACCTCCTCTTGAATGTACCCATTGAGAAATGCACTCTTCACATCCATTTGATATAGCTTGATATTGTGAGCACAAGCATAGGCAAGTAAGATCCTAATTGCTTCCAATCTTGCAACCAGGGCATATGTTTCACCAAAGTCAAGACCCTCTATTTGTGTGTAACCTTGAGCCACTAGTCTTGCTTTGTTCCTTACTACTATCCCATCTTGATCTTGCTTGTTGCGAAAGACCCATCTTGTTCTAATGACATTGTGATCCTTAGGCCTTTCAACTAGTTCCCATACTTTATTTCTCTTGAAGTTGTTGAGCTCTTCATGCATTGCATTTACCCAATCCGGATCTCTCAATGCTTTATCAATGTCCTTGGGTTCTTCCATTGACACAAAAGAAGAGTGAGCACAAAAAGATGCCAATCTTGATCTAGTTTGAACTCCCCTTTGTATGTCACCAATGATGGAATCCAATGGATGGTCTCTTGCAATGTTAGTTGGTTGAAGCACTTGGACTTGATTGCTTGGATGTTGATGTTGATCATGAGTTGGAGATGATGAACTAGCCACTTGTTGATCTTGTTGCACTTGAGATGATGTACTAGCTTGATTTTACATTAGAGAACCACTAGCTTGAGTGATTGGGCTTTGGAGCACTTGATCTTTGTTGTCATCTACATCAATCACTTGCTTTGGCCTAATATCACCAATATCCATTTCTTTCATAGCATTACTCAATTGAGTTCCTCTCACATCATCTAAGTTATCTTCTTCATCTTGAGAACCATTTGTTTCATCAAATTCAACATCATGCACTTCTTCAAGTAAACCACTAGCCAAATTCCAAACTCTATAAGCTTTGCTAGTAGTTAAGTAACCAAGTAAAAATCCTTCATCATATTTCTTCTCAAACTTGCTCAATCTAGTGCCCTTCTTCAAGATGTAGCATTTGCAACCAAATACCCAAAAGTATGCAATGTTAGGCTTTCTTCCATTTAAGATCTCATATGGTGTCTTCTCTAGAAACTTGTGGCAATAGAGGCGGTTGCTATAGAAGCAAGCCGTGTTGATTGCTTCAGACCAAAATAAATGACTCACATTATACTCATTCAACATTGATCTTGCCATATCAATTAAGGTTCTATTCTTCCTCTCAACTAGGCCATTTGATTGAGGTGTATACTTGGCCGAGAATTGATGCTTGATTCCAAGCTCATCACATAGCTCATCAATTCTTGTGTTTCTAAACTCACTTCTATTGTCACTTCTTACTTTCTTGATTGTGGTTTCAAACTCATTTTGTACTCTCTTGATGAACTTCTTGAATATGTCAAATACATCACTTTTGTCCCCAAGAAAGAATACCCATGTGTATCTAGTGAAATCATCCACAATCACAAAGCCATACTTGTTGCCACCAATGCTTGTGTATGTAGTTGGCCCAAATAGATCCATGTGCAACAACTCAAATGCCTTGGAAGTACTCATAATGCTCTTCAATGGATGAGTGTTGCCTACTTGCTTTCCGGCTTGACATGCACTACATAGCTTATCCTTCTCAAATGTGACCTCCTTCAAGCCTCTAACTAAGTCATACTTCACTAACTTGTTCAATTGCTTCATGCCAACATGACCAAGTATTCTATGCCATAACCAACCCATACTTGATTTGGTGAGCAAGCATGTTGAAAGTTGAGTGTCACTAGCATTGAAATCAACCAAGTATAGATTCTCAAATCTAAAGCCTTTGAAGATCAAGTTGGAGCCATCAACACTAACTATCTCCACATCATCAACACCAAATATGCACTTGAAACCGAGATCACACAATTGAGCAACCGAGAGAAGATTGAAGTTCAATTTCTCAACTAAGAGCACATTGAAAATGCTATGATCATTTGAGATTGCAATCCTTCCAAGAGCCTTTACATTACCCTTGCCATTGTCACCAAATGTGATGCTATCAATGCCACTATCATTTGATTTGAGAGAGTTGAACATTCTTGAATCACCGGTCATATGTTGAGAGCACCCACTATCAAGCACCCAATGCCTTCCTCCGGCCTTGTAATTTACCTATAAAACAATTTAATATCTTTTAGGTACCCATACTTGCTTGGGTCCTTGTAGGTTAGTCACTAAGCTCTTTGGTACCTAAATAGCCTTCTTCTTTGGACCCACAATTGGTGTACCAACAAACCTAGCATGCACACCTTTCTCACCCTTGGTAAGCACATAACAAGAATCAAAAGGAATGTAAGGTACATTAGCATTTTTCTTGTTCTTGTTCATTTTATTGTAATTAATCTCTAGATGCCCAACTTGCTTGCATCTATTGCAATAACGACCATTGTGTCGGTGTTCGGACCGAGGGGGGTCCTAAACCAACGAGTAAATGCTGCGTGACTCTTTCCTGGATGGTGATGCAAGGAGAACACACGGGGGTTTATCCTGGTACGGGCAAAAGAAGGCCCTACGTCCAGCGGGGGGGAGAGGTTTGTATTTCCTTGCACCGAGGTGCTCGTGTAGGGGTTACAAGCAGGCGAGAGAGGGTGTCGAGCCCAAGTCTCAAAGAGAAAAAAGGAGAAAGGCGGTTGCTTGAGATGTTGATCTCTTGCTTTTCGTTGTTCGGTCGGGTGGTTGGTTGTTTCGTCTTCTTTTTGTTCGTCTGTTCGTTGGTTGGTTTGTTCGTCCGCCCCCCTCTGTCGAACCCTGGCCTACCCTTTTATAAGGCGAGAGGAGGCCAAGCCAAGGGGAGCCTTGAGGTGATGCTTTGTCGATTCCTGTTGAGTTGACTATAGCGACGTGCCTTCGGAATGGCCGGCCATCCCTGGGTACCCTGACGTTGTGGGAGACAAGATGGCGAAATGACCCAGAGCGCCATGCCATACCGTCCTTCGAACTAAGCCGAGCGTCGAAGCTGGGTCGAGGCCGGGTCGAGGTTGGATGGATAAGGCCGAATCCCTGATATCGCGGGGAACGGACCTTGTCTTATCCTCCCTCGAGGGTGATTGATGGTGAACAGTGTGCGGTAAGGTGGGTACAGTGACGGGTTTCACCTCCCATCACGGGATGGGCGGTAAAACAGTGAGACTCGACGTGGGTATTGTTCCCACGTTGGTCCATGCCGCAGCCATGCCGGTAGGTGGTAGTAGGTACCCACATTGAATGCTATGGCTTTCGTCCTGGGGTAGGTAAAGAAAACGCGTCGAGGAGCCGGGGCGCGGTCGAGGCGCCCCATCGAGCGGGCCTCGTACGAGTCGGAGCCGGGGCGCGGTCGAGGCGCCCCGTCGAGCGGGCCTCGTACGAGTCGGAGCCGGGGCGCGGTCGAGGCGCCCCGTCGAGCGGGCCTCGTGCGAGTCGGAGCCGGGGCGCGGTCGAGGCGCCCCGTCGAGCGGGCCTCGTACGAGTCGGAGCCGGGGCACGGTCGAGGCGCCCCGTCGAGCGGGCCTCGTACGAGTCGGAGCCGGGGCGCGGTCGAGGCACCCCGTCGAGCGGGCCTCGTACGAGTCGGAGCCGGGGCGCGGTCGAGGCGCCCCGTCGAGCGGGCCGCGTGATACTCGGCCGAGGTGGGCTATCTTTCATTGCGGTTTCGGTTATGTTAGTGTTTTGGCGATAGCTGTGGGTACCCCCGTACTGTTGGTACCGACAGTAGCCCCCGAGCCTTTGGGTGAGTGTGTGATCACTCTCCCAGAGGTTGGTCAGAACTGGAGTCGTGGCGTCGTGATTTTTTCCGGTGGGGGCGCGCGAGCGCACCCGCCGGGTGTAGCCCCCGAGGCCTCGGTGGAGTATGGAGACTCCTCCGAGGTCTTGTACGCGTTTGATTGGGGAACGTTTCGTTGCGGTCAAGCCCCCGAGCCTCGTGCGCGCGAGGTCGATCAGGGTCCCGGCCGTCTTTCGCTGTGCGACCCTCGCGCTCCTTTTTCGAAAAAAGGAGGAGGGGTGGAGAATGTCGTACTACCCTCGTTTGGGCCCGAGTTACGACGATCTCTGGTGAGCTGCTAGCGGGGGAATTCGAGTGAGAACCCGTGCCCCGTTTGTTAGGGGTCGGCTAGTGGCCCAGAGGCGCCCTCAAAAATGCCAAGAAGTGGTCGTGTGGATCTCGATTCCCTTCGACAGGATTCGAGGGCTCGATGCCTCCCCCGGAGGGATTCCTACCACAACCTTCTCCTTCGGCCTCGAATACGTCCTGGGGTGCCTCGAGAGCGCGGCTCGAGCCCTTGGCCATGTACGGGCGCACCCTGGGTCGTCCCTAACTCTGTTGCTCGAGGGCAGCTGTCGAACCCCGTTCGAGGGCCAGCTTTCGCTCCCTCGAGACTTATTGCGGGCTTCACACCCATTTTTGCGGTCGGGACCCCGAGCCTCGCACGCACGAGGTCGATCAGAGTCCCGGCCGTCTTTCGCGACCCTCACGCTCCTTTTTCAAGAAAAGGAGGAGGGGTGGAGAACGTCGTACTACCCTCGTTTGGGCCCGAGTTCCGACGATCTCCGGTGAGCTGCTAACGGGAGAATTCAAGTGAGAACCCGTGCCCCGTTCGTTAGGGGTCGGCTAGTGGCCCGGAGGCGCCCTCAAAAATGCCAAGAAGTGGTCGTGTGGATCTCGATTCCCTTCGACAGGATTCGAGGGCTCGATGCCTCCCCCGGAGGGATTCCTACCACAACCTTCTCCTTCGGCCTCGAATACGTCCTGGGGTGCCTCGAGAGCGTGGCTCGAGCCCTTGGCCATGTACGGGCGCACCCCGGGACGTCCCTAACTCTGTTGCTCGAGGGCAGCTGTCGAACCCCTTTCGAGGGCCAGCTTTCGCTCCCTCGAGACTTATTGTGGGCTTCGCACCCATTTACCACGTACCTGGGGATATTCCATTGGCCGAGCGCGTTTTTTCGGGAGACGAGATCGGCGCGGTAGTGGCATATGGTTACGACGTGGGGAGCGCATTTAATGCGGGAAACTGTTCCTACCTTCTCGCGCGGCCGTTGGGCTTCCGTCTGGGCATATAAAGCTAAGGCCTAGGGGTCTACGTTCCCCACCGATCGCTTGCGTCCCTGCAATCCTTTGCCTTAGACATCCCCTGCCACATCGCGTTCTCCACCCGTATCGCCGCAGCCACCGCATCCTTTCCTTCCATCCCTCCTCCCGACGACATCGATGGCAGGAAAGAGCCAGATCCTCCCCGCCGACGACTGGGCCGCCTCCTCGGTGACGGAGAGGAGGTTGGAGGAGTTGGTCGAGGACGGGCTGCTGCGGCCGAGGACGAACTTGTTGCAGCCGGAGTGGATGGCGCCGCCCCCTGCCCATCGGGAGCCAGCGCCCCCTGAAGGGTACGTGGTGAGCTTCGTCAGCTTTCATGAGCGGGGGTTCGGCGTGCCGGCGTCGGTCTTCATGCGCGCGCTCCTCCACCACTACCGGGTGGAACTTCATCACCTTTCCCCCAACGCCGTCGCGCAGGCCGCCATCTTCGCGGCGGTCTGCGAGGGCTACCTTGGGGTGGAGCCGTAGTGGAACCTGTGGCTTCACCTTTTCAAGGCCGAGCTCTTCGCCAAGAGGGCGGGGGAGAAAGGCGTCCTGTGCGCGGCCCGAGTTGGGAGCTGCGTGCTACAGGTGAGATCGGGTCGGACGGATCTATACATCCCGGCCCGCCTCATCTCCTCGAACAGTGGGTGGCACGAGGGTTGGTTCTACCTCCGCAACGATGAAAATCAGTTGCCGAGGTACACCGGCCGCGTGCTGACTGCTCGAGAGGAGCATTGGTCGTACGGAGTGCCCGAGGCCGAGAAGACGCGCTTGGACCCGCTGCTGGCGACGCTGCAGCAGCTTCGCCTTCGGGGCCTAACGGCTGCGGCGGTGGCTGCGGCCTTTCATCGCCGCAGAGTGATGCCGTTGTGCCGGCGTCGTCTCCGCCTGGACCAGATGACTCCGGAGGCGAACCTGGAGGGTACCCGGATGTCCCACGAATCCCTCACCCTTGAGGAGGTCCTCCGGCGGGCTCGCCGGATGGTCGGGAACTTCAAGGCGGAGGAGGCCAATCAGGTTCCCATGAGACCTACCGAAGGGTGCGAATCCGTGGTACGTATCTCGGGGCTGAGGTATTGCTATTCTTGTTTTTCTGTGGATTTTGCTGATGTGGTCGAGGCCGGCGTGTAGGATTTGTCGGCGTTGCGGGAAACGCGCCCACCAGTCCCGGAGGACCGGCCCGCCCGGGAGGCTCGACGCCTGCATGCCTCCCAGAAGAAGCAGGCCAAGGAGACGGCCAAGAAGCGGGCGGTCCGCAAGGCCAAAGAGGCGGAGGCATTGAAGAAGCGCCGGTGCCAGCAGACCATGGACGGAGTGTCCCTGCCACTGTCGCCTTCTGAGACGGTCTCGGGGGAGGAGGACGGCAGCAGCGACGAAGATGATGATGCCCTATCGCGGTATGAGATTGCGACCAGGCTGGGCGACCTTCCCGACATTCGCCCCCTGCTGGAGCCCATTGGGGGGGCGTCCTCCTCGGTCGTCGTGGTCGAGGAGGTCGAGGGGAAGAAGGTGGGGAAGGAAGCCAGGCCCTCGACGGGAGGGGCCGTTTTACCCCGGTCCCGGCGAGAGGGGTCGACGGGGACGCCCGCACCAGCCGGGGCCTCGCAAGCTCTGGCAGGGGCGGAAGCGGCGGTACCGGCGTCGTCATCGGCGGCGGCGCCGGCGGGGGTAAGGACCCGAGGCCAGCTGGCCTCGGAAGCACAGAGGGCGCAGGGCGGTGTACCGGCCGGGGCTCCCAGGAGCGCTCGACCTGCTGGTGAGGCCGCCGCGAGGCCACCATCGGCCGTCCCGGGAGGCTCGAGCCGCGCGGGGTCGAGGTACTTGGTGCCGATTTCCGGGTAAGTATCTCAGCTTGGTTGTCCTGCCTTTCCCAAAGTCCGTTGGCCGATAGTTCTTCTCACTTCGCAGGCTGAAGCGGAAAGCGGAGCCGATGGGGCCTACCCCTGTGAAGTCGCTGCGAGCCGGCGCCGTTGTCCTCAACCGGACGGTGGAGCAGGACGCGGCCTGGGTCCGTCAGGTCGAGGCTGCGAAAGGGCGCCTGCGACAACGGCAGGGGTCAGCCGACGCCGCGGCGGTTGCCGGCCCGGAGCCTGCCGTCGAGGGGTCCGAACCGGTAAAGGCGGCGGCGCTTGACGTAGTCGAGGCGGGACCCAGGTCGTCGGGGACGGCCGAGGCTGCCGTCGCGGTCGCGACGGGCGAGGCACCCGTCCACGACGCGGAGCGGGCGGGTGCTGACGTGACCATGGAGGAGGTCGCGTCGGCGTCAGGGCAAGAGACGGCCCAGGCGAGGGGGTCGCGGCCGTAATAAGGCCCGTTGGGTGAGCCAGCGGGCATGGTGGAGGTCGGGGCGGTCGAGCCCCTATCCGGAGCACCGGAAGAAGAAGCGCCGGTTCCGGAGGTGCCAACGGTCGAGGCGCGGGCACCGGCGCCGTCGTCGGTCGAGGCGCCGGCTCCAGAAGCGCCGGCGGTCGTAAGTGCCCGCCCTCACGTTCCCCTCGACAACATCCCCCTGGACAAGGGAAAACAAGTGATGGGGGTCGAGGGGGGTGAGGTCACGGACCAGGCCGGTGTCGCGACGGCCGTTGGAGAGGTGGATACCGCGGGCGAGGCTGGTCCTTCCGCGGGACCGGGAGACGCCCCGGCCGGGTCATCTTCGTCGTGGCCCGACATCGCCGCGCTGGCGATAGCGCGGGCAGAGACGGAGCTGCCGAGGTGGGGGGGCCGTCCCTTCAGTTCAGGGACGCTACGAACCCCGACGCCGAGCCCATCTTTGTCTTGAGCGACAAAGACGAAGTGCACCGATGGGAATACCTCGAGGGCGTCTGCCAGCACCTTGACCGGTTGCTCCGAGTGGCATCCGGTGCCGTGCGGAGTATGGGGGATGCCACCGAGGTATGATCGACCCGTCGGCTTTCTTGATGTGTTTTTCCTCGGATTTGTGACCTTTTCGAATTGCGTTCAGGAGCTGAAGGAGTACTCCCGCCGCAAGTCGCTCTTCATCTGGGACAAGAGTGGCATGTGGGGCGCGCTGTCCCAGCAACGGGTCCTGGTCGAGGAGGCCCAGAAACAGCTATCCAATCAGAACGCCGAGATGGCTGAGCTGCGCGTCGCATACGCCGTGGTGAAAGAAGAGGCGACGCAGGCATGGGCGGCTGAGGCCGTGATGCGCACTAGCCTGGACAAGGCTCGGGAGGAGGCTGCCCAGGCGCGCAGGGACCTCGAGCCCTTGTCTGCGCGGGTGAGGGAGCTCGAGGAGGATGTCTCCCAGGTTGGCCTTCAGCGCGACGCCTTCCACGCCGAGATCACGACGCTGCAGGGAGCCGTCCAAGAGAAGGACGCAGCTCTCGAGTCTGCTCGGCAGGAGGTCGAGGCGCTAAAGGCAGCCATCCGTGACAAGGACAGCGCCTTCCTGGGGCTCGAGCGAACGTGTGGGGGGCTCCGCGACGAGGTCGTGGGCCTGCAGACCCACATCGAGGGTAAGTGTGGTTGTTATAGTCACGACGTTGAAGGCCCCGCGTTGGGCACTAATTTGTTTGTCGTGTTTCAGAGCTGGAGAGAGAGAACCGAGAGGCCCAATCGTGTGCCAACTCCTTCCAGAGCCTCTTCGAAGCCGAGGTCCGGAGGACCCAACTTCTCTAGGGCACAATCACCACCGTGTGTGATGGCCTAGGGGTCGAGCCCGACGCCGACACCGGGGAAGATGTTCTGGGGAACTCCTTCGTCCGACGGATGGTGGCGCTGGGCCGCCTTGCCCGGGAGAAGATACGGAACGGCCTCCATCACGGCGTGAAGAGGGCGCTGGCCGTCGTCCGTTCGGGGTTTGTGTTTGACATAAGGCTCGTTGCCGAGGGCTTCATCACAGACCCCGATCGGACAGACGAGGAGAACGAGGATGCCTGCGTGGAGCTGATCGAAGCCGCCGAAGAACCTGGAAGTCGTCTGGCCTCGCTTTTTGAAGCCGAGGTGGTTCCGCCTGCCGACGACGAAGGCCTGTGAGCCAAATCTGGGCATGAAGGCCCATGTAATAAGTTAGTATTTCGAATTTTGATCGTGGTGGCCGCGGAGGCCTAAAAGACTCGAAACATAAACCGGTTCGTGGTTGATTCAGTTTTACTCGAGCTTTTCTTCCCTTTATCGCACGGATCGTGTTCTCGCGTGATTTACTTAGCGCGCAGCTACATCCTTTGGCGTAAGGGAGCGAGTGGAGGTACCGTAGCCTCGGAGGCGTAAGTGATCTCGCGGCTCGACTGCCCTCGAGCTTCAGGGTGATGTTGCGGCCTAGTAAATCGTGTGAGAGCCTGATCTAAGCGACAGGGGGTATGTTCTTTTTTGATTTTAGGAACCGTTGTTTAGATCTTCTCAGCGTGAAGGCGTACCTCTAAAAGGCGTAAGGGTTGAGTAGAGGTACCGTAGCCTCGGAGGCATAGGTGATGCTCTAGACTCGAGAGCCCTTTCGAACCGTAGGGTGCTCTTTCAGCGAAGTCGATCTAAGAAGCGGTTCTTAAATTTAAAAAAGAGCATAAGTTTTTTCGGGGACCAGGGGTTCCCCCCTTGCAGCCCCCGAGGGAGGGTCGACTCTGGGAGTGCAGGGTCGATCCTTCCTCATTACGAAACGAAAAATTTTGAACATCGCTGTATTCTTTATTGACGAAAAAGGAAATACAGAGCCTCGAGCCTTTTTAAGGAAAGAAGCGACGTAGCTGTTCAATGTTCCAAGCGTTGGTGAGGATTTCGCCCTTCTCGTTGGATAGCTTGTAGGTGCCCGGCTTTAGTACTTCTGCGATGATGTACGGCCCTTCCCATGGTGGTGTGAGCTTGTGCCGTCCCTTGGTGTTCTGGTTCCGCCGTAGCACCAAGTCACCAACGTTGAGGTCACGTTTGCGGACGTATCTGTCGTGGTAGCGTCGGAGACCCTGTTGGTACCTGGCAGAATGCAACAGAGCCACATCTCGGGCTTCCTCGAGCTGGTCGAGGGCGTCCTGTCTTGTGGCGTCGTTGTGTCCTTTGTTGTATGCCTTCAACCTCGGGGATCCGTATTCTATATCGGTTGGTAGCATAGCCTCAGACCTGTAGACTAAGAAGAATGGAGTGAACCCCGTGGCTCGACTCGGCGTTGTTCTTAGGCTCCACAGGACCGAGGGTAGCTCGGCAGCCCATTTTTTTCCATGTTTGTTTAGTTTGTTAAAGATTCTGGGCTTCAGGCCTTGTAGAACCATGCCGTTGGCACGTTCCACTTGCCCGTTTGTTTTTGGATGAGCCACGGCCGACCAGAGCACACGGATGTGGTGGTTGTCGTAGAAATCCAAAAACTTTTTGCCAGTGAACTGGGTGCCATTATCTGTGATGATACAGTTGGGGACCCCGAAGCGATGAACAATGTTAGTGAAGAAGAGTACAGCTTGTTCGGACCTGATGCTGGTGATAGGGCGGGCCTCGATCCACTTGGAGAATTTGTCGATTGCGACGAGCAAGTGGGTGAAGCCGCCGGTCGTCCTTTTTAGTGGTCCGACAAGGTCGAGCCCCCAAACGGCGAACGGCCATGTGATGGGGATAGTTTGTAGGGCATGTGCCGGAAGATGAGCCTGTCTCGCATAGTACTGACAACCCTCGCAGGAGCGTACTAGCTTGACAGCGTCGGAGACCGCGGTCGGCCAATAGAATCCTTGTCGAAAGGCATTTCCGACGAGGGTTCAAGGCGCAGCGTGGTGACCGCAAGCCCCCGAGTGAAGATCGCCGAGCAGATCTCTGCCCTGCTCTTTCGTGATGCAACGTTGGAGGATACCGGTAGGGCTACGACGGTAGAGCTCCCTACTGTCGCCCATGATCACAAAAGTTTTGGCCCGGCGTGCGATCCGTCGAGCCTCAGTCCTATCCGAGGGGAGGACCCCTTGGATGAGGTAGTCGAGGTACGGGACGCGCCAATCAGGTTCGAGGTCAGACGGTGGCGTCAAATCTCCCACCTGCATGGCTTGAGCCCCGGTCGAGGGGGCTTCTGCCTCAGGTGGAGGGTCGAGCGACGCCCCGTCGACCCCCCCGTCTGGCCTGAGGTCGACGGATGGATGCTGAAGGTCTTTCGCGAAGACGTCCGGTGGAACCATGGCTCGACCGGACGCGATTTTTGCCAGTTCATCAGCGGCCTCATTATACCTGCGTGCGATGTGGTTGAGCTCGAGGCCGTGAAACTTGTCCACGAGGCGCCGTACTTCTTGGCAGTAGGCCTCCATCTTGGGGTCGCGGCAGCTCGAGCTCTTCATCACCTGATCGATCACGAGTTGGGAGTCGCCTCGGACATCGAGGTGTCAGACCCCGAGCTCGATGGCGATTCTCAACCCCGTGACGAGTGCCTCGTATTCGGCGACGTTGTTAGACGCAGGGAAATGAAGCCGGACGACGTAGCGCATGTGAACCCCGAGGGGTGAGACGAAGAGCAAGCCCGCGCCTGCTCCCGTTTTCGTCAATGACCCATCGAAGTACATGGTCCACAGCTCCACTTGGAGCTGTGCAGGAGGGAGTTGTGTGTTAGTCCACTCGGCCAGAAAATCTGCTAACGCATGTGACTTGATAGCTTTTCACGGCGCATAGGACAATGCCTCACCCATGAGCTCGACCGCCCATTTGGCAACCCTACCCGAGGCTTCCCGGTTCTGGGCTATCTCTCCCAAGGGGAAAGAAGAAACCACAGTAATCGGGTGACCCTCGAAGTAGTGTCGGAGCTTGCGCCGTGTCAAGATGACAGCATATAGCAGTTCTGGATCTGTGGATATCAACACTTTGTTTCAGAGAGCACCTCGCTAACGAAATAGACCGGCCTCTGGACGAGCAAGGTGTGTGCCTCCTCGGCCCGTTCGACAACCAGGGCAGCACTGACTACTTGTGAAGTCGCGGCGACATAGAGTAGGAGTGGTTCCCCCGGGGTCGAAGGGACGAGGATCGGTGAGCTAGAGAGGGTGGCTTTCAGTTTCGTGAGAGCCTCCTCAGCCTCGAGGTTCCAGGAAAAATGGTCCGATTTCCTCAAGAGACGGTACAGAGGGAGTGCTTTTTCGCCGAGGCGCGAAATGAAATGGCTGAGTGCCGCCAAGCAACCTGTGACTCTCTGTACGCCTTTGAGATCTCGGATGGGGCCCATCTTGGTTATTGCAGAGATTTTTTCAGGGTTGGCCTCGATGCCACATTTAGATACGATAAACCCTAAAAGCATACCTCGTGGGACGCCGAAAACACATTTCTCCAGATTGAGTCTGATGTTTTTTGCCCTGAGGCACTTGAATGCAACGTCGAGGTCGCTGACCAGATCGTCGGCACGTTGGGTTTTGACCACGATGTCGTCGACGTAAGCTTCGACGGTCGACCTAATGTGCTTCCCGAAAACATGTTGCATGCATCGCTGGTACGTTGCCCCCGTGTTCCGGAGACCGAAGGGCATCGTAACGTAGCAATACATGCCGAATGGGGTGATGAATGAAGTCGCGAGCTGGTCGGACTCCTTCATTTTGATCTGGTGGTAGCCGGAATATGCATCTAAGAATGAGAGAGTTTCACATCCCGCGGTGGAATCAACGATTTGATCAATGCGTGGCAAAGGGAAGGGAACTTTCGGACATGCTTTATTTAAACCAGTATAGTCTACGCACATCCTCCATTTCCCACTCTTTTTTCTAACTAATACAGGATTAGCTAGCCACTCGGGATGATGAACCTCCTTGATGAACCCGGCCTCCAACAGTTTGTGTATCTCCTCGCCGATGACCCTGCGCTTCTCCTCATCGAAGCGGCGCAGGCGTTGCTTCACCGGTTTGGATCCGGCCCGAATCTCCAAGGCATGCTCGGCGACTTCCATGGGTATGCCCGGCATATCCGAGGGACTCCACGCAAAGATGTCGACGTTCGCGCGGAGAAAGTCGACGAGCACTGCTTCCTATTTAGGATCGAGGGTGGCGCTGACGTTCAGCGTCCTCCCTTTGGGATCAGCGGGGTCGAGGGGTACGAGTTTGACGTCTTCGGGGGGCTCGAAGCTGCCGGCATGGCGTTTTGGGTCGGGAATCGTTTTGGCGAGACCGTCGAGGTCTGCAGCCAAGCTCGCCGACTCAAAAACAGCCTCGCCGTGCTCGACGCACTCGACGTCGCACTCGTAGGCATGTTCATACGAGGGCCCTACAGTGATGACACCGTTTGGGCCAGGCATTTTGAGCTTAAGGTAGGTGTAGTTCGGGATCACCATGAACTTGGCGTAGCATGGGCGTCCCAGGATAGCGTGGTACGTTCCACGGAATCCGACCACTTCGAAAGTGAGAGTTTCCTTTCGAAAGTTGGCCGGTGTGCCAAAGCAAATAGGCAGATCGACCCGCCCGAGGGGTTCCGCCCGTTTCCCTGGTACGACTCCGTGGAAGCCCCCGACGCTAGGCTGGAGGCGCGCTCTGTCGACCCCCAAGAGGTCGAGGGTCTGAGAGTAGATAATGTTGAGGCTGCTTCCGCCGTCCATGAGCACTTTGGTGAGGCGTGTGTTGGCGATGACGGGGTCAACGACGAGTGGATAGACCCCCGGGTTGGGGACGTAGTCTGGGTGGTCATCACGGTCGAAAGTGATGGCCACCGCAGACCAATCAAGGAAACGGGGTACTGCCGATTGTACGGAGAAGACCTCGCGCCGTTCTCACTTGCGCTGGCGCGCAGAGAGGCAGGTCGAGGGCCCTCCGTAGATCATGTAGCAGTCGCGGATCTCGGGAAATTCCCCGTCCTTGTCGTCACCCTTAGGGTCCTCCTCCTTGTCGTCCTTCTTGGCGCCGGCACCCCCGAAGTACCTGCGCAGCATGTGACAATCCTCGAGGTTATGGTTAGTGAGTCCCTTGTGGTAGGGACACGGCTCTTTGAGCATTTTGTCGAAGACGCCCCCACCGGGGGGGCCTCGAGGTTTCTTGTGCTCGGTAGCAGCGATGAGCTCGTCGGCCGGGGCCTCGAGCTTGCCCTGCTGGCCTTTCTTCTTCTTGCGGTTGTTTCTCTTGGGGCCTCGGGTGGAACTCGCGGGGTCATCGACCTTCTGCTCCCCCCTCGCCGGCTCGCCGCCAAAGATTGCACCAACCGCCTCCTCGCCGGCGGCGAAGTTGGTGATGATGTCCATCAATCCGTTGGCAGTGAGCGGGGTGTTACGGCCCAACTCCCGGATCAACTCCTTACAGGTGGTACCGGAGAGGAAGGCCGTAATCACGTCGGAGTCGGTGATGTTGGGGAGCTCGGTGCGCTGCCGGGAGAAGCGCCGGATGTAGTCCCGGAGGGACTCATCTGGTTTCTGCTTACAGCCCCGGAGGTCCCACGAGTTGCCGGGGCGCATGTAGGTTCCCTTGAAATTTCCCTCGAACACCCTCACGAGATCGTCCCAGTCGTGGATCTGCCAAGGTGGGAGATCCTCGAGCCAGGCTCGGGCGGTGTCGGAGAGGAACAGGGGGAGTTGCCGAATGATGACCCGGTCGTCGGTGGCCCCGCCCAACTGACACGCCAAGCGGAAATCGGCGAGCCAAAGTTCGGGTTTGGTCTCGCCGTTATACTTGGTGAGAGTCGTGGGGGGACGGAACCGAGCCGGGGGCACCGTCTCATGGATAGCCTTACTGAACACCCGAGGACCTGGGGGTTCGGGTGAAGGGCTACGGTCTTCCGAGCTGTCGTAGCGTCCGCCCCTGTGGACGTGGTAGCCTCGAGCTACACCGTCACCGTGTTTGCGCGTGCGACGCTCGACGATGTTGCCACGGGTGTCTCGAGGCTCGCGGTCGTTGGCGATGGGCTCAGGGGCCGGTGCTACCAGGTTTCGCCGGGCAGGCCCGGGATGAACCGAGGCTTCTCTCTCCTGTCGGGAAGGCTCGAGGGTCCGCTCCGAGGCTGCTTCGCGCCGCCTCGAGGCAGAGCTCTCGGCCTGCTGCATGGCGGCAGTCTCGAGGAGTCCTCAGATTTCGTCTCGAGCCTGACGGGCGTCAGGGTTTGACGGCTCGGGCATGTTGCGCAGGAGCATGGCGGCGGCGACGACGTTTTGGCTGGCTCGAGCGAAAACCGGAGGGTCGACCACCCGGTCCTCGTCGATGCGACGGTTGACGTCGCGAGCTCTCTCACGAGCTCTCCCGCCAAATACGTGTTCCGCACGCTCACGCTCGAGGGTTTGCTGGAGAAGATCCAGGTTTTCCCGTTCCTCGTCAAGCTGGTCCTGCAACTCGCGAATCTGTTCGAGCTGCGCTCCTTGATCCGCAAGGAACTGGGGCTCGTTTCGCTCGGCAGGAAGTTCGACATGAGGGGGCGTGTGCCTTCCTTCGACCGGCTCTTCGTCCTCTGATTCCGAGGTGCTTTCAACGTCGATGTTGAAGCACTCGCGAGTCGGATCATAGGTGTCGTCAGCCGAGTCGGAGTCAGGAGCGCCAAAGTAGTAATATGACGGGGGAATGTGTGGCCGTTGCCAACCGTCACCGCGGTGACGATATGAAGAAGCAGTCACACGAGGCTCTGTTTCCGGTGTCTCGGTAGAGTCCCGATAATCAAAAGCCGGCGTGGACGCAACGAGGTCCAGAGTGGAGCGTAGATGGTGTCCGGGGAGTTCCTCATAAGCACTCATGCGAGTGCTCACGGAGGATGCATACACCCGGGCAACCGAGTCCAGCCCAAACGAGAATGGTGATGGGGACGTCGCTGCTCGTGGCGAAATAGATGCTACGGACAGTGGTGTCTCACCAGACGGGGGAGCGGCGGGATTCTTCGTCGGCACGCCACCCTCAGCCAGGCTCGTCCTTCCCAAATCTTCCAAAAGGAGATCTAGGCTGGCGCCTGTCTGGGGGTGCTGGACCGGGGGATCCCATCGCCCTCCGCCAGGTGGAGACGGTGGTTGTACCGGGCTCGCCGTCGCCGGGCGGCCCGCGCCCGCCTGGAGCGACGGTGCCGGTTGACTGCTCCCCCGGGCTGGGAGAGCTCGTAATCCTCGTCGGTTGGGTGCCTGGGTGGAAGTAGGATCATGTCGTAGCCAGAGCCGAGCGACATGAACTCCAAACTCCCAAACCAGATCACCGTAGCCAACGGGATCGGGCGTTCGGGGTTAGCCATCCAGGAAGAACGGCGACAAAGCGAGGTTTGCACGCAGCGCTCCCCTACCTGGCGCGCCAACTGTCGGTGTTCGGACCGAGGGGGGTCCTAAACCAATGAGTAAATGCTGCGTGACTCTTTCCTGGATGGTGATGCAAGGAGAACACACGGGGGTTTATGCTGGTTCGGGCAAAAGAAGGCCCTACGTCCAGCGGGGGGGAGAGGTTTGTATTTCCTTGCACCGAGGTGCTCGTGTAGGGGTTACAAGCAGGCGAGAGAGGGTGTCGAGCCCAAGTCTCAAAGAGAAAAAAGGAGAAAGGCGGTTGCTTGAGATGTTGATCTCTTGCTTTTCGTTGTTCGGTCGGGTGGTTGGTTGTTTCGTCTTCTTTTTGTTCGTCTGTTCGTTGGTTGGTTTGTTCGTCCGCCCCCCTCTGTCGAACCCTGGCCTACCCTTTTATAAGGCGAGAGGAGGCCAAGCCAAGGGGAGCCTTGAGGTGATGCTTTGTCGATTCCTGTTGAGTTGACTATAGCGACGTGCCTTCGGAATGGCCGGCCATCCCTGGGTACCCTGACGTTGTGGGAGACAAGATGGCGAAATGACCCAGAGCGCCATGCCATACCGTCCTTCGAACAAAGCCGAGCGTCGAAGCTGGGTCGAGGCCGGGTCGAGGTTGGATGGATAAGGCCGAATCCCTGATATCGCGGGGAACGGACCTTGTCTTATCCTCCCTCGAGGGTGATTGATGGTGAACAGTGTGCGGTAAGGTGGGTACAGTGATGAGTTTCACCTCCCATCACGGGATGGGCGGTAAAATAGTGAGACTCGACGTGGGTATTGTTCCCACGTTGGTCCATGCCGCAGCCATGCCGGTAGGTGGTAGTAGGTACCCGCATTGAATGCTATGTCTTTCGTCCTGGGGTAGGTAAAGAAAACGCGTCGAGGAGCCGGGGCGCGGTCGAGGCGCCCCGTCGAGCGGGCCTCGTACGAGTCGGAGCCGGGGCGCGGTCGAGGCGCCCCGTCGAGCGGGCCTCGTACGAGTCGGAGCCGGGGCACGGTCGAGGCGCCCCGTCGAGCGGGCCTCGTGCGAGTCGGAGCCGGGGCGCGGTCGAGGCGCCCCGTCGAGCGGGCCTCGTACGAGTCGGAGCCGGGGCGCGGTCGAGGCGCCCCGTCGAGCGGGCCTCGTACGAGTCGGAGCCGGGGCGCGGTCGAGGCGCCCCGTCGAGCGGGCCTCGTACGAGTCGGAGCCGGGGCGCGGTCGAGGCGCCCCGTCGAGCGGGCCGCGTGATACTCGGCCGAGGTGGGCTATCTTTCATTGCGGTTTCGGTTATGTTAGTGTTTTGGCGATAGCTGTGGGTACCCCCGTACTGTTGGTACCGACACATTGCCCTTCACAAAGCGAGGCTTTGGAGTAGCAAAGGCCGCCTTGCCCTTCTTGGGAGTATAGCCTAATCCCTCTTTGTTAAGAGAGAACCTTTGGCTACCCAAACATTTTAGCAAGCGGGCATCCCCACCATAGGCATTGCCTAATGCGCGGGTGAGATCATTCACCTCTCTCTTGAGAGTCTCATTCTCAACCACAAGTGATGAATCACTAGTAGTAGAGATAGAGTTGGTCGTGGTGGATGATGATGAGCTACATGAAGCATTAGTAGGACCAACAAATAAAGAATCATCAATAATATCACATGTTAGTCCAATGTCACAAGTGACAATCACTTGCTCCTCCTTAGCTTCCTTCATGAGCTTCTCCAATTTGAGGTCCTTTTCCTTGATGAGCTCAAGTAGAGTGGAGTGAGCTTCCTTAAGCCTAGTGTGAGCAATTTCAAGATCCTCGTGGTCTTCCTTTAGACACTCACGAGAAGCCTCTAGCTCATCAAAGGATTTCCTAAGAGCTTTGAGCTCTTGTTCAATTCCTTTGCACTCCTTACTCTTTTTGAGAGCAACAAGCTCCTCCATCAAGGCATCATTTTCATTGCTCTTGGCAATGAGATCTTGTTCCAAGATTTTGTATTTCTTGGTTGTCCTCTTGTAGCCCTTGCTCATTTGATCTATTATGCCCAATAGATCATCCTTGGAGTAGTCCTCATCCTCCTCATCATCACTCCTACAATCATCACTAGCACAAGAATCATCATCACTATCATCATATTTTACCTTTATAGGCTTGGCCATAAGGCATGTTGATGTAGTGTCGAAGATGGATGGCTTGTTGGAGAGGGCGATGTTTGCAATGGCTCGCCGAGTGGTCCTCTCATCATCACTAGAGATTTCATCATCATCACTATCGGAGTTGTCACTATCCCAAGTGACCACATAACCATCACCCTTCTTCTTGTTGTTGAATGTGAAGCTCTTCTTTGCTTTCTTCTCCTTCTTGTCCTTCTTATTCTTCTTCAACTTCAATTCCCCATCATGATATCTTTTATCTTCATAGGGGCACTTTGCCACTACATGATCGGGGCTATTGCAATTGTAGCAAATCACCTCCTTTGCCTTCATGAAGTCCCTTCTCTTTCTTGCACCATAGCCTCTCTTCTTCATGAACCGACCCATCTTTTGCACTAGAAGGGCCATGATCTCATCATCAAAAGGATCATCATCATCATTCTCCACCTTGCTCTTGCCCTTAGAGGATGAAGCCTTGAATGCAATGGGCTTCTCTTGCTTGACCTTGGTTTCCTTCTTCTCTTCTACCTCATCTTCATCATCATTGTATTGGGCATCGGTCATTATATCTCCAAGCACATCGGTTGGTTTGACCTTGTCCAATCCCTCTCTAAAGATCATTCTTCTCAAGGTAGCAAACTTCTTGGGTAAACACATCAAGAACTTATGTGAGAAGTCCTTGTCCTCAACCTTCTCCCCAAGCCCCTTAAGATCATTGATAATGACTTGGAGCCTATAGAACATTTCCGGGATGGATTCATTATCCTTCATCTTAAAAGTGGAGAACTTGTCCTTGAGCATGTATAGTTTGGCACACTTTACCGTTGAAGTGCCCTCATATGTTTCCTCTAATCTTGTCCATACTTCACTTGCCATTTTAAGATCCTTGATTTGCTCAAAGATCTTTGCATCAATCCCATTGTAAAGAGTATTGAGAGCCATAGTGTTGCATTGGTTGTTGATGCGGTCATTGTTGGTGAGGTTGTCGGGATCAATGATAGCATAATCATGGTGTATCACCTCCCAAACGTTCTCATGAAGAGAGCCAAGATATTGCTTCATCTTTCTTTTCCAATGATCAAAATATGTGACACCATCAAAGAATGGAGGCTTGCCCCCGACATGGTTGAACATAACTTGAGCCATCTTACACCGAGGTTGTTAAGCCTTACAAACGGTGACCACGGCTCTGATACCACTTGAAAGGTCTTGATGACTAGAGGGGGGGTGAATAGCCTATTAAAATTTTCTACAAAGACAAGCTAAACAAGTTTATCAATAAAACAAATAGCGAGATGCGAGTTTTGCTTAGCCTACGGGGTGTTTGCAAGCCACCTAACTAAATCACAATTCTAGTGTAGTTGCACTCAACCGCACAAGTCAAACCGAGAAGGAAACTACAACTAGCAAGCTACACAAGGAAACTACTCTAACAAAGCTAACTCGCTAGCAAAAATAACTAAGAAATTAATACAAGAGAGAGTTAGGAGGGTATCACCGAGGGGCGAAGAATTGAGCCAACCAATCAATATAATCAAGAGATGAATACCAAGATAACCGAACACCGGGATCAATCAATCACAATATGAAAGTGATGACACGAAGATTTATCCCGAGGTTCACGTGCTTGCCGGCACGCTAGTCCCCGTTGTGTCCCTCTTCACCACATGGTTCGGTGGCTAATCGGTCACACACCGAGCCTCTCAAAAGGCGCCATAAGAACCTACCAAATGGCAAAAGGTTGCAATAACACGAAGCAATTTACTAATGTTGCCTTTGGCGCTTCGCCGAGGTAGGCACAAACCCCTCACAATCACCGGAGGTGGCCAAGAACAAACACCAACTCTTGCCAAAACCTCCAAGCTGCTCCAAGCCGTCTAGGTGGCGGCAACCACCAAGAGAAACAAGAATCCCGCAACAAATCAACCACCAAGTGCCAACTAGATACAATCTCACAATGCAAATGCACTTGGATCACTCAATCTCAATTCGAATATGCAATGAAGCAAGAGAGATGAGTGGGAGGGGAGTTGCTTAGCTCAAAGTGCTCACAAGTATGTCAAAATATTCAAGAGAGAGAGCCTTGAGCCGGCCAACAAGTATTTATAGACGTACCCCTTCGAATATAGCCGTTAGAAACTTAAACAGCCGAAATCGGGCTGATCGGACGCGCTGGTCCAACTGACCGGACACGCCGGTCGCCCAACGGCTAACTCGTGAAGCAACGACCGGACGCGCTCATCGCGCAGACCGGACGCGCTGGAAACGACCGGACGCGCTGGTCCCAAGAATGACCGGACGCGCTGGTCGCCTGAGCAGCGCTCAACGAAATAGTGACCGGACGCGCTGAAGTAAATGACCGGACGCGACAGTGCTAGCGTCCGGTTAGAGTCCAGTAAGCTCCCTAAATGACCAGACGCGTCCGATCATCAGTGACCGGACGCGCCTCGCGTCCGATCATCGAACTGAAAAACGCGCAGACACTGAACACTGACCGGACGCGTCCGGTCATGCAAGGACCGCGTCCGGTTCAGCGTCCGGTCACCTCTGTGACCTCCGTTCGCCTCCGTTTCTTTTTCGGACTTCCGACGTAGTGAAAAATAGTCGTTTCAACTTCTCAAAAACGCCTGAATCTCGCCTCGCAAACTCGGCGGGAGGGAGAGAGGATCCTAAACCCTCTCTACCGCTCAAACTCCACCGCCTTCGTAAACGTGCTAACACCACCAAGTGATCTTCGTCATGTGTGAGTGTGTTAGCATTTTTACAATCATTTTTCGAGGCGATATTAGTTCTATCCAAATGCATATGATTATGAAATGCACACCTAGAGGCACTTAGGAGTTCAATAACCGCGTCATTCCCCTCTTTATAGTACGGCTATCTATCCTATAATGTAACCACACCCACTAGGTGTCTTGGTTACTAAAACACAACCCTTAAGCGTATACCTTTGCCTTGATCACGTAGGGTTGCGTCCAAATTCAAGTGTGGCCATCATGATCACCATGTCCATCTTGCCACCAACCTTGGAATGTACTAATCCTCATATGCTACATACAACTTAGGCATAGGATTAGTACTTAGGCATTGTCACTAATTACCAACACCAAACATAGGACTTTCATGCGCACTGCACACCCTCGCCACACTCCGCCTCGCCGTTGGCGCCTTCCCCAATCATGTCCGTGACCATGCGCGTAGCGACCACCGCAACCTGCTTAGGCCTCCGACCAGCCTTCCTTCCACCAGATCCACTGCGTGGCGAGAGATCCGGTGGTGGCAGGGGCTGCGGCGCCGGCTGCGGGGGCTGCGTGTCCTGCGTGGAGCCTAGGATGGCATTGTCCACGAAGGGATCCCCGCCGGCCTCGCGGTAGGCAGAATCGATTTGGTCAACGGTGGCAATGCCGCGGCTGCCTCCGGTGAACTCCATACGTCGACGAGCCTCCATTCTCCTAAGCAGTAAGGGGATGTTGCGCTGAAAGCGCATGTTACAAGCATATGTTTCAATTGTTTCAGTGATATATTACAAGTGTTTTATATGGATGTGGCATATATTGCAATGCCTATACACGTATCTTGCAAGGGTTTGTTCCAAATGTTTCATCAGACGTATATTGCAAGTGTGTTTATCTCGATGTTGTATATATGTTTCACACATAAACTGTAAATGTTTCATCTGGATGTTGCATATGTTTGGTAATGGTTTTTCAAGTGTTTTTAGTTGTTTTTGCAAGTGTTTCGGATACATGTTTCAAATGTTTCATCTGTCTTCGTACGTATGTTGCAAATGTGTTATTTAGATGTTTGAAAAGTAGATAGAGTATTGCATGTTACAATGAACCCACTTGGCGTGCCACCTACTGCAACTGCGTGAGAAGCAGAAAGGGCTCGAGCGGTCCCGCGTGGGCGCGCGAAAACGCAGGCATGGGGCGTGGGCGTGCTGGTGCTTGTGTGGAGTGTAGGCGCGTGCGGAAAATGGTGCGTAGGCGCGCACGTCCGGGAGTTAACACTAGCAAATAAAGATAGAGGCATTCTCCGACGGAAATTTCCTGTTTTTTTAGCAAATTTAGTGCCTCCTGCTTTTTTTTGAGCAAATTTAGTGGCTCCTGCTGGGGGCCTGCGAGCTACAGGGTCTACAACCCAGCTTTGCCTTCGAGGGGCCTCGCGGCCTGAGGTAACGCCTTGGGCTTAGTAGGCCCAATAAAATCTGTTACGAGCAGGCGAGCTGCTACAGCCTACTTTGAGAACTCGGTCTGCTGAGACATAAGTCTTAGCCCATTACCAACATTTTTAAATAAAACAAAGGAAGAAAAAATTCTACTTTAGCTCCCCCAACTTTTACAAAAGTCCGTTTTCCTCCTTCAATTCCAAAACTGGGCAAATCACCTCCCTCAACTTTTCAAACCGTGCATTTTACCTCCCTGGAGCGGTTTCGAAGGCGGTTTTGCTACAATAAACGATGGTTTTGCTACAGTGAGGTGGTTTTGCCTTTTTCTTTTTTTATTTATTTCGGTTGAATCTTTGAAAAATCATAGTAAATCACAGAAAAATCATAAAATAAAAAATCTAATTTTGTTGCACTCCACATGAGTAGATCTACACAGTGAACATATAATATGGTATGCTTTAGTACAATTTTTTTGCTATGAAGGTTTTGCCTTTTTCTTTTTTATTTATTTCGGCTAAATCTTTGAAAAATCATAGTAAATTACAGAAAAATCATAAAATGGAAAATCTAATTTTGTTTTATTCCACATGAGCATATCTACACAGTGAACATATAATATGGTATGCTTTAGTACAAAATTTTTATTGTAGCTTTAGATCTATGCTTTTCTGTAATTAATTAAAATAATTCATAGCTGTAGCTTCTATAATTATTTTGTTGGACTAAAGCATACCGTATTATATGTTCACTGTGTAGATCTACTCATGTGGAGTCCAAAAAAATTAGACTTTCTATTTTATGATTTTTCTGTGATTTACTATTTTTTTTCAAAGATTCAGCCAAATAAATAAAAAAAGAAAAAGACAAAACCTTGGTAGCAAAAACTTTGTACTAAAGTATACCATATTATATATTCACTGTGTAGATCTACTCATGTGGAGTCCAACAAAATTGGATTTTCCATTTTATGATTTTCTGTAATTTACTATGATTTTTCAAAGATTCAACCGAAATAAATAAAAAAAGAAAAAGACAAAACCGCCTCACTGTAGCAAAACCACCGTTTACTGTAGCAAAACCATCTTCGAAACCGCTGTAAGGAGGTAAAATGCACGGTTTGAAAAGTTGAGGGATGTGGTTTGTCCGGTTTTAGAGTTGAGGGAGGAAAAGCGGACTTTCGTGAAAGTTGAGGGAGGAAAAGTAGACTTTTTCCAAAAAAAAAAAGGAAATAGGGGGGAGAAAAGACCATCGGCCCACTGCCCATTCGCGTGCCGGTTTTCTACAGTTTGCTAGTCCAGCATGTGCCTAACCTTTGCAGTTTTTTAAAAGAAAGTCGTGAGGAGTACTTCATCAATCAATTTGTATATTGCCGATGCCGTATGCAAGGTTTGGCGTAACCGATCCAGTCAACGTATAGAAAAGGTACTGTAACAAAGGCCAAAACATGGCGTAGACGCGGTGAACCAGTCGCAAGTTTTCGTACCAAGGTTTCACAATCCATCAACGTGACAAAGCTGAGAATCGCGTGGACGCGGTGAACCAGTCGCAAGTTTTCGTACCAAACACGCGGGGTCGCGCGTGGACCCAGCATGGACGCCCTGGTGCGGTGCCCGGCCAAACTCTGAAAGCAACCCCAAGTGCCCCAACGCGGCGCGCGCGTCCCGGAAGCCTCCGGCACCGGCGAACTCGGGCAGCAGCAGCACGGGCACGGGCACGCACCGTCGCCGCGCGGCCAGGGCCAGTATAAAAACGCCGTCCCATTCCAAGCCGCCGGTTTCCCACCCTTGGATTCCGCACACCACAGCCAGCCGGGCGGTTCGGCAGGCAGAGAGCACTTCCCTCCCCGCGCAGCCGCGCCTGCATTGCATCTTCCCTGTGCGTCCGCCCGCGGCAGATCCCGAGGCGGCTCGCATTTCCGTCCGCCGCCCACCCGCCTCCAACGGCCGCTTGCCCTCGCCCCGCTCCGCCCCGACGACACGCGATCCCAATTCCCAAGCCCGAGCGAGGTCAACTCAAAGTACCCCCGCGCCCGCCTTAAACGTTGCCGCGTCTTCCCTCCCCCCCGCCACGACGCAGTCGCAGCAGCAGCAGCAGATCCACCACCGACGCGGAGCGCTGGATCCCGCGCAGCAGGACGCGGCCAACCCGTCGCCGTCGCCCCCGGCACCCGCCGCAACCGCAAGCGGCGTCCGCTACCGCACGCCCTCGTCCCCGGACCTCCTGCTCCTCCCCACAGACGCCGCCAAGATGCGCCGCTACTCCGCGCTGCCCAACGGCGGCCGCCAGGAGACGCTGGCCGACCGCGCGCACCGCTACCGGGGCGTCCTGCTCGTCGTCCTCGCCCCGCTCGCGCTCGTCTCCCTCGTCCTCCTCCTCATGCCGCGCTCGCCCACCGCCACGGGCGTTGCCAGGAGGTCCGGCCCCGCGGGGGCTGACAAGTACGCCGTCATCTTCGACGCCGGGAGCTCCGGCAGCCGCGTCCACGTCTTCCGCTTCGACTCCAACCTGGATCTCGTCCACATTGGCACCGAGATCGAGCTCTTCGTCCAGGTACGCTACCTGTTCGTCAATTGGATCTGGATCTGGTTCGCGTCTCGTGATCTCAAAGCTCCCTCCCCTCTCGCCTGCAGAAAAAACCGGGACTTAGCTTCTATGGCAACGACCCCCGGGAGGCCGCCGAGTCGCTCGTCTCTCTCCTTGATGAAGCCAAGCGAGTGGTGCCCGCGGAATTGCGCGATCAAACGCCTGTCAGAGTCGGGGTGGGTGGCACACCGTACCACTAGGTTGTGTAATTGATGCGATGCTTCATGGTGTTCTTACTGTATTAGCTTCCTTCTCTATGCGCAGGCCACCGCAGGGCTGAGAAATTTGGGTGCACAAAAGTCCGAGGCAATATTGCAAGCGGTAAATGGTTCTTCTAGCATAACCTTTCAATAATGTCATCACTGCATTCATCAGTGGATGTAGCATGCTCTCTCTAAATGAATCTGTGTGTTGTTTTGTTACCATGGTTATCAAAATTCTGTTTGACTCAAATTTGCTGCTGTTGTTTCTGCCAATGCTGCAGGTTAGGGATCTTCTTCGCGAAAAGAGTTCCTTTAAAACCCAAGAGGACTGGGTTACAGTTCTTGATGGAACGCAGGAAGGCGCATACGAGTGGGTATGATGCTGTTCTTATCCATCTGTTGCTCTCGTAACTGTGTCCAACTGATTCTCAGAAATGTTTGGCACTATCCAATGTTGCCAAGGCTCTAGATTGACAAGATTAGCTAGTGTACTAGCATTCTTTGATTTGTACAAAAGTGCATCCCTTATTACAAAAATTGCTTCTTTGTGCAATCTAACTGTCAATCCTTTCAGAACTGCTGTCTGCCAGGCTGCACAATATAATAATAATATCATATAAGTGATGGTTCAAACCAATTCAGGTTCATAGAATCTAATTAGTTTTAATTCATCCAAATCTAATGCAATAAGTCAGCGTGATAGATGTTTTGTTTTGACAAAATGACATCTCATCAAACATTCCTATTACCCATAACACTTCAGAGGTTTAGGAATTATTCGTGGGTTGTGTGAGAGTGTTCGGGAATTGCTCATGATTCGTGCTTCTATCTTCACACTTCAGTCCCGCAACAAGTAACAAGTATTATTTTTCTATCTACTTATAGGTTACTATCAATTATCTGTTGGGAAACTTGGGAAAGACTTATGGAGACACGGTTGGAGTAGTTGATCTTGGTGGTGGATCTGTCCAAATGGCATATGCTATTGCAGAGAAGGATGCAGAAAAAGCTCCTAAGCCATCCGATGGGGAAGATGCATATGTGAAGAAACTGTTCCTCAAAGGAACCACATATTATCTTTATGTTCATAGGTTAGTGTTATAAATTATTGAGCTTTGAATTGTTGCTACCGTTTTAAAGTCCTAATTTATGTCGCCTGTGGCAAACCCTAGGCATAGTAACAGACACCAGCATTGTGAAACCAATTTAAGCACCTGATAGTGGTTCCAATACTGCAATCCCTTGTTTCTCCTTTTTTTTTTGATTCATAGGTCATAATCCCCAAGAAAGCTGAAAATTGTTTTAGTTCTGAAAGTAGCAAACTTAAGAGAATTGTTAAGTAATGAAAAAACAGAAAGAAAACACTACTCCTGGGTAGAATAACCTTAAGTGAGCGACATTAAAGAAAACAGTGTTTTAGTACTATTTCCTGGCATAAAGTCATGCACTGGTCATTTGTATGATTCTTTTGGCAGTCTGTCGGAAATTACGTGATGTGATTATATCTGCCCATAACATCATAAAATATTGCTGGAAACATTTTTTTTTTTGCAGTTATTTGCATTATGGGTTGCTGGCTGCTAGAGCAGAGGTCTTAAAAGCTGGCAATGGCAATGGTTACAGCAACTGTATGTTAGAGGGATTTCAAGGTATGGTTGCTTCTACCCTGGTCTCTCTATCATGTATGTTTCCTGTCTATGTATACAGTCTTGAGTACCTCCCGGCCATTGAATTGATGTTCTTTTTATTAAAAAGATGAACTCTGTCAAGTTGCCACAATGTTTTGTTTGGGAAAGGGTCATTGCCTGATGTCCCACAAATTAATTCTCTGTCAGCAATCATTCTCTATGATTAAAAAAAGCTATGTCTATCTTATATTACCTTGATAGTCTAGTTACAGTGCTGGTCACAACTGTGCTTAATTGACGCATTATTAATACATGGACAAATAAGAGATTTTGGACCCAGTTGGATTGTATTTTTTGTAACTTCTACGTTCCTCACCATCTGATATTTTGCTGATTTCTCTCTGAGTCTCAGTAGTAGTGTGGCACCTGATAAAATTGTGTGTAATGATTGTAGGTCAATACAAATATGGCGATGATACATTTGAAGCATCTGCTTCACCTTCTGGTGCTAGTTATTCAAAATGCAAGGATGATGCAGTGAAAGCTCTTAAAGTTGATGAAGCATGCACCCACATGAAGTGTTCTTTTGGTGGCATTTGGAATGGTGGTGGTGGTGCTGGACAAAAGAATCTCTTTGTAGCATCCTTTTTCTTTGATAGGGCTGCTGAGGTAAGGTTATGGAACAAATGGTTCTAGTAGTTTCGTGGTGTGTCTCATCTGAACTTTGAAATTAATTCTCTTGTTTGCCAGCCCTTGTTTTATCCTTGTTACATCCGTAACCATTTACTGGTGTCTTTTCAGGCTGGATTTGTGAACGCCAATGCAGCTGTTGCTAAAGTTAAACCCTCGGACTTCAGACAAGCTGCCGAGCGTGCTTGTTCATCGAGCGTCAAGAATGCCGAGGCTACCTTCCCTGGTGTCCCAAAGGATAACATTCCATATATCTGCATGGACCTTGTTTATCAGTACACGTTACTTGTGGATGGATTCGGTATGACCTGATCAAACGAAACAAATCAGAGCAGCATAAGGTTTTAAGTCTATTATCACTTATTTTGCAAACATTCTTGCAGGCGTTGATCCAGATCATGAGATGACCTTGGTAAAGAAGGTCCCTTACAGCGATGCATATGTTGAAGCCGCATGGCCGCTTGGTAGTGCCATCGAGGTGGCATCTTCATCATAGGAAGGAGACACAGTTTAGCAAGGTAACATCGGACGGCATTGTTGTCATGAAGTTTTGCGTTGAGGGGTTTTTTTCCCCCCTTGATCGCTTACTGAATTCACACCATTTTGTCACTCAATCCATTCATCCTCCGCTCTACACATAAGGGAATTTTCTGTTGTAGTGTTGTACTTGGTTCCAGCGGCCATTGTAAGCCCTATTGTTATTATTGTTATTAATATTTGTATACTACTAATGCAAGTAAGATGAGAGCCTCAATCATTCTTTTTGACCTCTAATATACTGAGATGCGCATGATATAAGTGCCATCATTCGGACATTCGCTCACTGAAAATGCAAACATGTATGGTCCATTGACCGAAATCAGACTCACGTGTTTGCCCTTTGGGTCTGAAACCATTATGGTGTTTACCGGCTTGTTCGAGAGAATTTGTGTTTATTGGCTGATTTTTGCATGGTTGCTGTTGGAAAAGAGTAGGCCCTGTTTGGGTGTTCCTGTTTCCTCAAACATACAGTATTTGGGAAACCACGGTTTCTAAAACGGTAGCCATCTAATACTGTAGTATTTATAGACTAGAGTTTTTCTGTTTCAGAAAAGCCATGACATGTTTGGCTACGTAGTAACACGCTGCTTTTAAAATTCGTTGGTTATGTCATTGCTTTGCTTGTAAAGATAGCATGCATCTGTGCGTACATATCAATCCATTCTTTATTTAAATAATGTCTAGAGTACAACGAAATACATTCTTTATTTAAATAATGTTTACAGTGCAACGAAACAGATTGGATGAGCAATCAAACTGTCCTTGATCGAAACAGAATTGTTTTTGTTACAAGTCTTGCCATATTTTTATCCTATTGATTGATTGATGATCGGATAACACGAAACCTTGGATGCAAACTAATCACGTTTGTTAGCTTGGCCTTTCCTCCCATCCTGCCGCCCATGTCTGCTTGGCACGAAAGCAGCACGGGTGGGCCTGAGTTGCTTATCTATTGGTGGCTTGCTGTGCCTGTGTACAGTGTACTTCCTCTACATCCACCATTCCACCTCCACCAAGGTACAGACGATGCTGCGGCAATTTCGGGCGATGGTGTATTGGGCTTCGGCCCGATACATGGGCTTTACTGTACTGCTTCTGCCTACGCAATTTTGCCTGTCAAATGCAGCCTGCTACAGGGCTGCTAATGTGCACGGTCTAGCTTTCAGTCCTCTGTGTTGAAGGAATCTGAGAAATGCAGGAAGCGTCACGAGTGAGGTAAAAACAGGAGTACGCAGTGCCATCGAGGCTGCATCTTGTTCATAGGCAGGAAACACAGTTATTATCGTCACGAAAGTTTTTGGGCGGGAGGTTTTCCTTGATCTGCGCGCTTGCTGAATTCCCAGCACGAAAGTTTCGTTTGCAACCCTGCCAAGCAGGTCTCGACTCTCTCTAGCAAACAAACCTTAATTCGTCCGAGCAATAAGATGACATTGTGTTAAAAGCCCGTAGTGCAATCATATGTTTCAAGTGTTTCAGATATTTCATCTGGATGTTGCAAGTGTTTCATCTTGATGTTACAAAAGAAGATCAGGATGTTGCACATGTTGAAGTGGCCATACACATATGTTTCAAGTATATATTCCGAATATTTTATCTGTTTTTGCTAGACGTATGTTTGCAAGCGCTTTATCTGGATGTTGCATATATTTCCGCAAGTGTTTCAGACTATATTCCAAGTGTTTCAATTGTTTCCATATGTATGTTACAAGTGTTTTCATCTGGATATTTCAAAAGTAGATCTGATGTTGTAGCAAGTATTTCATATGCACGTTTCATGTGTTTTATCTGCCTTCAGATGTATGTTGCAAGTGTTGATCTGAATGTTTCAAAAGTATATCGGGTGTTGCATCTCCTTCCTCGCTTTTCTGCTGCCTCGCATTGGTATCTCTTCCTCCTCTGGCGTCGGCTGGGCATCCGTCGCCCCCTCCCTCTCTCGTTGCTGGTGACGCTCGAGCCGACGCGGGCCTTGCGTGGGCTCGCGGAACGGCATGGGAAACGACAGCAGACGCAGGCATTCGGACGCCCCGTTCGTCCGGACATCCGGGCGCTAGTTGTCCCCTTGCTGAAGGCCGGCACCCAAGTCGGAAACCGTCACTGCCGACCAGTCGGATGCGATCCTCGTGCCGACCCCCTCCCCCCTCCGCACCGGACATCAATTTTTTTTTTTTCAATTTTCTTTTTCCTCTTTCTTTTTCTTTCCTTTGTACTATTTCTTTTTCCTTTTTCTTTTCTCTTTTATTTTTTGTTGTGTTCTATTATTCTTGTCATCTTTTATTTTTGTATTTTCTTTCTTTTCATCTTATATTCTTTTTATTTTCCTTTTCTTTTCTTATATTTTTTCCCTTTCCTTTCTTTTTTCATTTTTCTTTTTTCTGGTCTTTTGTTATTCTTTTGCTTCCTTTTTCTATTTTAATTTTTTCATTTTTCTTTTTTCATTTCTCTTTCATTGATTTATTTTCCTTTCCTTTTTTTATATTTATAATTTTATGTTGCACTTTTTTTAATTTACAGATACACGCGATGTTCATATAGTGTACATATAATGTTCTATGATGTATTTTCTGATGTCCGCGAGTAGAAATGTGATGTTCTACGATGTATTTTGTGATGCTCATCAAGCATACATTGATGTTTTAGATATTTTTTGTAATGTTCGGTAGCATTTTTTCTTCTTTTTATTTCACTCTAATTAATTACTTCACTAATTTTATTATTTTATTTTTATATTTTATAATATTTTGTGATGTTCACGTAGTATACATATGAGGTTCTATGCTATATTTAGTGATGTGCGTGTAGTGTTAATGCGATGTTCTACGATGTATCTTGTGATGTTCGGTATCATTTTTTCTTCATTTTATTTGAATAATTAATTACTTCACTAATTTTATTTTTTTGTATTTCATTATATATGTGATGTTCACGTAGTATACATATGATGTTCTATACAATTTTTTTGTGATGTTCGTGCAGTGTTAATTTAATGTTCGACGATTATCTTTAAATACATATTTATCATGAGATAAATGTTCGTTAACAAATTTTATCGAAATATATCCATGTGGGTCTTGTTTTGAAGAGTTTATTGCAAGGAATACGATGATGCAATTGAATTTTAATTAGGATAATTGGTTTAGGAGCTACGATTTTTTTTACTTTAAAAAGCATGGGATGTGCTGACGTTAGCATTTTTGGGTTTGCTACTTGGTTGGCTACGCCCCTGAGAAGACAAATTCGGCACAATTCCCTGAAGCTCCGGGCAGCGAATTAATTTTCCTAGGGGTGGGGGGGGGGGGGGGGGGGCGCCCGCGTGGGGCAGCAGCAAGTTATGTGCCACCGGGGTCGGTGCTTAGGTGCCCCTCACCCAAGCAGGATTAGCGGCGACGTGGTGGGGTATGGGTGGCGAGGGCAGGAGGGAGTTACCATGGACATGGATACGGGCTCGTTCGGTCAACCTTCAATATGAATCTCTCTTTAACCTTTTTGTTCTTGAATTGGAGACTATCCAAACAAGCCCTAATTGTTTAAAGGCCGCCTAGCGTTGTCTCTTCGACCACCACAACCACCATTGTAGCCTTGCTCCGTTGGATCGGAGATGACGAGGAGGACAGGCGGCGGTGGATCGCTGATTTACTCCCTCAAACTATTTTAGAAGATTTATTATTTTTGTTTCTCCATGTTGAGTTTTAATTCAAATTTTGTGAGATGATAGAGGACATCATAATTTGTGCTAGAAGAACACATCCTAAGTTTTTACCATTATTTTGATAGGTTGCAAATTTTATAACAAATTAACATTAGAGATACGGAATTGTATTCATTATGTATTTTCTAAGAAGAAATATGATGCCCTATATCACCTTATAAACTTTTGTATGTAAAGAAACAAAAAGGACAAATCGTGTCAAGGTTTAAATTGGACCAATTAAAATAGATAGAGAGGTGAACTGTAGCTCAGCTGGCTGGGTTTCTTGTGGTGGAACCTGCCCACCCGGGGGGGGGTTCAAGTCTCCGACTTGGCGACTTGACATGGGTGGTCGTATTTTCTTAGATTTTTACGTTTGTAACCGAGTCTCGCAAAAAAGAAAAAGATTTCGAGAAATATTGAACGAAGCGTGAATTTAGGGTTTACCTAGACGGAGACCAAACTTGGTAGAATAATTTGAACATTTTTCTTAGATTCTTAGATGAAACATAGTCTCATGATATACTTATTTGGTGTCACTAATGTCAATAATCTTCTCTATAAATATTATCAGTTTGACTTAGGATAAAGCTAAAATGTCGGGTAGTTTTGTCCATGGACTGAGATTGGACTCACGTCAATATTATAACGGAGCCTGTGCTTTGCATTGCTCTCTGGATCTGAAACCATTCATTTTTTTTCTTTTTTTGAGGAGAACCCAACAGGTTAAGTGTCGGTGTATGTATTGATAGAGAAGATGAAACACCAAAAAAAACATTATATCACAAGAACACCACCACACTATAAAACCATTCAGACTATCTCCGCGTGTTTACTCGCTGCCCTTTTCATTGTTGCTGCAGAAAAGACTGGCTGGACTAGAGCTGCTTGTTGCTGCAGAAGAGACTGGCTGAGCTTGAGCTGCTTGTTGCTGCACACAAGACTTGTGACTGAGCTTGAGCTTGAGCTGCTTGTTGCTGTGCCCGTGCACTTCCACTCCAGCTAGGCAGGCTACCAGCCACAGACGACGCTTGCTACACGGCAGCTGCTTACGCAGTTTTGCTTGTCGCATTTCTGCTTAACCTGCTACAGAGCGCTGCTACCGTGGTCCCTTTTTTTAGGGGTGTTTAGTTCCTATCGGAAAAAAATTTAGGGTGTCACATCGGATATTTTATAGTATGTCAGAAGGGATGTTCAGATACTAATAAAAAAACTAATTACATAACTCATCTAGAAACCACGAGACAAATTTATTAAGCCTAAGTAATCCGTCGTTAGCACATGTTTACTGTAGCACGACATTGTCAAATCATGGATTAATTAGGTTTAAAAAATTCGTCTCGCAAATTTATCGCAATCTGTGTAATTAGTTATTTTTTCGTCTACATTTAATACTCTATGTACTCCCTCCATGTTGGTAAAAAAAGTCGTTTTAGACAAGGTTTGAATCAAACATTGGGAATATAAATCATGAATAACTTTTAAGTTATTGAGTTTGGAAATATAAAAACCATATGAATAGATTTGTCTTGAAATATACTTTCATAAAATTATACATATATCACTTTTAAATAAATATTTTTATAGAAAAATAAAGTCAAAGTTATGCTTTGAAGACCGTGTTGTTGTCTAAAATGACTTGTTTTATGAACCTGGAGGGAGTATGTGTCTAAATATCCGATGTGACGGGGTGAATATTTTTTGAATGAACTAATCACCCCCTAGAGGAGCATCACCAAGGATAAAAACTCATCTGTGTTCAGGGAATCCGATGATTGTGATGCTTCCGTACGTCATGCGTGAGGTAAAACAAACACTAGCGTAGTATAATTTTTAGCACCCAATGGGGTAAAAGTAAAACGCTGAATTGAATTGGACCGTGTGGCACAGGCTCTAGAACAAGCGCAATTCGTTCCGGGACTTTGTGAGTGCCTGCTGACCGTGTGGAAAAACTGGACATGCGGATAAACTCCGTCCAGTAAAAAAAACCATTGTGTCAGCGTCACCACTCACCTGAAAATGGAGGAGTAGTGTCAAGTGGAAGCAAATTAAAGCTGAACGGCAGTCACGTGCCACCGGACACGTCACACCATGATTTATTTGTTTCTTATTTTATACTCCCTCCATTCCAAATTATAAGGCATTCCAAAAATCTTGGAGAGTCAAAACATCTTAAGTTTGACCAAAATTATAGAGAAAATTATAAAAATTTATAACATCAAATAGATATACTATGAAAATATAATTAATGAAGAATCTAATGATACTTTAATTGATGTCATAAATATTATTATCATATCATATAAATTTGGTCAAACTTAAAATCCCTTGACTCTCTAAGATTCTTGGAATGTCTTATAGTTTGGGACGGAGGGAATATATACATTTATCCACCGATAGATTTTGGTGGGACGAATCAGTGGAGATTAATCATGTGCTGTACGTAGTATACTACTAGTAGCTTCGTTGTCTGAAATGTGAGTATTTTTATTTTTTAGTGCCATTATTTTGTACTACAAGCTCACACATGCTTCAATGATAACACAGTTTTTTTAAAAAAAAACTTGAAAAACACTAATAATGCAGCGCACAACGACGTCTTCATCCTATATATATGTATGTGCTTTATTTGGACTCTTATTTGGTCTCTTCAGTTCTTCATAGGTATATTCTATATTCTCTTCCACTTTGAGAAGCTAACCTGTCGATCTGGAATCCTAATCTCCTGGAGTTCTCAGTTCCTCACCTCATACCAGCGAGAGCCGAGAGAATCATTTCATTCTATCCATCCTTTTCCGCAGCCTCCATTTTTTTTAATCCGCCGATTTCATCAGGCAACGGCGGCTAACATTATAATACTACTAGTATATTACTGATCTGGAGAGGAGGATATGCATCTTTATGTTATTATTTTACCACTGTAAAAATGAATGCTGAAAGGTCAATATATCCACTCCACCCACTCAAGTAGTGTGTACTACATATCACCATCCACAAGACTGTGTACAACACCTTATTTTCATTCCAGAAATTGCAACTGTTTTTTCGCAATACATTCTTTTGCTGTATTTAATTTTGGTAAGCAACTAAAATTATCATTGTAGTATTATTGATCGATCTAGCAAGACAATATACTGTTGACTAAATAAAAGTAGTGTAGTAGTACATGGATCCATCAAGCTCCAGCTACCTTTGCACTGTGCCTGAAATGAATATAGAGTACAGTACTCTACATATATAGGAGGAAAAAATGGGATACATATACCATACGCCTAACGTCGTCTGTTCGTTCAATACTGGTTCCAGTACAATAGTGCTACTGCTACAATTGTTCTTCACCGCACGACCCATCTTATTAATGGCCTCCAATCCCATCCAATCCACGAGCTCAATCCTTGCTTTTCATGTCGCCGCAGGTTGCTAGCAATTCCGTTGATTAATTTGACGATCCATCCTTCCATCAGTTGATGCAGTCGTATGCATGGAAGATATGCCCCCAACAAAGTCAGCTACTAGTAGAAAATCTATCTAAGCTAGAAATGAGGAAGCATGTGATGGTTGAGGCCGCCGCCGAGCTCGGACGACGTCGTGGCCGGCTGCGGCGCGTCGAAGCAGGAGCCGCCGTTGAGCCTCTTGGCCGCTGGAGAGTGGTGGTGGTGGAGGCCAGCAGCAGCAGTGGTGATCATCATCCCGGCGGCGCATTCGTCCGGGCTCATCATCATCATCGCCTTGCGCTTCCCGCCAGACGCGGCGGCCGGGGGCGTCGAGTAGGCCGTGAGGTCGGAGCCGTCGCCGCCGACGGCCAGGAGCTGGTTGAGGGAGGGGTGCACGGCGAGCGGGGCGTGGTGGTCGGCTATCTCGGCCGGGCCGTCCAAGATCTGCGCGAGCGTGTACTCGTCCAACAACAGCTCGGAGAGGGAGGGTATCTTGGGGAGCCTCGGCAGCGCCGCGGCCGGCTGCTGGTGCTGCATGACAGGCGTAGCAGTAGTCGTAGTGCTACCAGCAGCAGCACCGCTGCCGCCGACGGCCGGCACGGCGTAGAAGCTGGTGCAGAAGTCGTCGAAGCAGCTGCCGCCGGGAGAAGTCTCGTCGTGGTCCAGGTGCTCGTAGTCGGCGAGCGGCGGCACCATCGGCGACGCCTGGCTGGATTTCTTGTAGATCCGGCACAGCACCCAGTCGTCCAGCTGCACGCAACAGACAAGGCAATGTCATCGTCATCGTCACCGTCGTCGTGTCGTCATGCCCATCGCTGTCAACGGATGCGTTAGTCGTGTGAATGCAATGCATGCATCTTTATTAATTTGCGTGCACCGGCAAGCTGCCATTCACGGCGATGCTAGCTAGTAGTGCCGGTAGATGTGACGCTGGTTTGGCTGATGGCTATGATTGATGGGCTAGCTATAGCGCTTGCATGGAGATTGGAGAATGAAGAAGAATTCAGTCAGTGAGGGCAGTTTGGTCATCCCGCAGAAAAGCAGCGGAGTGTGGTAACCAAACCAACGGCGACTGGCGGTGCAACGACATGCCTGCGCACACAGAGAAGAAATACCGGCGCGCGCGTGCGTGCATGCGACCGGCGTGACCCACGAATATTGTTCAGGTCGTTACGAACGAATCAAATGAAGGCCTTGTTTAGATGACATCAAAATTCCAAGTTTTTTCACTCTCTCTCCATCACATCAATTTTTAGTCGCTTGCATGGAGTATTAAATGTAGATAAAAAAAATAACTAATTACACAGTTTAGTTGGAAATCACGAGATGAATCTTTTGAGCCTAGTTGGTCCACGATTGGACAATATTTGCCAAATAAGACGAAAGTGGTACTATTCATCGGGCTGAAATTTTTTCAGCATCTAAACGAGGCCGAAAGCGGCCCATGCATGTCATGTCAGCATGTGTGCGATCACCATGGATGGGAATATGGGATGATGAATGAGCTGTATGTACTGTACTTACCCTCATGGAGACGTTCCTGAACTTGGAGGGCGGGCGGTAGGCGGCGGCGGCGGCGGCGAGGGGGCTGGTGGACCCGTTGGCGGCGGCGAGGCGGTACTCGTGCATGATCCAGTTGGTCTTGGAGCCCCTGGGCGGGCGGCCCCTGTAGAAGACGAGCGCCTTCTTGACGCCGACGGCCTCGCCGGTGGCGGCGTCGTGGATGGGCTTGTCGGTGCCGGTGGCCTTCCAGTAGCCGGACCCCGCGGCGCGGTTGGGGCGGATGCCGTTCGGGTACTTGCGGTCCCGCGGGCTGAAGAAGTAGTACTCGCCGTCGCCGTACAGCGCCTTGGCTGCCACCAAAAAAGCTATTAGGTCTCTGTTCATGATCAGATCAGAGGCATGGCGGCTATAAGCTAGGTAGCTTAAATTACCCGGGAGGTCCCATGGGTCGAACTTGTAGATGTCGACGTCGGCGATGATGGGGACGGGGCACGGCGCCGACGCGGCGCGGTTGCGGAGGTAGTGCAGGATGAGCTCGTCGTCCGTCGGATGGAACCGGAACCCCGGCGGCAGCTGCGACGTCGCCGCCTGCGCCGCCGGCATCATCGTCGTCATGGTCTGATGATGATCCATATATACGTAACCAACCTGATGGTCAATGGATAACCTAATTAATACTCTGATGATGGATGGATTGACCGACCGATCGATCTAGTTGGGAGCTAATTAAACTAAGCTAAGCTAGACCTCTTCTCCTGCAGCTAGCTCCATCGATCGATGTGATGGGAATGGAATCGATCGAAATCGAGTCGCTGGAGGACTGAGTGAACCTCTCGGGGACGAAGGGGTGGGCCGCTTTTATGCTCGCGCGCGCCTTGTCCGCTAGCGCGCGGGTGACGTGGCAGCCTCGGCATTCCGTGGGCGCCGCCGAGGGCAGAAGCGGCATCCCGTGTCGTGCCGGGCTGTCGTCCGATTCGTTACTCGGCGCGCGCGGCGGCCCAGCGTGGGGCCAGGCCGGGCCGGGGGCAGCGGCAGCGGTGATGAGTGGCCGGCCGCCGGCTGGCCCTGGCCCAGCCCAGCCGCCCCTCCCCTTGCGGCATGCCAGCATATGCATATGCTCATCAATCTCGTGTGATATCTATCGCCACTCCTCCACCGTAACTGTCTGCTACTGTAGTACTGTGTCTAGCTAGCTAGCTTCCTCAACAACAAACACTGCAGCGTCATTTGTGGAGTGTCACTGTGTACGTACGTAGTACTTTGCGACGCTGTATATATGCAGTGGCGAAGCTACACAGCGGCTCCCACAAAAATTTGAAAAACCACTACAAAGATCAAATTTTCACAATGTTTGTTACTTAAAAATTCACAAATATATATATAAGCACTGCACCCCCCTCTAATTTATCCCAGCTTCGCAGCCCCGCTGCTAGCTGGAGATGCCACTCCAGGAGCAGGAACAGGAGTGGTGATGATATTAAGCATCGATATCTGCATTTAATTAGCTTCTAGCAGTATGGAAAAAAAAAAGAAAGAAGAAAAAAACTACTTAGCAGGAACAAATCGAGTATTATGTTATTTCTAGCTAGCTACTGCTCCTTCTGCCCATTTTTTTCTTTCTAATTTCGGGAACCATTTTAAATTGAACTAAACACATATAAAAATCCAAATCAATTTATGATATTAAATTAGATTAATCGTTGAATATATTTTTTTTATAGTAAATCCATTTAGAGACAGAAATATTGATATTATTTTCATAAATTCAGTTAAACTTGAATTTTTTTTACTTGGTTCAAATCTAAAATTGTATTTTCTTTTGGGACGTAGGCAGTGTGTGTATATATAGGTCTCTCTACATTCATGTGTACTAGTACGTAGTACTGGGTGATATTTCATCCGACTTATTGATGAGCCAAAGAATTGCAAGTTCCTGCGCGCAGAAACTAGCTCATTCATTGGTAGTACATGGTTTCGCAAATACTAAATTTGTGCCCATGCGAAAACCGAGCACAGTACAGTACTAAGCTAGTATATAGTAGGCAACGAATTCTCAACGATAGGCTGCACGCGTTGTTCTTCGACTGATAATTAACAAAATCAAAATATACTACTAGTAGCATCAAGGAAGACCGGTCGTAGAAGTCACATCTGATCCAGTGGCAGTGGAGCTTGTTGCTAGCTTAGCTAGACAGCTTAGCTAGCGCTGGGTGTTGTACCGGAAATCACTATTAGTTGAGATATGAATTCATCGGCGAGTTCACATGGACGTGGATGGTCTTTTTCCGTCGAAAGGCCAAACTCTTGACTCCAACCAACAAAGTGGGCACAGATACCCACACATATTATATGCAACTCACTTGGAACTTCGCTGCAGCTGACGTGTGGGACAGTGCTGTTCATCGGTGGATAATATATTCTCCTCGTCACAAGTGACGTTTTTTCGACACGTACAGTCCTACGACAACCCTGATCCACTTCAGAGGGTATTTGGGCCCATGGCTAAAAATTAGCCCATCTTGTAACGCTTAGGCTCCTTATAGGGCGTCCGTCTGTCCGGAAGAACCCAGACCGCGCTGCGCGCCGCGCGCCCACAGACTGACTCGGTGACTCGGCGTTGCGCGCGGCTGCCGTGCGTGATGCCGCAGAAGGTGAGGAGGACGTCATGGTGGCGTGGGCTCAGAAGACGGCTCCAGCATGGCATAGAATGGCGGCGCTCGCTGGGCTGCGTTGGCGAGATGGCTCGGCGTCGTGGTTGTGGTCGTCGGGCACTTTCTAGGTGCAGCGCGGACTCCGCTCGGGGTCGGGGATGTCGTGGCTCCTTCCGGCGTGCAGCGTCTTCGATGCCATGGTCTAGGGTGATGGTCCGTGCCACTCGCGCCGCCCGCCCTTGTTGCGTGCCGCGTGCCCTATCCGCGCGGATTCACTGCCTCCACCACATCTCCATCCACCTGTCGAAGCCACTGCCGAGGTCCGTGCTGCCAATGAGCTCCACGGTAATGTCGACCTCTGTATGTTTCATGCGTTTTAGAGCTATGTTTCATCTAGATGTTGCATGTGTTTCATTCGGATGTTGCAAAAATAGAGGGGTTGCATATGTTGCAATAGCTATACACATATGTTGTAAGTGTATGTTTCAAATGTTTTAGCTATTTCAGACGTACATTGAAATTGTTTTTTTCTAGATGTTGTAAAACTAGTTCGGGTGTTGTACGTGCTAAAAGTGTGGGTAGATTGACTAGTATCATGGATGAACCTTTTGAGACAAAAGATTACACATATCGGTCCAAATCTCTTATATATAAGTATTAGCGAACATATTCGTGCGTTGCAAGAGAACGCACAACTTACGTCATCTGTTCGAATACATCTTAGAATCAAATTATGTACCGTGATTGGATGTATGCTATGCTAACCCGTACGAGCATGAGTTATAATTTTTAGAAAAACAGATTTCTAGAAGTGGCTGGGAATAACTATCAGATATGAAAATCCATTTTTGGAGGTGGCCCGTGTTCTAAGCCGCCTAGACAAATTGATTTCTATGGACGGCTGGCCAGCCCCATCATATCTAGAAATCGTTGATGCCTCGAGTTACAAAGGTAGAGCCGGCTAGCTCAGCTGTCTCTATAGAGCCATACCTGCTGCCTCTAAAGATCTTTTCCTTCGTAGAAGTGTAAAATCAGTTAGGACTCTAAGCTTATCTCTAATTCTTCACGTACTATACTATTCCTATTAAAACCGGACAGGATTTTTATGCTCGATCGAGAGTGGAAGGATTGACGAATCGGGGGAGAGAGTGAAGAACGAAAATGTATTGGAGGGAAAACTTTAGCTCTTTAATATTGAATATTGTATATTTATAAACTTCCAATGTAGCTTTAGACTACCCGCATTGGGTACTCTAAAAGGATACTCTAAAGCTTTAGAGTATGAATATAAAGTAAAAACTGCTGTACTGGGTACTCTAAAACGATACTCTATCCTTTCTCTCACTCTATATTTAGAGTAGTACAGTGCTTACTCTATAGTGGGCAGTGGCGGGCCCCACTAGTTAAACAAAGAAAAAAATGCTATAACTCACAAACCAAAAATCCAAATTAAATTTCGATTGCACCATTACATTCGTCTCAATAAATCCTTCAAAACCAGATCACACATGGATATATTTAGATAAAGTGACAAGTGAGTCCCACAGTGGATAAAGTGGATAGAGGATGATATAGAGGATGGATGGGTGCGGAAGAATTGAGTATAGATGAGAGAATCTTGCTGACTAGGACGTATAGAGGATGAATATAGAGGTCTAGGAGTGCGGATAGCCTTACACGCTCGTCAATATCTATGTCCAGTTATCTAGCTGCTGTTTGAAGTTTAGGTTCCTGCAGCTCACTTAGTCACAAGATGTTCGCACACATGCCACTACAGCAGAGAAGGATATCACTGGCGGTTCAAAACCCCCCTTCACTGGTGGATTTTGAACCGCCATAACCAACTCGGCAGTGATGAGCTGATCACATCACTGCCGGTTATGCCAAACCAGCAGTGATAGCTCATGTATCACTGCCGGTTCGTGTTACAAACCGGCAGTGATACTTGAGCCATCACTGCCGGTTGTTTTAACCAACCGGTTGTGTAGATTATATTATCACTGCCGGTTTTCTTTGAACCGGTAGTGATATACTTTTCACAATTTGTATTTTAATAATTGTTTTATTTTCATTTCGAGGGGAGGTGGTGGGGTGAGAGGTCAGGGAGGTGGAGGTGGTTGCTATCGATCAATTTGATATCGATGTGAAGGTGGTTGTTGATCAGCGACAATACAAACCCATCAACATTTATATTATAAAAGTTTCAAAAAAACTTTAAGTATCGAATTAAGAGTCGCATTACAATAGCCTATCAATGTGGTCTCTTCCGTACTGCGCCTTGTACTTCTTAGTCCTCGCAATAGAGAATGATCCTTTCTTGGTCAATATCTCGTCCATCACAAACCTTGCTATCTCCTCTTGAATTCCTCTCATCTCAAAATCTAGCAACTGGTTATGATTGTTTGCTTTGCGCTGTAATTGAAGCAAGATGATATTGAGATGCATAAACGTAAGACAAAACAATAGAAATGGGATGCCTACGTACCATGTCATCTCCTTTATTTGTTTTTGCGCCAAAGTATTTTAGCATTGCCCACATCACATAGAACCCGCATTCGTTGTTCCCCATCGGTTGATCTAGGGTCTTGAGATCCTCCATATACTTTACACTGAATGAGGCACTCCATTGCTTTTGCATCTTGCTATCGAGATTTTTTCCAATTAGGTAATGCCTTCATTCTATGTTACATTGTAAATGAAGTGTGAAGACCGAGGACATTACAATATCCTATGTGATTAGAAAGTGTTGTGATATTGAGTTCACTTACTTATTCAGCACTTTGACTAGAGGGTCGATAAGAGAAAGTGGCTTTTTCTTTGAGTCCCACACCTCGATATGTGAATCTTGAAGATAGATATCTACGAGGATGAAATGGTTGCTGCAATCACAAAGTCCATGTTATTGAATGACATATCAAGAAAAGAAACACTAAAATAAGAGTCGAGAACACATACTCGCAGTTGTAGGGTAGGAGTACGTTTGTTTTGTTGTTTCTGAACATCCTTTCAAACTCAATCTTCAAACTTGTTGGTACATAGTCATCTTCACCAGGGGCGGTGCATGTTGTCTCATTTACAAATATGGGATCCAAGAAGTCTATATTGCTCAATTGCTTCTTTAGGCACCATTTTGCCATACACCTGCATAATAAACATATGATATATTCAAATGCAAATCACGTAGTTTATTATAACGTTGTGAGGGTAGGGTACTTACATAGACCATATCATCAAAATCTGCGTATCGAGCGAGCGCCGTTGGAAGAGCTGAAAGAGGTGTTCATAATAAATAATATGCACTGTTTCTTTAGGATGATTAAAAACCAGTCCGGGAGGGATGCAAACTTCAAAACTAACACAGTCTCCGTTGGCAGTATCCAGGGAGTAATAATCATGCAACTGTCGCATGTATGTTGGCAAATCTCTATACTCTTGTTCGGTGGCGACCAAAGAATTGCCTCTTGAATACTTGTATGCGACCGTGGCTTTTTCAAAATCTCTCGTTCCGTAATACAACTCCGTGGCCCTCTCCATGGATATGCCCATGTTGTTGGCCAAGTTCTGTATCTCTAGCAATTCTTTGGTGTGTATTTCTCTAGCTCTGATTTGATTATTCTCTTTGTTGTGTTGCCTTTCAAATCCGGTTTGTTGTCTCCACTTAGGTAGACTGGCTATTCGATTAAAGAAGGCAACGGCAGCTTTCTTGCTTAGAGGCTCCACAGTCGGGTCCTTCATCTTACTCGTAATGCTAGCATCCACCTTCTTTTTACTTGTCTGGGGAGCATTACCAACCGAAACTGATGACCTCTTGTGTTGCGAGGTCGAACCTGATCGCACTTTGGATTTTGGCGAAGGAGGAGGAGGTGTCTTCTCCTTTGGCTGTGGAGGAGGTGGAGGAGGTAGAGGAGGTGTTTTCTCCTTTGGCGGTGGAGGAGGTAGAGGAGGAGTTTTCTCCTTTGGCGGTGGAGGAGGTGTCTTCTCTTTCGAGGCAGGAGAGGGAGAATGAAGATCTTGCAGAGGAGAGAAACCTCTTGGCAGCGGCGATGCCGATGATTCACTGTCATTCTCATCATCCGAAGATGGCTGCTCATCCAGCTTGATGAAGCGTTTACGCCAAGCCACATGAGTGCCCAAGTTGTGAACAAGACGCGGCCTATCTTCCTCCACTGGGAAATCAATGTGTATCTTATTGTACTTCTTATCCAAGATCTTATCAATGCTGACCCTGGCATACCCGGGTGGCATTGGCTTGCCATGAATGATGCCGCCTCCTCTTGGAAATGCTTGTCCGACCGCCACCTTGTCTTTTGTCCACTGCTGACGGATGTACAACCTGACATTAATAGGTCTAGTGATGTTGTCCACCGGATGAGGAGCATTGACCTCTTCTTCGTCAAGCATAGGGGTTGAGCCGTAGCTACTGCGACCCTTGGGCACTGGGCTATTCAAAGTCAGGATAGGCTGCGGTTGTGTCGAACACATGGATTGCATAGCTGACATAACTCGTGCATCAACTTGAGCAGCTATCCGTGCTTCCATGCTATCTTCGATTTCCTTTCGAAACCTTTGGAGCTCTTCTTCTCTTTGCGTTCTAGCCCTCGCCCGGCTCCTATAGGATGAAGATTCACCTTCGAATGCTTTCACCCAAGGAACATTCCCGGCTCCTCTAGTGCGACCGGGGTGCTCCTTGTTTCCAAGTGCTTGTGTGAGCACGTCATTTTCTCTATCGGACTTGCGGTTACCTCTATTCACTTCCTCAGATAAGGTTGAAATCCTCTGGAGGAGATTGCTGACGGGTTCACTACTGGCATTAAGGCTCCCGTCACTATTGTATTGTGCCCCCCTTGCGAGTAGGTAGTTTACTGATCTGGGCTGCCAATCGCTTGTCTGAGGCATCACTGCCGGGTTCTAATAACCACCCGGCAGTGATATGGGACATCATTGCCGGTTCTAATAACCACCCGGCAGTGATATGGGACATCACTGCCGGGTGGTTATTAGAACCGGTAGTGATATTGATTATTTTTAAACATTTTGGGTCCCCAATTGATCTCAAATGGAAAAGTTGTAAACAACAAAGTTGTGGAACTCATGAATGTCTACAACTTTTATTTTAGTCATTTCTCAATTTGAGAAAGTTTTATTAGGCATGTCTCATAAAGTGCTCTGTCTCACACAAAGTTATGTCACTTTGTTGGAAACATGGCATCCGTTATATAAACAAAGTTCCAAAATAATAGTGGTAGAACTCATCAATCTCTACAACTCCATATGATCTCAAATTCGATGCAAATTACTAAAACAACATTTCATTAAGGATTACATAGTTTATGATATTCTAACTATGATGGCCTCATCGTGATCACTCCAGAGGTAAGCAGGTTCGTCACCCTCTTCAAGGATAGGTAGGGTAATGTCTGCCCCAAAAGGAGCCATTTCTTGATAACCTTTGTACTCTTCTTCGTCCGTCACTCCTTCAACACCGACAATCTTCCTTTTGCCTTGTATGACTACTTGTAGTTTTCCCTTTGTATTGTTATCCCTTGCATAGAAGATTTGCAAAACATCCTTTGCAAGGACGAAGGGGTCATCTCTGTATGCGGTCTTGGATAGATCAACGGTAGTGAACCCATCATTGTCGGTGTTGATTTCATCTAGCCGGACCCACTGGCAACGGAAAAGAGCGACCTTCAACTGTTGTCCATAGTCTAGCTCCCATATCTCATCTATGAAACCATAGTATGTTGCTTCCACCGTGCCGTATTCATCGTGGGCGTCGAAACGAACAACACTATTTTGGTTGGTGCTCTTTCCATCCTGTTTTTTGTGTAAAATGTAAAACCATTTATATCATAACCTTGGTACATCATCACCGTAGTCGAAGGTCCGGGAGCTAAGAGATCTAGCTAACATCCCGTCAACATGCCTAGCCTGCGGCGTCGAAACCAGTCACCGAATTCCTCCTTATGTTTTTTCTCAAGCCAAGCCTGTGACCTACCGATGTGCTTACTTTGCAGTAACTGCTTGTGCTCATTAATGTATGCCATCACACCGTCGGCCTGCTGGAGAACAGCGAAGTGTGCCTGTCTGAAGGAAACCACTTCGACTATTTTGACAGCTTTCTCACCTATCGTTCCTTTGCCCCCTAGTCTTCCATCGTGATGAGACACTGGAACTCTGACCCGATTGATGTCCATATAATATGTGCAGAACTCAATGGCCTCCTCTGTTGTCCATCCTTCTACCATGCTCCCTTCTGGTCTGAATCTATTCCTAACATACCGCCTGAAAACTTTCATCAACCTCTCAAAAGGAAACATCTGGTGTAGGTACATTGGGCCAAGGGCTTTAATTTGGTCCACAAGATGAACAAGTAGATGCACTGATATGTCGAAGTAAGTCGGTGGGAAATGCATCTCAAGCCTGCATAGAATCTCGGTTATCTCCTGCTTCAGGTGGTCTAGCTTGGCCCCTTCAATGACCTTTTCAGAGATCGCGTTGAAGAACGAACATAACTTTATGATTGGGGCACAGACCTTGTCAGGGAGGATACCTCGCAGGGCAACTGGGAGCAGCTGAGTCATAATGACATGACAGTCATGGGCCTTCATACAACCATAGTTAAACTTAAGTTCTCTCATGTTAACTAGCCTCTTCGGGTTCGCACAGTAGCCAGTTGGCACTTTGAGATCATTGAAGAAAGAAATAAGCATGGCCTTTTCTTCCTTTTTCAGTGTCCATGATGCCACCGGAAGTTTCAAGTGGCCATCCTCAAGAGTTATTGGGTGCAACTCCTTCCTGAGGCCCAGGTGTTGCATGTCCAAGCGTGTCGCGAGAGAATCCTTTTGTGTTCCCCCGGTGTTCATCAACATGTTAAGTGTGTTACCGCACACGTTTTTAGTTATGTGCATTGGATCAAGACAGTGACGTACACTCAAAAGTGACCAATAAGGTAGTTCCCAAAAGATTGATTTTTTTCTTCCAGATACTACCGGCTGGCGCTGGTACTGCACCTTCCCCTTTCCCAAGGACAACATCTGTGAGTTTACTTACTTGTTTAAGTATCTGTTTCTCGTCTCGATACTTTGGAGGTCCACGTTTCTCAGTAGTCCCATTAAAATCTTTTCTATTCCTGCGGTAAGGGTGATCCCTTCGTAGGAACCTACGGTGTCCCATATAGACCATCTTCTTGTTTTCTGGTAGATGTATAGCATCAGTCTCGTCCAAGCACTCGACACACCCAGTGTATCCTTTTGTCTTCTCTCCAGACAAGCAACCTCGCCCTGGCAGGTCAGTGATTGTAGCGATAAGTATAGCCTTTATCGTGACATGTTCTTTTTTGTACTCTGTAACATCCCAGATGTTAAAAAGCAGTTAAAACTTGATTAAGTACGAATCATGCATACATCAAGGCCTAAGATGCATATCATGTTGCATAAGCAATGTTTTATATATCAGGTCTCTGTTGCATAGTGATGTTTTATGTGTTGCTTGGTAGTGTTTCATATGTTGCAATAGAATGTTTCATGTTTTATATACGTGTTTTACATGTTTCAATAGTGATGTGATATGTTATTTTTATTAGTATGCTTAATACATTAATAATGCCATGTTTCTTATCACATGAAATAATGTTTTATTAGTGTTAAATAATTAATCATGTTTAGTTAAAAAGAATAATCAATTGAATTCAAAACCCTCAATTTCAAAACCCTATTTTACCCCCTTTAAAATAATTCAAAATCTAAGCAAAATTTGGGAAAAAGTTTAAAACCAAGTTTGTAGAACTTTTCAAGGGCTACAACTTTGTTGTTTTGAGTTTTCAAAGTTTTAGTGTAAAATGTGGAGCAATTTTGAAAATAAACAAATTTCAGATTTAACTTATTTTTGTCCCCAAACTAAGATTTCAAAATGGAGGCAGAATTTAAAAAAGTTTTGAACAGCAAAGTTGTAGGTCTGGTCAAGATATACAACTTTGATGTTTGGAGATTTTGAAGTTTCAATATAAAATCAAAAGTAATTTCTAAATTACCAAATCTGAAAAATGTGTCCCCTTTTGAATTTAAACTCAAATTTTAAAATCCAGTGAGAATTTGAAACAGTGTTCAATACAAAACTTGTAGAGCTTGAAATTCTGAAGATTTCATAGATTGGAAGTTTTTCAAGTTGTAACATGAATTTGAGAGTAATTTTAGAAAACAGTTTGAAAATTCAAAATTTGGTGGGGGGTGCTACAGTGCCGCACCAATGGCGGCCGGCCACCGCGCGGTATGGGCGCCGGCGAGCCGCCGTGGCCGCCCAGACCCTTCGTGCGCGGTCGAGAACGCCAGCGCGATGACGCGAGCAGTGCAGCTCTGTAGCCGCGACCGTCGTCTATAAATACTTCGAGGTCACAGTGACGATTTTCGTTTTTCCCGTTTTCGCCATCACCGCCGCCGCTAGCTTCGCCGCTCGCCGCTGCCGCCACCAGGCCATCTCCGGCCACGCCAGTCGCACCAACAGCATCGCCGCATCCTCACGCACCTCGTGGACCACCGGAGTTCACTGTTTTCGCACCCAAACCTCCGCACCGCCTGTTCCCGTGCTTGCCTCCGGCGACCGACCGCCATCGCCGCCCCCACGTTGCCAGGCCACTCCAATCCCTCCCAGCCGCCAGCAAGAGCACCAACGTGATCACTGTGAGCCACCGATCCTTTCTACGCCTTTAATTTGATCGTTCCGTTCTTGGAGGCGTGTTTTAGCGGCTCACCGTCGGCCACGGTCCGCCACCGTCGTCGGTGAAGGGTCACCGGAGCTCGAGACGCGTTGTAGACCAGTGCCAGGGACTCAGGAGAAGGTGTGGGGCGTTGTGGTAGGGTCAGTTTGTCGACCGAAGCTTCGGTCACCGGCCGGCCACCGCAGGAGAGCGAGCGAGCACGCGGGAGCGAGCGAGAGGGCGGGAGGAGGAAGATGACAGGCGGGGCCGGCTTGTCAGCGAGCGCAGAGGGAGAAAGAGCGCGCGCGGGTGAGCGAGCAGGCTGGGCCGCTTGCTGGGCCGCGTTGCCGAGCGCGCGTGCGGGCACGGGCGCGCGCGTGCGGGCGCGGGCGTGCGCGAGCGGGCCGACCAGCTGGGCCGGACCGCGGGAGAAAAAGGAAAATCGGCCCGAGTTCGGTTTTTGTTTTTCTTTTTCAAAATTTTTGAATAGTGATACTATTTGTTTATTTCATTAAAAATTGTGTAGAGTTCCAAAATTTCTAAAAATTTTTGTGTAAGCTTCTCAATGTGCAAACTATCTAGGAAAAATGTTAAACCCTAAATTTGATTACTTTGTGCAGTAGATTTAATTAGTTCCAATAAAGATTAAATGCAACTTCCATGAATTTTAATAATTAATTTATTAATCCAAAAATGATGAAATTTATTGTGACACTGTTTTAAGTCATTCTTAATATATAGAAAAAGTTTGAGCTTGTTTAGGTAAAGTTTGATCAACTATTAATTATGCCCTAATTAATTAAATAGTAATTAAATGTTAAATCAATAACTTTAAGTGTTGTGTGCTCTTTTGGGATTGAGTGATGACCTTGGGTCATTAACATGTAATGACCCTTGGCACTTTAATTAATTGCTTAAGTTATGATTGACTTGTTAACTAGGATTTGTTAATGATAGTTAGTGTCATTAACTTAGGTCTTTAGTAGTTAATAACTTATTTATGTTACTATTTAGTGGTCTTGTGGTAAGATTACTTGTTATTAGATGCAACCTCTTGGGTAAAAACAAAGTTATGGTTAGTTAACCTTTAAATTAACCTTGTTAGCTTACAACTGTACCGCGAAGGAAAGTTGTACTCAAGTAGATAACTGATGTTTATCCTTTCTAAATGTCTCTTGTATGCTATGCCTTATTCATCATCATGCGTCATGCATCATGGCATGCATTTCATCATATTAAGCATCGCATCATTTTTATTACGTGTAGTGCATACGAGAGTGTTTTGGATCATGTCGATCAAGCTTCGGAGAAGGTAATACACTCGAGGTGTTGGTGTCAAACTTGACTTCTACGAGAACTAACCACCGCTGCAACAAAGGCAAGCCCCGGTGCATTTAAACCCTACCTTGAATTTTATAAATGTTTTATTATTTATAATATGGTTTACTGCATTAAGTAATTAGGAGTTGAGTGATAACCCAATTGCTGCATTATCAACCTTGATTATTGTGATATCAACCTTGATACCTGTTTTACGGAAAATGCGTAGTATGCTTCGCTATGCTTAGAAGTTAAGCTTTTAAATGCAATGTTTATATAGCCATGACGGCATATTGAATGAATATTGAAATATGAGAATGAACTTGAAAGATCGGGCGGGTGGTTTGGCCACTGCTAACATGCATTGGGAAAGGAGTCTCAATGTAGTGTTTCCGCCTTGTCAGTTAAGGTCCGTTCGTTGTAAGCCTGTTGTGTTCGAGACTTTGCAACTGGCCTCATGCCTTGGGTAAGCCCAAAATGTTGGTGATTCCATTACGAGAACGTCTAACCTCGCACTGGGAGTGGAGAGATGGCGAGAGTAGCGTGTACCCTCGGGGCTAGAATTTGGTCGGGTTCGAGGGGTACTGTACTCTCGGGTGGTGATGGACACGTTCTGATTTTGGGAGATCTAAATGAGGGTTGATATATGCAAGATTCGGTTCTACATATGTCGTGAGGTTAGGGATCCCCAGCTGGGTATAATCGGTTCGAATCGTCGTTGCTCCTCGGTTATGGAGACTTGATCACCTGACTTGCATCGTAGTTAAGAACTGGAATTGAAAGAAAGAATGAGAAAGGTTTTGATGATAATTACTTTGATCTAGATTAGGATCACCTAGAATTGGTTAATGAACCATCAATGGTAAAAGTAAAATATTGAAGGTAAGGACTTACTTTAGTAAGCTTTTCTGCAAAAGAAAATTTGATTCTGGAATACCCGTACCTTGATTCCCTAAAGCTAGCATGCCCTTGGAGTCTTTGTCTTAGTCGGGTAAGTCTTGTTGATTACTCTCGTACTCAGGGTTTGTTAACCCCTGTTGCAGGTGCTAACTGGTGCTGCTAATTAGGTCATGTCAGTGGGCTTGACATGTGTCGGTACCAACAGTACGGGGGTACCCACAGCTATCGCTAAAACACTAACATAATCGAAACCGCAATGAAAGATAGCCCACCCCGGCTCCGACTCGTACGAGGCCCGCTCGACGGGGCGCCTCGACCGCGCCCCGGCTCCGACTCGTACGAGGCCCGCTCGACGGGGCGCCTCGACCGCGCCCCGGCTCCGACTCGTACGAGGCCCGCTCGACGGGGCGCCTCGACCGCGCCCCGGCTCTGACTCGTACGAGGCCCGCTCGACGGGGCGCCTCGACCGCGCCCCGGCTCCTCGACGCGTTTTCTTTACCTACCCCAGGACGAAAGCCATAGCATTCAATGCGGGTACCTACTACCACCTACCGGCATGGCTGCGGCATGGACCAACGTGGGAACAATACCCACGTCGAATCTCACTGTTTTACCGCCCATCCCATGATGGGAGGTGAAACCCGTCACTGTACCCACCTTATCGCACACTGTTCACCATCAATCACCCTCGAGGGAGGATAAGACAAGGTCCGTTCCCCGCGATATCAGGGATTCGGCCTTATCCATCCAACCTCGACCCGGCCTCGACCCGGCTTCGACGCTCGGCTTAGTTCGAAGGACGGTATGGCATGGCGCTCTGGGTCATTTCGCCATCTTGTCTCCCACAACGTCAGGGTACCCAGGGATGGCCGGCCATTCTGAAGACACGTCGCTACAGTCAACTCAACAGGAATCGACAAAGCATCACCTCAAGGCTCCCCTTGGCTTGGCCTCCTCTCGCCTTATAAAAGGGTAGGCCAGGGTTCGACAGAGGGGGGCGGACGAACGAACCAACCAACGAACAGACGAACAAAAAGAAGACGAAACAACCAACCACCCGACCGAACAACGAAAAGCAAGAGATCAACATCTCAAGCAACCGCCTTTCTCCTTTTTTCTCTTTGAGACTTGGGCTCGACACCCTCTCTCGCCTGCTTGTAACCCCTACACGAGCACCTCGGTGCAAGGAAATACAAACCTCTCCCCCCCGCTGGACGTAGGGCCTTCTTTTGCCCGAACCAGGATAAACCCCCGTGTGTTCTCCTTGCATCACCATCCAGGAAAGAGTCACGCAGCATTTACTCGTTGGTTTAGGACCCCCCTCGGTCCGAACACCGACAGTTGGCGCGCCAGGTAGGGGAGCGCTGCGTGCAAACCTTGCTTTGTCGCCGTTCTTCCTGGATGGCTAACCCCGAACGCCCGATCCCGTTGGGTACGGTGATCTGGTTTGGGAGTTTGGAGTTCATGTCGCTCGGCTCTGGCTACGACATGATCCTACTTCCACCCAGGCACCCAACCGACGAGGATTACGAGCTCTCCCAGCCCGGGGGAGCAGTCAACCGGCACCGTCGCTCCAGGCGGGCGCGGGCCGCCCGGCGACGGCGAGCCCGGTACAACCACCGTCTCCACCTGGCGAAGGGCGATGGGATCCCCCGGTCCGGCACCCCCCAGACAGGCGCCAGCCTAGATCTCCTTTTGGAAGATTTGGGAAGGATGAGCCTGGGCGAGGGTGGCGTGCCGACGAAGAATCCCGCCGCTCCCCCGTCCGGTGAGACACCACTGTCCGTAGCATCTATTTCGCCACGGGCAGCGACGTCCCCATCACCATTCCCATTTGGGCTAGACTCGGTTGCCCGAGTGTATGCATCCTCCATGAGCACTCGCATGAGCGCTTATGAGGAACTCCCCGGACACCATCTACGCTCCACTCTGGACCTCGTTGCGTCCACGCCGGCTTCTGATTATCGGGACTCTACCGAGACACCGGAAACAGAGCCTCGTGTGACTGCTTCTTCATATCGTCACCGCGGTGACGGTTGGCAACGGCAACACATTCCCCCGTCATATTACTACTTTGGCGCTCCTGACTCCGACTCGGCTGACGACACCTATGATCCGACTCGCGAGTGCTTCAACATCGACGTTGAAAGCACCTCGGAATCAGAGGACGAAGAGCCGGTCGAAGGAAGGCACATGCCCCCTCATGTCGAACTTCCTGCCGAGCGAAACGAGCCCCAGTTCCTTGCGGATCAAGGAGCGCAGCTCGAACAGATTCGCGAGTTGCAGGACCAGCTTGACGAGGAACGGGAAAACCTGGATCTTCTCCAGCAAACCCTCGAGCGTGAGCGTGCGGAACACGTATTTGGCGGGAGAGCTCGTGAGAGAGCTCGCGACGTCAACCGTCGCATCGACGAGGACCGGGCGGTCGACCCTCCGGTTTTCGCTCGAGCCAGCCAAAACGTCGTCGCCGCCGCCATGCTCCTGCGCAACATGCCCGAGCCGTCAAACCCTGACGCCCGTCGGGCTCGAGATGAAATCCGAGGACTCCTCGAGACTGCCGCCATGCAGCAGGCCGAGAGCTCTGCCTCGAGGCGGCGTGAAGCAGCCTCGGAGCGGACCCTCGAGCCTTCCCGACAGGAGAGAGAAGCCTCGGTTCATCCCGAGCCTGCCCGACGAAACCGGGTAGCACCGGCCCCTGAGCCCATCGCCAACGACCGCGAGCCTCGAGACACCCGTGGCAACATCGTCGAGCGTCGCACGCGCAAACACGGTGACGGTGTAGCTCGAGGCTACCACGTCCACAGGGGCGGACGCTACGACAGCTCGGAAGACCGTAGCCCTTCACCCGAACCCCCAGGTCCTCGGGTGTTCAGTAAGGCTATCCGTGAGACGGTGCCCCCGGCTCGGTTCCGTCCCCCCACGACTCTCACCAAGTATAACGGCGAGACCAAACCCAAACTTTGGCTCGCCGATTTCCGCTTGGCGTGTCAGTTGGGCGGGGCCACCAACGACCGGGTCATCATTCGGCAACTCCCCCTGTTCCTCTCCGACACCGCCCGAGCCTGGCTCGAGGATCTCCCACCTTGGCAGATCCACGACTGGGACGATCTCGTGAGGGTGTTCGAGGGAAATTTCAAGGGAACCTACATGCGCCCCGGCAACTCGTGGGACCTCCGGGGCTGTAAGCAGAAACCAGATGAGTCCCTCCGGGACTACATCCGGCGCTTCTCCCGGCAGCGCACCGAGCTCCCCAACATCACCGACTCCGACGTGATTACGGCCTTCCTCTCTGGTACCACCTGTAAGGAGTTGGTCCGGGAGTTGGGCCGTAACACCCCGCTCACTGCCAACGGATTGATGGACATCGTCACCAACTTCGCCGCCGGCGAGGAGGCGGTTGGTGCAATCTTTGGCGGCGAGCCGGCGAGGGGGGAGCAGAAGGTCGACGACCCCGCGAGTTCCACCCGAGGCCCCAAGAGAAACAACCGCAAGAAGAAGAAAGGCCAGCAGGGCAAGCTCGAGGCCTCGGCCGACGAGCTCGTCGCTGCTACCGAGCACAAGAAACCTCGAGGCCCCCCCGGCGGGGGCGTCTTCGACAAAATGCTCAAAGAGCCGTGTCCCTACCACAAGGGACTCACTAACCATAACCTCGAGGATTGTCACATGCTGCGCAGGTACTTCGGGGGTGCCGGCGCCAAGAAGGACGACAAGGAGGAGGACCCTAAGGGTGACGACAAGAACGGGGAATTTCCCGAGATCCACGACTACTACATGATCTACGGAGGGCCCTCGACCTGCCTCTCTGCGCGCCAGCGCAAGCGAGAACGGCGTGAGGTCTTCTCCGTACAATCGGCAGTACCCCGTTTCCTTGATTGGTCTGCGGTGGCCATCACTTTCGACCGTGATGACCACCCAGACTACGTCCCCAACCTGGGGGTCTATCCACTCATCGTTGACCCCGTCATCGCCAACACACGCCTCACCAAAGTGCTCATGGACGGCGGAAGCAGCCTCAACATTATCTACTCTCAGACCCTCGACCTCTTGGGGGTCGACAGAGCGCGCCTCCAGCCTAGCGCCGGGGGCTTCCACGGAGTCGTGCCAGGGAAACGGGCGGAACCCCTCGGGCGGGTCGATCTGCCTGTTTGCTTTGGCACACCGGCCAACTTTCGAAAGGAAACTCTCACTTTCGAAGTGGTCGGATTCCGTGGAACGTACCACGCTATCCTGGGACGCCCATGCTACGCCAAGTTCATGGCGATCCCGAACTACACCTACCTTAAGCTCAAAATGCCTGGCCCAAACGGTGTCATCACTGTAGGGCCCTCGTATGAACATGCCTACGAGTGCGACGTCGAGTGCGTCGAGCACGGCGAGACTGTTTTTGAGTCGGCAAGCTTGGCTGCAGACCTCGACGGTCTCGCCAAAACAATTCCCGACCCGAAACGCCATGCCGGCAGCTTCGAGCCCGCCGAAGACGTCAAACTCGTACCCCTCGACCCCGCTGATCCCAAAGGGAGGACGCTGAACGTCAGCGCCACCCTCGATCCTAAATAGGAAGCAGTGCTCGTTGACTTTCTCCGCGCGAACGTCGACATCTTTGCGTGGAGTCCCTCGGATATGCCGAGCATACCCAGGGAAGTCACCGAGCACGCCTTGGATATCCGGGCCAGATCCAAACCGGTGAAGCAACGCCTGCGCCGCTTCGATGAGGAGAAGCGCAGGGTCATCGGCGAGGAGATACACGAACTGTTGGAGGCCGGGTTCATCAAGGAGGTTCATCATCCCGAGTGGCTAGCTAATCCTGTATTAGTTAGAAAAAAGAGTGGGAAATGGAGGATGTGCGTAGACTATACTGGTTTAAATAAAGCATGTCCGAAAGTTCCATTCCCTTTGCCACGCATTGATCAAATCGTTGATTCCACCGCGGGATGTGAAACTCTCATTCTTAGATGCATATTTCGGCTACCACCAGATCAAAATGAAGGAGTCCGACCAGCTCGCGACTTCATTCATCACCCCATTCGGCATGTATTGCTACGTTATGATGCCCTTCGGTCTCCGGAACACGGGGGCAACGTACCAGCGATGCATGCAACACGTTTTCGGGAAGCACATTGGGTCGACCGTCGAAGCTTACGTCGACGACATCGTGGTCAAAACCCAACGTGCCGACGATCTGGTCAGCGACCTCGACGTTGCATTCAAGTGCCTCAGGGCAAAAAACATCAGACTCAATCCGGAGAAATGTGTTTTCGGCGTCCCACGAGGTATGCTTTTAGGGTTTATCGTATCTAAACGTGGCATCGAGGCCAACCCTGAAAAAATCTCTGCAATAACCAAGATGGGCCCCATCCAAGATCTCAAAGGCGTACAGAGAGTCACAGGTTGCTTGGCGGCACTCAGCCGTTTCATTTCGCGCCTCGGCGAAAAAGCACTCCCTCTGTACCGTCTCTTGAGGAAATCGGACCATTTTTCCTGGAACCTCGAGGCTGAGGAGGCTCTCACGAAATAGAAAGCCACCCTCTCTAGCTCTCCGATCCTCGTCCCTCCGACCCCGGGGGAACCACTCCTACTCTATGTCGCCGCGACATCACAAGTAGTCAGTGCTGCCCTGGTTGTCGAACGGGCCGAGGAGGCACACACCTTGCTCGTCCAGAGGCCGATCTATTTCGTTAGCGAGGTGCTCTCTGAAACAAAGTGTCGATATCCACAGATCCAGAAACTGCTATATGCTGTCATCTTGACACGGCGCAAGCTCTGACACTACTTCGAGGGTGACCCGATTACTGTGGTTTCTTCTTTTCCCTTGGGAGAGATAGCCCAGAACCGGGAAGCCTCGGGTAGGGTTGCCAAATGGGCGGTCGAGCTCATGGGCAAGGCATTGTCCTATGCACCACGAAAAGCTATCAAGTCACAGGCGTTAGCAGATTTTCTGGCCGAGTGGACTGACACACAACTCCCTCCTGCACAGCTCCAAGCGGAGCTGTGGACCATGTACTTCGATGGGTCATTGACGAAAACGGGAGCAGGCGCGGGCTTGCTCTTCGTCTCACCCCTCGGGGTTCACATGCGCTACGTCGTCCGGCTTCATTTCCCTGCGTCTAACAACGTCGCCGAATACGAGGCACTCGTCACAGGGTTGAGAATCGCCATCGAGCTCGGGGTCCGACACCTCGACGTCCGAGGCGACTCCCAACTCGTGATCGATCAGGTGATGAAGAGCTCGAGCTACCGCGACCCCAAGATGGAGGCCTACTGCCAAGAAGTACGGCGCCTCGAGGACAAGTTTCACGGCCTCGAGCTCAACCACATCGCACGCAGGTATAATGAGGCCGCTGATGAGCTGGCAAAAATCACGTCTGGTCGAGCCACGGTTCCACCGGACGTCTTCGTGAAAGACCTTCAGCATCCATCCGTCGACCTCAGGCCAGACGGGGGGGTCGACGGGGCGTCGCTCGACCCTCCACCTGAGGCAGAAGCCCCCTCGACCGGGGCTCAGGCCATGCAGGTGGGGGATTTGACGCCACCGTCTGACCTCGAACCTGATTGGCGCGTCCCGTACCTCGACTACCTCATCCAAGGGGACCTCCCCTCGGATAGGACTGAGGCTCGACGGATCGCACGCCGGGCCAAAACTTTTGTGATCATGGGCGACAGCAGGGAGCTCTACCGTCGTAGCCCTACCGGTATCCTCCAACGTTGCATCACGAAAGAGCAAGGCAGAGATCTGCTCGGCGATCTTCACTCGGGGGCTTGCGGTCACCACGCTGCGCCTCGAACCCTCGTCGGAAACGCCTTTCGACAAGGATTCTATTGGCCGACCGCGGTCTCCGACGCTGTCAAGCTAGTACGCTCCTGCGAGGGTTGTCAGTACTACGCGAGACAGACTCATCTTCCGACACATGCCCTACAAACTATCCCCATCACATGGCCGTTCGCCGTTTGGGGGCTCGACCTTGTCAGACCACTGAAAAGGACGACCGGCGGCTTCACCCACTTGCTCGTCGCAATCGACAAATTCTCCAAGTGGATCGAGGCCCGCCCTATCACCAGCATCAGGTCCGAACAAGCTGTACTCTTCTTCACTAACATTGTTCATCGCTTCGGGGTCCCCAACTGTATCATCACAGACAATGGCACCCAGTTCACTGGCAAAAAGTTTTTGGATTTCTGCGACAACCACCACATCCGTGTGCTCTGGTCGGCCGTGGCTCATCCAAAAACAAACGGGCAAGTGGAACGTGCCAACGGCATGGTTCTACAAGGCCTGAAGCCCAGAATCTTTAACAAACTAAACAAACATGGAAAAAAATGGGCTGCCGAGCTACCCTCGGTCCTGTGGAGCCTAAGAACAACGCCGAGTCGAGCCACGGGGTTCACTCCGTTCTTCTTAGTCTACGGGTCTGAGGCTATGCTACCAACCGATATAGAATACGGATCCCCGAGGTTGAAGGCATACAACGAAGGACACAACGACGCCACAAGACAGGACGCCCTCGACCAGCTCGAGGAAGCCCGAGATGTGGCTCTGTTGCATTCTGCCAGGTACCAGCAGGGTCTCCGATGCTACCACGACAGATACGTCCGCAAGCGTGACCTCAACGTTGGTGACTTGGTGCTACGGCGGAACCAGAACACCAAGGGACGGCACAAGCTCACACCACCATGGGAAGGGCCGTACATCATCGCAGAAGTACTAAAGCCGGGCACCTACAAGCTATCCAACGAGAAGGGCGAAATCCTCACCAACGCTTGGAACATTGAACAGCTACGTCGCTTCTTTCCTTAAAAAAGCCTCGAGGCTCTGTATTTCCTTTTTCGTCAATAAAGAATACAGCGATGTTCAAAATTTTTCGTTTTCGCAATGAGGAAGGATCGACCCTGCACTCCCAGAGTCGACCCTCCCTCGGGGGCTGCAAGGGGGGAACCCCCGGTCCCCGAAAAAACTTATGCTCTTTTTTAAAAATTTAAAAACCGCTTCTTAGATCGACTTCGCTGAAAGAGCACCCTTAGGTTCGAAAGGGCTCTCGAGTCTGGAGCATCACCTACGCCTCTGAGGCTACGGTACCTCCACTCAACCCTTACGCCTTTTAGAGGTACGCCTTCACGCTGAGAAGATCTAAACAACGGTTCCTAAAATTAAAAAAGAACATACCCCCTGTCGCTTAGATCAGGCTCTCACACGATTTACTAGGCCGCAACATCACCCTGAAGCTCGAGGGCAGTCGAGCCGCGAGATCACTTACGCCTCCGAGGCTACGGTACCTCCACTCGCTCCCTTACGCCAAAGGATGTAGCTGCGCGCTAAGTAAATCACGCGAGAACACGATCCGTGCGATAAAGGGAAGAAAAGCTCGAGTAAAACTGAATCAACCGCGAACCGGTTTATGTTTCGAGTCTTTTAGGCCTCCGCGGCCACCACGATCAAAATTCGAAATACTAACTTATTACATGGGCCTTCATGCCCAGATTTGGCTCACAGGCCTTCGTCGTCGGCAGGCGGAACCACCTCGGCTTCAAAAAGCGAGGCCAGACGACTTCCAGGTTCTTCGGCGGCTTCGATCAGCTCCACGCAGGCATCCTCGTTCTCCTCGTCTGTCCGATCGGGGTCTGTGATGAAGCCCTCGGCAACGAGCCTCATGTCAAACACAAACCCCGAACGGACGACGGCCAGCGCCCTCTTCACGCCGTGATGGAGGCCGTTCCGTATCTTCTCCCGGGCAAGGCGGCCCAGCGCCACCATCCGTCGGACGAAGGAGTTCCCCGGAACATCTTCCCCGGTGTCGGCGTCGGGCTCGACCCCTAGGCCATCACACACGGTGGTGATTGCGCCCTGGAGAAGTTGGCTCCTCCGGACCTCGGCTTCGAAGAGGCTCTGGAAGGAGTTGGCACACGACCGGGCCTCTCGGTTCTCTCTCTCCAGCTCTGAAACACGACAAACAAATTAGTGCCCAACGCGGGGCCTTCAACGTCGTGACTATAACAACCGCACTTACCCTCGATGTGGGTCTGCAGGCCCACGACCTCGTCGCGGAGCCCCCCACATGTTCGCTCGAGCCCCAGGAAGGCGCTGTCCTTGTCACGGATGGCTGCCTTTAGCGCCTCGACCTCCTGCCGAGCAGACTCGAGAGCTGCGTCCTTCTCTTGGACGGCTCCCTGCAGCGTCGTGATCTTGGCGTGGAAGACGTCGCGCTGAAGGCCAACCTGGGAGACATCCTCCTCGAGCTCCCTCACCCGCGCAGACAAGGGCTCGAGGTCCCTGCGCGCCTGGGCAGCCTCCTCCCGAGCCTTGTCCAGGCTAGTGCGCATCACGGCCTCGGCCGCCCATGCCTGCGTCGCCTCTTCTTTCACCACGGCGTATGCGACGCGCAGCTCAGCCATCTCGGCGTTCCGATTGGATAGCTGTTTCTGGGCCTCCTCGACCAGGACCCGTTGCTGGGACAGCGCGCCCCACACGCCACTCTCGTCCCGGATGAAGAGCGACTTGCGGCGGGAGTAATCCTTCAGCTCCTGAACGCAATTCGAAAAGGTTACAAATCCGAGGAAAAAACACATCAAGAAAGCCGACGGGTCGATCATACCTCGGTGGCATCCCCCATACTCCGCACGGCACCGGATGCCACTCGGAGCAACCGGTCAAGGTGCTGGCGGACGCCCTCGAGGTATTCCCATCGGTGCACTTCGTCTTTGTCGCTCAAGACAAAGATGGGCTCGGCGTCGGGGTTCGTAGCGTCCCTGAACTGAAGGGACGGCCCCCCCCACCTCGGTAGCTCCGTCTCTGCCCGCGCTATCGCCAGCGCGGCGATGTCGGGCCACGACGAAGATGACCCGGCCGGGGCGTCTCTCGGTCCCGCGGAAGGACCAGCCTCGCCCGCGGTATCCACCTCTCCAACGGCCGTCGCGACACCGGCCTGGTCCGCGACCTCACCCCCCTCGACCCCCATCGCTTGTTTTCCCTTGTCCAGGGGGATGTTGTTGAGGGGAACGTGAGGGCGGGCACTTACGACCGCCGACGCTTCTGGAGCCGGCGCCTCGACCGACGACGGCGCCGGTGCCCGCGCCTCGACCGTTGGCACCTCCGGAACCGGCGCTTCTTCTTCCGGTGCTCCGGATAGGGGCTCGACCGCCCCGACCTCCACCATGCCCGCTGGCTCTGCCAACGGGCCTTGTTGCGGCCGCGACCCCCTCACCCGGGCCGTCTCTTGCCCTGACGCCGACGTGACCTCCTCCATGGTCACGTCGGCACCCGCCCGCTCCGCGTCGTGGACGGGTGCCTCGCCCGTCGCGACCGCGACGGCAGCCTCGGCCGTCCCCGACGACCTGGGTCCCGCCTCGACTACGTCAAGCGCCGCCGCCTTTACCGGTTTGGACCCCTCGACGGCAGGCTCCGGGCCGGCAACCGCCGTGGCGTCGGCTGACCCCTGCCGTTGTCGCAGGCGCCCTTTCGCGGCCTCGACCTGACGGACCCAGGCCACGTCCTGCTCCGCCGTCCGGTTGAGGACAACGGCGCCGGCTCGCAGCGACTTCACAGGGGTAGGCCCCATCGGCTCCGCCTTCCGCTTCAGCCTGCGAAGTGAGAAGAATTTTTGGCCAACGGACTTTGGGAAAGGCAGGACAACCAAGCTGAGATACTTACCCAGAAATCGGCACCAAGTACCTCGACCCCGCTCGTCTCGAGCCTCCCGGGACGGCCGCTGGTGGCCTCGCGGCGGCCTCACCAGCAGGTCGAGCGCTCCTGGGAGCCCCGGCCGGTACGCCGCCCTGCGCCCTCTGTGCTTCCGAGGCCAGTTGGCCTCGGGTCCTTACGCCCGCCGGCGCCGCCGCCGATGACGACGCCGGTACCGCCGCTTCCGCCCCTGCCGGAGCTTGCGAGGCCCCGGCTGGTGCGGGCGTCCCCGTCGACCCCTCTCGCCGGGACCGGGGTAAAACGGCCCCTCCCGTCGAGGGCCCGGCTTCCTTCCCCACCTTCTTCCCCTCGACCTCCTCGACCACGACGACCGAGGAGGACGCCCCCCCGATGGGCTCCAGCAGGGGGCGAATGTCGGGAAGGTCCCCAAGCCCAGTCGCGATCTCATATCGCGACAGGGCATCGTCGTCTTCGCCGCTGCTGTCGTCATCCTCCCCCGAGACCGTCTCGGAAGGCGACGGCGCCAGGGGGACCCCGTCGATGGTCTGCTGGCGCCGAAGCTTCTTCAACGCCTCCGCCTCCTTGGCCTTGCGGATCGCCCGCTTCTTGGCCGTCTCCTTGGTCTGCTTCTTCTTGGAGGCATGCAGGCGTCGAGCCTCCCGGGCGGGCCGGTCCTCCGGGACTGGTGGGCGCGTTTCCCGCAACGCCGACAAATCCTACACGCCGGCCTCGACCACATCAGCAAAATCCACAGAAAAACAAGAATAGCAATACCTCAGCCCCGAGATACGTACCACGGATTCGCACCCTTCGGTAGGCCTCATGGGAACCTGATTGGCCTCCTCCGCCTTGAAGTTCCCGACCATCCGGCGAGCCCGCCGGAGGACCTCCTCAAGGGTGAGGGATTCGTGGGACATCCGGGTACCCTCCAGGTTCACCTCCGGAGTCATCTGGTCCAGGCGGAGACGACGCCGGCACAACGGCATCACTCTGCGGCGATGGAAGGCCGCAGCCACCGCCGCAGCCGTTAGGCCCCGAAGGCGAAGCTGCTGCAGCGCCGCCAGCAGCGGGTCCAAGCGCGTCTTCTCGGCCTCGGGCACTCCGTACGACCAATGCTCCTCTCGAGCAGTCAGCACGCGGTCGGTGTACCTCGGCAACTGATTTTCATCATTGCGGAGGTAGAACCAACCCTCGTGCCACCCACTGTTCGAGGAGATGAGGCGGGCCGGGATGTATAGATCCGTCCGACCCGATCTCACCTGTAGCACGCAGCTCCCAACTCGGGCCACGCACAGGACGCCTTTCTCCCCCGCCCTCTTGGCGAAGAGCTCGGCCTTGAAAAGGTGAAGCCACAGGTTCTACTGCGGCTCCACCCCGAGGTAGCCCTCGCAGACCGCCACGAAGATGGCAGCCTGCGCGACGGCGTTGGGGGAAAGGTGATGAAGTTCCACCCGGTAGTGGTGGAGGAGCGCGCGCATGAAGACCGACGCCGGCACGCCAAACCCCCGCTCATGAAAGCTGACGAAGCTCACCACGTACACTTTAGGGGGCGCTGGCTCCCGATGGGCAGGGGGCGGCGCCATCCACTCCGGCTGCAACAAGTTCGTCCTCGGCCGCAGCAGCCCATCCTCGACCAACTCCTCCAACCTCCTCTCCGTCACCGAGGAGGCGGCCCAGTCGTCGGCGGGGAGGATCTGGCTCTTTCCTGCCATCGATGTCGTCGGAAGGGGGGATGGAAGGAAAGGATGCGGTGGCTGCGGCGATACGGGCGGAGAACGCGATGTGGCAGGGGATGTCTAAGGCAAAGGATTGCAGGGACGCAAGCGAGCGGTGGGGAACATCGACCCCTAGGCCTTAGCTTTATATGCCCAGACGGAAGCCCAACGGCCGCGCGAGAAGGTAGGAACAGTTTCCCGCATTAAATGCTCTCACCTAACCGTTTCCTTATATCTCGCAGGAACTGGGCACGTGGCCGCTCCCCACGTCGTAACCATATGCCGCTACCGCGCCGATCTCGTCTCCCGAAAAAACGCGCTCGGCCAACGGAATATCCCCAGGTACGTGGTAAATGGGTGCGAAGCCCGCAATAAGTCTCGAGGGAGCGAAAGCTGGCCCTCGAAAGGGGTTCGACAGCTGCCCTCGAGCAACAGAGTTAGGGACGACCCGGGGTGCGCCCGTACATGGCCAAGGGCTCGAGCCGCGCTCTCGAGACACCCCAGGACGTATTCGAGGCCGAAGGAGAAGGTTGTGGTAGGAATCCCTCCGGGGGAGGCATCGAGCCCTCGAATCCTGTCGAAGGGAATCGAGATCCACACGACCACTTCTTGGCATTTTTGAGGGCGCCTCGGGGCCACTAGCCGACCCCTAACGAACGGGGCACGGGTTCTCACTCGAATTCCCCCGTTAGCAGCTCACCGGAGATCGTCGGAACTCGGGCCCAAACGAGGGTAGTACGACGTTCTCCACCCCTCCTCCTTTTCTCGAAAAAGGAGCGTGAGGGTCGCGAAAGACGGCCGGGACTCTGATCGACCTCGTGCGTGCGAGGCTCGGGGTCCCGACCGCAAAAATGGGTGCGAAGCCCGCAATAAGTCTCGAGGGAGCGAAAGCTGGCCCTCGAACGGGGTTCGACAGCTGCCCTCGAGCAACAGAGTTAGGGATGACCCAGGGTGCGCTCGTACATGGCCAAGGGCTCGAGCCGCGCTCTCGAGGCACCCCAGGACGTATTCGAGGCCGAAGGAGAAGGTTGTGGTAGGAATCCCTCCGGGGGAGGCATCGAGCCCTCGAATCCTGTCGAAGGGAATCGAGATCCACACGACCACTTCTTGGCATTTTTGAGGGCGCCTCCGGGCCACTAGCCGACCCCTAACGAACGGGGCACGGGTTCTCACTCGAATTCCCCCGCTAGCAGCTCACCGGAGATCGTCGTAACTCGGGCCCAAACGAGGGTAGTACGACATTCTCCACCCCTCCTCCTTTTTTCGAAAAAGGAGCGCGAGGGTCGCACAGCGAAAGACGGCCGGGACCCTGATCGACCTCGCGTGCGCGAGGCTCGGGGGCTTGACCGCAACAAAACGTTCCCCAATCAAACGTGTACAAGACCTCGGAGGAGTCTCCATACTCCACCGAGGCCTCGGGGGCTACACCCGGCGGGTGCGCTCGCGCGCCCCCACCGGAAAAAATCATGACGCCACGACTCCAGTTCTGACCAACCTCTGGGAGAGTGATCACACACTCACCCAAAGGCTCGGGGGCTACTGTCGGTACCAACAGTACGGGGGTACCCACAGCTATCGCCAAAACACTAACATAACCGAAACCGCAATGAAAGATAGCCCACCCCGGCTCCGACTCGTACGAGGCCCGCTCGACGGGGCGCCTCGACCGCGCCCCGGCTCTGACTCGTACGAGGCCCGCTCGACGGGGTGCCTCAACCGTGCCCCGGCTCCGACTCGTACGAGGCCCGCTCGACGGGGCGCCTCGACCGCGCCCCGGCACCGACTCGTACGAGGCCCGCTCGACGGGGCGCCTCGACCGCGCCCCGGCTCCTCGACGCGTTTTCTTTACCTACCCCAGGACGAAAGCCATAGCATTCAATGCGGGTACCTACTACCACCTACCGGCATGGCTGCGGCATGGACCAACGTGGGAACAATACCCACGTTGAGTCTCACTGTTTTACCGCCCATCCCGTGATGGGAGGTGAAACCCGTCACTGTACCCACCTTACCGCACACTGTTCACCATCAATCACCCTCGAGGGAGGATAAGACATGGTCCGTTCCCCGCGATATCAGGGATTCGGCCTTATCCATCCAACCTCGACCTGGCCTCGACCCGGCTTCGACGCTCGGCTTAGTTCGAAGGACGGTATGGCATGGCGCTCTGGGTCATTTCGCCATCTTGTCTCCCACAACGTCAGGGTACCCAGGGATGGCCGGCCATTCCGAAGACACGTCGCTACAGTCAACTCAACAGGAATCGACAAAGCATCACCTCAAGGCTCCCCTTGGCTTGGCCTCCTCTCGCCTTATAAAAGGGTAGGCCAGGGTTCGACAGAGGGGGGTGGACGAACGAACCAACCAACGAACAGACGAACAAAAAGAAGACGAAACAACCAACCACCCGACCGAACAACGAAAAGCAAGAGATCAACATCTCAAGCAACCGCCTTTCTCCTTTTTTCTCTTTGAGACTTGGGCTCGACACCCTCTCTCGCCTGCTTGTAACCCCTACACGAGCACCTCGGTGCAAGGAAATACAAACCTCTCCCCCCCGCTGGACGTAGGGCCTTCTTTTGCCCGAACCAGGATAAACCCCCGTGTGTTCTCCTTGCATCACCATCCAGGAAAGAGTCACGCAGCATTTACTCGTTGGTTTAGGACCCCCCTCTGTCCGAACACCGAGAACATGATTTGATTGTCCTCTCCTAACTTAGGTGCTCTACCTAAGTTGTCTTCTGTAGTTCTACTCGACTTCCGCAATACAAGTTAAGTTTGTAAAAAGTTAACTTAATCATGATTTATAAATTCATTGTTGTTATTCTTCCGCACTCTGATGTAAGTTTTTACAAATGTTGTAATGTTGTAGTTACTCCTTTGTTGATCCTGGTATGAGTTGTTAAATGTAGTTTAATCGGGGTCCTGTGAGGGCACCCGACAGATCTTCTTAGGTTATTTGGTGTACATGTATCGCTGTCAGAGGTCTTAGGGACAATGACAGGTGCATGTGGGCCATATAATTTAGGAGGTTCTGCTACATACTCATCCCAAACATCCTTCACACTCGTCTCCCATATCTGTAGTAGTTCATCGATCACTGGTTGTAGAAGCACATCGATATCATTACCAGGTTGTTTTGGCCCTTGGATTAGTAGTGGCATCTGGATGTATGACCGTTTCATACAAAGCCAGGGTGGAAGGTTGTATATACATAGCGTCACTGGCCAAGTGCTATGATTGCTTCTAACCTGGTCAAACGGATTCATCCCATCTGTGCTCAAACCTATCCAAAGATGCCTTACCTCTCCACCGATGTTCTTATAGAACATAGTGTTGATAGTCCTCCAGTCCGACCCGTCGGCGGGGTGCCTCAACATTATATCTTTCTTACGCTCTTCGCCGTGCCAACGCAACAGTTTGGCTGACTTTGCATTTGCAAACAACCTATGCACTCGTGGAGCTATAGGAAAATACCATACGATCTTTATGGGCCCTCCTCTGGTCTTGCTTCCCTGATTTGACGACCCTTGCTTGTATCGGGGAGCTTTACACTTGGGACACGCATCTAAGTCTTTGTATTTTTCTCCACGGTACAATATACAATCGTTGGAACACGCGTGTTTTTTCTCAACCTCGAGGCCGATTGGGCAAATCATTTGCTTGGCCAGATAAGTCTTTTCTGGTAACTCGCTACCCTTCGGGAGCAGTTTATGTAGTATACCTAACAAGCTATCGAAACCTTTATCACTTAATCCATTCGTTGATTTGAACTCTAATAGCATGATGTTGGCTTCCAGTTTGCTTATTGGGCAGGTCGGATACAATGGTGTTTTTGCATCCTTTCTCATGATCTCCAGTTTTTTTAACTGTGTAGCACTAAGGAATCCGCCATGCACATCATGTAGAAACTGTGAAATGCCATCATTTTCCTCTGTGTCGTCAACTAATGTATTCCTAAACATATTATCGTTGGTAGGCACAGGTACTGTGTAGCATTGGTAATCATCAATAGGCAGAAATGCGTTTAGGGATACGCTAGGCATGGGCACATCATCATTGTTTTCTTGTGCAACATTTTGACCAACCTCCCCATGCAAAGTCCAAATCGTGTAGTCTCTCATGAACCCCCTGGTAATCAAGTGCAATCGTATATGCTCCACGTCGCCCCATTTTCTCGTATTCTTGCAATCTTTGCATGGACAGAATACAGGCTGTGAGTCCCCAGCATTGGCTCTAGCGAGCTTGATGAAATCGTCGATGCCCGTCAAGTACCGTTGGTCTGTACATGACAGATCGTACATCCACCCTCGATCCATGTCTGCACAGGTAAAATGGGCCGGGCAGAGGAAACATAGGAAAGTTTTAATAAGAAACAATTATTGCTCAATATTGAAGAATAATTATTCTACTCCATGCAACATAAAAATGGAGACACTAATTTAAAAAAAGACTAAATTTGGAGACATGATCATGAATAACAATGTAGCTCCAAACAATGCCCATATAAATTAAAAATTGCAGCCCCATAAAAAATAATTATTGTACAATATTGTAGAACAATTATTCTACTCCATGCCATATAAAAATAGAGACATTAATTTAAAAAAATACTAAAATTGGAGACATGATCATGAACAACAATGTAGCTCCAAACCAGTGGCGGATGCAGGATGATAATCAAGGGGGGGCTAAAAACAATGGAGATGTTGATTTGCATGAAGATTTAATGGTGATTTGAGATTTTTTTCTATAGTGTTTCTAGTAGTAAATCAAGTCATTAGGGGGGCTGGAGCCCACCCAGCCCCCAATAGATCCGCCACTACTGCTCCAAACAATGCATTGTTTGGTGACACATGGGTTAATTTGCTCATCAACATTGTAAAAGAATCTACTCTACTCCTAAGAACCAATTATAACATCACATACTAACAATGCATTATAGCCATCAATTAGAAAAGTGCTCTATAGAAGAATGGAGAAATAAGAATGAGAATCAAGCATTATAGCCATCAAAACAAAGCTAATTAAGCAACAAAATCGAAAGAATGGAGGCTGGTTACTAACCTTAAAGCAAAAAGATCAAGCCATTCTTCCAAATCCAAGTGATAGCTTCACGGATTTGGGCGACCGCAACATTAGAGGGAGTGGCCCAAACGCGCGCCTCTGTTCTCGGGATAAAAGAGTGGAGGAAGAAGATGACGGCTACAACCTTTTTGTGCTGTCAGGCTCATCACTGTCGGTTCTATCCTAGAACCGACAGTGATAGAATCAAATCACTGTCGGTTCTTGGCTTGAACCGGCAGTGATAAGTGGAGTTGTCATCACTGCCGGCGGGAGGCACAAACCGGCAGTGATAGTTGTCATCACTGCCGGTTCTCGCACCCCCAATTATTTTCTGGTTGTCGGAGCCTAGAACCGGCAGTGAAGGGTCATCACTGCCGGTTGTCCTAATTTCGACAGTGATGTGGCCGGCACTGATGACTGAATCTGTAGTAGTGTGCACACGTATAGCGCCATATGCAAACGTGGTGGTGTCATCAGAGCTAACAGGGCTAATAATCGGACACCTACGTGCGCGTCCATGCTCATTGCGTAAGTCGAGATTAGCTACGGTACGTCATCTGGATCGGAGAGAACACACACCAAACATCTGTCTGGCATCAACTAGCAAACTGAACACAACGACAGACCAATGCAAACCACTCCATGTATCTCTCTCTCTCTCTCTCTCTGAAAATTATACATGCATGCATGTTTAGTTTTACCAAGCGGCAAGCGCTGCTGCTGAACTAGCCAAACAGTTGTTGAATGCCAAGAGGTTCGCATGACAACGAAAGGCAGCTGGTGAAGCCGCTAGCACACGAATCCCATCTAGTAGATCGATGGAGACTGGAGAGGGGAGAGGGACGCATGCATGCACCTATCTACTATCTTATCATCAACACCCTGCTAGCTAGCCAGCTTATTCTTGGCAAGCAGTGTGTTAACGTTAAAGGCATGGTATCTTTAGCCAAAAGCTTCACGGTTTCAATTCTTAGCCTTTTAATTAGATCCGTGCACAAGCTATCTATTCTACTGCAGCACACGACGGACAGTAGTGCGCTCGTGTTGTCGTGTCGCTACCACCTGCAGCACTCCAGGCCTTCCAGCAGTGTCCAGTGGTATTAGCTGCATATGACGACTCGTCAAAGCTAGCTAATTAAGTGGACGACAGCGGCAAGCATCGATCCATCGGTAAGCTGCGCTTGGCCGCAACAGTGGCACGCGCGCGCGCGACGACGACGACGCACCGTACCGATCGATCCAACAGCGACACCGGCGAGCCGGCGAGTTACTGCGCTCGCGTCGCCGTCGCCGTCGCCGCAGTAACTTGCTGGGTGGCGGGCTGCGTTGGCGAGCGGGTGCGGTTAGTCATGGCGCCGTCGCTGTCGGCGGCACGTGTCGCCGTGCGCGCGCCGCCACCTGTGGATACTGCGCGCGGGGAGATTGGACACTGGTGGTAGTCCTTCTTGCGAGCGAGGCATCGTCTGGGAAGGCGATGGAGCGATGGCGATCGATGACGCGGACTCGATCGCACACAGAAGAAGAGCTGTGCGTGGTGGATGCATGATTATCAGTACGTATACGTCAAAAAAAGGAGCCAATGAGTGGAAAAAGATGGCATTTTCCAAATTCCTTGTCAGAATTATTAAGCAGATAATGAAAAATAAACAAATTAAGAAGCATATATATATTTGCAACTGGCACACTATATGATGGGAGGAGATAATATACAGATAACTGAACTTCTTCTTTAGCAGTGTAACTGAACTTTTTTCAGCATGTTTGGTAGAGCCCATGCTGCAGGTGGTTGTATATAAGATCTCGAGTATATAATATAATGCCCGGGACAGGGGAAAAGGGAAATGGATAAACACTGCAGATTGGGAATAAATTAAAGGGATGTGGGTGACCCAGATGGAATTCAATTGCATGAAGAAAGCGGTTTGATCGATGCTGACGACGACCCTATAGTCCTATACCAGGCAAGGAATGCTAGTACCAATTTTTCCTGCATCTGTCATGTCTTGACCATTCCCTTCTCGTTGCATGCGTTGCCAGTCATTCAGCCGCCAGCCACACAGGTTGGAACTAAAATATATAACTCGATGCGAGCGTCTCGAGTGGATTCCAAGTGACCTGGTCCTGGTGCAATACCATCACAGAAACCTTCAAGATTCTGGAAGGGAGCAGTAGAATAAATATATGATATTGCATGAATGATAATTCAGAGAGAAAACTGATGCACTACCGGTACATGCACAGTTGTCTGATTGTTCTGTCATCAAATTATAAAACTCTGAAGTCAGAACTGCTGAGCTTGGACTGGACCGAACTTGAGCAGTGAAGAACAGATTCAGATCGTGCAGATATATCGTCAGCTTCGATTCGTCCCTCTCTATCTCTGCGTTCTGGACAGCGACCAAACATGCATGCGTCTCCAGCGTCTGGGTCAAAATTCAAGGAGCAGCAGCTAGCATAGCATAGTAACAAGGTTGGAGCCAATGGGATGAGCTAGCTTGGAGGACGAGGAGAGTGCTTGCTTACTGCAGGTAGTGGACAAAACAACCGAAACAAAGCCTGCAAGCTAGGGTTATCGTCGACGAGGACTACTACTATCATATCGGTGGTCACTGCATGCATTCGATTCGACGACTGGAGTTTATTTGGGGAACGGAAGACGAAACGAACGCGAAATAGGGTTTACATCGATGGATGGAGGACGAGAGGATCGATGGTAAAAAGTCCTTGCGTGGTTATCCGGAGTACTACGTGTTGTACCGCACACGTACGTGCAAGTGCAAGCAAGACCGGCAGGCAGGCATATCCCACTGCACATCCTCTTGTTTGCCCCCCGCCACACGGGTCTATTGGACTGAGATCATCTGGCTGCGGGCAGATACTGTCATACAACTGTCGTGGAACAAGTGTAGTAGTATGCTGCTCTGACGTGTGTTCATGCATGTGTGGCCACAACTGGTGATGATATGATACGCATGCGCCATATCGAGAGGCCAGTCGACGACGACGTCGCTGGTGGATCGTTCAGATGAGAGCAATAAAGAAACTAGCATGAAACGAATGACAAGTTGCTGTATACTAGGCCGGTTTGGCGCTCGCTAGTTCTTCCTTGGTGGCGCGCGGTGCGGTGTAGAGACTAGACTATACTGTGACTTGTGACTGTGAGCCTATGTAAGATTGACAGGTGGTATGGCACTGCAATCTGCAGGCAGGCATGCCTGTATCTGTATGGGCTGCCTGCTCCTTTTGACTGAAACGCAACTGGTGTGGCATGGCAATGACATGGTAGCTTCACAGGGCACGCACGCGCTCCCAGTGGACGCAGACGCAGTGCTGTTGCACTCAACGGAAAAGGTTGTGATAGCTTCGTCCATGCTCCAGCTCCACCTCAAGAGCTAGGAGAGGACCGAGGAAAACACGCACATCGTCATCAGCTGAAGCTGCACATTGGACGGTCTAGCCAGCAGACCTTAGCCACAAGTTCGGTTCATCGCCTCTCTTTTCAATATTTTTCCAAATCCTGCAGAATCCTCGATCTAGTTTGCCCGCCATATTGCTTCGTCTCTTTCCTATCTGCAGCTTCAAGTAGAAAATTGAACTATCTTAGCTAGGCGCTGCTGCCTGATGGGCAATTAAAGTAGAGGTTGACAGGCAATTACATGTTGTTGATCTCTGTGGCAATCTCCGCAACAATAGAATATTGAATATATATATATATATATATATATATATATATATATATATATATATATATATATATATATATATATATATATACTTACACTAGGTTAATGCTGTTACGAACGACGTATAGAAATATGAAGTAAACGAAATCAATCACAGCGGAGACACACGATTTACGTGGAAAACCCCTTCAATGCGAAGGGGAAAAACCACGGGCACCAGTCGGCAACAATCTCACTGTCTCAAGAGTTTAGGGTTACACGCCTGCGGCGGCTTACAAGAGAATCAAGTCTCCACGAAACCCTAGCAAGGGCATATGTACGGCCCAAGCCTCCGGCGACGGGCCTCCACTTCGCTTCGTCAGAAGCCTGGCCTATATCCTGCAGTGAATTTGGAACAACTCCAACAAACTCCACCTTGAGACAAATTCATCTTGTATCATAAATCAACCATTCATCCTGAACACAACAAAGATAGAAAACCACTGGTGCCAACAATAGTCTCTTGGACTACCCAATTAAACCAACTAAGCTTGAGCACAACCCAAACTTAGCAACAAGAACAGGCTTTGTCATCATATCAGCAGGATTATCATGAGTACTAATCTTGCATACCTTCAGCTTACCTTCTTCAATCACATCACGTACAAAATGATACTTGATATCTATGTGCTTAGTTCTCTCATGGAACATCTAATCTTTAGTGAGGTAAATTACACTTTGACTGTCACAGTGCAAACTTATGCAAGATTCAACTCCACAGAGCTCAACGTACAAACCTTTCAGCCAAATTAATTCTTTGCACGCTTCACAAATAGCCATATATTCTGCTTCAGTAGTAGACAAAGCAACAACAGACTGTAAAGTAGCCCTCCAACTCACAGCACAACTGCCAACAGTAAACACATAACCAGTAAGTGATTTTTGCCTGTCCAGATCAGCAGAATAATCAGAATCCACATAACCAATAAAACTCTTATCAGTTCTTCCAAACTTTAAATATGAATCTGTTGTGCCTCTGAGGTACCTGAAAATCCACTGAACTGCCCTCCAATGTTCTTTGTCAGGATTAGACATATATCTACTAACAAGACTCATAGCATATGATAAATCTGGACGAGAGCAAACCATGGCATACATCAAAGACCCAACAGCACTAGAATAAGGAACCCTTAACATGTACTCAATCTCTGCGTCTGTACTTGGACACTGAGCAGCTGACAACTTAAAGTGAGGTGCAATAGGGGTACTAACAGCCTTAGCATTTTGCATGTTGAAACGCTGAAGAACTTTCTTGATATAATTTTGTTGACTAAGAAATAGCAAACCAAATTTTCTGTCTCTACTAATTTCCATACCAAAAATTTTCTTAGCACTACCAAGATTTTTCATATCAAACTCACTACTCAACAACTTCTTTAACTTAGTTATTTTAATCTTACTCTTGGCAGCAATCAGCATATCATCAACATATAACAGCAAATATATAGGTGATCTATTAACATGCTTGATGTAAACACAACTATCATATTTAGATCTTTTAAAACTGTGTGACAACATAAATGAATTAAACCTCTTGTTCCACTGACGAGGGGACTGTTTCAAACCATATAAGGATCGCTTCAATTTGCACACATATTTTTCCTTGCCAGGCACTATGAACCCTTCCAGTTGGTCCATGTATATGTCCTCCTCAAGCTCTCCATGCAAAAACGCAGTCTTCACATCTAACTGCTCAAGCTCAAGATCATGTGAAGCAACAACACTAAGGAAAGTACGAATTAAACTGTGTTTTACCACTGGAGAGAACACATCATTATAGTCAACACCCGGAATTTGACTATAGCCTTTAGCAACTAACCTTGCCTTATACTTTGGAGGCTTGCTTGGAGATAAACCCTCCTTTCTCTTGAAGATCCATTTGCAGCTGATGGTCTTCTTTTTCTTAGGCAAAGGTACAACCTCCCATGTACTGTTCTTCTCAAGAGACTGCATCTCCTCATGCATAGCAGAAATCCAATTCTCACTATCACCACAACGAACAGCTTCTTTATAGGTTGCTAGCTCATGAACATTATCCACCTGTTCAACACAGCTCAAAGCATAGTAAGACAAATTACATTCTTCAATGAGACGTTTAGAAGGTGCAACTGTCCTTTTTGACTTGCATTGAGCAATAGGTAAATCCTCCTCTAGCTGTAAAATAGGAGGAGTTTGCTGAACATCATCATGAGCATCATTCTCAGCAACCTCATTATCATGGTCATCCTGCTCATCAACAGGCTCCACCTGCACACCTGTATGCGCATATGTTGCAGCTCTTTTTCTGGAACATGATCTGAGGGTAAAATATTAGTAAACATCACAGATTCATTGAATACAACACTCCTGCTCATAAAAGTCTTTTCTGTTTTAGGATTCCACAATTTATAGCCTTTGACTCCTGAACTATAACCAAGGAAAAGACACTTAACAGCTCTAGGCTCTAATTTTCCATTATCAACATGAGCATAAGCAGTGCATCCAAAAACTTTCAACTGTGAATAATCAGCAGGCGTACCAGACCATACCTCAATGGGAGTTTTCTTATTTAGTGGAATAGAAGGCGACCTATTTATCAAGTAATAGGCAGTATTAGCAGCTTCAGCCCAAAAACGCTTGCTCATCCTTACATTAGACAGCATGCAACGGGCCATGGATATGATGGTCCTGTTCATACGTTCGGCCACACCATTCTGTTGTGGAGTATGAGGTATGGTGTGATGCCTAACAATGCCTTCTTGTCTGTAATAATCATTAAAGGCATGCGAACAAAATTCTCCACCATTATCAGTACGAAGTAATTTTATCTTCCTTTCAGTTTGCCTTTCTATCATTACTTTCTAGTTCTTAAAAGCAGCAAAAATATCATCTTTATATTTCAGAAAATAAGACCAAACCCTTCTAGAGTAGTCATCAATAATTGTAAAAAATATCATCTTTATATTTCAGAAAATAAGGCCAAACCCTTCTAGAGTAGTCATCAATAATTGTAAGCATATAACGAGCACCACCAAGTGAGGGCTTCTTAGAAGGACCCCATAAATCAGCATGAACATAATCAAGAGTACCTTTAGTGGTGTGAACAAAAGTGTTAAAATGTACCCTTTTATGCTTCCCGAAAATGCAATGCTCACAAAACTTAATTTTACTCGAAGTGCAGCCATCCAGCAGGTTTCTCTTCATCAATTCTGTCATACCATGGTGACTTATATGTCCCAAACGCATGTGCTAAAGGTTAGTTTTACTAGGTTCATCATTAGTAACAGCAGCAATAGTGGAATGAGAACCAGGTAAAGTACACCCTCTAAGGACATATAACTTTGTAGAATTAACATCACCTTTCAAGCAGACAAGAGAATCTTTTGATACCTTTAGAACGCCATCTAAACCGGAATATTTGTAACCTTCTGCATCAAACGTGCTCAATGAGATAAGATTTCTAGACATCTCTAGTATATACCTGACATTTTTTAGTGTGCGTGTCGTGCCATCATTAGTCTTGATCTAAACTGATCCAATCCCCATGATGTCACATGGGTTATCATCTCCCATCCGCACAATATCCCCTTTCTGCACAGGCTTATATGAACTAAAACAATTTCTGTTAGTGCAAATATGAAATAAACATGCGGAATCAAGAATTCATTCATCATGACCAGCAACACAACCAGCAAATACTACCAGACAATCTCTAGAATCATCATCATAAGCAGTAGCAGCAACAAGAAAGACCTTACCAGCCGACTTGTTTTTTCTCTTCTCCTTATTATGTACTTTTCTGCAATCCTCAACATTATGATTTGTCAGCTTGCAATAAACACAGAACTTTTTATTACCAGACGGCTTGGACTTTGAACGGCCTCTCCTTTCGTAGCTCTTTTCATTTGAGGATCTGTTTTCAGTTCTACCTCTCACATGCAAAGCTTCGCCCTTTGAGGACGACGTCACGTCATTCTGCACCATGACTTTCATCTTCTCCCTACACTGGAGAGCCTCATAAACTTTCTTTAGGGTTAGTTCATCTCGGCTCAAAAGTATGGTGTCATGAAAATTTGCATACGAATTTGGCAAAGAACATAACAGTAAAAGACCTAAGTCCTCATCATCATACTTCGCCTCCATCGACACTAGGTCGGCCACGATCTTCTTGAATTCAGCGATGTGGGTCATCACCGAATCCTCATCCTTCATCTTCAGAGTGAACAACTTCATCTTCATCTGCATCTTACTGGTTAGATCCTTGGACATACAGATCGATTCCAGTTTCAGCCATAGTTCTGCAGCAGTTTTCTCTGTCAAACACTCCTGCAAAATATCATTATGAAGATGTAACTGAATTAGGGCGAGCGCCTTCTGATCCTTGCGGGTCTCCCCAGGAGTCTAATCGGCCTTCCTCTTGCCGAAATTATCCAGCGCCTCATCATAGTCATGAGTCTGCGCCAGAATCCCCCGTATCTTGACTTGCCATAGCGAGAACCACATGTCGTAGTTCAGCAGCGAAAGGTCGAACTTCATCGACGTCATCATGAACCCTAACAGCAACCAAAGCTCTGATACCACTTGTTATGAACGACGTATAGAAATATGAAGTAAACGAAATCAATCACAGCGGAAACACACGATTTACGTGAAAAACCCCTTCAATGCGAAGGGGAAAAACCACGGGCACTAGCCGGCAACAATCTCACTATCTTAAGAGTTTGGGGTTACACGCCTGTGGCTGTTTACAAGAGAATCAAGTCTCCATGAAATCCTAGCAAGGGCATATATACGGCCCAAGCCTCCGGCGACGGGCCTCCGCTTCGCTTCGTCAGAAGCCCGGTCTATATCCTGCAGTGAATTTGAAACAACTCCAACAAATGCCCGTGCGTTGCAACGGGAACACAATTTACCAAGATAACATATGTATGATCGTGTGTTATACTATTAGATAAAATAGATACTACAATCGTGATGTTCCAATCAATACATGTTTCACGATACATGTTTTTATAATATATTGTACAATTAAGAATCTAATATCTCAATAGTTCGACCAGGAGACGTGCTTTGCATGGACACCAAGATACAGTTGGTCACCAATCAAAGATGACACAGAAGATTTTCAAGTCCAAGATGTGGCGTCTGACTTCTTGCATGCAGATGGCTCAAGCAATAATAGTTTGAAGCATCCTGCATATTAGTTGTTTGTTAATTTTTAAAGCTAAAGTACAATTGATATCTTGAAAAAAGTATGTATCGACGTATGATGCATTACCTCTTTCATGGAGTTATAACTTCTTTATATACGATATTCTTTGTGAATATATCTTTTGTTGATTTCTTGTTCTCTTTCCCTTTTCATTTTCCTTTCTCCTTGCTCACGTCCTTCTCAGCAAGCGGCACGACCAGGATCCTAATGTTTGATCTTGCCGTGGCTCTTGATAGCGCTACATACAATTAGCCGTGCGAGAACACTGGTTCCGGCAAGTATACCCCGACGTTAGGGATAGTCTGTCCCTGTGCTTTGTTAACAGTCATTGCAAAGCTGAGTCGAACAGGGAACTGCTTTCGCTTAAATTGGAAAAAGAACATCTCATCGTCCGACGGGCATAAGGGTATGTGAGGCAGAAAAACTCACTTTTCAGCATGCTGCCCTAACATAATTTTTGTGTCTATGGTATTCTTTTGAAACCCCCGTATAATAAGCCTAGTACCATTATAAAGTCCGTTAGCAGGGTCAGTGTTCCTAAGCAATATGACTGGGCAACTAATCTTCAGTTTTAACACATGGCGGTAGACCATTGGGTGTCAAAGTGTTAAGGAATTCCTCAGGGTAGTAGTTGTGTGGATCATCCATCGCTAAAAAGATCTGATGCTCATTAACATGCCAATAACAGAATGTTGGAGAAGCCATGGCTACCGGGTTGCATAGCTGTCATATCGAAGACCATGGCTGCCAGTTTAGAAAGGATTCAAATTATGTCTTCTTGATATGGAACTCTATATACTATTAGCCAATATAAGCACTGAAATGCTGTTTTAAATTTAGATGCCCCTGTTAGCAACCAAGCAATGATGACTGCTACATTTGTGTGACAATCGTGCATTTCGCTTGCCAAGTAGTGAACACACCCATTTTAACTGAATGGAAAAGCTCCTGCCTTTCCATTGAAAAATAAATAAATATTTCGTCAATGCTGCAGAGATTCTTATTTTAATTTCTAAATTTTAATCTAAAAATTTGCCTCAGAAGAGAACTGATGGATGGCTAACAATTAACTATCTTAACCATTAGTTAACTGTTGGTTCCTAATTATGCATTTCACATGGAAACATTTGGTTGCAAGATATGAGGTGATACTCTTAATCGCGGACTCTTCAATCAGTTTTCCACACAGGCAACATTTTCTATGAGACACTATTCCTAAGCATAGTTGTTTGCATGAGAATACCTGTGATATATACTCTCAAAACTGTAGATTTCAGTGAACAACAATTGGGCATATATATACAGAATTCCAAAATCACTCATGCTCATACTTGCTATTCTTTAGTTGCACATTAGCTACTTGGATTCCTCATGCTTTAAGCTAAGCTCTTATTAATTCCTTCCTGACTATTTGAATGAAATAAGCAGTAGGTCAATTTGTTCTATGTGATATCAGATTCAGCTCAAGTAGGATCTATCAAGCTTTTAGTTTCCCACAAAAACGAGAATTAATCAAAGCTTACTAATGGACTATGAGTTTTGACAAGCTGCAGTTTCTGTTCTCCGAAATGCATTGTCACCAAAGAATGCCAGCTGTGATAACTGTCATTTTGGAATGAAGTGTTTTTAGCAAGGGACAAAACACAAAAGTAAAACTACTGCTTGTTTTGGAGTTAATGAAACTGGGATACAATGTGCAGAATGATATTCTTATACTCTTCATCCCGCTACATTTGGAGAACTCTATGAATACAATACAACAACAACAACAACAACAACAACAACAACATAGCCTTTTGTCCCAAGCAAGTTGGGGTAGGCTAAAGATGAAACCCAAAAGAGACGAGAAACAGGGAGACACATAAAGGGACATAAAGGGCACAAGACAAAAGATGTCACGGTTCAGGCACGTTGATTGCTAATCTCCAAGCGCTCCTGTCCATAGCTAAATCCTTGGGGATATTCCACTCCTTAAGATCTCTCTTAACGGACTCGTCCCAAGTTAGTTTAGGTCGACCTCTACCGCTCTTTACATTATCGGCCCGCTTTAGAACTCCACTACGCACCGGCGCCTCAGGAGGCCTCCGTTGGACATGTCCAAACCATCTCAACCGATGTTGAATCAATTTCTCCTCAATTGGTGCCACCCCAACCCTATCCCGAATATCGTCGTTCCGTACTCTATCCCTCCTTGTGTGCCCACAACACCAACGCAACATACGCATCTCCGCTACACTCAATTGCTGGACATGTCGCCTTTTTGTAGGCCAACACTCAGCACCATATAACATCGCCGGACGAATCGCCGTCCTATACAACTTACCTTTCAGCTTCTGAGGCACCCTTTTGTCACAGAGAACGCCAGAAGCTTGACGCCATTTCAACCAGCCGGCTGAAATTCTATGCCTAACATCTTCATCAATGTCTCCATCCTTTTGTAGCATCGACCCTAAATATCGAAAAGTATCCTTCTTGGCCACCACTTGCCCATCGAGGCTAACGTCTCCCTCCTCGTGCCTAGTCGCGCTGAAATCGCACCTCATATACTCGGTCTTAGTCCTACTAAGTCTGAACCCTTTCGACTCTAACATGTGCCTCCATAGTTCTAACTTCCTATTAACCCCCGCCCTACTGTCGTCAACTAGCACCACATCATCAGCAAAGAGCATACACCAAGGGATATCACCTTGTATGTCCCTTGTGACCTCATCCATCACCAAAGCAAATAAATAAGGGCTCAAAGCTGACCCCTGATGCAGTCCTATTTTAATTGGAAAGTCACTGGTGTCGCCATCACATGTTCGGACAAACGTCACCACATCCCTGTACATATCCTTGATGAGGGTAACGTATTTAGTTGGGACTTTGTGCTTTTCCAAGGCCCACCACATGACATTTCTCGGTACTTTGTCATATGCCTTCTCGAGGTCAATAAAGACCATGTGCAAGTCCTTCTTCTGCTCCCTATATCTCTCCATCAATTGTCGTAATAAGAAAATCGCCTCCATGGTCGACCTACCAGGCATGAACCCAAACTGATTTTGGGTCACATGTGTCACTCTCCTTAGGCGATGCTCGATAACCCTCTCCCAGAGCTTCATCGTATGACTCATCAACTTAATCCCACGGTAGTTAGTACAACTTTGAACATCTCCCTTGTTCTTGAAGATAGGTACTAATATACTTCTCCTCCATTCTTCAGGCATCTTGTTTGACCGAAAAATAAGGTTAAAAAGCTTAGTTAACCATACTATCGCTCTGGCGCCTAGGTATCTCCACACCTCAATGGGGATACCATCAGGGCCCATCGCTTTACCTCCCTTCATCCTCTTCAAAGCCTCTCCGATCTCTGCCTCCTGAATTCTCCTCACAAAGCGTCTGTTGGTATCGTCAAATGAGTCGTCCAACTCAAGGGCAGGACCCTCATTCTCCCCATTAAACAGCTTGTCGAAGTACTCTCTCCATCTGTCCTTGATCTCCTCATCCTTCACCAGAAGTCGATCTGTCCCATCCTTGATGCATTTTATTTGGTTGATGTCCCTTGTCTTCCTCTCGCGGATTCTAGCCATCCTATAAATGTCCTTCTCCCCTTCCTTCGTGCCTAGCCGCTGATAAAGGCCATCATACGCCTGACCTTTTACTACACTCACAGCTCGCTTTGCAACCCTCTTCGCTATTTTATAGCCCTCGATGTTGGCTACACTCTTGTCATGGTGGAGACGCTTGAAACACTCCTTCTTCTCCCTAATAGCCCTTTGCACTTCGTCATTCCACCACCATGTGTCTTTCGCTTCCCGTTTGCCTCCCCTACTCACGCCAAACACTTCCGAAGCCATTGTGGGTTTCAAATCCATGAGAGTGGCTGTTTTTTTACTGTTGGTTTGCCAGACCTTAACACACCCTCCTCCTTTACCCGGGCTTGGGACCGGCTATGTTGAGACGACTTAAGAAAGTTTTCCAGTCAACATAGGCGGAGTTAACTCTATGAATACAATGAGCTAGAAAAATTTTGGATCTTATGACCATCATCTTCTGATCTTATGACCAGCATCACAAACTTTTATCAAGTTCAATGGCCCTTTTTGCAGTGGATTGATAGTTCGAATTCAGTTTTCTACCTACATTTGCAAGAGCCAACCTGCAAAGATGGATTGACCAGCTCCATGGAAAAGTAGCATTGCTACTCATTGGAGAAAGGAATGGAAAAGTAGCATCTCTACTCATTGGAGAACGGAGCGATAAATAAGAGTAACTTATGGATCAAGATCTTTGGTTCCACTGGAAGATATGATTTTGAATAAAACAGGGAAAGATCAAGAGCTCTGCAAATCTTTTTAGCTGTGAAGTGTCCTTCAAATCCTACTTAAGAAATCTGACCAAGCAAATACGTAATGCCATATCATGTGAATGGACAAAAAAAAAACAGTGCCCCTTGCCCTGCAGATGCTAGGCATAAAAATTCAGAAAGCATTGCACACCCATTTATTTATTACTCAATGGTCACAATGTATGAACACAATCTGGAATCAAAAGATAATTCCTGAAAGTCAAAGCAAATATGCCTAATCTATTTATCCGGCACCAGTTTGATTAGTAGAATGAACCATTGGTCTACAGATGAAAGAATAAGGTCTTGGTTGCATAAAAACTGTTAATTTATGCATGCTCTAATTTCTCTAGGGAAGTTCCAGAGCCATTATCATTTTGGCATCAGTTTCTTCATATATTCTTTTTGGCCTTTTGATGATGGAAACACTGACCAATTGACCGCAAAGGAAGGTGCTGAGTTGGTGATTCAGTGTAGTTTATAGAAGAACAGTAAACCCATTACAGCTATTGGGGCGAACTGCCATTACAGCTATTGTTGCCGCCTGTTCGCTTGCTCTATTTCTGAGGCTAATATAATTCAGAAAATTATCAAAGCAGGATAGGGACAATATTGATCCAAGTAGGAAGGTAGGGGAAATGATCAAGACATACATATACAATGTAGGTGAACCAAGTAAGTATGTGAATCAAGAAATAGAAGGCTTTGATGTCAACATACCACTGAGAAATGTCAGGCACCTCTGATACAAATGACTTGTACAGCGACAATGGAATGAATTCAGAACCCTGCAATAAAAACAATACGAGCCCAGTGAAGAATAGAGTCCACAAGTATTTCGTTTGGTTAATGACATGTCAATGCTGCCCAATATTACAAATGCTCCAAGCAAACCACCAGTTGCAGATAGATTTGCTACCTCTGAATTATGAATTCACAACTTTGAATCTACTGTGTTTCTTTTCAATCCTCTAATTAGCTAATCAACATTCAGATATGCGATCAAAACATAATTCAAAAGGACCACAATTGATCATGATGAACTACAAATTGAGAAAGTATCTCTAACTGAAACTGAACTTGTAAACCATATACAGTGCATTACTGATCTATTTTCCAGAAAAATGGATTGAAGATTTCATATTCGACGTTGATAAAATTATTATCTGAGCTCTCTCCTTTGCCATAAAGGTCAAACTGGTCACCTAATATATACTGGCGTTCACCATCACCTCCGCATAGTTTGAACACAACTCAGTAATGACAAGTTAAACAAACATACAAGAACAACAAATAACTGCCTACTATAAGGTAGCAAGTTATAAACTATTCATGCTGTCACAAAAACCGGCAAAATTTGTTTAGTCGGTTCACTACACATGCAGAACTGCTTACATGTCATGTGTAGCTTCATTTCGTCAACCCAAACAATAGCTCTAATAAACGGAAACTTCAAATGAAAATCGTTCCTGTTTAAAGATAGAGTTGAATTTACATTGGCCAAAATTGTAAATGAAGAAAGCATTAATCTTAATATCACCCAGAGCCTGAACCTGTTAGCCACCATGAATTACTGATCCATTTTTAGTTTATGGAAATTAATATTCAGATCCAATAACAGTCCTAGTCAATTGCAATGACCAAAACAGTCACATTCAGTGCAATGACTAAAACAGAGCTGCACAAGTGTTAATTGTACAAGATGCTCACAACGGCTTCCTCCAGCAATGACCGAAACAGTCACATTCAGTGCAATGACTGAAACAAATGCTTTAAATTGGCCAGAAAGTTGTGAAGTCAATATAGTTCAAGTGCCTAATTAAAATAATTTGGGTGAAAATGCTGCACATGAGATTGCATTCTCACAATCTGTATTACTATCCACGCTCTTTTTTGAGAATATATTACTACACTATTAATATCCATATTATGGCATTGCGTACTGGCATAACATCTCTCTAAGGCAAAATAATGACACAGCAGTCTGGTGAAAATTACCAGGAGTGTAGAAACTCATGAAGGGAAAGATGTCTCTGAAATCTCCTCCCTTTCCTATCTTCCTGGCCCGACCAGATTTTAGCTCCACAGAGAAGATGCCATTGTTTGCTCGCACGAAGATGCCCACCAAACAGAGCTTGGCCTTGTGTATTTAGGGCTGGGGATTGGTGCTTACCAGGATAGTTGGAGGATGCAGACGGCTGCTCGGCGCTCCAGCCTCCTCAGTAGGGTGGGACGGTGGATCGATGTCGCACTTCCATGTGGCTGCCGATGCGCGTCCTCGGTCCTCGCGTCCGCGGCGTCGGCGGCGAACGCAAGAGCGAGCGAGCAGGCGAGGTGGAGGAGAGGCGCACGATGGGGACGACGACGGCGGCGCGACTGGTGGCGTCGAGATGTCGTCCAGGGCGGCGGCGCGGGCGGCGCGACTGGCGTTGAGGCGTCGTCCGGCGCGCGGGGGAGGTGGAGATCGCAGCGATAGTCGTGCCGAGGAGGGGAGATCGCGTGCGTTTTTTTCTGTAGGCAGGTGTGGGGAGGTGAGCGTGATTGACGGGGGAGGTGAGCCGCGGGTTGGGTTGGATGTTGTCGGGTAGACACTCATCGTTGGTGGTTTTGGTGCTGCCCGGTAGACGTTGACATTTTCAATGTTTTAGTTGTGGAGACTTAAAAGAAATTCCAAGTAAGTCATTTTTGGTGTATATGATATGATTTAAATTGTCAATTCGACATGTTATGGAATTGGAAAGTCAAGAATGTCACTTGATGGAGTATATTATATTATAACTGATTATATACATATAAAGAAACCGAATGATTGTGTTCCACTTGTCTGCAGGTTGTTTGTGATGTATGAGTACACGCAATAAGCCTCTGCGTGCAGTTGTACGTCTAACTGTTCTTCTAGCGGCGGCTCAGCCCACACCAAAACCAAATCAAATAAATTCTCCAAATAAATAAATCGGGTATGTAGTAGTAAGAAGAAACGAAAAGGATTACGGCCGACAATACCCATGATAATTGATAGATAAATCCAGGTTAACTGCTTCACTCGCATTTTATTTGCTTGACCGATGATACGTCCATTACGTGACTTGACTAGCTAGTGACTGCCGTAAAAGGATAGGCTTCTGATTCCTGCAGCTTAGACGATAAGCACGAACTGAACTGACCAGTGATAACTGGCATGTGCGTGAAAGCCTGCATCATTCACCACCACGTAGGAATACGCAGCAACGTCGTCGTCACTTCTGGCCGGCAGTGGCGGCAGGCATACCGGCAGGTCAAGGCATATAAAAATTAAACTCCGTGGAAAGATAAACAGCCTATCATCTTTAGTTCTTTAGGTTTTGCCACCATATATAGTACAGTATGTTATTACGTATGGTGCGCTTTGAAGTTGAAAGCCTAGCTGCAAGCTTTTGTTAACTCTTCTTTCGCAACTGAAATAAAGTGGTATACAAGCTAGCTGCTAATAGTAGTCGTAGCTGTGGACGTAAATGCATGCATGACTAACGGCGCCCGCAAGGATATAAGCTAGTTAACTGGTCTAAGTCAACTTTTTTAATAGTGCTAACTTTTAGCATATAGCTTATAAGAGCGAGGCTAACAATACGGCCGGCTGTTAGCTACAAGGATTTTTCCAGTCTATCTCTCAGTCCACCCTTATAGTAGTTAGTTCTTCAGCATTAATGCATGGTCCACTTGCCTCACTCACAAAGTTCATCGGTTCTTATGTCTAAGCCGACTGTAAGCTTACAGTCTGCTTCTCCTCTCTCTCCTCTTCTCTCTCCTCTACCTCAGCATTTAGCTTGCTTGCAACATGTTATTATAGCATGTTATTATACTTGCTCTAACACTCTAACATGATCTTGGTTTGTGTGTATAAGCCTAGCTCTTAATCAAGAGCTAGCTTTTCTCTCTCTTCCATTAAAATATGAAAAAAAAAACTTAAAGCTAGCTTATGAGTCATCTATTGTGGGTGCCTAAAAAAATTATGGGTTCAATATACTCCCTCCGTCCTAAAATAGGCGTCGTTCTCGCTTTCTGAGGGGTTAAACGTTTTTTACTTTGACCAAATATATACAAGAAAATATTAATATTTATAGTACATAATTACTATCTTTAGATAGAACGTCGTTAAACCTATTTTCGTAATAAACTTATTTGAAGATACAAATGTTGATAATATTTTCGACAAACTTAGTTAAAGTTGAGAAAGATTGGCGGCACGAAAATCATAGCGACAACTATTTTGGGACGGAGGGAGTAGAAGATAATTAATATATAGCTAGCATGATATTGTTTTATTCTTGAGAAGGATGTGCCAGTAACTCAGTATGTGCCATGCATGCCTATTGATCCTTAGCTGCCAAGCAAAGGTACGTCCAACCCTAGCAAAGGTACCTAAGTACACCGGCCGCCACGCGCACAATGCAAATCTTAGAAATCTTCTATCCAGTTCCAGGGGTGATTTGGGCAGTGTCGTCCACCTCGCTCTATCTAGCTCTACCACCACCTGGCTGCCCGGGTCTACTTCTTCGTTGTCCACGTATGTTCCGTTGGAGCATTGGCAACTTGTCAAGGTCGTCGTCTATTGTCTAGGTAAAAGGACGTATACGTATAGGTATAGCTAAGCTAGAAGAGTAGAAGGAAACTTCATAGGAATGCTCAGTAAATGCACACATGCATATGTGTAAATGATGATTGATATATAGTCATTTCGGTACAACCAATATGCATGGATTATTCTTTTTCTTTTAAATATGATAGATCGGAGCCATATCGATCAACTAATATGCAGATGAACTCAGATTTCTGGAAATAAATTTTTAAGTAATTACACCCTCTGACCCTCCGATCCGTCATGAAAGAGTGTAATTACCATTTTCGTTGAGTCCATCAATGTTAAATTTAACCAAATATGTGTCGAAAAAGTAGGAATGTCTATATGGTGTAGTGGTGCAGGGCAGTGCAGCGTGGTAAAAGTAAAACAAGACAGCGACGGCCGGCCGTATCCGCACGGCATATGCTTGGTTAACTCCGCCTCCGCGGTTTAACGTGACACGGAGTAAATCGACCTGTCTACCAGCCCAGCCCAGGTGTCAGCACTCCCCACTCAGTGGCTCTGGCGGCTGGCGGCTGGCGTACGTGGTGATGCGTGTGGTAGGAACTGGGAAGTTGCATGGGCTGGTCGGAATAAAATATGCATGGATCCTATCATCCTACAGTACTTACGTTACTGTAGCACTTTGTTTTTATTTGGTAAAAATTGTTCAAACATTGACTAATTAGGCTCAAAATGTTCGTCTCGCAAAGTACAACAAAACTGTGCAATTAGTTTTTGATTTCATCTATATTTAGTACTCTATGCATGTGCCGGTATTTTGATGTGACGAGGAATTTTCTTTTTTTATAGTGGAATTTGGGAAAATATTTGAAATCTAAACAAGGCCTTGTTTGTCTTCCATCTTTTGCCTGAGAATGATGGGCCGTGGATTGGAGTTGGGATGGGGATGATTTGACGCGCGCGCGTGCCACTGCCACTGCCACGGACACACCACGACCACGTCTCATCCAGGGCTCCAGGCGCCATATCTGCCCTGCTGCTTCCACTTCCATCTTCTGTTTTCCATCGAATTCGCTTCACCGACGGCAGCCAGCCCCGAAGCGATGCTCAAAGGCCGAAAGGGCCTGCTCATCAGTCCTCTGTAGGCTGGGAGTGACATCTGCTGCTGCGCTGTCCCTATCTGCTGGGCCTGGCCTGGGTACGCTGTAACTTGGGCTTCCGCCATCGTGGGCTTTGAACGGTGCCATTTCGCGGATACCAGCCTGTTTTTTTTATTGTTTCTGCTTATTTTTCGCATCCCCGTTTCTTCTTCTCGGACACTTCTCCTGGGCCAAGAAAACGTACGTGGGCCAAACTATTTGAACCCACCTTGTGTTATTAGTCTGTCAAAAAAAAGTCTACTGAATTCCCAAAAAAAAAAGTCTATTGAACTATCGTCATAGTTGGATTTTTCTTCTCAAACAACACCACCATATATCTTACTCTTGAGCTCTCAAAACCGTCCAAATTACCTCTCTGCTTTGGTTTGGAATGGTTCCATCCTTTTTTTAAGCTAAGAAAATCAGATAGTTGCTTGATAAAATTTTGAAACCACAAAAAGTACCTCTAAGCTTTTAAAAAGTATGAAAATAAATTCTAGAGATAGATTGCGATACAAAAAATACAAATAAAAATTCTAGAGCTCGTGAAAACATTTCCAGAGATAGAGATTAGATTTGAGATACTAAATGCTGCCTCTTAATTTTTGCATCCCCACAAAAAGCCTTGGAATCCTTCGCAAGAAGATTTCGATATATATTTATTTAATATAAGAAAGTGGAACAATAAATGCTAGAGATAGATTGGGATACGAAAAAACTAACTAAAATATTTAGAGGTCATGAAAACATTTGTAGAGGTAGAGCTTAGATTTGAGATACTAAATGTCACCCCTTAATTTTTGCATCCTTCACAAAAAGATTTGGAATCCTTCGCAAGAAGAGTATAACAAAACAGAAACAATAAATGCTAGGGGTAGATTGGGGTACGTAAAATCTAAATAAAATATTTAGAGGACATAAAAACATTTCTAGAGATAGAGGTAGATTTGCGATACTAAATGTTGTCCCTTATTTTTTGCGTCCTCACAAAGATTTCAAATCCCTCGCAATAAGATTTTGTTATGTATTTATTTTATATAAGAAAACGAAACAATATCCTGAATTCGAACGTTGCATTCAATGATCCTTCCATTCCATCTTCGCCACCTGGCAAAGACCACAAAATTATTATGACTTTTGCTATTTATCTGTTGATAAATTTTTTTATACTAAATCTGTCAGATTTTTATAGGTTTGATTGTGCTTTAGAATTTGTGCTACAACTATCACTACTTGGTCGCACTTTAAAAAACTGATAAATTTGAGCACATAAAATCTATCGACGGAAAACTAGACACTCCCAATTACTATTATAACATGCATCGAAGAAATTGTTTGGTGCCTGCGGGCTTTGGCCTGTGGGCCGGGTCACCGGATGACCGGACAGCAGCACGCATCCTTCCCACCAAACAAGCGTGTCAGACCGACCGACAGGTGGGCCACGCCTGCAACGGCGACGGGACCAAGAGCGTGACACGGGTCATCAGAGGTGCGCGCGTGTCTAAACAAAAACAATCCGCCACGCAGGCCGCCTATCACGCACCGCCGAGCTCTCATTGTGCCACCCAGAGTTTGGAAAGCGTGCGTACAGAAAACGAGCCGGGTGAAGTTAAAGAACAACCTATAATGTTAAGGGAACCTCCAGCGTGGAGATCGAACTGAACTAACAAAATTGTTAGCGTGAAATATGGTTCGATAGCTATAGTGTTTGGTTCGGTTTTAGATTAGAAAAAAAAATGAAAAGTCGTCAACTTTCTCTCAATCTGTTGGCAGAGCAAAGTACCGGCTTCAGACCTCTGAAGCATGGCTACCACTCACTCTTTCATTTTTCGATTCAATATAGTTTGAACCGTCAGCAACCTCCGAACCGAAGAAAGATTTCCTACGGTTCGACTGCTCCAATGTGCAAATCGAATCATTCTCCTCTCATGGTTCAGTTTTGGAGGTGCCCTATAAGTATATATAACTTGTCTAAAATCAATAAGAAAACTCAAAGTGACTAAGTTGGCTATTGTCGCCGGCTTCCACCCATGAGGTCTTTATTGATTTCCTTATTCTACTGTTTCTTTCTGTGCATGTGATTTCCTGGTTAGAAATAAATTTTTCCTCCAGTTTAGGAGTGCTTCCTGTTTCTGTTGATTTGATTTGATTTCCATAGAAATTAATTAATTCTTCTTATCTGGAGAAAATAATTTTTCTTAATTGTCCTGTGGATATTAGCACGCACAAAAACGGCGTCGACACAGGAAGCTTCCCTTGCTGCAGCTGAGACTAGCCGCAGTGGGTACTCTAAAACGATACTCTAAAGCTTTAGAGTATGGATATAGAGTAAAAACTGCTGCACTGGGTACTCTAAAACGATACTCTATCTTTTCTCTCACTCTATATTTAGAGTGGTACTGTGCTTACTCTATACTCCAGAGTGGCGGGCCCCACTAGCTAAACAGAGAAAAAATGCTATAACTCACAAACCAAAAATCCAAATTAAATTTCGATTTCACCATTAAATTCGTCTTAATAAATCCTTCAAAACTAGATCACACATGGATATATTTAGATAAAGTGACAAGTGGGTCCCACAGTGGATAGAGTGGATAGAGGATGATATAGAGGATGGATGGGTGCAGGAGAATTGAGTATAGAGGAGAGAATCTTGCTGACTATGATGTATAGAGGATGAATATAGAGGCCCATGAGTGCGGGTAGTCTGACGAGCAGAACTTATTTGCAGCTGGCTGCGGCTATTTTAATAGTGTTCTGTAAGAGAGATTTAGCTGCTGCTGCGGCTGAAAAGCGGCTGAGAGGAATGCTAGTCAAAACAGCCTCGGTAATCTAATCACACCAGCTGGAAAACCATGTCTAACATTATTACGCACCAAATGTTACTAGCTGTACTGGCAGGTGGTCTCGTTCATTCACGTCTCATTTACAGGACAGATTTCACCCATTGTATTCCCACTGAAGTAGGATTTCACACCGGCGCAGATTTCACAGGTTAAACGCCAACGATGACTAAGGTTGATCATCTTTTCGCATCGCCGGACTGGTTAAAATATCTTCCCGAGAACAAATTTAGAAGCGCTTGCTTCGCTAGGCTCCGATCATTGCCCCCTTCTAATGCATGGAGATGTGGTATTTGATTTCTATAGGGGGTTTAGGTTTGAATCTCACTGGATTAATTCGCCGGGATTCATTGAGACCGTCAAAGAAGTCTGGGAAAAACCGGTCAACACTCAAGACGTGATACTGCGCATCCATGTAAAGTTATTGAGAACGGCGAAAGCACTAAAACTATAGAGGCGGAAGAATTTTGCAGATTGGAAAATTCGCTGGGCCATTCTCAACATCACATTGGCCAATTTGGAAAAGGCACAGGAAGAATGGTCACTAACTCAAGACGAATTGAATTTCAAATGCTATCTGAAGACAGTCACTAGGGTTGGCTGCTATGCAAAAAGCGAGAGCAAGACAACACTCAAGGTTAACATGGATCCAGAAAGGAGACACAAATACCAGATTTTTTCAACTACATCCAAACGCGAGAAGGAAGAAGACCTTCATCTCCTCCCTAAATGGGCAGTCTGGGATGGTAGTATCTCAAGAGGCAAAATCTAACTTAATTCATTCGCACTTCTCCCAGATCATGGGGAAACCAAATGCAAGATCAAAGGCTATCAATTGGGAAGAGCTAGGCTACGTCCAACATAATTTAGATGTTCTAGACTCACCATTCACACAGGATGAGATCGCATCTGTCATTAAAGAAATGCCAACCGAGAAGGCGCCGGGACCTGATGGTTTCATCGGCCTATTTTATAAGAAGTGTTGGACGGTAATAAAAGAGGATCTAACCCAAGCAATCTGGAGTTTCTACTCTCATCGGACTGCAAAATTGAGTTTGATAAATGAAGCCAACATAGTGCTCCTGCCAAAGAATCAAGTGGCCGCTACAATTTCGGACTACAGACCAATAAGCCTAATTAATAGCGTGGCAAAAATAATAACCAAACTCCTAGCAAACCGGCTGGCACCACACATGAATGAGCTAGTGTCAAGTGCCCAAAATGCCTTCATCAAAAAGAGGTGCATACATGATAATTTTATATACTCACAGAGAGTTATCCAACTCTTGCACCGGGAAAGAAGACTTGCGCTCTTCATCAAATTGGACATCTCCAAAGCCTTCGACTCCATTGGTTGGAGTTTTCTACTAGAAGTAATGCAAGCATTGGGATTTAGTACCAAATGGAGAGACTGGGTTGCAGCCTTGCTTGGAACCTCTTCCTCTAGAGTGTTAGTAAATGGCCAACCGACAAGAGGGATTAAACACGCAAGAGGGTTGAGGCAGGGCGACCCACTCTCCCCACTACTGTTTATACTAGCAATCGATCCACTGCAGCGCATTATTGAAATGGCGGCACAGAATGGCGTACTCAGGCCGGTACTACCGAAGACGGCTCAACTACGATGTTCACTTTATGCGGATGATGCAGCAATCTTCGCCGACCCATCGGCAATGGAGTTGGAACGGTTGTACAAGATTTTAACCTTCTTTGGGGAATGCTCAGGGCTCAAAATCAATATTTCAAAGACTGAAATCTTCCCCATTCGTCTATCGGAACAAGTAGTATCACAGCTTCTTCAAAACTTCCCAGGGAAGGTATGTAAATTCCCCGGCAAGTATTTGGGTCTACCGCTACATGTTAGGAAGCTATGAAGAATTGAAGTGCAGCCTCTCATAGATAAGATTGGTGCAAGGCTACCAGGATGGAAGGGCAAATTCCTCTCTACGGCGGGTAGAGAAACATTGGTTAAGACCGTCCTCTCATCACAACCAATCTATCACATGACCGCATTCCCGGAACAAAAATGGTTAATAAGAAAGATTGATAGAATAAGGCAGAGTTTTCTGTGGAGAGGAGAAACACCCGACAAAGTATATGGCGGGTACTCTTTGATGAATTGGCCAACAACTTGCCGTCAAAAAATAAAAGGAGGACTGGGTATTTTAGATCTAGAACGTTTTGCAAGAGCACTGAGATTAAGATGGCTATGGTTTCAATGGAAACATAAGGAAAGAGCATGGAACGAATTGGACCTCCCATGTGATGATCGGGACCGTGAGCTGTTTGCTGCCTCCACAGTGGTGACAATTGGTAACGGGAAGATGGCAAAATTCTGGACATCATCATGGTTGGACGGGAATACACCGAGAAATCTAGCCCCTAGTCTTTTCAAAAAAGCAAAAAGGAAGAAATCAACAGTATTCAAGGCCCTGCAAGATAATAGGTGGATAACTCACATTTTGCCACTTCAAACACCACAAGAGATCCAAGAATATGTTTCACTACGGGAGCAGATAAGTGTCATACAGTTAAATGAGAACAGCGATGATATGATAAGATGGAAATGGACTAATGACGGTGAATACACATCCCAAAGCGCATATCGGATCCAATTTGAAGGATGGTATAGCAAGCTAAAACTATCACCGATATGGAAAGCGAGGGCAGAACCCAAATGTCGTTTCTTCACTTGGACGCTACTACACAAAAAATACTGACTGCCAACAACTTGATCAAGCGTAATTGGCCCAATGATCCCATCTGTAAGCTATGTGGGATTGAACCAGAGACGCCAAACCACCTCTGTCTGCACTGTTCCTTCGCAAAACAAGTTTGGACTGATTTAACACGCTCGCTGAATCTGTCCATGCTCCACTCCGTTCTGATGACAGGAACTATCTACAGTTTCTGGCGCAAGTGCCGCAATAAGGTGGACAAAAGATTAAGGAGGAAGTTTGACGGAATCATCATCTACTTTTGGTGGAATTTTTGAAAGGAAAGAAATAGAAGAACATTCCAACACAGATCGGTGCAAGCACATCAAGTAGCCATGCTTTGCAAGGATGATATCACACAATTCCAGTGGGCGATGCAGGAGCCTACCAGCGAGGAGCAGCATGAAGTGGAACGAACTCTTCTTCTGTGTCCCTAGATCAGTAGTAGTCTGTGCTGTTTCTAGCGTTCCTCTTTAGTTTCTCTTGCAGGATAAGTAGCCACGTTAGTGGTGATAGTAGCGTTTCAAGTAGTCAAGTTGTAAACGTTGTAACAGTTGTTTTCTTTATTTCCCTCGCCTAATATATATGGCAAATCTCTTGCCGCCTTCGTAAAAAAAAACCAGCCGTCGTCTTCTCTCTCACATTCCCCTTTGTCTCGTCTGTCCAGTCTCCTCTCGCAGGCACAGGCGGCCGCCGTCCACGCGACCATGATCTCGCCGGACACCGTCCACACGGTCCTCGGCGTCGTAGGTGCGCGTGTGTCATCGCCTCATCGGCGTCTTAATTTTTGCTTTCTTCAAATCCCGCTTGCCATTCTTTTTCCTCGATCACATCTTGAAGGCAATGTAATCGCCCTCGTGCGGTACCTCTCCCCAGTGTAAGAATCAAAATTTCATATAGGATTCCATTCATTTCACTAGCTTCGACCAGTGTACATCACGTGCTCTCTCTCGTGCAGGCCCACGTTTTACCGCATCTGGAAGAATGGGTCGGCGGAGCAGTACTCGGCGGCGCCATACGACGCCACGCTGCTCAACTGCATGCTGTGGATGTTGTACGGCCTCCCAGCCTAGCAACCGCACGGCATGCCCATCATCATCATCAGCGCCACCGGCATCGCCACCCAGCTGGCCTACATCGCCCTCTTCCTCGCTTTCTCCGCTGGCAACGTCCGCCGCCGCCTCATCCTCCTCCTCGTCGCCATTGTTGCCTTCGTCGGTGTACTCCGCCGCACTCGTCCTCTCCCTCGCCCACACCCATGAAACCCGCGCAATGATCATTGGGATCATCTTGGTCCTCTTTGGCACGGGCATGTACGCATCCCCACGACCCCACTTACCGTCATGGTAAGTAAATTTTACTTACGGCCGGATGCATGGGAATTTGTTGATCGTGTTCAGCCCTGGGGCGGAGACAGGGAAGCAGGGGCCAGGCCCCCATATTAACGTGAATTTTCTATTAATTTTTTAAATTTTAAATAAAATTTGAAAATTCGAAACTGTTGGCCCCATATAACATTCAAAAAAGCAATTTCCTGGCTCTGCCCCTGGTTCAGCCATGTTAATTAAGATTGGAACTTTACTTTTGTGGCAACTTGTGTTGTAAGACATAGTATTCGTTTGTGTGGTGTTTTTTTTTCTTTTCAGAAAATGGTGATCCAGACGAAGAGCGTGGAGTACATGCCCCCTGTTCCTGTCCATCACGTTGCTGCTGAACAGTATCTGTTGGACTGCATACGCCCTTGTACACTTCGACCTGTACCTCACTGTAAGTCTCTGAACCACTTGTAGGGGTAGTATATATGTCTGTTTTCTCGGTGGCGCAGCTGATCCCATGTTCTACTACAAGTCGACGCAGCAGATCATCGAGGCGCGCAGGGCCGACCGGGTCGCCATGAGCCCATGACCGAGGCCGTCCTGGACTACTCCGCTTCCAGTTACAATCCTAGCTAGCTAAATCAGTCCTTATGGAATAGGAGTACTTGTACTACTTCATCGTCAATTTTTTTTTAAAGACAAAGTTTACTCTTCGACACTCTAAAACTATGATATTTACTCTAATATATTCTACTTTTGTGGTTTTGTAGTCATCGCACATTATAGTTTTATGCATTTTGCCTGAAAACATTTTAGCCATTATTTTAACATACTAGTATGCGGGCACGTGGAATCCACGTGAAATAATGTTTAGTACGAATTATTTAATTTCATGTTTTTACGTCGTGATAAATTCATACAATTAAAAATTACTTTCTAAAAGGAGAAATAATTAAAAGAAATCTCAAACAATATAATACGTATAAGAAAAAATAAATGTGGCTTAGAGTATTTTTATTGAATTCAACATGCCATAAAGCGGCCCCTCGATTTTTAATTCAATTTTTATATTACCCTAAATAATTTTCAATGCACCAACAACCAATTTTAGAGTGTATAAAAGAAAATCTAAAATAAATCCTCCTCCCTTTCTCCGGGCCATTTTGGTCGAAGTCTCCTTTCCTCCCAGGAGGTCTAGCTGCTCGCCTCTCTCGCATACGAGCGCCGCCCCCGTGTGGTTGGTCCCACCTATCGGACCCATTTTCGTCATCTAGCCACCAACGATCGAAACCTTGGCGCCATTGCCGCCGATTCAATTCGCCTACCTTCTTGAGTAAATCTCAGATTGATTGAGGATTTCAATTCTCGTTTCTGCCTCTTCATTTCCCCCATAATTTCCCCTTTCAATTTGGCTTTGAATCACCAGGATTAATCCTCCTTGAATGATAGTCAAGGTGATCCCTCCATGGCCACTCCCCTTCCTCTCCGGCCCATAAAATGACGCCTTATTACTCCTCACTGCCCCTTTTTACAGCTATCCTGAGCACCCCTTGTAACACCTCGGTGTTACGCAAGCATTTAGGCACTGCAAATCATGCATATTATGCATCATCAAGCATCCTAATCATACATGCCTAATTATGTTAAATAATAACTGAAACAATGTTTTAAAACATATGAAACATGCTCGTGAAACATGAATATTGCATACACTTGTTTAGAGTTATTTTTCCCTAACTATGCTTGCTAGGCTAATAAAACATGTATGACTATAATTGTAAATCATCTAGAATTATTTAGTATAATTTTTGGAGCAAGTTTGGTATTCAAAATGACCCCAAATTTTACTTTTAAAAATATTCTAGAAAAATGAGATTTGATTTAAAAATGGACTTTGAATCTTTAGTTCAAAATCTATTTGGAATTTCAAAATGTGCCCTAAAGCAAATTAGGATTAAATTCTAGCAACTTTTATTTTTAGACCATTTTCAAAAGAAATCATTTTCTTGCTCAAAATAGTATTGGAAAACTGATATTTGAAAAAATCATTGAAAATGGAATTGGAAAATGTTTTTCTCGCCTTCTGGGCCGCCCGCCTCACTTCCGGCCCATCAACCGAAGCCGGCCCATCCTCGCCCGCGCGCCTGCCTCCGCTCTCGCCCGCGCGCCGTGCACGCTGCGCCCGACCGCGGCAGGAGCTGCGTGCCCCGTGGCCGCCATGCGCTGGCGCCGACGAGCACTTGGACGCCGGTGGCCCCCGCACGCTCGACCTCAAGACACCGCGCCCGCGCCCCTGCCTCCATTCCCTTCCCAACTCACTCTCTCCCTTTTTCCATTTGGAGAACCCGAGCGGGAGAGCCGCTCGCCACCGCCCGCTGTTTCACCCGTGCTCGATTCCCCACGGCTCTAGCTCCGCCTTGACCTTCGCTTCACCGTGCTCAAATTTGCGCCATCTTGCTCGCAACGGTAAGGCTCAATCGAGCACTTCCGTGTGCACCGCCATGGCCGGAGCCACCGAGCTCGTGCTCCGCCCGCCGGCACCCTCGCTCCGCTCCTCTATCCCCTTGAGTCACCTTCCCATGTTCGCCATCTTCTCGCGGACCCCGTGCGCGCTCCGTCTTGCCTGGTCGTGGCCGGCAACGGCCGTCGGCCGCTGGCAGCTACCGCACTGCCGTGACACCTAGAACGCCGGCATGGCATGGTCGTCCCTCCCCGGCTCTTCGTTGGGCCAGGTCGGCCTTGGGCCGGAGCCCCGAGCCGGGCCGTCGCTCCTCTCCCTCCGCTCGGTTGCTCAGGCCGAAAGCGGCCGTGGGCCTGTTCAATCCTGTGGGCTGGCCCAGTAGTAAAAAGAAAAAAAGTTTTCTGTTTTTCTTTATTATTTGAGAAAAAGAAATATTTTGGGAAATGTTTGTGTACTCATTTGTGCTCCAAAAATGGTGAAATAAATTTTGTTGTGATCCTCATGACTAGATCTAGGGTTTAAAAATATTGCATGTCAGTTTTGTGGTACTTTTCTGTGGAGATTTATTTAATCATTGAAATTGTTTTTTCTTGAGAAATGCATAATAAATCATAGAAAACTCAGAAAAATATGGTTCCAATTTTGTTAATCTTCTTGTGTAATGTAATTTCTAGGAAAAATATATGTAATGCTTTTTATATAGAAAAATCATGAGGTGTAGTTCAAGTGCCTTTAATGGCTGATGTTTGTTATTTTTGCTAGAGAGCAAAATTTGTATAAAACATGCATGTGATAATTTTTGTACACTGCTTATTTACTATGTAGAACCTAGGAAAAATACTAAATATGTTGTTTGATACTTTTCATAATACAAAGTATTTTCATGCTCATATTTAGGTCCTAGCTTGTCATTTTTGTGTAGGCTATTCCACTTATCCAAATGCCTTGAAAATTTGATGGTATTCTACTTAGGGTAGTACTGTGCTATGGTAATTTTCTAAGATTTTTATATGCTATAAAAATAGATATTGCTAGTCAAACCTAGTGTTAATTAGGGTTTAATCAAATAATGTTTTATGCATGATTAAGAAATTAGTGAAGCTTTGGTGTATCTTTTAAGCATTCAATGAGATGTGTTGACTTAGCATATTAGTAGTAGAAGAGAATGCAGTAGATGACATATACTTGTAGTACCTGTTCTTGGATGATGTTGACTACCTTGTATGAGAATTATACTATGCTCTACCCATTAAAGCGAATTATGCTCATCTACCTTACATGCAAGCATATTCATTGTGTGTATTTCATCCGATGCACCTTTTGCATAAGCACTTACGCACCTACATCATACAGGATCGCAAACCGAGAGCCCGATCGTCGTACCCGAGGAGCCCGAGGAGCAGCTAGAGGTGTAGCCTCAGGAGGTGCCCGAACGAGACGAGGAGGACGTTGAGGAACTTCCAGAGTGCCCCGATCACCGCCCGAGCTCCTTCGAGAGAGGCAAGCCACGGAGCATTTTTCTCCCCCAGTTTGCAATTATTAATTAATGGTTTACTTTAATTGATGCATTACGTTCAGGAGTTGTTTGCAACCGTTGCTGCATTATATCTTGTTTACCTTTGTTATACTACATCCTTTGTTACCCTGGTATACGCAGTCGAGTCAATGCTTAGCTGGCTTAGACCAGTAGAAGTCGAGTGATTTCCTATCACCTGCGAGCTATAGGTGGATACCTGGATCTGTTCGGATAACTATGTAGTCATGGTATAACTAAGTGTTTATTTAAAGTTGAGACTGGACGGAGACTTACAGGGTTTTAGACTGTACTGCTTTCCATCTATGTCGATTAAGGACCGACCGTTCTTGGGCCTCGAGTCATGCTGAATGCATGTCTTACATTTAGCTGGCCGAATAACGTACCTTTCGACCGCGAAGCTGGGAGATTATTCGGGCCGAGTGGATTGCCTGCAGCGCACTATACCGGAGCAGGTGTGGTAGGACACGGGGGCGCGATGATAAGACCGAAAGGCAGTCGGTCGGCCCCCGGGTACATGTGGTTCCTGGTAAACTCGAGATTTTTTCTAGATAGTTGACTCGGTGACCAATACCTCGCTTTAGCGGGTGAGTAAGGTTTGTGTAAGGAATAAATTACCAACTGGTTAATAATCGATTCGAATCGCCATCATTCATTGGATAGTGAACACTTGACTTGAGGTACTTCATCCTAGTAATGTTGATGGAACACTTGGACAATTATAATGGATATGACATTATGGAAGTTATTAATGATCATTGGTTATCATTATTTGCTTAATCACATGCTTGCTCTAGTATAAGTGCAAATGTAGTCGACAGGTTAATAATAATTAACTTGATAATAATGCTTTTGGAAAGGTTCTTGAAATGCTAAAAATGTCTTTTTGCAAATGAGTCAGCTACCCTACTATAAAGCCCTTCATAATCCTTGGTGTCACTTTATTTTCGGTTATGTCGGATAAGTCTAGCTGTGTACCTTCTCGTACTCAGGGTTTTATTCCCACTTGTTGCAGATGCGCAGATGTATTACGACTACTGTATCAACTGCCTTTATCATGCGATGGGTATTGCTTAGGACCATGGGCATGGTCATTCCTTACGTCTCACCTACTGCTTTTGTTGGAGATGATCATCAGCTGGCACTGTACTTGAACACTGTGTGAGTTTCTGTGGTTTTGAACAAATGGCTTCCACTACTTCTATTTGAACTCGGTTTGTAATAACTATGTTTAAACTCCAATATATCTGTGATGTGAACTTTTATGTAATATGTGATGGTGACCGCTAAACTTATTACGATCTTGGCTGGTATGTGAGTTGGTTTGAAATTCTTCGTGATTTCACGGACTACAGGGTTATACGGGTTTAAGTTTACTAAATCGTATGCTCTGGCTAGTGATTTTCTTACTTAATTTTGTATAATTGGTCGGTTCTGTTACACCCCTACTCTCCAGTCATATCCCCTCGTCGTCCTCTTTGCCACACTAGGACAACTCCAATCGTCCCTCCATCGAGCCCGTCGTTCGCTAGATTTGTGTCACCCTCAACCCCTTATCAACCCAAAGGTCTTCAAGCCAGCTCCTCCGGCTAGGGAAGGCAATGGGGGCCTGTTCTGTCACAGAACCTCCTAAATTATGATGGCCCGCATGTACCTGTCATTGTCATAATGACCTCTGACAGCCATACTTATGTACCTCATAACTTAAAAGGCTTGCTTTCCTCCAAACAGGATCCAATTACAGGAGTATTTCAATATTACGACAGTTTATTCAAAATATCATCAGAGTAAAAGAACGAAAGTCTTACATAACTTAAGTTTACAAACCATAGTTTTAAACCTTCAAACTATTTTTTTTAAATTACTTCCAAAAACATGTAGTAACTTGAAAAATTCCCAAGATATAAAATCTTTAGAATTTCAAGCTCTACAAGTTTCATGTTGAAAACTTTTTCAAATTCAGCCTGGATTTTGAAATTTGAAATTGAAATAAAAAAGGGACATTTTTTTTGAAATTTGGTAATTTCAAAATTACTTTAAATTTTATATTGAAACTTTAAAAACTCAAAATACCAAAGTTGTACATCTAACCAAGACCTACAACTATGGTATTTTGAGTTTTTGAAGTTTCAATATAAAATTAAAGTAATTTTGAAATTACCAAATTCCAGAAAAATGTCCCCTTTTGATTTCAAATTCAAATTTCAAAATCTAGGTTGAATTTGAAAAAGTTTTCAACATGAAACTTGTAGAGCTTGAAATTCTAAAGATTTCATATCTTGGGAATTTTTCAAGTTGCTACATGTTTTTGGAAGTAATTTTTAAAAAATAGTTTGAAGGTTTGAAACTGTGGTTTGTAACCGCTCTTTTGCTCTGATGTTATTTTGAATAAACTGTTGTAATATTGCAATACTCCTGTAATTGGATCATGTTTGGAGGAAAACAGACCTTTTAAGTTATGAGGTACATAAGTATGGTTGTTAGAGGTCATTATGACAATAACAGGTACATGTGGGCCATCATAATTTAGGAGGTTTTGTGACACGTTCCCCGACACTCGGTGGGTAATTTCTCTATAAGGCCTTATTCGGTTAATCCCTCCCACAAGGGGATTGAGGGGGATTTATTTCACACCTATTGTGGTGTGGAATTAATCCCTCTTAATCCCCTCCATTTCCTTCCCTCTTGTGATTAACCGAGCAAGGCCTTAGGATGCCAAAATAGGGGAGAAACCATCCATATGGGGGTGTTAACAGGATAAACTAACGGCACTGACTATATATACTTTGACAAATTATTTAGCCTCCCATCATGCAGATTTTTCAGCCTTTGGATCAAGATCTAACGACAAACAAACTTTGCACAACTTTTGTGGGTGAGTCCACACTTTTATTATGAGCCCATTTGAAGGCTCAGATATACCCATAAGGCATATTACAACATAATATTTAATACGGAGCACAGTAAAAAGCAATAGCCCAAATTATATTTGTAGACCATTTAAAGGCCCAAACATAATAAGAAATTGAAAATTCTGGCATGTTTGAAAATTTCATACAAAAGATGCTCTACAAAAACTAAACTCTATACAGATTCAGTACAGATCTAAAATTACATTTGTAACTACAGTGGAAACGCTATGTACCTAGCAATGTAACTATAGATAGAATATGATGTAAATTGTAGAAAGCTCTCTTCAATTTAAGAAACATAAAGATACACTATGAACTACCCTCCGTTCCAAATTATAAGTCGATTTGACTTTTTTAGTACATCCATTTTACTATGTATCTAGATATAACGTATGTCTAGATACATAGCAAAATGAATGTATAAAAAAAGTCAAAGCGACTTATAATTTGGAACAGATGGAGTAGCTAATTGCAATCTCCCTTTTGCATTGTAATTAGAAAATTACATGAACATTCACCTAAAATTACATTGTAATTGCAGTGAAATAGCGATGTAACTAAAAATGTAAGCATAGGAAAGGCCAAACTATTTCAACCCACCTTGTATTATTAGTCTATCAAAAAAAGCCTATTGAATTCTCAAAAAAAAGTCTATTCAACTATCATAGTAATTTGATTTTTCTTCTCGAACTACAATACCAGACATCTTACTCTTGAGCTCTAAAAATCGTTCAAATTACCTCTATCACAAAAAGATTTGGAATCCTTCGCAAGAAGATTTCGATATATACTTATTTAATTTAAGAAAATGGAACAACAAATGGTAGGGATAGATTGGGATATGAAGAATCTAAATAAAATATTTAGAGATCGTGAAAACATTTCTAGAGATAGAGGTTAGATTTGGGATACTTAATGATGTCCCTTAATTTTTGCATCCTCGCAAAAAGATTTAGAATCCTTCGCAAGAAGATTTCGATATGTATTTATTTAATACAATAAAATGGAACAATAAATGGTAGGGATAGATTGGGATATGAAAAATCTAAATAAAATATTTAGAGCTCGTGAAAAATTTGTAGAGATAGAGGTTAGATTTGGGATACTTAATGATGTCCCTTAATTTTTGCATCCTCGCAAAAAGATTTAGAATCCTTCGCAAGAAGATTTCGATATGTATTTATTTAATACAATAAAATGGAACAATAAATGGTAGGGATAGATTGGGATAAGAAAAATCTAAATAAAATATTTAGAGCTCGTGAAAAATTTGTAGAGATAGAGGTTAGATTTGGGATACTTAATGATGTCCCTTAATTTTTGCAACCTTGCAAAAATATTTGGAATCCTTCGCAAGAAGATTTCGATATATATTTATTTAATATATTAAAAATGGAACAATAAATGCTAGGGATAGATTCGGATACGAAAAATCTAAATAAGATATTTAGAGCTCGTGAAAACATTTCAGATAGAGGTTAGATATGAGATACCGAATGTTGTCCCTTAAGTTTTGCATCCTCATCCCTCACAAGAGGATTTCGAGATATATATTTATTTAATATAAGAAAATGGAACAATAAATGCTAGGGATAGATTGAGATACAAAAAATCTAAAACAAAAAAAAATATCTAGGGCTCGTTAAAACATTTCTAGAGATAGAGATTAGATTTGAGATACTAAATGCTGGCCCTTAATTTTTGCATCCTCACAAAAATATTTGAAAGCCCTGGCAAGAAGATTTGTACTATATGTAAATATAATGTAAGAAAACGGGACAATATTATTCTGATTACGAACGTTGCATTGAATGATCCTTCCATTCCATCTTCGCCACCTGGCAAGGACCACAAATTTGATTAGCGTAGCATTTCCTTAGCATCGAAGAAACAACCTGCCGCGGCCGGATCCTGCGCTCCTCCTCGCTCGGTCTCGGTCGTAACGCACGCAGGCCGGCACCGGGTACTTACTTGCATGATAGGCGGGCCGTGCCACATCACCCGTAGACCGCGCCCATGGCACTTGCCCGGGCTGCTGCCTGCTGATAGATAGAGGTCTTGTTTAGTTCCCTAATTCTGCCTCAAATTCTACTATGCAAAAAGAAGATTCTCCGTCATATTAAAATGTCGGCAAATGCATGGAGTACTAAATGTTGATGAAATCAATAACTAATTGCACAGTTTTGTTGTATTTTGCGAGACGAACATTTTAAGCCTAGTTAGTCAAAATTTGAATAATTTTTACCAAATACAAACGAAATGCTACAAGAATTCTGATACAGTGTTTTTCTCCCCTGTTCTGTGAACTAAACGAGGGCAGAGATCGAGATACAGACGCTGTTGGCTGGTGTCGTGCAGCGTGGGTAGGTAGGCTGTGCGGACTGAGAGAGCAGACGTGCATACAGTACAGATAGACGCTGGCGGCCGGCCAGGGCAGCGGCAGGGGCAGGGGCAGGGGCAGGGGGCTGCTGCTGATACGGATAGAGTAGCCGGCCGGTGCAGACCGACCACGCACGCCGAGGCCGAGCGCTATAAAACAACTCCACATCCTCGGATCGGTCCATCACCCGGTCCGTCGTCCCAACCCCCGCCCCTCCTCGAGGCTTCAGCTTCTGGAAAGCAAGCATGTTCGGGCACCACCACCACCACCACGGCCACGGCGGGCACCCGGCCCCGCCGCCGCCGCTGGCGCATGAGCAGACGCTGTACAGGATCTTCTGCCGCGCCGACGAGGAGTACTGCCTCACGGTGCGCGACAACGCCGTCGTCCTCGCGCCGGCCAACCCCCGCGACGAGTCCCAGGCATGCTATTGCTTTGCTTTGATGCTTTCTCTCTCTAGCCTCTGTCATCGATCGATCGATCGATCGATCTTGTGGTGGTCATGGACATGGATCCGGTGTGCTTGACACGCACTGTGCCTGCTCATGTGCAGCACTGGTACAAGGACATGAGGCACAGCACCAAGGTGAAGGACGCGGAGGGCCAGCCGGCGTTCGCGCTCGTCAACAGGGCCACCGGCCTCGCCATCAAGCACTCGCTCGGCCAGTCTCATCCTGTAAGTCCGCCAACGGCAGATCGATGTGTGCATCATGTTCTCACCCAACGCCACACGCACACGCACATATGCAGGTGAAGTTGGTGCCCTACAACCCGGAGTACCTGGACGAGTCGGTGCTGTGGACGGAGAGCCACGACGTCGGCAAGGGCTTCCGCTGCATCCGCATGGTCAACAACATCCACCTCAACTTCGACGCCCTCCACGGCGACAAGGACCACGGCGGCGTGCACGACGGCACCACCGTCGTGCTCTGGGAGTGGGCCAAGGGCCCCAACCAGAGCTGGAAGGTGCTGCCCTGGGGCGACGAGGCCTACGCGCCGCGCCCGCCAGGGCCGGAGCCAGGCTACGGCGGGTACCGCCCCCCGCCGGGCGGCCCAGCTGCCGGGGGCTACGCGCCGCCCCCGCCAGGGCCGTACCCACCGCCTGCCCAGCCGGAGCCAGGCTACGGCGGGTACCGCCCCCCGCCGGGCGGCTACGCGCCGCCCCCGCCTGTGCACGAGCCTGGCTACGGTGGCTACCCTCCGGCTCCGGGCAACCCCGCCCCGGGGTACGGCAACCTGCCTCGCGTGCTCGCGTCTGAGCCCACCGTGCGCGTCTTCTGCAAGGCCGACGACGGGTACAGCCTGACTGTCAGGAACGGCACCGTGTCACTGGCACCAACCAACCCCAGGGATGAGTTCCAGGTAAAGAAAACATCGATGCTCTGTGATGTGACATAATATAGGACGATCGTCTGATGAGTGATGACTACTAAATGTGATCATGTTTGATTGGTTGGATGGTGTAGCACTGGGTGAAGGACATGAGGCACAGCACTCGCATCAAGGACGAGGAAGGGTACCCGGCGTTCGCGCTGGTGAACAAGGTCACCGGCGAAGCCATCAAGCACTCCCTGGGACAGAGCCACCCGGTACGAACGATCCATCACTCATCAGTTTTCACTTCAGCTAACCAACCAATGCATACAAACAATCTTGCGTGCGTGTGAAATGCAACTTTTCTTTCTTTTGTCTGTTAAGTCAATCAGTCAGTCAGTCAATGTAGTTGTTGCCACGTACCTGTCTACTTTCCTGATCGTTCAATGGGCGTCGTCACAGGGTGTTGAACTTTGCTTGTAAATTGTAGGAGTACATAGTGACGACATTATTGAAGCAATGGTATTTGCTAGATAGTCCTATATGTGTGTATTTTCAACTGCTAGCTCCATCCAATCTTGAATTATACTTGATGCATGTATCTGACGGATGGATGGGTGATCGACAATGGCATATCTAAGGCTGGACGAAAAACTCGAAGCTCGTTAGCTCGCTTGGCTCGTGACTAGCTCGGCTTGGATCGGCTCGGCTCGCTACCGTAACGAGCCGAGCCGAGCTAAGATTTTAGCTCGTTAGTTATAACGAGCCAACTCGAGCTAGCTCGCGAGCGGCTCGCGAGCCAAACGAGCCATAGTTTTAGGGAAAAAGTCATCATAACTTATATTATATTTGTATTACTTCATGTCTTGCACTCTGCAAATGGTTGATATGTTAGCTCATACGAATATTTTATTCAATTTAAAGCTATTAGATATATTATTTTTGTATTATTACTATTTTTATGCTTTTGATAAATGCAAATATTAAATTTTGTATATTTTTTATAACTGGCTCGCGAGCCTAACGAGCCAGCTCGAGCTTTTAATGAGCCGAGCCGAGCTGGCTTTCTGGCTCGTTGAGATAACGAGCCGAGCCGAGCTAGCTCGTTATCCTAACGAGCCATAACGAGCCGAGCCGAGCTGGCTCGTTATCCAGCCTTAGGCATATCCATTGACAATTTGACATGAATCCATACGTGCATCAGGTTCGCCTGGTGCCCTACAACCCGGACTTCCTGGATGAGTCGGTGCTGTGGACTGAGAGCCGCGACGTCGGCCACGGCTTCCGCTGCGTGCGCATGGTGAACAACATCTACCTCAACTTCGACGCCTTCCATGGCGACAAGGACCACGGCGGCGTCCACGACGGCACCACCGTCGTCCTCTGGGAGTGGGCCAAGGGCGACAACCAGCGCTGGAAGATCCTACCCTGGTGTAAGTGTTCCATAATATAAGTTGCCTTCCGTGCGCATTACTGTATATTATCCTTGGAGAATTCATTAGTTTTTTCCATCATCATCAGCACATCCGTCTTCGGATGCTCCGATCCATTGGCAGTTTATGTCCTCGGATGCTCCGATCTGTATATTGACTACTAGTTTTTGTCTTGTATATATGCAGAGATGCAGCCATCCAAGCGTGACGTTGAGAGGATCGACCGGATCGGAGGAACCTTACCTTGCTGCTGTCTCCGTCCTCCGCTCCATGTCGTTGATCGAGTCGTTCTAGTTATCTTTCTGTTTTCGCGTCGGTTCCCGAATGAACAATAATAATATAGGAGTACTAGTTGTTGTCCATCAGCGTGCGACCATGTCTGAGTCTGATCGTATGTTGCTGGTTGCTCGCTGCTGCTACTTCTGTTTGATGTTCTGAAAGACTTTCGAGTATGTTGATGCTGAGTTGTCATTCACCGATCTATCTATCCTTTAATTTGCCGTTCGCCCGTGGAATTGTGGACCGAAGATCGATAGGCGATGCCCTGAGTTTCATTCAGAGTTTGAGTGGTTCTGAATTTCTGATGATGAATCTACCGAACTGCATGTCTGCATTTTGATATTTGTTGTGCAATGTACCGTGCCAGGTCCCTACAAAAGCAACCACTAGTGCTTGCAATCTTTATTTGCGTTCGTTTTTTTTTTCTCTGCCCGTGTCAACTGCGACGACGACTGCTAACGGACTAAACGATGAACAGATGCTGTTGGTACCTGGTACTGACAGTACATGCGTTGTCAGTTTCCATGCTTCCCAACGCGTGCGTCGCTGTATTGTTCTAGGACATCCAGCTAATCCTTAACGCCGAAGCCTACGAATAATACCGTCTTCGCAGGTGAAACTAACAATGCAGATGCAATGTTTCCAGGCAAACAAACAAGAAAGAAAGAGGGCATGGTAAAACATAAAGGAAGAGTTGGTGAGCGATCCACGCTGAAAATTTTGTGCTGTCAAATGAACTGGATGCGGTTTAAGATTGCGACTCGACAGGAGAGCAGATAAGATAGGCTGTACGTGTCTCTCTTTTCCCAGGTCAGCAGAGTTGATGGTGCCATTCAAATGCCAGTCAAAACAGCCTTTAATTCACCTAATCTAATCACACCACCTGGAAAACCAAGCCTGACATTATTACGCAAAACAAAAGTTAGAGCAAGCCTAATAATACAGCCAACGAGCCGGCCGTAAGAATCTTTGCAGTCTTCTCTAAGAATAATACCACCGTCCTGATAAACCCTGCCTAGCTTGCAAACTGTCCAGAGAGTTGTTGTTCCATGAGATTGTCAACCAAGACCTTCACCTAAGCACACCGGGACAACGAGTGTTTACCACGGCAGTTACAGCGCGTCCTACCTTTTCCGGACGTCCGCAGGACACATGTCACGAGCAAGTGAGTCCGCACTCAGCAGTGACCTGCCAAGACTTCATTTACAGGCACGAACCAAACAGGAAGTGCGTAGCCGGTCTCTGTTTTGGGCCAGGGGCGTGTCCAGCTGCACGCGGTTAGTTTTCCACGCGCTGCGACTGGGACCACCAGTCCAGAGACACGTTCTCATGTTTGGTGCCATTACGTGCTACTTTGAATCATGGGCCCTGTTCATCTGGCTTATAATCCGTCTTATTCAGCTTGTTTTTTCAGCCGGAACAGTATTTTTCTCTCACAAAAAATCAGCCAACAATGTTTTTAATTCCAGCCAAACGGGGCCATGGCCTCTACGCACGCTGAGCCGCCACGTCACATGACAAGTCTTTATTTTAGCGTAAGCATGGTCCATAGCATGTCAGTACACGTCTTCGTATCATGCGCCCAAGCACGATCCTTGAAAATATCTCTCCTAAACTTTTTTTCGCGATCGGGCTAACATACCCGTATTTCATTAAGAGGATAGAGTTTAAAACAAACCAGCCACCGTGGCAGCCCGAGAGAGAGAACCTAGCTACTGGCTGAAGTGAAAAAAGATGGGAAAATTACATAGCTGCTAAGTGCTGCGACCAGAGCGGTAGCACAGGGGACAGGGAAGAGAAACCGGCAGCAACCCAGTCTTGTAGCATCCCCCTAAGCATTACCGGCAGACTCTGTTGAAGGTCCTGTTGTTCCTCTCCTTCCATAAACACCAAGCCACAAGAAGAACTGCTGTGTCGAAAGCCGTCGTCCCATCCTAGCTGGTGCAAAAGACGACGCTGACGGCGGAGCCACCAATCTACCAGAGCATCATCACGACGTGGCGCCAACGACCCGAGGCCAATGGGGGACAGCAAGGCAGTCCAGACCTGCCTTGCGACAACACAGGCAACGAACAGGTGATCGGATATCTCAGGCTCCTGACCACACAACGCACAGTCGTCCTCGTCCTGAAGTCCATGCCTTCTACGCCTTTCCGCAGTCCAAAGGCGGCGATGCAATGCTAGCCAGAAGAAAAAAACTTCACCTTTGGCGGCGCGCGAGCCCGCCACAGCTCACTGGCGCCCGGCAGGCTGCATGATCCCTGGAAGAACGCCCGGTACGCCGAAGAAGCCGAGTACCTACCATCGGGTGACCACTTCCAAACGAATCGATCCGCTTGCGTCGGAACAGGGATAACACCATTAAGCAGCACGGCGATCCAGTCAGTCCATCTCCTGGGGAACCTGATGAAGCGCAACACCTCGAAAAGGAAGGGCCAAGCGACGGAGTCGAAAGCTTTTGCGATGTCGATTTTGAGCAGTACGGTTGGGCACTTCTTGCCGTGTAGGTGTAGCCATCGACATGCTAACTGGACGGACTGCAAGTTGTCATGAATTGAGCGGTCCTTAATGAACGCGCTCTGGTTCGGCGCGACAATCAGGCTGAGCTTCGGCGCCAACCGCTTTGCCAAGCATTTGGCGAAAAGCTTACTGAAGCTGTGCATGAGACTGATCGGGCGGTAGTCCTTCAGCGTGGTTGGAGACTCCTTCTTGCGCAGCAGAATCATTAAAGCATCGTTGAGTAGATGAAAGCTCCGGGCGTCCAGCGACCAAAGGGCGTTAAAGGCCCTGACAACGTCATCCTTGATGACATCCCATGCGACCCTGTAGAAAAGGCCAGTGAATCCGTCCGGACCAGGCGCGCGATCCAGAGGGAGGTCCCTGACCGTTTCCCAGATCTCCTGCTCAGAGAAACAGGAGTCGATTCTAGCTCCGGCAGCAGGCCATCCAGATGTAGGGAGTGCTGGCGAGCAAATGGTGTGCCCAAGATGTTGTTGTAGTATTCATATACTAGATCTGCCTTGGTCTCTTCATCCGAGAACCATTGCCCCTCATGTTGGATCGAAGGTATGTAGCTTTTCCTGACATGCTTGCAAGTGGAAAAATTTGGTGTTTGCATCACCCTCCTGCAAGAACCGTATTCTGGAGCGCTGTCGCGCGATGGTGCGTGCCAAGGACGCTAGGCCAAGACACTTGCGCTTGAGGTCGCCGTGCATGGACCGTTCATCGACCGACAGTTCCCGGGACTCTTGCGCGACGTCGAACTGCGCGACAAGCTCCCGGGCCATGAAGAGCTGGAGGCGCACACTCCCCACGCTCTTCATACTCCAGCTCTTCAGGGCTTTCGCCATGCTCCTGAGCTTGACGTCCAAGGTTCTGCAGGCGTCGAGTCCAGGCGCAGGCCATGACCATGCCTCCCTAACGGCATCCTCGAAGCCCTCTAAGCGTACCCAGAAGCCTTCAAAACGAAATCGGGGCTTAGCCCAGGGAACGACCGATAGTTGTAACCTAAGTTGCACGGATACGGATATGCGTATTGGTATCGGGCCGATACGGATACGCGGATACGTCATTTTTCCAAAAAAACCTGATACGCGGATACATTTTATAATTTTTTAATAAAATAAATAATAGTGCATATTCATATATATATTTATGAAAAAATAGAAATTTTAGGAACTAAAATGTAAGAGAAAGGAGATAAGTGGACTTCAGTGCAAAGAAAGGCCCGTAAAACAGTAAACGGCCCAAAGCCCAGGCCCCCAAAACCTTATCTGCCTATCCCTTCCTCCTCTGCTCCCGTCTCCGGTCTCCCGCACGCGCACACCGTACGCAAGTCATCCCTTCCTCCTCTGCTCTGTCTCCCGCACGCGCACGCCGCCGCCGCACACGCATAGAGCCACCCGCACGAGCGCCGCCCGCACGGGCACGCCGTCCGCAGGTCATCCTCCACCGGCGACCTCTGCCTGCCGACCGCCGGTCCTCTGGTCTCCTCTGGTTGGCGCACCGCCCGCACGCACACACTGCCTGCCGCTCCTCGCCCCTCACCGGCGACCTCCGTCCGCCGTCTGTCGGTCCTCCTACCCCACCGGCGACCTCCACCCATGGTCTGCCGGTCCTCCTCCCCCACAGGTGACCTCTGCTCGCGGCGTGGCTCTGGATTTGGGTGCGCGTGCCCCTGCTTCCCCACCCCGGCGCGAGGCGGCGCCCCTCCTTCCCCGCCCCGGTGAGCGGCAGCGCCCCTGCTCCTTCCCCGCGGCGCCGATACTCCTCGGATACATATCTGATTTTTTTTCTTTTTTCTGTTTTCCAGATACTCCTTGGATACGTATCCTGGGCGTATCGGCCACGTATCCGTATCGGATACGCGATACGCTGGTTCCTGGACGTATCAGGGTAACGTAGGTTGTAACAGCAAGGGGGAGTGGTCAGAGCAGTCGGACGGCAGCGATCTCAGGTGGTGGTCAGGAAATTGCTCAAACCACGGCATGGTCGTGAATGCCCTGTCGATACGCTCTAGCGTTGGACGTCGCCGGTGATTGCTCCAAGTGAACCGCCTACCATGCAGGTAGAGTTCATCGATCTGCATGTCGTCAATCGTTCTCCGGAAACAACGCATAGACCGTAAGTTTAGCCGGTCGTTGCTCTTATCCGCTGCCTGATAAATCATATTGAAATCACCGACGAGAAGTAGGGTGCCGGGGCAGCTGCCGTGCAGTTCCCGGAGTTCGTCCAGAAAGTCTGGCTTGAGACTCTCGTCAACAGGCCCGTACACCGTAGCTAGCGACCAAGTTGTGCCCGCAGCGCACAGCGGCTCCAGGTCGACAATGACCGAGAAGCGACGGCAGGTCTGCCTGCTCACCGTCCACGAAGAGCGACACCACACCACCACAATCCCACCCGATGCCCCCGAGGAAGGCATGCAAACATAGTCAAACGATGTTCCCACTAGATCATAAGCCAAGTTTGGCGACATTACATCAAGCTTAGTCTCAACAAGACATGCGATCGAGGCCCGCTCCTGCCTCATGAACTCACGAACTGCATCGTGGCGGGCCCACGAGTTGAGACCTCGCACATTCCAAATGAACAAATTATTGTCTAACATGATAAGACTAACGTGGAGGACGACCGGAGCGGCTCACGTAGCCTAGCAAGCGCGAACGGGGCAGGAACCCCGCTGCTTCCTGCCCTGGAAAAGCACGTTCAATGCCTCCCTCTTGGAAGCCGATAGGGGCAGTTTGAAGGCCTCCTGGAACTCTTGGAAGGTTGCCTCGTCCGGGCGGACAGTTTCAAGGTCAAGGCCGATGCGTCGCATCATAACCTTCCTTGCTTGTGCTTCAGGTTGAGTAGCGCGTGACTTGGTCTTGGCCGCAAGGCGTGCACTACGCTTGGGGATGAGTTCCTCGTCGCATCTGTCTCGTACTCTCGTGGCCTTCGACTTACGTGGCCGCGGTGGCGAGACCAGGATCGGTTGTTCAAGAGGCTTCATGAAGATGTTGACGAATTCCTCGGCCGGCAGCGTCGCGGCGGCAACGTGGGGCAAGCCAGGACCGCTAGACAACGGCGTCAGCTACGGTGGATCCATGGAGGTTACGTCCAGGTTAGACGGGCCAGTAGCTTCATCCCCGACCGTCCTCGACGTAGAGGGGGCCCGTAGCTGACATTCGACCTAGAGAGAACAAGGTCGAGGCCATGGAGTAGCACGCGTTCCTGTGAAGTGACCTGAGCAGGCCCGTAGGCGAACCCGCCCACCGTCTCAGGCCCATCATCAGCTAGCCCCGAAGGCAGACAGCGGCCCTCCCCAGCCCATAGCACAAACTCATCGTCTAGGGCAGCTCTAACCATGCCCCTACGGCGGCTGACGGAGGCGCGGGTATCCCGCGGGCAGACGTAGGAGGTCTGTGGCGACACCAGCTTAGACTTGTCAGTGCAGGCGACCCGGCGCGCTATGCACATGACCGCCTCGGCCAGCATCGGGTCGCTAGCTGTGCATCTGACAGGAGAGGGTGAGCCGGACCGCAAGAGGTCGGAGTCAACTACCACCCGTGCCCTCTCAGCGGCAAAAGTCACGCCCCCATGACAGGGACGTGGCGAGGCGTTCCCCATGATGTGCAGTGGCCTAGCAGCAGACCTGCTACCCAGTCTGCGGCAGGGCATGGCGCCGCGCGCGGACACGACCGGGCAGACCACAGTCCCGACCATGACGACAGACCTCGTACCCTGCGCACGGAACGACGGACCGTAGCCAGGGCCCAGGTGCGGCTCGACGCCAGCGGCGAACCGGGTCATACGCGGCCGCGCGCCCCGACCTCCGCCGCCGAAACCAGGGTGGTAACCGTTGTAGTTACTGTCCCCGTTGTTGTCGCTGTCGTTGTTGCCGGCGTAGAACTCGTCGTCGTCAGATGTGGGTGAGGTGTGCCAGTCCTGGAATTCGATGAGGCGCAGGCGAACCAGGTATTGGAGGGCCGGGAGATCATCGTGGATGATCTCGTGAGGGTGGAGGTAGAGCGGGGGGCCGCCGTCATGCTCAACCTCTGGCTCAGGCACCGCCATGATGAGCTCGTCGGGTACCAAGTCAGGGTGTGCACACCATGCAGCAACGAAGAGCTCGCGCTCATCGTCGGGATCGGCAACGGCCTCCGGGTTGGCGATGATGACACCAGCACAAGAAGAGCCCAAGATACGCTGCGCGACCTCCTCCGAGCGGGCGTGCGCCGGAATGCCCTTCATGCCGACCAGAACGTGGAACCGGAATGCTCCGGCCGACGCCGAAAAGAGGCGGCTCCACCGACGCCAACGCGGGGTGAAGTGAGACTCCGGCGGCGGCGCAGAGCCCAAAACACGCTCTAGATCGTCGGAGCTAGAGAACCGCACGATGAAGTCATCCGGCCTAGTCCGGCGGACGGAGACCCTGTCACCAGTAATCCCGTAGTGGCGATGAAGATGTTCGAGTAGCATCGCTAGGTCGACGGGTGGTCGCGTTCCCAGCACTAACGCGACCAGCGCCATGGAGAGCGCGTGTTCTGCCGCCTGCAGGTCCAGGGAGCGCGACACCACCACCATCTGGAGCAAGGGCGACCGGGCACGAGTGCGCGGGGAAGCAGGGGGCTCTCGGGCCCTCCTCAGTAGCGACCTCGGCGGTTGGTAGGGCTGATGAGGAAGGTCCGGCGAGGTGGGAGCGGCCTGGGATCCTCCAGCTATCGTCCCACTTCCCGAAGGCGCACCCGTCCTGCCCGGCGATTGTCCCCCCGTCGGAGCGTCGACAGGCTCCGGGGCCGGCCCCTCTGCGCCCCCCGAAACACCAGCGTCACCGGTGGAATGCTCCGGGGTCGGAGGCACGCACACACGGGGGACAGAGGGCTCACGACCAGTAGAGGCTGAGCGTGCGGAAACCGTATCCGCCGAAGCCGCACGTCGCCGCGGAGAACGACGACGTCTCTGGGCGTGGTGGCAGCCCGCACGAGCAGCCGGTGAACAGCCGCGCTTGCCATCCCCGCGACGACGCACAGGCACAGGGCAGTCGCGAGCCTGGTGGCCAACCACGTCGCAGTTGAAGCATCGTGGCGGCAAGGAGCACTCAGCACGAACGTGGTCCGTAGCAAAGCAGTTGAAGCATTTGCCCACAAGGTCCTGAGGAACCGGTCGGCGAGGCGAGGCAGCCCGGCACCAACGACGACGACTCTCCACCAGGCGGAAACCATCATCTCCCGGCCGGACAGACATGCGCGGCGGATGTACGACCACTGACGCAAGCCTAGCAGGGCCCTGCTGGTGAGGGCGCGGCGGGGCGGGCTGGCGAGGGCGTCTACGACGACGCCGGCGCAGACGACGAGGCAGCGGGCCGGACTCGCGACGCGCAGAAGCCGCTGCCTCCGAGTCACCCAGGGAGACGTCGCAGTCGGAGAAGTGTAGACGCTCTGAGGCCGCAGGCAAGGCGTCGAAAGGCTCGCATCCGGATCCAAGGAGCTGGAGCGGAGCACCAGGCGAGCGTGAGCCGAGGCCACCAAAGGTGGCAGCTCCGGGAAGGGGGACCGGCCAGTGCTGCAGGGGGAGTCCTCCTCCTCAACCTCGTCCGCCCAGGAGCGTCGCGAGGGCGAACCAAACTCCATGCAGGCTGTGGGCGGTGCAGCCGGGGCAGGCTACGGCGCGGCAGCGGTGGGCGGCGGGGCCTGGGGGGCCACCGGCGCTGCAGGGGAGGCGGACGTCGGGGCGGAGTGGCCACCGACGGTCGCGGCGGGCGCTCTCTCACCTAGAGAGAGAAGCTAGAGAGAGAAGCTCAATTTAGAAATGGATTAAGATCTCGTCAGTCAGTGTTGCTAGCTTTTGGCGGGACTGTTATGCATGTCTGCGTGCGTGCGTGCATGCAGTGCATTTTGGTAGACTAGCTAGATTTAAGGGCTGATGCACGGATGTACTAGCTTGTTTCCAATTTCCAAATGCAGTGCAGGCAAGGCCGTTTCCTTCTCCCTCCACTCCTAACATAGAAAAATATATTTTACATATACCATTTTTATGAAAAGCTTCATTGATTTTTATAATGCATTACATGTGGAGCAAGCTTTGTGATCCACGTTGGCACTTTTTCTATTAGGAGAGGGACACGATTTACATCGGGATTTCAGAATTCGTTTGCAGGGAGATCGATGGCATTTGGCAGCCTAGCCAAGCATTGCGAACAGACTGGAGCAAGTTCTTCTCTCGCATCAAGAGAGTTGTTGGCCATGCCCATTGGATTCCTAACCAAAGGTAGCCTTCACATAATCACACGAGGACAACCAGATTTACCATGCATTACAGCGCGTCGTGTCATACCTTTCCCAACGCTCAAGCACAGGACACACTATAGCAGGAGCAGTGAGTCAGTCAGTGGCCAGCCGTCCAGACCCCAGACCTCATTTAGGTGGTGTTTAAATGAGTAAAGTTTAGGATGTCACATCAAGGTGTAGTGTTCGGATAGTAATAATAAAATAAATTATAGAAATCATCGGTAATCCGTGAGATGAATTTATTAAGCCTAATTAATCTGTTATTAGCATATGTTTACTGTAGCACAACATTATCAAATCATGGACTAATTAGGCGTAAAAAATTCGTCACACAAATTAGTCACAATATGTATAATTAGTTATTTTTAGTCTATATTTAGTACTCCATGTATGTGTCTTAACATCCGATGTGATAGGGAGTAAATTTTAAGGGAGGAACTAAACAAGGCCAGGCCGATGTATTTCCAATGCATAGGTTTCAGAAATTCAATGCAACTTCACTTGGTGGCCGTTGTCCCTTTTGACATGGGAAACCACTACTGTACCACTAAGGGGTTTCTATAGATATTAATTGCACTACTATATAGGCAATTTGCTGATGTGGCATGTGATTTAATGAGGAGAGCAAACATAGTTTCTATCACTACTTATGTTCTATACTATAGGAAATCTTGTGTTGAATAGGATAGTTTCTTGGTACGATGTCCTAGGTTTCTAATAGTTGCCCTGTACTCAGGGCACATACAACACGACCGTATGCCTTGGTTGTATGTATCATTTTTTTGCAAAAAACACCGTGGTGTCCCTAATTGAATGAGGTGAGAGAGGGAGCCTGGCATCTCGCGAGGTGACACTCTCGGTTCATGCTCCCAGACGTCGTCGCTAGCTGAGAGCCGCACTGTACATGGCATGCCGTCTCCAAGTCAAGCACACAGGATCCAGTTGTGGCACGCTCAACTTCCTTCTTCGCGCCAAATCCCTCTTGCCCATACCATATATTGCTCCCCTCTCTGGGCTTCACCGCCATTCATCACCGTCGAGATAAAGCCCAACAGTGACCAAGAAGAACAAGGTTGTTGCTCTAGGTCAGATGAGCAAGGGTCCAACGGCGTCTTCAGCAGTGGCGACGGCAGTGGCACCAAGCAACTTCGTCCGCAGATCCAGCTTGCTGGTAGCCCTCTTCTGTGTTGCCGGCGGCCCATCCCCTTCCTCGTTGTTTGGATCTAGTGCGCTGAAGATGGCTTTGTCCATGACTTCCTCCATGGGTGGATCTTGACCATTTGACGCCTCCAGTTCTTCCCCTGGTGAACGAGGTGGCTTCACCGACTCCTCTTCATCCCCTGGTGCCTTTGCGTTCCCTCCCTCACCGTCTCCAGCCTGGTGGGATGCGGCTGCTAATGGTGGTGGTCTAACGGCTTGGGATCCAAGACAGTATATTTCTCTTTATGATTTTCTTCAATGTTCTTCTTGCCATATTGTGTATGCAATTCACTTGAATTTTGTTTCCTTGCACCTAGGTCTAGCTTAGGGATTGAATTTTTCTTAGAGATGGTTAAACAGACGACTTCTGTCTGTGGATTGACAGGTCCCTATCTGTGGGCTGTACATGTCTTTAGAAGTTGCACAATGTTTCCCAGCAAGCATTATAGGAGTGTATCTATGTTAAGCCTGGCACATAGATCAATATAGTGGAGACAATAAAAAGAGCACAAAGTGACACGATTCAAAGGAAGCCGTGGTGCTTCTAGTGTACCAGAAAGGGCAGAAGATGGCCATCGCTCATCTCAACAGGATAGAACAGGAATCCCACAGTGGCTAGCGTTGTTAATTTGCGTAGGGATCATGCACGCAGCGTCTACATACACGTTGGTTCGTGCTTAATGCTCTTTCATGCGGCTAGCGTTGTTAATTTGCGCGGGGATCATGCACGCAACGTCTACATACACGTTGGTTCGTGCTTAATGCTCTTTCATGCTTGGTGCCACTGTTAGATGAAGTCGATATTCTGTAGGATAGCGTCTAGGTTCAGGTTGTTGGTCAGTTAGTCGACGCCTGGAGGTTCCTAGTTTGTAGGACAAGTTGTAGGTAGCGATCATATCTTGTAATCTGTTGTAAACATGTTCTTGATGTACAAGCCACGCCGAGGCTATTCCCGATCATATAACACGCAGCTAAGACTCCTAACAGTGCAACACATTCCATAATCTTGACATGGTATTTAGAGCCTTCTTCCACACGGAATTCTCTCATGGCATTCGCTTCTTCCTCCTCCGCAGCTTCTGCTGTGTCGCTTCTCGCCACTTTCCTTCCCGTGAGCGAGAAGCTCACCCAATCAAACCATCAGTTGTGGAGAGCACAAGTCCTATCAGCGGTGAGGGGTGCCCGGCTCGCTGAGTTCATCGCCCCATTTGCTAAACCGCTGCCAGAGTTTCTAGCGCCAGCCAAAGGCGACGATAGCAAGGAGCCCCCCACTCAAATCTCGACTACGCGATGTGGGTGGCCAAGGACTATTGATAGTATTGGTACAGGTGGTGGTTTGGCTTTGTATTGCCATGAGTCGGTTGATGTGTATTTGACTGAAAAGCATAGATGTTTCATTGATGTACATGTGCGTGAATCAAGTTCTTCGCCTCGGTTCCGCATCACTTTTGTCTATGGTGAACCCAGAACGGAAGACAAACATTTTATGTGGGAGTTGATGCGAAGGCTGCATGGGCGTCGGCTGAACCTTGGATGCTTATTGGTGATTTTAATGAAGCTATGTGGAGCTATGAACATTTCTCAGCTTGCCAGAGATCGGAACGACAGATGGTTGCATTCCGAGACATGCTTGCGGATTGTGGCCTGACAGACCTTGGCTTCGTGGGCTTGCCTTTCACGTATGATAATGGAAGGGAAGGCAATGCTAATGTGAAGGTACAACTGGATAGGGTGGTGACCGATTCCAGTTGGAGAGATTTGTTCAACGCGGTTACACTTCATCATTTAGTGTCATCTAGATCGGATCACTGCCCGCTGATGTTAGAAATTAAAAAGGAGAGTTCAGAGAGGCACAAGCCAAGGATTTTCCGTTATGAAATAATGTGGAAGTGGTTAGAATCTTTGGCTCTGGAGATTAAAAAAGCATGGTGCTTGGCTCCTAACAGAGAAGGTTTGGGTGGTATTGCCAAGGCACTAGTGCATGTTCAGCATGCTCTTCGCTCCTGGAGCAAGGAGAATTTTGGTGCTGTCACAAAGGAGTTGGAGGGTTTACGTGATAGGTTGGAAACTTTGCGAGCTGATCCACAGGCTAGCAGGGCTGACATCCGAAATCTTACTGATAGGATGGATGAATTGCTCTATCGCTAGGAGATGATGTGGCTACAGCGTTCTCGGATTGCTTGGCTTAGGGAAGGCGATCGTAATACCCGTTATTTTCATAGGCAGGCGATGTGGAGGGCTTGAAAGAATAAGATCACCAAGCTGAAAAATCAGAATGCAGAGTGGTGCGAAGACCCGAAGGTGTTGCAGGCCATGTCTGTGGATTTCTTTCATGATCTCTATACTGCAGATTCTAATGTGGATCCATCTGAACTTGTTGATTTACTAAGTACTAAAATTACTGATGATATGAATGAAGCTCTGTGCAGGGATTTTTCTATCGATGAAATTTCAGATGCCCTCTTTCAAAGGGGCCACTGAAGGCGCCTAGGCCAGATGGATTCCCGGCTTGTTTCTACCAATGTCATTGGGAGGTACTGAGAGATGATGTGGTGGCTGCAGTGCAATTTTTTTTTTGAGGATGGCATTTTACCAAGCGGAATCAATGATACAACTATTGTGCTTATCCCGAAGGGTCCTAGCCTAGAAGAGCTAAAAGACTTTTGTCTAGTAAGTCTATGCAACGTGATATATAAGATAATATCCAAGTGTCTGGTCAACCGCCTTCGGCCTTTTCTGGACCAAATTATTTCCCAAGAGCAGAGTGCCTTTGTTCCAAGGCGGATGATTATAGATAATGCCTTGATTGCTTTTTGAGTGCATCCATACTATACAAAGAACAAATGGGGAGGAGTTTTGTGCTTACAAGTTGGATTTGTCGAAAGTGTATGACCGTGTTTATTGGGATTTTTAAAAAGGGTGATGGAGAAGCTAGGCTTTGAAAGTAAGTGGGTGGAGTGGGTCATGACTTGTATCTCCACTGTTCACTACTCTGTTCGCTTCAATGGGGTGCCCTCACATTCCTTTTCCCCGTCTCGTGGTCTATGGCAAGGTGATCCACTATCTCCATATTTAGTTCTCCTAGTTGCTGATGGTCTTTCTTCTCTGTTGAGGCATTCCGAGAGTGTGGGACAGATCGATTGACTAAAGGTTTGTAGGCGTGCACCGAGCATCACACATTGGTTATTCGCGGATGATTCCCTTCTTTTCTTCCGAGTGAATTAGGTTCAAGTTGCTGTAGTTAAGCACACTCTTACTGTCTTTGAAAGGTGCATGGGTCAGCAGTTGAGTCCAAGTAAGTGTTCTTTGTTCATGAGCGAGAATGCACAGGAGGGTGTCATAAACCAGATTAGAGAGATTTTGGGGGTTCAGAGAATTGATTTCAAAGCTAAATACTTGGGGTTACCGACACCTATGGGCAGGTTGAAAAGGGGAGTTTTCCAACCTTTAGAAGAAAGATTTCATAAACGGGTGACTGCATGGAAGGAGAAGGAGTTGTCCACTGCCAGGAAGGAAATTCTAATTAAGTATGTGGCGCAAGCTTTGCCCAATTATGTGATGAGTGTCTTCAAGTTGCCTGTAACTCTTTGTGATAATTTGATGAAGCATATACGAGCATACTGGTGGGGCTCAGAAAATGGCCGTAGGAAAGTTTAGTGGGTACCCTAGGAAAGAATGATTATGCCAAAAGGTTTTGGGGGTATGGGCTTTAGAGATCTTCGGTTGGTGAACCAAGCTTTGCTAGCAAGACAGGCATGGCAGCTGATCTTCTACCCTGAAAGTCTTTGTGCGAGACTGCTGAAAGCTAAGTACTTCCCACAAGGGAATTTATTGGACACGGTCCCTGCAGGAGATGCCTCCCCTTCGTGGAGGGCAATAGAACATGGATTGGCCCTTCTAAAGCAAGGGGCAATATACAGAGTGGGTGATGGGAAGAGCATTCGCATTTGGCATGACAATTGGATCCCCAATTATTTTCTGGTTGTCGGAGCCTAGAACCGGCAGTGAAGGGTCATCACTGCCGGTTGTCCTAATTTCGACAGTGATGTGGCCGGCACTGATGACTGAATCTGTAGTAGTGTGCACACGTATAGCGCCATATGCAAACGTTGTGGTGTCATCAGAGCTAACAGGGCTAATAATCGGACACCTACGTGCGCGTCCTGCTCATTGCGTAAGTCGAGATTAGCTACGGTACGTCATCTGGATCGGAGAGAACACACACCAAACATCTGTCTGGCATCAACTAGCAAACTGAACACAACGACAGACCAATGCAAACCACTCCATGTATCTCTCTCTCTCTCTCTCTCTCTCTCTCTCTCTCTCTCTCTCTCTGAAAATTATACATGCATGCATGTTTAGTTTTACCAAGCGGCAAGCGCTGCTGCTGAACTAGCCAAACAGTTGTTGAATGCCAAGAGATTCGCATGACAACGAAAGGCAGCTGGTGAAGCCGCTAGCACACGAATCCCATCTAGTAGATCGATGGAGACTGGAGAGGGGAGAGGGACGCATGCATGCACCTATCTACTATCTTATCATCAACACCCTGCTAGCTAGCCAGCTTATTCTTGGCAAGCAGTGTGTTAACGTTAAAGGCATGGTATCTTTAGCCAAAAGCTTCACGGTTTCAATTCTTAGCCTTTTAATTAGATCCGTGCACAAGCTATCTATTCTACTGCAGCACACGACGGACAGTAGTGCGCTCGTGTTGTCGTGTCGCTACCACCTGCAGCACTCCAGGCCTTCCAGCAGTGTCCAGTGGTATTAGCTGCATATGACGACTCGTCAAAGCTAGCTAATTAAGTGGACGACAGCGGCAAGCATCGATCCATCGGTAAGCTGCGCTTGGCCGCAACAGTGGCACGCGCGCGCGCGACGACGACGACGCACCGTACCGATCGATCCAACAGCGACACCGGCGAGCCGGCGAGTTACTGCGCTCGCGTCGCCGTCGCCGTCGCCGCAGTAACTTGCTGGGTGGCGGGCTGCGTTGGCGAGCGGGTGCGGTTAGTCATGGCGCCGTCGCTGTCGGCGGCACGTGTCGCCGTGCGCGCGCCGCCACCTGTGGATACTGCGCGCGGGGAGATTGGACACTGGTGGTAGTCCTTCTTGCGAGCGAGGCATCGTCTGGGAAGGCGATGGAGCGATGGCGATCGATGACGCGGACTCGATCGCACACAGAAGAAGAGCTGTGCGTGGTGGATGCATGATTATCAGTACGTATACGTCAAAAAAAGGAGCCAATGAGTGGAAAAAGATGGCATTTTCCAAATTCCTTGTCAGAATTATTAAGCAGATAATGAAAAATAAACAAATTAAGAAGCATATATATATTTGCAACTGGCACACTATATGATGGGAGGAGATAATATACAGATAACTGAACTTCTTCTTTAGCAGTGTAACTGAACTTTTTTCAGCATGTTTGGTAGAGCCCATGCTGCAGGTGGTTGTATATAAGATCTCGAGTATATAATATAATGCCCGGGACAGGGGAAAAGGGAAATGGATAAACACTGCAGATTGGGAATAAATTAAAGGGATGTGGGTGACCCAGATGGAATTCAATTGCATGAAGAAAGCGGTTTGATCGATGCTGACGACGACCCTATAGTCCTATACCAGGCAAGGAATGCTAGTACCAATTTTTCCTGCATCTGTCATGTCTTGACCATTCCCTTCTCGTTGCATGCGTTGCCAGTCATTCAGCCGCCAGCCACACAGGTTGGAACTAAAATATATAACTCGATGCGAGCGTCTCGAGTGGATTCCAAGTGACCTGGTCCTGGTGCAATACCATCACAGAAACCTTCAAGATTCTGGAAGGGAGCAGTAGAATAAATATATGATATTGCATGAATGATAATTCAGAGAGAAAACTGATGCACTACCGGTACATGCACAGTTGTCTGATTGTTCTGTCATCAAATTATAAAACTCTGAAGTCAGAACTGCTGAGCTTGGACTGGACCGAACTTGAGCAGTGAAGAACAGATTCAGATCGTGCAGATATATCGTCAGCTTCGATTCGTCCCTCTCTATCTCTGCGTTCTGGACAGCGACCAAACATGCATGCGTCTCCAGCGTCTGGGTCAAAATTCAAGGAGCAGCAGCTAGCATAGCATAGTAACAAGGTTGGAGCCAATGGGATGAGCTAGCTTGGAGGACGAGGAGAGTGCTTGCTTACTGCAGGTAGTGGACAAAACAACCGAAACAAAGCCTGCAAGCTAGGGTTATCGTCGACGAGGACTACTACTATCATATCGGTGGTCACTGCATGCATTCGATTCGACGACTGGAGTTTATTTGGGGAACGGAAGACGAAACGAACGCGAAATAGGGTTTACATCGATGGATGGAGGACGAGAGGATCGATGGTAAAAAGTCCTTGCGTGGTTATCCGGAGTACTACGTGTTGTACCGCACACGTACGTGCAAGTGCAAGCAAGACCGGCAGGCAGGCATATCCCACTGCACATCCTCTTGTTTGCCCCCCGCCACACGGGTCTATTGGACTGAGATCATCTGGCTGCGGGCAGATACTGTCATACAACTGTCGTGGAACAAGTGTAGTAGTATGCTGCTCTGACGTGTGTTCATGCATGTGTGGCCACAACTGGTGATGATATGATACGCATGCGCCATATCGAGAGGCCAGTCGACGACGACGTCGCTGGTGGATCGTTCAGATGAGAGCAATAAAGAAACTAGCATGAAACGAATGACAAGTTGCTGTATACTAGGCCGGTTTGGCGCTCGCTAGTTCTTCCTTGGTGGCGCGCGGTGCGGTGTAGAGACTAGACTATACTGTGACTTGTGACTGTGAGCCTATGTAAGATTGACAGGTGGTATGGCACTGCAATCTGCAGGCAGGCATGCCTGTATCTGTATGGGCTGCCTGCTCCTTTTGACTGAAACGCAACTGGCGTGGCATGGCAATGACATGGTAGCTTCACAGGGCACGCACGCGCTCCCAGTGGACGCAGACGCAGTGCTGTTGCACTCAACGGAAAAGGTTGTGATAGCTTCGTCCATGCTCCAGCTCCACCTCAAGAGCTAGGAGAGGACCGAGGAAAACACGCACATCGTCATCAGCTGAAGCTGCACATTGGACGGTCTAGCCAGCAGACCTTATCCACAAGTTCGGTTCATCGCCTCTCTTTTCAATATTTTTCCAAATCCTGCAGAATCCTCGATCTAGTTTGCCCGCCATATTGCTTCGTCTCTTTCCTATCTGCAGCTTCAAGTAGAAAATTGAACTATCTTAGCTAGGCGCTGCTGCCTGATGGGCAATTAAAGTAGAGGTTGACAGGCAATTACATGTTGTTGATCTCTGTGGCAATCTCCGCAACAATAGAATATTGAATATACATTATATATATATATATATATATATATATATATATATATATATATATATATATATATATATATATATATATATATATATATATATATATATATACTTACACTAGGTTAATGCTGTTACGAACGACGTATAGAAATATGAAGTAAACGAAATCAATCACAGCGGAGACACACGATTTACGTGGAAAACCCCTTCAATGCGAAGGGGAAAAACCACGGGCACCAGTCGGCAACAATCTCACTATCTCAAGAGTTTAGGGTTACACGCCTGCGACGGCTTACAAGCGAATCAAGTCTCCACGAAACCCTAGCAAGGGCATATGTACGGCCCAAGCCTCCGGCGACGGGCCTCCGCTTCGCTTCGTCAGAAGCCCGGTCTATATCCTGCAATGAATTTGGAACAACTCCAACAAACTCCACCTTGAGACAAATTCATCTTGTATAATAAATCAACCCTTCATCCTGAACACAACAAAGATAGAAAACCACTGGTGCCAACAATAGTCTCTTGGACTACCCAATTAAACCAACTAAGCTTGAGCACAACTCAAACTTAGCAACAAGAACAGACTTTGTCATCATATCAGTAGGATTATCATGAGTACTAATCTTGCATACCTTCAGCTTACCTTCTTCAATCACATCACGTACAAAATGATACTTGATATCTATGTGCTTAGTTCTCTCATGGAACATCTGATCTTTAGTGAGGTAAATTACACTTTGACTGTCACAGTGCAAACTTATGCAAGATTCAACTCCACAGAGCTCAGCGTACAAACCTTTCAGCCAAATTAATTCTTTGCACGCTTCACAAATAGCCATATATTCTGCTTCAGTAGTAGACAAAGCAACAACAGACTGTAAAGTAGCCCTCCAACTCACAGCACAACTGCCAACAGTAAACACATAATCAGTAAGTGATTTTTGCCTGTCCAGATCAGCAGAATAATCAGAATCCACATAACCAATAAAACCCTTATCAGTTCTTCCAAACTTTAAATATGAATCTGTTGTGCCTCTGAGGTACCTGAAAATCTACTGAACTGCCCTCCAATATTCTTTGCCAGGATTAGACATATATCTACTAACAAGACTCATAGCATATGATAAATCTAGACGAGAGCAAACCATGACATACATCAAAGACCCAACAGCACTAGAATAAGGAACCCTTAACATGTACTCAATCTCTGCGTCTGTACTTGGACACTGAGCAGCTGACAACTTAAAGTGAGGTGCAATAGGGGTACTAACAGCCTTAGCATTTTGCATGTTGAAACGCTGAAGAACTTTCTTGATATAATTTTGTTGACTAAGAAATAGCAAACCAGATTTTCTGTCTCTACTAATTTCCATACCAAGAATTTTCTTAGCACTACCAAGATCTTTCATATCAAACTCACTACTCAACAACTTCTTTAACTTAGTTATTTCAATTTTACTCTTGGCAGCAATCAGCATATCATCAACATATAACAGCAAATATATATGTGATCCATTAACATGCTTGATGTAAACACAACTATCATATTTAGATCTTTTAAAACTGTGTGACAACGTAAATGAATCAAACCTCTTGTTCCACTGACGAGGGGACTGTTTCAAACCATATAAGGATCGCTTCAATTTGCACACATATTTTTCCTTGCCAGCCACTATGAACCCTTCCAGTTGGTCCATGTATATGTCCTCCTCAAGCTCTCCATGCAAAAACGCAGTCTTCACATCTAACTGCTCAAGCTCAAGATCATGTGAAGCAACAATACTAAGGAAAGTACGAATTGAACTGTGTTTTACCACTGGAGAGAACACATCATTATAGTCAACACCCGGAATTTGACTATAGCCTTTAGCAACTAACCTTGCCTTATACTTTGGAGGCTTGCTTGGAGATAAACCCTCCTTTCTCTTGAAGATCCATTTGCAGCTGATGGTCTTCTTTTTCTTAGGCAAAGGTACAACCTCCCATGTACTGTTCTTCTTAAGAGACTGCATCTCCTCATGCATAGCAGAAATCCAATTCTCACTATCACCACAACGAACAGCTTCTTTATAGGTTGCTAGCTCATGAACATTCTCCACCTGTTCAGCACAACTCAAAGCATAGTAAGACAAATTACATTCTTCAATGAGACGTTTAGAAGGTGCAACTGTCCTTTTTGACTTGCATTGAGCAATAGGTAAATCCTCCTCTAGCTGTAAAATAGGAGGAGTTTGTTGAACATCATCATGAGCATCATTCTCAGCAACATCATTATCATGGTCATCCTGCTCATCAACAGGCTCCACCTGCACACCTGTATCATCATCAACATGCTCTACCTGTATGCGCATATGTTGCAGCTCTTTTTCTGGAACATGATCTGAGGGCAAAATATTAGTAAACATCACAGATTCATTGAATACAACACTCCTGCTCATAAAAGTCTTTTCTGTTTCAGGATTCCACAATTTATAGCCTTTGACTCCTGAACTATAACCAAGGAAAAGACACTTAACAACTCTAGGCTCTAATTTTCCATTATCAACATGAGCATAATATATGATTCCTATGAATATGGAATCTAGTGAAAATCTGGAGGAAAACTCTCCCTTTTCTGAGAATAATATTGGAGGCTGGCAGACTGATGAATCTGAATCAGAAGTTTGCCCTATAGCCAGCTCAATTAAGAAAAAAAAAGAAAAGGAAAATATAACAAAAAGACAAATAATACACAACAGAGTAGAGGTAAAGAGAACCAACCTGTGCATGGTGTCTCAACCTCTACCAGAGATAAATCTATGGTTAGCCCTAGATTTAATCTCAGGGATAGGAAAACAATCAAAAAGGTTTACAAATGATAGGTCTCATTTGGAATTGCAGAGGGGCCTATAAGAAAGGTTTGAGTACTTTTACTAAAGATCTTATTGGGGAATATAAGGCTGACTTCATATGTATTCAGGAAACAATGAGGAAAAATTTTAATAAGAAATTCTTTAGAACTCTTGATAGTCAGAAGAATTTCAAGTGGTTCTGGATCCCTTCTAAAGGGAAATCTGGAGGAATGCTTAGTGGCATTAGAACTGAAAGATTTGACTTGGAAAATTTTAAGAGTGGCGAATACACCATTGTTGCTAATATTCATGACAAAATGCTGAATAAAAACCTTTCTCTTGTGAATGTCTATGGGCCTGCTCAAGATGAATTTAAAGATCAATTTCTAAGTGAACTTGCAATTATGTGCCTAAAATGTAAATATCCAATGTTGATTGGTGGGGATTTCAATATTCTAAGATTTAGTGAAGATAAAAATAAAAACTTCACACAAAATAGATTCTCTGACATTTTCAATAGGATTATCAATTTGTATGAGCTCAGAGACTTGGCTCTGCAAGGGGGGAAATACACTTGGAGTAACAATCAAAATGATCCTACATTGGAAAAATTGGATAGAGTCTTCTTCTCTAGTAGCTGGGAGCAGGAATTCCCTTTATGCAACATTAAAAAGTTACCCAGATATACTTCTGATCATAACCCCATCATATATAGCAGAGAGTTGAGTCAAAGCAAGAATTCAAAGTCTTTCAACTTTGAAAATTCTTGGATCAATCATCCTGATTTCATTCCTAAAATGAGTGAGATTTGGAACAAGAAAGTAATAGCAAAAAGTAACATTGAACGATGGTGCATTAAAGTTAATAGAATCAAAAAATTTCTTAAAGGCTGGGGTCAGAGTATTAAAGGTCACAATAGAAAATACAAGAAGCTCTTGCGAGAGGAGTTAGAGAAATTAGAGATTCTGGAGGAAGAGGATAGTTTACCATCCAATTTGCTAGAGAGGAAGGTGTTTATCCAGAAAGAACTAGTGAAATTTCTGGAGGAGGAGGAAAGTTACTGGCATAGAAGATCAAACTCAAATTGGTTACTAAAAGGTGACAACAATACAACATATTTCCATAGGATTGCTAATGGAAAAAAGAGGAAAAACACCATTTTCTGCCTTCAAGGGGATAATGGGAATATAGAAGGTGATGAGTTGATTTCTGAACACGCCACTCATTATTATAAGAATCTCTTTGGCCCTTCGAACAATTCAAATATTCATGTTGATCCAAACTGTTGGGATCCTGGGGAGAAAATTTCTGAGGAAGAAAATAAGGAGTTGACTAAGGATTTTGATATGGATGAAATCAAATTTGCAGTTTTTTCTATGGAGAAAAATACTGCTCCTGGCCCTGATCATTTGCCCAGTGAATTCTATCAGAGTTGTTGGAACATCATTAACAGGGACCTCCTGACCCTGTTTAAGGATTTCCATCAGAATAATCTGGATATTGGCCGTTTTAATTATGGTGTCATTACTTTACTACCAAAAATAAAGGACGCCAATAGAATTCAACAATACAGACCGATTTGTCTGCTTAATGTGGTGTTCAAGATTTTTACAAAAACAATTATGTTGAGATTGGAAAAAATTATGGGAAAGATCATTAATAAATGCCAATCCGGATTTATCAAAAACAGAAACATTATGGATGGAGTGATGGCGCTGCATGAAATCTTGCATGATACCAGAATTAAAAAGAAAGATGGTATAATTCTTAAGCTTGATTTCGAAAAAGCTTATGACAAAATCAATTGGAATTTTCTGTTCAAATGTTTGGAGCAGAGGGGTTTTCATAACCTTTGGTGTAGATGGATAAAAGATATTGTGACTACTGGAACCCTTAGTGTTAAGGTGAATAATACTCAAGGACACTATTTCTCTACTGGGAAAGGGGTGAGACAAGGAGATCCCTTGTCTCCTTTTCTGTTTAATATTGCGGCTGACACTCTAGCCAAAATGATGAATAGTGCTCAAAAGAACAAACTCATAACTGGCTTGGTGCCTGAATACGTTGAAAATGGAATAGCTATTTTACAGTATGCCGACGATACCATCTTATGTATCCAGGATAGCAAAGAGCAAGCTACTAATTCAAAATACCTGCTGTACTGGTATGAAATCATGTCTGGTCTTAAAATTAATTTTAGCAAAAGTGAAATCATCATGATTAGCCAAGACATAAATAAAACTATGGAATATGCTGATACTTTCAACTGTTCAACGGGTAAATGGCCAATAAAATATTTAGGAGTCCCTGTCTCGGGCTCCAGGCTCCATGTTGCGGATTGGTTGCCACTCAATGAAAAAATCATGAAAAGGTTGGATGGGTGGCAAGGTAGTTCCTTGTCCATTGGTGGAAGGACCATTTTGCTCAATTCTTGTCTAGGTAGTATGCCAACTTATGCCATGTCCATGTACCTGCTCCCTGGTACTGTTATTGAAAAAATTGATAAAATCAGGAAGAGATTTTTTTGGCAAGGAGGGGGGATGAAAAAGAAATATCATTTGGTGAAATGGAAAATTATTACAAAGCCAAAAAAGAATGGTGGTTTAGGTATCAAAGACTTGAAAAAAATGAATAGAAGTCTTTTATGCAAATGGTGGTGGAAGTTGGAACATGAAGAAGGGGTTTGGCAAGAAATTGTTAAAAGGAAATATTTAAAAAACAATTGGATTTCTCAGATTACCCAAAAGCCATCTAATTCCCCTGTGTGGAATGATTTGGTCAAAATAAAACACATATATGTTAAAGGGAGAATAATGCGGCTTGGAAATGGAAAGAGGATTGATTTTTGGCATGATACTTGGTGTGGGTCTCTTCCTTTGAAAGATAGATTTCCCAACTTATATGATATTTGTTTTGATAAAAAAATGCTCTGTGCATACTATTTGCTGTCGTAGTTGGAGACTCTTTTTCAGAAGATGGCTCTCAGAAGAATTACAGAATCAGCTGCGAGAGTTACATGATATGCTTTTCAGATATAAGACTAATGAAAAGGCTGATGGGGTAACTTGGAAATGGGAGAAATCTGGTAATTTCTCTGTAAAATCAATGTACAAACATTTGTTCACGAATGATGACGGGGATGGGAACAAACAACTTTGGAAAGCTAAGATACCTCTTAAGGTCAAAATATTTATGTGGCTGACTTTGCAAGATTCTATTCTGACCAAAGACAATTTGCTCAAGAGAAAATGGAGAGGTAGCCCTGCGTGTACATTCTGTCAAGACACAGAATCTGTCAATCATTTGATGTTTGAATGCCCTGTGATGAAATATGTTTGGAGCATTATGGCCTACATACTTGGGGCAACTGTAAGACCGAGTTCTTTTTCTCAGTACTGGATTTGGATCAATCGGCACTTGCCTGGTGGAAAACGTGTGTTCTTTGTTGGGTTGGCAGCAGTTTGCTGGTCAATTTGGAAAATAAGAAACAGCATATGCTTTGAAGGAAAAAGAGTCAAAACTCCCACTGAGATCATTTGACTAATTTGCTCCATGTTAACCTACTGGGCAGGTTTGCAGAAGGACGCAGTCTCGACGCAGATGGAACATGGAGCGGAGGTCCTCAAGGCTACGACGCTTCATTTTCACCAACATGGGAGCGTGGATGGAGGAGATAATCGCCTGGCAGTGATATGATACTTCGACCTTCAGAAGGGGAAAGGTGGCTTCGTTAGAGGACCGATCGCAGCCTGTGCGCTGGCAGTATGTTTTGCCAACGGGCATGTAATAAATTTAGACTAATCGGAGACTTGGTGTCTGCGGGTTGTGTTGAACGGTTTTTTGAGTTTTTGTTTTGCGCGAGGAGGGGTTCGTCTATCAGGTTTACCCGTTGGTTTGAACCCTCTATGTTCATTCCAATGTGGCTGTCGGCATGTCTGTTACGTTTTGGGGGTTGGGTTGTTACTGTTTTCGAACTCTTGTAATTTCGTTGCTCTTGGGTAATGAAATTCGGTTTTACCGTTTTGGAAAAAATCAACATGAGCATAAACAGTGCATCCAAAAACTTTCAACTGTGAATAATCAGCAAGCGTACCAGACCATACCTCAATGGGAGTTTTCTTATTTAGTGGAATAGAAGGCGACCTATTTATCAAGTAACAGGCAGTATTAGCAGCTTCAGCCCAAAAACGCTTGCTCATCCTTACATTAGACAGCATGCAACGGGCCCTGGATATGATGGTTCTGTTCATACATTCGGCCACACCATTCTGTTGTGGAGTATGAAGTATGGTGTGATGCCTAACAATGCCTTCTTGTCTGTAATAATCATTAAAGGCATACGAACAAAATTCTCCACCATTATCAGTACGAAGTAATTTTATCTTCCTTTCAGTTTGTCTTTCTATCATTACTTTCTAGTTCTTAAAAGTAGCAAAAATATCATCTTTATATTTCAGAAAATAAGGTCAAACCCTTCTAGAGTAGTCATCAATAATTGTAAAAAATATCATCTTTATATTTCAGAAAATAAGGCCAAACTCTTCTAGAGTAGTCATCAATAATTGTAAGCATATAACGAGCACCACCAAGTGAGGGCTTCTTAGAAGGACCCCATAAATCAGCATGAACATAATCAAGAGTACCTTTAGTGGTGTGAACAAAAGTGTTAAAATGTACCCTTTTATGCTTCTCGAAAATGCAATGCTCACAAAACTTAATTTTACTCGAAGTGTAGCCATCCAGCAGGTTTCTCTTCATCAATTCTGCCATACCATGGTGACTTATATGTCCCAAACGCATGTGCCAAAGGTTAGTTTTACTAGGTTCATCATTAGTAACAACAGCAATAGTGGAATGAGAACCAGGTAAAGTACACCCTCTAAGGACATATAATTTTGCAGAATTAACATCACCTTTCAAGCAGACAAGAGAACCTTTTGATACCTTTAGAACGCCATCTAAACCGGAATATTTGTAACCTTCTGCATCAAGCGTGCTTAATGAGATAAGATTTCTAGACATCCCTAGTATATACCTGACATTTTTTAGTGTGCGTGTCATGCCATCATTAGTCTTGATCTAAACTGATCCAATCCTCATGATGTCACATGGGTTATCATCTCCCATCCGCACAACATCTCCTTTCTACACAGGCTTATATGAACTAAAATAATTTCTGTTAGTGCAAATATGAAATGAACATGCGGAATCAAGAATCCATTCATCATGACCAGCAACACAACCAGCAAATACTAACAGACAATCTCCAGAATCATCATCAGAAACAGTAGCAGCAGCAAGAAAGACCTTACCAGTCGACTTATTTTTTCTCTTCTCCTTATTCTGTACTTTTCTGCAATCCTCAACATTATGATTTGTCAGCTTGCAATAAACACATAACTTTTTATTACCAGGCGGCTTGGACTTTGAACGGCCTCTCCTTTCGTAGCTCTTTTCATTTGAGGATCTGTTTTCAGTTCTACCTCTCACATGCAAAGCTTCGCCCTTTGAGGACGACGTCACGTCATTCTGCACCATGACTTTCATCTTCTCCCTAGACTGGAGAGCCTCATAAACTTCCTTTAGGGTTAGTTCATCTCGGCTCAAAAGTATGGTGTCATGAAAATTTGCATACGAATTTGACAAAGAACATAACAGTAAAAGACCTAAGTCCTCATCATCATACTTCACCTCCATCGACATTAGGTCGGCCACGATCTTCTTAAATTCAGCGATGTGGGTCATCACCGAATCCTCATCCTTCATCTTCAGAGTGAACAACTTCATCTTCATCTGCATCTTACTGGTTAGATCCTTGGACATACAGATCGATTCCAGTTTCAGCCATAGTTCTGCAGCAGTTTTCTCTGTCAAACACTCCTGCAAAATATCATTATGAAGATGTAACTGAATTAGGGCGAGCGCCTTCTGATCCTTGCGGGTCTCCCCAGGAGTCCAATCGGCCTTTCTCTTGCCGAAATTATCCAGCGCCTCATCATAGTCATGAGTCTGCGCCAGAATCCCCCGCATCTTGACTTGCCATAGCGAGAACCACGTGTCGTAGTTCAGCAGCGGAAGATCGAACTTCATCGACGTCATCATGAACCCTAACAGCAACCAAAGCTCTGATACCACTTGTTATGAACGACGTATAGAAATATGAAGTAAACGAAATCAATTACAGCGGAGACACACGATTTACGTGAAAAACCCCTTCAATGCGAAGGGGAAAAACCACGGGCACTAGCCGGCAACAATCTCACTATCTTAAGAGTTTGGGGTTACACGCCTGCGGTTGTTTACAAGAGAATCAAGTCTCCATGAAATCCTAGCAATGGCATATATACGGCCCAAGCCTCCGGCGACGGGCCTCCGCTTCGCTTCGTCAGAAGCCCGGCCTATATCCTGCAGTGAATTTGGAACAACTCCAACAAATGCCCGTGCGTTGCAACGGGAACACAATTTACCAAGATAACATATGTATGATCGTGTGTTATACTATTAGATAAAATAGATACTACAATCGTGATGTTCCAATCAATACATGTTTCACGATACATGTTTTTATAATATATTGTACAATTAAGAATCTAATATCTCAATAGTTCGACCAGGAGACGTGCTTTGCATGGACACCAAGATACAGTTGGTCACCAATCAAAGATGACACAGAAGATTTTCAAGTCCAAGATGTGGCGTCTGACTTCTTGCATGCCGATGGCTCAAGCAATAATAGTTTGAAGCATCCTGCATATAAGTTGTTTGTTAATTTTTAAAGCTAAAGTACAATTGATATCTTGAAAAAAGTATGTATCGACGTATGATGCATTACCTCTTTCATGGAGTTATAACTTCTTTATATACGATATTCTTTGTGAATATATCTTTTGTTGATTTCTTGTTCTCTTTCCCTTTTCATTTTCCTTTCTCCTTGCTCACGTCCTTCTCAGCAAGCGGCACGACCAGGATCCTAATGTTTGATCTTGCCGTGGCTCTTGATAGCGCTACATACAATTAGCCGTGCGAGAACACTGGTTCCGGCAAGTATACCCCGACGTTAGGGATAGTCTGTCCCTGTGCTTTGTTAACAGTCATTGCAAAGCTGAGCCGAACAGGGAACTGCTTTCGCTTAAATTGGAAAAAGAACATCTCATCGTCCGACGGGCATAAGGGTATGTGAGGCAGAAAAACTCACTTTTCAGCATGCTGCCCTAACATAATTTTTGTGTCTATGGTATTCTTTTGAAACCCCCGTATAATAAGCCTAGTACCATTATAAAGTCCGTTAGCAGGGTCAGTGTTCCTAAGCAATATGACTGGGCAACTAATCTTCAGTTTTAACACATGGCGGTAGACCATTGGGTGTCAAAGTGTTAAGGAATTCCTCAGGGTAGTAGTTGTGTGGATCATCCATCGCTAAAAAGATCTGATGCTCATTAACATGCCAATAACAGAATGTTGGAGAAGCCATGGCTACCGGGTTGCATAGCTGTCATATCGAAGACCATGGCTGCCAGTTTAGAAAGGATTCAAATTATGTCTTCTTGATATGGAACTCTATATACTATTAGCCAATATAAGCACTGAAATGCTGTTTTAAATTTAGATGCCCCTGTTAGCAACCAAGCAATGATGACTGCTACATTTGTGTGACAATCGTGCATTTCGCTTGCCAAGTAGTGAACACACCCATTTTAACTGAATGGAAAAGCTCCTGCCTTTCCATTGAAAAATAAATAAATATTTCGTCAATGCTGCAGAGATTCTTATTTTAATTTCTAAATTTTAATCTAAAAATTTGCCTCAGAAGAGAACTGATGGATGGCTAACAATTAACTATCTTAACCATTAGTTAACTGTTGGTTCCTAATTATGCATTTCACATGGAAACATTTGGTTGCAAGATATGAGGTGATACTCTTAATCGCGGACTCTTCAATCAGTTTTCCACACAGGCAACATTTTCTATGAGACACTATTCCTAAGCATAGTTGTTTGCATGAGAATACCTGTGATATATACTCTCAAAACTGTAGATTTCAGTGAACAACAATTGGGCATATATATACAGAATTCCAAAATCACTCATGCTCATACTTGCTATTCTTTAGTTGCACATTAGCTACTTGGATTCCTCATGCTTTAAGCTAAGCTCTTATTAATTCCTTCCTGACTATTTGAATGAAATAAGCAGTAGGTCAATTTGTTCTATGTGATATCAGATTCAGCTCAAGTAGGATCTATCAAGCTTTTAGTTTCCCACAAAAACGAGAATTAATCAAAGCTTACTAATGGACTATGAGTTTTGACAAGCTGCAGTTTCTGTTCTCCGAAATGCATTGTCACCAAAGAATGCCAGCTGTGATAACTGTCATTTTGGAATGAAGTGTTTTTAGCAAGGGACAAAACACAAAAGTAAAACTACTGCTTGTTTTGGAGTTAATGAAACTGGGATACAATGTGCAGAATGATATTCTTATACTCTTCATCCCGCTACATTTGGAGAACTCTATGAATACAATACAACAACAACAACAACAACAACAACAACAACATAGCCTTTTGTCCCAAGCAAGTTGGGGTAGGCTAAAGATGAAACCCAAAAGAGACGAGAAACAGGGAGACACATAAAGGGACATAAAGGGCACAAGACAAAAGATGTCACGGTTCAGGCACGTTGATTGCTAATCTCCAAGCGCTCCTGTCCATAGCTAAATCCTTGGGGATATTCCACTCCTTAAGATCTCTCTTAACGGACTCGTCCCAAGTTAGTTTAGGTCGACCTCTACCGCTCTTTACATTATCGGCCCGCTTTAGAACTCCACTACGCACCGGCGCCTCAGGAGGCCTCCGTTGGACATGTCCAAACCATCTCAACCGATGTTGAATCAATTTCTCCTCAATTGGTGCCACCCCAACCCTATCCCGAATATCGTCGTTCCGTACTCTATCCCTCCTTGTGTGCCCACAACACCAACGCAACATACGCATCTCCGCTACACTCAATTGCTGGACATGTCGCCTTTTTGTAGGCCAACACTCAGCACCATATAACATCGCCGGACGAATCGCCGTCCTATACAACTTACCTTTCAGCTTCTGAGGCACCCTTTTGTCACAGAGAACGCCAGAAGCTTGACGCCATTTCAACCAGCCGGCTGAAATTCTATGCCTAACATCTTCATCAATGTCTCCATCCTTTTGTAGCATCGACCCTAAATATCGAAAAGTATCCTTCTTGGCCACCACTTGCCCATCGAGGCCAAGAAATATTAATTCTGCTTAAGCCATCTACAAGTGGCTGTGAAAAACGATTCGATTTCTGCGCTGCTGCTGCACACTCGCGATGCCTGCGTGCACAAGGCTCCCGCATGGCGCGACGCTGGTTGCGTTGATTGGCCGGAGAGGATTGCATGCAGCCCCACCGAACAAGTGCATGTATTCATGCATACGGTTGGAGGGAGAAACAAAGCGTCGCAGTAACTCCACACGGCGCGAGCGACATCGCCCAAGGCATGCAGCAGCTTATGCGCCTGTAAATTCAGAAACCTTTTCTAGACCCAACGCGCCTCTAAATCAAGGACGGAGGGAGTAATTTTTTAACGTGACACGGAGTAAATCGACCTGTCTACCAGCCCAGCCCAGGTGTCAGCACTCCCCACTCAGTGGCTCTGGCGGCTGGCGGCTGGCGTACGTGGTGATGCGTGTGGTAGGAACTGGGAAGTTGCATGGGCTGGTCGGAATAAAATATGCATGGATCCTATCATCCTACAGTACTTACGTTACTGTAGCACTTTGTTTTTATTTGGTAAAAATTGTTCAAACATTGACTAATTAGGCTCAAAATGTTCGTCTCGCAAAGTACAACAAAACTGTGCAATTAGTTTTTGATTTCATCTATATTTAGTACTCTATGCATGTGCCGGTATTTTGATGTGACGAGGAATTTTCTTTTTTTATAGTGGAATTTGGGAAAATATTTGAAATCTAAACAAGGCTTTGTTTGTCTTCCATCTTTTGCCTGAGAATGATGGGCCGTGGATTGGAGTTGGGATGGGGATGATTTGACGCGCGCGCGTGCCACTGCCACTGCCACGGACACACCACGACCACGTCTCATCCAGGGCTCCAGGCGCCATATCTGCCCTGCTGCTTCCACTTCCATCTTCTGTTTTCCATCGAATTCGCTTCACCGACGGCAGCCAGCCCCGAAGCGATGCTCAAAGGCCGAAAGGGCCTGCTCATCAGTCCTCTGTAGGCTGGGAGTGACATCTGCTGCTGCGCTGTCCCTATCTGCTGGGCCTGGCCTGGGTACGCTGTAACTTGGGCTTCCGCCATCGTGGGCTTTGAACGGTGCCATTTCGCGGATACCAGCCTGTTTTTTTTTATTGTTTCTGCTTATTTTTCGCATCCCCGTTTCTTCTTCTCGGACACTTCTCCTGGGCCAAGAAAACGTACGTGGGCCAAACTATTTGAACCCACCTTGTGTTATTAGTCTGTCAAAAAAAAGTCTACTGAATTCCCAAAAAAAAAGTCTATTGAACTATCGTCATAGTTGGATTTTTCTTCTCAAACAACACCACCATATATCTTACTCTTGAGCTCTCAAAACCGTCCAAATTACCTCTCTGCTTTGGTTTGGAATGGTTCCATCCTTTTTTTAAGCTAAGAAAATCAGATAGTTGCTTGATAAAATTTTGAAACCACAAAAAGTACCTCTAAGCTTTTAAAAAGTATGAAAATAAATTCTAGAGATAGATTGCGATACAAAAAATACAAATAAAAATTCTAGAGCTCGTGAAAACATTTCCAGAGATAGAGATTAGATTTGAGATACTAAATGCTGCCTCTTAATTTTTGCATCCCCACAAAAAGCCTTGGAATCCTTCGCAAGAAGATTTCGATATATATTTATTTAATATAAGAAAGTGGAACAATAAATGCTAGAGATAGATTGGGATACGAAAAAACTAACTAAAATATTTAGAGGTCATGAAAACATTTGTAGAGGTAGAGCTTAGATTTGAGATACTAAATGTCACCCCTTAATTTTTGCATCCTTCACAAAAAGATTTGGAATCCTTCGCAAGAAGAGTATAACAAAACAGAAACAATAAATGCTAGGGGTAGATTGGGGTACGTAAAATCTAAATAAAATATTTAGAGGACATAAAAACATTTCTAGAGATAGAGGTAGATTTGCGATACTAAATGTTGTCCCTTATTTTTTGCGTCCTCACAAAGATTTCAAATCCCTCGCAATAAGATTTTGTTATGTATTTATTTTATATAAGAAAACGAAACAATATCCTGAATTCGAACGTTGCATTCAATGATCCTTCCATTCCATCTTCGCCACCTGGCAAAGACCACAAAATTATTATGACTTTTGCTATTTATCTGTTGATAAATTTTTTTATACTAAATCTGTCAGATTTTTATAGGTTTGATTGTGCTTTAGAATTTGTGCTACAACTATCACTACTTGGTCGCACTTTAAAAAACTGATAAATTTGAGCACATAAAATCTATCGACGGAAAACTAGACACTCCCAATTACTATTATAACATGCATCGAAGAAATTGTTTGGTGCCTGCGGGCTTTGGCCTGTGGGCCGGGTCACCGGATGACCGGACAGCAGCACGCATCCTTCCCACCAAACAAGCGTGTCAGACCGACCGACAGGTGGGCCACGCCTGCAACGGCGACGGGACCAAGAGCGTGACACGGGTCATCAGAGGTGCGCGCGTGTCTAAACAAAAACAATCCGCCACGCAGGCCGCCTATCACGCACCGCCGAGCTCTCATTGTGCCACCCAGAGTTTGGAAAGCGTGCGTACAGAAAACGAGCCGGGTGAAGTTAAAGAACAACCTATAATGTTAAGGGAACCTCCAGCGTGGAGATCGAACTGAACTAACAAAATTGTTAGCGTGAAATATGGTTCGATAGCTATAGTGTTTGGTTCGGTTTTAGATTAGAAAAAAAAATGAAAAGTCGTCAACTTTCTCTCAATCTGTTGGCAGAGCAAAGTACCGGCTTCAGACCTCTGAAGCATGGCTACCACTCACTCTTTCATTTTTCGATTCAATATAGTTTGAACCGTCAGCAACCTCCGAACCGAAGAAAGATTTCCTACGGTTCGACTGCTCCAATGTGCAAATCGAATCATTCTCCTCTCATGGTTCAGTTTTGGAGGTGCCCTATAAGTATATATAACTTGTCTAAAATCAATAAGAAAACTCAAAGTGACTAAGTTGGCTATTGTCGCCGGCTTCCACCCATGAGGTCTTTATTGATTTCCTTATTCTACTGTTTCTTTCTGTGCATGTGATTTCCTGGTTAGAAATAAATTTTTCCTCCAGTTTAGGAGTGCTTCCTGTTTCTGTTGATTTGATTTGATTTCCATAGAAATTAATTAATTCTTCTTATCTGGAGAAAATAATTTTTCTTAATTGTCCTGTGGATATTAGCACGCACAAAAACGGCGTCGACACAGGAAGCTTCCCTTGCTGCAGCTGAGACTAGCCGCAGTGGGTACTCTAAAACGATACTCTAAAGCTTTAGAGTATGGATATAGAGTAAAAACTGCTGCACTGGGTACTCTAAAACGATACTCTATCTTTTCTCTCACTCTATATTTAGAGTGGTACTGTGCTTACTCTATACTCCAGAGTGGCGGGCCCCACTAGCTAAACAGAGAAAAAATGCTATAACTCACAAACCAAAAATCCAAATTAAATTTCGATTTCACCATTAAATTCGTCTTAATAAATCCTTCAAAACTAGATCACACATGGATATATTTAGATAAAGTGACAAGTGGGTCCCACAGTGGATAGAGTGGATAGAGGATGATATAGAGGATGGATGGGTGCAGGAGAATTGAGTATAGAGGAGAGAATCTTGCTGACTATGATGTATAGAGGATGAATATAGAGGCCCATGAGTGCGGGTAGTCTGACGAGCAGAACTTATTTGCAGCTGGCTGCGGCTATTTTAATAGTGTTCTGTAAGAGAGATTTAGCTGCTGCTGCGGCTGAAAAGCGGCTGAGAGGAATGCTAGTCAAAACAGCCTCGGTAATCTAATCACACCAGCTGGAAAACCATGTCTAACATTATTACGCACCAAATGTTACTAGCTGTACTGGCAGGTGGTCTCGTTCATTCACGTCTCATTTACAGGACAGATTTCACCCATTGTATTCCCACTGAAGTAGGATTTCACACCGGCGCAGATTTCACAGGTTAAACGCCAACGATGACTAAGGTTGATCATCTTTTCGCATCGCCGGACTGGTTAAAATATCTTCCCGAGAACAAATTTAGAAGCGCTTGCTTCGCTAGGCTCCGATCATTGCCCCCTTCTAATGCATGGAGATGTGGTATTTGATTTCTATAGGGGGTTTAGGTTTGAATCTCACTGGATTAATTCGCCGGGATTCATTGAGACCGTCAAAGAAGTCTGGGAAAAACCGGTCAACACTCAAGACGTGATACTGCGCATCCATGTAAAGTTATTGAGAACGGCGAAAGCACTAAAACTATAGAGGCGGAAGAATTTTGCAGATTGGAAAATTCGCTGGGCCATTCTCAACATCACATTGGCCAATTTGGAAAAGGCACAGGAAGAATGGTCACTAACTCAAGACGAATTGAATTTCAAATGCTATCTGAAGACAAAGTCACTAGGGTTGGCTGCTATGCAAAAAGCGAGAGCAAGACAACACTCAAGGTTAACATGGATCCAGAAAGGAGACACAAATACCAGATTTTTTCAACTACATCCAAACGCGAGAAGGAAGAAGACCTTCATCTCCTCCCTAAATGGGCAGTCCGGGATGGTAGTATCTCAAGAGGCAAAATCTAACTTAATTCATTCGCACTTCTCCCAGATCATGGGGAAACCAAATGCAAGATCAAAGGCTATCAATTGGGAAGAGCTAGGCTACGTCCAACATAATTTAGATGTTCTAGACTCACCATTCACACAGGATGAGATCGCATCTGTCATTAAAGAAATGCCAACCGAGAAGGCGCCGGGACCTGATGGTTTCATCGGCCTATTTTATAAGAAGTGTTGGACGGTAATAAAAGAGGATCTAACCCAAGCAATCTGGAGTTTCTACTCTCATCGGACTGCAAAATTGAGTTTGATAAATGAAGCCAACATAGTGCTCCTGCCAAAGAATCAAGTGGCCGCTACAATTTCGGACTACAGACCAATAAGCCTAATTAATAGCGTGGCAAAAATAATAACCAAACTCCTAGCAAACCGGCTGGCACCACACATGAATGAGCTAGTGTCAAGTGCCCAAAATGCCTTCATCAAAGAGGTGCATACATGATAATTTTATATACTCACAGAGAGTTATCCAACTCTTGCACCGGGAAAGAAGACTTGCGCTCTTCATCAAATTGGACATCTCCAAAGCCTTCGACTCCATTGGTTGGAGTTTTCTACTAGAAGTAATGCAAGCATTGGGATTTAGTACCAAATGGAGAGACTGGGTTGCAGCCTTGCTTGGAACCTCTTCCTCTAGAGTGTTAGTAAATGGCCAACCGACAAGAGGGATTAAACACGCAAGAGGGTTGAGGCAGGGCGACCCACTCTCCCCACTACTGTTTATACTAGCAATCGATCCACTGCAGCGCATTATTGAAATTGCGGCACAGAATGGCGTACTCAGGCCGGTACTACCGAAGACGGCTCAACTACGATGTTCACTTTATGCGGATGATGCAGCAATCTTCGCCGACCCATCGGCAATGGAGTTGGAACGGTTGTACAAGATTTTAACCTTCTTTGGGGAATGCTCAGGGCTCAAAATCAATATTTCAAAGACTGAAATCTTCCCCATTCGTCTATCGGAACAAGTAGTATCACAGCTTCTTCAAAACTTCCCAGGGAAGGTATGTAAATTCCCCGGCAAGTATTTGGGTCTACCGCTACATGTTAGGAAGCTATGAAGAATTGAAGTGCAGCCTCTCATAGATAAGATTGGTGCAAGGCTACCAGGATGGAAGGGCAAATTCTTCTCTACGGCGGGTAGAGAAACATTGGTTAAGACCGTCCTCTCATCACAACCAATCTATCACATGACCGCATTCCCGGAACAAAAATGGTTAATAAGAAAGATTGATAGAATAAGGCGGAGTTTTCTGTGGAAAGGAGAAACACCCGACAAAGTATATGGCGGGTACTCTTTGGTGAATTGGCCAACAACTTGCCGTCAAAAAATAAAAGGAGGACTGGGTATTTTAGATCTAGAACGTTTTGCAAGAGCACTGAGATTAAGATGGCTATGGTTTCAATGGAAACATAAGGAAAGAGCATGGAACGAATTGGACCTCCCATGTGATGATCGGGACCGTGAGCTGTTTGCTGCCTCCACAGTGGTGACAATTGGTAACGGGAAGATGGCAAAATTCTGGACATCATCATGGTTGGACGGGAATACACCGAGAAATCTAGCCCCTAGTCTTTTCAAAAAAGCAAAAAGGAAGAAATCAACAGTATTCAAGGCCCTGCAAGATAATAGGTGGATAACTCACATTTTGCCACTTCAAACACCACAAGAGATCCAAGAATATGTTTCACTACGGGAGCAGATAAGTGTCATACAGTTAAATGAGAACAGCGATGATATGATAAGATGGAAATGGACTAATGACGGTGAATACACATCCCAAAGCGCATATCGGATCCAATTTGAAGGATGGTATAGCAAGCTAAAACTATCACCGATATGGAAAGCGAGGGCAGAACCCAAATGTCGTTTCTTCACTTGGACGCTACTACACAAAAAATACTGACTGCCAACAACTTGATCAAGCGTAATTGGCCCAATGATCCCATCTGTAAGCTATGTGGGATTGAACCAGAGACGCCAAACCACCTCTGTCTGCACTGTTCCTTCGCAAAACAAGTTTGGACTGATTTAACACGCTCGCTGAATCTGTCCATGCTCCACTCCGTTCTGATGACAGGAACTATCTACAGTTTCTGGCGCAAGTGCCGCAATAAGGTGGACAAAAGATTAAGGAGGAAGTTTGACGGAATCATCATCTACTTTTGGTGGAATTTTTGAAAGGAAAGAAATAGAAGAACATTCCAACACAGATCGGTGCAAGCACATCAAGTAGCCATGCTTTGCAAGGATGATATCACACAATTCCAGTGGGCGATGCAGGAGCCTACCAGCGAGGAGCAGCATGAAGTGGAACGAACTCTTCTTCTGTGTCCCTAGATCAGTAGTAGTCTGTGCTGTTTCTAGCGTTCCTCTTTAGTTTCTCTTGCAGGATAAGTAGCCACGTTAGTGGTGATAGTAGCGTTTCAAGTAGTCAAGTTGTAAACGTTGTAACAGTTGTTTTCTTTATTTCCCTCGCCTAATATATATACGGCAAATCTCTTGCCGCCTTCGTAAAAAAAAACCAGCCGTCGTCTTCTCTCTCACATTCCCCTTTGTCTCGTCTGTCCAGTCTCCTCTCGCAGGCACAGGCGGCCGCCGTCCACGCGACCATGATCTCGCCGGACACCGTCCACACGGTCCTCGGCGTCGTAGGTGCGCGTGTGTCATCGCCTCATCGGCGTCTTAATTTTTGCTTTCTTCAAATCCCGCTTGCCATTCTTTTTCCTCGATCACATCTTGAAGGCAATGTAATCGCCCTCGTGCGGTACCTCTCCCCAGTGTAAGAATCAAAATTTCATATAGGATTCCATTCATTTCACTAGCTTCGACCAGTGTACATCACGTGCTCTCTCTCGTGCAGGCCCACGTTTTACCGCATCTGGAAGAATGGGTCGGCGGAGCAGTACTCGGCGGCGCCATACGACGCCACGCTGCTCAACTGCATGCTGTGGATGTTGTACGGCCTCCCAGCCTAGCAACCGCACGGCATGCCCATCATCATCATCAGCGCCACCGGCATCGCCACCCAGCTGGCCTACATCGCCCTCTTCCTCGCTTTCTCCGCTGGCAACGTCCGCCGCCGCCTCATCCTCCTCCTCGTCGCCATTGTTGCCTTCGTCGGTGTACTCCGCCGCACTCGTCCTCTCCCTCGCCCACACCCATGAAACCCGCGCAATGATCATTGGGATCATCTTGGTCCTCTTTGGCACGGGCATGTACGCATCCCCACGACCCCACTTACCGTCATGGTAAGTAAATTTTACTTACGGCCGGATGCATGGGAATTTGTTGATCGTGTTCAGCCCTGGGGCGGAGACAGGGAAGCAGGGGCCAGGCCCCCATATTAACGTGAATTTTCTATTAATTTTTTAAATTTTAAATAAAATTTGAAAATTCGAAACTGTTGGCCCCATATAACATTCAAAAAAGCAATTTCCTGGCTCTGCCCCTGGTTCAGCCATGTTAATTAAGATTGGAACTTTACTTTTGTGGCAACTTGTGTTGTAAGACATAGTATTCGTTTGTGTGGTGTTTTTTTTTTCTTTTCAGAAAATGGTGATCCAGACGAAGAGCGTGGAGTACATGCCCCCTGTTCCTGTCCATCACGTTGCTGCTGAACAGTATCTGTTGGACTGCATACGCCCTTGTACACTTCGACCTGTACCTCACTGTAAGTCTCTGAACCACTTGTAGGGGTAGTATATATGTCTGTTTTCTCGGTGGCGCAGCTGATCCCATGTTCTACTACAAGTCGACGCAGCAGATCATCGAGGCGCGCAGGGCCGACCGGGTCGCCATGAGCCCATGACCGAGGCCGTCCTGGACTACTCCGCTTCCAGTTACAATCCTAGCTAGCTAAATCAGTCCTTATGGAATAGGAGTACTTGTACTACTTCATCGTCAATTTTTTTTTAAAGACAAAGTTTACTCTTCGACACTCTAAAACTATGATATTTACTCTAATATATTCTACTTTTGTGGTTTTGTAGTCATCGCACATTATAGTTTTATGCATTTTGCCTGAAAACATTTTAGCCATTATTTTAACATACTAGTATGCGGGCACGTGGAATCCACGTGAAATAATGTTTAGTACGAATTATTTAATTTCATGTTTTTACGTCGTGATAAATTCATACAATTAAAAATTACTTTCTAAAAGGAGAAATAATTAAAAGAAATCTCAAACAATATAATACGTATAAGAAAAAATAAATGTGGCTTAGAGTATTTTTATTGAATTCAACATGCCATAAAGCGGCCCCTCGATTTTTAATTCAATTTTTATATTACCCTAAATAATTTTCAATGCACCAACAACCAATTTTAGAGTGTATAAAAGAAAATCTAAAATAAATCCTCCTCCCTTTCTCCGGGCCATTTTGGTCGAAGTCTCCTTTCCTCCCAGGAGGTCTAGCTGCTCGCCTCTCTCGCATACGAGCGCCGCCCCCGTGTGGTTGGTCCCACCTATCGGACCCATTTTCGTCATCTAGCCACCAACGATCGAAACCTTGGCGCCATTGCCGCCGATTCAATTCGCCTACCTTCTTGAGTAAATCTCAGATTGATTGAGGATTTCAATTCTCGTTTCTGCCTCTTCATTTCCCCCATAATTTCCCCTTTCAATTTGGCTTTGAATCACCAGGATTAATCCTCCTTGAATGATAGTCAAGGTGATCCCTCCATGGCCACTCCCCTTCCTCTCCGGCCCATAAAATGACGCCTTATTACTCCTCACTGCCCCTTTTTACAGCTATCCTGAGCACCCCTTGTAACACCTCGGTGTTACGCAAGCATTTAGGCACTGCAAATCATGCATATTATGCATCATCAAGCATCCTAATCATACATGCCTAATTATGTTAAATAATAACTGAAACAATGCTTTAAAACATATGAAACATGCTCGTGAAACATGAATATTGCATACACTTGTTTAGAGTTATTTTTCCCTAACTATGCTTGCTAGGCTAATAAAACATGTATGACTATAATTGTAAATCATCTAGAATTATTTAGTATAATTTTTGGAGCAAGTTTGGTATTCAAAATGACCCCAAATTTTACTTTTAAAAATATTCTAGAAAAATGAGATTTGATTTAAAAATGGACTTTGAATCTTTAGTTCAAAATCTGTTTGTAATTTCAAAATGTGCCCTAAAGCAAATTTGTAGAGGATTAAATTCTAGCAACTTTTATTTTTAGACCATTTTCAAAAGAAATCATTTTCTTGCTCAAAATAGTATTGGAAAACTGATATTTGAAAAAATCATTGAAAATGGAATTGGAAAATGTTTTTCTCGCCTTCTGGGCCGCCCGCCTCACTTCTGGCCCATCAACCGAAGCCGGCCCATCCTCGCCCGCGCGCCTTTCTCCGCTCTCGCCCGCGCGCCGTGCACGCTGCGCCCGACCGCGGCAGGAGCTGCGTGCCCCGTGGCCGCCATGCGCCGGCGCCGACGAGCACTTGGACGCCGGTGGCCCCCGCACGCTCGACCTCAAGACACCGCGCCCGCGCCCCTGCCTCCATTCCCTTCCCAACTCACTCTCTCCCTTTTTCCATTTGGAGAACCCGAGCGGGAGAGCCGCTCGCCACCGCCCGCTGTTTCACCCGTGCTCGATTCCCCGCGGCTCTAGCTCCGCCTTGACCTTCGCTTCCCCGTGCTCAAGTTTGCGCCATCTTGCTCGCAACGGTAAGGCTCAATCGAGCACTTCCGTGTGCACCGCCATGGCCGGAGCCACCGAGCTCGTGCTCCGCCCGCCGGCACCCTCGCTCCGCTCCTCTATCCCCTTGAGTCACCTTCCCATGTTCGCCATCTTCTCGCGGACCCCGTTCGCGCTCCGTCTTGCCTGGTCGTGGCCGGCAACGACCGTCGGCCGCTGGCAGCTACCGCACTGCCGTGACACCTAGAACGCCGGCATGGCATGGCCGTCCCTCCCCGGCTCTTCGTTGGGCCAGGTTGGCCTTGGGCCGGAGCCCCGAGCCGGGCCGTCGCTCCTCTCCCTCCGCTCGGTTGCTCAGGCCGAAAGCGGCCGTGGGCCTGTTCGATCCTGTGGGCCGGCCCAGTAGTAAAAAGAAAAAAAGTTTTCTATTTTTCTTTATTATTTGAGAAAAAGAAATACTTTGGGAAATGTTTGTGTACTCATTTGTGCTCCAAAAATGGTGAAATAAATTTTGTTGTGATCCTCATGACTAGATCTAGGGTTTAAAAATATTGCATGTCAGTTTTGTGGTACTTTTCTGTGGAGATTTATTTAATCATTGAAATTGTTTTTTCTTGAGAAATGCATAATAAATCATAGAAAACTCAGAAAAATATGGTTCCAATTTTGTTAATCTTCTTGTGTAATGTAATTTCTAGGAAAAATATATGTAATGCTTTTTATATAGAAAAATCATGAGGTGTAGTTCAAGTGCCTTTAATGGCTGATGTTTGTTATTTTTGCTAGAGAGCAAAATTTGTATAAAACATGCATGTGATAATTTTTGTACACTGCTTATTTACTATGTAGAACCTAGGAAAAATACTAAATATGTTGTTTGATACTTTTCATAATACAAAGTATTTTCATTCTCATATTTAGGTCCTAGCTTGTCATTTTTGTGTAGGCTATTCCACTTATCCAAATGCCTTGAAAATTTGATGGTATTCTACTTAGGGTAGTACTGTGCTATGGTAATTTTCTAAGATTTTTATATGCTATAAAAATAGATATTGCTAGTCAAACCTAGTGTTAATTAGGGTTTAATCAAATAATGTTTTATGCATGACTAAGAAATTAGTGAAGCTTTGGTGTATCTTTTAAGCATTCAATGAGATGTGTTGACTTAGCATATTAGTAGTAGAAGAGAATGCAGTAGATGACATATACTTGTAGTACCTGTTCTTGGATGATGTTGACTACCTTGTATGAGAATTATACTATGCTCTACCCATTAAAGCGAATTATGCTCATCTACCTTACATGCAAGCATATTCATTGTGTGTATTTCATCCGATGCACCTTTTGCATAAGCACTTACGCACCTACATCATACAGGATCGCAAACCGAGAGCCCGGTCGTCGTACCCGAGGAGCCCGAGGAGCAGCTAGAGGTGTAGCCTCAGGAGGTGCCCGAACGAGACGAGGAGGACGTTGAGGAACTTCCAGAGTGCCCCGATCACCGCCCGAGCTTCTTCGAGAGAGGCAAGCCACGGAGCATTTTTCTCCCCCAGTTTGCAATTATTAATTAATGGTTTACTTTAATTGATGCATTACATTCAGGAGTTGTTTGCAACCGTTGCTGCATTATATCTTGTTTACCTTTGTTATACTACATCCTTTGTTACCCTGGTATACGCAGTCGAGTCAATGCTTAGCTGGCTTAGACCAGTAGAAGTCGAGTGATTTCCTATCACCTGCGAGCTATAGGTGGATACCTGGATCTGTTCGGATAACTATGTAGTCATGGTATAACTAAGTGTTTATTTAAAGTTGAGACTGGACGGAGACTTACAGGGTTTTAGACTGTACTGCTTTCCATCTATGTCGATTAAGGACCGACCGTTCTTGGGCCTCGAGTCATGCTGAACGCATGCCTTACATTTAGCTGGCCGAATAACGTACCTTTCGACCGCGAAGCTGGGAGATTATTCGGGCCGAGTGGATTGCCTGCAGCGCACTATATCGGAGCAGGTGTGGTAGGACACGGGGGCGCGATGATAAGACCGAAAGGCAGTCGGTCGGCCCCCGGGTACATGTGGTTCCTGGTAAACTCGAGATTTTTTCTGGATAGTTGACTCGGTGACCAATACCTCGCTTTAGCGGGTGAGTAAGGTTTGTGTAAGGAATAAATTACCAACTGGTTAATAATCGATTCGAATCGCCATCGTTTATTGGATAGTGAACACTTGACTTGAGGTACTTCATCCTAGTAATGTTGATGGAACACTTGGACAATTATAATGGATATGACATTATGGAAGTTATTAATGATCATTGGTTATCATTATTTGCTTAATTACATGCTTGCTCTAGTATAAGTGCAAATATAGTCGACAGGTTAATAATAATTAACTTGATAATAATGCTTTTGGAAAGGTTCTTGAAATGCTAAAAATGTCTTTTTGCAAATGAGTCAGCTACCCTACTATAAAGCCCTTCATAATCCTTGGTGTCACTTTATTTTCGGTTATGTCGGATAAGTCTAGCTGAGTACCTTCTCGTACTCAGGGTTTTATTCCCACTTGTTGCAGATGCGCAGATGTATTACGGCTACTGTATCAACTGCCTTTATCCTGCGATGGGTAATGCTTAGGACCATGGGCATGGTCATTCCTTACGTCTCACCTACTGCTTTTGTTGGAGATGATCATCAGCTGGCACTGTACTTGAACACTGTGTGAGTTTCTATGGTTTTGAACAAATGGCTTCCGCTACTTCTATTTGAACTCGGTTTGTAATAACTATGTTTGAACTCCAATATATCTGTGATGTGAACTTTTATGTAATATGCGATGGTGACCGCTAAACTTATTATTATCTTGGCTGGTATGTGAGTTGGTTTGAAATTCTTCGTGATTTCACGGACTACAGGGTTATACGGGTTTAAGTTTACTAAATCGTATGCTCTGGCTAGTGATTTTCTTACTTAATTTTGTATAATTGGTCGGTTCTGTTACACCCCTACTCTCCAGTCATCTCCCCTCGTCGTCCTCTTTGCCACACTAGGACAACTCCAATCGTCCCTCCATCGAGCCCGTCGTTCGCTAGATTTGTGTCACCCTCAACCCCTTATCAATCCAAAGGTCTTCAAGCCAGCTCCTCCGGCTAGGGAAGGCAATGGGGGCCTGTTCTGTCACAGAACCTCCTAAATTATGATGGCCCGCATGTACCTGTCATTGTCATAATGACCTCTGACAGCCATACTTATGTACCTCATAACTTAAAAGGCTTACTTTCCTCCAAACAGGATCCAATTACAGGAGTATTGCAATATTACGACAGTTTATTCAAAATATCATCAGAGTAAAAGAACGAAAGTCTTACATAACTTAAGTTTACAAACCATAGTTTTAAACCTTCAAACTATTTTTTCGAAATTACTTCCAAAAACATGTAGTAACTTGAAAAATTCCCAAGATATGAAATCTTTAGAATTTCAAGCTCTACAAGTTTCATGTTGAAAACTTTTTCAAATTCAGCCTGGATTTTGAAATTTGAAATTGAAATAAAAAAGGGACATTTTTTTGAAATTTGGTAATTTCAAAATTACTTTAAATTTTATATTGAAACTTCAAAAACTCAAAATACCAAAGTTGTACATCTAACCAAGACCTACAACTATGGTATTTTGAGTTTTTGAAGTTTCAATATAAAATTAAAGTAATTTTGAAATTACCAAATTCCAGAAAAATGTCCCCTTTTGATTTCAAATTCAAATTTCAAAATCTAGGTTGAATTTGAAAAAGTTTTCAACATGAAACTTGTAGAGCTTGAAATTCTAAAGATTTCATATCTTGGGAATTTTTCAAGTTGCTACATGTTTTTGGAAGTAATTTTTAAAAAATAGTTTGAAGGTTTGAAACTGTGGTTTGTAACCGCTCTTTTACTCTGATGTTATTTTGAATAAACTGTTGTAATATTGCAATACTCCTGTAATTGGATCATGTTTGGAGGAAAGCAGACCTTTTAAGTTATGCGGTACATAAGTATGGTTGTTAGAGGTCATTATGACAATAACAGGTACATGTGGGCCATCATAATTTAGGAGGTTTTGTGACACGTTCCCCGACACTCGGTGGGTAATTTCTCTATAAGGCCTTGTTCGGTTAATCCCTCCCACAAGGGGATTGAGGGGGATTTATTTCACACCTATTGTGGTGTGGAATTAATCCCTCTTAATCCCCTCCATTTCCTTCCCTCTTGTGATTAACCGAGCAAGGCCTTAGGATGCCAAAATAGGGGAGAAACCATCCATATGGGGGTGTTAACAGGATAAACTAACGGCACTGACTATATATACTTTGACAAATTATTTAGCCTCCCATCATGCAGATTTTTCAGCCATTGGATCAAGATCTAACGACAAACAAACTTTGCACAACTTTTGTGGGTGAGTCCACACTTTTATTATGAGCCCATTTGAAGGCTCAGATATACCCATAAGGCATATTACAACATAATATTTAATACGGAGCACAGTAAAAAGCAATAGCCCAAATTATATTTGTAGACCATTTAAAGGCCCAAACATAATAAGAAATTGAAAATTCTGGCATGTTTGAAAATTTCATACAAAAGATGCTCTACAAAAACTAAACTCTATACAGATTCAGTACAGATCTAAAATTACATTTGTAACTACAGTGGAAACGCTATGTACCTAGCAATGTAACTATAGATAGAATATGATGTAAATTGTAGAAAGCTCTCTTCAATTTAAGAAACATAAAGATACACTATGAACTACCCTCCGTTCCAAATTATAAGTCGATTTGACTTTTTTAGTACATCCATTTTACTATGTATCTAGATATAACGTATGTCTAGATACATAGCAAAATGAATGTATAAAAAAAGTCAAAGCGACTTATAATTTGGAACAGATGGAGTAGCTAATTGCAATCTCCCTTTTGCATTGTAATTAGAAAATTACATGAACATTCACCTAAAATTACATTGTAATTGCAGTGAAATAGCGATGTAACTAAAAATGTAAGCATAGGAAAGGCCAAACTATTTCAACCCACCTTGTATTATTAGTCTATCAAAAAAAGCCTATTGAATTCTCAAAAAAAAGTCTATTCAACTATCATAGTAATTTGATTTTTCTTCTCGAACTACAATACCAGACATCTTACTCTTGAGCTCTAAAAATCGTTCAAATTACCTCTATCACAAAAAGATTTGGAATCCTTCGCAAGAAGATTTTGATATATACTTATTTAATTTAAGAAAATGGAACAACAAATGGTAGGGATAGATTGGGATATGAAGAATCTAAATAAAATATTTAGAGATCGTGAAAACATTTCTAGAGATAGAGGTTAGATTTGGGATACTTAATGATGTCCCTTAATTTTTGCATCCTCGCAAAAAGATTTAGAATCCTTCGCAAGAAGATTTCGATATGTATTTATTTAATACAATAAAATGGAACAATAAATGGTAGGGATAGATTGGGATATGAAAAATCTAAATAAAATATTTAGAGCTCGTGAAAAATTTGTAGAGATAGAGGTTAGATTTGGGATACTTAATGATGTCCCTTAATTTTTGCATCCTCGCAAAAAGATTTAGAATCCTTCGCAAGAAGATTTCGATATGTATTTATTTAATACAATAAAATGGAACAATAAATGGTAGGGATAGATTGGGATAAGAAAAATCTAAATAAAATATTTAGAGCTCGTGAAAAAATTGTAGAGATAGAGGTTAGATTTGGGATACTTAATGATGTCCCTTAATTTTTGCAACCTTGCAAAAATATTTGGAATCCTTCGCAAGAAGATTTCGATATATATTTATTTAATATATTAAAAATGGAACAATAAATGCTAGGGATAGATTCGGATACGAAAAATCTAAATAAGATATTTAGAGCTCGTGAAAACATTTCAGATAGAGGTTAGATATGAGATACCGAATGTTGTCCCTTAAGTTTTGCATCCTCATCCCTCACAAGAGGATTTCGAGATATATATTTATTTAATATAAGAAAATGGAACAATAAATGCTAGGGATAGATTGAGATACAAAAAATCTAAAACAAAAAAAAATATCTAGGGCTCGTTAAAACATTTCTAGAGATAGAGATTAGATTTGAGATACTAAATGCTGGCCCTTAATTTTTGCATCCTCACAAAAATATTTGAAAGCCCTGGCAAGAAGATTTGTACTATATGTAAATATAATGTAAGAAAACGGGACAATATTATTCTGATTACGAACGTTGCATTGAATGATCCTTCCATTCCATCTTCGCCACCTGGCAAGGACCACAAATTTGATTAGCGTAGCATTTCCTTAGCCAGGGGCGAAGCTAGAGCAAAATGACAGGGGGTGCCTCACTTAATTTATAAGTACACTAACCGATATAATGTTCAATAAAAAATAGCATAACTAATGTGTAACTACCATATTTTAATATCAAATTCGACTTCTAGCAATAAATTTGAGATTTTGGTCGAAACATAGCACTCACCATTTAACAAAAAAGAAGTGTAGTCATTGATAGAATGCCAAAATCATCAAGAAAACATGCCCATATAGCAAAATGTTTGATCCAGGAGACCATGATGAAGATCCCGCTAGCCTAAAAGGAAAGAGAACAAGTATGTCAATTATTTAGCAAATAAATTGTAGCATTATTGATTAAAAGTAGATACATTACATTACCTATCAGAGATCATATTTACGCCCTTTTCCTTCCATGGTCATGAAACGACGAACCACAGCCTCGTTGCTAACTTTCTTCATTTCTTCTTTCTCTAGATAGCAAATAAGTCTATGACTCAAGTGTTGATCACCCATGCGATTAGACAAACTTGTTTTGACAATCTTCATTCCAGAAAAGCATCTCTCAACTGTTGCAGTCGCAATAGGCAGCACTAGTACAAGCTTCAATAGTCGATAGACCAATGGATAACGACGATGTTTTCCTATCTCAACCATTTTTTGAGAGAGCTCACCGATAGTGTTGATGTTAGAGAATCTAGCATCTTCTCGCACATCAGCAATGTAAATGCAAAGATCATGACTAAGCTCCCTCAACTCATCAGAACTAAAATCATCAGGATATAGTTTTGCTAAGCTCAACAAAGTCTCCACATCAAAAGCATGAAATTGATCCCTTGGGTCGAAAGCAGCCGAGTAAACAAGCAATTGAGAGCTTGTCTCACTAAAGCGGCTATCAAGCTCTTGAACTAGCCAATCAATAACATCATTAAAGCAATCCACTTCATAGTGATGCTTGTATGTAATTCCTGTTTTTTTTCTAGGCTGTCGGGGATCAATATATGCATCTTCCATTTCCGCTTTGTCAATTTCATGCTTGTCGCAAAACTCATTCACTTCATCTAATAATTTGTCCCACCCATCTCTTCTAAGATTATTCAAATGAAGTCTAGTTGATTTCACACATCCAATGGCATTAACAATGTCTTGATCCTTGCGTTGCAATGCTAATGACAAGGCATTTGTGGCAGTTAATGTAGTCAACATGAGATGCAAATAAAAGGCAAAGTCAAATGATTTGAAGTATACTAGAAGATTTGATGCTTGATCTCTATTTTTCCAATCTCTGTCATCCTTTTCAACAACTTGTAGCACTTCAACTATTGTAGAAAACATGTTGACTAAACTTTTGAAAGTTTTGTAATGAGAACTCCAACGAGTATCTCCGGGTCTTTGAAGGCATTGCTCTTGATTTAACCCTGTCCCGGTCTCAAGTTGCCCACAACCTAATGCCTTTGTCACTTGTTCATGAGAATCAATAGATGACTTCAAGTGAGAAGAAGTTGTTTCAGTCACATGCACAACACCAACAAACCTCTCTTTCACAATCCCACATTTGTCAACATACCTCAAGACCACAGCCATCTGTTCTTTGCAAGAAACATCTCTTGACTCATCAACTAGTAAGCAAAACACATCATTGCCAAGTTCTTCAAGTATAGAGTGTACAATCTCATTTGCAAAACATTCAACAATGTCCCTTTGAATTTCAGGAGCTAGCAAACAACTATTAGCTGCAGCATTTGTACTCACCGCTTTGCGTAACTCTGGATCATGTTGTGCTAAGCAATCATAAAACTCCTTGAAGTTCCCTCTGTTGTTGGATTCTAGTGACTCATCATGACCACGAAAAGGCAATCCTTGCTTCAACAATATCCTAGCAGTATCAATGGATCCATTCAACCGAATAAAATAAGCCTTCTTAGCAGTCTCACTTATCTGATTATAAGCAACATCTATGTGTTGCTTTCTTTGTAACAAATCATCGCACTTCTTCATTGCATTATAGTGTAAGCCACCAACATCACCAACATGTGACTTTAACCTTCCTTTCCTATGATAGCCATTCCAACCATTAAGTACAAATGATTCATATCCTGGATCCTTCTTTTCTCTGAATAAGAAACAACAAAAGCAATATGCTCTGTCCTTCGATTCACTATATTCAAGCCAACTTCCAAACTCATCAAACCATTCCGGGATAAATCTTCTCGCCTTATCTCCAATATCTGTCACAGGAAAATTACACGCGCGAGGCTGACAAGGTCCATTTTCCAAATATTTTCTTCTGACCTTTTCTCTATGGTTAGGATGGTAAGCATCAATTGGTTTTCTCAAGCCTGGATCATATTTAATCTCCTCTTCCCAATTGAGATCATCTAGACAGCTGTTATTGTTGGCAGTGTCTGTGTCTGGAGCTTTCCGTTTATAAAACCTCTCCATGATTACCTATCATTTGCAAAATAATTAAATTGAAGATCCATACTATCATAAATGTATATGCATATACTAAAAAGAGAAAACCCCAATTAATCAGTAACCCTAAATTGCAACCTACCCAATTTCAACCAGGAAGAATCGAAATCGAATGTGAGGCTTAACTGATTAAAATACAAGATAAATAAATTGAGGATTTGATTCCTTGCCTTTTCTTTTGGAGAGAGCAAGAGAGACCGTGCTAGCAATATAACCCTCACATCAGACTGTTGCCGCAGCCATCAGGCGCTCGCTCGGCTCGGCTCGAAGGCAGGGAAGCTCTGAAGCAGGAAGGCCGGAAGGGAAAGCCGGCGTCCGCGACCAGCACTCCAGCTTTGATCGTCGCCGGCGTCGGTGCCTTGCCGGCTGCCGCCCCAGACCCCAGTTGCGACGTTGCGTCGTTGGTTCGCTGCGTCAGGCGGAAGCGGAAGTGCGAAACGTCGCTGCCTCCGTGCGACCGTGCCCCTTGCGGACTCCTTCTCCTGGAAGCTACGACGTGGGCTTGGGCTGGTGTGGGTGCCTTGTTGTGGGCCGGGGGGTGCACAAAGGGTCAAAAATTGCTCCTCATAAGGTGGTTGCAACTTTGGCCTGGGTGCCTGGGCATCCAACACAATCTACGTACCTTCGCCCATGTCCTTAGCATCGAAGAAACAACCTGCCGCGGCCGGATCCTGCGCTCCTCCTCGCTCGGTCTCGGTCGTAACGCACGCAGGCCGGCACCGGGTACTTACTTGCATGATAGGCGGGCCGTGCCACATCACCCGTAGACCGCGCCCATGGCACTTGCCCGGGCTGCTGCCTGCTGATAGATAGAGGTCTTGTTTAGTTTCCTAATTCTGCCTCAAATTCTACTATGCAAAAAGAAGATTCTCCGTCATATTAAAATGTCGGCAAATGCATGGAGTACTAAATGTTGATGAAATCAAAAACTAATTGCATAGTTTTGTTGTATTTTGCGAGACGAACATTTTAAGCCTAGTTAGTCAAAATTTGAATAATTTTTACCAAATACAAACGAAATGCTACAAGAATTCTGATACAGTGTTTTTCTCCCCTGTTCTGTGAACTAAACGAGGGCAGAGATCGAGATACAGACGCTGTTGGCTGGTGTCGTGCAGCGTGGGTAGGTAGGCTGTGCGGACTGAGAGAGCAGACGTGCATACAGTACAGATAGACGCTGGCGGCCGGCCAGGGCAGCGGCAGGGGCAGGGGCAGGGGCAGGGGGCTGCTGCTGATACGGATAGAGTAGCCGGCCGGTGCAGACCGACCACGCACGCCGAGGCCGAGCGCTATAAAACAACTCCACATCCTCGGATCGGTCCATCACCCGGTCCGTCGTCCCAACCCCCGCCCCTCCTCGAGGCTTCAGCTTCTGGAAAGCAAGCATGTTCGGGCACCACCACCACCACCACGGCCACGGCGGGCACCCGGCCCCGCCGCCGCCGCTGGCGCATGAGCAGACGCTGTACAGGATCTTCTGCCGCGCCGACGAGGAGTACTGCCTCACGGTGCGCGACAACGCCGTCGTCCTCGCGCCGGCCAACCCCCGCGACGAGTCCCAGGCATGCTATTGCTTTGCTTTGATGCTTTCTCTCTCTAGCCTCTGTCATCGATCGATCGATCGATCGATCTTGTGGTGGTCATGGACATGGATCCGGTGTGCTTGACACGCACTGTGCCTGCTCATGTGCAGCACTGGTACAAGGACATGAGGCACAGCACCAAGGTGAAGGACGCGGAGGGCCAGCCGGCGTTCGCGCTCGTCAACAGGGCCACCGGCCTCGCCATCAAGCACTCGCTCGGCCAGTCTCATCCTGTAAGTCCGCCAACGGCAGATCGATGTGTGCATCATGTTCTCACCCAACGCCACACGCACACGCACATATGCAGGTGAAGTTGGTGCCCTACAACCCGGAGTACCTGGACGAGTCGGTGCTGTGGACGGAGAGCCACGACGTCGGCAAGGGCTTCCGCTGCATCCGCATGGTCAACAACATCCACCTCAACTTCGACGCCCTCCACGGCGACAAGGACCACGGCGGCGTGCACGACGGCACCACCGTCGTGCTCTGGGAGTGGGCCAAGGGCCCCAACCAGAGCTGGAAGGTGCTGCCCTGGGGCGACGAGGCCTACGCGCCGCGCCCGCCAGGGCCGGAGCCAGGCTACGGCGGGTACCGCCCCCCGCCGGGCGGCCCAGCTGCCGGGGGCTACGCGCCGCCCCCGCCAGGGCCGTACCCACCGCCTGCCCAGCCGGAGCCAGGCTACGGCGGGTACCGCCCCCCGCCGGGCGGCTACGCGCCGCCCCCGCCTGTGCACGAGCCTGGCTACGGTGGCTACCCTCCGGCTCCGGGCAACCCCGCCCCGGGGTACGGCAACCTGCCTCGCGTGCTCGCGTCTGAGCCCACCGTGCGCGTCTTCTGCAAGGCCGACGACGGGTACAGCCTGACTGTCAGGAACGGCACCGTGTCACTGGCACCAACCAACCCCAGGGATGAGTTCCAGGTAAAGAAAACATCGATGCTCTGTGATGTGACATAATATAGGACGATCGTCTGATGAGTGATGACTACTAAATGTGATCATGTTTGATTGGTTGGATGGTGTAGCACTGGGTGAAGGACATGAGGCACAGCACTCGCATCAAGGACGAGGAAGGGTACCCGGCGTTCGCGCTGGTGAACAAGGTCACCGGCGAAGCCATCAAGCACTCCCTGGGACAGAGCCACCCGGTACGAACGATCCATCACTCATCAGTTTTCACTTCAGCTAACCAACCAATGCATACAAACAATCTTGCGTGCGTGTGAAATGCAACTTTTCTTTCTTTTGTCTGTTAAGTCAATCAGTCAGTCAGTCAATGTAGTTGTTGCCACGTACCTGTCTACTTTCCTGATCGTTCAATGGGCGTCGTCACAGGGTGTTGAACTTTGCTTGTAAATTGTAGGAGTACATAGTGACGACATTATTGAAGCAATGGTATTTGCTAGATAGTCCTATATGTGTGTATTTTCAACTGCTAGCTCCATCCAATCTTGAATTATACTTGATGCATGTATCTGACGGATGGATGGGTGATCGACAATGGCATATCTAAGGCTGGACGAAAAACTCGAAGCTCGTTAGCTCGCTTGGCTCGTGACTAGCTCGGCTTGGATCGGCTCGGCTCGCTACCGTAACGAGCCGAGCCGAGCTAAGATTTTAGCTCGTTAGTTATAACGAGCCAACTCGAGCTAGCTCGCGAGCGGCTCGCGAGCCAAACGAGCCATAGTTTTAGGGAAAAAGTCATCATAACTTATATTATATTTGTATTACTTCATGTCTTGCACTCTGCAAATGGTTGATATGTTAGCTCATACGAATATTTTATTCAATTTAAAGCTATTAGATATATTATTTTTGTATTATTACTATTTTTATGCTTTTGATAAATGCAAATATTAAATTTTGTATATTTTTTATAACTGGCTCGCGAGCCTAACGAGCCAGCTCGAGCTTTTAATGAGCCGAGCCGAGCTGGCTTTCTGGCTCGTTGAGATAACGAGCCGAGCCGAGCTAGCTCGTTATCCTAACGAGCCATAACGAGCCGAGCCGAGCTGGCTCGTTATCCAGCCTTAGGCATATCCATTGACAATTTGACATGAATCCATATCAGTGTGGGCATTCGGTTCTTCGGTTCGGTTCGGTTCGGTTCCTCGGTTCCTGAAGAAATTCGGTTCTCAGAAAATAGGAACCGATCGGTTCCCAAAAAATCTTGGAACCGACAATTTCGGTTCTCGGTTATTTCGGTTCGGTTTCGGTTCTAACCGAACTAACCGAAATTTTTCAGCATAGGTCAAGACAAGAATAAATATACATGTTCCAAGGCAAATTTATGCAACACTATATCTATTTTTATTAATAATAATTTATAAGGCAATAATAGCAATATACTAACACAAATATATAGCTTTTGAAATATAAAATATCACACATAAACCAAAAATAATCTTACAAAATATGAGTAGATGAAGTATGATACATGTAATTCGGTTCTTTCGGTTAGTTCGGTTAACCGAGAGTAGGAACCGAATTTTCTTCGGTTATTTCGGTTCCTCAAAATTAGGAACCGAACAAGGAACCGAATTTTTCGGTTTCGGTTCTTTCGGTTTCGGTTCCGGTTCTTTCGGTTCGGTTCCTCGGTTTCGGTTTTTTGTGCCCAGGCTTAAATCCATACGTGCATCAGGTTCGCCTGGTGCCCTACAACCCGGACTTCCTGGATGAGTCGGTGCTGTGGACTGAGAGCCGCGACGTCGGCCACGGCTTCCGCTGCGTGCGCATGGTGAACAACATCTACCTCAACTTCGACGCCTTCCATGGCGACAAGGACCACGGCGGCGTCCACGACGGCACCACCGTCGTCCTCTGGGAGTGGGCCAAGGGCGACAACCAGCGCTGGAAGATCCTACCCTGGTGTAAGTGTTCCATAATATAAGTTGCCTTCCGTGCGCATTACTGTATATTATCCTTGGAGAATTCATTAGTTTTTTCCATCATCATCAGCACATCCGTCTTCGGATGCTCCGATCCATTGGCAGTTTATGTCCTCGGATGCTCCGATCTGTATATTGACTACTAGTTTTTGTCTTGTATATATGCAGAGATGCAGCCATCCAAGCGTGACGTTGAGAGGATCGACCGGATCGGAGGAACCTTACCTTGCTGCTGTCTCCGTCCTCCGCTCCATGTCGTTGATCGAGTCGTTCTAGTTATCTTTCTGTTTTCGCGTCGGTTCCCGAATGAACAATAATAATATAGGAGTACTAGTTGTTGTCCATCAGCGTGCGACCATGTCTGAGTCTGATCGTATGTTGCTGGTTGCTCGCTGCTGCTACTTCTGTTTGATGTTCTGAAAGACTTTCGAGTATGTTGATGCTGAGTTGTCATTCACCGATCTATCTATCCTTTAATTTGCCGTTCGCCCGTGGAATTGTGGACCGAAGATCGATAGGCGATGCCCTGAGTTTCATTCAGAGTTTGAGTGGTTCTGAATTTCTGATGATGAATCTACCGAACTGCATGTCTGCATTTTGATATTTGTTGTGCAATGTACCGTGCCAGGTCCCTACAAAAGCAACCACTAGTGCTTGCAATCTTTATTTGCGTTCGTTTTTTTTTCTCTGCCCGTGTCAACTGCGACGACGACTGCTAACGGACTAAACGATGAACAGATGCTGTTGGTACCTGGTACTGACAGTACATGCGTTGTCAGTTTCCATGCTTCCCAACGCGTGCGTCGCTGTATTGTTCTAGGACATCCAGCTAATCCTTAACGCCGAAGCCTACGAATAATACCGTCTTCGCAGGTGAAACTAACAATGCAGATGCAATGTTTCCAGGCAAACAAACAAGAAAGAAAGAGGGCATGGTAAAACATAAAGGAAGAGTTGGTGAGCGATCCACGCTGAAAATTTTGTGCTGTCAAATGAACTGGATGCGGTTTAAGATTGCGACTCGACAGGAGAGCAGATAAGATAGGCTGTACGTGTCTCTCTTTTCCCAGGTCAGCAGAGTTGATGGTGCCATTCAAATGCCAGTCAAAACAGCCTTTAATTCACCTAATCTAATCACACCACCTGGAAAACCAAGCCTGACATTATTACGCAAAACAAAAGTTAGAGCAAGCCTAATAATACAGCCAACGAGCCGGCCGTAAGAATCTTTGCAGTCTTCTCTAAGAATAATACCACCGTCCTGATAAACCCTGCCTAGCTTGCAAACTGTCCAGAGAGTTGTTGTTCCATGAGATTGTCAACCAAGACCTTCACCTAAGCACACCGGGACAACGAGTGTTTACCACGGCAGTTACAGCGCGTCCTACCTTTTCCGGACGTCCGCAGGACACATGTCACGAGCAAGTGAGTCCGCACTCAGCAGTGACCTGCCAAGACTTCATTTACAGGCACGAACCAAACAGGAAGTGCGTAGCCGGTCTCTGTTTTGGGCCAGGGGCGTGTCCAGCTGCACGCGGTTAGTTTTCCACGCGCTGCGACTGGGACCACCAGTCCAGAGACACGTTCTCATGTTTGGTGCCATTACGTGCTACTTTGAATTATGGGCCCTGTTCATCTGGCTTATAATCCGTCTTATTCAGCTTGTTTTTTCAGCCGGAACAGTATTTTTCTCTCACAAAAAATCAGCCAACAATGTTTTTAATTCCAGCCAAACGGGGCCATGGCCTCTACGCACGCTGAGCCGCCACGTCACATGACAAGTCTTTATTTTAGCGTAAGCATGGTCCATAGCATGTCAGTACACGTCTTCGTATCATGCGCCCAAGCACGATCCTTGAAAATATCTCTCCTAAACTTTTTTTCGCGATCGGGCTAACATACCCGTATTTCATTAAGAGGATAGAGTTTAAAACAAACCAGCCACCGTGGCAGCCCGAGAGAGAGAACCTAGCTACTGGCTGAAGTGAAAAAAGATGGGAAAATTACATAGCTGCTAAGTGCTGCGACCAGAGCGGTAGCACAGGGGACAGGGAAGAGAAACCGGCAGCAACCCAGTCTTGTAGCATCCCCCTAAGCATTACCGGCAGACTCTGTTGAAGGTCCTGTTGTTCCTCTCCTTCCATAAACACCAAGCCACAAGAAGAACTGCTGTGTCGAAAGCCGTCGTCCCATCCTAGCTGGTGCAAAAGACGACGCTGACGGCGGAGCCACCAATCTACCAGAGCATCATCACGACGTGGCGCCAACGACCCGAGGCCAATGTGGGACAGCAAGGCAGTCCAGACCTGCCTTGCGACAACACAGGCAACGAACAGGTGATCGGATATCTCAGGCTCCTGACCACACAACGCACAGTCGTCCTCGTCCTGAAGTCCATGCCTTCTACGCCTTTCCGCAGTCCAAAGGCGGCGATGCAATGCTAGCCAGAAGAAAAAAACTTCACCTTTGGCGGCGCGCGAGCCCGCCACAGCTCACTGGCGCCCGGCAGGCTGCATGATCCCTGGAAGAACGCCCGGTACGCCGAAGAAGCCGAGTACCTACCATCGGGTGACCACTTCCAAACGAATCGATCCGCTTGCGTCGGAACAGGGATAACACCATTAAGCAGCACGGCGATCCAGTCAGTCCATCTCCTGGGGAACCTGATGAAGCGCAACACCTCGAAAAGGAAGGGCCAAGCGACGGAGTCGAAAGCTTTTGCGATGTCGATTTTGAGCAGTACGGTTGGGCACTTCTTGCCGTGTAGGTGTAGCCATCGACATGCTAACTGGACGGACTGCAAGTTGTCATGAATTGAGCGGTCCTTAATGAACGCGCTCTGGTTCGGCGCGACAATCAGGCTGAGCTTCGGCGCCAACCGCTTTGCCAAGCATTTGGCGAAAAGCTTACTGAAGCTGTGCATGAGACTGATCGGGCGGTAGTCCTTCAGCGTGGTTGGAGACTCCTTCTTGCGCAGCAGAATCATTAAAGCATCGTTGAGTAGATGAAAGCTCCGGGCGTCCAGCGACCAAAGGGCGTTAAAGGCCCTGACAACGTCATCCTTGATGACATCCCATGCGACCCTGTAGAAAAGGCCAGTGAATCCGTCCGGACCAGGCGCGCGATCCAGAGGGAGGTCCCTGACCGTTTCCCAGATCTCCTGCTCAGAGAAACAGGAGTCGATTCTAGCTCCGGCAGCAGGCCATCCAGATGTAGGGAGTGCTGGCGAGCAAATGGTGTGCCCAAGATGTTGTTGTAGTATTCATATACTAGATCTGCCTTGGTCTCTTCATCCGAGAACCATTGCCCCTCATGTTGGATCGAAGGTATGTAGCTTTTCCTGACATGCTTGCAAGTGGAAAAATTTGGTGTTTGCATCACCCTCCTGCAAGAACCGTATTCTGGAGCGCTGTCGCGCGATGGTGCGTGCCAAGGACGCTAGGCCAAGACACTTGCGCTTGAGGTCGCCGTGCATGGACCGTTCATTGACCGACAGTTCCCGGGACTCTTGCGCGACGTCGAACTGCGCGACAAGCTCCCGGGCCATGAAGAGCTGGAGGCGCACACTCCCCACGCTCTTCATACTCCAGCTCTTCAGGGCTTTCGCCATGCTCCTGAGCTTGACGTCCAAGGTTCTGCAGGCGTCGAGTCCAGGCGCAGGCCATGACCATGCCTCCCTAACGGCATCCTCGAAGCCCTCTAAGCGTACCCAGAAGCCTTCAAAACGAAATCGGGGCTTAGCCCAGGGAACGACCGATAGTTGTAATCTAAGTTGCACGGATACGGATATGCGTATTGGTATCGGGCCGATACGGATACGCGGATACGTTATTTTTCCAAAAAAAACCTGATACGCGGATACATTTTATAATTTTTTAATAAAATAAATAATAGTACATATTCATATATATATTTATGAAAAAATAGAAATTTTAGGAACTAAAATGTAAGAGAAAGGAGATAAGTGGACTTCAGTGCAAAGAAAGGCCCGTAAAAACAGTAAACGGCCCAAAGCCCAGGCCCCCAAAACCTTATCTGCCTATCCCTTCCTCCTCTGCTCCCGTCTCCGGTCTCCCGCACGCGCACACCGTACGCAGGTCATCCCTTCCTCCTCTGCTCTGTCTCCCGCACGCGCACGCCGCCGTCGCACACGCATAGAGCCACCCGCACAAGCGCTGCCCGCACGGGCACGCCGTCCGCAGGTCATCCTCCACCGGCGACCTCTGCCCGCCGACCGCCGGTCCTCTGGTCTCCTCTGGTTGGCGCACCGCCCGCACGCGCACGCTGCCTGCCGCTCCTCGCCCCTCACCGGCGACCTCCGTCCACCGTCTGTCGGTCCTCCTACCCCACCGGCGACCTCCACCCGCGGTCTGCCGGTCCTCCTCCCCCACAGGTGACCTCTGCTCGCGGCGTGGCTCTGGATTTGGGTGCGCGTGCCCCTGCTTCCCCACCCCGGCGCGAGGCGGCGCCCCTCCTTCCCCGCCCCGGTGAGCGGCAGCGCCCCTGCTCCTTCCCCGCGGCGCCGATACTCCTCGGATACATATCTGATTTTTTTTTCTTTTTTCTGTTTCCCGGATACTCCTTGGATACGTATCCTGGGCGTATCGGCCACGTATCCGTATCGGATACGCGATACGCTGGTTCCTGGACGTATCAGGGTAATGTAGGTTGTAACAGCAAGGGGGAGTGGTCAGAGCAGTCGGACGGCAGCGATCTCAGGTGGTGGTCAGGAAATTGCTCAAACCACGGCATGGTCGTGAATGCCCTGTCGATACGCTCTAGCGTTGGACGTCGCCGGTGATTGCTCCAAGTGAACCGCCTACCATGCAGGTAGAGTTCATCGATCTGCATGTCGTCAATCGTTCTCCGGAAACAACGCATAGACCGTAAGTTTAGCCGGTCGTTGCTCTTATCCGCTGCCTGATAAATCATATTGAAATCACCGACGAGAAGTAGGGTGCCGGGGCAGCTGCCGTGCAGTTCCCGGAGTTCGTCCAGAAAGTCTGGCTTGAGACTCTCGTCAACAGGCCCGTACACCGTAGCTAGCGACCAAGTTGTGCCCGCAGCGCACAGCGGCTCCAGGTCGACAATGACCGAGAAGCGACGGCAGGTCTGCCTGCTCACCGTCCACGAAGAGCGACACCACACCACCACAATCCCACCCGATGCCCCCGAGGAAGGCATGCAAACATAGTCAAACGATGTTCCCACTAGATCATAAGCCAAGTTTGGCGACATTACATCAACCTTAGTCTCAACAAGACATGCGATCGAGGCCCGCTCCTGCCTCATGAACTCACGAACTGCATCGTGGCGGGCCCACGCGTTGAGACCTCGCACATTCCAAATGAACAAATTATTGTCTAACATGATAAGACTAACGTGGAGGACGACCGGAGCGGCTCACGTAGCCTAGCAAGCGCGAACGGGGCAGGAACCCCGCTGCTTCCTGCCCTGGAAAAGCACGTTCAATGCCTCCCTCTTGGAAGCCGATAGGGGCAGTTTGAAGGCCTCCTGGAACTCTTTGGAAGGTTGCCTCGTCCGGGCGGACAGTTTCAAGGTCAAGGCCGATGCGTCGCATCATAACCTTCCTTGCTTGTGCTTCAGGTTGAGTAGCGCGTGACTTGGTCTTGGCCGCAAGGCGTGCACTACGCTTGGGGATGAGTTCCTCGTCGCATCTGTCTCGTACTCTCGTGGCCTTCGACTTACGTGGCCGCGGTGGCGAGACCAGGATCGGTTGTTCAAGAGGCTTCATGATGATGTTGACGAATTCCTCGGCCGGCAGCGTCGCGGCGGCAACGTGGGGCGAGCCAGGACCGCTAGACAACGGCGTCAGCTACGGTGGATCCATGGAGGTTACGTCCAGGTTAGACGGGCCAGTAGCTTCATCCCCGACCGTCCCCGACGTAGAGGGGGCCCGTAGCTGACATTCGACCTAGAGAGAACAAGGTCGAGGCCATGGAGTAGCACGCGTTCCTGTGAAGTGACCTGAGCAGGCCCGTAGGCGAACCCGCCCACCGTCTCAGGCCCATCATCAGCTAGCCCCGAAGGCAGATAGCGGCCCTCCCCAGCCCATAGCACAAACTCATCGTCTAGGGCAGCTCTAACCATGCCCCTACGGCGGCTGACGGAGGCGCGGGTATCCCGCGAGCAGACGTAGGAGGTCTGTGGCGACACCAGCTTAGACTTGTCAGTGCAGGCGACCCGGCGCGCTGTGCACATGACCGCCTCGGCCAGCATCGGGTCGCTAGCTGTGCATCTGACAGGAGAGGGTGAGCCGGACCGCAAGAGGTCGGAGTCAACTACCACCCGTGCCCTCTCAGCGGCAAAAGTCACGCCCCCGTGACAGGGACGTGGCGAGGCGTTCCCCACGATGTGCAGTGGCCTAGCAGCAGACCTGCTACCCAGTCTGCGGCAGGGCATGGCGCCGCGCGCGGACACGACCGGGCAGACCACAGTCCCGACCATGACGACAGACCTCGTACCCTGCGCACGGAACGACAGACCGTAGCCAGGGCCCAGGTGCGGCTCGACGCCAGCGGCGAACCGGGTCATACGCGGCCGCGCGCCCCGACCTCCGCCGCCGAAACCAGGGTGGTAACCGTTGTAGTTACTGTCCCCGCTGTCGTCGCTGTCGTTGTTGCCGGCGTAGAACTCGTCGTCGTCAGATGTGGGTGAGGTGTGCCAGTCCTGGAATTCGATGAGGCGCAGGCGAACCAGGTATTGGAGGGCCGGGAGATCATCGTGGATGATCTCGTGAGGGTGGAGGTAGAGCGGGGGGCCGCCGTCATGCTCAACCTCTGGCTCAGGCACCGCCATGATGAGCTCGTCGGGTACCAAGTCAGGGTGTGCACACCATGCAGCAACGAAGAGCTCGCGCTCATCGTCGGGATCGGCAACGGCCTCCGGGTTGGCGATGATGACACCAGCACAAGAAGAGCCCAAGATACGCTGCGCGACCTCCTCCGAGCGGGCGTGCGCCGGAATGCCCTTCATGCCGACCAGAACGCGGAACCGGAATGCTCCGGCCGACGCCGAAAAGAGGCGGCTCCACCGACGCCAACGCAGGGTGAAGTGAGACTCCGGCGGCGGCGCAGAGCCCAAAACACGCTCTAGATCGTCGGAGCTAGAGAACCGCACGATGAAGTCATCCGGCCTAGTCCGGCGGACGGAGACCCTGTCACCAGTAATCCCGTAGTGGCGATGAAGATGTTCGAGTAGCATCGCTAGGTCGACGGGTGGTCGCGTTCCTAGCACTAACGCGACCAGCGCCATGGAGAGCGCGTCTTCTGCCGCCTGCAGGTCCAGGGAGCGCGACACCACCACCATCTGGAGCAAGGGCGACCGGGCACGAGTGCGCGGGGAAGCAGGGGGCTCTCGGGCCCTCCTCAGTAGCGACCTCGGCGGTTGGTAGGGCTGATGAGGAAGGTCCGGCGAGGCGGGAGCGGCCTGGGATCCTCCAGCTGTCGTCCCACTTCCCGAAGGCGCACCTGTCCTGCCCGGCGATTGTCCCCCTGTCGGAGCGTCGACAGGCTCCGGGGCCGGCCCCTCTGCGCCTACCCCGGGGGCGCCCCCCGAAACACCAGCGTCACCGGTGGAATGCTCCGGGGTCGGAGGCACGCACACACGGGGGATAGAGGGCTCACGACCAGTAGAGGCTGAGCGTGCGGAAACCGTATCCGCCGAAGCCGCACGTCGCCGCGGAGAACGACGACGTCTCTGGGCGTGGTGGCAGCCCGCACGAGCAGCCGGTGAATGGCCGTGCTTGCCATCCCCGCGACGACGCGCAGGCACAGGGCAGTCGCGAGCCTGGTGGCCAACCACGTCGCAGTTGAAGCATCGTGGCGGCAAGGAGCACTCAGCACGAACGTGGTCCGTAGCAAAGCAGTTGAAGCATTTGCCCACAAGGTCCTGAGGAACCGGTCGGCGAGGCGAGGCAGCCCGGCGCCAACGGCGACGACTCTCCACCAGGCGGAAACCATCATCTCCCGGCCGGACAGACATGCGCGGTGGATGTACGACCACTGACGCAAGCCTAGCAGGGCCCTGCTGGTGAGGGCGCGGCGGGGCGGGCTGGCGAGGGCGTCTACGACGACGCCGGCGCAGACGACGAGGCAGCGGGCCGGACTCGCGACGCGCAGAAGCCGCTGCCTCCGAGTCACCCAGGGAGACGTCGCAGTCGGAGAAGTGTAGACGCTCTGAGGCCGCAGGCGAGGCGTCGAAAGGCTCGGCATCCGGATCCAAGGAGCTGGAGCGGAGCACCAGGCGAGCGTGAGCCGAGGCCACCAAAGGTGGCAGCTCCGGGAAGGGGGACCGGCTAGTGCTGCAGGGGGAGTCCTCCTCCTCAACCTCGTCCGCCCAGGAGCGTCGCGAGGGCGAACCAAACTCCATGCAGGCTGTGGGCGGTGCAGCCGGGGCAGGCTACGGCGCGGCAGCGGTGGGCGGCGGGGCCTGGGGGGCCACCGGCGCTGCAGGGGAGGCGGACGTCGGGGCCGGAGTGGCCACCGACGGTCGCGGCGGGCGCTCTCTCACCTAGAGAGAGAAGCTAGAGAGAGAAGCTCAATTTAGAAATGGATTAAGATCTCGTCAGTCAGTGTTGCTAGCTTTTGGCGGGACTGTTATGCATGTCTGCGTGCGTGCGTGCATGCCGTGCATTTTGGTAGACTAGCTAGATTTAAGGGCTGATGCATGGATGTACTAGCTTGTTTCCAATTTCCAAATGCAGTGCAGGCAAGGCCGTTTCCTTCTCCCTCCACTCCTAACATAGAAAAATATATTTTACATATACCATTTTTATGAAAAGCTTCATTGATTTTTATAATGCATTACATGTGGAGCAAGCTTTGTGATCCACGTTGGCACTTTTTCTATTAGGAGAGGGACACGATTTACATCGGGATTTCAGAATTCGTTTGCAGGGAGATCGATGGCATTTGGCAGCCTAGCCAAGCATTGCGAACAGACTGGAGCAAGTTCTTCTCTCGCATCAAGAGAGTTGTTGGCCATGCCCATTGGATTCCTAACCAAAGGTAGCCTTCACATAATCACACGAGGACAACCAGATTTACCATGCATTACAGCGCGTCGTGTCATACCTTTCCCAACGCTCAAGCACAGGACACACTATAGCAGGAGCAGTGAGTCAGTCAGTGGCCAGCCGTCCAGACCCCAGACCTCATTTAGGTGGTGTTTAAATGAGTAAAGTTTAGGATGTCACATCAAGGTGTAGTGTTCGGATAGTAATAATAAAATAAATTATAGAAATCATCAGTAATCCGTGAGATGAATTTATTAAGCCTAATTAATCTGTTATTAGCATAGGTTTACTGTAGCACAACATTATCAAATCATGGACTAATTAGGCGTAAAAAATTCGTCATACAAATTAGTCACAATATGTATAATTAGTTATTTTTAGTCTATATTTAGTACTCCATGTATGTGTCTTAACATCCGATGTGATAGGGAGTAAATTTTAAGGGAGGAACTAAACAAGGCCAGGCCGATGTATTTCCAATGCATAGGTTTCAGAAATTCAATGCAACTTCACTTGGTGGCCGTTGTCCCTTTTGACATGGGAAACCACTATTGTACCACTAAGGGGTTTCTATAGATATTAATTGCACTACTATATAGGTAATTTGCTGATGTGGCATGTGATTTAATGAGGAGAGCAAACATAGTTTCTATCACTACTTATGTTCTATACTATAGGAAATCTTGCGTTGAATAGGATAGTTTCTTGGTACAATGTCCTAGGTTTCTAATAGTTGCCCTGTACTCAGGGCACATACAACACGACCGTATGCCTTGGTTGTATGTATCATTTTTTTGCGAAAAACACCGTGGTGTCCCTAATTGAATGAGGTGAGAGAGGGAGCCTGGCATCTCACGAGGTGACACTCTCGGTTCATGCTCCCAGACGTCGTCGCTAGCTGAGAGCCGCACTGTACATGGCATGCCGTCTCCAAGTCAAGCACACAGGATCCAGTTGTGGCACGCTCAACTTCCTTCTTCGCGCCAAATCCCTCTTGCCCATACCATATATTGCTCCCCACTCTGGGCTTCACCGCCATTCATCACCGTCGAGATAGAGCCCAACAGTGACCAAGAAGAACAAGGTTGTTGCTCTAGGTCAGATGAGCAAGGGTCCAACGGCGTCTTCAGCAGTGGCGACGGCAGTGGCACCAAGCAACTTCGTCCGCAGATCCAGCTTGCTGGTAGCCCTCTTCTGTGTTGCCGGCAGCCCATCCCCTTCCTCGTTGTTTGGATCTAGTGCGCTGAAGATGGCTTTGTCCATGACTTCCTCCATGGGTGGATCTTGACCATTTGACGCCTCCAGTTCTTCCCCTGGTGAACGAGGTGGCTTCACCGACTCCTCTTCATCCCCTGGTGCCTTTGCGTTCCCTCCCTCACCGTCTCCAGCCTGGTGGGATGCGGCTGCTAATGGTGGTGGTCTAACGGCTTGGGATCCAACACAGTATATTTCTCTTTATGATTTTCTTCAATGTTCTTCTTGCCATATTGTGTATGCAATTCACTTGAATTTTGTTTCCTTGCACCTAGGTCTAGCTTAGGGATTGAATTTTTCTTAGAGATGGTTAAACAGACGACTTCTGTCTGTGGATTGACAGGTCCCTATCTGTGGGCTGTACATGTCTTTAGAAGTTGCACAATGTTTCCCAGCAAGCATTATAGGAGTGTATCTATGTTAAGCCTGGCACATAGATCAATATAGTGGAGACAATAAAAAGAGCACAAAGTGACACGATTCAAAGGAAGCCGTGGTGCTTCTAGTGTACCAGAAAGGGCAGAAGATGGCCATCGCTCATCTCAACAGGATAGAACAGGAATCCCACAGTGGCTAGCGTTGTTAATTTGCGTAGGGATCATGCACGCAGCGTCTACATACACGTTGGTTCGTGCTTAATGCTCTTTCATGCGGCTAGCGTTGTTAATTTGCGCGGGGATCATGCACGCAACGTCTACATACACGTTGGTTCGTGCTTAATGCTCTTTCATGCTTGGTGCCACTGTTAGATGAAGTCGATATTCTATAGGATAGCGTCTAGGTTCAGGTTGTTGGTCAGTTAGTCGACGCCTGGAGGTTCCTAGTTTGTAGGACAAGTTGTAGGTAGCGATCATATCTTGTAATCTGTTGTAAACATGTTCTTGATGTACAAGCCACGCCGAGGCTATTCCCGATCATATAACACGCAGCTAAGACTCCTAACAGTGCAACACATTCCATAATCTTGACATGGTATTTAGAGCCTTCTTCCACACGGAATTCTCTCATGGCATTCGCTTCTTCCTCCTCCGCAGCTTCTGCTGTGTCGCTTCTCGCCACTTTCCTTCCCGTGAGCGAGAAGCTCACCCAATCAAACCATCAGTTGTGGAGAGCACAAGTCCTATCAGCGGTGAGGGGTGCCCAGCTCGCTGAGTTCATCGCCCCATTTGCTAAACCGCTGCCAGAGTTTCTAGCGCCAGCCAAAGGCGACGATAGCAAGGAGCCCCCCACTCAAATCTCGACTACGCGATGTGGGTGGCCAAGGACTATTGATAGTATTGGTACAGGTGGTGGTTTGGCTTTGTATTGCCATGAGTCGGTTGATGTGTATTTGACTGAAAAGCATAGATGTTTCATTGATGTACATGTGCGTGAATCAAGTTCTTCGCCTCGGTTCCGCATCACTTTTGTCTATGGTGAACCCAGAACGGAAGACAAACATTTTATGTGGGAGTTGATGCGAAGGCTGCATGGGCGTCGGCTGAACCTTGGATGCTTATTGGTGATTTTAATGAAGCTATGTGGAGCTATGAACATTTCTCAGCTTGCCAGAGATCGGAACGACAGATGGTTGCATTCCGAGACATGCTTGCGGATTGTGGCCTGACAGACCTTGGCTTCGTGGGCTTGCCTTTCACGTATGATAATGGAAGGGAAGGCAATGCTAATGTGAAGGTACAACTGGATAGGGCGGTGACCGATTCCAGTTGGAGAGATTTGTTCAACGCGGTTACACTTCATCATGTAGTGTCATCTAGATCGGATCACTGCCCGCTGATGTTAGAAATTAAAAAGGAGAGTTCAGAGAGGCACAAGCCAAGGATTTTCCGTTATGAAATAATGTGGGAGTGGTTAGAATCTTTGGCTCTGGAGATTAAAAAAGCATGGTGCTTGGCTCCTAACAGAGAAGGTTTGGGTGGTATTGCCAAGGCACTAGTGCATGTTCAGCATGCTCTTCGCTCCTGGAGCAAGGAGAATTTTGGTGCTGTCACAAAGGAGTTGGAGGGTTTACGTGATAGGTTGGAAACTTTGCGAGCTGATCCACAGGCTAGCAGGGCTGACATCCGAAATCTTACTGATAGGATGAATGAATTGCTCTATCGCTAGGAGATGATGTGGCTACAGCGTTCTCGGATTGCTTGGCTTAGGGAAGGCGATCGTAATACCCGTTATTTTCATAGGCAGGCGATGTGGAGGGCTTGAAAGAACAAGATCACCAAGCTGAAAAATCAGAATGCAGAGTGGTGCGAAGACCCGAAGGTGTTGCAGGCCATGTCTGTGGATTTCTTTCATGATCTCTATACTGCAGATTCTAATGTGGATCCATCTAAACTTGTTGATTTACTAAGTACTAAAATTACTGATGATATGAATGAAGCTCTGTGCAGGGATTTTTCTATCGATGAAATTTCAGATGCCCTCTTTCAAATGGGGCCACTGAAGGCGCCTAGGCCAGATGGATTCCCGGCTTGTTTCTACCAACGTCATTGGGAGGTACTGAGAGATGATGTGGTGGCTGCAGTGCAATTTTTTTTTTGAGGATGGCATTTTACCAAGCAGAATCAATGATACAACTATTGTGCTTATCCCGAAGGGTCCTAGCCTAGAAGAGCTAAAAGACTTTTGTCTAGTAAGTCTATGCAACGTGATATATAAGATAATATCCAAGTGTCTGGTCAACCGCCTTCGGCCTTTTCTGGACCAAATTATTTCCCAAGAGCAGAGTGCCTTTGTTCCAAGGCGGATGATTATAGATAATGCCTTGATTGCTTTTTGAGTGCATCCATACTATACAAAGAACAAATGGGGAGGAGTTTTGTGCTTACAAGTTGGATTTGTCGAAAGTGTATGACCGTGTTTATTGGGATTTTTAAAAAGGGTGATGGAGAAGCTAGGCTTTGAAAGTAAGTGGGTGGAGTGGGTCATGACTTGTATCTCCACTGTTCACTACTCTGTTCGCTTCAATGGGGTGCCCTCACATTCCTTTTCCCCGTCTCGTGGTCTATGGCAAGGTGATCCACTATCTCCATATTTAGTTCTCCTAGTTGCTGATGGTCTTTCTTCTCTGTTGAGGCATTCCGAGAGTGTGGGACAGATCGATTGACTAAAGGTTTGTAGGCGTGCACCGAGCATCACACATTGGTTATTCGCGGATGATTCCCTTCTTTTCTTCCGAGTGAATTAGGTTCAAGCTGCTGTAGTTAAGCACACTCTTACTGTCTTTGAAAGGTGCATGGGTCAGCAGTTGAGTCCAAGTAAGTGTTCTTTGTTCATGAGCGAGAATGCACAGGAGGGTGTCATAAACCAGATTAGAGAGATTTTGGGGGTTCAGAGAATTGATTTCAAAGCTAAATACTTGGGGTTACCGACACCTATGGGCAGGTTGAAAAGGGGAGTTTTCCAACCTTTAGAAGAAAGATTTCATAAACGGATGACTGCATGGAAGGAGAAGGAGTTGTCCACTGCCAGGAAGGAAATTCTAATTAAGTCTGTGGCGCAAGCTTTGCCCAATTATGTGATGAGTGTCTTCAAGTTGCCTGTAACTCTTTGTGATAATTTGATGAAGCATATACGAGCATACTGGTGGGGCTCAGAAAATGGCCGTAGGAAAGTTTAGTGGGTACCCTAGGAAAGAATGATTATGCCAAAAGGTTTTGGGGGTATGGGCTTTAGAGATCTTCGGTTGGTGAACCAAGCTTTGCTAGCAAGACAGGCATGGCAGCTGATCTTCTACCCTGAAAGTCTTTGTGCAAGACTGCTGAAAGCTAAGTACTTCCCACAAGGGAATTTATTGGACACGGTCCCTGCAGGAGATGCCTCCCCTTCGTGGAGGGCAATAGAACATGGATTGGCCCTTCTAAAGCAAGGGGCAATATACAGAGTGGGTGATGGGAAGAGCATTCGCATTTGGCATGACAATTGGATCCCCAGAGAACATGGGTTGAAACCTGTTGCAAGTGTTCGACACTGCAGGTTGAGATGGGTTTCTCATTTGATTGATGCTCAATTTGGATCATGGGATGAAACGCTGGTGAGGAGATATTTCTATGCCTATGATGTTGAGGAAATACTAAAGATTAAAATTCCCCGCAATGCTTGTCCGGATCAGGTGGCTTGGAATTTTGAAAAGATCGGTATCTTTTCTGTGAGAAGTGTAAATAGACTGGCTATGAGAAGGGAGCATGGTGAAGAGGAGATCGGCAGCAGTTCTACCCCTGCTAATGGGAGAAAGGCATGGAAAACCTTATGGTCTCTTAATGTCCCTAAAAAAGTCAAAGTTTTCACGTGGAAAATTGCCAACAATGGGATTCCTACTCAAGCTAATAAGTGTTATCGACATATTGCTCCCTAGGCTACCTGTGAGATGTGCGGTCACTTGTTCCACGCTTGTGTGTAATGCCCTCACGCTGTTGCCCTGCGCCACGCTATGAGAGAGCATTGGGTGCTGCTGGCTAAGGAGGACCTGGTGTTTACTGGATCTGATTTCATGAGCAAATTCATGGTAGCGGTGAATGCAAACTTGCTTATGCTCTTATGGAGGGTTTGGAGTGTACGCAACAGTGTCCTGCATGCCGGACAAAAGGTTTCTATAGAGGGGTCCATTGTTTTCTTGACACGATACATGGACTCTCTTCTACAATGCTATCAGGGAAGCTCGCAATATGATACCAAGGGGAAGCAGTGTGCACTTGTGGGGAACAGGCGCCCTCTGTAGCTATTTGACAGGTTTAGAAATAGGGGAACCCTCCGCTGCTAGGTTCTTTGAAGATTAATGTTGATGGCGCCTTCATCCCTAGCTCGGGAGCAGCTGCTGTGGGTGTGGTGATCAGAGATCATGCATGTCAAGCAAAATTGGCACCATGGCGTGTGCTTTTATATTGCAGGGATGCTGAGGAGGTAGAAGCTGCTGCATGCAGCGAATGGATTACACTTGCTGCTCGGTGGCCGGAGACTCATATGGTGTTGGAAACTAATTGTGCTGTTGTGGCCGCAAAGTTAAAGAACACTGTTCAAGACCGCTCGGTGGGCTGGTCTCTGGTGCGTGAAGCACAGGTTGCTATGGAGGAGTTTAGTAGTTTATACATCGTTAACATTGGTAGGAGTCAAAATAATGTAGCGCATGAACTTGCTCATTTTGCAATTAGGTCAGGTCGTAGTGAGGTCTTTTTTGCTTCTTTTCCTGAGTTTGTTTGTCTCTTGTCTGTAATGATACTCCTTAATTATTAATAAAGTTTTTGTTCCACAAAAAAGGGTCAAACGGTACTGAGTTACCTGATGTCCAATTTGTCAAGGGAGATTCTTCAACAAGTCTCCACCGAGGTGACCGCCGCTAGAGCTTGGGTGGCTATTGAAGGGATGTTCGCGTCCCAGTCTCACGCACACCTATCTTCACGAGAATGGCGTTGGCAACAACGTCCAAGGGCACCTCCTCCATTAGCGAGTATTTCGCTAAGATGAAGGGACTGGTGGACGAGATGGTGTCCGCTAGTCACAGGCTGGAAGATGAGGAGCTTGTCTCCTATATTCTCACTAGCCTGGATCTTGAATTCAACCTAGTCGTGTTCACTGTTGCTGCTAGGGTTGAGCCCATTTTGGTGGGAGAACTCTATACTCAACTAGTCAGCTTCGAGCAGTGGATGGAGCTCTAGGGATGTGGTGGAGGCTTCTAATCTTCGGTGAATATGGCTGCCAAAGGAGGCGGTCGTGGCAACAACAACAACAACAATAACAGCTCCCGTGGGGGTCGTGGCAGTGGTCACGGCGGTTTCGGTCATGGCACAAAGGGTGGTCGTCTTTAGGCGTCATCTGCCAGCTGTGCGGGAAGGAAGGACACACTGTCCTTCACTGCTTCAAGAGGTTTGAAGCCACCTTCATCGGACCACCGCAGAAGTCGACGTCATCGGCTACGACCTCCTATGGCATGGACACGAACTGGTACATGGATACCGGTGCTACAGACCACATCACCTCCGAGCTCGAGAAGCTGACCGCTCGTGACAAGTGTCATGGCAGTGAACAAGTCCACACCGTGAATGGATCAGGTATGGAGATATCACATGTTGGTCATAGTACATTGCGCTCCCCTACTAGTCAGATTCAGCTTAAAAATATTCTTCATGTTCCTAAAGCTAAGAAAAACATTCTTTCTGTTCATCATCTTACATGTGATAATGGTGTTTTTCTTGAGTTTCATCCAAACCATTTTTTGGTTAAGGAGTAGGAGACGAGGAGAACCCTCCTCAGAGGCAGATGTGAAGGAGGCCTCTACCTTCTGTGGTCATCCTGTTAACACTGGATTTTGGTCAACAGTGAGAAGATGACAGGTGGACCCAGCACATGGCAGGAGGAGTATTCGGCAAACGACTGAGCGGTCGGCTAATTTTCGGCGCTTCGGCAAATGCCCATGCGGTCGGCTATCTCAGAAGGCGGTGGTTCCAATCAGGGAAAAAAGAAGATGGCGTGAAAAGACGGTTCAAAGAAGAAAAGACGTATTAATAGAGGACTCCAAGGAGAATTAGAGCTAAGAGTCATAGTTTCCAAATTTTGTTTAATATTTCGTAGTCTTTTAGGACTCGTATTCTGCACAGGGTATAAATATACGCCCCGGCTATTGTAAAAGGGACACACAATCAATTCGACACAACCGGCCCCATGCCAAGTTTCGAGTCCTTTTTCGTCGTGTCGTCGAGTTCTTCGAGAGGAACCATCGATCCGTCGACCTCCGTAAGTATCGACAACCTTGCTATCATGTCTAGTATCATGCGGTGGATTTAGATCATGGTGCAAGTAGTCTTGTTTGTCTCGACTGGATGGCCGTGCGGCAGGAGTCTGCTTGATGAATAGGAAGTCTTTGCTTATGCTTTGTTCATCTCGACTAGATGGCCATGCGGCAGGCATCCGCTTGATGGCTCAGCGAAGCAAGATAGTTATCGGCTCTATTAGATTTGGCAAGATCTAGTAGAATCATCAAGTTATCATGTGTTACGTTGTTTTAAATGTTTTATATATTTGTAACACTCTTCTGCCCAATCTAGATTGATATGCTTCGGCTTTGTGTTTGTATAGCCGAATTAGATCAACCTAGATTGCTACATGTTGCGGGTTCATTCATGTTAAAGTGCGTTTAACCCTAAGAGAACTAGGTATCGTGTGGCGGATGCAGGTGCTGTTAGGTTTAGATCATGTTAGCTTGTCTGTTCCTTCTTCATGGACCCTAATTCGGCAATCTTGCCGAATATGGTTGTGCTTACACGAGTAACGAGTATTTATGGATCTATTTGATTATATGCATGATTTTAGCCTTTTATTATTAGATTGTATCATGTGGTGGATTAATCTGGTCATAAGAAGTGGTGTAGATTCATAGCGAGCGGTATCATGCGGTGGATTAACTTGCTTGAGTTTACGCTTGATGGGTATATGAAGGCTAGACGTGCGGCAGACTAGTTGAATTAGCCTATGCGTGTGTAATTTAAATAAGATTTGTATCTACAAATTACCTGTTTAATTTTTATCATGCACTGATTGATGTTATTGGTCTAGAACTTATGCTCTTATATGATATATGAAGATCAATCTAGGCTTGTTCAAACCAGTCTTCTCTTACATACGCATTCGGCAATCAAATGTTTTATATTTCTTACTTCATATTTGCCGAATGACCTGTAAACATGCTTTGGCAGCCAGCTTCTATAGCTGTATGTCGTCGTAAGTGGCTTCAGGGCCGTAAATATGGAACTGTCCGGTTTCACCTGGCATGTTCCAGTTTTTTTAATCTTATAGTTTTATCCCTTGTCGGCTTTTAGGTCTAACCGACTGGCACGTCTTCGGATTCCAAACTGTCCGGGCACCCGATTGAAGCCACGCTTTTCGGCTTGCTGTGTGTGAGGCATAGTGCACCACATTTTGTGCCAACACACTTTTTGGCACACCTGGTGGGACAACATTAATTTGAGATGGCTGACATCAGCAATAGTCATGTTCTGGATGTGACCATGGAAGAGTTGCCAGAAAACTTCAGGGAATTGGTGCAGCAGACATGTGAGCAATTCCAACAGAAGTGTTTGATGTCCTTTTCAAAGAACAAGAGCAACAAAGTGATCCAAATGCAGTCACTGCCGAGGGTTCTTCTTCCACATCAAACCGATTACACTGAAGAAGAGGATGCTCATAAAATGGCAGCGCTGGTCTACAAGGCTATGGGAGAAACCATGACAAACCATCATACAACTTTTCTTAATACCTTTCAGGCAATCATGGTCAATACTTTCGGTCCAACGGCCGATAAATACTTTGAAGAAAATGCTGGCCCAATCAGCGGATCAACGCTGTTCACTATATCTAAGCATCAAAAGAAGCCTGCTGAAGGAGAAATAGCATCTGCCTCAAACAAAGGTGGACCGGTTCCTAATGAAAGACAACCGCATCCTACCTATGGCCAGATTACATTTGGTACAACAGGAGAAGTGCCATCATCAGCTCTCAAAGTATCTCTAGCAGCAAACAGGTTGCAAAAGAACATGTATGGAGATGGGTATCATGAGTTTACTGATTACAGTGCTCTCAATGCTATGCCGAATCCGGGATATAAGAGTGCTTTAGGATTGCCTTCTATGGGATAGATACAAGGAGCTCAAGATTCAAGCATTGACGTATTGATGCACAGGATGGCCGATATGATGCAGAATCAGTTCGGTTTGAAGCCCAAAAAACAATCCTATTCATACCAATCTCCTTACCTAGAGTGGTATAACAGGGTAGCACTTCCTCCTAGAGTAAAGCCTCCAACAGATTTGACCAAGTTTTCTGGTCAAGATGATACCAGCACTGTAGAGCACATCAGTCGATACTTAATGCAGCTTGGGGAAGCTGCCGCGGATGAAGCTTGGAGAATCCGATATTTTCCTCTGTCTCTTACAGGACCAGCTTTCACGTGGTTCACATCTTTGCCGGCTCATTCCATTGGTACATGGGCGGACTTAGAGCAGAAGTTTCATTCATATTTCTACACGGGAACCAATGAGAAAAAGATGGTTGATTTGATGACTCTGAGGATGAGAGCAAATGAGACACCGCTGGAATATCTTCGCAGGTTCAGGGAGACCAAGAACTTGTGCTATTCCCTGAATATACCAGATGATCAGTTACCAGGAATGGTTGTAGCAGGTATGTTGCCAAATATCAGAGAGAAACTATTCAGCATGGAGTTTGATGACCTTGGCCAACTATCACAGCGATTGGCAGCTATGAGTAATCAAGCTCAAGGATTCAGAAGAGATGGTCGCTTTCAGAAGAATAATGCCACCAATGAGATGTATCAAGGCTTTCTGGAGGAAGCAACTGAGTATGTTGATGAAGATGAGATAGCTGCAGCTGAGCTGAATTGGGCAAAGGAGCCTACTCAAGTTAATCAACGCTGGTTGAGGCAATAAAAGGGAGCTTATGATTTTGATGTTACTAAGGCAGATAAACTTTTCGCATTATTAGTGAAGGAAGGTCGCATCAAGTTGCCAGAAGGACATCCCATGTTGCGTCCTGAAGGTGTAAAAGACAAAGTATTGTGGCTACCATAACACTAATTCTCACTCCATCAATGATTGCCGAGTGTTCAGAGTGCGGATCCAGAAAGCTATCCAAGAAGGACATATAAGGTTTGATGGCAAGATGAAAGTTGATGATCAACCTTTTCCACAAAATATGATTTCTTTCTCTGTGAACATGACCTCTGCAAATGATCCCAAAGGAAAAGGCAAGATGAAGGTATTAACTTCTGACAGAGCAAAGAAAAGTGGTGCTGTTGATACTGATCGGCAAGTCTCCAGAGAAGAACTGCAGCAGCGGGTTCAGTTCCAGAATAGCCAAACCAAAAGGGGAGAAGTTTCCAGGCCCAGGGTTACATCGCGCATCTTGCTAAATAAATGGCAAAGAGAGCAAGAGAGAGAATATTATGAAGAGCAACAATTTATGGAAGAAGAGCGATGGTTTATGGAAGAACGCCATAGGTATGAAGAGGAGGTATACCGAAAGGAACAAGAAGAATACATAAAAGAATAGGAGCAGTCTCATTGGGGTTGTTCATTCTTTAAGTATTGTTGGAATGAAGGTTTTAAGCTGCCTGCTAAGAATAATTGTCCTGAATGCAGTGCCCAATATTCAGAGTATAGGTAGTCTCGAGCCAACCGCCGTTCCGTCCATGAAAGGCTTGGAATATATTTTTCTAAGAACGATCGGCGCTTAAAAATATATAGCTTTGAGAGTCGGCAAAGGAAGAGATTTGCAGATCAAGGTTGGACTCATAATAGGATGTGTGATGGAGAAGAAGACTCCTATGAATATGTATGGCAAAAGTGATAGTGGTGTCCTCCAGGTCTGAGGAAAAGCCAGAAGAGGAGAGTTCAACGCTTGAGGAACCAAGAACTGAAAGAAGCAGCTGCCAGAAAGAAGCAAATATGGCGCCCTAAGGAGAAGCCCGATGAACACGATCCTTCGGCTGACGCTTGCGTGACTTTCTTCCTCCCTTCAGAGTTTATAGCTCCCAAAAGCCAAGAGATCCAAGAAGAGGTGTACTCTGATTTTGATGAGAGTGAGTATCAAGATTTGATGGCTCAACTTGTGTTAACACAGAGAGCAGTTTTTGACAAGCCGGCCAAACATCGTCACTAAAAGCCACTCTATTTGAAAGGGTATGTCAATGGCAAGCCTCTGACCAAGATGTTTATTGATGGAGGAGCTGCTATAAATATCATGCCATATACGACCTTCAGAAAGCTTGGAATGACAAGTGAGGACCTGCTGAGGACTGACATGATTCTCAGAGATTTTGCTGGCAATCCCTCTCACACTTGTGGAGCTGTGCATGCTGAGTTGATGATTGGCTCAAAAACTTTGATTACTACATTCTTTGTCATCGATGGTAAGGGGGCATATAGTCTGCTTCTAGGGAGAGCTTGGATTCATGCCAATTGTTACATCCCTTCAACCATGCACCAAATTCTTATCCAGTGGATTGGAGATGACATAGAGGTTATTCAGGCTGATGATTCGGTAAGCGTTGCTGCTTCAGAACCTGCTTACTGGGAATATGATGGTTTTGATTGTTTCTCTGGTAGAAAGTGGGAAGAAGGTCATGTGAATGTTTTCAACAGAGATCAACAGCCGATCCAAGCAGTCGGCTCTCACAGTAATTTTTAATGGGTAATCCAATCGATGGCAACAAAGGGAAGTTGGGTCGTGGTTTTATGTCGGCCGATAAGTTGGAAGAGATAGATATTGGTGATGGTTCTAAGCTAAGGCCGATGTATATTAGTGCAAATTTAGACCCAGAGTACAAATCAAGGTTAGTAGAATTGTTGAAAGAATTCAAAGATTGTTTTGCTTGGGATTATACAGAGATGCCTGGATTGGATCATACTATTGTTGAGCATCGATTACCCATTAAACCTGGATATCATCCTTACAAACAACCTCCACGGAAAATCTACAAAGAAGAGGTATTAGCCGATGTGAAGAAGGAAATTGAAAGATTAATAGAGGCAAACTTCATTCGGCCATGCAGGTATGCAGAGTGGATTTCAAACATAGTACCAGTGTACAAGAAAAATGGAAAGATAAGGGTCTATATAGACTTCAGAGATCTTAATAAAGCCACTCCTATGGATGGATACCCAATGTCAGTTGCCGATTTACTAGTAGATGCAGCAGCAGGTTACGAGGTTATCAGTTTTATGGATGGAAACGCTGGTTATAATCAAATCTTTATGGCAATAGAAGATATCTCAAAAATAGCCTTCAGATGTCCTGGTCATATTGGTTTGTTTGAATGGATAGTCATGACATTTGGGTTAAAGAATGCCGGTGCAACTTATCAAAGAGCTATGAATTATATCTTTCATGAGTTGATCGGCAAAATCATGGAAATCTACATTGATGATGTGGTGGTCAAGTCTAGGAACCATGAAGGGCATTTAGCTGATTTAAGGAAGACTTTGGAATGCACAAGAAAGCATGGTTTGAAAATGAATCCAAACAAATGTGCCTTTGGAGTCTCGGCTGGTGAGTTTTTGGGATTTTTGGTTCACAAAGGAGGAATTGAAGTCGGGAAAAAGAGCATGGAAGCAATAGAAAAAGTTGTACCTCCAACTAATCTCACAGAGTTACAGTCATTGTTGGGCAAAATCAATTTTGTGAGGAGATTCATATCCAATTTATCAGGAAGAGTTTTGCCTTTTTCTCCACTTTTGAAGCTCAAGAAAGATCAAAAATTTGTATGGGGTGACATACAGCAGAAGGCTTTTGATGAGATCAAGCAATATATGAAGGCACCACCTGTACTGGTACCTCCGCAACTTGATAAGCCTTTTAAGTTGTATGCGGCGGCCGATAGCTTAACAATAGGATCGGCCCTCTTGCAAGAATTTGAGGCAAAAGAAAGAGTGATAGCTTATCTTAGCCGAAAACTGCTGGATCCAGAAACTAGGTATTCGGCTACAGAGAAACTTTGCCTGTGTGTGTATTATTCATGTACCAAATTTTGGCACTATTTGTTGAATGCCGAATGCCGGGTGGTTTCTAGTTTTGATGTAATCAAACATATGTTATCAATGCCAATTTTGAATGGAAGAATTGGCAAATGGATTTTAGTGTTGTCAGAATTTAATTTAAGATATGAATCAGCAAAAGCAGTAAAGGGTCAAATTATTGCCGATTTTATTACCCAGCATCGGGATCTTTCTGTTAAAGCGATAAGCGTTGTACCTTGGGCTTTGTTCTTCGATGGATCATCTTGTAACAAAGGTGGTGGTGTTGGTATTCTCTTAATTTCTCCACGAGGAGTAACCTGTGAGTATGCATCTCCCATTGAATTTCATGTTACTAACAATCAGGCAGAATATGAATCACTGCTTAGAGGCTTCGGCTTCTTATGGAGGTAAAAGCCGTTGTTGTTGAAATCTTTGGAGATTCTGAGCTGGCGATTAATCAATTGACTGGTCAGTATGAATGCAAGAACGACATATTAAGGGAATATTATGTTGAAAAAAATTTCTGATAGTAACCTTGCATCATATCCCTAGAGAGCATAATGAAGAAGCAAATAAGTTAGCTCAAACTGCTACTAGATATCACGAGGATCGGGAATTTTTTGCTATAGAAGAAAATGTTTCCAATACTGATCAAGTAGATGGTGATTGGAGGTATGATATTACTAATTATCTAAAGGATCCATCTCAAAAAGTTTCCCGGAAGCTCAGGTACAAATCCCTAAAATTTGTACTTCTTGATGATCAACTATACTACAAATCTATCGATGGAGTGTTGCTCAAATGTTTGAGTCAAGAAGAGGCCAGAAAGGTTATGTTTGAGGTGCATGAGGGCTTATGTGGTGCACACCAGTCAGCTTATCGGATGAAGTGGATAATTAGGAGAACTGGTTATTTTTGGCCAACTATGTTGGAAGATTGTTTTGAATATTACAAAGGGTGTCACGATTGTCAAAGATTCGGTAATATTCAAAAGGTTCCGGCATCTGCTATGAACCCCATAATCAAACCTTGGCCATTCAGAGGATGGGGTATAGATTTGATTGGTCAGATTAATCCTCCTTCTAGCAAGGGACACAAATTTGTGCTATTGGCCACAGATTATTTTACCAAGTGGGTGGAAGCTATCCCTCTAAAGAAGGTTACATCAGAAAACATGATCAATTTCGTCAAAGAGCATATAATTCACAGATTTGGGATCCCTCAGACTATAACAACTGATCAAGGAACTCAGTTCACTTCTTCAGAATTTTGCAATTTTGCCGAAGACATGGGAATTAAGTTATTAAATTCCTCTCCATATTATGCACAAGCCAATGGCCAAGTAGAGGCATCAAATAAGATTATGATTAAAATCATCCAGAAGAAAATTAATGAAAAGCCAAGGAGGTGGCATTTGGTCCTCAATGAGGCGTTATGGGCTTACCAAATGGCTTGTCATGGGTCTACTCAAGCATCTCCTTATGAGCTGGTTTATGGGCATCACACTGTATTACCATGGGAATTACAGTTAGGTTCAAGATGAATTATGTTGCAGAAAGATTTGGTAGAAAAAAAATTACAAGAATCTGATGATAGATGAGTTGGAAGATTTGCATTTGATTCGTCTCAAGGCATTGGAAAATATTGAGAAAAACAAGATGCGCGTTGCCAAATATTATAACAAGAAGATTAAAGTGAAGCAATTCGTAGAAGGAGACTTGGTTTGAAAAACTATATTACCGATTGGAACAAAGGATAGAGCATTCGGCAAATGGTCTCCAAATTGGGAAGGACCTTTTCGGATAGCAAAATGTGTACCTGGCAACGCATATATATTGAAGACCTTATTCGGAGAGGAGTTTACTAGAGCTATCAATGGAAGATTTCTAAAAAAATATTATCCCAGTGTGGAAGTTGGTTCATGAAATGAGATCAGAATTTGAATATGAATAGCCGATGAAGGGGAGATCGCCTTTAGCTTAAAAAATGAAGCAGAAAATAGCCGATATTGTTCGTATCGTCTCTAGCACAAAATAGTCGATACAGTTTGTGTCGCCTTTAGTACAGAGGGTATCTGTGCATAACCCGGGTGACTTCAGCATTTTTTTCAACTGGTAGGTTTATCGGGAGAAGAGAAAGACGAAAATACAGTAAATAGAATGTTGAACGACGCGTGATGACAATTACAACGCAAGGCCGAGATCCAATCGGTTAAGATGATGTCATGCGTTTAGAAAGCTATACTTCGAGGAACTGTCGCAATCAAAATTCTGCTGAAGGCAATTAAGAAACATGAACGAACTTTCTCCAAAAGATAGTTTAATTACATCAGATCCGTCCTAATACAAACTACTCCTCAAATAGCTTATTGAGGATGGATTGGGGGTCGGTGGATTCGGTAAGGGCAGCAACGTGATCATCATAAGCCTCCAGACGCTCGTCGATGTCGTCGATCTCATCTGGATGCCCATCGGGGAAGGTAACTGGCTGGATGGAGTAGTCCTCGTTGGTCCAGGACGACATCGCTGCTAGCCCGAGGGAAACGCCAAGGTGCACACCTTGGATGATGGCCTGATCTACACGACCATGCACAACATCAAGGCGTGCTTCGGCTGTCTCCCCGCGGGCATTCACCTTGTCAGCAACCTCGTTCGCCGCTGCCTTTAGACGATCGACCTCTGCAGAGAGTGCTGAACGGAAAAACGAAAGTGAGTCGACAAGCAGATAAAACCAGGATGAAAAAATCTAGACAGAAAATATCAAACCAGTGACAGTGTCGCAGAGTTGCTTCCTCTGGTCTTCCCATTCGGCTTGTTCAATGCCGAACTTCTTGGAGACGTCGCTGAGTTCCTCCCGAGCTTCATCTCTCTCCCGGCGGAAGACGAGAGCGTCCACATGAGAATACGAAATCAGATACCCTTCATACAGATCCTCATCCGATTCTGCCGGGCCCCAAGGGTTGGAGTGATAAGAGTCACCGGACTCAGAAGAGCTTAGCGAGCCACCAGCATGAGCAGGCTAGTTGGAGGCGCCCGGCTGGGTCGCCGTTGCCAGAGGAGGGCGTTGGTGTTGGCTGGAGATAGCCCTTAGAAGATCAGCGGAAGAATCTAGATCAAAGAAGATGAACAGGAGAAATAACCGCAAGGGGGCAAGAAACCGATTCTCACCCAAGGTGCCAGCGGTTCCGTGCTCGGCTTCCTTCTGCCTCTTCCTCAGCAGGGCGCTTGCCATGAGTGCTGCCGCCTACCATTGATGAACTAGAGGCTATTTGCCCTCTGATTTGATTTGGGCAGGGAAATGAGGAGATGGCAATGGAAAGTGTTCGATTGTGAGCGATGATGGAAGACAGAGCGGGGTCGTATTTATGGATACTAAGAGCATATCCCAGGAAAGCCAAGCGACGAAATAGGGTTTTCACATTCTTGGGCCATTGCTAGACCGGGCCGGATTTGAATATATTAAAAAAAAGAAAGAAATCGTTGCTCCAGAAAAGGGATTTTTGTTGCAATCGGGAAGTTAATGATTGAAGTCAATGGTTCGGGAAGTCAATCGGGAAGTCAATGATTCGGCTAAATTCAGTTTCAATTGAGTGCAGGCAGTCAAAGGTACAAATTGTTCAGAAGAACATAGTTTTATATCTAGTCACAAGCCGATGATTCACTCATTCAAGAAAAGGTTGATTACATCCATAGCGTCGGTCCTAATTCGACTAACGTCATCAAGCACCTTCTGATCATCCTCTTCGGAGCTATGAATTTTGATTAGCCTATTCTTGATCTGCTGATTTTCTTTAATAGCAGATGTTATTTTGGCTTTGGCTGCTTCTATGGAGCCTGACAGATCGGCAATTTTGGCTTTGTGAGATTGAATTTTGGCGTTTAATCGAGCCAATTGAGCTTTCAATTTGGTTTTCTCTTCCTCCATGACTTTCAGTTCTGGCTCCAGAGTTTCCAGGGAGTGTTTAGCCGACTAAATCTCAGAATGCAATTCCTTGACCTGTTGTTCTTTCACCAGTTTGTCATTCTTCAAGGTGGCTCTAACAGTTATGTTTTTGCTCGCTCTCTTGACTGTGGCAAAGTGATCATCAAGATGAGCTATAGATTCCAAGGAAGCCCTAAGATTAGGAGGAACCTCTTGATCAATAAGTTCAATGATGTCCCTTATCTGGTCTGCATCTTGAACCAAGGTGGTGATGTATTTATTAAGAAGAAGAATTATATCCCTAAGCCGAGCTTGGTTTTCTGCTGATAACTGCTGCTGTGATGAAGCTTATTCATCTCTCTCTCCGGTATATTCTTCAACAATAAGGGAATAGCTGGCTGTCGGCTGAATATTATCCTTTTAAAAAAAGAGAAAAGGGAACTTTTAGCCGAATAAGTCAGTTCGCTACAGGGTAATTAAGGAGCAAGATACTACCTCTTGTATAAGAGCTTCGTCAGGATGAGTTGTATCTGGGCTTGCTTGGGGATTCTGTGTATCTGAAGATGGACTTGGAGCCTGATGAGAAGAATGTCCTTCTACTACTTCTTCTATGGGATTATCTAAATAGAAGATGACAATAGATAAGAACAGAAAATAAATTTGATAGAAGATAAAGAAGTGATAAGTTGAGAGTAATTACCAGTATGGCCAGTGACTTCATGGCGCGTTGTATTGTCAGTAGGATGTTCAAGAGAATGCATCATATTTATTAGAATATTGGCTGACCCTTGAAGGTTAACCTGTGATTGTTACAAAATGGTGGGTACAACAGAATCAAGGTTATTCAATGAAAATTGAAGAATTCATACCTTGGGTGGTGATTTGTCTTTCTTGGACCTTGGCTTCTTAGGTGTGGTGGTGTCTTTGTTTGATCCGGCAAGGGTTTTCCTTTTGTATTCCTTTAAAGGCGCAGACTCCATGACAGGGATCTTGTTGAAAGCTGCCAAGGTTGGAGCATTGAATCCTAGAGCAGGAATAGGTCCAGCTCGGTAATATTGTACTTCTTGAGGGAGGATAGGGTCAATGTCCTGTCAAAGATAAGTATTTAGAATAAAAGAGAAGATCCAATGAGGAGGAGGTTATAAGAAAATTACCTCACTGTCTGAAGCAAACTGAGGATGCAGATCTTGGCATAAAGGATGCACTGGCATATTGAAAATGTGAGTGTGCCATTCTTGCCACCAAGAAACAAACAAGGGACGAGCAGCTTCTATCAGTCCAAGTGGAGATGGTTCATATGTTGGCAGGTCCCATCCAAGCTCAAAAACTTTGATGGCCTCTATTCTGTCTAATATTTTTTTTCTCTAGGCCTTATAATGTTGGAAAAGAATAGTCTTGGAGGCAATTGGCCACATCCTAATTGTCTAGCTGACATATTTGGATTATAGAATTCATAAGTGGGATGCAACAATCTTCCATGATGAAATTATGCTGGCAGAGTGCAAGGTTTAATGAAAGAGTTGAAGATCTCTGTAGATACTTGATCTGAACAACTAGATTCATAACTGAATTTACATGGCAGAGTCAAATTTTCATTTTCTCTATAAGGAAGCCAGGTCACATTGCTGAAACCTCTAAATAAAAAAGAGTTTGAAAAGATGGCCAATATCTATGTCAATAATGATGGACGATGCTGCTTCACCATATGTTTGGCAAGCTTTTTCTGTTGCTTCATCATTTTCAGCATAGTTGACTGAAGGGAAGCCTAAGTTGTGAAGGTCCACAGAAACTATCTGATGCATATACAGTTGCAACCACATTTGAACCAGCCACCAAGGTCCATTAACACAGTGTATCTCTCCATGATGACGCATCTGGACAGTGATTTGATGCATCATGTGGTAAACAGCCCCTAAGAGGTATTTACCCAAGGGGATTAAAGTTCCTGCAGCTAGGTCTTCAGCCATTACCATGTGATTTAGAGTTGGTTCATTGGATTTACTACAAAAGATAAATCTGCACAACCACATGTTCATGAAAGCTCTATATTCTTTGTCAGAGACAACACCAGATGACATGTAGGTCTTAATGTATTTTGTCCACCCACCTCCTGATTTGACTGCTTTCTGGCTGCTGTTGTTCTTATACTTGAATGGGTGCACCGGTTTTGTGATATTCAAACTAGTCATCATGAATACATCAGCAAGGGTCATAGACATTGGGCCATGGCCAAAAATGAAAGCGTTGACAGCATCGGACCAAAAGTGAGAAGCTGCTATTAGGAGAGGTTCATTCCTGGCCATTTTGGCTAAAGATAATTCTAAACAGTGATGGATATCTTGAGATTCCCACAGACTGCTATTCTTGACTAGCATCCTACGGTACCAATTTCGCCATCCTGAGATTGAAGGAAGCGGCCAGGTCTTGAAGGTGCTCGGCCATCTGCTCAGCGGAGCAATTCCGGATTTGAACGGAATCCTCAAAGTTTCCTTCTCGATAAATTCCATCGGATTGGGGTCTCCCATCGGACCGAGAAAGTAGGAATCAGGATTTGCAACATAGGGAATCAAAATCTCATTCTTGTATTCCTTCAGAGAGAAAATAGAACGGGGTAAGAGATGAATCAAGAAGTAAGCCAAGAATTGATTTGGAAATTGCCGAATGAGTGAAATGAGTGAGATTACCTTTGGAATTTCCTCCTAGGTCACCATTAAAGGAGCGGAGTGAGTTGAGATAGTGCGGATTTCTCGAGCGGCGGTTGCGACTGTGGGCGATGTTGACCTAGGCGAAGAGGACTTGTGGCCAATTTCAGAATAAAATCACTTTTATCCTAAAATTGAGGGGGCATGTGTTAACACTGGATTTTGGTCAACACTGAGAAGATGACAGGTGGACCCAGCACATGGCAGGAGGAGTATTCGGCAAACGACTGAGCGGTCGGCTAATTTTCGGTGCTTCGGCAAATGCCCATGCGGTCGGCTATCTCGGAAGGCGGTGGTTCCAATCAGGGAAAAAAGAAGATGGCGTGAAAAGATGGTTCAAAGAAGAAAAGACGTATTAATAGAGGACTCCAAGGAGAATTAGAGCTAAGAGTCATAGTTTCCAAATTTTGTTTAATATTTCGTAGTCTTTTAGGACTCATATTCTGCACAGGGTATAAATATACGCCCCGGCTATTGTAAAAGGGACACACAATCAATTCAACACAACCGGCCCTGTGCCAAGTTTCGAGTCCTTTTTCGTCGTGTCATCAAGTTCTTCGAGAGGAACCATCAATCCGTCGACCTCCGTAAGTATCGACAACCTTGCTATCATGTCTAGTATCATGCGGTGGATTTAGATCATGGTGCAAGTAGTCTTGTTTGTCTCGACTGCATGGCCGTGCGGCAGGCGTCGGCTTGACGAACAGGAAGTCTTTGCTTATGCTTTGTTCATCTCGACTAGATGGCCGTGCGGCAGGCGTCCGCTTGATGGCTCAGCGAAGCAAGATAGTTATCGGCTCTATTAGATTTGGCAAGATCTAGTAGATTCATCAAGTTATCATGTGTTACATTGTTTTAAATGTTTTATATATTTGTAACACTCTTCTGCCCAATCTAGATTGATATGCTTTGGCTTTGTGTTTGTATAGCCGAATTAGATCAACCTAGATTGCTACATGTTGCAGGTTCATTCATGTTAAAGTGCGTTTAACCCTAAGAGAACTAGGTATCGTGCGGCGGATGCAGGTGCTGTTAGGTTTAGATCATGTTAGCTTGTCTGTTCCTTCTTCATGGACCCCAATTCGGCAATCTTGCCGAATATGGTTGTGCTTACACGAGTAACGAGTATTTATGGATCTATTTGATTATATGCATGCTTTTAGCCTTTTATTATTAGATTGTATCATGCGGTGGATTAATCTGGTCATAAGAAGTGGTGTAGATTCATAGCGAGCGGTATCATGCGGTGGATTAACTTGCTTGAGTTTACGCTTGATGGGTATATGAAGGCTAGACGTGCGGCAGACTAGTTGAATTAGCCTATGTGTGTGTAATTTAAATAAGATTTGTATCTACGAATTACCTGTTTAATTTTTATCATGCCCTGATTGATGTTATTGGTCTAGAACTTATGCTCTTATATGATATATGAAGATCAATCTAGGCTTGTTCAAACCAGTCTTCTCTTACATATGCATTCGGCAATCAAATGTTTTATATTTCTTACTTCATATTTGCCGAATGACCTATAAACATGCTTTGGCAGACAACTTTCTATAGCTGTATGTCGTCGTAAGTGGCTTCAGGGCCGTAAATATGGAACTATCCGGTTTCACCCGACATGTTCTAGTTTTTTTTTAATCTTATAGTTTTATCCCTTATCGGCTTTCAGGTCTAACCGACTGGCACGTCTTCGGATTCCAAACCGTCCGGGCACCCGATTGAAGCCACGCTTTTCGGCTTGCTGTGTGTGAGGCATAGTGCGCCACATTTTGTGCCAACACATCCCCCAATAAGTCATCCTCGAATAAAGAAGTCCTTGGTGTTGTCAAGGCAACCGCGTCCTTGTGGCACCATAGGCTAGGTCATGCTTCCACTAATACAGTCCAGTAGGTCCTTAGTCGTCACAAGCTTCCATTTATTAGAGATTCAAACAATAAAAGTGTCTATGATGCCTGTCAACAAGGCAAAAGTCATCAACTGCCTTACCCAAGGTCTACTAGTATATCTACTAGGCCATCGAATCTTATTTTTTCGGATGTTCGAGCCCTGCGCCCATCTCTGTTGGAAGACACAACTATTATGTTAGTTTTATTGATGACCACAGTAAATTCACATGGATCTATTTTTTTGCATCATAAATCTGAGGTCTTCCCATGCTTTCATAATTTTCAATGTCTTGTGAAACATCAATTTAACCACAAAATTCTTGCTGCTCAAACCAATTGGGGAGGTGAATATCAGGCGCTTAATTCCTTTTTCCAACGGATAGGGATTTCCCATCACATCTCCTATCCTCATGCACATCAGCAAAACGGATCTGCTGAGCGCAAACATAGACATATAGTAGAGATAGGTCTCTCTCTTCTAGCATATGCATCCATGCCTCTAAAATTTTGGGATGAGGCCTTCCTTACTGCCATTTTTTTATCAATCATCTACCTCTAGAGTTATCAATGGTGAAAACCTGTTTAGTCGTCTTCTCGGTCAACAACGCGATTACATGTTTCGTCGTACATTTGGTTGACAACACACGAAAACTCCAATTTCAGTCCAAGCAATGTGTCTTCCTAGGATATAGCAATCTTCACAAATGGTACAAATTCTTAGATCCAACTAAAGGTCGGGTCTATACATCACGGGATGTGGTATTTGATGAACGGGTGTTTCCTTTTGCCTCCTTGTGTCCTAACGCAGATGCTAGGTTGAAAGCTAAATTAACTCTTCGACCTAATGTCCTTCACAATCTGAACTCTAGTTTTGGGGATGCTCATGTGCATGATCAAAATTTGCCTTCTCCTATGCCAGCTAACATGGTTTCCAGTTATGTTGAAGATTTGGTGTCTACAAGAACAAATCCGGAGCAAACAGGTGCCAATTCTGGGGGGACGATTCATATTTCATGTGCCCCCCAGGAGGTAGCAGCGCAGGTGCCGATGTGGATTCGTCTGGCAGTAGTTCTGCTCTCGCCGCTGCATTAGCCTCCTATTCCGTGCCATCCTTATCGCCTGGCACGCGCATGTGGAGTTCCAACCGGTGCGAGCGGATCTTCTGTGCCATCAACTCAGTCGCACGTCTCTCCACAACCACGTGCGGCTGCACACTCTAATCTCGTCGGGGGACAGGACCTAGTGGCTCCGCTTGCCGATGCAGATTTGGTGGGATCAGGTGTGCCCGCTGCAGAATCCAGTGCGAAGAGTGCAGGTGTGGTCTCTCCTGTGCCAGCTGATCATTGGCCTATTACTCGGCTTCAGAGAGGTATTAGTAAACCCAAGTCCTATATCAATGGTATCGTACGATGGTGTATGCTTTCTAATTCATCTGCAGAAGAGCCATCAACTATTGATGAGGCTCTTAATGATCCCAAGTGGGTGACAGCTATGGACGCCGAGCATCAAGCGTTGCTTCGCAATCATACATGGCATCTTGTACCACCACCGAAGGGCAGAAATAATGTTATCAGCTGTAAGTGGGTATATAAAATGAAACGCAAAGCTGATGGTTCCATTGACAGGTATAAAGCATGGTCGGCAGCAAAGGGGTATAAGCAATGATATGGTATATACTATGAGGACACGTTTAGTCCTATAGTCAAAGCCGCAACCATCCATCTTATTCTGTCAATTGTTGTTTCCAATGGCTAGTCTCTCCGTCAATTGGATGTCCAAAATGCTTTTCTACATGGTATGCTAGAAGAAGTTTATATGCATCAACCTCCTGGATATGCAGATAAGTCACATCCGAATTATGTGTGTAAGCTTGACAAGGCGATCTATGGTCTAAAACAAGCCCCGTATGCTTGGTATGAACGATTATGTGGAAAATTGGAGTCCTTAGGGCCTTCAAAAGCTGTTACTTCACTGTTTTATTATACAATAGAAAACATACTATGTTTGTTCTAGTTTATGTTGATGATATTATTGTGGCTAGCTCTTCACAGGAGGCAACAAGGGCTCTTCTTCTGGACTTACAAGAAGAGTTTGCATTGAAAGATCTAGGAGATCTGCACTACTTTCTGGGTATTGAAATCAAGAGAGATCAGGAAGGTCTGGTGCTGACGCAAGGGAGATATGCTGCTGATATCCTCAAGTGGTCTGGTATGAGTAAGTACAAACCTATTGATACACCACTCTCAAGTACTGAGAAGCTTAGTGTCACCGAAGGAAGTAAGCTTGGTACTGAGGATTCTACCAGATACAGAAGTTTGGTTGGAGCATTGCAATATCTTACCTTAACACGTCCTAATATATGTTTTGTTGTCAACAAGGTGTGTCAATTCTTGCACTCGCCCACAACAACTCATTGGAGCGCTGTGAAAAGGATCCTGAGATATGTACGTGGAATTATGAATCTAGAACTTCGAATTGGGAAGTCAAAGTCTATGATGGTTAGTGCCTTTCCGGATGCAGATTGGGCTGGCTATGTTGATGATCGAAGGTCTACTAGTGGTTTTGCAGTGTTTCTTGGTAGTAATCTAATTTCGTGGAGTGCCAGGAAACAGCCTACGGTATCTCGGTCAAGCACAGAAGCTGAGTATAAGGCTAGCAAATGCTACGGCTGAAATGTTATGGGTTCAAAAATTATTAACTGAACTTGGTGTTCAGCATCCTCCTGTTGCTCGGCTGTGGTGTGATAATTCAGGTGCAAAGTACTTGTCTGCTAATCTGGTATTTCATGCCAGGACAAAGCACATAGAGATTGACTTTCATTTTGTCAGGGAAAGAGTAGCACAAAAATTGTTGGACATTCGCTTCATTCATACAGGTGATCAAGTCGCTGATGGATTCACCAAGTCTCTCCCGGCTGTAAAACTATTAAAGTTCAAAACCAATCTCAACCTTGTTAGTGGCTGAGATTGAGAGGGGATGTTAGATGAAGTTAATATTTTGTAGGATAGCGTCCAGGTTCAGGTTGTTGGTCAGTTAGCCGACGCATGGAGGTTCCTAGTTTGTAGGACAAGTTGTAGGTAGCGATCATATCTTGTAATCTGTTGTAAACATGTTCTTGATGTACAAGCCACGTCGGGGGCTATTTCCGGCCATATAACACACAGCCGAGACCCCTAACAGTGCAACTCGTTCCATAATCTTGACAGCCGCTCCGTGCTATGTTGACCTCTACACACGCTGACCCATGTCGGTCTCTACTTTAGCACAAGCACGGTGCATGGCACACCAGCGTGCCTTCGTGTCATTCTAGCCAATTTTTTGCTTGTTTTCTTCGTTCACTTTGACCTAGAAAAGATATATTTACATATATCATTTTTATGAAAAACTTTAATGGCTCTTATAATGCATTAAAAATTTAGATGTGAGGTCATATAGTAAAATACTAGAAAATTACAGTGTATTCTTGTAGCATTGTAGATATGCTTACATGCTTTTTATGTTGTGCCAATCCAAACACGACCCAAAATATAGGTTATACTGTGCTGCCCAATGTGCCAAGATCCTAGGTATGTGTCATGCTTCGGGTCGTACTACGACCCTCTCTCAAATGACACGGCCTGAGTACCAGCTTTAGTGTCACCATACCCTGCTCATATGGGTATGGACACATGACATGTAGATATAGTGGCTAAGGGCTCAATGTGGCTAGTAGGGCCTACACCAAAACTTGATTTTAGTGTATCATCTTCTCCTCTTTTATATCCTAGTTTTCTCTAGTGTTTTCCCTATTTTTCGCGATAAATCAAGCCATAGAGCTCTATTAGTATAGGTGTGCTACACCTTAATTTATATGTGTCCTCCACCATAGCTTCCTAGCATAGAACCTAACAATCTGTGACATGGTCGAGTTGGCGGTCAAGCAGACAGTGGCACTTCGTTGTAACTCCAACCTACAGTGGAGTACGAGGCTAGCATAGAGGGGTACGAGGATACCCTCTACGCAGAGAATGGGCTGCATTTCTACTTCGACACATAGATTCATGGTACCATGGACTTTATTTTGGATGACGCCAAAGTCGTCTTCCAAAGGTGCAAGCCAATGTTGCGCACGCCCCTCCTAGGCAGAGGCGGATTTGCCAGCGGGCCAGGGGAGGGGGGGCTTGAGCCCCCCTGTCTCGGGCGAGCCAGTAAAGTCTAAGGTCCAAATGTGATTTTGAATAATGAGTTATGCGTAAAATTTGCTCTTAGGAGGTGCATAGGTCTTCCAAATGGATGTGAAGGTGCTTTTTGTACATCCCGTCGAATATTTTCTATTTGTCGTCAGGTGATTTGGTCATCACGGTTGTGAAGGAGGTTGATGTTTCGGAATCTTTGATCCGGTTATTACCGTTGAGGAGTCTGACACCATTCTTCTTTTAGCTTTTGAAGATTTGAGCAGGTAAGCTCATAGTTGGGTGTGTTGTAGATAATGCGAACGCGCAGAGTTAGGTCCGTGCAGTTCATTTCATGTGCCTATACTGTAAATTGAATGCTACAAGTTATTTTTAATCTTTGCTGCTATCATTGATATTGGTTTACAGAGCTTCGGTATCCAACTCACCTATGTTGTGCATGTAGCACTGAGATGCAAGTGCTGAGTTACTATGCAGAAATCGAGCTGGAGTTTTCGAAAGAAGAATACATCTATTGAAATAATTGATGTGCCATTATGATGAGTTGATGACACGAGGAGCAAGCGTTGTGATCCACATTGGCACTTTTCTGTTTGGAGAAGAACATGATTTATATTTTTTTAGATGAAGGAATTTTATTCTGGCCTTTACAAGAGTTTTGCACTCAACCATTCATTATTACATCGTTTCAGCCACCAACTGATGAAGAAAAGCTCTCAAAAAACGTCAAAAGTGTGCGAGACTGTATAAGCAAATTACTCCCTCTGTCTCTAAATGTTTGTCTCTAGAAAACCGTGTTTCCCTCACAGACACGCTTTTCGGACGACACATAAAAAGGGACGGAGGGAGTAAGCTCTAAGCCTATTTGAAAGCAACCGCTATTCATGGCAAAAGTCTTCATTGCTACAATCTCCATCACTCTGCATGTCCTTTTCAAATTTGGTTGGTCCGCCTCCTTTTGAAGTATGGAACAAAACTGCGTCCAATATGTCGCCCTGAAAATAACATGTAAATAAAAGTAAATATTTTTTTTGTCAAATATTACATCATTTCTAGTCAACCATGTAGACCAAAAGATTGCGCTTGCTTCTACTCGAATTTGAGGTTGCAACTTTGAGTCTGCCTGTTGTAACCATATTTGGAAAAAAAAAATAGTCATATCTCTTTGTGGTTGTGTAAACCAAAAGCTAGGACATGATTTATATCGGCGTTTCAGATTTTGTTTGCAGGGAGATCAATGGCATTTGACAGGGCATGCCTTTGTCTAGCCAAGCAAAAAACTACCTGATCTGCATACCACCGTCCGGCGTCCAGATGAACCTGCCAAGCATTGCGAACAGGGATCCAGTTCTTCTCTCGCATCAAGAGAGTTGTTGGCCATGCCCATTGGATTGCCAACCAAAACTAGCCTTCACCAAATCAATACTCCTTACCCTGCATTACAGCGCGCCGTGTCGTACCTTTCCCAACGTTAAAGCACAGGACACATAGGGCCTGTTTAGTTTCTAAAATTTTTTGCAAAAATTACTGTAGAACTTCGTTGTTATTTGGTAATTAGTGTCCAATCATAGACTAACGAGGCTTAAAAGATTCGTTTCATGATTTACAGCTAAACTGTGTAATTAGTTTTATTTTTTATTTATATTTAATGCTCTATACATGTATCAAAGATTCGTTACTGTAGTTTTTTGGAAAAATTTTTGAAACTAAACATGCCCATAACAGGAGCAGTGAATCCGTCAGTGACCAGCCAGCCGTCTGACCTCATTTACTTCCTCCGTCCCAGAAAAAGTATCGTTTTAGGTTTTTCAGACATCGTGTTTGACCGTTTGTCTTATTCAAATTTTTTTAATAAATATTATTTATTTTGTTATGACTTATTTTATCATTAGAGATATTTCAATAATGATTTATTTATTTTATAATTTGCATAAAATTTTTGAATAAGACGAACGGTCAAACACGATGTCTGAAAAACCTAAAACGACACTTTTTTCTGGGACGGAGAGAGTACAGGCTAGTAGTACGAGACAAATTTCACCTACTCCCACTGATAAAAATTGCCTGGAACAGTAATGGCAGAGCGAGGAAACGGCTCACTCTAGCCTTGACCCTCAGCCTTGTGGAGAACGAGATGAAACTGCTTGCACCAACCAACGTTACTCCAGAGGTTTTTGTTGGACGCAGTGGTTGAGAGTTGAGACTATACTTGAGACCGAGATGGTTCTTCAGACTTTCACTCCAAACGATTCAGTGTTGGCAATTGCATGGCAACAAACCGGGTAGTAATAGCATGCAGAAGGGTGACAGCGAAACTTTGGACATTCCAAACGGTTCAGAAGATGGAGACCCTGATGCAGATGATCGGCGGGAACATTCTTATCACGATGTGCTCATCGGAATCGATCCACTGAATGGAGAGAAATGCAGCAGCGGCGGCAGCTTTCCAATGATGAGAGGAATGGTTTTCTCTCTCTTTTTTTTATATACACAACAAAAAAAAAGCTGCCATTTCTGAAACCTATGCACTGGAAATGCAGTGAATGATCACTGGATAGTACAATTCAGGCCTTGTTTAGTTCCCCTCAAAATTCCAAGTTTTTTCACTCTCTCTCCATCACATCAATTTGTAGCCGCTTGCATAGAGTATTAAATGTAGGTAAAAAATAACTAATTACACAGTTTAGTTGAAAATCACGAGATGAATTTTTTGAGCCTAGTTGGTCCACGATAGGACAATATTTACCAAATAAGACGAAAGTGGTACTATTCATCGAGTTGAAATTTTTTTCAATCTGAACAAGACCTCAGTGCAACTTCACTTGCCTGTTACTGTCCCTTTCAACATGCACTACTGTACCACTAAGCACTGTGCTTAGAAGCTGCACAATGTTTCCTAGCAAGCAGTGTAGGAGTGGCAGGTAGATCAATACAGTGGAGAGAAAAAAAAAGGCACAAAGGGCCTGTTTAGATGGTGAAAATTTTGAGTAATTTTCTATAGCATTTTTCGTTGTTATTTGGCAAAACTAAACAGGCCCAAAGTGACCACGATTCAAAGCCTTTCTAGTGTACCAGAAAGTGCAGAAGATTACAAGCCCCCATCACTCATATCAGCGGAGTGCAGGACAGGACAGGAATCCCAGCGGCCAGCGTTGTTAATTTGCGCGGGAATCATGCAGGGCAGGCAGCGTCGCGTCGGGCTCACGCGTCTGTCTACGCCCACTGGTCTGGTGGGTGAATGAATGTGAAACGAGAACATCTAGAAATTCTGCAGAGACAAGAATCAAATTTCCTCATATTGAAAAGACGCATAATGTACTGCATATAAGGAAATTTGTCATTCGTTTCGGCAAAAGAAAATTCTGCAGATTAGGTCCGGTCCGGTGACTCAACATGCATGGTGGTCTCTGATTCTCTGAAAACAAGGAAAGAAAAAAAAACTCGAAGCCAGGTATTCCGGTTTAAGAAGAGATCTTTTTACGTAGATCGAGAAAATCCCCGAACTCCTGCCCCTACTCTTACACAGCGGCACCGTAGTTCCGTGAGATGAGCCGGCCATAGACCTATGCTTTGGACGTGGAACAGACGAGAGAGTTTTTTTCCCTCCCCGTCGTTGTGGCTGAAGCAACAAAGGGTGAGCCGCTGAGGGCTCGAACCCAGACCAACCCGGGGAGGGAGGTACTGAGTCTGACTGACCAGCCGGCCAGCCGACCGTTCCCACAAGGAAAGAAAGAAAGAAAGAGCTCTGATGCTGTAGATGTGTGCTGAATTTTTTCAGTCCGAGATCGGTTGACAAATGACAAGCAACAGTAATCTCCTCTCCTAGATACTGAAACTACAATCCCAATCGAACTACAATTCAGTAAGCCTTCACAAGTTCACATTGGGTTGGAGTATCTTCCATTGTGTACACAACTAGTGATGCAGAAAGACGTTGGGGGGCAATGACACCATCATGAACTGTGCTCCACCACTAATCCATCACGCTAGAGGCATGAGCCTCATCTCACTGGACCAAACCTGCTGCCAGTACACTCATACCCAGATATCAAACGGCTATATTATCAAAACCTGCCAAATTTTGTTTTCTTCACCACCAGATTATGTTTACGGTAGGTAAACACGGTTTTCACGAGGTGGGGTGAGGGATCCAACGCAGAGAACCAGCTGGGCCCACTCTTCAGTGAGAAAGGGAAGCCAGGCAGGCATTTACTAAATTACAGCTACAGGAGATGAGGGAAGCGTTTCAGCAACAGTACACCGGGTGAGTCATCTCCTGGTCATCCAGCGAGCCGTTGGGGCGGTGGTGGACCGGTGCTGGACTGGTTGTGGCCCGTGGGTGCCGCTCGCTAGCCTTGTCCTATAAAACGCGGCGGCTGGGCAGCGCCCCTCCTCGCCCCACCGTCACTCACAGCCTCACCCACACAACACAGGCAGCTCGTCGAGCACCGGCACCGGAGAGAAAGGAGAGGATGTCGTGGTTCGGGCACCACCACCACAACCAGCCGGCTCCCCCGGCGTCGGGCCCGAACCAGGTGTTCAAGATCTTCTGCCGCGCCAACGAGAACTACTGCCTGGCCGTCCGCGACGGCGCCGTGGTGCTGGCCCCGACCAACCCCAAGGACGAGCACCAGCACTGGTACAAGGACATGCGCTTCAGCACCCGGGTCAAGGATGAGGAAGGCATGCCGGCGTTCGCGCTCGTCAACAAGGCCACGGGGCTCGCCATCAAGCACTCCCTCGGCCAGTCCCACCCGGTGAGTGCTCTAGCTGTGCGCCGTGTGCTGCGTTCTTCAACGATCCATGGCTGATGAATCGATCGATCCATGGCGGCTGCATGCAGGTGAAGCTCGCGCCTTTCAACCCTGACCAGGAAGACGCGTCGGTGCTGTGGACGGAGAGCAAGGACGTGGGCAAGGGCTTCCGCTGCATCCGCATGGTGAACAACACCCGCCTCAACTTCGACGCCTTCCACGGCGACAAGGACCACGGCGGCGTGCACGACGGCACCACCGTCGTCCTCTGGGAGTGGTGCAAGGGCGAGAACCAGAGCTGGAAGATCCTGCCGTGGGGCCCCGAGGCGAACGCCGCGGCGGGGGCCCACGCCGCCAACGGCGGCGTGCACCCGGTGCGCGTCTTCTGCAAGGCCGGCGGCGAGGACTACAGCCTGACGGTGCGCAACGGGACGGCGTGCCTGGCGCCCACCAACCCGCGGGACGAGTACCAGCACTGGATCAAGGACATGCGGCACAGCACCCGGGTGCGGGACGAGGAAGGGTACCCGGCCTTCGCGCTGGTGAACAAGGTCACCGGCGAGGCGCTCAAGCACTCCACGGGGCAGGGCCACCCCGTGAAGCTGGTGCCCTACAACCCGGAGTACCAGGACGAGTCGGTGCTCTGGACGGAGAGCCGCGACGTCGGCAACGGCTTCCGCTGCGTCCGCATGGTCAACAACATCTACCTCAACTTCGACGCCTTCCACGGCGACAAGGCACACGGCGGCGTCCACGACGGCACCGAGATCGTGCTCTGGAAGTGGTGCGAGGGCGACAACCAGCGCTGGAAGATCCTCCCATGGTGTAAGTGTACATGTCTTCCTCTTCCACCTACTGTACAACCACCATTGATGGCCTGCCCTTACATCTTTTGAAATTGTTGTTGCTTGCGTTTGCAGAGACGAAGGACACCGCAGGAACCAAAGGAGCTACTAGCTGCTACCCCTACCTAATAATAATTCTGCTGGCTGGGGGCGATCCCCAAATAAAAGAGACCGGGTGCAACAGCTAGCGATAGCGATGCATCCCGGACTTCGGAGTGGTGTTTTGCGTCAGACTGTCAGTCACTGTGTGTTGTCAGCCTGCTTGCGAGGAAGGGGAGTGACAGAGTCAGCAGAAGGGCCGCCATAGCTGCTCCATTCCGAATTTCCGATGTGCGAGTACTCATCCATGCATGTCTTATGTCTGTACTCTGAATGAACTCTGTATGAGGTCTCATCTCCTTTTCTCCTACTGGATGAACGAATCATTGGATTGCTTTGCTTCACCTGCTTTTCGTTTTACTGCTGTGTGATCCGGATAAAATTGCTCGAGGACGCCTCAGATAGGCCCAGCCGAATGGACTTTGTGAATCGGATCCAATAAACTTTTTCCTCTAATTTTGACCCGGATTCGGTTTGTCTCATCAAAAGCTTCATGCTTCGTGAGGAAGTTATAGATTTTCTTTAGAAAATGAAAGTACTATTAATCATCACCGTCTCACTCTCTGATTGTTTTAAACAAGCTCTCAAAAGGCAATTTGAAAACGGGACAGCTAGCGCCTGCCCCTCCTGCACGTAGAGCCCGTTCGCTTTGCTGAAAAGACATGGCTGAAAGTACTTTTCGTTGATTTGTTGTAAGAGAAAAATAGTGTTCCGGCTTAAAAAAAACAAGCTGAAAAGTACGTGTCGGTGCTTGGACCCGAGGGGCCCTAAATCGACGAGTGAATGTGTGTTGCGTGTTCCTTACTCCGGATGGTGCTGCAAAGAGAATACACGGGGGTTATCCTGATTCGGGCACAAGAAGGCCCTACGTCCAGCGGGAAGGGAGAGTATTGTATTTCCTTGCACCTAAGTGCTTGCGTAGGGGTTACAAGCCATGAGAGAGAACCAGTCACAAGTCTCAAAAGAAGAGTACAATGAAGTGTTGCTTGAGATGTAGATCTCGGAAGTGGGGAAGATGTCTATCTCGTTGTTTTTTCGTCCGTCCTCTCTGGAGAGCTCCTTGCCCTCCCATTTTATAGACTCAAGGGAGGGTAAGGTTTACAACAAAACCTAGGGGGGCCTTGGTGGATAAGGCGGAGCAGACACTGTAGGTGTTGCTGTGGCGACGTGCCCCGGTGTATGCAGGCCATCCCTGGGGCGTCGTGGTGATGTTGATGACAGGATGGCGGGACATCCTGGGTGCTATAGAGGACGTGCGATTCCCTGTGGTCGACGTACGGGTCGTGGTCCCTTTGTTCGACTGATGGCGGTCGAGGCCGGGTCGGGACGTAGCTGAGGGGGGTCGACGGAAAACGGATAAGGACGAGCCCTAGAAATCCTAGGACATGACGGTCGGACAGTGCAAGTCATGGTGGGAATAGTGGCCGCTTTTCATCGCCCATCCCAGGATGGGCAGTAAAAAGTAAGATTAGACGCGGATGTTGCTCCCACGCCGGTGGTGTTGTGGCCACGTTGGTGGAAGTGGTTGCATTGAATGCTTTGTCGGTGAGTAGGTGGGTGAGGGGGGGTCAACCAGGTCGACCCCTGGTCGTGCGAGTCGGAGAATTTCCAGGGTCGTGGCTTCCCGTCGAGCGAGCCTCGTACGAGTCGGAACGCGGTCGAGGGTGCCCCGTCTTCATACGCGTGTGGCTTGGATCGGTGTATCCGTGTAGGTGGAGCCTTAACTCGATCTTTTTAGGGGGTTTTCAGGGCGCGGATTCCTCGGGGGGTTTGCTCCTTTTAATCGTTGGTTTTGGTTACCCCTAATTTAGGTACCCGACAGTATGGATTATAAGACAAGCACACAGGATTGTAAACAAAAAAAAGAAAGGAACCCCGCCGCCCAACCTTCCATAGAAAGAAGAAAGGAATCCCCCGCTCGCCCTTCCTCCGCTCCCCGCGCAAGGAGGACTCCCCGCCAACAGATCAGCCCACCCCCAACCTTCGCCAGCCCCCAACACCTCCGCCCCACCACCAGCTCGCCCCCATAGTCCGCCCGCCAGCTGCAACAACGGAAAAAGCCTATTGCAACATCGAAAGACATTTAATGCAACAAACGAAAAAAAATTGCTGCAACAAACGAAAAAAACTATTGAAACATCGAAAGAACATCTAATACAACAAACAAAAATATGAACTGCAACGTCAAAAAATGTCTACTGCAACATTCAAAAACACCCACTGCAACATCGAGGAGAATCTGCTGCAACAACGAGAAAAAGCTATTGCAACATCTTAAGCACTACTAATGCAACATTCAGAAAAAATGCCTGTTGCAACAAAATCCACTGCGACATCAGGGGCAAACTGCTGGAACAACGAAAAAAACTATTGCAACATCTCAAGAACTACTCCTGTAATATTCCCTTTTCTAAAAAACATCAGAGAAACGCCTGTTGCAACAACCAAGAAAAAGTACCATTGCAACATTCCACATCATCTGTTACAACGTTGAAAAAGAATCGTTGCAACAACGACGAGATCTGACCCCCGAGGGGTTTGCCGGAACCCTAGCCACCACCAAACCATTAGATCCAGAGGGGGGAGGAGGAGGAGGAGGACAGCCAGATCCAGAGGAGAAGGAGGGAGGAGAGCTCAGATATAGAGGAGAAGAAGGAGGAGGAGGAGGAGGAGGAGGAGGAGGAGGAGGAAGGGGATGGCTTTGATCCACGAAGGATCCACCTACCTCGCCGGAAAGCCATCACCGTCGAGCTTCTCTCTGGTGGCTGGAGGTCGCCAGAGCGAGGGGAGGGAGGCAGGGGAGGAGGGGAGCGCGCGGCTTGTAGCCTCCGCCACCGCCCTCTCTCTCGGTCGCATGGAGGACGCGGGAGCAAAGAGGAAGGAAGGGGGAGGAGAGGAAGGGAGGGAGATGGAGGGAGGCTCGACTCACCGGCCGTCACGGCGTGGGCAGCATGGAAGGAAGGAGGCGTGGGCGCGAGCAGAGCACAGCGATGGAGGAGGAAGAAAGGAGCAGCGAGCGGATAAGGGAGTCGTGGGGAGCAGCGAGCGGCCGGGCCGAGTGAACGGGTGTCCGCGTCCAGAAACGGCCGAGCGTCTGACTCATATCATTATCGATTTGAAAAAGGACTGCCAGTTTAATCTCTAAGCATGTTAGATGACACGACGCTCCTAGCACAAGGATGTCCAGCGCGCAAGATGCGTCCGGACGTCGCTCCCCTTCATAAAACCGTCCGCCCCGCGTATCGGAATAGAACGGAATAGAAATCGCGTCCACCGCGCCCCCGCTCCCCCACCGGGACCCTATCCACGTTCCCCAACACACCCCATTCCCCCACCGCGCCCCCTGTCCCAAAGAGCCATATCGAGACACTATGTAGTGCAAGATCGAAAGATAAATACTGCAACATCGTAAAATTATGTAGTGCAACATCGAAAAACATGTAATGCAACATAAAAAAAATATGTATTGCAAGTTGCAACATCAAAAAATATGTACTATAACATCAAAAATTATGTGCTACAATATCGCAAAAATATGTAGTGCAACATCGAAAAAACATGTACTGCAACATCGAAAAAATATGTGTTGCAACATCAAAAAATATGTGCTGCAACTTCGAAAATTATGTACTACAACATCTCAAATAATAGTACTGCAACATCGCAAAAACATCTGTTGAAACGACCCAAAAATCCCATTGCAATATTCAAAAATAATATGTTGCAACATCCCAAAAAACCCATTGCAACACGGAAGAAAACAACAAAAACGTGCAAACAACAAAAGGGATGGGTTCGAGGTGCAGGCTGCTCCAGCCCCTGGCCCCATCACCTTCGAGTTCATCGGAGGGAGGAGAGAATAGGACCCAAAGCTCGCCGGAACCCTAGCCACCGCTGCGTCCCTCAGATCCAGAGAAGGAGGAGGAGGAGAGCTCAGATCCAGAGAAGGACTGACCTACCTTGTTGGAGCTGCCAATGTTGTCCTCATCTCTGGTGGGGGAAGCGGGAGCGGGGCTGCTAGGGGCGCAGGGGTAGCAATGGAGGTCACGGGAGGGAGGGAGGGAGCGCCGGCGGGCGGCGCGGGACGACAGTGAGTTGGCTGCGCAACGTCAATCCCAGTGAGCGGGCGAGGCGGCGCAGTAGAATGGGAGGAGCGTTGTGGGAGTGAGCAAGGAAAGGATAACGATGAGTGCGGGAAACGAAGTGCGGGATGGGTGGATCGGGTTCGACGCGGCTTGGGTGCGTTCACCCCCATCCGGATGGCCGCTACATATTGTTATCGTAGATGGCATCCACGGGGTGAAGATCTCCATTGCCACATTCTTCGGCATATGACATGTGCACTTGAAACTTGCATGCCACATTGCGTTTGGAGGATGCTCCAAAAGCGAGTCAGACACTAAAAAAACCTGCAAATAAGAATTTAATCCCCTTTTGGAAAAAAAAAAACTCACTGTTCATACTCAACCAAATAGAACAAAACATTGCACTTGCTCCCACATGATAAAAGAATTCCATAATCCCATAAAAAGGTGCTACTCACTCCATTCTAAATTATAAGTCGTTTTAGCTTTTAGAGATACATAGTTTTATGGTGCATTTAGATATACACTATGTATAGGTTCATAGCTTTTACTAGTCTAGAAAAAATAAAACAACTTATAATTTAAAATGGGGGAAGTAGATTCTAGAGCATTTTAAACACAAAGATTCTTGTAGTCCCGTGATCCAATGAAACATGGATAGTACGGGATAATGAAATCTAAGAATTTTATATCCCATCCAAATGGCACCCTACGCAATCCTTTAAATTTGCACCTAAATTACCACTTATGTGATTATTTGCACCTAAATCCCTTAAATCTAAATTAGTAAGAAAACTATTTAAATAACCATAAGCTGTTTCTATAAATGCTTCTAAACTACCTACTTTTATTTCTATTATTAATATATAAAAACTATTTTCAAGTATAAATTTTTAAATTACCCACTAAGAGAGAAAACTACTATGTTCATTTGAGAGGTAGAGGTGGTAGGGAAGAAAACCAGACTCACTCTACTCTCCTGTCTCTTCTACTCTGTCGAGAGGATTGACTTGAGCCATCATCCATGCACGAGCGACAAAAGATGGACTTTATGTTTGGAAACTAGGCTTTCATACTGGGCCAAAATTCCTGCAGTGCGACGAAGTGAACCCCAAAGGGCCTTCTTACTCTGACATAGGCCCTGTGCGTTCCGGCCCTTTCCTCTCTTTTTTTCCCCACTTCGTTCACCTGTCGCCCCTGCTGGCTGGCGCAACACAATTGTAGAATTGCAACTTTGCAAACAGCCAAACATGATAACCACAAGGAATTGGAGGAATTAGGAGGAGCATCTATCCAGAAGGTACGTAAACCGGCACAGCTGGATATAAAACGATTCCGGTTTACTCCTTATCATCGAAAAACGACGGATCGGAATTCCATATTCGAATTCGCTGCCTCCGATCCGGCCCCATTCTTATTATTTTCCCTCGTCCGTCCATTTGTTTTCCTTGTTTTTCTAAGAAGAGATGCTATCCATTTTCCTTTCTGCATTTCTTTTTTATTGTCAGCATTTCGTTTTTGATTTTCTGCTTAGACGCGACGCAGTAGATCGAATTGCTAAGATTCTCGGCCTACCTCGGGACACGGCGGCTGCTTCCGACGATCTATCCTCATCTTGCCAGGATTTATATATACTCCCTCTGTCACAAAAAAACATAATTCTAGTTAGATTTACTGTAAAAATATATTTCATAATCAATATAATGATACTAAATCAGAAATATTTGTAATCTTTTGTATAGATTTGATCAAACCTGAAATTGTTTGGCTCCTATAGAAATGAGAACTACATTCTTTTTGGGAGAAATGTTGTACAATATAATAGCTGCATGATTCTTCTTCCCGAAAGGCCGAAACGACTAGAAACGGAATCGCTTTTTCCATGGGCGTGTCGCATGGCATCGTCCTTCCTGCCCTGCCCATGCAAGCACCCATCTACTCCACCGATGCGATGCATACACCACCACCTTGCGCAGCGTGATGCTCACGCCACATGCACCACCAGTGGGGCCGCCGGGAGCATCCGGCAGTGGCGCAGTGCCCCATAAATCCGGCGGCCCGGCCGTGGCCATGCATTGTCTGTGTCAGAGAGCCACATCAGGGCAAGAAGAGAACACCGGTCACCAGAGAAGAGGTGAGAGGTGTGACGTTGCAACTTGCAAATCGGCGTCATGGCATACTACGGCCGTGACCAGCGCTACGGCGGGTACGGCGGCGGCATCGCGACGCCGGGGTACGCTCCGCCGGTGCCGTACGGGATGTCGCAGGTGAGCATCGAGGGCGACGGGTGCGGGCGGCCGCTGCCGCCGCAGCCGACCGTGAAGGTGTACTGCCGCGCCAACCCCAACTACGCCATGACCATCCGCGACGGGAAGGTGGTGCTGGCGCCGGCGAACCCCAAGGACGAGTACCAGCACTGGATCAAGGACATGCGGTGGAGCACGAGCATCAAGGACGAGGAGGGTTACCCGGCGTTCGCGCTGGTGAACAAGGCGACCGGGGAGGCCATCAAGCACTCGCTGGGGCAGTCCCACCCGGTGCGCCTGGTGCCCTACAACCCGGACTTCCTGGACGAGTCCGTGCTCTGGACGGAGAGCCGCGACGTCGGCAACGGATTCCGCTGCATCCGCATGGTCAACAACATCTACCTCAACTTCGACGCCCTCCACGGCGACAAGTGGCACGGCGGCGTCCGCGACGGCACCGACATCGTGCTCTGGAAGTGGTGCGAGGGCGACAACCAGCGCTGGAAGATCCAGCCCTACTACTGAACGGACGGTCGTTGATCATCATCCATCGTCGCGTCGATCGATCGTGCACATGCTCGATCATGCATGGAGGAGACGTGCGTGCATGCACTTATACCAGTACACACTGGCCTATGTATGTATCTATGTACGCATACATATACGTACTAGCAGAATAACCGAGCCTCGTCTCTTGTGCCGTCTTTGTGCATGCATGTCAGCATGTGTGCATAGATAAAGCAGGAGCGAGGCAAAGGGCTTCATGTATACGTTGCAGCTGTATGTATGTATGTATGTACCTTGTAATAATAAAGTTGCGATACATATACTTATGGGAGTACATACATAATAAAGTTGCTCGAGTGTATTAATAATTAGAACATACGTATATCCCTATTATTATTATGATTAATTGATTGTTAGTTTTTTTAGGGGAGTTAATTGATTGTTAGTTAACTTGGGTGCGCCGGGATTTAGTTCAACTCTTTGGGTCTACCAGAGCCCTTGTTTGGATGCAAATGTATTCATCTTAATTCACATGTGTTGAAGTGGATTGGAGTGACATTAAGGCCTTGTTTGGATGTATGTGTATTCATTTCAATCCACATATGTTGAAATGGAATGGAATGTAACTTAGTTTAATTCCACTCCAATATACTTTAACACATGTGGATTGAGATTAATACATGCGTATCCAAACAAAGCCTAATTAAACTAAGTTTCATTCCATTCTATTCGATTGAAGTGGATACGCATGCATCTAAACGAGGCCTAAATGAACGGGCCAGAGATATACTATGGCCTAGGCAAACAAGGCCTGAAGTATTTTGGGCCGGGCTGCAAGCGTGTCAAACTGGGTTCCTCTGCTGCCTGAACATGACTGATACCTTTTGCAAACTGCTCCCATACCTCTTTTGCCCAATTCCATTACCATGGTCGCTCGCGCGCCTCCAACTCAACGAACGATAAGTGGATCGCGTGCGAGGCGGCCAGTTCTCGCTTCTTAGTTGTGCGTTCAGCGAAGTGTTGGCCGTTGGCGCATAGAGACGGAGCCGATCGAGCAAGCCATGCTCGAGCGAGTCATCCTAGCTAGTACTAACGTACGAGGACGTCCGTGCATTAATGTATCATATTATGGTTTCTTTTTTTTATTTTTCTCTTTTTTATTCTTTATATAAGTTATTTCGTACACAATATCATATTTCTGCTAATATATTATGAGATTAATTTGTACATCCAAATTTTTTTACGTCTAACTCATTCATCAAGTTATATACCTAAGTTATACAAGCAAATTATCATCAGCTGTGTTGACTTTGTACATAAAAGTTTGTTCATCTAAATTTTGTGTTTACAAGTTTTGGCATAAATTATAAATTAATTCGTTTATTTGTGTTTAATAACTTTTGTGTTTCCATGTTTTGGCATAAGTTATAAATTAATTCATTACTTTGTGTTTAATAACTTTTGCAGATAAGTTGTGTTTCATACCTTCTATGTTATAAGTTATATGTTATAAGTTATTCGTTATAAGTTAGTACATATAAATTTTACTAGAATAAAATTCTTCGAAACATATAAGTGAGGTCTAGTTTTGTTCGTCTCGTCACGTAGAACGCATCGGTCCAGACGAAATTAAAAATAGATACATCGTTCAGAAGTTATAGCAATTTAAAATAAAGATTTTGCTTTATCCTAGTTGTGTCCGGTGACATCACAGGGAGTTGAGAGTGTGTGCAGCGCGCGCGACACTATCTGACAAAGGAATTGGTCATGTCTGTTAATCGAACGCTCGATTGGATTTCAGTTAGCGTTTGCAGATTAGCGTCCCCACCTCCCTTGTCATGTACAGTAAATTGATCTTTCACATCTCCATTATGTTACAAATTTTACGTTACAAATTTACCATATATTTTGTATACTGACCAAGATGCATGCTCCACAAATTTAACTTTTTAAAAATACTCCTAGATAAATAAACCTAAAAAAAGTGCACACCATTATTTTGTTCTTGGATAACAAAGATAAGAAAAAATAATAATAATAAACTGACACAGAGAGACTCTCTAGACCGGCCACCAACTACTAGCCAAGCACTATACTACTGGCCAAGAACATATTTTGATTTATAATTTTTATTATAATATATAATTTATAGGAATAAAAGTTTGATCATTAGAAAATATTTCTAAATATAAATCTAATGTAACTACTTTTGTAATACAAACTTTTGATATAATTAAACTAATTGTTAGTCAAAGAGAATAAAATTTGAATTTTAAAATACGTGCATGACTCATGTTCAGGGTCTCGGGAGTAGGTGGCACAGTTAGCTTATGTCTAAGTGCTCTACTTGGTGCACCAAAGTCAAGTAGAAAATCCTGCCTCCTAACCAATCGTCAAGGTGACACCAGTGTGTAGTACCGGTGACATTGTGTTAAGAAATGTCAGATCAGGGCCACGTAATGACGCGAGTTATTACAACACAGAGATTAATATACGTATATAGTACTATATGATTGAAATGTTGACCTTGCGGTTGGGACACAAAGGAAAAAGAAGTGTCAGAAACCAACAGAACATCGCCACATGCAACCCCAAATGCAAAATTAGACTGTGCTTTTAAAGTGCGTTATATATATGTTGGCATATCGTACTTTTTTTTTCGGGCAGATTGTGGTGGAAAGACAAACGAACCACATGTTCTTCTGTGCTTCTCTCAAAATATTCTTTTATATATTACAAATGGTACTCTACATATTTCTGCCGTTGTGTCGTCGTCCCTTTAATTTTGATGTTTCCAGACGCACAATCTTTGAACGCTGCTGGCCAATATATTCAGTCAGGGCTTTACCAGTATATTTTTCTTTTCTGTATGACTTCATCGTCTAGTCACAGAGCGACAAACAAGTTATTTATAAATCTCTTTTTCAAGAACAGGGCGACAAAGCTTTTGTCGTCATTTCGAAAGAAAAAGAAGATCCATTCATTCATATGGTGCACTACTGCATTCCTGTCAATCATGAAGTGTTCTGATGCGTGGACGATCCTGGGCGGAGGAACTGTCAGGATTTGTCTCCGACCCATTATTATGAGCTATATAATTGTTCAGGCATTGGAGCATTAATGAGGAGCGATTGAATGTACCACTCCACTACATATTTTGAAAAATCTGTCCACGCTTAAATTTTGGCAGACTCAACGTTACTTAACACATATTATTCCACAAATTAAACGTGCCTGCCGGGGGCCAACGCTTCATCAGCACATTTTTTGTAATTCCCTTTTATTAAAAGAAGATGCAAAGAAGTGCTTGAATCGATAATAAGAGCGGGAGGGTCAAATCACATAACATACGATTGTGATTAATTTGGGTGGGCCGGGATCCAGTTTAAATTGAGGCCCACGTACACCCAATGAACGGGCCACATATATGACCTAAACAAGGAATTGGGCTGGGCTGCAAGTGCGTTATATATCCTTGTTGGTGGGCTTTGAGGATCCATGTAGTAATAGGCCGGTGGCGGTGGCGACTTCCTGTTGGTTCCATCGTCCAAGAGTGTAAAGCATCAAGCATGGCGATAGTGTCCCAAGAAAGTTCCTCCCCACTGCTGCTGCTGGGTCTGGGTCAGGTGGTCAGGTCAGAGGCCGGCCGGAAACGCGGAGCAATCTGTGATACGCCGGCGCACGGGCTATCAAGCTAGCCGTCCAAACGAAACGACCAATCCTCACTGCTGCTACTACTAGATGTTGTCTACATGGTCAGAGGCAGAATCCACCGTTTTACGGGCCGTTGCTAGCGTTACGTGTACCGCTTTCCACGACACGCACGAGCACCGCGCACGGGCATGCTATTCTCCTAGCTAGATAGCCTTTTCTTTTCATTTCCTTTTTTAAAAAGAAACGGTTAGTCCGGCCTCTATAGTTTTTTTTTTCCTTTTTTGAGATGAGCCTCTACAGTTGCACATCCAAGGTTTTTGCAATATTTCCAGCTCAACAATTGAACGCAAATATGATGAAACAAAGATATTTCGAAAAAAGTTTATTATTGCTCCCCCGTCCGTTGTTGGCAAACAAATCCAAAGCAATGACCTCCAATATCTTTCTTGGTGAACGGATAGTCTCTCTCATGTTTTCATGCCATAACAATGTCTAAAAGTGCAGAGTACATTCCTCTGAAGATAACTTGTCTAAATAAATAAGGCAATTTCTTCTTTTTTTTCTAAAAAACAAACTCATTACGAGTCACCATATACATTGCCCACGTAAGAGCTGCAACCACCGCAAAAATCAAGGTTTTTTTTTCTTCTTGCAAATGTTCATTACTAATCAGGTCAAATAGTCCTACATTTTACATTTACATGCAGGACTATGCTCGCTAGCCTTCTTTCTTTGCTTCTGCGAATTGCTTAAATATATTTTTGCTTGGTACCCTGTTTTCTTCTTTCCGTACAGTGCACGAAAACAATTGGTCAAGTAATAACTAGGTCCAGCCTCCGGTTCTACCTATGGCTAGTTCAATTCCATCACATTTTATTTTATTTTATTTTATTTATAACAAATGCATACACAGTGCACACATATATCCAAACCATTGGCAAATAGTAATACATAGTCAACGAATGGGAATAATTCCATTGTTCTTTGAAAAAAAAGGAATCCGATGTATAGGCCGGCCACCAACTGCTAGGCTAACACTAGCAGATATCCACCGGTACGCGTGCACTAAAGTCAAGGAGAAATATATAATCCTGCATCTCCTATAGAAAAATATATACAAGTCATCAACCAATCTAATCACACAACGGTGGCACATGTGTACCGGTAAGCCAGTGACCAGCTGACCTTTGCCATCCATTTGATTCATCATTGTTAGTGAAGTTATTTATTAGAATTGTCAAGTTAGGCTGCTTCATGTATGCATTGCAAGTTTGCAACTTGTTGAATTGACAGACATTTTTCTTTAATTTGAAACAAGTACTTCTACTGGTGCAGTACGACATATTAATTGCGTGGCTAGAACAATGACATTTTCGACACCAATGTAGTATACTACATGTATCTTGAAAATATGGATGCAATTTTAGTTCTCTCCATGGTCAAAATGTATAACGTTGTTTGACTAAATTTATAGAAAAAAGTATATCATTATTTACACTACCAAATAGGTATACTACTAAATATAATAATAAAACATCTAATGCTATTTATTTGATATTATAAATATCAATATTTTATATATAAATTTGATCAGATTTTAAATATTTTGACACGGTGCATATCAGAATTGCAACCTTTTTTGGATGGAGGGAGTATATATCAATGCCATGTAATGGCATAACGCAAGTTTTTTTATGCACCGCTTATGAGTCATATTATGATTTTTTTTGACAGCCCGCAAGTCATAATATGATTGAGTTACGGTTGTGAACAGTATGCGAGGATTCCGATCGATCCCAGGCGTACAACCAACCTACCACTACAAACAGTTGACCTTATTATACTTTATATATTTATATCAGCAATCAAGGTGAGGACAGAAAGAAAACGCGATGGCAAAAAAAAAAACTAACAGTACACTGCCACGGTGCACCTGCACTGAGGAAAACCTATGGAAAAGGAAAAGCGTTGCATTATGGGCAACCTAGAAAGCAAAATAATGTAATACCATTTTGGAGTACACACATATATCTCTAATAGTACTATCTCTTTTTTCCTGGCATCCTGATTTAATTTTGTGGCGGGAAGATAATCCACATATGTTCTTGTATATATGTATGTACGGTACTTGTCTCCAATCATATCATTTCCTTAACATGCAAGGAGAGAATTAAAATGTGTACTTGCGCATGCATGCAGTAGTTATACCCCTTAAAATGATGTTTCTAGGCACAAGATCTTTGAATAATGCTGCCCAATGATACATTGATTTCGACATTTCCGTAGACTTTGGACTCGACCATATAGACCTAGCTAGCTAGCATTATGCATATGCATGACACATACAGATAGATATATGGAGAGACCAGCAAGTTTCCCTCCCTCGATCGAGAACGTTCGTTCGTTCATCACGAGCTGAGCTGGCTCAGATTGTCTCACGAGTACTGAACGAAGCGTACGTACGTAGTAGTACGTGTTAGTCTTGCTTGCACCGTTGCACTAGCTACCCCTTGTTTAGATGACATCAAAATTCCAAGTTTTTTCACTCTCTCTCCATCACATCAATTTTTAACTGCTTGCATGGAGTATTAAATGTAGATAAAAAAATAACTAATTACACAGTTTAGTTGTAAATCACGAGATGAATCTTTTGAGCCTAGTTGGTCCACGATTGGACAATATTTGTCAAATAAGACGAAAGTGTACTATTCATCGGTTTGAAATTTTTTCCCAATCTAAACAAGGGCCTAGACACATATGTCATATGCAAGCAACGATATATTTGGATCCTCGTACGTCCATGGATAAAATTCTTCCTTTCTGTTTATGGTCTACTATCTAGGCCTTATTTAGATTGTAATTTTTTTTCAACTCTAGCTATTGTACCACTTTCGTTTGTATTTGACAATTAGTATCAATCATGGACTAATTAGGCTCAAAAGATTCTTCTTGTGATTTTACTACCAAACTGTGCAATTAGTTATTTTTTTACCAACATTTAATGCTCTATGCATGCGTCCAAAAATTTATGTGATGGAGAGAGAGTGAAAAAAATTGGAATTTGGAAGGGAAGTAAACAAGGCTCTAGTTGACGACCTGGGCCTTGTTTACATGCCTTCAAAATTTCAATTTTTTACTTTTCGTTTCATCACATTGAATGTTTGGACACATGCATGGAGCATTAAATATAGATAAAAAATAATTAATTCTACAGTTTAGTTGTAAATCACGAGACGAATCTTTTGAGCCAAATTAGTCCATAATTGAACACTAAGTAGCCAAATTTCAAAAAAAAATTTGCATCCAAACGAGGCCTGATGTGGTTGTACGTACTCTAGGTATGCTCAGGTTTCGTTCCGTGAAATTAAATGGGCGTGTGGTTAGTTGTACGAACGAACGTACGTACATCTCTGACTCTGTCTAAAAAAATCGAAAGTCATGGTACGTAAGTACGTACGTATTGCTAATAACTAGAGTAGTAAGGACTGGTCGTGCATGCTAACGAGACGACGCCAATACAACGTAGAGCTGCTATTATACTGTTACGTGCAGCTAGAGGGAAAAAGTGCAAGTAGAAGAGATCGACGACGATCGAGTTGTAGTCTCGTAGACAGCTAGCTAGTAGCTCGAGGTCGTCTACTATACGAACGACGACTGGTACATCTACGCTACGCAGGCCTAGACGGCTAGACATACATGTGTGCAAGGCAAGCTACTTCGCTAGGCGTGTGTGCAGGCGTCATGTGGCCGACGCGGCTTCATTCTCTGGCCGCGAACGGTCGAGTTGCGTTGCATGCGTCAGGTCAGTGTGGTGGCGAAGCACATGCATGCATGCTTATGCATGCCGCAGCTGAAACAATAATTTAATTTGCACATTATAACGTGCAAATAGATTAGCACTAAAATTACACTAGTACAGAACATGCCTTTGGTCACTTAGATAAAATGAGCAATAGTTCCCGAAAAAATGGTGCCCGGGACTAAAGGTACCTTTAGTCCCGGTTGGTAACACCAACCAGGACTAAAAGTCCCAGCCCCAACGGCTATGGTGTCAGGCATCTATAGGGGGACTTTTAGTCCCGGTTGGTGTTACCAACCGGGACTAAAGGTCCATCTTTAGTCCCGGTCTGTGACACCAGCCGGGACTAAAGGTTTTGTCCCGGTTTATGACACCAGCCGGGACTAAAGATGGGACTTTAGTCCTGGTTGGTGTTAGGGACTGGGATTAAATCCTTCCCCCCATATTTGAATCCTTCTTCCTCCCCTGGCCGAGCTGCCCGAGCTCACTTTCTTCTTTGTTCTTCATGTTCTTCATGTGTTCTTGATTGATTTGTGCTCACATCTCCAGCTATTGATTCATTTCATCACTTCTACGCCGTCATTTACTTGTTTAGAGGTTACTAACTTCATCTTCTCAAGTTTTAGCTGCAGGTTATCTCATTTTGTGGTATTGTACATGTGGTTTTTTTTTTATTTCTACACTATTTTAAACTCCAATCACTTCATCGTTTAAATATTTTAATGTAGATAACTACAATTAAGACCCTAAAAATTAGTATACACCATTTATTACTATTATGTCTACCATATTTTTTGGTTTAGTTAGAAAAATACTAAATTTATGGTTTCTCATTATAATTAGTTTTTTAAAAAATAACATTTGATAATACTTTAGTTTATAATTTGTGATCTGGTTAATTAGTTAATTATAACTAGGTATAAATAATACGTTTGAAGGATTATTTAATTATAACTAAGTATGAATATAAAATTTATTTAGGAAAAATAAGAATGGAGAATTTTAGGTTATGTGTTAGTTAGTTACTTAGAATACTTTATTTTTGTAATTTGTGATCGGGTTTATTATTTAATTTAAACTAGTATGCATGCCACATTTCATGATTAGTTAGAAAAATAAATAACTTTAGTGTTTTTTAGTTTTGCTTGTTTAGAAAAAAATAGAAATAGAGAATTTTAGGTTATAATACTTTTATTTGCAATTTTTGACAGGGTTAATTAGTTAATTATAACTAGTATGCCTACCAAATTTCTTGATTATTTAGAGAAATAGAGAACTTTGGTGTTTTTTAATTTTGCTTGTTTAGAAAATGAAGAAATAGAGAATTTTAGGTTATTTATTACTTTCATTTCTTTATAAAAAATTAGAAACTTATCATACATTAGTTTGCAATTTGTGACCGGGTTAATTAGTTAATTATAACTAGTATGCCTACCAAATTAGAAACTTTTATTTCTGTAGTAAAAATTAGAAACTTATCATACTTTATGTTGCAATGCAGACAATGACATGTGGTTGGATGTACAATGCCGATCGCCGCTCCAAAGAATTCATTGATGATGTGCACTATTTCTTAAGAGTGGCCGAGGAAAACAAGCGGGATGGATTCATACGTTGCCCATGTGCCTTGTGTCAGAATTTGAAGGAATATTCTAGCTCTAGAAATATTCACTCACATTTGTTGAAGTCGGGTTTCATGCCAAACTATATTTGTTGGACCAAGCATGGAGAAACCGGGATAATGATGGAAGAATATGAAGAAGAACAAGAACAACTGGAGCCTGACGACATTATTGCTCAATTTGGTGGCTTCGATGATACAGCAATGGGAGAAGCTGAAGAAGAAGGAGGTGCAGAAGATGATGCTCTTGGTGATGCCATTCGTGATGCACAGAAAGAATGTGAAAGTGAAAAAAAGAAGGCAAAGTTTGACCGCATGCTAGAAGATCACAAGAAATTACTATACCCATCCGCCCAAGATGGGCAAAAAAAATTAGGTACAACACTAGAGTTGTTGAAATGGAAGACACATAATGGTGTATCCGATAAGGCATTTGGACAATTACTGAAGATCAAAAAAAGATGCTTCCGAACCCTAATGAATTGCCCACCACTACGTACGAAGCAAAACAGGTCGTCTGTCCTTTGGGATTAGAAATTCAGAAGATACATGCATGTCCTAACGACTGCATCCTGTACCGTGGCAAGGACTACAAGAATTTAGATGAATGCTCCGTATGTAAAGCATCACGGTATAAGATCAGGCGAGATGACCCTGGCGATGTTGAGGGGGAAGAACGTCCCAGGAAGAAAATCCCTGCAAAGGTTATGTGGTATGATCCTATAATACCACGTCTGAAACGTCTTTTCAAAAACAAGGACCATGCAAAGTTGTTGCGGTGGCACAAAGAACACCGTAAGGTAGACAACATGTTGAGATACCCTGCTGATGGGTCCCAGTGGAGAGCAATAGACAGGGAATTTCTAGAGTTTGCAAAAGACGCAAGAAACTTGAGGTTCGCTTTAAGTACGGACGGTATGAATCCTTTTGGTGAGCAGAGCAGTAGTCATAGCACTTGGCCTGTTACACTATGTATTTACAACCTTCCTCCATGGTTATGCATGAAACGAAAGTTTATTATGATGCCGGTGCTCATCCAAGGCCCGAAGCAACCGGGTAATGACATTGATGTTTATCTAAGGCCATTAATTGAAGAACTCCTACTTTTATGGAGCGAAACAGGTGTTCGTGTGTGGGATGAGTACAAATAGGAACACTTCGACCTGCGAGCACTGTTGTTTGTGACAATCAATGATTGGCCTGCTCTAAGTAATCTTTCAGGGCAGTCAAACAAGGGATATAATGCATGCACACACTGTTTTGATGACCTTGATAGTATATATTTGAAAAAATGTAGAAAGGTCGTGTACCTTGGGTATCGTCGATTTCTTTCTATGAATCACCCAGTTAGAAAGAAAGGCAAGCATTTTAAAGGTAAGGCAGACCACCGATGCAAGCCTCGTAACAGAATTGGAGAAGATGTATTTGAGATGGTTAAGGATGTGAAAGTAGTTTTTGGTAAGTGACAGGGCAGCCAACCAGTTCCAAAAGATGCAACGGGTCATGCACCCATGTGGAAGAAGTCAATATTTTGGGAGCTACCCTATTGGCAAGTCCTAGAGGTCCGAAATGCGATTGACGTCATGCACCTGACAAAGAATATTTGTGTAAACCTTCTAGGATTCATGGGTGTGTATGGGAAGCCTAAGGATTCACTTGAAGCACGACAAGACTTACAGCGCATGGAAGAACGAGACAACCTGCATCTAGAGAAGACAGATGATGGAAGCCAATATTTAAGACCTGCTAGCTACACTCTTAGCAATGAAGAGAAAGAAATCATGTTTGAATGCTTAAGCAGCATTAAGGTCCCATCTGGATTCTCCTCTAATATAAAAGGTATAATAAATGTGCCCGAGAAGAAATTTCTGAACTTAAAGTCGCATGACTGCCATGTGCTTATGACGCAATTGCTTCCAGTTGCATTAAGAGGAATTCTACCTCCACATGTACGTCTGGCCACCATAAAGCTAGTGACGACCAAGCGACGACCTAGTGACGACCTAGCGATGAACGGACGAAACAAGACACGACGACCTAGCGCGACGACCTAACGAACAAGACACGACGACGTAGCTACTTAGCGACGATCTAGCTACTTAGCGATGACTTAGCGACTTATATATATGATGTCAAGTAACTTTTAATATAATTAAACACCTTACTCAATTATGTAATATATTAATAAAGTCTTGTAATATTAATGTTACTTATTAATAAAGTCTTCTAATATTAATGGTACTTATTAATAAAGTCTTCTAATATTTAATGTCTACTAACTTCATTATGTCATGTGATAGTAACTTCATTATGTCATGTGATAGTAACTTTATTATGTCATGTGATAGTAACTTCATTATGCCCGTGACTTAGCGACGATCGGACGAACAAGACACGATGACCAAACTCCTACTTAGCGACTTAGCGACGACCTAGCGACGACCGGACGAACAAGACACGACAACGTAGCGACTTTATTAATAGAATGACTTTATTATGTAACTTTATGGCAAGTAACTTTATTAATGGTACTTTCAATTAACTTTATTAACCTCCTCATGTAATATGTAAGGTTTTGTAACATTGTAATATTTTAATAGAATGGCAAGTAACTTCATTAATAATAGTAATGTCATGTGACTTTATTATGTAACTTTATGTCATGTAACTTTATTAATGGTAACTTATAATGTAATTATGTTTAGTAATTTGACACCGGATTACAAGTGTAACTTATAATATAATTAACTTTATTAATGGTAACTTATAATGTAATTATGTTTAGTAACTTGACACCACATTATTAGTATAACTTATAATATAATTAACTTTATTCATGGTAACTTATAGTATAATTAACTTTATTATGTCAAGTAATTTTTAACACTTGATCCAATTTGCATAAATGATCGATCCGAATGAAAACATGGATGATGCAATGATGGACCTAATCAACAGCGGCGCCAATCCAAATCCCCAAGGCGAAGATGATGGGAGTCAGTACTTCGCTGATTATGAAGAACTTGTGGGAGACAATCCTGATGAGGTCTATCTACAATCTATTACATATGTATATACATGAGATTAAAATGAATGGCTTTTGTATTAATATATTTATACTTGTTTGTGTATAGCCCTCTGGATCGGCGGCAGCTTCCGGGAGTAGTAGAAAAGTGCGAGGCCCGAAGAAGCCGTTGGAGGGTTGGTACATTCTATCGGAATTCGACAAGGGTACAGGCCAAGTAATTGGGGAACATTCAAAGAAATTTATTGCGCACTATGGATACCTAGTAAGGGACAGGCTCCCGATCAGTGCTCGAGAATGGAGGCAACGAAAAGATAACCCTGCTATTAGTTGTCTCAGATCGTGACAAGGAATTGCTTTGGCTAGATATCCTTCAACATTTCAAGCTCGATACACAGGATGAAGCTTTGAAGGAGAAGGTTCAAATATGGGCTATGTAGAAGATGGCCAAACAATTTTAGGCTTGGAAGAAGAAACTCCACAAGACTTTTGTTGCACATAACCGGACACCGGATTTCACCAACAAGGCCTATGTCAAGTTGAGGCCTTTTAGGATGAGTTCGTACGGTTCAAGAACTCAGATGAGGGTCAGGCACGGATGATCCGTAATCAGGAAAATGCTAGACACAAGCAATACCACCATCACTTGGGTTCAGGTGGCTACCGGACTGCTATTCCCAAGTGGCAGAAGCTAGAACAGGAGATTATTGACAAGGGGATGGAACCAGAATCACTGCACTGGCCTGAGCACGCCAAGTATTGGTTCTTCGGTCATGGGGGAACCCTAGACCTAGAGACCGAAAAGGTAGTGTACGACGAGAAGCTGCAGACAGTTGGACAGAGAATGGCCTATGCCCGAGGATTAGTTGAAAGTGGCACCTGGCAGCCAAATAGAGAGAAGGATGAGTTGACATACACCCTGGAGACTGCTGAACATGGTGGGCGAACAAGAGGCTATGGGGAGATATCGTGGGAGCATGGCTTCCCTAAAGATAGACCCACTTATAGAAGCCGCCAAAGAAAGAAGGAAGAGGAGGCAAAGCGATTGCGTAGGTTGGAGGCAATGGTGATGGAGTCACGCGAAGCGGCTCGTGAAGCGATACAGCGAGAGAAAGCACTTGAAGAGAGAATGAACGAGGAAATCAAAAGGCAAGTGCAGGAAGCAGTAAGTTCTATGCAAAGGCAAACTGCATCAGAGCCTGGAGTCAACATTAGCCCCCCCGGTCAGTTGAAAAGCAGTTACGCTTCCACGGAGGTGCCAACTATTCAAGACGACGTGGGGCTGCGCTTTCCGGTGGATGACATCACTGAAGCTAAGACAACATGTGAGCTGCATATTCCACAGGGGGCTGCCACAGTCATGGTTGCTGTCGGTGTTGTAACTCATATCGACCCTATGAAGACACCAAGAATCCATGGGGCGATAGTTCCAGCTGGATATGCTAGTGTCTCGGTGGATAGAGTTGTCAAAGGCTTCAAAAATGTGCAGCTTGAGCTAGAAGGAGGTGATGGAGAGAAGACTCTAGGACAAGCAGAGAAGGCTTTCATTTGTTGGCGCAAGCGCTACATCATTATTCCTGGGGCATCACCTAGTAGTCTACCACCACCTCCCCGTCATGAACCTAACCCTAGGTGCGGATGAAACTTGACGATACATTTATTCACTAACTTTATTTTGCATTCCCTTAGTTAGCGGTTTACTCATATACCTCTTTGGTTGCACAGGTGGTCACCAACATGTCATAGTGCTGTGGGTGATGACGAGGCAGTCCAAGACACGGCTGCATCGCCTCAGGCTCAAACGCCGCCTCCTCAGGCTGCAACGCCGCCTCCTCAGGCTCAAACGTCGCCACCTCGGGCTCCAACCCCGCCACCTCGGGCTCCAACGCCGCCTCCTCGGGCTCCAACACCGACACCGGCTGCCCCTTCACCTCCACGTCGGGCTCCAACACCCTCACTGGCCGCCCCATCGCCTCCACACGTGGCTCTAGCGCCAAAACCGATGGATCCACCATTGAAGAAGAGGCCAGTGTAACACCCCTGGGTGTTAAGCATGCATTAGCATCCCAAAGCATAAAGCATAAGCATCTCATACATGGTATCATTGCATGCAACATAAGCCCTTTTAAATTTAAAGTTGAAAAACAATTACTCAAAACCCAAATTGTGTATTTAAGTGCTAAAGAGTGGTGAAATTTTGTGTAGCTACAATTTTAGATAATCTAGAATAAATTAACATGATTTTTGGAGCAACTCTTGAATTCAAAGTCCCTCAAATTTTGCTTTTAAAAATATTCTAGAAAAATGAATTTTTACTTAAAAATTTAGCTTTAAATCCCAAATTCAAAATCTATTTAGAATCTTGAAAAGTGCCCTACATGAAAGTTGTAGAGAATTAAATTTTGAACAACTTTTATTTTGGGCAAAAGTTCTGAAAACGTCTTTTTCATCTTCAAATTCAAATTTGAAACAAATAGAAAAATCTGCAAATTATTTAGAAAAAGAAAAATGCTTTTCCTTCCTTGGTGGGCCGCGGCCACCCTTTCGGCCTGCGAGCCAACGCCGGCCTGGCCCGCTCACCCCTGCTCCCCTCCCCGCGCGCGCGCGCCCGCTCCAGCGTGACGCCCGCGTCAGGGCACGCTCGCCGCGTGGCCGCCGCTCGCCGTCTCCGACGTACGGGTGGCGAGCCGTGGACTCCACCGGACCGCGCCATACCTCCTGAAGCCGCATCCGCTCCTCCCTTAGTCTCGCTCCCACCATTTTTCCCTTCTCGGCCTCGCGCGAGCCGCAGCAGCCACCGCTCCCGCCTCCTCGCGCTCGCCACCGCGGCCGCGCCCTTCCTTGCCGCGTTCCACCGCCGACCGGCCGCCTCCGAGCGATTGCTCGCACGACCAGCTCCGCCCAGTCCTCCTCTCCTCCGAACGCACCCCCACGCTCCACCTCTGCCCCGCGGTAAGGCAACACTTCGCGCGCCCCGCCGCGACGCCATTCCGGCCACCGCGTGCTCACCTCGCCGTTCCGACGCCTTTTCCCTGCCTCGTCACTCGCACGTCGCCCCTCGGTGTTCGCCGCCTCTACTGGATCTCCGTGCACCCGTTCGTTGATTTCCGGATGACCGGAGCCGCACGCTAGCCGCCGGCGGGCATCACCGCCGCCGCGACGTCGCAGCCGCGCAGCCTCGCCCCGCGTTCCGCCCCCTCCCCTCACTTGGGTTCAGGTGGCTACCGGACTGCTATTCCCAAGTGGCAGAAGCTGGAACAGGAGATTATTGACAAGGGGATGGAACCAGAATCACTGCACTGGCCTGAGCACGCCAAGTATTGGTTCTTTGGTCATGGGGGAACCCTAGACCTAGAGACCGAAAAGGTAGTGTACGACGAGAAGCTGCAGACAGTTGGACAGAGAATGGCCTATGCCCGAGGATTAGTTGAAAGTGGCACCTGGCAGCCAAATAGAGAGAAGGATGAGTTGACATACACCCTGGAGACTGCTGAACATGGTGGGCGAACAAGAGGCTATGGGGAGATATCGTGGGAGCATGGCTTCCCTAAAGATAGACCCACTTATAGAAGCCGCCAAAGAAAGAAGGAAGAGGAGGCAAAGCGATTGCGTAGGTTGGAGGCAATGGTGATGGAGTCACGCGAAGCGGCTCGTGAAGCGATACAGCGAGAGAAAGCACTTGAAGAGAGAATGAACGAGGAAATCAAAAGGCAAGTGCAGGAAGCAGTAAGTTCTATGCAAAGGCAAACTGCATCAGAGCCTGGAGTCAACATTAGCCCCCCCGGTCAGTTGAAAAGCAGTTACGCTTCCACGGAGGTGCCAACTATTCAAGACGACGTGGGGCTGCGCTTTCCGGTGGATGACGTCACTGAAGCTAAGACAACATGTGAGCTGCATATTCCACAGGGGGCTGCCACAGTCATGGTTGCTGTCGGTGTTGTAACTCATATCGACCCTACAAAGACACCAAGAATCCATGGGGCGATAGTTCCAGCTGGATATGCTAGTGTCTCGGTGGATAGAGTTGTCAAAGGCTTCGAAAATGTGCAGCTTGAGCTAGAAGGAGGTGATGGAGAGAAGACTCTAGGACAAGCAGAGAAGGCTTTCATTTGTTGGCGCAAGCGCTACATCATTATTCCTGGGGCATCACCTAGTAGTCTACCACCACCTCCCCGTCATGAACCTAACCCTAGGTGCGGATGAAACTTGACGATACATTTATTCACTAACTTTATTTTGCATTCCCTTAGTTAGCGGTTTACTCATATACCTCTTTGGTTGCACAGGTGGTCACCAACATGTCATAGTGCTGTGGGTGATGACGAGGCAGTCCAAGACACGGCTGCATCGCCTCAGGCTCAAACGCCGCCTCCTCAGGCTGCAACGCCGCCTCCTCAGGCTCGAACGTCGCCACCTCGGGCTCCAACCCCGCCACCTCGGGCTCCAACGCCGCCTCCTCGGGCTCCAACACCGACACCGGCTGCCCCTTCGCCTCCACGTCGGGCTCCAACACCCCCACTGGCCGCCCCATCGCCTCCACACGTGGCTCTAGCGCCAAAACCGATGGATCCACCATTGAAGAAGAGGCCAGTGTAACACCCTTGGGTGTTAAGCATGCATTAGCATCCCAAAGCATAAAGCATAAGCATCTCATACATGGTATCATTGCATGCAACATAAGCCCTTTTAAATTTAAAGTTGAAAAACAATTACTCAAAACCCAAATTGTGTATTTAAGTGCTAAAGAGTGGTGAAATTTTGTGTAGCTATAATTTTAGATAATCTAGAATAAATTAACATGATTTTTGGAGCAACTCTTGAATTCAAAGTCCCTCAAATTTTGCTTTTAAAAATATTCTAGAAAAATGAATTTTTACTTAAAAATTTAGCTTTAAATCCCAAATTCAAAATCTATTTAGAATCTTGAAAAGTGCCCTACATGAAAGTTGTAGAGAATTAAATTTTGAACAACTTTTATTTTGGGCAAAAGTTCTGAAAACGTCTTTTTCATCTTCAAATTCAAATTTGAAACAAATAGAAAAATCTGCAAATTATTTAGAAAAAGAAAAATGCTTTTCCTTCCTTGGTGGGCCGCGGCCACCCTTTCGGCCTACGAGCCAACGCCGGCCTGGCCCGCTCACCCCTGCTCCCCTCCCCGCGCGCGCGCGCCCGCGCTAGCGTGACGCCCGCGTCAGGGCACGCTCGCCGCGTGGCCGCCGCTCGCCGTCTCCGACGTACGGGTGGCGAGCCGTGGACTCCACCGGACCGCGCCATACCTCCTGAAGCCGCATCCGCTCCTCCCTTAGTCTCGCTCCCACCATTTTGCCCTTCTCGGCCTCGCGCGAGCCGCAGCAGCCACCGCTCCTGTCACAGAACCTCCTAATTATGATGGCCCACAAGCACACGTCATTGTCATAATGACCTCTGACAGTCGTACTTATGTTCACCATAACTTAAAAGGCCTGCTTTCCTCCGAACAGGATCCAATCACAGGAGTATTGCAATATTACAACAGTTTATTCAAAATATTCAACAGAGTAAAGTAGCGGAAGTCTTACAATAACTTAAGTTACAAACCAGTTTTCCAACTTAAAACCTTAGGTAGCATTATTACAAACCATTAGTAGAGAAGTATCGGTAGTAACTTTATTACATCACACAAGCGAGATGCCTTGCCCAAAGGCCACACAATCTACTCGTCGTCACTGTCTTCAACCACGACGGTCATGCAACAAGGCTCGAAGCAGACTTGTTCATGAACCGCACCTGCAACAAGGGGTTAACAAACCCTGAGTACGAGAGTACTCAACAAGACTTACCCGACTAAGACAAAGACTCCAAGGGCATGCTAGCTTTAGGGAATCAAGGTACGGGTAATCAAGAATCAAATTTTCTTTTGCAGAAAAGCTTACTAAGGTAAGTCCTTATCTTCAATATTTTACTTTTACCATTGATGGTTCATTAACCAATTCTAGGTGATCCTAATCTAGATCAAAGTAATTATCATCAAAACCTTTCTCATTCTTTCTTTCAATTCCAGTTCTTAACTACGATGTTGGTGCAAGGCCAAGACTCCTTTCTCGTGGAGTAACGACGATTCGAACCGCTTCATTTACCCAGCTGGGGATTCCTAACCACACGACATATGTAGAACTGAATCTTGCATATATCAACTCTTACTCGGGTTTTCCCAAAACCAGAACGTGTCCATCGCCACCCGAGAGCACAGTACTCCTCGAACCCGGCCCGATTCTAGCCCCGAGGGTACACGTTACTCTCGCCATCTCTCCACTCCCAGTGCGAGGTTAGACGTTCTCGTAATGGACTAACCAAAGTAAGGCTTACCCGACATGGGCACATGGCTAGTACTAATAAAAACTCCATGACGCGAGGGCCAACAACGTACGGTCCTTAACTGATAAGGCGGAAACAATACAGTGGGACTCCTTTCCCAATGCATGTTAGCAGTGGCCAAACCACCCGCCCGATCTTACAAGTTCATTCACATATTTCAATATTCATTCGATATGCCGTCATGGCTATGTAAACATTCATTTAAAAGCTTAACTTCTAAGCATAGCGAAGCATACTACGCATTTTCTGTAAATCAGGTATCAAGGTTGATATCACAATAATCAAGGATGATAATGCAGCAATTAGGTTATCACTCAACTCCTAATTACTTAATGCAGTCAACCATAATATAAATAATAAAACATTTGTAAAACTCAAGGTAGGGTTTAAATGCACCGGGGCTTGCCTTGCTCAAACACGACGACCGACTCAGACTCGAGGACTTCACCCCCTGGTCCGGAACCCACCGACGATCGCTCTTCTCCGGAAGCTTGATCGACGACTTCGGCTTCCTCGAAAGCGGAGACTACACGAATACATAACATGCTTTAACATGATGCTCGATGATAAACATGATGCTTGATGATAACATGCTACGAGTTACTACTGGAGTACAACTTACTTCTACGGTACAGTCGCAAACAGAAAACCTACTAACTAGAAGCGACGATTCCAGCGATACCAGCTTTTAACCTAACAAGTTACTAACGAGCTCAATCATGAAATTAAGGTGCCAGAGATCACAAAAAGGTAGTGACCTAAGGACATCACTCAATTAAAAGGCACACAACACTTAAAGTTCTCAAATTAATATTTATTTTCTATTTAACTAATTAGGGCATAATTAGGAGTTGATCAAATTTTACCTAATCAAGCTCAAACTTTTTCTATGGGTTAAGAATGAATTACAACAGTGTTATAATAAATTTCATAATTTTTGGATAAATAAATTAATTATTAAAATTACTGGAAGTTGCATTTAATCTTTAATGAAACTAATTAATTCTACTGCTCAAAGTATTCAAATTCATGATTTAACATTTTTCCTAGATAGTTTATACATTGAAAAGCTTACACAAAAATTTTCATGAATTTTGGAACTCTACACAATTTTTAATGAAATAAACAAATAATAACACTATTCATTTATTTGAAAAAGAAAAACAAAAACGAAATCGGGCTGACTTTTCTTTTTCCCCGCGGTCCGGCCCAACCAGACGGCCCGCTCACGCGCGCTCGCACGCGCGCTCGCACTCGCCCGAGCGGCCCAGCACCGCGGCCCAGCCCGCGCGCGCTCACTCTCCCGTTCTCTCTCACTGACAGGCCGACCCCACCTGTCATCACCTACCTCCGCTCTCTCGTTCTCTCCCGCGCGCTCACTCACCTTCGCGCGGTGGCCGGCCGATGACCGGGGCTTCGGTCGACCAACTGACCCGACCGACACCAACTACACCTTCCCACGACTCCATTTTACTAATTTGCCCCACGGTTCGAGCTCCGGCGACACTTCACCGACGACGGTGGCGGCTCGGCAACTACGGTGACCGACGACTCGACGACACAAAGGTGCAAAGCTTAAACTATCTAGCCAGGGAGCATCAAGGGCGTACCACGATCACAGAGGCGTGATCGGTTGAAGTGGAGAGGCACTGGAGGCGGCTGGTCACGGTGGCGGGGCTCAACCGGGACGGCGGCGACCCGAGGTGGAAGACGATGGTTCCCCGGTGATCCTGAGCGGTAGCATCTACACCAAGAGGCGCAATAGGTTCGCAAGGTGATGGCGGAGCGATTGGCGAGATGGAGATGGATGCGGTGGAGCAGGGAGGGCGAATTTGGCCGGAGCAATGAGGACGGTGGCGGCGGCGATGATGAAACCGGACGGCGACAGTGGCGGTGTCGGTCCCTTTTATAGCGCTGTGAAGCAAGGAAGCAGCTAGAGAGCGCGAAGCGGTCCCTGTGGTCGCGGTGGCAGGATGGAAGGTCGTGGAAGCGGCCAGCGCGACGTCGGCGGCTCGCCGGCGCCCATGCCGCGCGCTGCCGGTGCGTGATTCGCCGGTGCACTGTAGCTGTCCCCCCCCAACTTTTGAAATTCCAAACTGTTTTCTCAAATTACTCTCAAAATCATGTAACAACTTGAAAAACTTCCAATCTATGAAATCTTCAGAATTTCAAGCTCTACAAGTTTTGTATTGAACACTTTTTCAAATTCTCACTGGATTTTGAAATTTGAATTTAAACTCAAAAGGGGACACATTTTTCAGATTTGGTAATTTAGAAATTACTTTTGATTTTACATTGAAACTTCAAAATATCCCAACATCAAAGTTGTATATCTTGACCAGACCTACAACTTTGCTGTTCAAAACTTTTTCAAAATCAGCCTCCATTTTGAAATCTTAGTTTGGGGACAAAAATGAATTAAATTTGAAATTTGTTTATTTTCAAAATTGCTCCACATTTTTCACTAAAACTTTGAAAACTCAAAACACCAAAGTTGTAGCCCTTGAAAAGTTCTACAAACTTGGTTTTGAACTTTTTTCCAAATTTTGCTTAGATTTTGAATTATTTCAAAAGGGGTAAAACAGGGTTTTGAAATTTAGGGTTTTCGGAGGAATTTTAAATCGAAATTTGTTGCTACTTTGATTGGTGATTACTTAGTGATCAAAACCTCACCCAAGGGCATCATTTGGACCAACATGACATGGTTGACCAAATGCCACTCTTGGTTGACCAATTAGCTTTTAAAAATTCTTTTACATTTCTCCCCAGATTTGAATTTAAATTTGAATCGGAAAACTCGTGACAAGTTTTGGGACTCCAATTCAAACTCAAATTTGGAGCTTCATTTTAAATGTTGTACTTGAGCTCATACCCTACACTTGACACTAGTGTGCAACACAGTCGCACACCTCAAATTACGCAGGGCATGGACTAAGTATTTGCGGTGGCATTCGAAATTAGGGTTTTCGGGTTCGGAGCACACCACTGAGAAACACATTCAACCTAAATAAGTAAACTCGTTTTAGTTGATGCATAACAAGTTTAACCTAACAGGGATGCTTTGCAATGCATTATGATGACATGGCAGATTAATTAGCACTATAACACCCGGGGTGTTACAGCCCTTCCCCCTTAAAGAAATCTCGTCCCGAGATTTAAAGCCTTGAGTTAAGTAATGGAAAAGGAAACGTGTCAAGCAAACACGTCCAAGACTTGTCTACAAAACAGGTAGGGGTTTTCTGCATTATAAAGATTTTTTAAAAGGATAGGTTACAGTTTAAAGAAGAAATTGCAACCTAGATAGAAGCAAAGAACTCCGAGAAATTTTCCAACAGATAATCCTCCGATTCCCAGGTGGCTTCCTCCTCTGAATGTTGATCCCATTGTATCTTGTACCATTTAATTGTTCTACTCCGGGTAACACGATCCTTTCGATCCAAAACTCGGACAGGATATTCAGAATATGTCAAATCCGGTTCAAGTTCAACTCCCTCAACATCAACCACTTGATCAGGTACTTGCAGACACTTCTTCATTTGTGATACATGAAATACATTGTGCACGGCTGACAGTTGTTCAGGCAGCTTTAATCTATATGCCACCTTCCCACATTTTTCAATGATTTGAAAAGGACCAATATAACGTGGTGCGAGTTTGCCTTTGACTCCAAATCTATTAACTCCTTTCATGGGTGACACTTTCAGATAAACATAATCTCCCACTTTAAACATCAAGGGTCTACGTCTTTTATCTGCATAACTCTTCTGTCGAGACTGAGCAACTTTTAAATTCTTTTGTATCTGCCTAACCTTTTCTTCTGTTTTCTTCACCAGATCAACTCCATAAAACCATCTTTCTCCTGGTTCTGACCAGTTCAACGGAGTTCTGCACCTGCGGCCATACAATGCTTCAAACGGTGCCATTTTGATACTCTCTTGGTAACTGTTATTGTATGAGAATTCTGCTAACGGTAAACATTCATCCCATTGATCTTGATAGGTGAGAGCACAAGATCTTAACATATCTTCCAAAATTTGATTTACTCTTTCAGTCTGTCCCCCAGTTTGTGGATGATAGGCTGTGCTGTAAAGAAGTTTAGTACCTAATGACTTTTGAAACTGTCTCCAAAATTGCGAAACAAACTGAGTACCCCTGTCAGTAACAATTGTTTTGGGTATTCCATGTAAACTCATAATCCGAGCAACATATATTTCTGCATATCGAGATGCTCTATAGTCAACCTTCACAGGTATAAAGTGAGCTGACTTAGTCAAACGGTCCACAATGACCCAAATTGAATCAAAGCCTCTTGAGGTCTTGGGTAACCCAGTAATGAAATCCATACTGATATCTTCCCACTTCCAGGATGGAATGGGCAAGGATTGTAACATTCCTGCCGACTTCAGGTGTACCGCCTTCACCTTACAACAAGTATCACATCTAGCAACATACTTAGCAATCTCAATTTTCATTTTGGTCCACCAGAATCTCTGTTTCAAATCTTGATACATCTTATTACTTCCTGGATGAATAGAAAACCTTATACTATGTGCTTCATCAAGAATGAGCCGACGTAACTCTGGAACCTTTGGGACCACTAGCCGGTTCTTAAACCATAACACATCTGCCTCATCAATACTGAAATCTGTCTGTTGACCAGTTCTAACTTTTTCTTTGATGTGAGTGATTCCGGAATTTGTTCTCTGAGCAGATACAATCTGATCTTTGAGTGTTGATTCTACTGTGACACTAGCCAGCTGACCTTGTTGAATTATTTCAATATTCAACTTTTCCAATTCGTAACACAAACTGTAATCCATTGGCTTCACAGTCGTACAATTGCAATGATTCTTTCTACTGAGTGCATCAGCAACTACATTCGCTTTTCCAGGGTGATAGTGTACTTCTAAATCATAATCCTTTATCAACTCAAGCCACCTTCTTTGCCTCATATTCAATTCTGACTGAGTAAAGATATACTTTAAACTCTTGTGATCTGTATACATGTGGCAAGTATTACCCAACAAGTAATGACGCCATATTTTTAATGCATGAACCACAGCTGCTAATTCAAGATCATGTGTCGGATAATGTTCTTCATGGCGCTTCAACTGTCTTGAGGCATAAGCAATGACTCTGCCTTCTTGCATCAATACGCAACCAAGGCCAATACCCGAGGCATCACAGTAAACATCAAATGGCTTTTCTATATCTGGTTGTGCCAAAACTGGAGCAGTTGTCAATGACCTCTTTAAAATTCTAAAAGCTTTCTCACATTCGGTAGACCATATGAACTTAGTTTGATTCTTCAACAACTCTGTGATTGGCTTGGCTACCTTTGAAAAGTCAGGTATAAATCGACGGTAATAACCTGCCATTCCCAGAAAACTTCGGACTTCATGAACTGAGATTGGTGGCTTCCAATTCAGAATATCTTTCACCTTGCCAGGATCTACTGCTACTCCTTCGGCTGACAACACATGTCCTAAGAATTGCACTTCTTTTAACCAAAACTCACATTTACTGAACTTGGCATACAATTGATGATCTCTCAGACGAGTCAGAACAATTCTGAGATGCTCAACATGCTCTTCTTCACTTTTGGAGTATACCAGAATATCATCAATAAAGACAACCACAAACTTGTCAAGTTCTGGCATGAAAACTGAATTCATCAGATACATGAAATGTGCCGGTGCATTAGTGAGACCAAAAGACATAACTAGGTACTCATACAGTCCATATCTGGTGGTGAATGCAGTCTTTGGGATATCTTCAGGTCGAATCTTAATTTGATGGTATCCTGATCGAAGATCGATCTTTGAAAATACCTTTGCCCCCGCAAGCTGATCAAAGAGCAGATCAATGCGAGGCAACGGATATTTATTCTTAATGGTTACTTCATTCAGCGGTCGATAGTCAACACACATCCTTAAAGTCTGATCTTTCTTCTTGACAAAAAGAGCTGGACATCCCCATGGTGAGGAACTGGGTCTGATAAAACCTTTGTCACGTAACTCTTGCAATTGATCCTTAAGTTCTGCCAATTCATTGGGTGGCATTCTGTAAGCTCTCCGGGATATTGGGGCAGTACCCGGTTTCAACTCAATCACAAACTCTACATCTCTGTCCGGTGGCAGACCTGGTAGATCATCTGGAAACACGTCTGGAAATTCACAGACTACCGGTATATCACAAATCTCCTGTACTGAAGTTGCACATACCCTTTCAACTGTTCTCTTTGGGATAGGAAGTTGAATAAGAAGATGAGATTTATTATCGGGCAGGTTCAACCTTATAGTTCTGTGCAGTGCATCTATAAGGGCTCCTCTTTGGTACATCCAATTCATACCCAGGATTACATCTATATCCTGTTTCTGTAATATTATCATTGAGGTAGGGAATATATGCCCACCTAACTCTATAGGTACGTCACGTACCATCTCCTTAGTACACAGTCGTCCCCCGGGCGACTGGATAAAGAAATCTTCTTGTGTTCCCACAATTGGAATGTCATACTTAACAACAAAGGTGCGATTTATGAATGTATGCGATGCACCTGAATCAAATAACAGTACTGCTGGATGATTAGCAACAGGGAACATACCCATCATAACAGGTTCTCCCTCTGGGATTGCACTTGCTTGAGTGTAGAATACACGTCCGGTCTTCCTCTTCTCACCCTTACCCTTCTGAACATTCAGATTATTATTCTTGCTCTGGAGTTGTTGCGGTTGTGGTACGGGAGCTCTGGGATAATTGGAATTGTACTGCCTTGGATACGGGCAATCCTTGGAAAAGTGGCCTGGCTTTCCATAGTTGTAGCAGGGAAAGTTATGGGTTACTGGAGTCTGGTTTCGAATACCAGGGGCATTCGGCTGCTGTAAAAATTGCGGGGTTGCGGCAGGACGGAAAAACGTCTGCGGCTGAACTTGGTATTGCGGTGGACGATAAGTTGGGCGGAAATGGTTCTGAGGGTGATAAACAAACTTCTGGCGTTTCTTAATGCCGCCAGACGGACTTGAAAACACTGGCTTCTTTTTCTTCGACTCCTTGTGCAGTCGGGACTTCTCTTCTGACGCAATAGCCACATTGACTATCTCATGGTAAGTAGCATTATAGCAGGTGACTAATGCTTCCTGGATTCTGGTATTCAAACCTCTCATGAAACAACTCTTCTTCTTTGCATCGGTATTCACATATTCAGCTGCATACTGGGACAGATGATTAAATTTGCCCACATATTGTAGAACTGTCTGGTTCCCTTGCTTCAGTGAGAGAAACTCCTCTAGCTTCATGGCCATGACACCATCTGGGATATAATGTGCTCTAAAGGCTTCACGAAACTCCTGCCAAGTGACACGGTGGCCAGCAGGCTGTGCGGCGACTAGATTCGCCCACCACGCCCCTGCGGCACCTCTGAGTTGTTGTGCTGCAAACACAGGCTTCTGGTGCTCTGTGCACTGTAAAAGTTCAAACTTCTGCTCCATAGTACGGAGCCAGTCATCCGCCTCTAGCGGCTCATCTGCCTTTGAGAACACTGGTGGACGGGTATCGGTGAAATCCACATAAGTGGTTTCCCCTCCATTGTTACGGCCTCGACGACCCTGATTCCCATTCTGATTCTGATTCTGAGCCAACAGGGTAGTGGCATTAACCAGTGCGGCAATAGCTTCTGCCAAGGTAGGTGGAAACGGTGGGGGATTCGGAGTATTGTCCCCTTCCTGGGAAGTTCCAGTACCGTCCATCTGTTGTACACAAACCATGTTTATTTACATTGCTTTATTGAATTAAAAAGCGGTTAGCACAGAACTTGTATACAAACACAAACCTATCTTACATTATTTCATTACAAACTTGCTCATAAGCAAGAAACCACCCACTACGGTTCTTAGAAAGCAGGAAAGACTACTATATTACACAACCATCCATGTCGGCCCTTCACTCCTCATCATCATCGCTGATCACGATCACTTCCTCCTCATTCTCTGGAACACTTGCACCAGTGACATGACTTGCATCATCCCCACTTTCCATCATGGGTTCATCTTCTTCTGGATCTTCTTCATTGTCCTCTCCATCAGGAACAACCACGGCACCAACATCATCTTCTACTGCCTGGGGCTGATGATTGGGATTCATCAGATCATTTAGCCTATGAACTTCCTCATGCAGGACTGTGTTGTACTGCTCCAGGTGTGTCACATAAAGCTCCAACTCACGAACACGAGCCCTGGCTTCTGTCTCCTTTTCCAAAGACTCCTTCTGGAACTGTTTCCAAAAACGCATGTTGCGCTTCAGTCGCTCTACTTCTGATGTAAGCCTTGCAACCTCTGACTCCGAATCCGGGTTCGGATTACGGCTACTGCTTGCTCCATCAACTCTGGCGGCCAACTGATGACGCGGCACTCCTTGCGGACCCGTTTTCTTGCGAGGAGTCGTCTTCACACGTGCCATCCTAAAACAAGACAGAATTAGGACGATGAGAACAGATAGGGGGATCTGAAGGTTAGCATGAATAGGATTGAACCTTACTTAACCCAAACCACTTTAAAAGGGAAGGTAACTTAAGCAGGTTAATTAAACATGATGCATGTATCGTACTTACGATCTAACAGAAAGATTTAAGTAACACATGCAATCTTTATAACATAGGGCACTATACATGATACTTCACTACGAAGCTTTCAAATATGAGCTAAGGAAACTATAGAATAGATTAAGAGAAGCAAAAGCAGTTTGGACCCAAAATATCAGTATTAAGTTTGTTGACCCAAATCATTTTGAAGTTTTACAAGGTAATATTACAATAACCCGAGTGATTATGCTCTGGTACCAGCTGTCACAGAACCTCCTAATTATGATGGCCCACAAGCACACGTCATTGTCATAATGACCTCTGACAGTCGTACTTATGTTCACCATAACTTAAAAGGCCTGCTTTCCTCCGAACAGGATCCAATCACAGGAGTATTGCAATATTACAACAGTTTATTCAAAATATTCAACAGAGTAAAGTAGCGGAAGTCTTACAATAACTTAAGTTACAAACCAGTTTTCCAACTTAAAACCTTAGGTAGCATTATTACAAACCATTAGTAGAGAAGTATCGGTAGTAACTTTATTACATCACACAAGCGAGATGCCTTGCCCAAAGGCCACACAATCTACTCGTCGTCACTGTCTTCAACCACGACGATCATGCAACAAGGCTCGAAGCAGACTTGTTCATGAACCGCACCTGCAACAAGGGGTTAACAAACCCTGAGTACGAGAGTACTCAACAAGACTTACCCGACTAAGACAAAGACTCCAAGGGCATGCTAGCTTTAGGGAATCAAGGTACGGGTAATCAAGAATCAAATTTTCTTTTGCAGAAAAGCTTACTAAGGTAAGTCCTTATCTTCAATATTTTACTTTTACCATTGATGGTTCATTAACCAATTCTAGGTGATCCTAATCTAGATCAAAGTAATTATCATCAAAACCTTTCTCATTCTTTCTTTCAATTCCAGTTCTTAACTACGATGTTGGTGCAAGGCCAAGACTCCTTTCTCGTGGAGTAACGACGATTCGAACCGCTTCATTTACCCAGCTGGGGATTCCTAACCACACGACATATGTAGAACTGAATCTTGCATATATCAACTCTTACTCGGGTTTTCCCAAAACCAGAACGTGTCCATCGCCACCCGAGAGCACAGTACTCCTCGAACCCGGCCCGATTCTAGCCCCGAGGGTACACGTTACTCTCGCCATCTCTCCACTCCCAGTGCGAGGTTAGACGTTCTCGTAATGGACTAACCAAAGTAAGGCTTACCCGACATGGGCACATGGCTAGTACTAATAAAAACTCCATGACGCGAGGGCCAACAACGTACGGTCCTTAACTGATAAGGCGGAAACAATACAGTGGGACTCCTTTCCCAATGCATGTTAGCAGTGGCCAAACCACCCGCCCGATCTTACAAGTTCATTCACATATTTCAATATTCATTCGATATGCCGTCATGGCTATGTAAACATTCATTTAAAAGCTTAACTTCTAAGCATAGCGAAGCATACTACGCATTTTCTGTAAATCAGGTATCAAGGTTGATATCACAATAATCAAGGATGATAATGCAGCAATTAGGTTATCACTCAACTCCTAATTACTTAATGCAGTCAACCATAATATAAATAATAAAACATTTGTAAAACTCAAGGTAGGGTTTAAATGCACCGGGGCTTGCCTTGCTCAAACACGACGACCGACTCAGACTCGAGGACTTCACCCCCTGGTCCGGAACCCACCGACGATCGCTCTTCTCCGGAAGCTTGATCGACGACTTCGGCTTCCTCGAAAGCGGAGACTACACGAATACATAACATGCTTTAACATGATGCTCGATGATAAACATGATGCTTGATGATAACATGCTACGAGTTACTACTGGAGTACAACTTACTTCTACGGTACAGTCGCAAACAGAAAACCTACTAACTAGAAGCGACGATTCCAGCGATACCAGCTTTTAACCTAACAAGTTACTAACGAGCTCAATCATGAAATTAAGGTGCCAGAGATCACAAAAAGGTAGTGACCTAAGGACATCACTCAATTAAAAGGCACACAACACTTAAAGTTCTCAAATTAATATTTATTTTCTATTTAACTAATTAGGGCATAATTAGGAGTTGATCAAATTTTACCTAATCAAGCTCAAACTTTTTCTATGGGTTAAGAATGAATTACAACAGTGTTATAATAAATTTCATAATTTTTGGATAAATAAATTAATTATTAAAATTACTGGAAGTTGCATTTAATCTTTAATGAAACTAATTAATTCTACTGCTCAAAGTATTCAAATTCATGATTTAACATTTTTCCTAGATAGTTTATACATTGAAAAGCTTACACAAAAATTTTCATGAATTTTGGAACTCTACACAATTTTTAATGAAATAAACAAATAATAACACTATTCATTTATTTGAAAAAGAAAAACAAAAACGAAATCGGGCTGACTTTTCTTTTTCCCCGCGGTCCGGCCCAACCAGACGGCCCGCTCACGCGCGCCCGCACGCGCGCTCGCACTCGCCCGAGCGGCCCAGCACCGCGGCCCAGCCCGCGCGCGCTCACTCTCCCGTTCTCTCTCACTGACAGGCCGACCCCACCTGTCATCACCTACCTCCGCTCTCTCGTTCTCTCCCGCGCGCTCACTCACCTTCGCGCGGTGGCCGGCCGATGACCGGGGCTTCGGTCGACCAACTGACCCGACCGACACCAACTACACCTTCCCACGACTCCATTTTACTAATTTGCCCCACGGTTCGAGCTCCGGCGACACTTCACCGACGACGGTGGCGGCTCGGCAACTACGGTGACCGACGACTCGACGACACAAAGGTGCAAAGCTTAAACTATCTAGCCAGGGAGCATCAAGGGCGTACCACGATCACAGAGGCGTGATCGGTTGAAGTGGAGAGGCACTGGAGGCGGCTGGTCACGGTGGCGGGGCTCAACCGGGACGGCGGCGACCCGAGGTGGAAGACGATGGTTCCCCGGTGATCCTGAGCGGTAGCATCTACACCAAGAGGCGCAACAGGTTCGCAAGGTGATGGCGGAGCGATTGGCGAGATGGAGATGGATGCGGTGGAGCAGGGAGGGCGAATTTGGCCGGAGCAATGAGGACGGTGGCGGCGGCGATGATGAAACCGGACGGCGACAGTGGCGGTGTCGGTCCCTTTTATAGCGCTGTGAAGCAAGGAAGCAGCTAGAGAGCGCGAAGCGGTCCCTGTGGTCGCGGTGGCAGGATGGAAGGTCGTGGAAGCGGCCAGCGCGACGTCGGCGGCTCGCCGGCGCCCATGCCGCGCGCTGCCGGTGCGTGATTCGCCGGTGCACTGTAGCTGTCCCCCCCCAACTTTTGAAATTCCAAACTGTTTTCTCAAATTACTCTCAAAATCATGTAACAACTTGAAAAACTTCCAATCTATGAAATCTTCAGAATTTCAAGCTCTACAAGTTTTGTATTGAACACTTTTTCAAATTCTCACTGGATTTTGAAATTTGAATTTAAACTCAAAAGGGGACACATTTTTCAGATTTGGTAATTTAGAAATTACTTTTGATTTTACATTGAAACTTCAAAATCTCCCAACATCAAAGTTGTATATCTTGACCAGACCTACAACTTTGCTGTTCAAAACTTTTTCAAAATCAGCCTCCATTTTGAAATCTTAGTTTGGGGACAAAAATGAATTAAATTTGAAATTTGTTTATTTTCAAAATTGCTCCACATTTTTCACTAAAACTTTGAAAACTCAAAACACCAAAGTTGTAGCCCTTGAAAAGTTCTACAAACTTGGTTTTGAACTTTTTTCCAAATTTTGCTTAGATTTTGAATTATTTCAAAAGGGGTAAAACATGGTTTTGAAATTTAGGGTTTTCGGAGGAATTTTAAATCGAAATTTGTTGCTACTTTGATTGGTGATTACTTAGTGATCAAAACCTCACCCAAGGGCATCATTTGGACCAACATGACATGGTTGACCAAATGCCACTCTTGGTTGACCAATTAGCTTTTAAAAATTCTTTTACATTTCTCCCCAGATTTGAATTTAAATTTGAATCGGAAAACTCGTGACAAGTTTTGGGACTCCAATTCAAACTCAAATTTGGAGCTTCATTTTAAATGTTGTACTTGAGCTCATACCCTACACTTGACACTAGTGTGCAACACAGTCGCACACCTCAAATTACGCAGGGCATGGACTAAGTATTTGCGGTGGCATTCGAAATTAGGGTTTTCGGGTTCGGAGCACACCACTGAGAAACACATTCAACCTAAATAAGTAAACTCGTTTTAGTTGATGCATAACAAGTTTAACCTAACAGGGATGCTTTGCAATGCATTATGATGACATGGCAGATTAATTAGCACTATAACACCCGGGGTGTTACAGCTCCCGCCTCCTCGCGCTCGCCACCGCGGCCGCGCCCTTCCTTGCCGCGTTCCACCGCCGACCGGCCGCCTCCGAGCGATTGCTCGCACGACCAGCTCCGCCCAGTCCTCCTCTCCTCCGAACGCACCCCCACGCTCCACCTCTGCCCCGCGGTAAGGCAACACTTCGCGCGCCCCGCCGCGACGCCATTCCGGCCACCGCGCGCTCACCCCGCCGTTCCGACGCCTTTTCCCCGCCTCGTCACTCGCACGCCGCCCCTCGGTGTTCGCCGCCTCTACTGGATCTCCGTGCACCCGTTCGTTGATTTCCGGATGACCGGAGCCGCACGCTAGCCACCGGCGGGCATCACCGCCGCCGCGACGTCGCAGCCGCGCAGCCTCGCCCCGCGTTCCGCCCCCTCCCCTCACTTGGGTTCAGGTGGCTACCGGACTACTATTCCCAAGTGGCAGAAGCTGGAACAGGAGATTATTGACAAGGGGATGGAACCAGAATCACTGCACTGGCCTGAGCACGCCAAGTATTGGTTCTTCGGTCATGGGGGAACCCTAGACCTAGAGACCGAAAAGGTAGTGTACGACGAGAAGCTGCAGACAGTTGGACAGAGAATGGCCTATGCCCGAGGATTAGTTGAAAGTGGCACCTGGCAGCCAAATAGAGAGAAGGATGAGTTGACATACACCCTGGAGACTGCTGAACATGGTGGGCGAACAAGAGGCTATGGGGAGATATCGTGGGAGCATGGCTTCCCTAAAGATAGACCCACTTATAGAAGCCGCCAAAGAAAGAAGGAAGAGGAGGCAAAGCGATTGCGTAGGTTGGAGGCAATGGTGATGGAGTCACGCGAAGCGGCTCGTGAAGCGATACAGCGAGAGAAAGCACTTGAAGAGAGAATGAACGAGGAAATCAAAAGGCAAGTGCAGGAAGCAGTAAGTTCTATGCAAAGGCAAACTGCATCAGAGCCTGGAGTCAACATTAGCCCCCCCCGATCAGTTGAAAAGCAGTTACGCTTCCACGGAGGTGCCAACTATTCAAGACGACGTGGGGCTGCGCTTTCCGGTGGATGACGTCACTGAAGCTAAGACAACATGTGAGTTGCATATTCCACAGGGGGCTGCCATAGTCATGGTTGCTGTCGGTGTTGTAACTCATATTGACCCTACGAAGACACCAAGAATCCATGGGGCGATAGTTCCAGCTGGATATGCTAGTGTCTTGGTGGATAGAGTTGTCAAAGGCTTCGAAAATGTGCAGCTTGAGCTAGAAGGAGGTGATGGAGAGAAGACTCTAGGACAAGCAGAGAAGGCTTTCATTTGTTGGCGCAAGCGCTACATCATTATTCCTGGGGCATCACCTAGTAGTCTACCACCACCTCCCCGTCATGAACCTAACCCTAGGTGCGGATGAAACTTGACGATACATTTGTTCACTAACTTTATTTTGCATTCCCTTAGTTAGCGGTTTACTCATATACCTCTTTGGTTGCACAGGTGGTCACCAACATGTCATAGTGCTGTGGGTGATGACGAGGCAGTCCAAGACACGGCTGCATCGCCTCAGGCTCAAACGCCGCCTCCTCAGGCTGCAACGCCGCCTCCTCAGGCTCGAACGTCGCCACCTCGGGCTCCAACCCCGCCACCTCAGGCTCCAACGCCGCCTCCTCGGGCTCCAACACCGACACCGGCTGCCCCTTCGCCTCCACGTCGGGCTCCAACACCCCCACTGGCCGCCCCATCGCCTCCACACGTGGCTCTAGCGCCAAAACCGATGGATCCACCATTGAAGAAGAGGCCAGTGTAACACCCCTGGGTGTTAAGCATGCATTAGCATCCCAAAGCATAAAGCATAAGCATCTCATACATGGTATCATTGCATGCAACATAAGCCCTTTTAAATTTAAAGTTGAAAAACAATTACTCAAAACCCAAATTGTGTATTTAAGTGCTAAAGAGTGGTGAAATTTTGTGTAGCTACAATTTTAGATAATCTAGAATAAATTAACATGTTTTTTGGAGCAACTCTTGAATTCAAAGTCCCTCAAATTTTACTTTTAAAAATATTCTAGAAAAATGAATTTTTACTTAAAAATTTAGCTTTAAATCCCAAATTCAAAATCTATTTAGAATCTTGAAAAGTGCCCTACATGAAAGTTGTAGAGAATTAAATTTTGAACAACTTTTATTTTGGGCAAAAGTTCTGAAAACGTCTTTTTCATCTTCAAATTCAAATTTGAAACAAATAGAAAAATCTGCAAATTATTTAGAAAAAGAAAAATGCTTTTCCTTCCTTGGTGGGCCGCGGCCACCCTTTCGGCCTGCGAGCCAATGCCGGCCTGGCCCGCTCACCCCTGCTCCCCTCCCCGCGCGCGCGCCCGCGCCAGCGTGACGCCCGCGTCAGGGCACGCTCGTCGCGTGGCCGCCGCTCGCCGTCTCCGACGTACGGGTGGCGAGCCGTGGACTCCACCGGACCGCGCCATACCTCCTGAAGCCGCATCCGCTCCTCCCTTAGTCTCGCTCCCACCATTTTGCCCTTCTCGGCCTCGCGTGAGCCGCAGCAGCCACCGCTCCCGCCTCCTCGCGCTCGCCACCGCGGCCGCGCCCTTCCTTGCCGCGTTCCACCGCCGACCGGCCGCCTCCGAGCGATTGCTCGCACGACCAGCTCCGCCCAGTCCTCCTCTCCTCCGAACGCACCCCCACGCTCCACCTCTGCCCCGCGGTAAGGCAACACTTCGCGCGCCCCGCCGCGACGCCATTCCGGCCACCGCGCGCTCACCCCGCCGTTCCGACGCCTTTTCCCCGCCTCGTCACTCGCACGCCGCCCCTCGGTGTTCGCCGCCTCTACTAGATCTCCGTGCACCCGTTCGTTGATTTCCGGATGACCGGAGCCGCACGCTAGCCGCCGGCGGGCATCACCGCCACCGCGATATCGCAGCCGCGCAGCCTCGCCCCGCGTTCCGCCCCCTCCCCTCTGCTCGCTGGGCCAAGCGGCCTTGGGCCGCGGCCCGAACCGGGCCGCTTTTCTTTTTCCCATGCGGCGCTCCGGCTGAAAACGGCCGTGGGCCGGTGATTCCAAGTAGGCTGGCCCGTTAAGCAATTACAGAATTAGTTTTTAATTTTCTATTATGTTTTGGAAAAAGAAAATGCTTTAGAAAATAGTTGTGTACCCTTTTTAGCTCTAAAAATTATGAAACAAATTTTGTAATGTTTCTCTTGAGTAGATCTACAGTTTAAAAATATTTCATGATAAATTTGTGACACTTTTCTATGTAGATTTATTTAATTGCTAAAAATGCTGATATCTTAGCAAATATGTAGTAAATAAAATAATAATGGGAAAAATGTGATTCTTGTTGCATTAATCTTTCTTAGTGATGTACTTTCTAGGAAAAATACTTGTGAAGTATGTTCTGTGAAAAATTATTGAGGTGTAGTTCAAATGCCTTTAATTGATAATCTTTGTTATTTTTAGTAGAGAGCTAAAGTTGTATAAAATATACATGTGATAATTTTTGTAATATGCTAGTTTACTGTAAGTAACATAGGAAAAATGTGAAATCTATTGTTTGATACTTTTTCTAGTACAAAATAGTTTTATGCTCATTATCATGCTATAACTTGTTTATTTTGTATAGATAGTTTTACTTATTCAATTCCCATGACATTTTTGTAGTAGGTTATTTAGGGTAAGGGTAAGCTATTGTAATTTTTGTAGATTTTTATCTGCAATAGAATTAGGTGTTGATGTGTAACCCTAGTTAAATAGGAAATAAAAGGTTATTCCTTATGAGAAATTAAAAGTAATAAAATATGTTTGATGTATCTTTGAAGCATCAAAATATCTTGCTGATGTTGCTTGATGGGTTAGGTTAGTAAGATTTGACAACTTAGGATCACTTGTATGTGTAAATTCTGTGCTAGCTAGTAGAATAATAAGGTGCATGTTTTAGGGTACATGTTCTTGGATGACGTGGACTACCTTATAGAAGATGTGGTTATAATCCAAACTGCCCATTGCATGTGTTCATCCACATATCATGTCATCAAAGCATTCCACCATAATCCGATGCATCATTCACATGTTTGCTTATGCACTTGCATCATACAGAATCGCAGGAGGAGTCGCAGGTAGCAGTACCGGAGGAGCAAGTTTGGACCGATCAGCAGCAGCCCCAGGCACAGGAGGTGCCCGAGGAAGAAGAACCAGGCGAGGAGCTGCCCGAGTGCGTAGACCACCAACCTAGCTCGTTTGAAAGAGACAAGCCCCGGAGCATTTTAAGTCTCCTACTTTATAAAAGCAATTCTTTATTACATGAGTTATATATATATATATATATATATATATATATATATATATATATATATATATATATATTATTGCATTAAATTATAGGAGTTGAGTGAAACCGTTGTTGCATTTATTATTATCCTTGTCCACCTGGTTACCTTTACCCTGTTAGGTCAGGTCGAATAATTGCTTAGCCATGCTTAGACCGGTAGAAGTCGGGTGATTTTCTGTCACCTGCGAGCTATAGGTGGATGCCTGGTTATGGTTAGCTGTAATTGTGATCATGGAAAGTAACCAGTGTTGGTAGGTAAAGTAAAACCGGACGGAGTCTTATATTGTTTTGGACTATAGTGATTCCGTCTGTGTCAATTAAGGACAGATCGTTGTTCGTCCCTCTTGTCATGTTGAACGCATGCCTCACATTTAGCTGGCCGAATAAAGTACCTTTCGACCACGAAGCTAGTGACATTATTTCAAGCCGGAATAAACTCGGATTGGCAGACTGGTGCTGAAGGGGGTGTAACGGGGACGCGAAGAGTGAGCCCAAGGTGCGTCCTGACAGTCGGGCGGTCCCTGGGTAGTGCGATCCATAATTGTTATCCCGCGGCTTCTTAGAAAGTGTCATTGGTGATCTAAGCGACCCTGACGGGGGAAGCATGGTTTGTGTGACAAATAAATCACCAGCTGGTTAGGAATCGATTCGAATCGCCATCGCTCCTGGATAGTGAGCACTTGACTCGAGCTACGGCATCGTATTAACAATAATGGAACACTGATGGTTAAGTGAATGATGTTGGAAATGCTAAACCTGATATGGTAATTTAGATGTTAATGATGAATCAAGTGATTGCTTTAGCAATAGGTGCTTACCTAGTTTGAATAGGTTATAATAAAAATGATTCAAAAAGTACTTAGTATAGTTATTCATAATAACTTATGCTTTTCGCAAATGAGTCAAGCCAGTCCACCGTATAAAAGCCTTACATGCTCCTTGGTGTCCTTTATTTTTGGTTTATGACGGGTAAGTCTAGCTAAGTACATTCTCGTACTCAGGACGTTGTTCCCATTGTTGTTGCAGATGGTCAGATGTACTATGGGTACTGCTCCAACTGTCTGTATCTATCGATGGACGACAACTAGGACCTTGGGCAATGGTCACTCCGTTCGTCTTATCTAATGCTTTTGTGGACGGTGACTATCTTCTGGCACTGTATTTGAACTAAGTGTGTGTGGTTTAAAACTACTTGCTTCCGCTATGTTATTTTGAACTATGTTGTAATAACTTTTATTTCAAACTCCGATGTATTCCACTCTTGTTGCGAACTCTATGTAACATGTAAATTGTGGATGCTAAATCAGTACGATCTTGGTTGTATGTTGGTTGGTTTGAAATCCCTCGTGATTTTACGGAATCTCGGATATACGGATTTAAGTTTGGTAAATTATCTGCCTCGGTGGAAGATTTTCTCACTTAATCTCGTATAATCATGTTGATCCGTTACAGCCAGCCACACGATCAAATGTGTCAGCCGCCCCACCGCAAAAAAGAAAGCCTCTGAAAAGAAACAACCCGTCATTCCTAAGAGGCTGTCCTATGAGAAGACTGCTGCAAAAATAGAGGCTTCGGTAAAGTCAGATGTAGACAGTTTCTTCAAGAATCTCAAGGATGAAAGAGAATCCAGGTGAAACCCTGAGAAGCCCTACCTCTTACTAAAGCCAGAACTTCTATGGCAAAGGGTTGAGGCTCAACAAAAAAAGAGGCGTCAAGCTCAGAAAGAATCATCATCTTTATCTGACTATGATTGCACTCTAACCAAATCCCTAGAAGAAGAGAAGAAGAAATAGAAAAGAGCACGCAAGGGTGTAGCACAGCTCGGGGAACAATCAAAGCAATCAGTGCCCCCGCTAGTCGTTGGGAATGAATATGGTTCAAACATCGACGTGCTAGACCAGCAGATACCTCCAGGTTTGAACTATGAGGATCTTGAAAAAAATTTTGCGGACACTGGTCTTACCTTATCCCAAATGATAGCTGGGGCAGCAATTGAAAGTGCAAAAGAAATTGATCATTGGCAGAAGACATATGAATATGGCAAGAGTCTGTTCAACCCTGTGGCCCTCAGCAAACTTGGCACGCAGATGTACTTGCTAAACCAGTGGTACCTAGCGGCGTGTGGCAGAAGAGCAGATGACTATATTTGCGTCCGAATTAGAAACCATCATTACTTCTATGGTGATGATGTTATTTATGTTCAATTTAATGAGCTACACCAGCTATGCCACATGGACGCTCTGGACAAAGCTCTAATCAGCTGCTTCTGCCTGTAAGTGATTCTTTCTTTTAATAATGTCACTGTAACTTATCATGTATATGTATAACTAATAACAGAAACCGGCTATACATATGCAGAAACATGATGAGGGACCTCAGAGCTAGAAATGACAAGGAGATTGGATTTATAGATCCTTATATTGTATTCAAAGACCCCAAGACTCTGTATGCCTTATGGAGAGTTCAAACGAAGAGAAATCTACGGAGGTACTTGATCAATCAAAAGGATAAAAGATATATAATCTTTCCCTATAACTTTAAGTAAGTATCGTTATCGTGTGTACATTCTATTAAACCAATTAATCAGATCAGTTTGAAGATATATAATTATTTTGCCTACACACAAATGCAGCTTTCATTGGATACTAATTGTGATTGATCTCTGGCAATGTCATTTGCAAATCTAAGACTCGTTGAGAAAACCACCGGAAGATTACCAAGAAATGATAGATATTATCCAAGGGTAACTTCGATCTCTAAATATTATTTTCAGCTCTTTAACTCGGTAATAGATAATTAATAATGATCATTTTATTGCTAGGGCTTGGGCTGGGTTTTGAAAGCGCCACTTTCAAAGCCTATCCTACTTCAGTGGATTCTACGGCAGCCACCGGGCAAAAATTTGTGTGGCTACTATGTCTGTGAATTTCTGACGGTCTATGAAAAAAGAACAAATCTTGAGCACGCAAAAGTATGTAACATGTATATATAATAAGTTCATTTCATTTATTTGTTGCTAGTTAATAAATCTTATTTATATCTCTAACTTTTTTCTTTAATGTCTACTGAAGGAGACGTGGTTGAGGCAGAAGGCGTTGGATGAAGTCCACCTGAAAGGAATTCAGGAGACAATCGCAGGGTTTCTTAACGACCAAGTCCTAAATCCCGCCGGCGAGTACTACTTCAACCCTGACGAGCCAATGAAACCAAACCAAGATGATCATTTGTACGACGCTTGAGTGGCGGAGAACAATTAAGTTGTAAATACTTTATCTGTGATGGATATGTGTAAATATTATATTATGGACCTATAGACATGTATAATATATAAACAGTGTTATATAGTATATTTATATGTACTGCTGTCAATTATATAAATTATAGGTGTGCGTCTACATAAACAAGCAGCGAACAATACGCATTCGAAAATGGTAATAATATAATTGTAAACCAGAAATGGAAAACCAAAAGAAAAGAAAAGGAAAAAGAAAAAAATCTTTAATCCCGGTTGGTAACACCAACCGGGACTAAAAGGGGCGACCAGGTGGCGCACCCTGGCACACCCTTTAGTCCCCGTTGGTGTTACCAACCGGGACTAAAGGTGGGACATTTAGTCCCGAAACCTTAGTCCCGGCTCCATAACCGGGACTAAAGGCCCTTACGGCCCGGGGCTAAAGCCCTGTTCTGTAGTAGTAGCTAACTAAAAAAACGTACGATGCCCATGACTGACTGACTGAGCTAGGAGTGACCAAGACGATAGCACATGTACGTACATCGATGGATTCATGGGATGTGATCCATGGCGCCGGCGGGGCTTCACCGTCCCACATGCGTCCGAACGACGAAACGAAACGACGGAAATGTTGGCATGCGGCGGACGTTGGACGGATTCCGACGCCACTGCGTGGTACCTGCTGTATCTGTACTAGTAATTTGCGCGCGTCCATGCGCGCTGTGATAACACCTTTGCGATTTCATCACATGAGATTGTAGACAGAGAGATGTCTGGGATTAGAACCATTAGACGTTAATAGCATAACTTCTAACATAGCCAAGGTAAATGTTCAAAGGCACAAGCTTAGCACACACTGATACATTGATCCTAAGGTAGTACATTGGACGTACGGAATCACAATAGCCATCACATGCGGGAGAGAAATAGCAGTTCCTAGGGGATGCTACCGAGCCATGGCGGCGTGGTGCTTCATGGCTGGTTGGATAGGTCAGCACCGTCAAACTCATAGGTTGGAGTGGGCGAGAAGGCTGCTTAAATCAACACAACAGATGTTACTTTTTTAGCTACACAAGAATCTGATATGCACTACTGTAAATGAAAATGCATTAGGAGCTATATAGCTGGGTTCGGAGCTGTACCTTTGGTTTCAAAGCAATGATTGTAGCTTGTAATTTCGTTGTCAATGTTTGAATGGTGGTGGATCAAACCGACGCCATAATAGCTTGGCCACTGACACGCCTGATGAGCTGTATATTAGAGAGAATAGTGTCTAGGCATGTGATGAGGGCGCAGCCGATAGTATATGGGCCAACTAAAAGAACAGAGCAACACTCTAAGGTATGGTGTAGGGTCTGAGTGACATCACCTTCGTGCTGCTGTCTGTAGGATTCGTCAAGAGCCTCTCTATCGACATTGAATTCATCCGCTGTTAAAAATTCAAGGAAAAGCATGCATTGGATCAACGTCAAAAAAGCATGCATTGGAGCTAAGTATTAGGAACTATGGTATGCATCATCTACATGAATACTGTGATGTTACATGTGTCCAAAGAAGACATACAACCAGAATTATCAGATGTTTCGTCGCCATCCTTGAAGTCTGGTGGTGCTTCAGAAAGGTGCGTAGAGCGTGATAATTGGCATCCTAGGCGTCACAAGATGTCTAATTAAACCACTAAAAGAATAGTATACCATAAAGGCAAACATAAATCAAAACATCATAAAATTGGCATCCTAGGCATCATATAATGAATATATTGTCAGTAAAGGGAACAAATGGCTCACATAAGCTGCAAACATAATAAGTTTGACTTTAAAACATTTTTTAAAGGGAAAACACAATTTCAATCTACACAGTTGAGTGGTATATAAAAATTTGGAAATCAGGCTACAAAATGTATGCAAGGACATCGAACAGAAGATAAAGCAATAATTTGTACAATAAACTGAGAACATAACACTAAAGACTTTACAACCAGGAAGATAAATAAGAGATAGAAGAGTTGATATTAACCCAAAAGGCAGCTATAATTACCCAATGGTAGAATAGTTAGGTAACACATCTTATATTACGATCAGTCTACGTCTGCTGCCATTTGAAATCTCTGAATCACCGAGGAGAAGCACCGAATCACCGATACTAATTAGATATCTAGAAAGGCATGAGGGGATGCATTAACATTACTGTATTCGGTAAGTGCATAGTTAATTGTCAACTCTAGAATAAGGCAAGTCAGAATACTATTGAGCAACATTGTTTTAGTTTGCTGCCATACAAGCATAGATACATGAAACTTTTTTCCACAATTATTAGGAGACATGTATCTTACCAGGAACTATCAAAGCAACAAATATGCATGTATCTCCCTTGTAGTGGCCAAATATAATTGGAAATATAGAGCAGAGAATAGAGGAAGAAAGAACACTGCTCTATCTGGTCAGCTTACTAAAGAGGCAGCCAGCATAATTTCCCCCCTCAGCCTTGAAAAAAAACACTTGCTATCACAACCCTAAATCAAGGAAGAACAACATTCCATTTCATGCAGACTTACCAAGGGTTCTTGTTTTTGGAGACGCAAACCATCTTATTCTCGAGCATGTGGATCTCTGAACTCTAGACCTGAATAGTTACATACAACAAATGATGAGTCTCAGGTTTTATTATCATATAAATCTACCTTACTAGGATTTAACAAAGGAACTCATTATAAATCGTGGGTTACACAATTCATTATAAATATGTATCCCTTCAAAGAGTAGTAAAACAATCCATTGCTGGCTGGATTTTAAAATAATATCAGAGCATAAATATTTGAGCTGTCTTAGATAGGGAAGTTCTAACAATCTTTCATTTGAATAAGATTATTAACTAATCCTGAAGCAACTTCCACATGTCCTGAAGCATTAAATGGCAATATCGAAGGGTTGTATTACATTAAAATTCCTACGACATGCACAAAAACATATTGGATTGAACTATTTCATTCCATACTTGAAATAGGAAAAGAGATGACAGCCCAGGCATTATATTTGCTAAACCACTGATAATCATTTGTGCATGACACAACAATGCATCTATAGGTAGCAACCAAAAATATACACTTATCGAGCAGTTAGTAGAACACCAGCCAAGTAGAAAATTATCAACCACAACTGACAATTCAGGCTTAGACTTATAAAGGAATTCGCTCAGATAAGTGAACATATAATTTTTAATCAGATATAGTACAATACGCTCGCTGGTCGCCTTGACTATTATAATCTGAACCAGATAATACCTTAAGGGTATATCATCAATTAACATTAAAAAAAGATACAATTGGAATAACCTCACCTTTTCGTCTACTCAAACCAATTGTTCTGGAAAAAAGGAAGACTTTCTTATGGCTACAAAACGAAGATGTTACAGGTCCAGGCATCCGGTAACTACATATGTGGTCAAATGTATGATCCTGATCCATCAGCACCAGCATGCATGCAGAATTTTTGACTTGTTATTTGGACCATAAATGAATGACAAATATCGGTTGAATTAAAGGAATCAAAGGGACAACTGAAATAATTTAAAATACAAGCTGATTGTTCTAAACTGATTTATGAAAAGTTAGAAACACTCACACACCAAATAAGTTTCTTCAAGTTAGAAAACAAATTGCAGGGAATGATTGAAATTTCCAAGGTAACTAATTTTTTAGGTCATCTAGAAACCACACAATAGAAACCTGAGTCAACTTGGCCAATTCAGATTGGAAAACACCACAACCAAGTGGTAATGTAATCTGAAGGTTTTCTATGCAACCGAATATACATCAGTTCCCATCTAGCACTAAGAACTTAAAACTGAAATATACATTAGGCATAAAAAAGGAGAGCATTTTCCTTGCAGCTGGTAATTTACAGAAGCAAACAGTAAGAGCAAAAAAAAAAGACAGCATCATTTTAGGAAGGAAAATAACTTAGTACTATATATGTTATAGACTAACAGTAAAGAGTAATAAGAATAAGTGTCAAGCTTAGGTGAGGAATACAAAGATTGTGGTACAAGAAGCATGATGTGTACAGGGTACTCCAAGGGTGACATAAGAGAAATTCACAGAAACATTATAGGGGTACAGCACGAATCTTACCAGGACAAATGAAGCCTGCATAGATTGGCGCGCCAGGAGCTCCTTGCCGCAGCAGTGCTAATCGTGCTAAATCTTGCACACCTGCATAATGGTAAGTCTAAATTGATAATCTAGCAATGGCCATTGTGGCCATGAAAAAAAATCAATCATGAGACCTACAAAGTACCCAAAAGAAATTCCAGAATACATAGGCCATCATCTTCACTCCATATGAACTATGCACTTCGAAGCTGTTTAACACACTGCCTCTTTTTTGTTTCAGTAATCGTAAGTAATGTCGCACACCTCACTGCAATAAAAAACATGTTTCAAATCACATGGACCTGGAGACCATTCCTTGGTTCGTTAAATTTATTACTTCTAAAGTAAACAACCATGCCGGACGTATGCAAGATGAAGACAACTTACATTGGCAACATGGTACTGCTGCATATGCAAAGAAGAGAGGGCAGCAATAGCTACAAAACCCAGCAAGCAGCAACTAATAACCCTTCCGCACAGTGACCTAAAAATCAGTAACAGTGGCTCCTAACACTACTGGATTCAGGCGCTTTGCCGAGTGCCTAATACACTCGGCAAAGGCTATTATGCCCTCGGCAAAACCTTTGCCGAGTGTAGCACTCGGCAAAGAGCCTCCGGTAAAAAATGCGTCGGCAAAGAATTCTTTGCCGAGTGCCTTTTATCGGGCACTCGGCAAAGACTTTGCCGAGTGCAAACACGGCTCTCGGCAAAGAAAAGTGACTGTGACGGCGCCGGTTCTGTCAGCGCATGCTTTGCCGAGTGTCATGTTAGAGGCACTCGGCAAAGATTTTTTAATTTTTTTTATAATTTCTTTGCCGAGTGCTCTGCCAGGGAGACACTCGGCAAAGATTTTTTAATTTTTTTTCGTAATTTCTTTGCCGAACGCCCTGTTGGGGAGGCGCTCGGCAAAGATTTTTTAATTTTTTTTCGTGATTTATTTGCCGAGTGCCCTGTCGGAGAGGCACTCGGCAAAGATTTTTTTTTAATTTTTTTTTCGCAATTTCTTTACCGAGTGCCCTATCGGAGAGGCACATCCTTTTTCATGTTGATATCATTGAGTTTTCTTTTAGTTTACATGCACCCGAACTTAATTTGGGTTCCAAAACTCAAACAGGAAGAGGAGGTCATTCTGAACAAAATCCTGCAGCTAGATAGGCAGGTGGATGAAAAGCAAAAGCTGGAGATAGATATTGAACAACTTAAAGGCAAATTGGTGGTGGTGAAACACATCGAAGGAGAGGGTGTTGATGTGAAGAAACATTCTGAGGAGCTGACAGAACAACTGATTGAAAGAATTGAGGAGATGGAAGAATTGGAAGCTCCTTTGGCAAAACAGAGCTTTATTTTCATGTTGAAAGAATTGCGCAAACAAGCTGCAAACATATCATTTTTTGTTTAAATAGAAAAAATACATTTTAATCAAAAGCTAGTCTCATACATACAGTATATTTTTAGCTTTATCGCTCCTTTGGCAATGATTGCCCTGTGATGGTATGCATGCCAAGTTGCCGACCATGTCAAGGCGCATATCTACCCTTACCCAATGACAGTGGCTGAGTCCCACAAGCACAAGCACAAGCACAAAATTATAACCATAAGAAAATACTTTCAGATGTGAATCCAATGATATAATTTTCATACTAACAAAATGTTTATCTTTTGAGGCTAATTGTTGGTTGAAGATTACAAAGTTTGGCTTAATGCGTACGAGCCTGAGTTTAATGCACACAAGGCTTTATAAAATGAAGTGGAGGGAATAGCTACGACTACCAATCAGTGGCACAGTTACCATGCATGTAAGCTGCAGCTTCTCAACCAAATAATTAGGATTAGGTTACGTTTCTCAGGTGAAGACCAAATTTTGGTTCTAACATCTTTTATGCCGTGTTCAGTGTTTACAACAAGGCAATTCTATGTATTAAGCAGTGCCATGCCATGTGATTTACATTTACATCTAATTAACACTGTTAAAAAAATTCTACTAACACATCTAAGCAGCTGCAGTGTCAATTCTCTAAAGAGGGACACAGGCACCATTTGCCTAATTTACTGATTGATCCCGCACAAACGAGATGATCACCACCATTATCAGTACATCCCTAAATTTCCTTATTAATAGAAGGTAAAGTTTCATAACAAATGAACTGTAAAAAGAAAAGGGCAAAAGCTACTGCAAAATGAACTGCAAAAAGAAAAGGGCCAGTAGCGTGGGTTTGAGTACTCACCGTGAAGGTGCTGCTCAGGGGAAGCGTGCACGAGCAGATCCGGCTCGCCGACGGTGAAGACGGTGTCGGAGAAGACGATTTGAGTACTCACCGTGAAGGTGCTCGCCGACGGTGAAGACGGCTCTAGATGCGGCGCGGGCCGACCGTGAAGGTGCTCTAGATGCGAGGCGGAGCGGTTGCGTGTGCGGCGCGCGGGCGGGCTGGGGCGGCGCGGGCGGGCGTGTGCGGCGTGGCCGGGCCGGGGTTGCGCGGTGGAGCGGCGGCGGCGCGGTGGAGCTGTGGCGGCGGCGGCGGGCGCGAGCGGCAGCGGTGGAGCCAAGCGGGGTGGGGGCGGCCGCGAGCGCGTGATAGGGTTTGGGGGGGAGGGTGGGGGATTTTGGGCCAGCGGCCCAATTTCTATTTGGGCTTTGCCGAGTGCTCCAGAAAGGGGCACGCGGCAAAGATTTTTTTTATTTTTTTTAAAATTCTTTGCCGAGTGCCCCATGACCGGGCACTCGGCAAATTTTTTTTTGTTTTTTTGCCCATTTTTTTCTGGGGCCTTGCTACAGTAATTGAATCGAAAAAATTTGAAATATTCGAAATGAGGCAAAAAACAAAAAAAAATAATTTGCCGAGTGCCAGGGGCACTCGGCAAAGAATTTTAAAAAAAATCTTTGCCGAGCGCCAAACGGTGGGGCACTCGGCAAAGGCTAACGGGCCGTCACGCCGGCCACCTTTGCCGACGGCCAAAATTTGCCGAGTTCCCAGCCCTCGGCAAAGAAAAAATTTGCCGACGGTCCACCTTTGCCGAGTGCCTGGCATTCGGCAAAGGCTGCTTTGCCGAGGGCATTTCTTTGCCGAGTGCTTCTGGGTCTGGCACTCGGCAAATATTTCCTTTGCCGAGTGCCCGAGGAAATGCGCTCGGCAAAGAATTTTGCCTTCGGCAAAGCAGCTGTGTCCTGTAGTGTAAGGACACACGTAAATTCAGTAAATGCAGCTGCAGTCTATAAACACCATGTACCAAGCACATATCAGCAGGACGCCCCCACGCCGCATCCCTCGACGCCGGACGCTGCGCCCATGCCGCATCCCTCGACGCCGGACGCTACGAGAGCCTTCAGGCTAGATCCGGTGGGGGAACGAACGGATCCGTCCATGGAGGCCCTGGATCCGGTCATGGAGGCCCCGGATCGACCCCAGCAAAGGCCGACACCCCTTTACCCCGGGGAGCACCCTCGCACCGCGCTCGGGGCAACGAGAGAGGAGGAGGGAGGTGGGAGAGGTAGGCACGCTCGCCTTGCGCCGGCGGCCGCCGCCGGAGCGTGCCCGCGCCGGGGCGCCGCGCCGCTGCCGCGTCAGGGCCCGCCCGTGCAAGGGCTGCCGCGCCTGGGGGCCGTGCCGAGCCACCGCGCTTGGGGCCTTCCTCGCCGGGGGCCTGCCACGCCGCCGCCGGGCTGTGCGCGACAGGGCCCACCCTAGCCAAGAGAGAGGGAGAGGGAGGACTGGAGGAGAGGCAGGCACGAGAGAGAGGAGTGTGTGATGTGAATCAGAAGCCGGATATATATTTGGTGTTGAGTAGAAGCAGAAGCAACAGAAGCTACAAAAAGATGCTCCGGACAGAAGCGGATTCGAGCAACACCAGCCGTAGGATCGAAGATCGGATGGTCAAAATTAATCGGGGTGACGTGGACGTTCTCGTTGAGGTTGAGCTCCAAATGTTCTCTTGTCTTTAAATGTGCTCGATCGGTTTCAGCGTCCTATCATATATGTACTGTACTTTTATACGAGCAAGTATAATAGCAAGCTGTAAGCAGAGTGAATGCTGACGTGGAGGAGAGAAGAGAGGAGAAATAGATTGTAAGCTTACAGCCAGCTTAGACACAAAAATAATTGAGAAACTCTGTAAAAGAGACATGTGGACTATGTATTAATACTTAAGAGCTAACTACTATATGCCTTGTCTGAGGGGTCCTTGCAGCCTACTAGTGCTCCCGGCCCTTGGAATATATAGTATAATTGCAACAAGAATGCTGGCAACAAGCCAGGGGTTCAATTGGATCCGATCCAGTGTGCAACCAGTGGATGGCAGAGTGATCGATCGTGCCGGATGGATAGACGGATCAGCAACTTTTCTTAATTTTGTTTTATATAAAAAGCATGAGTAGTGTGTATATATACAAACTAAGGAATCTCAGGACACTGATGTCGTACCATACAAACTGATGAATAATATATATACATCTCTATCTATGATGCTTTGGTGAATTGCAACGCAAGAGCCTCACGCACTCTGAATTCTCTGGTGACATACATACATATGGCCGTGCATTATTATCAGATGATGATTGCAAGCAGGAAGCCAGGATGGAACCATACATGCATACATACTTTGCGGATTCGGATGCATGCGTGCGCTTAATTAATTTCGTAGCTTGTCTATGAAAATTGCGGTCGCCATCACCATATCATATATATATATATATATATATATATATATATATATATATATATATATATATATATATATATATATATATATATATATATATATATATATATATATATATATACATATAGGCAGCCATACATGCATGGCTTCCAAGTTTGTTCACCACCGTCCATTATATTATTATATTATATTACTCACATGAAGCAACCTGGTGCAGCCGTGCAGGAAGGAGGTTCGTAGTCGTAGCGAGCACCCATGCACAGCACCGCGTGGCACGCCGCACGCACCAGGAGGTCGATCGAGGTGCATGCACAAGTACAGTCAGCAGAGCGCCATGGAGCGCATGCGTCCATGCATGGATGGATCGATCAGCTGCAGGCTGGCAAGCCAAGGAGAAGGCCACCAGAGACAAGGACGGAAGGCATCGCGTCGTCCGGAGTCCGGACTCCGGACAAACATCTGTGATCTCGCGTGCATTATTGCCTGCTCTGCTGCTGCCACAGAGATATATGGTGCGTCGTGGATGGATCCATTTAATTTAACTTAATTTAATTTCATGGGTATATATGCATTACTTGTACGCATGCATAATCGCTATAAAATAAAAGCTCATATATAAAAGTAAAATAAATTATAGTATAGGAGAGTACTCCCTCCGTACTGGTATTAGAAGTCGTTTAGGACATGATTGTGCATACCAATGAGTCATTAATTAGGGGTAAGTTTTCCCTGTCTACCCTTATTAAATGCAACTGCGGTATGTTTCATACGAGCAACGAACCAACGGTGAACTGGCTAGGCCAGCGTGGTGGGCACGGGGACCATCGCGGTGCAGGTTCGATCCCTTACCGCGTTGTATTTTTTGCTTGTTTTTGTTTTGCATGTGACGTGCACGCTGGTGCCTGGGCGCGTCTTTTTCCATTTTTCCGTCGACGGCGCGCTTCGTTTTTTTTTTTGTTTCGTTGAACGCGCGCTGGACGCCTAGCTGCGCGCTCGCTGGACGTTTTGCCGCGCCAAGTTTTCCTTGTTTTTGTTTTACGCTCAGCTGCGACGACGATTGGGTTCCCGTTCGTATTTATACGCCCGGCGCGGCGCAAGTACGCAGGGGCAAAGAAGTCCAAGACCCACGTCTCGCCACACGAACGACTTCTAATCTGCTCTGGCCGACGGAGCGCAGGACGACTTCTAATATTAACCCGGAGGGAGTACGTATGTACCAACTAGGCGCGCGCGAGTTTCGACACGTGTTGACGGAGCTGTACGTGCAACTGCCCAAGCCCAATGCATGCAAGTTGCATTGCCGATGGCCGGCCGGTCGGCCGGCGCGTGCCGAGCATCCTGGCACGGTCAAGCGCGGGCGGCTACTTTTCTAAGTACTCGGCGTGAGAGTGCCTCAACACACACCAGCACCTGCGAGCATCGGTATAAACAAGCCGGCACACATGACAGCAGCAGGACACCTCGGCTAGCGCACATGGTTCCCTTGGTAGGGGTTGTTTAGTTGGTGAAAAAGTTTGGGTTCGGCTACTATAGCACTTTTCGTTTTATTTGGCAATTTGTGTCCAATCATGGACTAATTAGGCTCAAAAGATTTGTCTCGTGATTTACACCTAAACTGTGTAATTAGTTTTTCTTTCGTCTACATTTAGTACTCCATGTATGTGCCGCAAGATTTGATGTGACAGGTACTGTAGCACTTTTTGAGTTCCTTTTTGATACGCATCCCAACTAAACAGGCTCGTATTTGAAAAAACGGGCAGGACACGTCGGCTAGCGCACATCGTCCTTATCATGCCTAACTACTAATAATTAATCCCTATCTTATATAGTTGCATATATACTAGGCCATAGCATGCACGAGTCCCCTCCCCGAGACGACCTACTATCATATATATCCTGCCTCTTTGATCCCATCATCATATCATTGATACGTAGTACTAGTGACAAACAGTACCATCTTCTAATTTCTATATCATCCCCTCGATCATCTGCAGATCATTTGCTAGCTTTGTAAATTTTATTACCAAACACGATGCTGATTCACCTAATCGGATATCCATCTAGCACTGGTATAGTACTAGTTAGTATAATGTATACGAGGCTGGTACGACCTTCACAGCCAAACCATGCACCCATGCCTGCATGCATGTGTCCTTTGTGATGGATGACCACAATTATCTGTGCTCTGTCTCTCTCAACGTCACCGCCGCAGCACAGCATGCATCATGCATGTGGACTAGGCATCGTCGATGAGTATATTTTTTGTGGCGATACAGGGATCGTCGTCTCCTCGATCGGCACACGCGGTGGCGGCGGCGGCGCCTTGCCGGCCGGCCGGGCATCGCGAGACCGCCGCCCACCCCGGGCCGGGCGGCGCCGTTCGTTTCGTACGTGACGGTTATTATTATTCCTAGGGCCGGTTTAGTTGCAAAATATTTTGTAAAATAACACTGTAGCAAATTTCGTTGTTATTTAACAATTAGTGTTTAATCAGGGTCTAATTAGGCTTAAAAGATTCGTCTCGTCCATTTCGTCTAAACTGTGTAATTAGTTTTATTTTTTATCTATATTTAATGCTTCATACATGCGTCCAAAGATTCGATGTGACGGAGAATATTGAAAAATTTTGCAAAATTTTTGGTATCTAAACAGGGCCCTACTAGAACGAAGCTACCGCGCGCATGCACAGTATAGGGTACCTGGCGCGCGTGCGGATTTGTTGAAAAACAATAACATCGGCATGGGCGAGTTGTTGAAAAAACTGTACTACTCCTGCTGCTAACGTTTCAAAGGACGGTGAAAAAAGTTACAATCACGGCCGTATAATTTATTTTGAGCACGAGGCGGGAGACGCAATCATGCATGCGTGATTAGGCTAACCTTGGGACTTGCACCATGCATGCTGCCGAATTATATTGCATTGCTGAGATTAATTTCAGCGTGACTTTTTTCTTTCTTTTCTTTTCTTCTTTAGTAGTACTATAAGTCTAATCTCAGTGAGATCGACTTTCATTAGCATTTAATGTGTTGATAAGTATTTTTTTGCGATCAAAGTATTTCAACCATTTTAAGACGAGAAAGAAGAAGAGAATTGAGTTTTATGTAGATAAAAATTTTTGTAGCTCGGTGTTTCTAACTCTAGTGAGCTATTATGTGGTGGTATTCCGTTGAAATAACGCTGTAAAACTCTCCCTTTAAAATGGTCTTGAATTAGCGTGGGCGTGGTTGAATTGTTACACCACGTACGGGTCGGAACGGCCGGGATGGCAGCGTTGAACCTGGCTTGGCTGATGATAAAGTCAGCTACTTACTGTGTCATTTTGTCAGCTGTGTGGGAATAAGTCTGATAGATATAGACGATGATTGCAGGGGTTTACGTTTACCTAAACCATTGACTCCCATCAGCTAGCGGCAGCAGGGCCAGAAGTCGTCACCCCCGGCCGGGGAAGGGTTAGGGGAGGATGGGGAACCCTCCGACTATTCCTCGTCCTGCTGCTCCAGTGTCATCGCTTTGACTGACGAAGCCAAGCCGCCTGGGCAGAGCAAAGAAAAGAAAAGGTCAGAAATTAAGATGAGAGAGTTAAGAGTCAGCGAGGCTCATCACAACTTGCACGAACAAAATGATACAAAATGGCATCGCAAAGGGAAAAAAAAGTTGCACGAACAAAATAAAAAGTACTCGTGCTCCTAGTAAAAGCTTTGAATGAACCGAACGTCGTTTTCCTCGTGCGGCGCCGTGGACCTTGGCAGAGTGGCAGTTGCAGTTGGCACTGTGGCATCAGCGCGCGCGTCACTACCGTGGACTCCTTCCATGGATCGGGATGGATCGCCTTCGCACCGTCTGCAGCGTTACCAACTAAAGATGTCTGATGACTTAAAATAAATATTTGAACGCCTAAACTATCTCAAATAAAACAGTTGCCATTTTAAAGACAACACTAAGGGCTACACAACCTTAATTTGGTATACTAAATGTCAACATCTGAAGTTATTAAAAAAATAAAATAAACGAATTTTAAATTTTGACGAATATTTAAGTCTCTAAACTATCTCAAATAAAAACGACGTCAACTACTAGGGGAGTACAAATTTATACATCACACCATGAGCTACAATGACAAAATATGAAGTCATTTGCGACGTTCAAATTCTGAAATCAAAATAAATTTAAAAAATATTTGGGCTTCTCAATCTACTCAAATAGAATAGTTGTCAACTATAAATTTGCGGATCATGTCGCGCTATACAAGTTTTATATTTTATCTTCATTTGATTTCATATGAAAAATGTTCAGTATTATTTTGATATATAAGACCACCTGATATGTGGACTTAGCGAGGTAATTAAAGCACCTCAGGGCAGATCAAACCGTTTGTGGAGATGGAATATCTGATTTTGTTGGTCCCGGAGCGAGGTAGACATACTGCTAAATGTCATAGGGTTGTACAGACTTTTTCCTAGAAAACAACGAAAAAAATACGTACACGGAGCTAGGGAACGCCGAGCCGAGTGTACACGCTTCCAACTGCCATGCTTCACACGGATTCTGTTCGCCTGCGTGTTCCATGTTTACTTTCTAAATAAGGTAAACTCACTCACCCCGTCGTCCAATTCCAATCGCACCCAGCACCCCGTGTCGGGGTCGGCAAGCCTATCTAGTGGGTGTGTGGTCCAATCCAAAGGATATGTCTAGATAAGAGAGGGTGATCCCTGGATAAGTATTGTTTGGTTCGCGGATAACTTGATAAGGGTAAACATTAAAATAATATTCTCCAGAGATGCTAGATGAGTGGAGTATGTTCTTAAAAATCTACTACCAGACAAACTCATCCATGTTTTTTTATCTGTCTTTTGTAACTAGATTAAGGATTATTAATATATTGTATTGTGGCTTAGTATTGTAATGATAAAATTAGTTTGTTTTGCGAGGAAAGAAGAGTAATGGTAAAATTAGTTTTGATAAGTGGTAGTACCTTGAAAAGGCGTGCATGGTTTGTGTCGGTACCAACAGTATAGGGGTACCCACATCCATCGCTAATAAAAAACTAAAACGACTGAAACCGCAATAAAAGGCAGTCCGCCTCGACTGCGTATCCAGTCCGTCTCGTACGAGGCCCGCTCGACGGAGCGCCTCGACCGCGCTCCGGCTCCGACTCGTACGAGGCACCCTCGACGGGGGCGCCTCGACCGCGCCCCATCCCGTACCGCAAGGTACCTCAACCGCGCTCCGACCCGCGCGAGGCTCGTCCGCCCACTGGGAAAAACTCCGACTCGCATGAGCCCGGGTCGAGCGCCTCGACTCCTTCTCTTTACCTACACCAGGACAAAAGTCATAGCATTTAATGCGGTTACCTACTACCACCTACCGGCATGGCTGCGATCCGGATCGACGTGGGAACAATGCCAGTGTCAGATCTCACTGTTTTACCGCCCATCCCATGATGGGAGGTGAAAACTGTCACTGTACCCACCTTACCGCGCACTGTTTACCATCGATCACCCTCGAGGGAGGATAAGACAAGGCCCGTACTCCGCAATCTCGGGGATTCGGCCTTATCCATCCGGTCTCGACCCGGCCTCGAGCCAACCTCGACGCTCGGCACAGTTTAACGGCAAGGGAAGGATGGTATGGCACGGCGCTCCGGATCATTTCGCCATCTCGTCTCCCATGACGCCATGGTGTCCAGGGATGGCCGGCTATTCCTAGAGCACGTCGCTACGGTCAGCTCAACAGGAATCGACAAAACATCACCTCAAGGCTCCCCGTCGTCTTGGCCTCCTCTCGCCCTATAAAAGGGCAGGCCAGGGTTCTACAACGGGGAGGGAGAAGAACGAAGAAAAACAAGAGACAACAAGGCAAGACGCAAGATAGAGATCGATATCTCAAGCAATCACCCTTGTCCTCTTTTTCCTCTCTTTGAGACTTGGGCTCGACGCCCTCTCTCGCATGCTTGTAACCCCTACACGAGCACCTCGGTGCAAGGAAATACAAAACTTCTCCCCCCCCCCCCCCGCTGGACGTAGGGCCTTCTTTTGCCCGAACCAGGATAAACCCCCCGTGTGTTCTCCTTGCATCACCATCCAGGAAAGGGACACGCAGCATTTACTCGTTGGTTTAGGACCCCCTCGGGTCCGAACAACGACAGTTGGCGCGCCAGGTAGGGGGTCGCTGCGTGCCAACGTCGCTTTCTCGCCTTTTTTCCTAGATGGCTGACCCCGAACGCCCTATTCCGTTGGCCACGGTGATCTGGTTCGGGAGTTTGGAGTTCATGTCGCTTGGCTATGGCTACGATATGGTCCTACTTCCACCCAGGCACCCAACCGACGAGGACTATGAGCTCTCCCAGCCCGGGGGAGCAATCCATCGGTACCGTCGCTCTAGGCGGGCGCGGGCCGCCCGACGACGACGAGCCCGGTACAACCACCGTCTTCACCTCACGGAGGGTGATGGGATCCCCCGGTCCGGCACCCCCCAGCCAGGCGCCGACCCAGATCTCCTTGTGGAAGGTTTGGGTAGGACGAGCTTGACTGAGGGTAACATGCCGACGGAGAATCCCGCCGCTCCCCCGTCCGGTAAGACACCACTGTCCGGAGCATCCATTCCGGCACGGGCAGCAACATCTTCATCACCATTCCCATTTGGGCTAGACTCGGCTGCCCGGGTATACGCATCTTCCATGAGCACTCGCATGAGTGCTTATGAGGAACTCCCCGGGCACCATCTACGCTCCACTCTGGACCTCGTTGCATCCACACCGGCTTCTGATTATCGGGACTCTACGGAGACACCGGAAACAGAGCCCCATGTGACTGCTTCTCAACGTCGCAACCCCAGTGACGATTTGCAACGGCCACACATTCCTCCGTCATACTACTACTTTGGCACTCCTGACTCCGACTCGGCTGATGACACCTATGATCCGACCCGCGAATGCTTCAACATCGATGTTGAAAGCACGTCGGAATCAGAGGACGAAGAGCCAGTCGAAGGAAGGCACACGCCACCTCATGTCGAGCTTCCTGCTAAGCAAGACGACCCTCAGTTCCTTGCGGATCAAGGAACGTAGCTCGAGCAGATTCGTGAGTTACAGGACAGGCTTGACGAGGAACGGGAAAACCTGGATCTACTCCAACAAACCCTCGAGCGTGAGCGCGCGGAACGCGCACTTAGCGGGAGAGCTCGCGACGTCAACCGTCGCATCAACGAGGAACGGGTGGTCGACCCCTCGGTTTTCGCTCGAGCCAGCCAGAACGTCGTCACCGCCGCCATGCTCCTCCGCAACATGCCCGAGCCGTCAAACCCCGACGCCCGTCGGGCTCGAGATGAAATCCGAGAACTCCTCGAGACCGCCGCCATGCAGCAGGCCGAGAGCTCCGCCTTGAGGCGACGCGAGGCAGCCTCGGAGCGGATCATCGAGCCCTCCCGACAGGAGAGAGAAGCCTCGGTTCACCCCGAGCCTGCCCGGCGAAACCGGGTAGCTCCGACCCCTGAGCCCACCACCAAGGACCACGAGTCTCGAGACACCCATGGCAACATTATCGAGCGCCGCACGCGCAAGCACGGTGACGGCGTGGCTCGAGGCTACCACGTACACATGGGCGGACGCTACGACAGCTCGGAAGATCGTAGCCCTTCACCTGAGCCCCCAGGTCCTCGGGTCTTTAGTAAGGCTATCCGTGAGACGGAGCTCCCGGCTCGGTTTCGCCCCCCCATGACTCTCGCCAAGTACAACGCGAAACCAAACCCGAACTTTGGCTCGCCGATTTCCGCTTGGCGTGTCAGCTGGGCGGGGCCACCGACGACCGGGTCATCATTCGACAACTCCCCCTGTTCCTCTCCGACACCGCCCGAGCCTAGCTCAAGGATCTCCCACCTCGACAGATCCACGACTGGGATGATCTCGTAAGGGTGTTTGAGGGAAATTTCAAGGGGACCTACATGCGCCCCGGCAACTCGTGGGACCTCCGGAGTTGCAAGCAGAAACCGGGTGAATCCCTCCGGGATTACATCCGGCGCTTCTCCCGGCAGCGCACCGAGCTCCCCAACGTCACCGACTCCGACGTAATTATGGCCTTCCTCTCTGGTACCACCTGTAAGGAGTTGGTCCGAGAGTTGGGCCGTAACACTCCACTCACTGCCAACGGGTTGATGGACATTGTCACCAACTTCGCCGCCGACGAGGAGGCGGTTGGTGCAATCTTTGGTGGCGACCCGGAAAGGGGGAAGCAGAAGGTCGACCCGGGGCCCCAAGAGAAACAACCGCAAGAAGAAGAAAGGCTAGCAGGGCAAGCTCGAGGCCCCGGCCGACGAGCTCGTCGCTGCTACCGAGCACAAGAAGCCTCGAGGCCCCCCCGGCGAGGGCATCTTCGACAAAATGCTCAAAGAGCCGTGTCCCTACCACAAGGGACCCACTAACCATAACCTCGAAGACTGTCACATGCTTCGTAGGTACTTTGGGGGGCCGGCGTCAAGAAGGACGACAAGAAGGAGGACCCTAAGAGTGACGACAAGGACGGGGGATTCCCCGAGATCCACGACTGCTTCATGATCTATGGAGGGCCCTTGACCCGCCTCTCGACGTGCCAGCGCAAGCGAGAACGGCATGAGGTTTTCTCCATACAAACGGCAGTCCCCCGCTTCCTTGATTGGTCTGCGGTGGCCATCACTTTCGACCGTGATGACCACCCAGACTACGTCCCCAACCCAGGAGTCTATCCGCTCGTTGTTGACCCTGTCATCGCCAACACATGCCTCACCAAGGTGCTCATGGACGGCGGAAGCAGCCTCAACATCATCTACTCCCAGACCCTCGACCTTCTGGGGGTCGAGAGAGCGCGCCTCCAACCTAGCGTCGGGGGCTTCCACGGAGTCGTGCTAGGGAAACGGGCGAAACCCCTCGGACGGGTCGATCTACCTGTTTGTTTTGGCACACCGGCCAACTTCAGAAAGGAGACTCTCACTTTCGAAGTGGTCGGATTCCGTGGAACGTACCACGCTATCCTAGGGCGCCCATGCTACGTCAGGTTCATGGCAATCCCGAACTACACCTACCTCAAGCTTAAGATGCCAGGACCAAACGGTGTCATCACTGTAGGGCCCTCATATGAACATGCCTACGAGTGCGACGTCGAGTGCGTCGAGCACGGCGAGGCTGTTTTGGAGTCGGCGATCTTGGCTGCAGACCTCGACGGACTCGCCAATGCGATTCCCGACCCAAAGCGCCATGCCGGCAGCTTCGAGCCCGCGGAAGATGTCAAACTCGTACCCCTCGACCCCGCTGATCCTAAGGGAAAGGCGCTGAACGTCAGCGCCACCCTCGATCCTAAATAGGAAGCAGTGCTCGTCGACTTTCTCCGTGCAAACGTCGACATCTTTGTGTGGAGTCCCTCGGATATGCCGGGCATACCTAGGGAAGTCGCTGAGCACGCCTTGGAGATCTAGGCCGGATCCAAACCGGTGAAGCAACGCCTGCGTCGCTTCGATGAAGAGAAGCGCAGGGTCATCGGCGAAGAGATACACAAACTGTTGGAGGCCGGATTCATCAAGGAGGTTCATCATCCTGAGTGGCTAGCTAATCCTGTATTAGTTAGAAAAAAGAGTGGGAAATGGAGAATGTGTGTAGACTATACTGGTTTAAATAAAGCATGTCTGAAAGTTCCCTTTCCTTTGCCACGCATTGACCAAATCGTTGATTCCACTGCGGGATGTGAAACTCTCTCATTCTTAGATGCATACTCCGGCTACCACCAAATCAAAAAGAAGGAGTCCAACCAGCTTGCGACTTCATTCATCACCCCATTCGGCATGTATTGCTACGTTACGATGCCCTTCGGTCTCCGGAACGCGGGGGCTACGTACCAGCGATGCATGCAGCACGTTTTCGGAAAGCACATCGGGTCGACCGTCGAGGCTTATGTCGACGACATCGTTGTCAAAACAAAACAAGCCGACGATCTGGTCAATGACCTCGACGTTGCGTTCAAATGCCTCCGGGCAAAAAACATCAGACTCAATCCAGAGAAATGTGTCTTTGGCGTCCCATGAGGTATGCTTCTAGGGTTCATCGTGTCCAAACGTGGCATCGAGGCCAACCCTGAAAAAATCTCTGCAATAACCAAGATGGGCCCCATCCGAGATCTAAAGGGCGTATAGAGGGTCACAGGTTGCTTGGCTGCACTCAGCCGTTTCATTTCGCGCCTCGGTGAAAAAGCACTTCCTCTGTACCGTCTCTTGAAGAAATTGGAGCATTTTTCCTGGACCCTTAAGGCTGAGGAAGCTCTCACAAAACTCAAGGCCACACTCTCTAACTCACCAATCCTCGTCCCTCCAACCCTAGGGGAACCACTCCTACTCTATGTCGCCGCGACATCACAAGTAGTCAGTGCGGCCCTGGTTGTCGAACGGGCCAAGGAGGCACATACCTTGCTCATCCAGAGGCCGGTCTATTTCATTAGTGAGGTGCTCTCAGAAACCCAGATTCGATACCCACAGATCCAGAAACTGCTATATGCCATCATCCTTACACGGCGCAAGCTCCGACACTACTTCGAGGGTCACCCGATTACCGTGGTTTCTTCTTTTTCCTTGGGAGAGATAGCCCAGAACCGGGAAGCCTCGGATAGGGTTGCCAAATGGGCAGTCGAACTCATGGGCGAGACCTTGTCCTATGCACCGCGAAAAGCTATCAAGTCACAGGTGCTAGTAGATTTCCTGGCTGAGTGGACCGACACCCAACTCCCCCCTGCACAGCTTCAGGCGGAGCTATGGACCATGTACTTCGATGGGTCATTGATAAAAACAGGAGCAGGCGCGGGCTTGCTCTTCATCTCACCCCTCAGGATTCACATGCGCTACGTCATCCGGCTTCATTTTCCTGCGTCTAACAACGTCGCCGAATACGAGGCGCTCATCACGGGATTAAGAATCGCCGTCGAGCTCGGGGTCCGACACCTTGACGTTCGAGGCGACTCCCAACTCATGATCGATCAAGTCATGAAGAGCTCGAGCTACCGTGACCCCAAGATGGAAGCCTACTGCCAAGAAGTACAGCGCCTCGAGGACAAGTTTCATGGCCTCGAGCTCAACCACATCGCGCGCAGGTATAATGAGGCCACCGATGAACTGGCAAAAATCGCGTCCAGTCGAGCTACGGTTCCACCGGACGTTTTCGCAAAAGACCTCCAGCAGCCATCCATCGACCTCGGGCCAGACGGAGGGGTTGACGGGACGTCACTCGACCCCCCACCTGAGGCAGAAGCCCCCTCGACCGGGGCTGAAGCCATGCAGGTGGAAGACTTGACCCCACCGTCTGACCTCGAGCCTGACTGGCGCGTCCCATACATCGACTACCTTAGCCGAGGGGACCTCCCCTCGGATAAGACTGAGGCTCGACGGATCGCACGCTGGGCCAAAACCTTTGTAATCATTGGCGACAGCAGGGAGCTCTACCGTTGTAGCCCTACTGGTATCCTCCAACGATGCATCACAAATGAGCAAGGCAGGAACCTGCTCAGCGATCTCCACTCGGGGGCTTGCGGTCACCACGCAGCACCTCGAACCCTCGTCGGAAACGCCTTTCGACAAGGATTCTATTGGCCGACCGCGGTCTCCGATGCTGTCAAGCTAGTACGCTCCTGCAAGGGTTGTCAGTATTATGCGAGACAAACCCATCTTCCGGCACATGCTCTGCAAACTATCCCCATCACATGGCCATTTGTCGTTTGGGGGCTCGACCTTGTCGGACCATTGAAAAGGACAACTGGCGGCTTCACCCACTTGCTCGTCGCAATCGACAAATTCTCCAAGTGGATCGAGGCCCGCCCTATCACCAGCATCAGGTCCGAGCAAGCTGTGCTCTTCTTCACCGACATTATTTATCGCTTTGGGGTCCCCAACTGTATCATCACAGACAAAGGCACCCAGTTCACTGGTAAAAAGTTTTTGGATTTCTGCGACAGCCACCACATCCGAGTGCTCTGGTCAGCCGTGGCCCATCCAAAAACAAACGGTCAGGTGGAACGTGCCAATGGCATGGTCCTACAAGGCCTGAAACCTAGAATCTTTGACAAACTAAATAAACATGGCAAAAGATGGGCTGCCGAGCTACCCTCGGTCCTGTGGATCCTAAGAACAATGCCGAGTCGAGCCACGGGGTTCACTCCGTTCTTCTTTGTCTACGGGTCTGAGGCTATGCTCCCAACTGATATAGAATACGGATCCCCAAGGTTGAAGGCCTACAACGAAAGAAATAACGATGCCACAAGACAGGACGCCCTTGACCAGCTCGAGGAAGCCCGAGACGTGGCTCTGTTGCATTCTGCCAGGTACCAGTAGGGTCTCCGATGCTACCACGACAGACACGTTCGCAAGCGTGACCTCAACGTCGGCGACTTGGTGCTACGGCGAAACCAGAACACCAAGGGACGGCACAAGCTCACACCACCATGGGAAGGGCCGTACATCATCGCAGAAGTACTAAAGCCGGGCACCTACAAGCTATCCAACAAGAAGGGTGAAATCCTCACCAACGCTTGGAACATTGAACAGCTACGTCGCTTCTTTCCTTAAAAAGCCTCGAGGCTCCGTAATTTCTTTTTCGTCAATAAAGAATACAGTGATGTTCAAACTTTCGTTTCATAATGAGGAAGGATCGACTCTGCACTCCTAGAATCGACCCTCTCTCGGGGGCTACAAGGGGGGGAACCCCCCAGTCCCCGAAAAAACTTATGCTCTTTTTTAAATTTAAGAACCGCTTCTTAGATCGACTTCGCTGCAAGAGCACCCTAAGGTTCGAAAGGGCTCTCGAGTCAGGAGTATCACCTACGCCTCCGAGGCTACGGTACCTCCACTCACCCCTCACACCTTTTAGAGGTGCGACTTCATGCTAGGGAGATCTAAATAACGGTTCCTAACTTTGAAAAAGAACATACCCCCTGTCGCTTAGATCAGGCTCCCACACGATTTACAAGGCCGCAACATCACCCTGAAGCTCGAGGGCAGTTGAGCCGTGAGATCACTTACGCCCCCGAGGCTACGGTACCTCCACTCGCTCCCTTATGCCAAAGGATGCAACTGCGTGCTAAGTAAATCACGCGAGAACACAATCCAAGAGATAAAGGGAAGAAAAGCTCGAATAAAACTAAATTAACCACAAACCGGTTTATGTTTCGAGTTCTTAGGGCCTCCGAGGCCACCACGACTAAAATTCAAAATACTAACTTATTACATGGGCCTTCATGCCCAGATTTGGCTCACAGGCCCTCATCGTCAGCAGGCGGAACCACCTCGGCTTCAAAAAGTGAGGCCAGACGGCTTCCAGGCTCTTCCGCGGCTTCAATCAGCTCCAGGCAGGCATCCTTGTTCTCCTCGTCCATCCGATCCGGGTCTGTGATGAAGCCATCAGTGACGAGCTTCATGTCGAACACAAACCCTGAATGGACGACGGCCAGCGCCCTCTTTACGCCGTGATGGAGGCCGTCCCGTATCTTCTCCTGGGCAAGGCAGCCCAGCGCCACCATCCGACGAACGAAGGAGTTCCCCGGAACATCTTCCCTGGTGTCGGCATCGGGCTCGACCCCCAGGCCGTCACACACGGTGGTGATCGCGCCCTGGAGCAGCTGGGTCCTCCGGATCTCGGCTTCGAGGAGGCTCTGGAAGGAGTTGGCAGATGATTGGGCCTCTCGATTCTCCCTCTCCAGCTCTGAAACACGATAAACAAATTAATACCTAACATGAGGCCTCAATGTCGTGGCCGTAACAGTCACACTTACCCTCGATATGGGTCTGCAGGCCCACGACCTCGTTGTGAAGCCCCCCGCACGTCCGCTCGAGCCCTAGGAGGGCGCTGTCCTTGTCACTGATGGTCGCCTTTAGCGCCTCGATCTCCTGCCGAGCAGACTCGAGAGCTGCGTCCTTCTCTTGGACGGCTCCCTTCAGCGTCGCGACCTCGTCCTTCAGAGCATCAGAACGAGCGGTGGCCTGCTCGACCTCAACGTTGAGGGCGTCGCGCTGACGGCTAACCTGGGAGACATCCTCCTCGAGCTCCTTCACCCGTGCCGACAGGGGCTCGAGATCCCTGCGGGCCTGGGTAGCCTCCTCCCGAGCCTTGTCCATGTCAGTGCGCATCACGGCTTCGGCCGCCCAAGCCTGCATCGCCTCCTCCTTCACCACCGCGTACGCAACGCGCAGCTCAGCCATTTCGGCGTTCTGATCGGAAAGCCGTTTCTAGGCCTCCTCGACCAGGACCCGTTGCTGAGACAGCGCGGCCCACACGTGAAAGTCCTATGTTTGGTGTTGGTAATTAGTGACAATGCCTAAGTACTAATCCCATGCCTAAGTTGTATGTAGCATATGAGGATTAGTACACTCCAAGGTTGGTGGCAAGATGGACATGGTGATCATGATGGCCACACTTGGATTTGGACGCAACCCTACGTGATCAAGGCAAAGGTATATGCTTAAGGGTTATGTTTTAGTAACCAAGACACCTAGTGGGTGTGGTTACATTATAGGATAGATAGCCGTACTATAAAGAGGGGAATGACGCGGCTATTGAACTCCTAAGTGCCTCTAGATGTGCATTTCATGATCATATGCATTTGGATAGAACTAAAATCGCCTCGAAAAATGATTGTGAAAATGCTAACACACTCACACATGACGAGATCACTTGGTGATGTTAGCACGTTTGCGACGGCAGTGGAGTTTGAGCGGTAGAGAGGGTTTGGTTCCTCTCTCCCTCCCGCCGAGCTTGCTCGGCGGGATTCAGGTGTTTTCGAGAAGTTGAAACGATTATTTTCCACTACGTCGGAAGTCCAGAAAAGAAACGGAGGTGAACGGAGGTCATAGAGGTGACCGGACGCTGAACCGGACGCGGTCCTTGCATGACCGGACGCGTCCGGTCAGTGTTCAGTGTCTGCGTGTTTTTCAGTTCGATGATCGGACGCGAGGCGCGTCCGGTCACTGATGATCGGACGCGTCCGGTCATTCAAGGAGCTTACTGGACTCTAACCGGACGCTGTCACTGTCGCGTCCGGTCATTTTCTTCAGCGCGTCCGGTCACTGCTTCGTTGAGCGCTGCTCAGGCGACCAGCGCGTCCGGTCCTTCACGGGATCAGCGCGTTCGGTCGTTCCCGGCGCGTCCGGTTAGTTGGACCAGCGCGTCCGGTCGTTGCTTCGCAGTTAGCCGTTGGGCGACCAACGCGTCCGGTCAGTTGGACCAGCGCGTCCGGTCAGTACTTCACGAGTTAGCCGTTGGGCGACCGGCGCGTCCGGTCAGTTGGACCAGCGCGTCCGGTCAGCCCGATTTCGGCTGTTTAAGTTTCTAACGGCTATATTCGAAGGGGTACGTCTATAAATACTCGTTGGCCGGCTCAAGGCTCTCTCTCTTGAACATTTGACATACTTGTGAGCACTTTGAGCTAAGCAACTCCCCTCCCACTCATCTCTCTTGCTTCTTTGCATATTCGAAGTGAGATTGAGTGATCCAAGTGCATTTGCATTGTGAGATTGCATCTAGTTGGCACTTGGTGGTTGATTTGCTGCGGGATTCTTGTTTCTCTTGGTGGTTGCCGCCACCTAGACGGCTTGGAGCAGCTTGGAGGCGTTGGCAAGAGTTGGTGATTGTTCTTGGCCACCTCCGGTGATTGTGAGGGGTTTGTGCCTACCTCGGCGAAGCGCCAAAGGCAACGTTAGTATATTGCTCGTGTCATTGCAACCTTTTGCCATTTGGTAGGTTCTTGTGGTGCCTTTTGAGAGGCTCGGTGTGTGACCGATTAGCCACCGAACCACGTGGTGAAGAGGGACACAACGGGGACTAGCGTGCCGGCAAGCACGTGAACCTCGGGATAAATCTTCGTGTCATCACTTTCATATTGTGATTGATTGATCCCGGTGTTCGGTTATCTTTGTATTCATTGTTGATCATATTGGTTGGCTCAATACTTCGCCCCTCAGTGATACCCTCCTAACTCAACTCCACATTACTTTCTTAGTTATCTTTGCTAGCTAGTTAGCTTTGCTAGAGTAGCTTCTTTGTGTAGCTTGCTAGTTGTAGTTTCCTTCTCGGTTTGACTTGTGCGGTTGAGTGCAATTACTAGAATTGTGAATTGGTTAGGTGGCTTGCAAACACCCCGTAGGCTAAGCAAAACTCGCATCTCGCTATTTGTTTTATTGATAAACTTGTTTAGCTTGTCTTTGTAGAAAATTTTAATAGGCTATTCACCCCCCCTCTAGCCATCAAGACCTTTCAAGTGGTATCAGAGCCATGGTCACCGTTTGTAAGGCTTAACAACCTCGGTGTAAGATGGCTCAAGTTATGTTCAATCATGTTAATGGCAAGCCTCCATTCTTTGATGGCGTCTCTTCCTTTGATCATTGGAAAAGGAAGATGAAGCAATATCTAGGCAATATACATGAGAAGGTTTGGGATGTGACCAAAGAAGGATACATCATTCTTGATGAGGAAAACCTCACTCCCAATGACCGCATCAACAAATAATGCAATACGGCGGCACTTGACATAATCTATCGTGCCATTGATGATAAAGTATTTGAGCAAATCAAAGATCTTGAAAAGGCAAATGAGCTTTGGATAAGGCTTGAAGAAACATATGAAGGTACTTCAACGGTAAAAAGTGCCAAACTATATGTGCTCAAGGACAAGTTCTCCACATTCAAGATGAAGGATGATGAATCTATCCCGGAGATGTTCTATAGGCTCCAAGTCATTGTCAATGATCTCAAGGGGCTTGGGGAGAAGGTTGAGGACAAGGACTTCTCACACAAGTTCTTGATGTGCTTACCCAAGAAGTTTGCCACCTTGAGAAGAATGATCTTTAGAGAGGGATTGGACAAGGTCAAACCAACCAATGTGCTTGGAGATATAATGACCGATGCCCAATACAATGATGATGAAGATGAGGTAGAAGAGAAGAAGGAGACCAAGGTCAAGCAAGAGAAGCCCATTGCATTCAAGGCTTCATCCTCTAAGGGCAAGAGCATGGTAGAAAGTGATGATGATGATCCATTCGATGATGAGACCATGGCCCTCCTTATGCACAAGATGGGAAGGTTCATGAAGAAGAAAGGATATGGGGCAAGGAAGAGGAGAGACACTATAAAGGTAAAGACCCTTTGCTACAATTGCAATAGCCCCGATCACATAGTGGCGGATTGCCCCTATGAAGATAAGAGATTTCATAATGGGGACTTGAAGCTCAAGAAGAACAAGAAGGATAAGAAAGAGAATGAGAAGAAAGCAAAGAAGAGCTTCACTTTCAACAAGAAGAAGAAGGGTGGTGGTTATGTAGTCACTTGGGATAGTGACAACTCCGATAGTGATGATGATGAAAGCTCTAGTGATGATGAGAGGATCACTCGACGAGCCACTGCAAACATCGCCCTCTCTAACAAGCCATCCATCTTCGACACTACATCAACATGCCTTATGGCCAAGCCTACCAAGGTAAAACATGATGATAGTGATGATGATTCTTGTGCTAGTGATGATTGTAGGAGTGATGATGAAGAGGATGAGGACTACTCCAAGGATGATCTATTAGGCATAATAGATCAAATGAGCAAGGGCTACAAGAGGACAACCAAGAAATATAAAATCTTGGAACAAGAGCTCATTGCCAAGAGCAATGAAAATAATGCCTTGATGGAGGAGCTTGTTGCTCTCAAAAAAAGTAAGGAGTGCAAAGGAATTGAACAAGAGCTCAAAGCTCTTAGGAAATCCTTTGATGAGCTAGAGGCTTCTCATGAGTGTCTAAAGGAAGACCACGAGGATCTTGAAATTGCTCACACTAGGCTTAAGGAAGTCCACTCCACTCTACTTGAGCTCATCAAGGAAAAGGACCTTAAGTTGGAGAAGTTCATGAAGGAAGCTAAGGAGGAGCAAGTGATTGTCACTTGTGATATTGGACTAACATGTGATATTATTGATGATTCTTTATTTGTTAGTCCTACTAATGCTTCATGTAGCTCATCATCATCCACCACAACCAACTCTACCTCTACTACTAGTGATTCATCACTTGTGGTTGAGACTCTCAAGAGAGAGGTGGATGATCTCACCCGCGCATTAGGCAACGCCTATGGTGGGGATGCCCGCTTGCTAAAATGCTTGGGTAGCCAAAGGTTCTCTCTTAACAAAGAGGGATTGGGCTATACTCCCAAGAAGGGCAAGACGGCCTTTGCTACTCCAAAGTCTCGCTTTGTGAAGGGCAATGGTCGTTATTGCAATAGATGCAAGCAAGTTGGGCATCTAGAGATTAATTGTAATAAAATGAACAAGAACAAGAAAAATGCTAATGTACCTTATATTCATTTTGATTCTTGTTATGTGCTTACCAATGGTGATAAAGGTGTGCATGCTAGGTTTGTTGGTACACCAATTATGGGCCCAAAGAAGAAGGCCATTTGGGTACCAAAGAGCTTAGTGACTAACCTCTAAGGACCCAAGCAAGTATGGGTACCTAAAAGACATTAAATTGTTTTGTAGGTAAATTACAAGGCCGGAGGAAGGCATTGGGTGCTTGATAGTGGGTGCTCTCAACATATGACCGGTGATTCAAGAATGTTCAACTCTCTCAAATCAAATGATAGTGGCATTGATAGTATCACATTTGGTGACAATAGCAAGGGTGATGTAAAGGCTCTTGGAAGGATTGCAATCTCTAATGATCATAGCATTTCCAATGTGCTCTTAGTCGAAAAGTTGAACTTCAATCTTCTCTCGGTTGCTCAATTGTGTGATCTCGGTTTCAAGTGCATATTTGGTGTTGATGATGTGGAGATAGTTAGTGTTGATGGCTCTAACTTGATCTTCAAAGGCTTTAGATATGAGAATCTATACTTGGTTGATTTCAATGCTAGTGACACTCAACTTTCAACATGCTTGCTCACCAAATCAAGTATGGGTTGGTTGTGGCATAGAAGACTAGGTCATGTTGGCATGAAGCAATTGAACAAGTTAGTGAAGCATGACTTAGTTAGAGGCTTGAAGGATGTCACATTTGAGAAGGATAAGCTATGTAGTGCATGTCAAGCCGGAAAGCAAGTAGGCAATACTCATCCATTGAAGAGCATTATGAGTACTTCCAAGGCATTTGAGTTGTTACACATGGATCTATTTGGGCCAACTACATACACAAGCATTGGTGGCAACAAGTATGGTTTTGTGATTGTGGATGATTTCACTAGATACACATGGGTATTCTTTCTTATGGACAAGAGTGATGTATTTGACATATTCAAGAAGTTCATCAAGAGAGTGCAAAATGAGTTTGAGACCACAATCAAGAAAGTAAGAAGTGATAATGGAAGTGAGTTTAGAAACACAAGAGTTGATGAGCTATGTGAGGAGCTTGGAATCAAACATCAATTCTCGGCCAAGTATACACCTCAATCAAATGGCCTAGTTGAGAGGAAAAATAGAACCTTAATTGATATGGCAAGATCAATGTTGAATGAGTATAATGTAAGTCATTCATTTTGGGCCGAAGTAATCAACACGGCTTGCTTCTATAGCAACCGCCTCTATTGCCACAAGTTTCTAGAGAAGACACCATATGAGATCTTAAATGGAAGAAAGCCCAACATTGCATACTTTCGGGTATTTGGTTGCAAATGCTACATCTTGAAGAAGGGCACTAGATTGAGCAAGTTTGAGAAGAAATGTGATGAAGGATTTCTACTTGGTTACTCAACTACTAGCAAAGCTTATAGAGTTTGGAATTTGGCTAGTGGTTTACTTGAAGAAGTGCATGATGTTGAGTTTGATGAAACAAATGGCTCTCAAGATGAAGAAGATAACTTGGATGATGTGAGAGGAACTCAATTGAGTAATGCTATGAAAGAAATGGATATTGGTGATATTAGACCAAAGCAAGTTATTAATGTAGATGACAACAAAGATCAAGTGCTCCAAAGTCCAATCACTCAAGCTAGTGGTTCTCTAATGCAAAATCAAGCTAGTACATCATCTCAAGTGCAACAAGATCAACAAGTGGCTAGTTCATCATCTTCAACTCATGATCAACATCAACATCCAAGCAATCAAGTCCAAGTGCTTCAACCAACTAACATTGCAAGAGACCATCCATTGGATTCCATCATTGGTGACATACAAAGAGGAGTTCAAACTAGATCAAGATTGACATCATTTTGTGCTCACTCTTCTTTTGTGTCAATGGAAGAACCCAAGGACATTGATAAAGCATTGAGAGATCCGGATTGGGTAAATGCAATGCATGAAGAGCTCAACAACTTCAAGAGAAATGAAGTATGGGAACTAGTTGAAAGGCCTAAGGATCACAATGTCATTGGAACAAGATGGGTCTTTCACAACAAGCAAGATCAAGATGGGATAGTAGTAAGGAACAAAGCAAGACTAGTGGCTCAAGGTTACACACAAATAGAGGGTCTTGACTTTGGTGAAACTTATGCCCCGGTTGCAAGATTGGAAGCAATTAGGATCTTACTTGCCTATGCTTGTGCTCACAATATCAAGCTATATCAAATGGATGTAAAGAGTGCATTTCTCAATGGGTACATTCAAGAGGAGGTGTATGTGGAGCAACCTCCCGGTTTTGAAGATGACAAGAAACACAATCATGTATACAAGTTAAGGAAGGCTTTGTATGGATTAAAGCAAGCACCTAGAGCATGGTATGAAAGATTGAGGGACTTCTTGCTATCCAAAGGATTTGTCATGGGCAAAGTTGATACAACACTATTCACCAAGAAGATTGGGAAAGACTTATTTGTATTGCAAATATATGTTGATGATATCATATTCGGTTCAACCAATCAAGATTATTGTGATGAGTTTGGGAAAATGATGGCAAAGGAATTTGAAATGTCAATGATTGGTGAACTTAGTTTCTTTCTTGGACTTCAAATCAAACAAATGAAGAAAGGAACATTTGTAAGCCAAACCAAGTACATCAAAGATATGCTCAAGAAGTTTGGAATGGAAGATGCAAAGAGTATTACAACCCCAATGGGCACTAGTGGAAGTTTGGATAGTGACAAGAGTGGCAACATGGTGGATCAAAAGCTATATAGATCAATGATTGGTAGCCTACTCTATGTGATGGCATCAAGGCCCGATGTGATGTTTAGTGTATGTATGTGTGCAAGATTTCAAGCCTCACTAAGAGAAAGTCATTTGAAGGCAACAAAGAGAATATTGAGGTACTTAAAGCATACACAAGATGTTGGATTGTGGTATCCCAAAGGTACAAGTTTTGAGCTAGTTGGATATTCGGATTCCGACTATGCCGGTGATAAAGTGGAGAGAAAGAGCACTTCCGGGACATGTCAATTGTTGGAAAGATCACTTGTCTCATGGTCATCCAAGAAGCAAAATAGTATTGCACTATCTACCGCCGAAGCCGAATACATCGCCGCGGGTAGTTGTTGTGCACAAATCTTGTGGATGAAGGCAACATTGAAGGATTTTAGAATCAATTTCAAGAATGTGCCATTGCTATGTGACAATGAAAGTGCCGTGAAGCTAACTAACAATCCGATTCAACATCAAAGAACAAAGCATATTGATGTTCGCCATCACTTTATTAGAGATCATCAACAAAAGGGTGACATTGCTATTGAGAGTGTGGGCACCGAAGATCAATTAGCCGATCTATTCACCAAGCCAATTGATGAGAAGAGATTTCACAAGCTAAAGAATGAGTTGAACATACTTGACTTCTCCAACATGAGTTGATGCACCCCATATATGACATGCCTCTCCTTCGAGCCCCAAGGTACAATTGGTTGACATGTCATCCATTCTATGCTAAGGACTTGTTTAGTGCATCTAGTCATAATTTATATGTTCTAGGCTCATTCATGAAAATCAAATGAATTTGAAGTTTATATGGTACCACTATTGTTTCCATGACTTGTATGATCTAGTGGTAGCATATAACTTGTTTAAGTAGCTTGTGATCCTAAGTGTTTAATCTAGAAAACTTGTCTAAATATTTGCTTCAACATGGTGCATGATAACCCTTCTAGTGAGGTGTGAAGAAGCTTGCCCTTGGATCAAACCGAAGCATTTTATTTATGCAAGCAATCTAGGTTGAATCACAAACTTGATCCTCACCCCATATTTCAACATGATAATCTATCTAAAGTTTGCTCCTTGTGGTCAATTGGTGCCAAAGGGGGAGAAAATAATGTTCACAAAGATAGAACTCAAAGAGGAAGAAAATGCTGTGGGGGAGAAAATGTTGTTCAATATTGTTCACAAAGATAGAACTCAAAGAGGAAGAAAATGTTGTGGGGGAGAAAATGTTGTTCACAAAGATAGATCCTAAAGGGGGAGAATTGATAAAAGAAGGGGATCAACTAAAATTTTGAGCACATAAGTAGGGGGAGCAAGCTCTTAAGCATGAATGTTGCATTTACATGTGCACGTCATTTGTATGATGCATAGTTATGCATTCTGTTTTCTCCGATACATTGCTTGTGTGGTGACTTGCTAGTATAATTTGAATGTTGCATTAAGGTACTAGCATGAATAGGAAGTAGTTAGATTTTTCTTGCTTCATGTTTTTCAAAGTGGTACTAGAGCCTTGCTTATAATGTTGATCTCACGAGGTTTCTAGTTATGTTTGTGTTTTTCCAAGTGGAATCTAACTACACAAGGTGCTAAGATGGTGTTTATCGCTACTCCGATGGTATCACGCTTCAAAGGTCTATAATCTTAAACACTTAGCACCTATTGGTAGTCAATGCTCCTAATCTTTCCTATCTAACATGTATGCTTCCAAAATCCAAACATATAGCATACATGTAGGGGGAGCCATTGCTATCAATTTGAATTCATGATCACATGTCCATAATTCTTACACATGGTAATATACTTGGACAATGTGACATGGGTTCAATCAAAATTTTATCATAATATCTTTATGAAAGGTTTGTCACCAATTACCAACAAGGGGGAGATTGAAAGTCCTATGTTTGGTGTTGGTAATTAGTGACAATGCCTAAGTACTAATCCCATGCCTAAGTTGTATGTAGCATATGAGGATTAGTACACTCCAAGGTTGGTGGCAAGATGGACATGGTGATCATGATGGCCACACTTGGATTTGGACGCAACCCTACGTGATCAAGGCAAAGGTATATGCTTAAGGGTTGTGTTTTAGTAACCAAGACACCTAGTGGGTGTGGTTACATTATAGGATAGATAGCGTACTATAAAGAGGGGAATGACGCGGCTATTGAACTCCTAAGTGCCTCTAGATGTGCATTTCATGATCATATGCATTTGGATAGAACTAATATCGCCTCGAAAAATGATTGTGAAAATGCTAACACACTCACACATGACGAGATCACTTGGTGATGTTAGCACGTTTGCGACGGCGGTGGAGTTTGAGCGGTAGAGAGGGTTTGGTTCCTCTCTCCCTCCCGCCGAGCTTGCGAGGCAGGATTCAGGCGTTTTCGAGAAGTTGAAACGATTATTTTCCACTACGCCGGAAGTCCAGAAAAGAAACGGAGGCGAACGGAGGTCACAGAGGTGACCGGACGCTGAACCGGACGTGGTCCTTGCATGACCGGACGCGTCCGGTCAGTGTTCAGTGTCTGCGTGTTTTTCAGTTCGATGATCGGACGCGAGGCGCGTCCGGTCACTGATGATCGGACGCGTCCGGTCGTTCAAGGAGCTTACTGGACTCTAACCGGACGCTGTCACTGTCGCGTCTGGTCATTTTCTTCAGCGCGTCCGGTCACTACTTCGTTGAGCGCTGCTCAGGCGACCAGCGCGTCCGGTCCTTCACGGGACCAGCGCGTTCGGTCGTTCCCGGCGCGTCCGGTTAGTTGGACCAGCGCGTCCGGTCGTTGCTTCGCAGTTAGCCGTTGGGCGACCAACGCGTCCGGTCAGTTGGACCAGCGCGTCCGGTCAGTACTTCACGAGTTAGCCGTTGGGCGACCGGCGCGTCCGGTCAGTTGGACCAGCGCGTCCGGTCAGCCCGATTTTGGCTGTTTAAGTTTCTAACGGCTATATTCGAAGGGGTACGTCTATAAATACTCGTTGGCCGGCTCAAGGCTCTCTCTCTTGAACATTTGACATACTTGTGAGCACTTTGAGCTAAGCAACTCCCCTCCCACTCATCTCTCTTGCTTCTTTGCATATTCGAAGTGAGATTGAGTGATCCAAGTGCATTTGCATTGTGAGATTGCATCTAGTTGGCACTTGGTGGTTGATTTGCTGCGGGATTCTTGTTTCTCTTGGTGGTTGCCGCCACCTAGATGGCTTGGAGCAGCTTGGAGGCGTTGGCAAGAGCTGGTGATTGTTCTTGGCCACCTTCGGTGATTGTGAGGGGTTTGTGCCTACCTCGGCGAAGCGCCAAAGGCAACGTTAGTATATTGCTCGTGTCATTGCAACTTTTTGCCATTTGGTAGGTTCTTGTGGTGCCTTTTGAGAGGCTCGGTGTGTGACCGATTAGCCACCGAACCACGTGGTGAAGAGGGACACAACGGGGACTAGCGTGCCGGCAAGCACGTGAACCTCGGGATAAATCTTCGTGTCATCACTTTCATATTGTGATTGATTGATCCCGGTGTTCGGTTATCTTTGTATTCATTGTTGATCATATTGGTTGGCTCAATACTTCGCCCCTCAGTGATACCCTCCTAACTCAACTCCACATTACTTTCTTAGTTATCTTTGCTAGCTAGTTAGCTTTGCTAGAGTAGCTTCTTTGTGTAGCTTGCTAGTTGTAGTTTCCTTCTCGGTTTGACTTGTGCGGTTGAGTGCAATTACTAGAATTGTGAATTGGTTAGGTGGCTTGCAAACACCCCGTAGGCTAAGCAAAACTCGCATCTCGCTATTTGTTTTATTGATAAACTTGTTTAGCTTGTCTTTGTAGAAAATTTTAATAGGCTATTCACCCCCCCCTCTAGCCATCAAGACCTTTCAACACGCCACTCTCATCCCGGATGAAGAGTGACATACGGCGGGAGTACTCCTTCAGCTCCTGAACGTAATCCAAAAAAACCGAAAAGGTTAAAAAGCCGAGGAAAAAAGACACCAAGAAAACCACGAAGAAAGGCGACGGGTCGATCATACCTCGGTGGCATCCCGCATACTCCGTGACACGGCCTCGGACGCCACTTGGAGTAACCGATCAAGGTGCCGGCGGACGCCCTCGAGGTACTCCCATCGGTGCACCTCATCCCTGTCGTTCAGGATGAAGATGGGCTCAGCGTCGGGGTTCGCGGTGTCCCTAAACTGGAGGGATGCCCCCCCCCCACCTCGGTATCTCCGTCTCTGCCCGCGCTATCGCCAGCACGGCGATGTCGGGCCATGACGACGACGACCCGGCCCGGGCGTCTCCCGGTCCCGCGGAAGGACCAGCCTCGCCCGCAGTTCCCACCTCTCCAACGGCCGTCGAGGCACCTGTCTGATCCGCGGCCTCGCCCCCCTCGACCCCCATCACTTGTTTCCCTTTGTCCAGGGGGGTGTCGTCGAGGGTAAGGTCCACGGTCATGGGTGCCCGCCCTTCTAAGGGAGCTGGCCCCTCAACCGCCGGCGCCTCCAGAGCCGGCGCCTCGACCGACGGTGCCTCCGGTACCGGCGCCTCGACCATTGGCGCCCCCTGAGCTGGCGCCTCTTCTTCTGGTGCTTCGGTCGGGGGCTCGACGGCCCTGCCCTCCACCGTACCAGCCGGCTCCACCGACGGGTCTTGCAGAGGCCGCGACCCCCTCGCCAGGGCCGCCTCCTGCCCCGACGCCGACGCGACCTCCTCCATGGTCACGTCAGCACCCGCCCGCTCCACGCCACGGACGGGTGCCTCGCCCGTCACGACCTCGACGATAGCCTCGGCCATCGCCGACGACCTGGGCCCCGCCTCGACCGCACCGGGCGCCACCGTCTCCGCCGGTTTGGACCCCTCCACGGTAGGATCAGGGCCAACAACCACCGTGGCATCCGCTGCCCCTGCCTTTGTCGCAGGCGCCCCTTTGCGGCCTCGACCTGCCGGACCCAGGCCACGTCCTGCTCCGCCGTCCGGTTAAGGACAACGGCGCTGGCCCGCAGTGACTTCACGGGGGTAGGCCCCATTGGCTCTGCCTTCCGCTTTAACCTGCAAAGTGAGAAGAAATGTCAGCCAACGGATCCAGAGAAAGGTAGAACAACCAAGCAGAAACGCTTACCCGGAAATCGGCACCAAGGGCCTCGACCCCGTGCGATCCGAGCCTCCCGGGGCGGCCGATTGTGGCCTCGCAGCGGCCCCACCAGCAGGCCGGGCACTCCTTGGGGCCCTGACCGACGCACCGCCCTACGCCTTATGTGCCTCTGAGGCCAGCTGGCCTTGGGTTCTCATGCCTGCCGACGCCGCCGCCGATGACGACGCCGGTACCACCGTCCCAGCCCCTGCCCGAGCTTGCGGGGCCTGGGATGGTGCGGGCATCCCCATTGACCCCTCTTGCTGGGTCCAGGGTAAAGCGGCCCCTCCCGTCGAGGGGCCCGCCTCCTTCTCCGTCTTCTTCTCCTCCTCCTTCTCCTCCTCCTCGGACTCCTCGACCACGACGACCGAGGAGGACGCCCCCCTGATGGGCTCTAGCAGGGGGCGAATGTCGGGAAGGTCCCCCAGTCCGGTTGCGGTCTCATACCACGACAGGGCATCGTCGTCTTCGCCGCTGCTGTCGTCGTCCTCCCCCGAGATTGTCTCGGAAGGCGACGGCGCCAGGGGGACCCCGTCGATGGTCTGCTGGCACCGGAGCTTCGTCAACGCCTCCGCCTCTTTGGCCTTGCGGATTGCCCGCTTCTTGGCCGTCTCCTTGGTTTGCTTCTTATTGGAGGCATGCTGGCGTCGAGCCTCCCGGGCGGGCCAGTCCTCTAGGACTGGCGGACGCGTTTCCCGCAGCGCCGACAAATCCTACGCGCCAGCCTCGACCAAATCAGTGAAATCCAAAAATAAACGAAATTAGCAAATATACCAGCCCTAGGATACATACCACGGGCTCGAACCCTTCGGTAGGTCTCATGGGGACCTGGTTGGCCTCCTCCACCTTGAAGTTCCCAACCATCCGGCGCGCTCGCCGGAGGACCTCCTCGAGGGCAAGGGATTCGTGGGACATCCGGGTCCCCTCCAGAGATGCCTCCGGAGTCATCTGGTTGAGGCGGAGACGACGCCGGCACAGCGGCATCACTCGGCGGCGATGGAAGGCCGCGGCCACCGCCGCTGCCATCAAGCCCCGAAGGCGAAGCTGCTGCAGCACCGCCAGCAGCGGGTCCAGGCGCGGCTTCTCGGCTTCCGGCACTCCATACGTCCAGCGATCCTCTCGAGCGGTCAGCACGCGGCCGGTGTACCTCGACAACTAATTTTCATCGTTGCGGAGGTAGAACCAACCCTCGTGCCACCCGCTGTTCGAAGAGATGAGGCGAGCTGGGATGTACAGATCCGCCCGGCTCGACCTCACCTATAGGACGCAGCTCCCTACTCGAGCCGCGCACAAGACGCCCTTCTCTCCCGCCTTCTTGGCGAAGAGCTCGGCCTTGAAGAGGTGAAGCCACAGGTTCCACTGAGGCTCCACCCCAAGGTAGCCCTCGCAGACCGCCGCGAAGATGGCGGCCTGCGCGACGGCGTTGGGGCAAGGTGGTGAAGCTCCACCCGGTAGTAGTGGAGGAGCGCACGCATGAAGACGGACGCCGGCACGCCAAACCCCCGCTCGTGGAAGCAGACGAAGCTCACCACGTACCCTTCAGGGGGCGCCGGCTCCCGGTGGGCAGGAGGCGGCGCGATCCACTCCGGCTGCGACCGGCTCGTCCTTGGCCGCAGCAGCCCGTCCTCGACCAACTCTTCCAACCTCCTCTCCATCACCGAGGAGGCGGCCCAGTCGTCGGTGGGGAGGATCTGGCTCTTTCCTGCCATCGGTGCTGTCGGAAGGAGGGTGGACGGAGAGGATGCGGTGGCGGCAGCGATGTGGGCGGAGAGCGCAATAAGGCAAGGGTTGTCTGAGGCAGAAGATTGCAGGAGCGCAAGGGACCGGTGGGGAACGCAGACCCCTATGCCTTGATTTTATATGCCCAGGCGGAAGCCCAACGGCCGCGCGAAAAGATAGGAACAGTTCCCCGCATTAAATGCGCCCACCTAACCGTTTCCTTACATCTCGCAGGAGTTGGGCGCGTGGCCGTCCCCCACGTCGTAACCGTACGCCACGTCGCCCACTACCGCGCCGATCTCGCCTCCCCTCCTAAAAAGACGCGCCCGACTAACGGGCGGGGGAGGGATCCGTGGACGGATATTCCCAGATACCTGGGAAACGGGCCCCGAGCCCGATATGAGCCTCGAGGGAGCGGAAGCTGGCCCTCGACTAGGGTTCGACAGCTGCCCTCGAGCAACAGAGTTAGAGACGACCAAGGGTGCGCCCGTACATGGCCAGGGCTCGAGCCACGCTCTCGAGGCACCCCAGGACGTATTCGAGGCCAAAGGAGGAGGTCGACGTAGGAATCCCCTCGGGGGAGGCACCGAGCCCTCGAATCCTGTCGCAGGGAATCGAGATCCACACGACCACTTCTTGGCATTTTTTAGAGCGCCTCCGGGCCACTAGCCGACCCCTAACGACTGGGGCACGGACTCTCACTCGAATCCCCCCGTTAGCAGCTCACCGGAGGCCGTCGGAACTCGCCCAAACGAGGGTAGTACGACGTTCTCCACCCCTCCTCCTTTTTTCGGAAAAGGAGCGCGAGGGACGAACAGTAAAAGATGGTCCAGACTCTGATCGACCTCACGCGCGCGAGGCTCGGGGGCTCGACCGCAGAAACCTAAACCTTGAGGGATCGAAAGCTGGCCCTCGACCAGGGTTCGACAGCTGCCCTCGAGTAACAGAGTTAGGGACGACCAAGGGTGCGCCCGTACATGGCCAGGGCTCGAGCCGCGCTCTCGAGGCACCCCAAGACGTATTCGAGGCCAAAGGAGGAGGTCGACGTAGGAATCCCCTCGGGGGAGGCACCGAGCCCTCAAATCCTGTCGCAGGGAATCGAGATCCACACAACCACTTCTTGGCATTTTTTAGAGCGCCTCCGGGCCACTAGCCGACCCCTAACGACTGGGGCACGGACTCTCACTCGAATTCCCCCGCTAGCAGCTCACCGGAGATCGTCGGAACTCGCCCAAACAGGAGTAGTACGGCGTTCCCCACCCCTCCTCCTCCTTCCTGAAGGAGGAGCGTGAGGGTCACACAGCAAAAGACGGCCGGGACTCTGATCGACCTCGTGCGCGTGAGGCTCGGGGGCTTGACAACAACGAATCATTCCCCAATAAAACGAATAAAAGACCTCGGAGGAGTCTCAACACTCCATCGAGGCCTCGGGGGCTACACCCAGCGGGTGCGCTCACGCGCCCCCACCGGAAAAAATCATGACGCTACGACTCCAGTTCAAACAAACCTCTGAGAGAGTGATCACACACTCACCCAAAGGCTCGGGGGCTACTGTCGGTACCAACAGTATAGGGGTACCCACATCCATCGCTAATAAAAAACTAAAACGACTGAAACCGCAATAAAAGGCAGCCCGCCTCGACTGCGTATCCAGTCCGTCTCGTACGAGGCCCGCTCGACAGAGCGCCTCGACCGCGCTCCGGCTCCGACTCGTACGAGGCACCCTCGACGGGGGCGCCTCGACCGCGCCCCATCCCGTACCGCAAGGTACCTCGACCGCGCTCCGACCCGCGCGAGGCTCGTCCACCCACTGGGAAAAACTCCGACTCGCGTGAGCCCGGGTCGAGCGCCTCGACTCCTTCTCTTTACCTACTCCGGGACAAAAGCCATAGCATTTAATGCGGTTACCTACTACCACCTACCGGCATGGCTGCGATCCGGATCGACGTGGGAACAATGCCAGTGTCAGATCTCACTGTTTTACCGCCCATCCCGTGATGGGAGGTGAAAACCGTCACTGTACCCACCTTACCGCGCACTGTTTACCATCGATCACCCTCGAGGGAGGATAAGACAAGGCCCGTACTCCGCAATCTCGGGGATTCGGCCTTATCCATCCGGTCTCGACCCGGCCTCGACCCAACCTCGACGCTCGGCACAGTTCAACGGCAAGGGAAGGACGGTATGACACGGCGCTCTGGGTCATTTCGCCGTCTCGTCTCCCACGACGCCATGGTGTCCAGGGATGGCCGGCCATTCCCAGAGCACGTCGCTACGGTCAGCTCAACAGGAATCGACAAAACATCACCTCAAGGCTCCCCGTCGTCTTGGCCTCCTCTCGCCCTATAAAAGGGCAGGCCAGGGTTCTACAACGGGGAAGGAGAAGAACGAAGAAAAACAAGAGACAACAAGGCAAGATGCAAGATAGAGATCGATATCTCAAGCAATCACACTTGTCCTCTTTTTCCTCTCTTTGAGACTTGGGCTCGACGCCCTCTCTCGCATGCTTGTAACCCCTACACGAGCACCTCGGTGCAAGGAAATACAAAACTTCCCCCCCCCCCCCCCCCCGCTAGACGTAGGGCCTTCTTTTGCCCGAACCAGGATAAACCCCTATGTGTTTTCCTTGCATCACCATCCAGGAAAGGGACACGCAACATTTACTCGTTGGTTTAGGACCCCCTCGGGTCCGAACACCGACAGTTTGTGTCCCAATCAATGTAGTAGTGCCGAGTAACATAATTTTATCTGTAATTATTAATTACCATATCAAAAATAGTGTTAATGCATATAGTATATTACAAGTAGTATAACTAGTTGTTGTTTTTATAAAAATAAAAATACTGTACTCCACATTTAGTCAACTAGCTAGTCTCATCTCATCCATTCTTATCCATCCAACTATAAAAAGGTAAGTAGTTTGTTCTATCCATCCAACGAAACGGTTACCGTAGATGATCCTATCATAAATCCATAACTATCTGTATCCTTTCTAAATTTACCCTCAATCAAAGAAAACACACGGATATGGAACGGCAGCCAGAAAGGGCGCGAAACGGCAGGTTGGAGTGCACCGGACGCCGCGTCCGTGCCGCGTGCAGATTGCAGAGGGAATCCCCGAGCCATCGCGCGGCGCCACCGGTCCTGCCCGGCCACCGCCACCGCCACCCAGGGCAGGGCCCCGTGCGCCGGCCACGGAAAGGTCGCCTCGCGCCGTCGCGCGCTGCCGTCTGTTTCTCCACCCCATCGATAAATCGCCCTTTTCGCCATGCCTTTAACTGAGACCAACACCTTCCTGTTTTGTGTGGTCGACCTTAGCCACACAGCCCACATGGATGTACTCCTACTGTGCTGGCCGAGAGAGCCTGTGGGCGACCAGCGCCAGTTCTCAATGCATGCATGGATCATGGATGGCTGCTGTTATCGTTGTTGGCTTCTTAATTGCCTACTTCTACAGTTGCCTCAAGAATGATGCCTGTGCGGCTTTGCCTGTCTGCAGTGGTTAATATGCCTATGCTCATGTCATGAAGCCTCTGAAAAGGGATGCTCAAAAAAAAAAAGAAGCCTCTGAAAAGGAACAATAGTAGTAGTAGTTCCTTTGCTCAGAAGTCAGGACCGGGTCGGATCGGCATCGGCATCGCAAGAGAAAAAGGGGGCAATCATGCTCATGCAGACATCATCCGGTCAAGGAAACGAAAAGCAATAATGGGCGGTGCTGCACTACGTAGGGAGTAAGGCTTGTTCACCCGCCATATATTCCCCCTCTCTGTTCCTGCCCTTTGGGTTCAAGCAAATTCTTGCCATCCTCTCCTCTCCTCTCCTCTCCTCTGCGACGATCATGCAAAGCCACATAAACCAAATCCTGCTCGAATTTTCAAATCCTTTTCCGTCCGCCCGTCCGGCCGCTCGGCCTTTGCATTGGAGTAAAACATTTCCACGGAATCTTCCTCACCAGTTCAGTTCCCCCGGGGGCTTAGCTTATTCGTTTCTCAATGCCACATTGCCAGTTTTATATATGTTATATGTATATATATAATTCAGCCACTACCCTATGGGCATGGCTAGTGCGACCGAGACTTTTGTTCCAATTCATATATGCATATATGTATTATGTATGTATGTACTATATGATCATGATCCTGAGAGACGAATGAACACTGAATACTTACAGGCACTAGCTTTTTTAGTTTAATGGCGACGGCAGGTACAGTGTTGCTGTCCAAGAATGATGAGCAGGACTTGTCCGCGTTTATGGAAACCGATAATCATCGAGCTGATAGCTGACAGTTGACCACATCTGAGGTTATATTCTCTCTCTCACGAACCTTCCAGTCATATACGCTGCGTGGCGGTCTTTTACGTAGATTTTTTCGTCTTAATTGAGCGGCAAAGCTCTTGTCTTTGTTTAAAAAAAAATACACTGTGTGCGGTAATAATCTCTCAAACACCTTGCCCTAAAAAATATCTCAAAAACATTATGCCACGTGTTAATCAAATAAGTGTTTCATTCTCGATAGTCAGCAGCAGGGCTGGCTCACCTTCAGTTTTGGCTCAGCAGTTCATTCTTAACAGGATCGGAGCAGATCCATCAAGATATAAATATTAAGGAGAAAATGTACAAGGATCGTTCTCATCTTCAAATAATAATATACTGTAACACTCCCTCTATTTGTTTATACTTAAACAGTCATACCCCGTGTTATCCTCCTATTGGGGGACTAGAACACTCATTATTCTTGTCTTTAGTTTCAATGGGGTTTCATCAGAGTTTTATGGGCATTAAATGTGCTAATGTGACACCGTATTAATGAAATGAGAGATGATGAGAGTTTTATGGTAGTAGAGAGAGTTTTATGGGGGATGAAACTCTTCTACACTGTTTCCAAAATATAAATGTGTTGAAAACTGGGTTATGAAACCACACTGAAACTGACCTAACCCGGGCCCCTAGTAGTTCTGAACACGTCAACGACGTGCTGCCTTCTGATTTTGTGCTAAGCTGGCGAAATTTCTGGGTTGCATGCTAATATGTAATCAATTAAAAATTACTTCAATATGATTCCCCTGTAAAAAAATATATACAGATGACAATTCGCTCCACTTTATTAAAAAAACAAAAATTCTATGCGTTTCGCTTAATTACTGGCGTTGATATTAATATTCCAGCTTTAAAGATAGAGATCGAAGCGGCTGACCAATGAAGAAATTTCAGGGCCATTTGCCTGTTTCAAACTATACCTAGCTTGCTCATGACACTCGCGAGTCATGGGCTCTTGCATACATATGTGTGGCACAACACTTTTTTTTTGTCTTGTTTAGATGTCAAATTTCAATCTCAAATTCTACTGTGCAAAAAGAAGATTCTCATTACATCAAAATGCCGGCACATGCATGGAGTACTAAATATAGATGAAATTAAAAACTAATTGCACAGTTTTGTTGTACTTTGCGAGACGAACATTTTGAGCCTAATTAGTCAAAGTTTGAACAATTTTTACCAAATACAAACGAATTGCTACAGTGCGGTTCCATTCCATTCTTAAGCACTTCGTAAGTTCTGTTCTGACTGGAGCTGACAAGACAAGGCACACAATGCATGCCAATCCTGTCATGAGTGACGCAACGCAAGAAGAATTTCGTGGCGTCACATAACGGAGCTGATGACAGTTTTTCTTAGCGACCACTGCATCTTCGAATGTATCAGATATCAGATAGTAAGAATGTGTGAACGATCGAGGTCATGCTAATATGATATTTTTCCACGTTTATGGAAACCGATAATCATCGACGTGATAGCTGATAGTTGACCACAGCGCCACCTACAGTGTCCGAGTGAACAGTGCTACACCCACGTAAACAGTGCTACCTAAAGTGAACAGTACATGTGGGACCCACGTAAACAGTGCTACACCCACATGAACAGCGCCACCTACAGTGTCCGAGTGGCTGGGAGAGTGGGATTTATTCCTCGTTAAATAGATCTATCTATCTATTAAACGTGGCGCAACACTTTTTTTTTTGAAGTAATCAGGCACACTAACTTTCCATTCCATTCGTAAGCACTTCTCTTAGTTTCTGTTCTGACTGGAGCTGACATGGCACCAGTCCAATCTGGCGAGGCTTGGCAGCCGCCAGACCTCCCCGTTGGCGAGACTACCCATCCCACCCCTCCCTCAGCCATGGCCGGCGGCACCAGAGGAACACGAAGCCGAGGAAGACGAAGGTCGAACTGTCGAAGCGTTATTTTCACTCGAATCTTGGACCGCACCTGTACCCGTCCGCATGAAGCCCATGTAGTAGAAGGTGAAAAGTCTGTGCGTGTGCGTCTAGCTCCGTGGTGGTGGGCGTCGTTTCAGTTTCCAATCTCATCTCCGTTCATTTCAGCACCTCCTGCCCTGCTGTTGTGCGCCTGTGCCGACGGCGATTGCACATTTGCACGTGTGCACTGCTGGCCGCTGCTAGCCTGCTAGGAATACTCTGCACTGCTGCTGCTGGAAAGTTAAGCGATGGAAAGTTCTGATGCAGATGCAGCAGCAACACAAAGGGGAAAAAGAGAAAAGGTAAGTGAAATTGATTGAACCTATTGCGAATTTGATTGACCTGTACTTCAGCAATTGCTTTACTGTATTTATTTAATTGATAGTTGTAGGCTTTAATTGGTATGTTCATCCACCATTACTAGAATATGAAATTTGGTTTCGTTTAAAAACATCAATTATGAGATTGTGACATGGTTTATATGGATATATATAAGTATATCATTATTTTTTCATGCTATTATCTTCTATATTTCTATAAAATTGCTTCGTGAAAAAGTTAGCGGTCCAAAGTTCGCCATAGGTTATTTTTTTTTTGTCCTGGATCCGCCGCTCCATGGCACACAAAGCATTCCAATCCTGTCATGAGTGACGCAACGCAAGAAGAATTTCGTGGCGTCACATAATGGAGCTGATGACAGTTTTTCTTAGCGAGCACTGCATCTTCGAATGTATCAGATATTAGATAGTAAGAATGTGTGAGCGAGCGAGAGGTCAAGAATGACATTATTTTCCGATCCCTCAAGATATGCCTGTTCGGCAGGCTGTTTATGCGGCTTATAAGCCGGCTGTGGCTGTTTTGTTGTGAGAGAAAAACACTGTACCACGGCTGATAAGCCGTGCTGATAAGCTCAGCCGAACAGGGTGCTTAATAAAAGAATGAGTTGGATGTTTCTGGCTCATCTCCATAAACTAATAATCACACGATATAATATAAGCCCGTTTTTTTATTTATTAAATAGAGTACATGACATTTGTCCTGATGATAATATACCCTATATATATCATCACCTAGGGTGGTACGTACACATACACACATGTCCTTTGTGAACATCTCCCGGAACCAGTATATATAAGAATATTCTTGTACTCTCTTTGTTCTAAATTATAAGTCGTATTGATTTTTTTTTGATACATCTATTTTGCTATGTATATAGATATAATAATATATCTAGATACATAGCAAAATAGATAAAATAAAAAAGTCAAAGCAACTTACAATTTGGAACGGATGGGGTATAATAATACTACTAGTGGATGATATCAACTTTTTATATAGAGAGTGCTCTATTATTGCTGAAATTTTGGTGCAAGTCAATCACCGTGTATTGTCCGTGTATTCCACTTGTATATTTATGAGAGATTAGTATAATCTGAAATAGGTAGCTCTACCAAGGTCTACTTTAAAGGAAGCCAGAAGCAATTTACGAGCAACTAGGCAGAGTTTTAGTAACAATAAGTAGGCCCGGAAATTCGGCATCACACCGATGTAGAAAAAAAATAACATGGCGTGGAGAAAAAAGAATTCTAAATCCTCAAGCAAGTGAACTAAATTGTCCAGCTTAAACAGAGCATATATGCCTTGATGGCATTGCACTAGTCTCTCAGGGCCTGTTTAGATGTGAAAAAAGTTTGGGCAAAATTCATGTAGCACTTTTCGTTGTTATTTGACAAAATTTATCTAATCATAGACTAACTAGGCTTAAAAGATCCGTCTCGACATTTACAGACAAACTGTGTAATTAGTTATTTTTTTACCTACATTTAATGTTCCATGTATGCATATAAAGATTCGATATGACAGTTACTATACAAACTTTTTTGGCACTTTTTGCCAACTAAACAGGGCCTCAGTACTTTTTCCCTTGTGGGGGCAATACTGTCAATGATAGGGCAGGGAGGCTCGGTGAGAAAAGGATCTGGGCTTTGGATTCCCATGCCACCTCAGCAATTAGACAAAACCAGAATTTCCAGGCTTATGGTCTGGCCACAGATTAGAGTGTGGTATATACACATACCCTATGTTAACATATCTTTTTTTTAGAGTTATATGAACATATCTTAAGCTTGGTACTTCATGACTAAGTATTAGGTATCTTCCTATACAAGAATACTAAAGTCTAACAATTAGAGTCCTCTATTATTGTTGAGATTTCCGCATAGTCAACTCCCATTTATTTTTTGTGTACTCACATTATCTAATTCTGTGAGATTAGTATATTTAGGGACTTTGAATTTATGCTTTGGCGTGGCAAAAAAAAGGGGCTTTATTGATATGCGCTACGGCACCTGGCATAACCATCGGTGTAAATAGATGCATGTCTAATGGTATTAATATTTCACTCGCCGTCCTTTAAAAAAAATCTTTCACATTTGACTTTGAATTTATGCTTTGGTATGGCAAAAAAAAGGATTTATTGATATAGGCTACATCAACTAGCGTAATTGTCACTTAAATAGATGCATGTCTAATGACATTAATATTTCACTTGTCGTTCATTCAAAAAAAATTCTTTCACATTTAACTTTGAATTTACACTTTGGTGTGGCAAAAAAAGGGGCTTAATGCTTTATTGATATGCGCTATGGCAACTGGTGTAACCATCATCCTAAATATAGGCATGCCTAATGACATTAATATTTCACTTCTCATTCATTCAAATTTCTCACATTTGACTTTGAATTTACACTTTGATGTCGCAAAAAAGGGATGGCAACTAGCGTAACCGTCCGCCTAAATGGAGGCATGTCTAATGGCATTAATATTTCACTTGTTATCCATTCAAAAATTTACTTCATATTTAACTTTGAATTTATGCTTTGGCATGGCAAAAAAATGATTTATTAATATGCGCTTCGGCCATTGGCGTAACCGTCGGCCTAAATGGAGGTATGTCTAATGGCATTAATATTTCACTTGTCTTCCATTCAAAATTTTCTTTCACGTTTGACTTTGAATTTTACGCTATGGGATGGTAAAAAAGGGCTTTATTGGTATGTGCTACAGCAACTGGCTTAACTGTCGGCCTAAATAGAGGCGTATATAATAGCATTAATATTTCACTTGGCATGCATCCATTCAAAAAATTCTTTCACATTTGACTTTGAACTTACGCTTTGGCGTGGCAAGAGAAGGGTTTTATTGATATGCGCTACGCCAACCGGCATGACCGTCAGCCTAAATAGAGGCATGTCTAATGGCATTAATTTTACTTGTCTTCCATTCAAAAATGTCTTTCACTTTTGACTTTGAATTTACGCTTTGGAGAGGTAAAAAAGGGCTTTATTGATATGCACTATGGCAACTGGTCGGCCTAAATAGAGGCATATCTAATAGCATTAATATTTCACTTTCATGCATCCATTCAAAGAAATTCTTTCACATTTGACTCTGAATTTACGCTTTACTGTGGCAAAAAGGGCCTTATTGTCTTATTGATATGCGCTATGGCAATTGGCGTAATTGTCGTCCTAAATAGAGGCATGTCCAATGGCATTAATATTTCACGTACTTGTCATCGATTAAAAATTTTCTTTCACATTTGACTTTGAATTTATGGTTTGGCGTGGCAAAAAAGGCTTTATCGATATGTGCTATGGCAACTGGCGTACGTTACCGCCGGCCTAAATAGAGGCATGCCTAATAACATTAATATTTCACTTGTCATCCATTCAAAAGTTTCTTTTACATCTGACCGCTAATATATATTTTTTATAGATTGTGCTATTAAAATCCTGAAAATTAAATGATCATGCAAGTGTTTTCTAATACAAATCTATACGTATATGATATGTGTGTCTCCAAGCTAAAAAAAAATGTAAGAGCCATTCACATTTATAAAATTTAAAAGTTTGCTCAAATATTGCCATAAACAATGTTTTTCCGTAACAGAGGGAGCATATTTTTCCCTGTAGGGACAGCAGTATATATATGAATGATAGGACAGGGAGTCTTGGTGAGAAAAGGATATGTGCTTTGGACCCGCACACACACGTACGCCTCCTCAGCATACATGAGCAGAAACCATAAAACTCCAAAACCAAAATTTCCAGGCTTGTGGTTCAGCCACACACCATACGGCCTCCACTGCAAAATAAACCCGCTACACGTTAAAACCTCGCTGTTATTATTGGTACCTTTCAGATGAGTAGTAGCGATGACGACCACAGCATGCATGGAATGTAAACAAAAACCCTCTCGCTCGCGCACGGCTGAATCATCGCCAGCGCACAAAAAAGGCAAGTTGCTAGTAAGATATTAGTAGAATTATGTTGAGATGCGATTCCAGTTCAGTTCAAGTTAGTCGTGTGTTGAATTTTTCTCGCCGCAAAGATAAGCACTAGTAGTAGTAGTAGTATGTAGCACATTTGAATTCAACTCCGGACGAGGCGAGAACACCTTGGCCCTTGTTTAGATTGAAGATTTTTTCAACCTGATGAATAGTACCACTTTCGTCTTATTTGACAAATATTGTCCAATCGTAGACCAACTAGGCTCAAAAGATTCATCTCGTGATTTTGAACTAAACTGTGTAATTAGATATTTTTTTTACCTACATTTAGTACTCCATGCAAACGGCTAAAAATTGATGTGATGGAGAGAGAGTGAAAAAACTTGGAATTTTGAGGTGATCTAAACATGGTAATTAGAAAATTAGTTTTGCCCACCGAACAAAGCCTGAATATTCTGAAACGAGAACGGGTCCTTTCAAACTTGCCAGGATTATGCTCCAACCCAAACAGAGGACAGAGCACCAGCTGCTGTGCTGCTGCGTGATCGAGAAATGTGGGAAAAAAGGACGCGGTTAATTGAGTCGTAGAATTAGATTAATCACATAATTAGGCGGCATCATTAGGAGCAGTAATTAATTAGTACTAGCATTAAGACACGCGGAGATTATTTATCACTAAAGGTAATTACGGCGCGAGGAGCTAATTAACTGCTGCTACTGCTGTGACTGGGTGAGGGAGCTTCGGCGGGAAGCTGCCTTCTCCCGCACGGCACTGGAGGCCCCCTATAAAAAAGGGACCCCCGGCTCCTCCCCCTTTCGCTTCTCCTAAACCCATCCCCTCTCCCACCCGATTCACACAAGGGAAGGAAGGAAACCAAGTGCGAGCGATCTCACCGCTCCGGCAGCAGACTAGCTAGCAGTACTTGTTCACAAGTGGCAAGTTGTTGGAGGAGCTAGCCATGGCGTCGGAGGTGTCGTCGGAGGCCAACCAGAACCAGGGCGGCGAGGAGGAGACGCGCCTGGAGCTCCCACCGGGGTTCCGCTTCCACCCCACCGACGAGGAGGTCGTCTCGCACTACCTCACCCACAAGGCGCTCAACAGCAGCTTCTCCTGCGTCGTCATCGCCGACGTCGACCTCAACAAGATCGAGCCGTGGGATCTACCCAGTAAGCACCATCACACAGCTCCCTCTCTCTCTCTCTCTCTCCGTCCTTGTTGGGTCGATCGATTTGGGATTTACGTATTTGTTCGTGTGTATGTATGTCGATCTGCAGGCAAGGCGAAGATGGGCGAGAAGGAGTGGTACTTCTTCTGCCACAAGGACCGCAAGTACCCGACGGGGTTGCGTACCAACCGCGCCACCGCCAGCGGGTACTGGAAGGCGACGGGCAAGGACAAGGAGATCTTCCGCGGCCACCGCGTGCTCGTCGGCATGAAGAAGACGCTCGTCTTCTACACGGGCCGCGCGCCGCGCGGCGGCAAGACGCCCTGGGTCATGCACGAGTACCGCCTCGAGGGAAGCCTGCCGTCCAACCTCCGCCGCGGTGCCAAGGTGTGTAGTGTGTGTGCGCACGCAAAAGATCCTCTCTTTTTTTTTTGTTTTTGTTTCTTCTCGCCTCCCCCGCCCCTTTCTTTGCACCACCCTTCCCGGCTGTCCCTGGAGGTTGTTTTCAACGTGCGGTGTTGTCTTGTGTTTGCGTTGCGTGCAGGACGAATGGGCTGTCTGTAAGGTGTTCAACAAAGACTTGGCGGCCAAGGCTGGGCAAATGGCGCCGCTGCACGCCGTCGGCGGCGGCATGGAGCGCAGCGACTCGCTGGCCTTCCTCGACGACCTGGTGCTCGACAACGCCGACCTGCCGCCGCTCATCGACTCGCCGTACGCCGACGCCGGCCTCATCGCCGAATACAACAAGTCCGCCGTCGGCGGGGCTTCCAGCTTCTCGTTCGCCGCGGCGGGCACGAACGACAGCGGCGGGTACCAAGTCGTCAAGGCAGAGCCGCAGCCGCAGCTGCCGGCGGCGAGCAACAACCCCGTGGGCGGCGGGTCGTACTCGTACTCGTACTCGTACTCGTACCAGCAGCAGGCCGGGGAGCCGCAGCAGGCCATACGGAGGCACTGCAAGGCGGAGGCCCCGGCGACGCTGCTGATGAGCCCGTCCCGCGGCGGCGAGGCGGGCGCCGACATGTTCCATGTGGACGACCTCCTCCAGCTGGACAGCTTCATGGACTACTCCAACATGTGGAAGTTCTAGTTCTAGTTAGGCTGGCTCCGATCCGCCTGCCGGCCGGAGTAGTACTAGTACTAGTTTGATTTATTTGGTTCGATCGGTTGACGCCGCCGCGGCTGCTGGATCGATTAGTTGTTTCATTTTATTAACTTATTACAGCTGTTGAGGTTTGAGTTGGAGTGCATCATCAGCCGGCCTGCGACATGGATGCAAGCATGGTCGTAGTCGTCGTCGTCGTCGCAATAGGGGAATAATGGAAGAAAAATGGAAGGCCTGCCGCGCCGATATTGGCATGGACGAGGTCTGATCAAGATGTCCAGACCTCGCCGGCGGCGGTCTCTCGTAGCTCCAGGTTGGTGGTGATTGGTTAGCTAATCTTCATTAGCTAGCTAGAGCCTAGAGCTATATATTAGAACAGCAGCAGTGTGCTCGTAACCGTGTCTAGTGCAACGTATCCCATCCATCAGCTGATTAGGTACTAGTAGTATAGGAGTCGTTGAGTGATGAGAAATGAAGCATGTTGTTGATTGATTGATTATTACTGTCTGATTGTGTGCTGAGGTGGCTCGATCGACGGAGCGAGCTGCCTAACCGCTGTAATTACCCCCTCTTTGTAAATGTACTCCTCGAAACAATCTAATGAGTACGTACGTACCTAGTTACTTTTGGACCAACAAGAGACCTGAGTTAATTCCCCATCATTTGCACGGCACTGTCATTATATTGGGTAATGCAAACTGCATGATGGAATCGCCGATCCAAGTGAGCAATGGCCGCCGGCCGGATCCCGGGCGTGATTAGTAGACATCATCGTAGACGGGTACTGCTGATCTGATCAGTGGTCACTACTAGTACCCATCAGGTGACGAGATGATGCATGAACATGATGTGTCTACGGTCCCCGTTCAGAAATCGGCCAACAGGCATGGGGCCTCGTCAGTTGGAGAAACAAACTTGGACAGGCATCTTGCACTTGCTAGCGCCTGCTGGGTGGCTGTTGTTGCCAGGATTTTGCTTGGCCCCGATGGAAATTGGGAAGTGGAATGGATGGATCCATGGCCCGCTTGCTTTCCGTCGGACGCAACGATGGCTTGTGGCTTGGGCAGCGAAACCCGGGTCGGTGGGGACTGGGGATGCGCCATCCAGCACCCCGAACGCACGCACGCCGCCGCGTGGTGGGTGACGTCACAACTTTAGGGGAAGGTGGAGGTGGCTGGCTCTGGCCTTGACCTGCGCAACGGGCTCCGGCGACAGCTACTGCCCCCCGGGACCAGATCTTGCTCCCAAAGTCCCATCCCATCCTACGAGTGACATGATTTGCCAGCCCTGCTCTATGCTCTCCTCGTCGTCACAGGTTCACAGTGCACATGCAGTTTGTTTCTGCAATACTACTGTACTAGTGCGACAGAAAAAAAAAAACCTCGTCGTTGCAGCTGGCTCCAAATGTCAGCGAGAGAATGCGCCCTGATCTGTATCCAGGAGCGAGGACGCCCCCATTGATTAATGAGACATTTTCTTTATCATTATATACATTTCTTTATATCTACTATAATAAATAATATGCAAAATTGTGTGAAAAAAATCAACGAGCCTACGCATGTGGCCCCTCCGGTGCTCGGGGTTTTCTCGAGCCGAATACTTTGCTGGGCCCCACCATCTGCTCCTAGGATGCATGTGAGCATGGGTGTGTTCACTTCGCGAAAAGTAGGTGAAAAGTTACTGTAGCATCTTTCGTTGTTATTTGGTAAAATTTGTCCAATCATGGACTAACTAGGCTCAAAAGATTCGTCCCGACATTTACAGACAAACTATGCAATTAGTTATCTTTTTTACCTACATTTAATGCTCCATACATGCGTCGAAAGATTTGATGTGATGGGTGGAAGAGGAAATATTCTGGGTTGGGATGGGAAATGGACAAGGCCTATGTGACTGATGACGAGCTAGCTAGCTCTCGCGGTTGTGAATTAGCGCTGATGGCCGGATATACATAGGAGTAGTAACATACATACGGTCGCCACTTGCATGTAGCTTGATACGTCTACTCCTAGATGTGCATGCGTGCGTGTCGTTGCCTTCGGAATCAGGACGATGATTGGGGAGGATAGATGCATTGTAGCAACTTGACACAGTGCATCAACACTATGTACGACGATAACCATCGAATTTATGTAGATGATGTCGTCGTGGGCTCATGACAGGTGGAGGAGCGAGGTTGACGATGACGTTGCCGAGTAAAGAACCTTATTTGCCCTCTCCTAGTCTAGGTTCAAAAGAGCGAGAGTTTCCGAAGACCTCCTCATGTCGTTCGCAACCTGCTCTCCCAATTACCGATGCACACCCGTGATCAGGATGTAGTAGACTATAGTAATAGTATAATACCAAGGAGGAAAAACTTATTGACTAGCTTAGAGATTCCCAAAACTAGGGGCTCCACATATAGCAGTTCTGATACACCTTTCCCAGGAGGGCTTGGTGACGAGAACCTGTACCTTCATATGAGCTAGCAATCCAGTACTAATCGACGTTGCACCTTCTACCTCAGCCCAAGAGTTGGAATTTCTAAATTAAATAAAAAATCTAAAACTTTTTAATGTTTTAGATGAGAAGTGGGGCGTGCCATGGGATCTAGACTCACGCACACTTCTTATCCACTTACCCTCTTTCCTTTCCACCGTTCGTACATCTTTCATCTTTTTTTCTCTTTAATATAAACACATATTATTCCTTCAATTTCCACGGGATGATTTTATAAAAAAAAAATAGATACACGGATAATTAACAAATAGCGCTAATCTGGCCTAAATAAACAACTTAAAACATCGAGTATTTTGGGAGGGGGTAGTAAGCAGGATATAATCTGGGGGACGACGAAGGAACCAATCGTGGGTAACCATTGGGACAGTGCTGATTTGATCTCAATCTCTGATTGCTACAGAGTACTACTATACATCAGGAGAGGTACTGGTACAGCAATAATATGATATGCCACGCAAGCACGCAGCTGGGGCCCTCTGCCTCTTGTCTCCTTGTCCCAACTCGATGATTGGCACGGAGATGGGTACCCCTGGATATGTCGTGTGCCATCATTAACGTACGCGGGGACAAAACGAAGACAGTGCCCTACATATACGTACATGGAAATATGCAATGCATCATGGCATCATTGGCATGGCTCCGGACGGTACAGTGGGCGAAACTAATGAAAAAAACCGTGACTAGCGGCTATGGTTGCTGCATGCATGCTGTCTTCAACAGTGATATATACAGTACATGACTCGCTAACGAACCAGCCCCCTGAAAACAACCTTGAAATATACTTGCAGACACTATATATCAACTAAAGAGAGACACATGTCACCTTCGATGCACATACGGTTGATTGCCAGGTGAAATAATCTCAAGACTTTAGTACCACTACTCCCTCCGTCTCAAAATATAAGTTATTCTCGTTTCCCAAGAAGTCAACTTTTAACTTTGACCAATTATAAATCAAAGGATATTAATATTTATAATACATAATTAATAGCATTAGATAGATCGTTCAATATACTTTCATAATAAACTTATTTAAAAACATAAGTGTTGCACATATTTTTTTTATAAAACTAGCTAAAGTTGAGAAATTTTGACCTACACGAATTTTATAACAACTTTTTTTTAGGACGGAGAGACTAGGTGTCCTGTTTTTCTGCCCAGATTGATCCGAATCCGGCCCTGTTCCTGATCGACCGCGTGTACTGCCGAGTGCCGACTGTTGGTACTAGTTTCTAATTAACATAACGTCACGTGGAAGGCAGAGTGAGACGATTCGGGCTCGTTTAGTCGGTGAAAATGTTTGGATTCGGCTACTATAGCATTTTTCGTTTTATTTGGCAATTTATGTCCAGTCATGGACTAATTAGACTCAAAAGATTTGTCTCGTGATTTACAACTAAACTATGTAATTAGTTTTTTCTTTCGTCCACGTTTAGTACTCTACGCATGTGCCGTAAGATTTAATGTGATAGGTACTGTAGCACTTTTTGGGTTCGCTTTTTAGAACTAAACAGGCTCGAAAACAGCGAGGAGTGGGTGTCTTGAAGCAGAGGATTCCTGGATTCCAGCAGTGCCACAACCTCGACCCCCCAATTCAGCCACTATGCATTCTCATCTCACCCTTTAAATTTTCTCTGCCTTTTAATTTACGGTGTAGACAGGTAATGCGCCTGCAGCCTACTAGGGCCGCGTTCACTTGCCATGCATATCCAAAATATTTCCTCTTCCACCCATTACATCGAATCTTTAGACGCATGCATGAAGCATTAAATGTAGGTAAAAAAATAACTAATTGCATAGTTTGTCTGTAAAGTTCGAGACAAATCTTTTGAGTCTAATTAATCCATGGTTGGACAAATTTTACCAAATAACAACGAAAAGTGCTACAGTACCTTTTCACCCGAATTTTCTCAACTAAACACAGCCTATGATCTGCATGCTGCCATTGCCAGCATCTGTAACCACTGCAGGCCTGGTACTCGCTAGTGCTTGAGTGTTTGCTAGTACTGTACAAATGCTGAAGAAGTGAAGAGTACGGTGACAAATGCTGAAGAAGTGAAGAGTACGGTGCACTGCTCCGGCAAATCCAAGAGGGAATTTAACGAAACGTGTTGCTGCTGTCGATGCAAATACTCTCTCCGTTCCGAAATAATGGCACGCTTAGGATTTAAATTTTTTCCTGAAATAAGTGAACACGATCATGTACGGGTAGCAAAGCACAGTATACTTGCCAGGCTATGCTCTCTCGTCCACTCATTTTTTTAGTGATTCACGAGTGGAATGGCAGATGCACGTCATTGCCTCGTAGGGGTAGCAGTGTCATTTCACAGGGTTACTAGATGGTTTGAAAAGCTAGAAGTGTATTTTAAACTAGGATGGAGGGACTGGAGGGAGATATTTATGTCTCTACTGTATACTGTGCTCCTTCCGTCCAAATTTAAGTGCTCATTTGCACTTTACAAATTTTCCCAAAATAATCGGTTCCGATAGGTCAGAACGTGGCATACCAGTGCAGCAATAGCCTAAAATCGGCAGAGGCAAACAGAGCAGTGCAGCACTATTTTATTTCCTTCGTATCCACGAGTCCAACAATGGTATATTGAAAAAAAGAAAATCCAAGGCTCTCGATTTCTCTCGTCCACTCGTTCAACCTTTCCCACCGAGGCTTCTGTCCTCATCTGCCTGTGCGGGCAGACGCCTCCATCCGCAGTGCCATTCCATTGGTCCCTTTGCTCTCCCCTTCGCACACCCCAGCGCCAACAACAAGATCGATCCTTCCCTTCTCTTCAAGATCTTGCCCCCTTATAGGCATGGCTGAAGATGGTAGGATGCACCGCTTTAGCCGGCGGATGCATGGAGGCAGTGTAATACCCCTAGTGTTATAGTAACTAAAAATTTGTCATGTCATCATATGCACTGCAAAGCATTCATGGTTAAGTTAACCATGATGTGCATCAACTCAACTAAGTTTACATTTCTTAGGTTGAATGTGTTTCTGTGAGGTGTGACTCGAATCAAAAACCCTAATTTCGAATATCACCACAAATACTTAGTTTGTGCCCTATGTAGGTTGGGGTGTACGACTATGGCCTTGTTCGGCTGGCTGGTTGCCAGCCAGCCAGCAGTGTTTTTCTCTCACACCAGTTCAGCACCAGCCACCAGCCACCAGCCAGCCAGCAGTATCTTTCTCTCACAATAAATCAGCCTCAGTCACCAGCCACCAGCCAGCCGAACGAGGTATGTTGTACGCTACTGTCAAGTGTAGGGTATGAGCTCAAGTCCAACCCATAAAATGAAGCTTCGAGCTTGAGTTTGAATTTAGAATCCAAAACCTGTTGCAAGTTTTCCGATTCGAATTTGAAATCAAATTTGAGGAATTATTAAAAGATTTTTCTAAAGTCAACCTGGTCAACCAAGAGTGGCATTTGGTCAAACATGTGATGCTTGACTCAATGATGCCCTTGGATAATGGTGTGATCACTACATACTCACCAATTAATGTAGCAGCAAGTCTCAATTTGAAATCTTTCGGAAAACCCTAAAATTCAAAACCCTGGTTTTACCCCTTTGTGTAATTCAAAATCTAAGCAAAATTTGGGGGTGGGCCAAAAAGAAAAGTTGTAGATCTAGTATTGTTGTACAACTTTGGTTTTTAGAGTTTTCAAAGTTTTAGTACAAAAGTTGGAGTAATTTTGAAAAGATTCAAATCCCAAATTTGACCCCTTTTCATTTCCCCATACCAATTTCAAAATAGAGCCAAAATTTGAAAATGGTTTGAATAGAAAAGTTGTAGGTCTTGGCTAGATGTACAACTTTGGTATTTTGAGTTTTTGAAGTTTCAATATAAAATTTAAAGTAATTTTGAAATTACCAATTTTCAAAAAATGTCCCCTTTTGATTTCAAATTAAAATTTCAAAATCTAGGCTGAATTTGAAAAAGTTTATATTGAGAAAGTTGTAGAACTTTCAAAATTGAGCAACTTTTGTTTTTACAGATTTTCAACTTTTATAGAAAATTTGAGAGTAATTTGTGAATTTAAGTGAGTGGCATTTTTGTAAATACTTCGAAGTTGGCGTCCAACAGCAGGGCGCCACCTCCCGCCATCGCCAGCGACCTTCGAACGGCTTCCAGGCGTGCCCGCGGTCGCCACCTCTTGCTCGGCATGGGCAGGCATCCCTGGCGTGTCGCTCCCCCGTTGCCTCGCCTCGGCTATAAAGCCCGCACAGTTGTCGTCGTCTTCAGCTTTTCTTGTTCTCTGTTTTTGCCGCCGCCGCCTAGCTCTGCCGCTCACTGCTGCCACCGTCGAGCTGCCTTCAGCTAAAGCAACTGCATCATTGAGTTCGCCTCACTCCCGCACATCTCTTAGGCCCGCTCGCACCAGCCAATCCCGCTCGGAGCACCCGCGCTGCCCGCCTCCTTCCTCTTCTTCGGTGAGCCACAGTAACCATGCCGCCTCACCGTGGCCAGCCGCCTCCACTGCTTCTCCGCGTTTGCCGTTTGCTCAGCCGCGTCCGGGGTGAGTTGCTGATGCTCCCCGTCCATTCAATTTAATCGTTACTGGCCCTGCTCGTCGAGGCGGCATGAACCGCGGCCACCGTGCCGCCATGGCCGGGGTGAAGCTCCTCTAGGGTGTCTGCGACCGAGTGGTGTGTCTAGGGGAGTTCGCGGTGTCGTGTTGGTCATGGTGGTCGGGTTATTTGGGTAGCGTCGGCCGTCGGGTCACCGGTGTCGAGGTCACCGGCCGGTCGCCATGCCGCCATGGCCGGGCCGTGTTGCTGGTTTTTTTGTGTTTTCTTTTTCAAAAATATGAATAGTAATAGATTTTGTTAATTTCAGTGGAATTTTTGTAGAGCTCCAAAATTATTAAAAATTTTTGTGAAGCCTCTCTATAATGTATACTATTTAGGAAAAGTATTAAATGCCAATATTGATTACTTTTTACAAGTTATTTAATTAGCTCAATTAATTAATAAATGACTTTTCCATAATTTTTCTAGGCTTAATTAATTGTCCAAAAATTATGAAAATTGTTTTGCCACTTAGCTATGATGTAAGCTTCCTAAATTAAAAATTTGAGCTAAATTAGACAAAGTTAATTTTATTCTTAATTTATGCTTTATTAATTAATTAGTTAATCATGTAATTAGAACTTAATGACTTAGGGTTGTTTGACTTTGTGATTGAGTGTTGACTTTGGGTCATTAACACTTAATGGCCTTTAGCACCTTTATTCAGTTGTTTAAGCTCTCTTAATTATGTGGTTAAGGTTTAATTGGTATTATTTCATGTGATTAACGAAAGTCATTAACGAAGTAGTTAAACTAATAAAACTCTACTTTCGGGTTAGGTTAGTGTTGTTGTTTACAACAGTACCATGAAGGAAAGTTGTACTCAACTTTGTAATCGTGTTATGCATCCACCGAGCATCATGTTTCGTACTTCATTATGTTGAGCATACATTGTCTTCGCGTGTAGTCCGCATGAACGAGGAGATTACCGAAGTTGAGTCCGTCTCCGAAGAAGAGTTGACATTCGTGGAGGTGAGATTTGACATTTGTGGTACTGACTCGGAACCTGAACTTCCCGTCGACCAAGGCAAGCCCCGGATGCATTCAAACCTTCCTTGTGTTTTGAAAAGCTTCACCTCACTTTGTTAATACTTTGTCGCATTTGGTGATAGGAGTTGAGTGATAACCTAATTACTGCATTACCATCCTTGATACTTTAATATTATCCTTGTTACTGTTTTATTTGAAAATACTTAATACACTTAGCCTTGCTTAATGAGAAAACTTTTAAAAATGTTTAGCAAAGTTTGAAGGGTTGTTGTGAAACAACTGAATGACTGAATGATGATGTTAATTTGAGATCGGTCGGTGTACTTGCATCGGGAGAGGAGTCCCAATGTAGTGTCTCTGATTGTGTCGGTTAAGAACTGTACCGTTGTAGGCCCGCCTGTGTTTCGAGAATTTGCAACTGACCGCATGCTCCGGTAAGCCTAAGACCTTAGTCATTCTATCATGTAAACGACCAACCGCGCACTAAGAGTGGAGAGATGGCGAGAGTAGTGTGTACCCTCATAGCCAGTGGCTAGATTGGAGGTGTACTGTACTCTCGGGTGGCGCTGGACCCAGTCACGTGTTGGGGGATCCTAGTGAAGGTTGATATATGTCGGTCAGAGTTCTACATATGTCGTGTGGATAGAGATCCCTAGCTGGGTATAATCGATTCGAATCGTCATTGCTCCTCGGTTAAGAAAACTCCATCGCCTGACCTACATCGTAGTTAATAAGTGAAACATTGGTCAGAGAGTAAGAACAAGTGGTATGAATTATCTGATCTAGATTAGAATCACTTACATTCTGTTGATGATTAATACTAAAATAAAACATTGATCTTAAGGATCGACTATTAGTATCTTTTATGCAAAAGAACTTTGAATCTCGCTGGAACCTTACCCCGATTCCCTCTGAGCCTGCATTCCTGAGTTTATTCTACCCTTTTTGGTCGGTTAAGTCTTGTGGAGTACTTTTGTACTCAGGGTTTGTTGAACCCCTGTTGCAGGTGCGTCTCATGAGCAGGTTTGTTTCGGACCCTACTCATGACCGTCTTTGCGGTAAGCGACGACGAGTAGTTTGTTTAGCTCTTGGGCAGAGCGTCACGTTTTGGTGGTTTATAATAAAATTACTAATGCTACTCCACTACTATGGTTGTAATAACTAAACTTAAGGTTTATAAGTTTAGAACAAAGGGTTTGTAAACTTATGTTATGTAAGACTTCCGTACTTTTACTTTGATGTAATTTATTATATAAAATGTTGTAATACTGTGATGTCTCTGAAATATGATCCTGCTCGGAAGATCGTTGATGATTCGGGTTTCCCGAAGACACCCGACAGACTTCTTAAGTTCTGTGGTACACATGTATATTTTTAGAGGTCTTTAAGACAGTGATAAGTACATGTGGGCCATATAATTTTGGAGGTTCTACCACAGCAAGATTGGAAGTCCCACGATGGGATCCGCTGGCTCGTGAAGTCAGGCTGCGGCAGACGATGTCACATCCTTCGCCCGTTTGTCGCACCGGATTGCTCGTACTCTCGCATCCTCCTCTTCCACGTCGAAGCTCCTTCCCTCAATAGAGAAGAATCCCCAGGAGAGCCCCATCTTGGCCCAGATCCAGCCACATCCGCCCTCATATCTTCTTCCCAGTTCATCTTCCCCTTTCAATTGTTATCTCTGTTCTCTCCGACGGCGGCAGTTCAGAGTGGTGGGCGACCACGCGTGCGCTGCGGCGGCTCGGCACGCGAGCAGGCGGCGGCGACGATGACCCCGCGCCCAGCAAGCGCGCATAAGCAGCGCCCCAGCGCGATGAGCGAGCTCGCGCATCGATGTTGGCCCGACGAGGCGGCTCTGAGCATGCAGCTAGCGCAGATGGTGTGCCCGGCACGGCGGCTCGGACCATGCACTAGGCACCAATGGTGGCTAGGGGCGTTGGCGGTGGGGAAGGCAGGAACGGCTTTGGGTCTCCCCGTCTGGCTAGGCTCGTCCCTCGGGAAACTTCGTGAAGTTTTGTTATTTTTTATTTTGGTGTCCTCGTCCGACCATAGCGCAAACCGCAGAGCCGCAGACCCCATTTGTGTAGGGGTATTTTCGTCATTTGTCTAGAGCATTGGTTCTCCCGCCATATCCTAGGAAGTGCAAATAGAATTGGACGGAGGGAGTACTCTGCAGGCAACTGGAATTCAGAGTACAGTCAAGTGCAGGCCGGCAAACAGTTGAAGGCACTCCTCTCCGATCCTCACCTGAACAGTACTACTGCTGATCCTGACGGATCATCATATTCATATCATATACTTAATCCTTTTGCATTGCATTGCATTGCTTCGCAGGAAAATCCAGCTGCCACTTGGACGTGTCTTCAATCAATGGTAGTTCTCCTCCCAGCAGCTCTTCAATGATTCTCGCAGTTGACGGAATATACCGTATAGATCGGCTCAAGGAAGGCTGCTATACGCTACGTACACGCAGCCGCAGCACTACCTAACCAGTTCGTTCCAATAATATATAGTAGAATACTACGGATACGTATATATACGCGTGTGTTTAATTTGTGTCCACACACAAGCCACGTAGACAGGCAGACAGATAAGGCTCCCGGCTCCGCCACAGCCCCCGACAGAGTCAGGCCGGAGACAACGTACTATTTCAACACATGTTGTTCAGAGATCGTATTGCCTTTTTTTTTTTAGATTGCTCCAAAATTCTAGGTTTTTACACTTTTTCTTCGTCACATCGAATCTAAGGATGCATATATAGAGCAGTAAATATAGATAAAAAATAATTAATTGTACAGTTTGATTGTAAATCACGAGACGAATCTTTTGAGCCTAGTTAGTCCACGATTAGACAATAATTATCAAATACAAACGAAAATACTATGGTGCCAAATTTTTGTAACTTCTAAACAAGGCCAGTCAACAACCAAAAAAAACACATGTTCAGAGACAGCTAGCTCAAAGTGGCCACATTCTGAACGTAACTCTGCACGTTTCAAGTTCCATTTAAATTGAGGTACATCATTTTATAGCAACTTCCATTTGATAAATAAACCACACAGGATGATGATTACATTACGTGATGCAACGACCACGGTTTCTTGCAAATGCTGTCGTCACAACCAAAGCCAAACGGTTTCTGACGAGACGTCGTCGTGACGACTTGCAGATCCGTTTAGTTTGGGCCTACGGGGCACGGGATTGGATCGCAATGCAGCAAGTTGAGGCCTGGACGCATCGTCGATTGTCGTCACGCCACGCGTGTCGAGCGGACTAAATAGTTTATTTATTGCAGCTAGGCCCCCACTTGCGTCCACGTCACCCGCCGGCCGCCGCCGCGTGGGCTACGGGGCCCATGGGTCATCCGTCGCCTATTGACCACGCACAGGGCCCGGGCCGGGCAGGGCCGGCGTCACTGTATCTACAGGAAAAGACAAGGGAATGAATGTATAGTAGTAGGGCTAGAGTTAGAATTTTTCTAACGATAGCACTTTCGTTTGTATTTGACAATTAGTGTCTAATTATAGATTAACGAGACTCAAAAGATTTCTCTCGTGATTTATAACTAAACTATGTAATTAGTTATTTTTATCTATATTTAATACTTCATGCATACGTGCAAAAGTTGATGTGATAGAGAGAGTGAAAAAATTCTAACTCTAGCCTGTGAACTAAACAAGGCGTAAGTATATGATGCTAGTTGCTACGGCCTACAGATAGAGATGTGTACGTGCATCTACTCCTTTCTAGTATGCCTATGTGGAGCCATGTCATTCAATACATAGATTCATTGGATGGTAGATTTCATTTTCAGTGCTCCTGACACAAGTCAAAGAGAACCAAATAAAATTCACTAACACTAAGCATATTTTACCTCATCGACCGGACCGGAATTGCTAAAAATTAGAAGAAAAAAAGGTCCAAATCCCAAACCATGCTCCTAGCACGAGTCAAAGAGAGCCAAAGAATCGTTGTCAAAAAAAATCACTGACTTTTTTTAATGTTAAAATTCACTGACTTCATGCATGTTCCCACTACGCCCTACTCGCTACAGCCAGATTTACGTGACTTTTCGGACACCAAGAAAATTCACTCATAACTTTTTTTACTGCAAGTTCGGATTCGCTCTTACTCCCTCTGTTCCATTGAAAGTGTTGTTTTTGACTTTTAGACTTCGTGTTTGACCGTTCGTCTTATTTAATTTTTTTATGCAAATAATAAAATAAATAAATCATTAGTAAAGTATCTCTAATGGTAATAAGTCATAACAAAACAAATAATATTTGTACAAAAATTTTGAATAAGACGAACAGTCAAACAAAAAATAAAAAATGACACTTTCAATGAGACGGATGGAGTATTTGGTTTAGCTGTGAACAGTAAAAAAGTTATGAGTACCTTCATCTCCTTTTTAACTAGAGTTATCGGTTACCAAAAATCAAACTTATTCAACTTTGATTGAATATATGCAAAAAATACTAATATTTATAAGACATAATTAGTATTGAAACTATGTTTATAATAGACTTATTTGGAGGTACATATGTTGCTAATGTTTCTATAAACCTAGTCAAACCAAATAAAGTTTAACTAGAACACCTCTAATAGCTATCCTTGAAAAGGGACATAGCGAGTATGCGCAGTGAAAAAGTTGTAATAAATATGAAACCTACCTCCTAACCTCTATCTTCATTGACACAACTATGAAACATGTCTCTATTTTTACCAATTTCGAAAAGCAGAAAGCATAAAATTGAAAACAGGGTCTACGGTGCTATGAAGATTGTAAAATGCGCTTCAGGTTCCTCTGTTTTTAGCAGCAGAAACACTTTCTAGCAGGTTAGCCAAACATAACCTTAGTTTGTCACTTTTTCTATACTTCAGACGCATGATTTTTATTATTTTCAAGTAGTTAACATGTAACATCTTGTATGTTATCTTTTTAATTGTACATGTTTAATGTTTACGATTGTTGTCCAAAGCACCTGAAATATGGCAACTCTTTTAGTTTATTGTTTAAAACCATCATCCATCACCAAACAATGACTCATTTTCAGCAGGTGAATTACCTTATAAAAACCATACAAGTACAATGCATCTTGCAAGTAGTACCTAACATGTCCTTGGCACTCCTGATCTTGAAGAAGACACCTCATCATAAGATATTTTTGCAATGAATGCTAAGCAAAAAGTGCAAGACATTGGAGAAGTGCAAAGCATCGACCAAGATATTTACAAACTTAGACTCAACCACCATAAACACATGCATGCTTGGCTTGCATGAAACATCTAGCTACCATAGAGCATGCTTCACATGGCTTATTTCCAATCCCATATAAAGTAGGAGTACTCCACTTGATGACCCATAAGTAGTAGGAGTACATGCCATGCATGCCTCCCTTTATCTGGCAGGAAATCAGGGCCACCCATTGCATCACACACAAAACTAAACGTGCCCTACAACATTAGGGGATTGATGAAGCTTGCCAGGGACCATGACCAAATTTAGTGTACTTTAGAGTGTACCCAAAGTCCATGTACAGTATTTGTCCTTCGCCCTACTTACACAATGCCTATATACGGCTTGCAGTGTGTAGTGTGTACTAGTACGTGGCCGCCCGTTTAGGCCTTTTTCCGCTAGCACCAAGTTGATCAGGGTTGGTACATCACTAACCTACCGTGTCTCATATTTTTCTCCTGTGTATGGTGCGTGTGTGCATTTGTCATTGTCTCGGTGATCGAGTGATTATTAGATGAAGGAAACGAAACATAGACTAGTGTTATTTTTGTCCATGCATGGTTGATCTCTGAATAACCATGCCAAGCGATCGAGTCATCCATGTCCATATGGATTCAAGGACGGCTAGTTTCGGTGGTCATGTCCCAGTCGGAATGGCGCGCAAGTAGAAGAAGAAGAAGAGGATGGCGAAAGCAACCCGTCGATGGGCCGTCTGTCAAGATGGCAACGGTACTCGAAACCCGAGTATCCAACGGGTTTTACCCGATAAAGAGACGGGTATGGGGATAAATTTTTTAGCCATAGGTACGTTATTGAGCAAAATCCTATACCCATCAGGTATGGCGGGTACGGGTGTGTGGGTGTATACTACCCATACCCGCCTACCCGCGGGTAAAAAACACCCATAGAAAGAACAAGTCACCCTCATCATTTTTGCCTATACAGCCCCATGAATTTGGCCCAAATCCAACTAAACTCTTCTAGTACATATATTGCAATGATGCCATTATATAAATGTTAGTTTGTATCTTGTTGGCAGCTTGGAATGATTTATTTTTGCATGTGAATGTTTGAAATTTATATGTAATTCTCGGGTATGTTATTGGGTGCGGGTTACCCGTCGGGTAGAATTTACCCGCGCGGGTGCGGGTATGGGAGCATTTTCCTATCCGTGTGCGGTTGCGGGTAACCCGATGGGTACAACTTGGCGGGTACGGGTGCAGGTGGTCACTACCCGTCGGGTACGTACCCGTTGCCATCTTGAGCCGTCCGTCTGAGATATAGGGTCCAAGGCTTCTGAAAGCTGCCTGCGACCACGGAAAACCATGTCATGCGTGTAAAAAGTTTTCGTTTTCTAGTAGAGCTCGTACGACTGATGGGCTGATGTAATAAGAGTTTCAAAGGTGTTAATAAGCCAGGCAGCTTCTGCTGTAAGTTGGAGCCACAGTAGCCATGAACAAGACAGTACTGATCGATCTCCATATATACTGCTCTGATGAATACGACCCGTTCCAGAGAGCACTATTAGGATATGCCAATCATGCATATAATAATCATCAGCTAGCACTGATGATTACAGTAGTAACTAACCTGTTTATGATTACAAGCATACCAAGCTTTCTTTTCCAGCTGATGTGAACTGCTGCTAGCTAGCTAGCTAGCAGTCATATACTCTGTCCGTCCCATAATATCTGTCGTTTTTTTTCCATGTCACAAGTTTGACTCGATTTGTAGAAAATATGTGCAACATTTGTATTTTCAAATAAATTTATTAAAAAACTAGATTTAAAGATCTTCCAATGATATCAATTATGTACCATAAATATTAATATTTTTTACTATATATTTTGTTAAAGTCATTTCTCGGGAAACGAAAACGACAGATATTTTAGAACGGAGGGAGTATCTCCTAGAGGATAAATAAAGTAAAGCCAGGGGCAAGGAATCTTTTCATTTCTCATCATCATCCATGCACGATCCATCCAAGGAGTTGGGGAGACGTGGTCGACTCTGCTGCAGGCGTGCCACGTGTGACGTTGAGTGTGCCACCCGGGCACTCCTGATGGCGCCCTCTCCTAGCCCTAGCACGCCTTCCCTGGCTCGCTGGTGAACACGTGGCGCGCGCACACATGGACATGAGCGTGCAGGTGCAGCGGTGTCTATATGCAAATCCTTTCGAGAGTTTTAGAAGCAACAAGCAAGGGTTTTGGGGGTTATTTTTAGCAGCAGCCGTTAGCGAGGAAAACATGCGCGGATTGGGCATGATGGAATATGGATGCAGCAATAGTTTATATGCACAACACGAGTGTGTGGCGTGATAAATCCCTTTCGTTGATGCAGTGTTGTGGTGGGAAACATGCAATAGGATTAGGATATGCGCTGGCTGGCGACTGATGAGTGAATAGTGACTCCATATATATATTCCTGTCCGTTGATGGCTGTCTAGATGCCTGTGTGTGAGTGTGAGAGAGAGGTGTTCAGCGAAGGCACTCAAGAACGGCAAAGTTGGCGAGAGCTATAGCAGACTGGACCCAGACCGGAAGCTTGCAGAAATGGACAGCAGCAACCTTTGCTGGGCCTCAGTTCCCATTGGGCTGGCGGAAAGAATACGCATATATATATATATATATATATATATATATATATATATATATATATATATATATATATATATATATATATATATATATATATATATATATATATATATATATATATATGTTCAGGAATATCCTGGTGAAAACACTGTAGTAAAACAAGTGGATCAGAGGCCGACCGGAGAGAGTCTAGCTGCACTATAAAAGAAGAAGCAACGTAATAACAGATGGATTACCGGCGAGAGGTGGTGACATGCACGTACGCACAAGCATATTTTGAATGCAATCACATCACACAAAAACATGGGATATATAGATGCAAATTACAACGACAAAGGTGAATGGTGTGGACATGAGTGAAGGAAGCTGGAAGCGTGTATGTCTCCATATGCAAAGCAGGTCAGAAATGGCGCGCTAGCTGGAGATAAACAACAAAGCCCACAGGTTGACGAGAAAGAAACTAAAGCAGCGTAGGAGTAGTAGTTTAATTTGTGCATGTGCAGGTGTCATGATCATGAGACCGGATGAGATAACCACAAGCAAACAGAGAGGCAGAAGTGACAAGGGAAAGCTTTTGTTTCGGGCTATGGGTGTGTTCACTTCGCGAAAAGTAACTGAAAAGTTACTGTAGCATCTTTCGTTATTATTTAGCAAAATTTATCCAATCATGGACTAACTAGGCTCAAAAGATTCGTCCCGATATTTACAGACAAACTATGCAATTAGTTATCTTTTTTACCTACATTTAATGCTTCATGCATGCGTCGAAAGATTCGATGTGATGGGTGGAAGAGAAAATATTTTGGGTAGACATGGGAAGTGAACAAGGCCTATGTGCTAATAATCTGCTGGCAGTTCGTTACCCGTCTTTTGGATGGGCATAGGAGTATTTGATACTACCATCTGATGGCTGTCTCAGGTGACAGGCAGTAAAGATGGCCAAACAGGCCTGGCCCGATGGGCCGGCACGGGCCCGACACGGGAAAGCACGGCACGAAAACGGCCTGGGCCCGGCCTGCCTCGTGCCCGTGCTGGCACGGCCCGTCCCCGTGCTCGTGCTCGGGCTGGAAGTCGCACACGACGGCCCGGCACGGGCACGGCCCGCTCCAACGGGCGGCACGGCGTCGGCACGGCGACGGCCGTTGGATCGCCTCCCTCCCCCGATCCTGACCGTTCATTTCGCACCGAAACGTTGGCTATATATAGCCGAGGCGCCGCTGAACCCTAAACCCTAAATCATTTCGTCTCTCCTCCTCCTCGGTCGACTCTCCCTCTCTCGGCTCCCGCTGCCCGCTGCGGCGCTGCCTGGAACCCTAACCCTAAATCATTTCGTCTCTCCTCGGTCGACTCTCCCTCTCCCGCTGGCCGCTGCGGCGCCGCCTGGAACCCTAACCCTAGCCACTCTCCTATCGTCTTCCCGGCTTCCGGCGGCCTCGGCTAGACGGATTGGTGGCATTCTACACCCCTCTTCTTCCTCCCTGACCCCCGATGTAGCCTCGGCCTCCACATCTTGCACTCGTCGTCTCGTCTCCATCCTCGTCGCCGTCCTCGGCCTCCGCCCGTGGGGCTCCGTGTCCCTCAGGATGCGTTGAGGTACCACGGTGCCGGAGCCGGATCCGTACGACGACGACGTCGCCGTTGCTTTGTGTATTTACTTTTATCTTTGAAGTTTTATCTTTGAAGTTTTAACTGTGCTGTTAAAAATCTGTTGAATGGTAGTTGATACCGTGCACGGGCCGGCACGGGCACTGGCGTGCTCCCGTGCCCAGCGGCACGACACGGCACGCTCCAGCTATAGCCGTGTCGTGCTCGTGCTGAGTGCCTGGCACGGGAGCACGCCAGGCACGGCACGGTAGGCACGCGTGCCTTCTCGTGCCCGTGCCGAGACGTGCCGTGCCGGTCCGTGCCCGTGCCCGTGCCGTGCCGTGTGGCCCGTTTGGCCATCTATAACAGGCAGTCGTAGGTGGCGGCGGCCGGACTGGTGCTAGTGCGTGGTACTGTTACTGTACTGGTACTACGGCGGTAGTGGCGGCAACGCGGAGCGGAGGGATGACCGGAGGGAGGGAGGGCCGGAGATTTGCGAGTCAAGATCGGCAATCATCGCAGGCGTGTGGAGTGTGGTGTGCCTAGGTGTGGCCAACCGCGCAACCACAGCCCGTATTCGCGGAATAGGAGAGTGCTACTCTTCAATTTGCTTTGTTGGGCTCCATCAGCAGAGATGATCGATCTGCTGATGGATCCATGAGAGATGAGATCACCGGACACCAGCCCACAGCCCATAGCTGGCTAGCTTAGCTTGTCCAAGAACCAAGAATGCAGCAGATGACAAGGGATTCGGATCGACTTGGGAGGCCCATGCGTGCCTGCACTAGCTAGCTAGGTGCAGCTAGAATGCCCCCCACCGCACCGCACCGCGTGCGCATAATACTGTTGTGTGCACGCATGTCATGTGCATATGGCCACTCACGCAAGCGTGTCAACGTCGCGTGACTGCGTCAATCTTGCACGGTTACGCATCGCTCATAAGCCAGGCTAAAAAATATTTTTCGCTGATTTGTCGTCAGAGAAAAACATTGTACCATGGCTGATAAATTTAAACGAACAGAGCCATAGGCTTTGCCGCTCATGAAGTACTATACAGTTGTCGGCCTCAGCAGCAGCAGCCATGCGTGATTTAGTGAGGTGAGGTGGCATGCATATGTAGGGAGAACCAAAGCCGGAGCCGGAGGGGTGAGTATCTCTGGATTGCAGTTTTGCCACCTCGGTTCCCCGTCCTTTGTAGTTTTAACGGAAGAAGAAGAAGATGGTGATGTTGCTACCTACCAGTACCGAGGAGTACCCTGTACGTCTTGTGAATTGTGATGCACCGCACTGACGATGTACCTATCTAGATGCAAGAACCAAGATTGTTGGGGGAATCAGTTCGGCAGAGCTTAGCTCCAAAGCAAACGAAAACAACTCCTCTATCTAACTGCAAATTTTTCGTACGAAAACAGAGCAACTTACGTGGGCTCGTACCTAATGTCCATGGGCGGCCACAAACCCAGGAGACTATAGGCCCAAATGGCCCGTTGCATCCTGCGCCTTGTTTTTTCACTCAAAGAAAAGTTAGGGAGGCCCATGAGAATCTGAAAGAAGAAGAAATCGACGCGCCACGGCCCACGCTCCTCTGGGGCCTGGCGCCGCGCGCATCCGGCCCGCCGTAGCAGGCAAGACAACACTCCACCATGCTACCGCCCACGGCCACGGTGTCGGGCCAAGACGCACGCACGCTAGCCGTTCTGATGCACAACACAATTATATTTATACCTCCTATAAAGCAAAGAGGCCTATTTCTCTGACTTTTTATTGGGCCACATCAGCAAAATAATGTCATCCGCCCATTAAGTGACGTCGTCCGCCCACTAAACCTCATTTATCTTCCACTAGCTATTTCTTTTGAAATAGAAAAAAAATCGTAGCACCTAAACCAAGTATCGTAATTAAAATCTAATTGCACCATGGTGTTCATCGCAATAAACTCTTCAAAAAAAGACCCCACATGGATATATTTCGATAACTTTTTTGCAAACATTTAAACGACCGTTCCTAAGAAAAACCTAGCAAAGCTGTCGTTTCTAAGCAAAAACCTAGCAAAACTGCATATCACATAGATTACATGTGGTCCTCCGAAACATGCATGATTTTGTGAAGGAAAACTCCTAGAACTTTTGGGAGGGGGATGGCCCTCAGGTATAGTAGGGGTGAGGGGTGAGGGTGGATGAGGTTAGTCTCCCGTATTGGCCGATCCTATATGTCAGTGACCGTGTTTTCTTTGATAACCGTTTCTAAGAAAAACCTAGCAAAACTAAATATCACATGGATTACATGTGGTCCTCCGAAACATGCATGATTTTGTGAAGGAAAACTCCTAGAACTTTTGGGAGGGGGGATGACCCTCAGGTACAGTAGGGGTGAGGGGTTCTGGTGGATGAGATTAGCCTCTCGTACTGGCCGATCCTATAGGTTAGTGACCGTGTTTTCTTTGATAATTGTTTCTAAACAAAAGCCCGTTTCTAAGCAAAAACCTAGCAAAACTACGTATCACATGGATTATATGTGGTCCTCCGAAACATGCATGATTTTGTGAAGGAAAACTCCTAGAACTTTTGGGAGGGGAGATGACCCTCAGGTATAGTAGGGGTGAGGGGTGAGGGTGGATGAGATTAGTCTCCCGTACTGGTTGATCCTATAGGTTAGCGACCGTGTTTTCTTTGATATGGTTTTTGTTGTCTTTAGTTACACCTTTAACAAAAAAAAATTAAATCTGTTCTCTGCTTATATCGCATATATACTTATGTATAGATACACCAACGAGATTCCTTCTACATCCTATTTCTCCTAACTCAATTCAAATTACTCTTGCATTCCCGCAGCAACGCACGGAGAATTCACCTCGTTACACAAACAAAACACAGGGCTAGTTAAAAAAAACACAGAGCTACCTGTGGCAGAACCGCCTAATCTAATGCCCTCCCAAGAGTACTTGTCTTCCATTAGACACTAAGTATCCAAGAGAGTGCACTAAACTCTGCGATTCTGTCGAGCACACCCAATGGGAGAACTCGAAAATCCACATTTTTCCATCAGGATCATAAATGAGAGATAAAGCTTACAACATCTTTACCATTTCTTCACTTTTATTACAACATCAAAGTAATTCATTATTTGATTATAACAGCGGAATATAAAATGTTATCAGAGTTTCAGCGGAAATAAAATCATTTAATGATGAGATAAATATTATCATGATGAACATTTATACACAGGAAATGATAATAGGTGGTAAATCTTTCCCTTGTAAAACATTTTTGGTGAGAGTTATAAATCAACTCTACATCCGCAACGTAAAGGAAATCCTCACTAAGCCCACCAGGAGGTTTCCACACACAATTGTCAGCTCCAGAAACCTGTTACCTGCAACAGGGTAGAACAAACCCTGAGTACTCAATTGTACTCCGCAAGACTTACCCGTCAGGAGGAAAGAAAAGACTCCAAGGATATGCAAGGCTTATCTGGCGGGTGGGTTATTGCAACTGCAGGAAGCATTACTAAAGGTGCATCCTTATATTCAATTTTTATTAGCCGTTATCAGTAGTTTATTAACCAACCATTCTAGGTAAGCACCTGTTCTACTTTCAAGCAAAGGTTGAGCCATCAGAACCATTTCTCCATCTTTCATCTTTCAGTTCTTACTACGGTGCCAGAGTGCAGTCAAGCCGTACCGTCACGTAGAAACGGCGATTCGCGAATCAATGTGCCCAGCTGGGTACCCCGAAAAACACACGCCTCGCTTGTACCCCAGGCACAAGCGAGACCAACCCGTTCCCCTCCTGTCATAGGTTTCCAGGTCCCCGTCCAAACTTGGACTCCTAGCTCCCGCACTTGAGGCCCGGCCTCAATACGGTGCTAAGACCTCCACCTATCCCCGCCTCCAATCAGTCGGTCCGGAAAGAGCCGGAGCCCATGACAAGAGAGTAACAAGTCTTCCTAGCCCCCATCCGCTAGTATATGCTCGGGATAATAAATCTGTGACTTGACTGGGGATCCAGTGCAACGAACGGTCCTTAATCGACACAGGCGGGACAAATGCAACCAGAGCCTCGCTCAGATTGCTCAACCAAGTCCATATCCAATTCCACGTATAGTCCCGCCCGGTCTCCAATTATTATCCATATATAATCCATGTGATAATAACATGATAATAGTAACAATAATATATTTCCTATCGCTCGCGAGTGACAGGCAATCACTCGACTTCTACCGGAGTCCTGTAGCATAGCAATCTACACGATCTTGACATACTAGTAAGACTCATGGGATCAGGATATATATATGCAAGTGGGTTTCATTCAACTCCTTAAAACTTAATGCACAAGCATAAATAAAGTGCAGCATAATAGGGGTTATGCACCGGGGCTTGCCTGGGTAAAATATCATTATAACTAAGTTCCATCCGCGGGGTGTGGTCACCATCACGCCTTCTTTTGGTTACTCCAGTTAATCCATGATCGCACCTAAATGGTATACATCGTTGCAATATGCTTGTCTAAGCGAAACATGCATAAACAAGATATTTAAAAGACGAAAGAGATAAGTTGGAGCTTAGCCAGGACAACAGGTCGGTAGAGATGGAGTCACGCGTAGTCGCTGCTGGCTGCAGGCTTGCGGAGGTAATGGCAGCCTGACTACGCCGGTGCACGGAGGCGGTGGCGCGGGCGTGCCAGGATGCTCACGTTGGGGCACCGAGCAGTGGGGGATGAGGAAGAAAGGGTCTACTGCTTTAACTTGGATTGCTCGGCTGCTAGTGCTGGGCTACTGGTGCTATAAAGAGCTCAGACTGCTCGGCTGTGCTCTTCGTCGAAAATTTCGGACGAGACGACTCGAGGCTATCGCTGCAATGCTGAAAGATGAGCTGGTGCTGGCTATGGGCAGAGCTAAGTAGGCCCTTGTGGGTGCAGCCACATGCAGAGAAAAATGAAAGTCAGTCATTGGCATTAATTCTTCACTGTGTTTGCACGCTCCAAACCCAAAGTCACGCACCACTAATGAATCCAGCACCACAGCAGGTCAACAAAAGTAACAATGTAGCATTAACTCACTACACCAGGGAAAGGAAATTATCCAGACTTCTATAAGACTTTTTGGCTTTGCCACTGTGTCCAAGGATCCAATAGTATGATCATGTTTTATTTGGTAATTAATCTCTCAAATGATCGGCAGAAAAATCTAATGGCTATTACTATGGCATGTCACGTATTTTTGTACGTAATATTTATAATTTTGAAAGGGACTACGTCAGTATGTCTCATAATTCCTGTATTTATACAGTATATTAAAGGAGAGTTGCGCTAAAGTGGCGCATACAGGACAAATTAGTATTCTTCATTTACATGTGCTTTAGTTTATAGATTTGCAATTTAATTTATATTAATTAATTGTATATGTAAAGGAAGTATGAATTTGGTGAGACGGTTCTTGATTGAAAAGAAAATTATCACCAACTGCTAGGGATGAAGAGAGTTCACGGAGACAAAGTGGGGCATCAATCGTCAAGACCGAAGACCAAGAAAAATTGCCGACGTGCTACATGCTCCATGTCCTCTCTCCTTCTCTCTTGCTTTCTTTGTCTCTCGTTCTGGCCACAGGCTAGTCAAGTCATGTTTGCGTCCGACGACTGTAATAAAGTGACGATGTGCTGTCACCTGACAGCACTGCCTTCAAGCCTGTATCTGCAAGATTGACCAGACGGCCAGGCACCGAGGTTGGCGCGAACGTCTTGGACGGAGTGGCAAAGTCCCAGGCTCTGAAAGCGTGTTAGGCGCGCTTGACTCACCGGCGGCAGTAGCGACCTGTGAGCAGAGGAGCAACGCACGCACAGGGCGCGTCCGGCACTCGACACAGAGCGACCACATGGAGTGACCGCGTACCCCCGGCCTGGCAGTCCAAGGCGAGTGCCAAGCACGAATTTAAAAGCGTGTACCAACTTCTAATCCAGCTAGGTTAAGACGAAACCACCTTGACAAGGCTCAAGAAGGTATATATGGCTACTAGCAGGAGCAACAAACATAGACAAAGGTGAACTAGAGAGTAGAGTGGAGACGTGCCAACTTGGGACTGCCAACCAGTGCTCGAGGTCAAGAGTGAGCTGGCCAACAGCGCGTTCTAGCGAAGTTAGGCAATTTCTAAGGCATGCAACAAGACGTCCAACCCAACTACCACCTATGCCATACTCAAGTGCTCGGACTTGGAAAACAAACAAGGGTTAGGTCCTAACTAGCAGTCAGTAGCACTTTTGTCTTGATTTATAAAAGGTCTGAACCTTGCTAATTTCAACTAACAATTATCTCATGGCATAGCCCATACTTTGTACTAGCCTATGGAAACAAAATATTAAGGCACTAGTTAATTAGTTTGCCTAATATAATTTGCCGCAATTGACACTTTTAAACATAAGTTCCAATATTTTTGACTTAACGGAAACACTTATCTTAATTTCAAGTCTGATCTCTTAGCTCTCAAAAGTACTAGCTAGCAGTATTTACTCTCTAAAATTAAAGTTGCATTCTCATCTACATAACTTGCTCATCAAATTTTATTAAGTACTTCATTCAAATGATATGTTATTTTTATTTATAGAAATTCGCTTATCATTTTATGTGCGTTGAAATTTTAAAACCCGCGGAATTTGTTTTGTTAATTTCTTTTAGACCTTAATCGCATGCTAAGTAAGTTAGTAACACCAGGGGTGTTACACTACCCACTGGCCCAGTGGGTACTACTGACTCTGTCCTGCCGGGCTGCCGCTTGCCCAGATACACTTGTTTTTTGTGCCTTGATAGGAGTAGATGCAGATATACTGCTAACTCGGCACGTTATATACGGATACGCTATACCACAGTCCACGGGCTTCCGTTTTTTTGTTTCGCTAAAAAGTACCGCTGGCCGATGGTTGAAAATACTGCTGGCTAATTTATTGTGAGAGAAAAATGCTATTCTGGCTGGATTAAAACTGACTGATAAGCCAAGCGATCAGGCTAGTTGGGGCTTGCTTAGATTGCAAAAGATTTCAACTCTAGCTACTGTAGTACTTTCGTTTGTATTTGGCACTAATTATGTTCGAAAGATTCGTCTCATGATTTACAATCAAACTGTGCAATTAGTTATTTTTTACCAACATTTACTGCTTCTGTCTAAAGATTTGATGTGATGGAGAGAGTGAAAAAATTTAAAATATAAGGTAATGTCAAGTTTTTTCACTCTCTCTCCGTCATATAGAATCTAGGGACACATGCATGAAACAATAAATGTAGATAAAAAAAACTAATTACACAGTTTAATTGTAAATTAAGAGACGAATCTTTTGAGCCTATTTAATCTATGATTGGATAATAATTATCAAATACAAACAAAATTGCTACGGTACCAAATTTCAATCTCTCTCGTCAATCTAAACAAGCCGTTGTTGCGAGTTGGTGACAGTAGTACACGGGTACGGTTGCGTTGCGTACGTGAGTGTGGGGCAGCGGGAGATGAGGAGGCAGGTGTGGACCCTGATCCTGGGAATGGGCTCGCTCGTCGCATCAAACTCCCAGTCATCCGTGCAGTGTCGTCAACCTCAATTGGTGTGCCCCCATTGGCCCATTTCCATTTGTTGCTTGCCCTTTTAGATTCCTTCTTCGTCCATTTCCCATTCTGCGTGCTGCCCAACAGAATCCAATCCAATCCGTGGTCTGGTCTCTGGTATACAACCACCGCAGCGGTTTGCCGTTCGCCCGCTTGCTTTTTGCCATCAACGGCGACATGCATTGCAGCAGCACCGGCATGGTGGGTGGCGCCTCCTGTTGCCTGCCCCAATCTCTCTCTCTCTCTTTAAAAAAAAAACATCCCAACTTTCACAGTTTTACTACCATCCCTTGAACCCGGAGAACTCTATTCTTAAACCATAGTAAGCACGAGATTACCAGGACTGATGCAAGACACGACACGTACTCCATGTACTAGTTAGCTAGAGTAGTTAAAATCCCTGGCGCCCAGTGCCAACCAACACCTGCTTAAAAGAGCACCTAGCTACACGCCGTAGGAGTTCTCTTCAAATCACATGGCATTGCATTAGATCGTCTACAAGTAAGATAACAGTACTAATAATGTACTTGACCTTAGCTTACCACGGTTATTATCAAGAATATTGTAACCACACGGACAGGTGGATTAATCCCTGCTGCCAAGTGCCAACCAACTTAAACTACTGCAGTGGCTACAATTAGGCCGTGTGCAAATCGCTTCTCGACCATGCACGTCGCGTTTACCGCCTGCCTATGTTTACCCCCCCCACGACGCTAAACAAAGTAAACGTGGAACCTATTGTCGTTGCCCGTTGCGTTGCGTGCCTAAAACAGATTTGCGCGAAAAACACAAGTTAACCGGAGTCGCACACCTAGCTAAGCGGTCAACGGTCACAACAGTGCACCGACAGCGCCGGCACAAGGTCAAAGCTGGATTAATTGTTTCCTATAGTACTCAAAATTCACATCGAATCAACAGAGTGTAATTTTTCTAAAATAAAATACAGTGCGAATACTGGGAGTACAGTACTCTCTTTGAATTCTACACTTGGAATGCAGGGACTGGTGGGTGGGCCGAATCTAGGATTTTATGTTAGGGTATGCCATCTGGAAAATTTCACTTGCAATTTGGTAAAACTATTTGATAATTCGGTGATAATTTTAAAAATTACAATGTAATTCAGTAATATACACTAAATAACATGATAAATATTAAATTGAAAGATTAAGTTGAAAACATCCACAAATTACATGATACATGGTTCAAACGCATATTAACAGTTTAAAATATATAGGCATAAAAAAGTAAGAGACTTACAATATTACTTCTCTGGCTTCATTGGATGATGTTTTTTAAGGATTTGCAGTAGAACAGTAGCCGCCTTCTTTGAGGTCGGACGAATCCATATTTCGCTTACATATTTTCCAATGGAAGATGAAAGTGCAAAAATTGAATCTCACCGTGGTGGCCAGCGGTCTAACTCTGCACTTTAGTCTGGTCGCAGCGGAGCAGCTTAGACGAATCTTGATCTGACGATCTTCATCACAATTAGTCATGACGTCCTGTGCTTTGCAACTGGGTACCTGTGCAGATTACTCGATTCGTGAGAATTGATACGGCAGACGGCGGCGGCGAGGCTCCGTGGCAGGGTTTCTCCAAATGTACGCGTATTATTACGAACACAAGTCTAGATTCAAATTTGGAAGCCAAGCGTCGTCAAGCGTCCCGGCTGCTGAGGGCCCGGTTGCCTCATGTGTCCGCAGGCCGCGTGGCCCACGTCAGGCGTTAGGTGCGCGAGGGGCTGGAACAAGTTTGGAAAGGCTTTGGGCTTGCTAATGCTGATGAGTCGCAGAGCCGTTCTGAGATGCCGTATGTTCTTTTATTACAAATATACGTATACATGTACTATAGTTGCTTGCTGCATACCCGGCATAACCGCCACTGCGTTCCGGTTGTAGTGGGCCCGATCGTCATGGAACAGAACCCAGTGCTACGCGCCACCCGAGCACCGTACCCGGCAGGCACGACAAATACGTGTCACGTTCAACTGCCTGTACCTACCGCTGGCGATGGCGAGCATCTCCAATAAATCTCCAATACAACACCTCATCCCATAAAATAGAATTATTGGAGGAGATACATCAATTTTCATGCTCCAACGGTGTCCCAATACCTCCCCCAATTTTTGGTGGCCACCAAAAAACACTCATCTCCCCTCAAATAAAGGGGCACTTGCAACCTCCCCCAATCCTCTGTTCTTTTGGCGCAAACACACCCATTGGTGATTCTGCACTTGGAAAAATGCCATGCCATCTCTCTTTATATCTTGTTTATGATATATCCTTGTGTGAGTATGTTTAATTTTATTTTCTTATTGTTGAATAAACTGTTATTGCATTTTCGATCTTTGGTCTTAAGTATGCGACAAACGAGACATCAACAACTTATTTTGACGTGAAAAATATCCATAGGTCAATTTGCTCCAACATGATCCAGAATTTGCAATATAGGCCAAAATCACATATTGGGAATGAGATATTAGGGAACTGTAAAAGTATCTCCTCCAATAACCTAAAAAGTAAATATTGGGTTACCCAATACTAAATTATTAGGGAAGTTTTATTGGAGATGCTCTTATCCACACAACCGACTATATCCACTTCCGCCCCGCCTTTAACCGCATCGGCCCGCGAGGATCCGACGGTCCCCTGCCCGAGCGAGAGTTACCGCACGCGGAAGCCGTTGCGACGGAGGGGAAAAGAGGCGTGGGTGGGGTAAAAAGCGTGCGTGGGCCCTCCCTTTCTGTCCTCTAAAAGGCCGCTGTTTTTCTCCTCTTCTCGCCGCATCTGCGTCTCCTCCCTCGTCGAGCTCACCCTCTCCTCATCCTTCGCGTGCTCTCTCCGCTGCTGCAGCATCCTTCGCGTGTTCCCTCCCTGCGCCAAGTGTGGGATTTCCATCTCAAAGGGCATGGCCGAGGCGTTGTGGCGTCGCCGTGCGGCGGGAACGTGGGCGTCGCCGGCCGGGGCAGGGGCGCCGCCAAGCCCGCGCTCGCGGAGTCCCTGCCTGTCGGCGGGTACGCCACCAAGAGCTCCTTCTCCGCCGGGAGGATGTCGGTGTCGGACAGGAAGCCGAGGCCCCTGTCTCGGAGCCTCGAGGCCGCCGCCGCGCCTGGACACGTTGGTTGGTCGCTTCGTCATGCGCTTCCTGTGTTCTTGTTTCACTTGCAAGATTCAATAAAAGGATTCGTTTTTTTTAGATTCAGTTCCCGCCGTGGGAATTTTGGAGACTGCTGGATTCGTGCTAAATAAAATCTCGCTCCTCTGCTACAGATGAACCTGTCGTTTCCCAAGGCCATGCGGTGGTGGGAGAAGGGTCTGCACCCCAACATGCGGGAGATCGAGTCCGCGCAGGACCTCGCCGACTCCCTCCTCAACGCTGGCGACAAGCTCGTCGTCGTCGACTTCTTCTCCCCAGGCTGCGGCGGCTGCCGCGCCCTCCACCCAAAGGTACGCAGCTCGCTCGCTGCTGAAAACCTGCCGCGTCTGATTCAAACAACACCCAAAGATTTGGCCGATTCTCTTCCGTGTGCTGACGAGGATCCATGGATTCCGTCGCGCAGATTGCCCAGTTCGCCGAGAAGAACCCGGACGTGCTGTTCCTGCAAGTGAACTACGAGACGCACAAGTCCATGTGCTACAGCCTCCACGTCCATGTCCTCCCGTTCTTCAGGTTCTACAGGGGAACCGAGGGACGGGTCAGCAGCTTCAGCTGCACCAATGCAACGGTAAGAATCGACCACCTCTCCAACTGTAAGAACCAGTAGATGAATGCATTGTAACATGCTCGCTAACATTACGCCCGGTACAATCGTGTTTGTTTTCAGATCAAGAAGTTCAAGGACGCGCTCGCCAAACACGGGGCTGACAGGTGCAGCCTCGGCCCTGCACGGGGGCTGGACGAGTCGGAGCTCGTGGCCTTGGCTGCGAACAGAGACCTGCAGTTTACCTACGAGAAGCCAGGCCTCGTCCCGCTCGCGGAAGCCATTGCCAAGGAGGCTGCAGCACCGGGTGGGCCGTGGCTTCCTCTGCCTGCGTCCGCGACTCAGCAGCTGCTCAGCCAGGAATCGGATAATTCATTGTTGTCATCTGGAAGATAGACAACACTAGTTAGTTTCATCGGAGGTGGCTCCTCCGGATTGTACAGATTTGATTCTTTCGTGGTCTGATTCTGGAGCGACAGACAAATTGAGATGCGGATGCGCAGGCTTAATCTTTTGTAAAGTCTGCTGCTTTGACTATTGCGTCTGTATTGGTGCATCTATAGACCTTGCTCAAGCATGAAAATCTTTTGCTTGGCGAACCTGTCTGGGTCATTCCAATCCTCTATGCAGCGAGTAGTCGTTTCTGCATGGTTGGTAGTACTAATATATATTTATGCAGCTTGAGCTGCCCTTTCTTTCTAGTTCGTATTGCTGCTCCAAGGTTCGTATTGCCCTTTGTGTCCATGCTGAAGTTGTGGTGCCTGAACCAGAATCAACCCACCTGTTTGTTCCTTGATCTGAACTTGCAGTTTCATTTATTTGCGTGGCCTTGCCCTGAAACAGATGTTTGTCCGTTGGTATTGCTATGCTGGGGCATTGAGTCAGGATAATCGTTAAAGATGACTGTTCAGACGAAAGGCCAAAACTGTTTTGTTTCGCTCCATCTTTTGGGCATGATCTTATCAGCCAGTTTCATGGATAAGGCAGTCTATGGCTCCTGTCTTTTAGCTTGTATATCCACGGGAGAAGCAATGGGCATTGCTGATGGTATTGCCGTTTTGGTAGGTCTTAGGTCATGATCTTGGCACATGAGACTGGAAAGGCGTAAGTTATCTTGGCATGTGCCGGCCGATAGTGGTGTTCATCATATTGAACTGCAGGGAATCAGGCGTTCACTTGAATAATACAGGTACAAGAAGCATCCAGCCCAACGGCCCGGTCCGTTAGCATCGCTGTCAGGGCCAAATTGTTGATCGTGTTAGCATCATCAGAGTTTCTGTCTCCCCTGACAAATACTCTCTACTAGCTTGCTGTGGCACGCAGGTCAGTGCTCTCTCCACTCGTTTACTCGTGAACTAGCTACCGAACTGAATGCGCGTTCACGTACACCCGCAATTGCTACTGAACCACACCGCAGCAGCTGCAGCTGCTTGATCTGTGTATGGGCAACAGTTGCTACTAGATACTCCTATTGTGAATGCTGCTGCAGCAATCATAAAACGAACACCTTCACGTAACTGTTTGAGCATCAGTCACAGCCAGTGAGGTGCCTGTTTCTGATTCGGATAGGAGGGGGAGATTCCGGATGAGAATCACAAGACGACGTCAGAGAGATGGTCACATCCATGACCACAAAGATATATTTTTTTCTTTTTCAGCAACAGCGATTGAACAGACTGCAGATGAACGAAGTGGATAAAAAAATATCTCGATGGGCAAGCAAACAAACAACAGCTTGAAGAGCTATCCGATTTTAGAGTTTGAGCGTCGATTTGTGGTACGGTTCAGTGCTCGATAGTTTGGATTTTTTAAAAAAAAATAATGAAAGGGGCTCGATAGTTTGGATAGTTTGGATTTGTGGTTCGGTTCGGCAAGTGCTAGAGTGAACTGGAAAAAGGAAAAGCACGACGTTAGCTAGGCCTTGTACACTTTGAAAAAAAAAACAAAGTGAACCCGATGAATAGTATCACTTTCGTCTTATTTGGCAAATATTGTCCAATCGTGGACTAACTAGGCTCAAAAGATTCATCTCGTGATTTCCAACTAAATTGTGTAATTAGTTATTTTTTACCTATATTTAATACTCCATACAAGCGGCTAAAAATTAATGTGATGGAGAGAATGAAAGAACTTTAAATTTGGATGACATATAAAGAATGTACGGCCAAAACCCAGAGCAGAGCAGCCAGACGTCTGACATGCATGATTGCGATGCAGGCACTGATTGACTCGTGGCGGCATTGCAGAGCAGGAGCAGGAGTATTTTTACCCGCGCCCGACCCCACTGCCCACTAGTACTCCTAGGACCAGTTTAGATCCAGGAAATTTTGCAAAAGAACAGTAGATTCCCTGTCATATCGAATCTTTAGACGAATACATGAAGTATTAAATATAGATAAAAAATAAAACTAATTATACATTTTAGACGAAATGGACGAGACGAATCTTTTAAGCCTAATTAGACCATGATTGGACACTAATTGCAAAATAACAACGAAAATGCTACAGTTGCATTTTGCCAAAAAATTTGGCAACTAAACAAGGCCCTGGAGCAGTAGATGCATGCTGGAGTCAGTTGCTGTTGATGTGGACCTGGGCCTCGTTTAGATGCTGAAAAAATTTCAGCCCGATGAATAGTACCACTTTCGTCTTATTTGACAAATATTGTCCAATCGTGGACCAACTAGGCTCAAAAGATTCATCTCGTGATTTCCAACTAAACTGTGTAATTAGTTATTTTTTTATCTACATTTAATACTCCATGCAAGCGGCTAAAAATTGATGTGATGGAGAGAGAGTGAAAAAACTTGGAATTTTGATGTCATCTAAACAAGGCCCTGGGCGTGTTCCTCGGCGCGGAGACACGGCAAGAGCCTAGTAGCGGGATGGACAGTGCTACCTGCAGATAGCGGTGCGGTGTAGGAGGAGGAGTCCGGTCCTAGTCGGCTAGTCCTATCCTGTCTATTGCATCGGCGGCACTAGCAGACGCCCGCCGTCTTGTCTTATCCTTGCCTGCTGCCACTGCCAAACCTCTCGCTGGACTGCTGCTCGCCGGCCCGGCATCGGGTATGCTCGCCTCGCTTTCCTTGCTTCTAGATCCGCAGCTTCCGCCCCTGCCACGTCCATATCGCTCAGCCTTCACAGGGGATGGGCCTGGGCGTCTATCGTTCTGTCACCCAGAGCCGCAAGAAGCACCGACGGCTGAACAGGACAGACGAGGCAAAGCACGTGCATTGGAGTCCGACTCCGACCGCTCCCTCCAGTGACAGCCAGCTAGCCGTGCCCGTGCTCGGGCTGCCTGTTTTTTTTTTGATTTGAGAAGTCTACGGAGGGGGAGAAGATCCACCACCTGATGCATTTCATTTAAGGGCCCCAAGGCCAAATTGGTTCAAAGTTCATAGGTGGTTTGAACAACACACTTTTTCCTCTAAAATGGTTGCTACATTGCGTTTGCAATCAAGGTGCACCAAGCCTCCGCGATATGTTTATCAGCTTCTGGTAGCCTTGCCTTCCAAAGAAAGGCCTCCGCATGCTGCAAGGGCACCAGCAAGAGTAGAACGATCATTCCTGAAGACAACGTTATTCCGCTGAATGTGGATCAGAGCGTTCGTCTGCCAATCTCCTGCAGTAGAAATTCCCAGAGCATCCCAGAAGCGTTTCGCCGAGCTGCAGGCGAAGATGACGTGTGCCGGAGATTCTTCCCCAGCATTGCAGACCTTGCAAACGGCACTGTTCACATTTGGATTTGCACTGAATTTGGCCTTGCGTAGAAGCCAGGCAAAAAACTTGACGCGTTTTTTTGGGAGGGGGGTGATGAGCTTTGTTCTTCGATATAAATTGACTCCACTCGTCAGCGCTCCCCTGCCTGCTTGTCAGCTGGCTGGTGAAGAGAACATTGTTCATAGTCGAGCACATTCTCGACTTGGACACGCGCGCGCGCGTTATCTTTGTCGTCCATGGACCATGAGCAACTCGGTCGGTGAGCAGTGACTCCCTCTCCGATCGAGGACCCAACGCGACCTGTTACGTAGGAGTGGTCGAAAACGATGGCTTTCGTTTCTATCCCATCGCGTGTCAGCCAGACGCTCAGGCCTCCTTTGGATCTTCATCAAAGGAAAAGTGGAGGATTCTCATTCATATGGATTTGAGTACTGTAGCATCATTTGGAATACAAGATTGAGGCATAGGAGAAGTACTCCGTAAAGGATTTTTTTTCCTATGCTATTGGTTTCGTAGGGAAAACAAAGGATTCGTAACATTAGCTCTGAGCTCTTTTTTTTTTTTCATTCCTTTGCGTAGGATCGAGGCGAATAATCCTGGCTTCATGAGGATAGATTGAGGCTAATGTACGGTCATTTGTGCGGAACGTTGATGATTACCATTCATTATCATCTTTTAATACCAAATCTCTCCTACGTTTCCCCTAGGGCTCATCCAAATGACTTTTCCTATTCAATTCCTGTGTTTTTGCATGCATTTCTGTCTCGTTCCTCTGTTTTTCCTTTTTCAATCGTGCATTCAAAGGAGCCCTCAGACCGACCCAAGTATCCTATGCATGCAGCGGCGTCGGCGAACGAGCACGGGCACGGCGACCGGGCGACGTGCTCACACAGACACCTGTAGTACGAGAACGACGATGCTACTGGTACACTCCGGTTTGTCTGCACGCACACTGACAGTCTCGCCAGCTGCCTGCCTGGCTACTCGCTACTCGGCTTTCCTCAACAGCCAGGCCAGCACCTCTGCACCCGTCTGCCCGTCCTTTACCACCGGTGACCTGTCGCGATCCGCTCTCCTCCTCCGGCTCCGTCGCTAATAAATTCCATCTCGACATGCCACGGCGCTGCCGGTTCCGCTTTTGGGGCGCAGCCAGCCGGTGCCCCCGGACAGCCGATCGCAAGCGCCAAGTGCCACGGGGGCCGGCCGGCGAAGGTGTCCCGACGCGACACACAGACAGGCAGCGCCTCGTGCCGTGTCCGCCTCCGCCTTTCTTGCCTTCCACCACGCACCTGATGTGATCACGGTCCCTCCTGTTCGCGCTCGTCTTGTGGCCTTCACGTTCCAGGCTCCATCGACCCTGCAACAATGCCATCCCCAACAGTGAGTGGCGGATCTAGGATAAAATTCTAGGGGGGGCTAAACTTTACGGCTGGCTCGATCTTCGTCTTCAACCTCTGTCTAGTGTCCAATGCTTCCTTCCTAAACTCCAATGACAGAATTTTCATGAGAGCTCAGGGGGCTGATTTCTTCTTCTTCCTCTCTTTCTCTCTATTTTTCTTCTTTTCTCCACCTCTTCTTCTCCCTCACCCTCCCTATTTTTCATTGATGCACCAGCTGTAGGGGGGCTGGAGCCCCTCCAGCCCCCCCCCCCCCCCTAGATCCGCCCCTGATCCCCAACCCTGACGAGACAAGATGCATCTGTTGACGCCCGAATCGGACCCTGCAACAATCCCGTTTTCCTGTGACTTTGCACCGGCTCTTGCCGGTGGTGTAGATCCACCCTAAGATGCTCACGTTAACTTGCCGTCCCGTTTCCCTTGCACGTGGAGTATTAACATTCACCTTTAGCTTTACTAGTACGTCAATAAATAAATTAAATTCTCCTCAAAGAATGCTAATCCTATAAACTAGAAGCACGTGGGAATTGCAGATTAGTAGATTGCGTGCTATGATGGTGTAGACAACAGAATGCTTATGTGTCTTGCTGACGTGGATATTACAATTGCATGTACTAGTGGATCTTAATTGTATGTGATAATGCATTGCCTAGTTAGACAACTTGTATATTGAGATAAATAGTTAGTTGGGTTTTGCTTATTAGTGGATTTTAATTGTATGTGATAGTGCATTACCTAAATGGATAGCTTGTATATTGAGATAAATAGCCAGTGAGCTTTTTCTTTATAAGAGTATAAGAAAAGATAAGACTCGTATTACGCATCATTGACTACACAAACATTAGTGCTGCTAAACACACTGTTAGGTTCCCTGTGTTCTCTACCACTTTCTGTCTGCTATAGCTGGCTTTCTCTTCATATTTACTTTTGTACTTATACACATGCGTGCATGCACACGGCCGAAGCCAAATAAAGCTTCCTGGACCCTGTAGGTTGCTGCTATGTTCATGTAGCTAGTACTCCAAACGGAATTTTAAATTGCTTTCCAGAATTCGTCAAATTAATTAAACCTGCTGCAGAATTATTGAGTTGGGCAGTACCGCGACATCACGCGTGCGCACTTCAATATTTCGACTTGTCCTTGTCTCTTGCAGGCCTATCATATTAGCAATTTAGCTTTGTCACGACACACACGAGATGGATGCTTCTTTTCTTCAGTCGTTAGTGCCTTCCGTCGTTTTCTAACACCAACCAATTAACGCGGGTTAATTAATATACAGGGGAGATGGGGAGGGGGGACAAATGAAACTGAAATTTTGTTAACAGATATGAGTAGCAGCTAGGTAGCTAAAAAACCATCTACAAGTAAGTAGCTAAAAGGCATCATCAGCTAGCTAGGCACCGATTGTTCTGAATTGGCATCATTGTGCACCCCGGGGTTCATCTTCCGGGTGAAAATTTTGCATTTTAGTCACTTTTTAAAACATATTTTATAGATAGATCCTCCGCGAAACTTTTTTCTAAAAATAGACTGAAAGCTCGGCGTGCAATGATACTACGCCGAGATACGTGGCTTGACGCGCTACGATTGAATGCTAAACTTGCCACGTAAGCGCCAACGTGTTGATCCAGTCCGAAGCTCGGGGTTTAATCATTTAACGTCAAGGTTAGGCACGTCGGCGTTCGATCAGTTCACGCCAAGGTATGATGTTGCTACAGTACAAGCTAATAACCCAAGTGCATGACGTACTTGTCCATTCAATATCTTTTGAAGATCTATAAAAAATAAATATAAATCCCCTTGACATGAGATCAATTCTATTAGAACGATAAGGTTATCCTCTACGGGACAAAAAAAATACATGGATTGATAAAATGTTTTGCAATTCTATTACATGGCAAGTTTAGCGTTCATTTGTAGCGCGCCAAGCCACATATCTCGGCACAGTATCATTGCACGCCGAGCTTTTGGTCTATTTTTAGAAAAAGTTTTGCGGAGGGTCTATCTATAAGATATGTATTAAAAAAGGACTAAAATGTAAAAATTTCACATCATCCGGAGCTAAGCTAAGTGTGTGTGCAAGTGACACCCTAGCTAGAACATTATTGGTTTACTAGCTAGCTATAACACCAAGCCAAAAGTGTACATGTTACGTGTGTGCATGCTCCTCCATTTCATTTCGGCCACATGTCTAAGTTTTTTGGCGGTAACCATATAATTATGATATACATCTATATAAGGTTGGTGGTGGCAAGTCCACTACTGCCGTGCTTGTGGCGCCCCTCTTTACGAGTAAACAAATTTTACTCCCAAAAGGTAAAGAAACTAGTTAAATTCGTCCGTTCTTTATCTTTATAGCTAGGGTGCATGGTATATGCTTTGCAAAGTCGCAACATGCTGTTGTTACGGCGTTAAAATATTTAGATACGCATACTTCGTTTTAGCTGATAGGGACTCGGGACAAAGATGGGCTCACGAGTTGTTTAGAACAGCAATAGTTAAGCTCCCGTGCTACTTTCTCACTACTAGTTCATGTTTAGTGTCATTGCAGAAAAGCAATGATTGGGACAATATATATTACTACTAGCATCTTTTATACTGAGTAGTGGTTATATGTAAAATATCTGCTTATGGAAGACATGGTCTAAATAAATTACATTTATGTGTGGCAAACGCTCACACACGCGTGCCATTATACATGCGCACACAACGACACATAAGAAGACTATCTTGAGATTGACAAAGTCTCCGTAGGCTCACACCTTATTTAGACTATGCTATTTTAGAAACACCCACAACATGATATTTGTTGCGACTCTACACTGCATGATAAATTTGTGCCATTTTGTGCCTAGAATCCTGGTACGATGGAGTACACAACACGACCCATGTACGTATCTTGATCGTGTTTGGGCTAGCACGACACGACGTTTGCCTTTCATACGGCCTAGAGTAACAATAGTAATTCAGGGAAACATGAAATCTGTCTTTGGTCTATGGAATGTGTAGCTATTTGTTAGTTTGGAAAGACAAATACCGGTAAGCTTGACATTCCCATAACAAACATCCTGTAGAATAGCCGTGAAGCACACGATCAGATCCCAACATGCCTTCACCGAGCCGCTGTCCTCAGTTTCAAGCGTGCGGCCATGCGCGAGTTGTTCCCTGCTACGACAGCGGATCCAACCGCCGAGGCGTCTGAGGAGTCAGTGTCCGCCTAATGGCCGCGTGCGCTCTGTCGCCATGGTCGTTGTCGCACAAATCCAACTTGTAATAGCCCAGTAGCGCAGTAGTCAGTTTTTTTTTTTTTTTCGTTTTTAGCTTTCAGGTGCGTCGGCGTCTTGGCTGCTGGTCGCTCGCCGCCAGCCAGCCGGTGTTGTACTCACTCTTACTTCTCTTAACGAAATACACGCCTAAGCGTGTTCTTAAAAAAAATCCCACTGGCCACAAGTACGTACGTACTATGCGTGTTCTCGTCTGCAACAACCAAAAAGCTGTGCAAAAATAATGAAATCCAACTTACGAGGAACTAGGTGGTTTTTCATTAATCATTAATTATTAAGAAGAGAAATAGGCTGCCTAATTCGGTTCAAGACGGGATTTGAACTTGGATGGTTGGGTGCATCATCACACCTCTCATCTAATCAGTTGAGTTTCTACCAAAAAGTTGTGCCATAATACAATTGTCAAGTTGTCACACATATAACTGAAAACGTTCAAAGGAGGTACAATGGATTTTTGACCAAGCCTAACTTGGTGATTAACAACAATTGTGGCGGGCTTTTGCGTGACAAAAAGACGAATCTGATGTGTAAATGTTCCGTTTAGGCACATAATGACAACCAAAGGTGCTACGTAGCTGTCCCCGATGGGGTTTATTTTTTTTCTATTATTAAGCTGCTACTTCCTCCGATTGGAAATATAAATCCATCTGTTGTAAGTATTTTTTAAAAAAACTTTAACAACCAACATCGATGTTGAATATATATCATTTTAATAAATTAACAAGCTGTTAAATATATTATAAGATTATTTTATAATAAAGATTATTTTTATAATAAATCGAGTGGTGCCAATTATATAAAACTTTAGATATTTAATGTCAAAATTAAATCCGTTTGACTTCAGAGAAATCTAGATGGCACTATATTTTTTCAATTGGAGAAAATACTACCGTTCATTTTTACAAAGTGTACACTGGCTGCCGTCCCAACATGATAATGGACCGTAAAAAATATTTTTGTATAATTATTTTTTCTTTAAAAAACTTATATAACTTTGAATTTTTTAGATTTAGGAATGGATATTGCCATACCAATGTTGTGTCACATAACTCACCTATATATTAATAATAATTTGGTTTTTTTCTTGTCCAGAATTTGTTCATAAAACTAGTAAGAGAGTGAGAGGACATCACACTTAGCGAGTAAGTTACATACTAGCAGTGACGAAACCAAAAAAATTAGGAGGGGGTGCGATTGTCTTTTCTTGTGGGTGTATGGGTTTAGACCATAGATGGTGTATATATGTTGAAAAGTTTGATCACTGATTCTATATTTCGTGAAGGGCGTATCTGCACCCATGGCTAGAAACGCTGCTTCGCCCCTGAGTACTAGGGTTTTTTTTTTGTATATGCAGGGGCAGCGAGCTTCATAATCATGCATGGTCCCCTGCCGTTTTGCCATATCCATATACACAACTAACTAATAACCCAAAACTTATACACGATTAAACATGTTCAAGCGGCGTCGGATAGGGTCTAGCCGAAAAAAGCCCGACATGTAAGCATGATTGATATACTTGATGATGTGGTAGATCGAACCCAAGCTGCAAGGTTGAAGGACCGAAAACGGCGACCAGAGGAAGGTGAATGGGAGCCTCAAATTTTTTCCAAAATATTTAGCCACTGCCCCAAGATCACCACCAAACACAAACCACGACAAATGTTACCGTATCTAAAAATACCCAAGACAATTGATGACAAAAATATCTAGATAGGCTCTTTGAATCGAAGGTAGACCAACGCAAAGAGCGGAACTCAAATCGGAGCTCAATTACGCAAACGACGGACGAAAAGACGAGCTGAAAATTCGAGCCTGAAATGAGCGCACGCACAGCAACGGAGGGTCTGCTCTCCAAACAGCTGCAGATCAGAGTCACCCACAAGAATTAAGGGCCTGTTTAGATGTAAAAAATTTGGTAAAATGGACACTGTAGCGTTTTCGTTGTTATTTGACAATTAGTGTCCAATCATAGTCTAATTAGGCTTAAAAGATTCGTCTAAACTATGTAATTAGTTTTATTTTTTATTTATATTTAATGCTTCATGCATGCGTCTAAAGATTCGATGTGACGGGAAATGTGAAAAATTTTACAAAATTCTTGGGGAACTAAACTGGGCCTAAGAAAGCCACGCACAGGCAGCAGCAAGCAAAGCTTGGAGCAAAACACTCACGGTGCTAAAGTGCTCAGTACTGCTACGCACCTGCAGAGGCTGCTCGGCCAGGAATCAAACAGCTAGTACACAAGGGCTGTATTTAGTTGTGTAAAAATGTGTAAAAAAAGTACTGTAACACATTTTGGCTTTATTTGGTAAATAGTGTCCAACCGTTGACTAATTAGGTTCAAAACGTTCGTCTCGCAAAGTATAACCAAGCTATACAATTAGTTTTTTATTTCATCTACATTTAGTACTCCATGCATGTATCGCAAGTTTGATGTGACGGAGAATCTTTTGTTTGCCCAGTACTTTTTTTTTTTTAAGGAAGTAAACACAGCCAAGAATCAGAGACCGACGGACAAGAACAGAATAGAACAGAGATGACCAGCTCGGGTCTGCACGAGCCTGGTGCTGGGCGAGCGCACGGCGAACACCAGTCGGCCTTGGCAAGCAGCTGCGTCAGAGTGCCCAACGATGGGACTGCACACCGCGTCAGGCTGCTGGGAGACCGAGCAGGGGCTGCTCCGCTCGGTCGCGCTGGCTGCTCTCCCTGACGCACGAACTGAGACTCCACCTGACGAACAGAGCGCTACGAACGCGACTAACAGGAAGAAGGGCGAATGAAAAATCGACGAAATCTTGACCAAAACTCCACGTTTCACTCCCAGATTTCGCACAGGTAATCACAACCAAGTTGTCGAGCTACTCCTAAAAGATCATGGCTCGATTTTAACCGGAGCTCTCGGAAAATCATATCATGGCCAAGAACACGAAAAAGACGTCCAAAATCCGAAAACTGCTTGGTTCTTGATGCACGAGTGGAATTGATTCGAATCACTTGGTGAGCTTGTACATCACTCGATAAAGCATCATCTAAACCAAACAAACACCAAAGAAAAACTCGAATCCAGCAAGAAACGAGAGGAGAAAGAGGCGGATGAACAGTAACTCGCAAGAACGCAACAGTAACTCGCAAGAACGTAAATTAGTACGAAAATCACTGAGATAAAAATTAAATCCCGCAGGACAACTGGAAGATTCGGCCCTCCATTCTCTCTCTAAATCTCAACAAAATACACTACAAAAATCTCAATTCATGTGACCTCTCTCATGTGCAGTAGAAAGCCTAGCCCTAAGAAGAAAGGGGGAAATGAGGAATGAGAGAGAGGTGAGAAGGCAAAGGGGCTGCCATCCTCTATTTAACAGGACTATTTTACATTTCCCTAAATGCTCCTGGATACATAAGAGCTAAACCAATAAGCCCAAAGGCGCAGAGGTCCAACCCGGTCTTCATGTTGATCCGACGGCCACCGCGCCTCCTCACCGGTAGGTTCGCCTCGACGTGAACTCCCCGATGCCGCCACGTGTCGTCCGTTTCTCCTCGGAACCTCCACCCGGGTTCTGAGGCTCAAACCCGTAAACCCGTCTCCGATGGTTTTGAAGCACAAACCATCAAACCGCTCTGCTAGTAGCATACTCCATACGCGTCCCCCGCCATCCGACGCGTGTCACCTCCACGGTCAACACGGTCACTCACATGTCTTCTCGCGCTTGTCAATGTCCCAAGTGTCAGCCACCGGGCTAGCCACCCGGCCTCCGGGTCCCTCGGTCCAAGCCTTACGTCCGTCCTTCACCCCTCCGGTCCATCGGCACGGCACGTCCTCCTTGACCTTCACCTCGCCATCAGCTACCACCTCCGTGCTCCACACCTGCACAACACAAGCCAAGAGCACATGTCGCACACAAGGCTTTCGCCAAGGTAGGATTAGTCACCACTCAACCTACTTCGTGGATCACATTAACAATCACTCATCACAAAACGAACACACAAGGATACGATACTTGTCAACCTTCCCCCTGTTCGGCTGAGCTTATCAGCACGGCTCATCAGCCGTGGAACAATGTTTTTCTCTCACAGCAAATCAGCCACAGCCAACTTATAAAAAAAAAAACCTGCCGAACAGGGCCTTTGTGTTCACAAAGGTCGACCCGTCACTGAGGCCGTCCCCAATGCTCCACTTTGGACGTTGGCTTAAGTCAGCCTCATCGGCAGCAATCTACCGTGGAGAAGAGAGTATAGAAAAGTGATAGCTTGCAGAACTGCAGAAAAGCTTGCAGAGGCACCGGTGGTTTGGAAAAAAAAAAAGCTATGGTCCAGGAAAGAGAACGAGAGAGGGTAACTAGGGCCTTGTTTAGTTCCCCTATTCTCCCCCAAATTTTACTATGCAAAAAGAAGATTCCCCGTCACATCAAAAGGTCGGCAAATGCATGGAGTACTAAATGTTGATGAAATCAAAAACTAATTACACAGTTTTGTTGTACTTTGCGAGACGAACATTTTAAGCCTAGTTAGTCAAAATTTGGATAATTTTTATCAAATACAAACGAAATGCTACAGGAATTCTGATACGGTGTTTTTCTCCCCCAATTCACCCATCTAAACGAGGCCTAGGGGGCAAAAGACACGGGACACATGCAAGGCAGCTATGTAGGCGTAGTACCCTGTTGTTGGTTTAGCTAGCATGTCATACTCTCTGTCCTGAAACCAATACTCCACGGTGGTTAGCGTTGGGCTGGCTCTGACTGTGTGTGAACCACGTACTCCGTCCGTCCCAGAAAAAGTATCGTTTTAGGTTTTTCAGACATCATGTTTGATCGTTCGTCTTATTCAAAAAAATTTAATAAATATTATTTATTTTGTTATGACTTATTTTATCATTAGAGATACTTCAATAATGATTTATTTATTTTATAATTTGTATAAAATTTTTGAATAAGACAAACGGTCAAACACGATGTCCAAAAAACCTAAAACGACACTTTTTCTGGGACGGGGAAGTACTCTTAATAGACTACCGTATCTGTCTGTCTATACAGAGTACTTGTCGAGAAAGGAAAGGGTAGACAATAAATATAATGCAGAGAGGTGCATGCCATCATTTTTCGATGTATCGTAGGTCATGGTGAAATGATGATTACTACGTACCTTATCCCCCTAATCCGTGGGGTAAATTGTACTACTAGGACTTGAGCAGCAGCGAAAAGGTGAGGCGTTAGGCAGGTCTGCATGATTGGTTGGTTCGGCTGCTGAGCCTGAGAGGACTCAGAGGAGGGAGCAACTAGCAAGCGTAGGGTGATAGGGTCAGTGTGCAAGCTGCGGTGGCGGTCTGCCGGCTGCCGGAGAATACTACGTGGCCATGTTAACGTTTGACATATGGAGTATTTAGCGTAGACGAAAAAAAACTAATTATATAGTTTAGTAAAAAACCACAAGACGAATCTTTTAAATCTAATTAATTCATAATTAGACACTAATTAATAAATACAAACAAAAGTGGTTTAATAATTAAAACTAAAAATTTTTACGAACTAAACACACGCGTACGTAGATGCTCAGCAATCGACGAGGCGAGCTCGATCCCTTGCTTTCCGGCTGGCCGCTGTCGGTCTGCCGCCTGCCGGCCACACCACTCCTTTCCACTCGGCACTCGTACTCAGGCCTTGTACAGTATTTGGGTTAAAAAGTTTACATGTCACATCGGATATTTCGTACTAATAAAAAAACATAATTACATAACTCATCTGAAAACCGTGTGACGAATTTATTAAGTCTAATTAAATATCATTAGCACATATGTTACTGTAGTAATTATGACTAATCATAAACTTAAAAGATTCGTCTCGTGGTTTTTATACCAATTATGTAAATCGTTATTTTTAAATTTATATTTAATGTTTTATGTATATACCTAAACATTTGATACGACGGGCGAAAAGTGTGTTGGGTGGAAACTAGGGCCTCAGCGCCGAAATCCGTCTGCCCGATTGATGACCCGATGTGATGGATGGATGGCTGCCGGCGCCGGCTGCTACTTTAGACTAAATGAATATAGAGTAAAAACTGCTGTACTGGGTATACTTTCTCTCACTCTATATTTAGAGTAGTACTGTGCTTACTCTATACTCTGTAGTGGTGGACCCCACTAGCTAAACAAAGGGAAAAAAATACTATAACTCACACACCAAAAATCCAAATTAAATTTTGATTTTACCATTAAATTCGTCTCAATAAATCCTTCAAAACTAGATCACCCATAGATATATTTAGATAAAGTGACAAGTTGGTCCCACAGTAAATAGAGTGGATAGAGGATGATATAGAGAATGGATGGGTGCAGAAGAATTGAGTATAGAGAAGAGAATCTTATTGACTAGAACATATAGAGAATGAATATAGAGCTCCATGAGTGCGGGTAGTCTTAGACTGGCTGGCTGGCTGGCCGTCCGTGTACCCGGTGACACGCAGGAGTAACAAGGCACGTGGAATGGGCTCTGCAATCACGGGGGGCGTTTAGTATATGGGGGTGTGTTGAAAATTTTTTAAGTGTCACGTCAAGGAATGTTAAAAGGGACGTTCGGATACTAATAAAAAAACTAATTATATAACTTGTCTAGAAACCGCGAGACGAATTTATTAAGCATAATTAATCCGTCATTAGCACATGTTTACTGTAGCACAACATTGTCAAATCATGACTTAATTAGGCTCAAAAAATTTGCCTCGCAAATTTATCGCAGTCTGTGTAATTAGTTATTTTTTCGTCTATATTTAATACTCTATGTATGTGTCAAACATCTGATGTGATGGGGTGAAAAAAATTTTAGGGAGAAACTAAACACCCCGGTAGTATTCCAAGTCGGGCTAGCGAGGACACGTCCGTCCGTTGTTTGAGTTGGAGTTGGAGTTGGAAGCCAGAGCCCAGAGGCCACAATCATATATGCGCCATGCAATGCAATGCAATGCAATGCAACGATGAAATCGCATCCGCATGTAAAAAGCAGTGAGCCTGGAGATGGGAGGAGCAGCGGCAGGGGAGGAATCCACTCCACCGAACCATGGCCCAATCATGGAATCGGAGTCGGCGGCCCCGGCCCCGCGACGTGGAGACTGGAGAGAGGACACCACAGAACAGGGGATCTCCCTAAAAAACCACATACGAGTATTGCCGGCTTGGTTGGCAGGACTGCACTCCATCTCCATTCCGGCTCCCCTCGGGACCTCAGTGGTTGTTTGAATCTCTAAAATATAAATAGATTTTAGTTAAATGTATCAGACCGACTAGCCTCCCGGATGTCTGGTACGAGGCCCGCGTCCGCACGCCGCTCCCGCCCGAATGACTCGTCCCACCCATACCGTCCGTCCCCACGCGCGCCCATGTCATCCGAACTGAGAAGAGGAGGGGACACCGAGGCGAAGACAGTCGAAGGCGAGAAGGGAGATGCAACACCCGATCTACTTTTAAAACATCCGAATGAAACCTTTGCAACAAACGTTCGAAAACAGTTGAAACACTTGCAACATACATCTGAAACACTTGTAAAAACACCTGGAAACACTTGAAAAAGCCATTGCAAAATATAGACAACATCTAGATAAACTCATATGCAACATATGTGTGACAGATAAATACACTTGCAACATACGTCTGGAAAAACAATTGAAACATTGATAACAAAAGCTTCCTACATACGTGTATGACCATTGCAACATATGCAATATTCTGATGTATTTTTGGAACATCCACATGAAACACTTGCAACATCCAGATGAAACATCTGAAACACTTGAAATATACTTTTGCAACATGCATTTCCAACGCGCAATGTCACCTTGCTGCTTGGACGGATCACAGAGCTCGACGCCGCCGCGAGGCATGGAGCTCGCCGGTGTGCCTCTTGGCGAGGACTTGCTTGGCGGCCTGGGTGAGACCCTGCGCGAGGCGTGCAAGGACCCCTAGGCGAGCACTTGCTCCGCGGCCTGGGCTAGCAACCCTGGGCGTCGGCAGAGGACGGGCTTGGCGCGGCGGGGGACGGAGGCGCCACGGGGGATGGCGACGATGGCGCGCGGGAGGGGTGGGCTGGTAGGGTCGACGGCCGAGCGCTCCGCCTCGGAAGCAGTCACGTGCCACGCCTGGCTGGGCCAGCGGTCGAGCGCTGGAGGTGGAAATTGGTTTTTCCTTACACAAGAAATTTAAGGATTAAACAAAAAAACAGATTCAACAGGAATGGGGAAGCTCCTCGGTTAAAAAAAAGGCCCTAAAAAATAAGAGGTCATCAAATCAACTCCCTCAGGTCTCATTCCTAGCCTCTTGGGGCTCTCTATCCGGCTCCTACATGGACATTGAAGTGTTTCTCACCCACGCGACTCCTCTCCTCTTCCTTCGAGTGACATCCCACTCCCTTGACGAAGCTCCCTCGCCCTGATGTGGAGCGCATAGCTCAGTCGACCTCCCGCGGCCACGTGGCTCCTCTCTGGCCGTTCTCCCCTACGCCCAGATGTTCCCGGCCGCTCCTCCCTGGCGATCCCGATCGACGCGGCTTTTTGCCTCCCAGGCGAGGTATTGACACGGTGTGTAGCTTAGTACATAAGATTAAGGACGAAGAAGATATAACGACTGTATCGTGTGTAATTGTCTGTTAAGATCAATTTGAGAGCTCTAATTTAAGGGCTTCTGTATAAGTAGATGTAAAAAAGTTGGAACCATAAAAATAGAAGGAAGCCATCAAATCAAAAGTAGAAATCCTGATTTAAGGGCTCACGCAGAAGTTGGTCTAAGAAGCATAAATAAACTTGTATTACTGGTGAAGCTAGTTTTTTGTGGTTACGTATCATGTTGGGAAAAAAAATGCTGACGCAGTGGATCTCTCTCTCTGTTTTCAGGGGAAAAATAAACTAAGCCCTTGTTTAGTTCCCCCAATTCTCCCCCAAATTTCACTATGCAAAAAGAAGATTCCCTGTCACATCAAAATGTCGGCAAATGCATGGAGTACTAAATGTTGATGAAATCAAAAACTAATTGCACAGTTTTGTTGTACTTTGCGAGATGAACATTTTAAGCCTAGTTAGTCAAAATTTGGATAATTTTTACCAAATACAAACGAAATGCTACAGAAATTCTGATACAGTGTTTTTCTCCCCAATTCACCGAACTAAACGAGGCCTAAAGACACGTGCCTGCACGGTTTCAGGTGGCGCGTGGTGGTGTTGAGCCACATGCACGCTGCAACGCAATGGCGAATTGGCGATGGCATGTGTATGTTTGGGTGACGGTGACGTGACGTTGGAGCATAGAATTTCCCTTGTCTTAGCACCTGCAGGACCGCGCTTGCTTGGCTTTCACAGGCGGGCGCGAGCAGAGCATACGACGACTATACGATGCGAGCACTGTGCAGCGGTGGACACATGCATGCGTGACACAGCGGCGCGGTCAGGCGAGCCACGTTCTGATGCCGCCGGCGGCGGCGGCCAGGGGCCGGGGCTGCCTGGGCCGCGTGTCGCCCGTGTCGTGCGCCGGCCGGCCCCTCCTCCCGCGCGTCGCGATGTGCCAGCTTCCGGTGCACGCCCACGCGCCGACCCAACAAAGCAAGCCGGAAGCTAGCTAGCGGCGACGGTTAGTCCGGGTCGGGAAATGAAAGACGCCCACCCCAAACCAGAAGCTCTCTCTCGATCGACAATGCGGGCAGAGCAAAGGTCAATGGAAGCCGAACCGTGGGGCACATGTGTTCCCCCGCGCTTCCTTTGCTTCTGCCACCACCTGCACATGTGCTATATTAGGAGGCTCTCCTCCTCTTCTTATCTTCTATACCTGCGCTAGTGCACTGTGCGTACGGCCACATGAGCAAGGAATGGTGTGTCAGGACAAACATGGCCTCGTTTAGTTTAAAAGTTGGGGGTGTCACGTAGGGGTGTCGCATTCGGTGTTCGGATACTAATAAAAAATTAAATTACAGAATTTGTCAGTAAACAACGAGACAAATTTATTAAGCCTAATCAATCCGTCATTAGCATATGCGTTAATGTAGCACTTTATTGTCAAATCATGGACTAATTAGACTTAAAAAGATCCGTCTCGCAAAGTAGTCGTAATTTGTACAGTTAGTTATTTTTTAGTTTATATTTAATATTTCATGCATGTGTTCAAACAACATATGAGATAGGGTGTAAACTTTTAGGGAGAAACTAAACAAGGCCAGTACTGCACCCGTATACTAATTAGAAGAGGAAAATGCGCGGGCGGTTCTTCAACTTGGTATGGGGTGCCATCTAGGTCTCTCTACTTTCAAAATGCTAATTCTGTGTCCATGAACTTGGATTCGGGTGTCATCTAGGTCCAAATGAGTCCAAATGAGTTCGGATGAAAATAAACTTTATATCAAAATTGTAGCCCTCGACAGGATCTACAACTTTGTAGTTGAAAAGTTTTTGAATTGAAACTGTTTAGGGTCCCAAAATACTATTGTAAGTGTGCGGATTTTAAAATTTAAAATTTAAAATTATCCAACAATCCCGGATGTTGACATGGTCTATATAAAAGTTATAGTTATCAATATGATCTAAAAATTTGTAGTTGAAAAGCTTTTTATTTGAAGTTACTTAGTGTCCCAAATATGTGTTATAAGTTTATAGATTTTGAAATAAGAAACTTAGAATACATATTTGAGATACTAAACGACTTCAAATAAAAAACTTTTCAACTACAAAGTTGTAGATTGTATTGATAAATATAACTTTCATATAGACTATGTCAACATTCGAGATTTTTTTGATAATTTTAAATTTTAAATTTCAAAATCTATAAACTTACGACAGTATTTTGGGACCCTAAATAGTTTTAATTCAAAAAATTTTCAACTATAAAGTTGTAGATCCTGTTAAGGGCTACAATTTTGATATAAAGTTTGTCTTCATCTGAGTTCGTTTGGACTTGGATGACACTCGAAGTAAGTTTATGAACATAGAATTGACGTTTTGAAAATAGAGGGACCTAGATGGCACCCCTTGCTAAGTTGAAGGACCGTTTGTGCATTTTCCTCTAATTAGAATATAGAAACATGCTTATCTGTCTCTGCTTCTTTACACACAGGCAATCTGGATCCTCTTTCGTTCTTGGTATAGACTGGTTCGAGCCAGCTTTGACTGCCAACGCTAGCGCTAGTTTACCATACCAGCAGTGTGAACACATCACACTGCAGAGCACTCTGTTTTGCTCCGTGACCTGACCATCCGCAAACCTAATCCTTCGTGCGCATTATTTTAGGTCATTGACTAACAGTCATGCACTCCCGCATCGAGAAATACTCATCCTGTTCTGCAGCACTACTTTAGCATTAATTTTAGCGAACGAACAGTGTTTTTCTCTCACAACATTTCAGCATAAGCCAAATTTCAACGAAACGAACAGTTAGACCGTAACTGCAATCTATCAGCTAGCGCTTCTTTACTGTTACCAATCACAACACTACATCAACTTCTGAACAAACGGTTGGTGATCAGGCTGTAGCTGGTAAAGCTTCTGAGTATGGCGATCCACCTGAAGATGAAGCGGGAATGAGGCCAACTCGTAACAAGAAGCCCAGCAGGCGTGTCCACGCCCATAATGGGTGAAGTAATGTAATCGGCCCTGCGCGACCGAATCTGGAGGCGGCCTGTCCGAGCCCCTTCTTGTAAGCGATCGAGACGAGAAGACAACTCGAACTTGGTCACTACTCTTGAACCGTGCCCGGTGGGCGACGGCGACGGCGAGCGCGGCAGTGCCAGCGTCTCGAGACCTTGCTCCATTATCCTACTCATATATGGTATACCTGGTAGTTTGGTGACATTTGGTACCAGAGCCGTTATCGATCCACCAATTTTCCACCAATTTTTCCCCAATTTTTTCTCCACTTCGTTATCAGCTTTGATTCGGAATTTTCTGATCTCTGTACTCCATCGATCGAGGTTGCAAACGCTTAGGGTCGGATTGAGTTCGCAGATTCGTAGTGAGCTGCTGCAGTTTGCGAATTCTCTGTAATTCCCAAGCACGTGATTCGATATGTGGTGAGATCGCGATTCTGGCAAAGCATCAGTACTTGGCGCGGCAGCAAATGGCTATGGCGTCGCCTGAAGAACACCTTGTAACGGACCAACGTAATTATATGAAATTAAGTAAGAAAATCTTCCACCGAGGCGGTTAATTTATCAAACTTAAACCCGTATAACCCGAGATTCCGTGAAATCACGAGGGATTTCAAACCAAGCAACATACAACCAAGATCGTACTGATTTAGAAGCCACAGTTCACATGAGACATAGAGTTCACAATAAAAGTGGAGTACATCGGAGTTCGGAATAAAAGTTATTACAACACAGTTCAAAATAACGTAGCGGAAGCAAGTAGTTTTACACCCACACTTAGTTCAAATACAGTGCCAGTAGATAGTCATGGTCCACAAAAGCAGTAGATAAGACGAACAGAGTGACCCTTGCCCAAGGTCCTAGTTGTCGCCCATCGCCGGATACAGACAGTTAGAGCAGTACCCATAGTACATGTGACCATCTGCAACAATAATGGGAACAACGCCCTGAGTACGAGAATGTACTCAGCTAGACTTACCCGTCATAAACCAGAAATAAAGGACACCAAGGATCATGCAAGGCTTTATAGATTGGACTGACTTGACTCATTTGCGAAAAGCATAAGTTGTTATGAAAAACTATACCAGTACTTTTTGCATCACTTTTAGTATAACCTATTCAAGCTAGGTAAGCACCTATTGCTAAAACAATCACTTGATTCATCATTAACAATCTAGATTACCATATCAAATTTAGCATTTCCAACATCATTCACTTAACCATCAGTGTTCCATTAATGTTACTACGATGCCATAGCTCGAGTCAAGTGCTCACTAACCGGGAGCGAGAGCGATTCGAATCGAATTCCTATCCAGCTGGAGATTTATTCCTCACACAAACCCTGCTTCCCCCGTCAGGGTCGCGTAGATTACCAATGACACTTTCTAAGAAGCCGCGAGATAACAATCATGGATCGCACTACCCAGGGACCGCCCGACTGTCAGGACGCACCTTGGGCTCACTCTTCGCGTCCCCGTTACACCCGCTTCAACATCAGTCTGCCAACCCGAGTTTATCCCGGCTCGAAAAGTGTGACTAGCTTCGCGGTCGAAAGGTACTTTATTCGACCAGCTAAATATGAGGCATGCCTTCAACATGACAAGAGGGACGAGCAACAATCGGTCCTTAATCGACACAGACGGAATCACTATAGTCCAAAACCCTATAAGACTCCGCCCGGTCTTCATTTATCCATCAACACTTGGTTACTTTTTATGATCACAATTACAGTTAACCATAGCCCGGTATCCACCTATAACTCACAGGTGACAGGAAATCACCCGACTTCTACCGGTCTAAGCATGGCTAAGCAATTCACTCGATCCTGACCTAACAGGGTGAAAGATAATCCGGTGGCCAAGGTAATAATGCAACAACGGTTTCACTCAACTCCTATAACTTAATGCAACTATATATATAACTATAGTTCATGTAGTAAGGAATAACTTTTATAAAATAGGAGACTTAAAATGCTCCGGGGCTTGCCTTTTTCGAACGAGCTAGGATGGTGGTCGACGCATTCTGGCAGCTCCTCGCCTGACTCTTCCTCCTCGGGCACCTCCTGTGCCTGGGGCTCCTACTGATCCGTCCAAGCCTGCTCCTCCTGTACTGCTACCTGCGACTCTTCCTGCGATCCTGTATGATGCAAGTACATAAGTAATCATGCGAATGATGCATCAGATTGCGGTGGAGTGCTTTGATGACATGAGATGCAGATGAGCACATGGAATGAGCAATTTGAATATAACTATTTCTTCTACAAGGTAGTCAACGTCATCCAAGAACATGTACCCTAAAACATGCATCTTATTCTTCTATTAGTTAGCCTATCATCTACACATACAAGTGAACCTAAGCTACCAAAGCTCACCAACCTAACTCATCAAACAACATCAGCAAGACATGTTGATACTTCAAAGATACACCAAACATATTTTATTACTCTTAATTTCTCATAAAGAATAATCTTTTATTCCCTATTTAACTAGGGTTACACAGCAACACATATCCCTGGTATATCTAAAAATCTATAAAAATTACAGTAGATTACTCTTACCCTAACTAACCTACTACTAAATTTTCATGAGAATTGCATATGTAAAACTGCCTGTACAAAATAAACAAGTTATAGCCTAAATATGAGCATGAAATTATTTTGTACTAGAAAAAGTATCAAACAACATATTTCACATTTTTCCTAAGTTACTAACAGTAAACTAACATACTACAAAAATTATCACATGTATGTTCTATACAAATTTAGCTCTCTACTAAAAATAACAAAGATTATCAATTAAAAGCATTTGAACTACACTTTAAAAATTTCTCACAGAACATGCTTCACTAATATTTTTCCTAGAAAGTGCATCACTAATAAAGATTAAAGCAACAAGAATCATATTTTTCCCTTCATTATTATATTCACTACATATTTTCTAAGATATCAGCATTTATAGCAATTAAATAAATTTGCACAGTAAAGTGTTACAAAAATAATATGAGATATTTTTAAACTGTAGATCTATTCAAGAGGAACATTTCAAACTTTGTTTCATGATTTTTGGAGCTATAAATTGTACACAAACATTTTCCAAGTATTTTCTTTTCCCAAAACAAAATAGAAATTCAAAAACGAAATTTGGAAATCGTTTAACGGGCCAGCCCACTTGAAACCACCGGCCCACGGCCGTTTTCAGCCGGAGCGCCGCGCGGGAAAAAGAGAGGCGGCCCGGCTCGGTGGTTTGGCCCAAGGCAGCTGGCCCAGCAGGCAGAGAAGGGGGGGCGGAACGCGGGGCGCGGCCACGGGTGCCGGCGTCCCGACGTCGCGGGGGCGAAGCGGTGGTCGCCGTCGGCCAACGGCCGTCCTCCGGCTCCGAGTTGCAACCCCGAGCACGCATGACTCCCGCGCAAGGATGGCGAGCACGATCGCGCGAAGCAAGGGAAGAAGGAGGGAGCGAGGGCGCCGGTGGCGGAGCTCGAGCCCGGCGGCCGGCGACGGTGGCGCGCGCGGGAAAAGGAGAAATTGAGCCTCACCGTGGTCGAACAAGGGATACCGAGCCCCGTTCGGAGAAGAGGAGAAGGTGGCGGAGCCGGTGGCGAGACGAATCGGGAGGTGGCGCGGCCGTTGAGCGGGAACGGCGGTGTTCGTCTCGGGCGGAGCGGCGGCGGCGCGAGGAGGCGAGAGCGGCGGCTGCTGCTGCTCGCGCGAAGCCGAGCGAGGCGAAAACGGGGGTGTGCTGGCGAGGGAGGAGCGGGCGCGGCTTCAAGGCGCGTGGCGCGGCCGGTGGAGCCCACGGCTCGCCACCCGTACGCCGGAGGCGGCGAGCGGCGGCCACGCGGCGGCCACGGCCTGAGCGCGGCGTGCGCTGGCGCGGGGCGCGCGCGCTGGCGCGGGCGGGCGCGTGAGACGGGCCAGGCCGGCTTCGGCCGTGGGCCGAGAAGTGAGGCGGCGGCCCAGCCAAGTGAAAATCCATTTTCCTTTTATAATAAATATTTTCAGATTTATTTCTTTGTTTCAAAAGTGAATTTGAAGATGAAAAAGAGGTTTTCAGAATTTTGGCCCAAAATAAAAGTTGTTCAAAATTTTATTCTCTACAACTTTCATGTAGAGCATTTTTCAAAATTCTCAATAGATTTTGAATTTAGGATTTAAAGCTAAGTTGTTAATCAAAAATCTATTTGTTTAGAATATTTTTAAAACAAAATTTGAGAAAAACTTGAATTCAAGAATTGCTCCAAAAATCATGTTAATTTATTCTAGATTATTTAAAATTGCTAATACCCAAAAGTATACTACCTTTTTGGCACTTACATCAAAGTTAGGGTTCTAATTATTTGCTTTTCAAATTTAAATTTAAAAGAGCTATATTTTATGCAATGCTAGTCATTAAATGATGCTGAATGCTTTATGCTTTGAAATGCTAATGCATGCTTAACACCCAGGGGTGTTACACACCTCGGTCAGATTTTGGCGTTGCTGGTCGAGAACTCCAGGGCATTAACGAATTGAAGACCTCGATGTCGGAGATGCGGGCCTTACGGTCTAAACTCAACACCTGGAAGCCGGAGGTGGACAACCGCGTCCACGAGCTCGAGCACGCAGTCCTCGATCTGGGTACTCGTATGGATCAAGCACCAGGCATCCTTCTTCCCCAAGCTGGTACAGCGATACCACCAGGCATGGTCACCATCGTCGATACCTCGCCATCGACTCTAGCGGAAGATCTCATTACTTCCCCAACTGTGAAGGTGTCGGGCTCTGCTCATCTTGAGCCTCCCCCTGCTGGGGCGACATCTGGGTCGTTAGACCACGGCAAGCTGGGTCCGGGGGTGGTGTATACCACTGCCCCAGCCCACAACCTGACTACAGGTGCGAACAATCCTCCTATCTATACTGCAGTAGCGAGTGATTCTATGCATCGTGATCGGCTGATCTATTCTCATGCTAATGCTGCTTTACCCAATTTTGAGTTTCCAAAATTTGATGGATCAAATCCTAGAATGTGGATCACTAACTGTGAAACTTTCTTCGGGGTGTATGATACTGATCCTACGAAATGGGTGCGTATGGCAACTATGCACCTTATCGGTTCAGCAGCCTTATGGTTTCAAACCATGCAGTCCACTATCATTGCTATGTCTTGGGAAACTTTTGTTCAAGCTGTGTCCACCAAATTCGATAGAGATGAGCATAATCATCTCCTTCGCCACTTCTTTCATATCAAGCAACTTTCCACTGTTACAGAGTATATAGAGCAGTTTAGTGATCTAGTTCATCAACTTATTGCTCATGATCCAGTTTTTCCTCCAACTGTTATCACACATAGATTTGTAGATGGTCTTAAGAAAGAAATTCGTGCTGTCATTATGATTCATAGACCCCAAACTTTAGATACTGCTAGTTCCTTGGCACTTTTGTAGGAAGAGGCCATGCAAGATACTGTTGTCAAACGTACTGATGTTTCCAGCCATCTCAAGAAAGGCAATTCTGAAGCAGCCAAGCCTTGGTGGACTCCAGTCACTAATCAAACAAGAGCTCCCGAAGATAAGAAGACTAGTGAACCTTTCAAGAACAAATCTGGTGATGAAAATGTTTCAGCACTCAAGTCTTACAGAAGGGCAAAAGGTTTGTGTTTCAAATGTGGTGAAAAGTGGAGCCCTCAACACAAATGTCCTCCAACTGTTTCTCTTCATGCAATGGAACAATTTGTGGCAATGTGTCACTGAAGGTGTTGAACTGGACATCCCTATCACCACTGAGGATTCTGATTCTGGTGATGACTTAATGGCAATCTCCATTCAGGCAATCAATGGTCTTGAAGGGTCCAGAACAGTTCGACTTAGGGGCCATATGCACGGCAAGGAGGTATTCATGTTGGTGGATTCAGGGAGTTCCCATAGTTTTATCAGTAAAGACATGGCTTCTGTTATTTAGTATTGGAAACCATTGCATCAATCTGTCCATGTCTGTTGCCAATGGGGCCAAGCTCTCTTGCACTCATGAATTACCTCAACAAATCTGGGGGTGTCAGGGTCATTCTTTTCATACTACCTTCAAAATTATCTCATTGCAAGGTTATGACATTATTTTGGGAATGGATTGGTTAACTGCTTATAGTCCTATGAAGATTCATTGGGGTGACAGATGGCTTAAGTTTTATCACAATCAACAGAAAATCAAACTTCAAGGCATCCTACCAGAAGTTACAGTGGGACCCCCTATATCTCCACATCAACTCCAAGCTTTGACTAAAACAGACTCCATTCTTTACATTGTTCAGATAAATGCTATCACATCTTCTGAACATGTGGCCTCCACACTACCAGACGACCTGCAACAGGCTCTCCAACAATTTGACAGTGTTTTTGCTCCACCATCTCAAGTTCCTCCATCACGAGTTGGGGATCATACAATTCCTCTGATTGAAGGAGCTCAACCTTTCCACCTTAGGCCCTATCGTTATAATCCAGCTCAAAAAACTGAGATTGAAAACCAGATCAAAGATATGCTTGTCAAAGGCTGGATAAAGCCAAGTACCAGTCCATACTCATCTCCTGTTTTGCTCGTGCGCAAGAAAACAGGTGACTGGCGTTTATGTGTGGATTTTAGGCGCCTCAATGCATTAACAGTAAAGAACAAATATCCCTTGCCTATTATAGAGGAGCTTTTAGAGGAATTACAAGGTGCTCAATGGTTTACAACACTCGACTTATGCTCTGGATTTCATCAGATCAAAATGGCTAGTGGCGAAGAACATAAGACTGCATTTCAAACACATAGTGGACACTGAGTACAATGTCATGCCATATGGGGTCACTGGTGGGCCAGGAACATTTCAAACAGTCATGAATGTTATTCTAGAACCATTGTTAAGAAAATGTGCAGTCGTTTTTATAGATGATATACTGATCTACAGTAAGTCCTGGACTGAACATGTCCAGCATATCAAGGCAGTCTTACAAATTCTTCAAGACCACCAATTTCATGTCAAACTGTCCAAGTGCTCATTTGCCAAAAAACAACTTTGTTATCTAGGCCATGTGGTGAGTGCTCAGGGTGTAGCCACAGACCCCTCCAAAATTGCCTCTATCCAGAGTTGGCCTACTCCTACAAATGTGAAAGAATTGCGAAGTTTCCTGGGCATGGCAGGTTACTACAGGAGGTTTGTGCCTCATTTTGGTCTGATATCCAAGCCTTTGACAAATCTACTCAAGAAGGGAATTTTATTTATCTGGACATCTGAGACAGAAACTGCTTTCCAAACATTGAAACAAGCACTGATCTCAGCCCCCGTATTGGCTTTGCCCGATTTTTCCCAACCCTTCATTGTAGAGACTGATGCATCTGCTAAAGGCATTGGCGTTGTCCTCCAACAGCAGGGCCATCCAATTGCTTATGTCAGCAAAACATTAGGACCAAAAGCTCAATGTTTATCTACTTATGAAAAAGAATGCCTTGCCATTTTAATGGCGGTGGAACATTGGTATCACTACCTCCAAACTTCTTCATTTGTTATTCTCACTGACCAGAAAAGTCTCACCAATCTAGATGACCAGCGGCTATCCACACCATGGCAACACAAAGCACTGACCAAGCTTATGGGACTAAATTACAAAATCCTTTATAAGAAAGGAGCAGATAACAAGGTGGCTGATGCACTTTCCAGAATCTTACCTTCAACATCTTATGATCTCTCAGCAGTGTCTGTCATTCTACCCCTTTGGTTACAAGAGATTCAGTCCTCATATCAGCATGACCCTCAATCAGCTAAGTTACTCGTTGAGCTGTCTATTGTATCATCTCAGGGTTTTTATACCATTCAAGATGGGTTGATCAAGTTCAAGAATCGGATTTGGGTTGGTGCTGCCACACAGATACAACAGAAGATTTTGACCTCACTCCACTCTAGTGCAATAGGAGGTCATTCTGGATATGAAGTTACTTACAAACGAGTTAAGCATTTGTTTGCTTGGCCTCACCTCAAGCAATCAGTTCAAGCTTTTGTTGCCCAATGTCAAGTTTGTCAACAAGCCAAATCTGATAGGGCCGCTTATCCAGGACTGCTCGCACCTCTTCCTATACCAGACGGTGCTTGGCAAACCATAACCATGGACTTCATCGAAGGACTGCCCAAATCCTCAGGCTCCAACTGTATACTGGTGGTGGTTGACAAATTCTCTAAGTACGCTCATTTCATACCTTTAGCCCACCCATTTACAACATTTCAGGTTGCTGTTTCATATATGAACTCTGTCTTCAAATTGCATGGCCTGCCAACTGCTATAGTCTCTGACTGTGACAAGGTGTTTACCAGTCATGTTTGGCAAGAACTGTTCAAGCTACTTGGAACTGATCTCAAAATGAGCAGTGCTTACCATCCTCAAACTGATGGTCAAACCGAACGGGTCAATCAATGTCTTGAAACATACCTTCGATGCTTCGTTAATGCATGTCCATCAAAGTGGTCTAACTGGTTACCTCTCGCTGAATACTGGTATAACACATCCTACCATTCCTCTTTGGGTAAGAGTCCCTTTGTGGTCTTATATGGTCATGAGCCACGACATTTTGGCATTGATATTTCTCACATATGTCAGAATGAGGATTTACAGAACTGGTTGCAGGAAAGAGCACTTATGCAGAATTTAGTACGGCAACATTTAACCAGAGCACAGAACAAGATGAAAGCTAATGCTGATAAACACAGATCTCATCGAGAATTCTCAGTCGGTGACTCAGTTTTCTTGAAGGCTCAACCCTATGTGCAGACATCTCTAGCACCACGTTCTTCCAACAAACTATCCTTCAAGTATTTTGGTCCTTATGAGATTCTTGCCAGGATTGGATCAGCTGCATATCGTCTGAAACTTCCTGCTCATTGTCTGATACACCCTGTGTTTCATGTGTCCCAACTGAAACGGGCTGTTCCTCCTACCATTACTGTAAGTCCTGAATTACCAGATGCTACTAATGAGCTGTAGGTACCACTTCAGATTCTTGATCGTCGTCTTCATCCTCGTCAACAAACTATGGTGCCACAAGTGCTCATTCGGTGGTCCTACTTACCTGATGCTCTCTCTACCTGGGAAGACGAAATTCCATTACGTCAACAGTTCCCACGAGCACCTGCTTGGGGGCAAGCAGGTTCTAAAGGAGGAAGGGGTGTTACCAATCACAACACTACATCAACTTTTGAAGAAACTGTTGGTGATCAGGCTGTAGCTGGTAAAGCTTCTGAGGATGGCGATCCACCTGAAGATGAAGCGGGAATGAGGCCAACTCGTAACAAGAAGCCCAGCAGACGTGTCCACGGCCCAGAATGGGTGAAGTAATGTAATCGGCCCCGCGCGGCCCAATCTGGAGGCGCTAATGAGCTGCAGGTACCACTTCAGATTCTTGATCGTCGTCTTCATCCTCGTCAATAAACTATGGTGCCACAAGTGCTCATTCGGTGGTCCTACTTACCTGATGCTCTCTCTACCTGGGAAGACGAAATTCCATTACGTCAACAGTTCCCACGAGCACCTGCTTGGGGGCAAGCAGGTTCTAAAGGAGGAAGGGGTGTTACCAATCACAACACTACATCAACTTTTGAAGAAACTGTTGGTGATCAGGCTGTAGCTGGTAAAGCTTCTGAGGATGGCGATCCACCTGAAGATGAAGCGGGAATGAGGCCAACTCGTAACAAGAAGCCCAGCAGACGTGTCCACGGCCCAGAATGGGTGAAGTAATGTAATCTGCCCTGCGCGGCCCAATCTGGAGGCGGCCTGTCCGAGCCCCTTCTTGTAAGCGATCGAGACGAGAAGACAACTCGAACTTGGTCACTACTCTTGAACCGTGCCCGGTGGGCGACGGCGACGGCGAGCGCGGCAGTGCCAGCGTCTCGAGACCTTGCTCCATTATCCTACTCATATATGGTATACCTGGTAGTTTGGTGACATTTACATACGAATTTCAACACGTAGGCACACACCATAATACTCTATGCATACCCCTATGCACTACGGCAAGGACGGTGAGACGTGAGAGTGTCTCTTAGCAGGGCCATTTGGCAGACCTCCTTAGAGCAGCCGTGATAATTACTGCTGCTCAAAAGCTAGGTCAAATACATTCCACAGGATCAGATGAGAATTACAGTCTAGGAGCTAAAAAAACATGTTTTCCACTGCTCCCTATTCAATCTTTGGAGAATCTGGGAGCTAAAGTTCTACCAAAACATGTCCGCAGTAGTGTTGGCATCACACAAATGAATTTCCATCATCCAAATCTCTTTTCTTTCACTACTTTGAAATTCGATACTTAATATATCAATAAAAATAAAGAGATGGCAAAGAGAGAGAAGAAGAAGAGGAGGAGGAAGAAGATGATGATGAGATGGAGCCAACTAGCTAGTTGGCATGCCTTGTTTTATAGGGAATGAGACTCCGACAAAACTTGAACTGAAAGCTCCCGGTTTCATCCCACACGTTTTAGCCGATTTTCTGTGGCTTCCATCCTTGCCACGCACCCGTGTCTGCCCTATTTACGATGTTCTATGGATGCGTTTGGTTACATGGGCTAGGCTAGCCAGGCTTAAATTTTAAGCTAGGCCAGTCCAAGCTAGGCTCTAGCAATACAATCTGCTGGTGTTTGGTTCACTTATATAAGCTAAGCCTGTATAACAAATCTTTTGTTTGGTTGCCTACCTATAAACCATAGTGATAGAAAGACCTTGCACTGGATTTCGGTAAAATTACCCCTACCATGGTCCTGCCGTTGAGGATGTACAGCTGCAGCTAGATTTCAGTGAGCAAGATTTGCGAGTAATGGAGAACAGATTTGGTGGAGTGGAGAATAGATTAATCAAGGGAACGGCCGGTGAGCAAGATTTGTCGAGCAATGAAAAACAAATTAATCCCAACCTTTAGTATTTCTTTCTCCACGGTACAGACCAAGGACAGAAGAACAGATACGCAAGCCCGCCGCTTGTGCTTGCCGCTGTCAGGCGAGCCTGCCGCTCGTATCTGCCACCAAGCGTGAGCCTCGCGCTCGTGCCGCCAGTCGCGTGCTCGCGAGCTGCACGGCGTCTCTCGAACGGCAGAGGATGCCAGATCCACCGCACCGAGGCCGGAATCACACCGTCGCGGTCATTGGTCTCGTTCGGCTGGCTCATGCCTGGTGGCCGGCGCTGATTTACTGTGAGAGAAAAATACTGTTGGCTGGCTGGTAGCTGGTAGCAGGTGCTGGTAGCATGTGCTGAATTGATGTGAAAGAAAAGTACTGCTGACTGCAGCCAGCCGAACAAGGCCATTGTCTGCGCGCTCGGGAGCTGAAGCTGAAGCTTGGAGGCAGGGCGGCGGCCAGGTGCACGCGACCGGGTGATGCAGCGGCTTGCGCGGCCGGGCGGTGGGGGAAGAAGTAGAAGAGATGGGGCAGCGGTCTGCATCTCGTGAGCAGCGCGCCGCCGTGGACTCCATCTTCTTCCCCGCGGCCGGAGATACGGAGACCGCCGCCGAAGATGCAGGAATCGCCGCCAGAGGCATCGCGAGCCGAGAGGGAGGTGACGGGATTCCTGTCCTGAGGCACTGATAGCCAGCATAAGCCTGGCCAAGTGGTACCTTTTGCACCGGGAGCATCTCCAACAATTTACCATTCGGCTTTCCTATCCTTAATTTTTTTTAGTAAAATGAGAAAAAATCTTCTCCAATAGTTTGACATCCTCCCTCCCCATTTTCCCCAACCTTGCAAAAATCTATCCCGAGCGCACATATATTCGCGCGGCCTAGGAGCGCGCATCCGGAGTTTCCCGGCCCATCTAGTAAAAAGGAAGAAAGACAGGGTTCCAGATGAGAAAAGCGCAAGAGAGAAATATCTGGTGAAAATGATTAAACACGTACAGAAACAAATTCAGGGTTCCTGATATAAAACATGAGACCGGGTCGTAGGAAAAAGTACCGAGAAAAAAAAAACTTTTATGATAGAAATATAGGAAACTCTTGGAGATGACTTCTTTTTTTCTCCCCATATTAATTTAGCAGTTGACAAACGCCATATTTTGGGAAACAAAATATGAAGAATTCTTGGAGATGCTCTAAGCCTGGCTACAACCGTAAAACAGGTAACCAAACAAGTTTAAGTTGTACTAGGGAAGCCTAGCTGAGGGCTAAGCCACCCAACCAATCACACCCTATATGTACTATCTCTATTTTAAAATATTCAAAACACCGTCCTTTTCAAAAAAAATTCTTGAAACTTTCTTATAAATTGATCTATAGCATAACATACTTTATTAATATTGTATATATTTAAGCATTGATGCATATTTTTGCATAAAAATGCATGGTAAAAGATGTAACTTATTTGCACTGTCAAGTAAATTGAAACGAGGATGTGATTCATTCAACATATGTAGTGGTCTATTTTGTAGAGTATGAATTTTGAAGTAAACTAAACTAACTATTTGACCACGTGTTTGTATGCTAGTGGCTACAAAGTTCATATGTCACATTTAATCACGAGATCATGAGTGGCTACAAAGTTCATATGTCACATTTAATCACGAGATCATGCGACGATTTAACATTGCGATTAGCTTATAAAATTGTGCACACATAGAGCCTATTTCATTCATTAACCAAAACCTATAGAGCTAACGTGGTCTTTTATAAACATCACAATGAAACACAACACTGTACCTGATAGGCGTGGACGTAGGTATAAAATTCCACCCTGCGTGCAGATATGTGTATAAAATTCTACCCATGGATAAAATTCAAATTATAAGACCTTTTGTTTTTTTAGATACATAGTTTTTGTTATGAACTTAGATATACACTATGTCTAGATACATAGTAAAAATAATATATCTATACAAAGCCAGAATGTCTTGTAATTTTGAACGGAGGGAGTTGGATTCAAACTCAAAACAAAGCCTAAACTAATCAAGTGAACAAGAAGTCTCTTACTTTCAACACTTCTCCATGTCAAATTTCCTTTCCCAGAACGTGCAAAATGCACACACTGTGCTAAGAGCAAGTTAGGATAAGCAATCGCGCCATGCCAAGGAGTCTGAATGAATGAAAAACAGGTTGGTTGGGGGGGGGGGGGGGGGGGGGGGGTGTTCTCTCCCCCTCCGTCGACTTATAAAAAAAAGTACACCAGGAGGCATATGATCATTGTTCCTGTTCTTCTTTCACTAAAACAAACAAAAACTAGCATGCAAATATGCGCACATGCTACAAACCTTAGCATGTCCAGAAAATAAAAATTGCACTAAAAAATGGGCACATTCCATTGCACCCCTAAGCAAGGTAGTCCCTTGGATCTCCCTATAAATTCGCAGGCAGCAATCACATTAGTGTGTGGAAGCAGCAAGCAACACTGTCTCCTCTCCTCTCCTCTTCCAGTTCCAGCTCGATCCATCCATCTCCTTTGAATAGCATATATAGTGCAGCAGCAGAAGCAGCAGCTCACTTCAGGCAGACGAAACAAGATCACATCACATCAGATCAGAGCATCACCCGATCCCATTAATTCCTGCCTGCAGACTGCAGTAGTCGCGCGCTGCCCATCGATCCATCGGACCATCGACATGGAGGGCGGCCTGAGCCCGGAGCGGCACGCGTCGGCGGAGCCGGTGCGGTCGCGGTGGACGCCCAAGCCGGAGCAGATACTCATCCTCGAGTCCATCTTCAACAGCGGCATGGTGAACCCGCCCAAGGACGAGACCGTCCGCATCCGCAAGCTGCTGGAGCGCTTCGGCGCCGTCGGCGACGCCAACGTCTTCTACTGGTTCCAGAACCGCCGCTCCCGGTCCCGCCGGCGCCAGCGCCAGCTGCAGGCGCAGGCGGCGGCAGCGGCAGCCGCAGGCTCCTCGTCGTCTTCGGGATCGGCCCCCACGAGCGGCGGCCTCGCGCCGGGACACGCGGCGGCTTCGTCGACGATGGGGATGTTCGCGCACGGCGCCGCCTACGGCTCGTCCGCGTCCGCGTCGTGGCCGCCCTCGCCGCCGCCGTCGTCCGCCGGGATGATTGGCGACCTGGACTACGGCGGTGGCGACGACCTGTTCGCCATCTCGCGGCAGATGGGCTACGCCAACGGTGGTGGCTCCGGCTCCGCGTCCTCGGCGGCCGTCGCCCACCACGAGCAGCAGCAGCTTTACGACTCCTCGTGCCAGCCAGGTGAGCGCGCCAAAAGCCAAGGCATGCATGCATGCTTCGTGCTCTCGATCCATGATGGATCGATGCTGGGTTTTCATCGAGTTTGATTCCTTGGTCGACATGCTGGGCTCTTCTTCACTTTCAAGTCGAGGGAATGAAATCCTTTCACTCCTGCTAGCCCTCCTTTTGGATCATATCCATACTGGCATGCAAGGCACAAGATCATCATATTCAGTACCAGCCAGTCAATCTGATCCATAATTTATTTGCTATACGCATGCAGAGAGTTCATACTTGACTTCTTTCCGATCGACTCTAGCTCGACGACTACTTGTTATCTTTGGTTAGTTGTGCCATGCCAATGACAACAATTAAGGAGTACCAGCCAATACCAGCCATGTTCATTTTTGTTGGACCGAGTGCTCATCATCATATCTGCTAATTCAGACAAGACTGCTTACTGTACTACTCTACTATTATGCAGTAGTATTATACAGTGCTAGCTACTACCTTAACACATGCAGCATGCTTGCATGCGATATGCTGGAGCTGCTACGCAAGCAAACAAATAACATGTTTCCCTCATGCTGTGCTGAATACTTATTCAGAGACCCAATTCCAATATTATTCTAGTTCATCATCAGTACATGCATGATCAGAAGATAATAACAATATAATTCGCCAAACAACTATACAGTGTCAAAATTAAGGAGGAGTACCAATATACTAAATGGCATTATGGCAATCTGTACTTATATTTGAAGTCGTCGATCCTTGCATGCATGGATCGGAGTGGAAGTGTGGAACGAAGGAACTGACATATAATTAACTTTGGTCAGCGAGCATGACGGTGTTCATCAATGGCGTGGCGACGGAGGTGCCTCGGGGGCCGATCGACCTGCGGTCCATGTTCGGGCAGGACGTGATGCTGGTGCACTCCACCGCCGGCCTCCTCCCCGTCAACGAGTACGGCGTCCTCACGCAGAGCCTGCAGATGGGCGAGAGCTATTTCCTGGTCAGTCCTGCTACTACTCAGTAGCTAGGCTGCTAATTACTTTCTAGTAGCTAGTTTCTACCATGCATTATATATAATTCTGTCTAATTACTCAGTAGGCTGCAGCTAATTACTTTCTAGAATGCTAGCTGAATGATGATGATCATCAAGAACCAACACTACAAGGATGACATTTCATATGCATGCAATTTTCAGCTTAGTACAACATACTCCATAACATGCTGCATGTATTGATCCGACAGTTTTTGTTGTTTTGTTCCCTAATGCTGGACAGGTCACGAGGGGCTAACTAGCTAGCACATTGCATTGCCGATCGACGTCGACCGTTCGAGAGCTAGCTGTAGTATAGTATTACCTTGGAATTGGATGTTATTCGCATCGGAGATGCATGCATGCATACTGCAAGCAAGCTAAGCAGTGTACATGTCGTCAGTGAACCGTGGACGTACTACGCCGACAGAAGCTTGCTAGCTGGAATTGCTCGTGCAGGCTGCAGCTAGCTTTGCCGTCCGTCCGGTCGTCCCTGATGACATGGAATGGAATCCAAACGTGTGTGATAGACAGGAGAGGCAATGCAAAGAATTGGAGCAGCATGCATGCATGATACGGGCAGTATATATAGTATAAATATAGCATCAAGCAACATGATATATACAGTTAAAAAGTGTACCCAATAGTACTACGCATCCACATCGATCTATGTGTACTCAGATCAATCGTATAAGTCGTCACACCATTGCAACCATCTGCTTACAGCTGGTTAATGGCCATCATCGAGGTCATTCTTCATTGTCTGTACTGCCCAGTTCTGTTCAATTCTGAATCGAAATCTGAAATTCTGAATGCAAATGCAATGCAATGCTGCTCTGCCACTCTGGTGTGGATGGTCACACATCAGGTAACCGTAACCATCCAACGACTTCGTCAGGGTCAGTCAGGGACGACGACGGCGACGTGGATGTGTGTCGAGCGCACTCGGCCGCAAGTGGCGAGCTCACCACCCCCGCCGACCAAAAGGAGGCCACCGCGTGTCCCGCGTTTCCTTCCGGCCTTGCTTGGAACGAATCTCTGCCGACCGGCCGCCAGCTTCACCAATCAGCTAGCGCACAAGCAGACAACACCACTGAGTGGCAGCAGCTACCCTCTTCATCTTTTCACGGTAGTTGCCACAGATCGATAACAGTCAAACGAAAGTGTGCCTTCTAAAATTCTTCTTGGCATAGTACAACAGTAGTACAATACAATGTTAAAAGTTTCAGCTCCAGCTAAATCTGCTCTTGCTCTAGTTCCTCTAAAAAATCAGTTTTTATTTTGAGTAGCTTTTACTTTTTACTCGGGGCACCTCCTATGAAAAGAATGTTTGATAAAATTCTTCATACAAGATAAAAAGGATAAAATGATCATAATATTCTTTTTTCCCTTAATTACCTGTACCGTCCCGCACGCCGCACCTCGTCCACTCGGAGCAAGGACAGTTCAAGGACGGCTTAAACACTTGGACGAAGGAGCTAGGTGAATCCACTATTTTTGGTTTTCGTGGAGGATTCCGGTTTCAAAGAGCAGGAATCACATACTAGGCCCCTTCCCAATTTGGTTGGCGTGGAGCTGGAGCGGTGTAATTAGTGCAAAGATTTTTTTTTTGAAAATTAGTGCAAAGATTTGCTGCAAAGTCAAGCAAGCTTTCACTGAATTACAAGTTACTAGAACATACTCTCTCTGCAGCCTCTGCTTCTGCACGACTGTACCCATGTCCACATATATATCCTTTCTGCCTAACACATGCATGCCCATATAGGCATATACTATATACTATCATAAGTTCACTGTTGCGTGATCCCTTGTAGAACACTACTACCACGTACGTACAATGTTTAAAAACAGAGTGCTGACGATGCAACCTAAAGCTCTGCTCTGGCTCTGGGACGAACGAAACAAGCTGGGACAGAGTTCTTCAGTGACCAAGTAGTTTTAGGTGCAGTCTCATGTCTTTGACGACAACCAGTGTCTCTGACGCAAAGACCACTCTTTGCTGTCTTTGGTTAAAGACGCCAACGACTGGCCTTCAGAGCAGACCGAGTTTTATGTGCTCTCAACTCTCAAAGGCCTAACTAACGATCCAGTTCGAGCTCTGCTGGATCAGTGGCAGAACTAGCGGCTTATGTTGTGTTGTGTCATTGTGTGTGACCCAAAAACTGGGTGCCGCATGACCCAGCACGCATACAAGGGTCGGAGTTCAGAGCACGCGGTTCAATTCGCTGCACCCAGTCACCTGTCACATCTGCAAAGAGGGTAACAAAGCTAGCTTTACGACTTGTGAGACTTCAGTAGAGGGATGCTGATGGTATAAAGGCAGGCAGCACAACGACAATGGAGCAAAAGGCACTGGGGCATCCCAAGTAATCGCAGCGCAGAGTAGAGTAGAGAGAGTCTCCTTAAAAAGGCAACGGAAACACTCTTCACAGTTCTAGAAAACCCAAGGCTTTATACTTGGCCGGCAGTGTAACCTGCCGGCTTCTGCTAAAAAGAAAGGAAGCCCAAGGCTGCATGTTCTTAATCCTCCTCAGTACTACTGTGCTTCAGTCTTAAGTGCTCATCACTCAATACGGGCCTATGGATGAGAACTGAGAATGTTGGGGGAGCCCATATTCATATGGGCCAACTCCCCTAGAAGGGGGCCAATAGAGGCTAGTGCAGTGACTTGTCAATTTCACCTCTACTGGGGGGTCGCTTGTAAATCGCCGTTGTTCATATATAAAGCCAAGAGCATGAGGTCAAGGGGGCTCCTCCTCCTGACTCTAATCGGCAAACCCTAGCCGCCACTTTCCACTCTCATCTCCTAACCTGTTCAGGAACCACCTTCCCAACATTGGCGCCCACCGTGCTTGCCACGAAATTTTTCAGGAGAGCTAGAAGTTGAGGCCTTTGTCAACAGGCTTTCTCCGGCCAGGCCTTTGTCGCCAGCCTTCTCCGGCCAGACCTTCGTCGCAAACCTTCGTGGCCTTCGTCAACAGGCCTTCGTCGCAAGCCTTCTCTAGCCTTCGTCAACAGGCCTTCGTCACCGTATGCTCTTGTATAAAACTAATATGCTCCAGGCCTTCGTCAATTTTTTTATCAAAAAAAAAGAAGCAATCATTTTTTTAGTGGGTCAATGCATGCAATTGTATAAAACTAATATGCTCCAGCCTCCAGGTCATTGGCTCAGAGCTCCGTATGCTAACCACAAGACCTTGCAAGCTTTTGTATTCTTCACATGCGCAGGTTATAGTTATAGTCGACACGCAAAGGTCAGGTCCTCCATGCTGTACCGGACGAAGGCCTGACATGCGGAAGAGCGAAGGTACAGCCAGGCAACCCCGAAATCCCAGGCCCCATGTCGCGGAATCTCCTGGCCGTTCCTCTGTAAAGACGTCGCCCTCGACCTCCACGTCAACGACGGCTTCGTGCTGCTCGCTATGCTGCGCACCTTCCTGATCCTGCGCCACGTCGCCGCAGTGGGGCTCAGCGCGCCCGTCGTTAGCTGGCCGCGCGGGGGTGCTCACCACTCTCAACCTCTGCCGAGGTCGTCGCAGCTCCAGGTCCCAAAGGCCTAGCACCACTGCGTAGCTGCTAGCCGTCCAAGGGTGCTCATGGAGCTAGAAGGTGCCAAAGCCAGCAGCACTCTCTGTGCCGGCCATCTTCACCAAGCCGAAGGCCCAGCACGGCAAAGCTAGGGGCTCGCGAACAGCCTCCTAGCAGCTGCTGAAGGCCCAGCAAGAAAAGCTGGGATCCTGCAAAGCCGAACCTTGGAGCTCCTAGTGCCAACGCAGCTCAGAGCCTTCGGCCCCGACTACGCCATTACTTGCATTCAGCTGCGCTTCTGGCTTCGGCGATAGATAAGTTCGCACTACTTAGCAAACTTCACGAAATTTTCAAATGCTGGATTTCGCACGCAAACCTCTACAGGCTGAAGACCTTCGCACCTGAGCATTGATGAGCCTCCGTCACAGAGAAGGCTGTTTTATCATATATCCCGAATGCTAAGCTTTGAAGGCTAGAATCTCAGCGTTGGATTTATGGCTTGGGAGATTGAATTTCTCGAGTTCTGAATTTTTCGGAGCCTTTGGTATTAGGCCTTCGACTACAGACCTTCAAAAATAATTCTCCAAGGCTTCGCCAGTATTTGACTTCAACTTCACGCCCAAGCACGTCAGGCCTCACAGGTCAGCACATGGTAAGCGCCCCCTTCCCTTCTCAGATTCAACTTCCGCAAAAATCATGAGCATAAGATTTGATCCTAGGACCTTCGAGTCCCTTACATTAAGCACAACCACATGATGCAACCTATGATTTTTTTTGCACTGTCTTTCTTGCTCATTTATACATGGCTACACGATGTCTAAGATTTCTATGCATGGCTCCCATAGCAACTTCTAGTCAATAAGCAGATAATATATATAGGCTCCATGGCATATCATTATTTTTGTACTATGTACTAACCTTTTTTGCGTGTGTTAAAAAGTCTCCTCTTGCAGGAACCAAACTAATACAAATGAGCATTGCTCACCAGCTTATAGCATCTAATAATCTTTGCTCTTATAATTTATTTTCCCGCATTCTTAATCTAACCTTCGTCTCTCAAAACAAATTTCAAAAATTAACCATCGCATACAGCTTGTCACTATTGTGACGAAGAAAGTTGTTGCGGCCTTCACAACATCAAAAGCATGGCCTGAATGGCTATACATGCTTGGCCCTAACCAGCTAATTTAAAATGTCTTTATTATTATTATTATTATTATTATTATTATTATTATTATTATTATTATTATTATTATTATTATTATTATTATTATTATTATTATTATTATTATTATTATTATTATTATTATTATTATTATTATTATTATTATTTTTTCTACATCTCTATTCCGTTACTAATATACAGATCACCATCACTATATCTCTTATCCTCTCAAGCTAACCCCCCAGGATATATTTTTTATCGTTATATGCACGTTTTCACCTTCCCAAGCCAAATTAGCCTGCGGTTCTCATTAAGTGTTCAGCTTCCGCCACATGCCTGTCCAACGGCTCTTGAGTTTACATCATTTGGTACCCTTCGTTAGTTAGCGGTTCTCATGGAATATTCAATCTTCGTCAGATACCTCAGTGATCATTTATCGGTCAGTGATTCAGTCAGCGGCCTTCGTTAGTTAGTAGATTTCATCTTCCACTGGTTTTCATCAGTCAGCGATCTTTACTAGTTTGTGGCCTTCACCATTTAATGAGCTTCATCAGTCAGTGGTCTTCTTCATCAGTCAATGGTTTTCATTAATCAAAAACCTTCGATCAGTTGGTGGCTCTCACCAGTTAGTGGATCTCAACAGCTAATGGTTTTCGTCACTCTATCGTCCTTGATCAGTCAATGGTCTTCATGGAATATCTGGCTTTCACTATATAGCTTAGAAATGTCGTTTGAGTTTTTATCAGTCAATGGTCTTCGTAAACAGTTGATCTTCTTAGTTATCGATGTAGCGACATTCATATGTCACCAATATCGGCCTTTGTATTGAAGTTTCATCGGTCGCCAAGTCATTGAAAACTACCAGAGTAAATGACCGGTGATCCTCACTAGCCATCAAACTTCATCAAACATCAGACTTCACCTTCATCAGACTCCATGAATAATTAACCTTCGGTAGCCACCAAACCTTCAAACCCTCTAACGCTAACACTTTTTCCCCTTTTGTAGGTTACATATATTGTTTAATTTTTCTTCCTTAGTATATTTTATAATATGCATCAACCGAATTTCATTTGAGCTAACCTTCACAGGGAACTAATCCTTTTTACATTCACTGGTACAAATCATATCTATGCCCATGCAGATTATTAAATGGTAGCCTTCGCGAGCCATCTAAAACTATGACCCCCCATTCGAGAGCATTATTTTCCGTGTGCGGAGCTTGACATTTGTTCAAGCATAACTATCATTTTTTGCAGGATGCATAATAAGTTTACACCTTTTAAATATTTTTGCGTAAATGCTTTCATTCTTATCATCACATACATACATACATACATACATACATTGCATAAGTGCATTGCACCGGCTGGCCCAGGCCACCTGGAAGAAGTCCCGAAAATAAACGAGCACCAGGACTCTATGCATCAAAATCCTGGAAGAAGTTCTGAACCTACACGGGCACCAGGTCACGAAGCTAAGGCTTTCGTGCTACCCTCTTATATCATATAAATGACTAACCATCTTTTACAGCAAATGTCTTCTGAGTGTCGAAAGACTTGCAAGCAAGTCGATATTTGACGAAGCTTTAACGCAAAACCTAAGTCCCTAAAAAATGCAGGAGACCAACTCAGGTATATTTTCACGCAACTTCTCCGGCCTACGGCACGCGGAGTCGGCGTCTACATCAGCATTACCTTCTCCAAGACCTTCGCATGAGGGGCTTCACCACCATCTTCGGTGACTACACTAGCATCGCCTCCGCCAAATCAACTTTTTTCAGGAGGGCTTTCGCCAAATAGCTTTGTAGGAGGGCCTCCGACAAAACCATGATGACTCACCTCAGCCAACTCTTCGGCACGAGGGGACTTCGCCGACACCTTTGTTGTCTACACCAGCATAGCCTCCGCCAAACACCTTTTACAGGAGGGCCTTCGCTAACATCTTCGGCGAACCACAACAACATGCCTCCACTAACCCTTAGGCAGATGGGGTATCGCCAACATCTTCAATAAACTTCAACGACACACCTTTGTCAACCACTAAAGCAAGACGGGCTTTGCCATCATCTTCACCCGCTACAACAGCTCAAGAGTCTCCGTCGACACCTTCGAAATCAATGCTACAACGACTTGCCTACATCACCAAGTTCGAAGGTCCGCATCAACTCCTTTGACACCAAGTTCTACAACACCTTCGTCGGCGTCTACATCGACAACCTGGGTCTGAACATCTACTTCGACTAGTACGACTACATCAAACACACCAAGCATTGGCGAAGGATTCGGTCACGAGCGCCAGCCAAGAGGGACTAGGGGAGCACACCAGAGGATCAACCACTCCAGAGCATGAAGTCTTTTGTCCGACGCTCGTGAGCAAAAATTGGAGGCCTCATGATGAGGACATCACTCCTTCAGATGCACCCGCTGTTCCTTCATTCGGTATGCAAGGAGGTCCAATGACCTGAGGCCGAAGACGACAACTTAATTTAGAGGTGAGCTCGATCCTAAGTGACCCTTTTTATACTTTTGAGAATAGATTGCTACCTAATGATGTTATATTAATTAGGAATATTGGAGAGGGTCATGAGGAACTTAGAGGAAGTGGTGGAGGCGATGATGACCAGCCAGGACGTCCAATAGAAGTCGGAGGCCCAGTCCAACATAATTTCGAGTCTGCTTTGGTTTCCAGGACCAGTCTGTCTTAAACTGGTCACCCAGGATGCATCCGGACTCCGTTTTCGATGATCCACATATGGTTGGAAAGCTAATTTGATAAGGAAGCCAATGCAAGTGGTCTCACGTCAAAAGCTCTTCGGAATCCACAGGAATTGTCAAAACAAGTCAGCGTCCAGATTCTGTCCAGGTGCTGCGTCACCGTATTTGGTCCAATGGACCATGTATCGTCTTGAGCCCATTAGGAGGGCGCGTCCAGGGTAGGCGGTGACCCTAAGACCTTTATATTCATGTGCCACCGCCGTCATTAGGTTTTGGGTTTTGCTTAGATCAATCTGTCCATTGACAGTCGCCGTTTCATCGGTTTGTGAGACCCCACTTGAGAACTTAATCATTCATCTGCAGTTTGTCCCAAATTTTGAGCTGCGTTCTTCCGAGTTCTTGCTTGTGTTCTTCGTTTCGCAGGCAGGGATTAGCCTTCGTGGTGAGGTCAACCGGTTGGAGACACGGTTGATAACCCGAGGAGTTGTGGTGCTAAGATTGCAGGATTCAGTCTTTCGATCTGAAGCCGGATTGGTGTGTCACTCTCCGCCTAAAACGATAGTTACCTTCTACCTGACGGAAGATCAGGAATCGCGTCCCCATCACCTCATGGCAACCTTCGGCCACGACTACTTTGACTACATCGACTACCCCAACCACGACAATTTGAGATGACACCAGAGGCGGAGACCTGCACGCCGATACCAGAGGCAGAGGCCTCAGAGACGAAGACATGTGCATCAAGGATGTCTTGAAGACGAAGATCTACATGTCGTGTGCAGCCAGTGAACCAGGTTGTAGAAGCAGCGAAAGGAGCCAAAGCCTAAAGATGAAGAAGGCTGAGAGATCATGGCACTTGGAGCAAGAAGCCTTGTGAATTAGAATGAGTGTATGTTAGAGTAGTGTGTGTGCTCTTTTCTCCATGCCCTTTTTTCCCATGTGGTTTTTGGATGAAGTTTTTAGTGAGGTGCACACGTGTAGGTTGCGAAGGGCAGCCCTTGCAACTAGATTTTGAGTTGTATTGTGTCTTTTCTTGTATGAGAGCAGCTACTAGGTCATGTAGTATCAGCCATAACCTAGTAGCTAAGGGGCTACTGTTGGGAGAGCCCATATTCATATGGGTCAACTCCCCCTAGAAGAGGCCTAATAGGGGCTAGTATAGTGACTTGTCAATTTCACCCTTACTGGGGGTCGCTTGTAAATCGCCGTTGTCCATATATAAAGCCAAGAACATGAAGGCAAGGGGGGCTCCTCCTCTTGACTCTGATCAGCAAACCCTAGCCGTCACTTTCCACTCTCCTCTCCTAACCCGTTCGGGAACTACCTTCCCAACAGAGAACTAACAGCCTTCAGTACACATAGGCCCAATAACAAAAGCAAGAGAAAAAAAACCCCGAGCAGTATATGATTTTTCACACCAAGTACAGAACTACTAATCATTTCTTCAGACTGAATCCTCTTGACAGGGAGTGTGCTCGTTTCAGTACAGCGTGTAGTAAACAGGGTATGCCATAACTGAATGATCAGCGTAATACAATGACTCAAGGTAAGCTATTAACAATTATTCTTGTACAACCAAGCACACGTTGGAAACCTGATCATGAACCCAATATGTTGGTGCATACTCTACAAGGAAACAACAGAAAATTTGAGGATGTACTCTTCCAATGGTACAGTAAGGGTGCCTGCAGCCTTGGACAGCAGCAGCACCTACGTTGCCAATCATTGTACAGAATATAGAACTTTTTTTTCTTAATATAGCATCGTCTTCGAATAATGTCACACAGGTTCAGTAATACTCTATTATGTTGTCTCCTGAAAAGATCACGAACGTGACAGAGCTGCTGGATTTGCTTGTAGGGCTCGAGCGGCGCCGGATATCTACTCTTGCCTTTCAGGTTTCGACTGGAATGGTGTGAACATGCCTCGATCACCAGGCTCAATCCCAAGGGTGGTCCAGATTGAGCTCTTTGTAGCTTCGATAGGGTCATCGATCCGAAGCGTTTTGGGGATCCATAAGCATCTTTATGCCTTCTCATTTCCTTGAGGTTTGGAGTCCCTGGAGTGCTTTCCTAGGACAGGAGAGCCGCTGTCGGAACATGTGCTGCTGCTTGTTGGAGACGATGCTAACACGGTAGAGCCAGGTCCGAGCCATGGTGTGTTCCATGCTCCGTTAGGCCAAGGAGTAATGAATGGCCAAACCGAAGGTGGCATTACCAGAACTGGAATTGGACCGCAGAATCCCGGTGGCAGTACAGGCACAATTGGTGGCACATTCCATTGAACATTACCGCTTGTGGTGCCATTTTCTGAAGAATTTGCTGCTTCCGCTGGGGCTGGGCACACCGCTGCTACCATGGTGGGAATGCCATTCCATGCAGGACTCCATGGGTACACAAAAGGCGGACCAGGGAAGAATGGTATAGGATGCACTGAAGTGACTCCATTGCTCTGCCCAATAATTCCATTTTGATGTGCACTCGCTGTTCCTTTTTGTGATTCCTTCCCTGGACCATCTGATGATGTAGTAGAAGGTGGGCACGTCTGGTTTTCTCTATTTCTAAGCTGTGCTGCTGAGGCAGGGTTGGAACTCTTAATCTGCTCTCCTCCAATCTTCAGCACAGAGGCCATGGAGTTGCAGAGAGGGGAATCAGGCCCAAAGCTGACTGCCGCTTGATTTCCTTTTATGGACAACGGAAAGAGGGAAGCCACTCCCCCAGGAGTAGCTATACTGCTGCCTGGAATCAATATGCTGCGGGAATTCACACTAGAGCTCTTGCTCTTGCGCCTTCCAGCACCGACAGGGATGTTTCTCATGCTTCCACCTGCAGTCCAGTACCTCTGACAACTCTTGCAAAAATGCCTTGGTTGCTTAATGTTGTAATTGTTATAGTAACAGAACTTTGTATCCATGCTATTGCAACGAGGGCATGGCAGAATTTTGTCTGTCTTCTTCAGGACCTTCTCTCCACTCGGTACATCACCCTCATTCTTGGCTATCTCCAAATTGGACTCTGATCCCGATATTTCGTCATTGCTGGGTGTCTAATTCTCACACTCACTAGAATTGTTAAGGCTAGAACTATTCGTTTGATCAATGTCTAATTCCTGATGTGTGCATGGCTTTTCCCCAGTGACCCTCATGTCCCCTCTATCTTCACATAAATCCTGACAAATAAATTAAGAATAAGTAAAACAAATGCATTGAGATAGCAGCAAATATGATTTGTAAGATGCTCTAAAGTCTGTGTTTACGTAAGAAAAATAGGTCAAATAACAAAACATTAGAAATCTAAGGAGTCAAGCAAGTACTCAGTGCTTATATAGTTATATGATTATATCTAAGACATTTACTCTGTGTTTGCTTAGGAGATACATACTTACATACCCTCTTGACTACAGTCAGTGGTTATCTTTGATTCCTTCCTTGCACAAGCTAAAATTCTTGGCAGCTAAGCAAGCCTTAACATCTTATTTTGTAAAAGAGGAACACCTTAATAAGCTGTTCTCAGAGAACAAACTAGTCTGCTAAGATGGTGAAAGCTGATATACTTCAGTGGTGTATCATATTCCATCAAGATCTGGGCGATGATGATGTTGTTACTGTACTTATTGCAGTCAACTAATCTCCCCGGTATGGTATCATCGTCAAAACTTCTGCTTGGTTACAGTGTACTTTTGACATTTAGTACTTTGACAGTGTTAGTACATCTTATGGTTGCTATTCCTCTGGCATAGGATCATTAACTCTAGTAACCGCATAGTGGGTAGGCCCATTTTGTTTCTATATTTTGGGAAATTCGAGCTCAATCAAATCGGCGCTGAGGAACAACTGTGTCCAAGGCACCATAACTGCATGTGGACCCAAACTAAGATTTCACAGTAGCTTTAGCTCTATGGTGGCTCTGAGAAGCAGTAGCATCAAGGTTAAAAACTTTGGGTGTGTTCAGTTCCTTCAAAATTCCAAAAATTTTACAAGATTTCCCGTCACATCGAATCTTTGGACGCATGCATGGACCATTAAATATAGGTAAAAAATAACTAATTACACAGTTTGGTTGTAAATCATAAGATGAATCTTTAGAACCTAATTAGTCCATAATTGGACACTAAATGCCAAATACAAACGAAAGAGTTACTGTGCTTCCAAAAATTTTACAGGGACAACTAAACACACCTTTATAGAGGATCCCCATCACCCTATCCAAGACTGGCTATCAACACCAAAATCAAGAAACCACAGCGGAAGAGCAGTTTTGCAACTTTGCATCACAAGAGTAATCTTGACAAGGGATAGAATAGGAGCCCTACCTAATCCAGGCTGTTTAGAAACACTCTCCTACAGAACTGGATGGGTAGCCACATCAAGAAATCAGTTAACGAGTACTCAAGGGGGAAAGGGAAGTCATTAAAGAGGCTATGCACTACGGATAGCTGATCTTCTCTCTGCATATTCTCATAAAAACTGAAGCATCAGTTGTTCAGAGACAAATTGAGCCCTCATAAGTCATACGACTATTAGTTGTAGCAAAACACAGCCCCAAAATCAGCATTTTGCGATTGCACCAACCAGCTTAACGGAAAAGTAGGTTGCCATGATGTCTAGCTAACCTAATCTAGTCTCCATAGAATAAGAAACAACAATCGGCGGCTAGAGGGACAATCAGGCCATATCTTGCACTTGCAGTACTACTAGGATTATCTGCAGACTTTCTAACGACAACAGGGGCAGCAGCACAGAGCAGTTGCAAGTATTGGAAAAGGGGAAAGAAAGATATGCTTGGATCATGAAACCCGTACTTTTTTTCCCAAATCAAACAATCAAAAGGAACAACAAAGAACATCATGAACTGATGGGGAAGACTGAAGACAGCAGCACCATTTGGGTGGGCTGCGGTTGTCCGGGAACTTTTTCCCAGAATATGAGATAGAGGCGGCCGAGCTCGGTGCAGCCAAGTCGATGGGCGGCGGCCGTTTGATGAGGAAGAGGTTCCGGACGCCCCGGGCAACGGGAGACGTGGCCAGCGGGGCTGAGGGTCCTGAGGAAGCAGGGGGAGAGAGGCAAGAGTAGGTTTTGACGAGAAAAAGAAGAGGGTGCGAGCTCACCTTTTTCGGCGGCTGCAGAGGTGGGCGGGGCGGCGCCACGTGGGATTCCGGCGGTGGGCGAGGGGACGCGGCTCCGGCGAGCTCCATACCATACGGGCAAGATCCGACAAGTGGAGTTGGCGACGCTAGAAAGGGGGAAATGATTTGCCCAATTTGTGTCACGCGTTCATGCAGCCACGCCCACGCAGTATTTCTCTAATTGCATACTGGTCCTGTCTAGTGTACTAGTACCAAGTACCAATGGCTAAAAAATCCAAATGCTTTTTTTTTACCCTTTTCTGTTTTGATTTTTTTTATTTTTCTTACGCATTGCAGTACAGATGCAGACGCTCACACACATACACCCTGCTCCTAAGCACATTTGAAGGATTGAGCAGAGTTACCATAAGCACATCGCTATCGACGGGTACGTTGCCTACCGTTTATTGTTCGTCCCTACTCCCTACTACTTTTTTATATTAAAAAACAAGCATGTCTCGTGAGCAGTGTGACTCCAAAGATGTGTTGAATTAGCATAGTGGTATAGCATATATGTTGGGTGAAAAGTTCAAGTCAAATGACACAATTCACATAATCATCAAAATATTTCAGACAAGACAAAGTTGTGAGCAAAATAGTCTTTATTTCATGATCTTTCCATACATGTCAGAGGGGGTATTTATAGGGTCATAATCTTCGTATTTTACATAAAATGACTATTTTACCCTCGACCAAAATATTTACAATCTTTATTTCATATAAGGGCGAAGTAGTCATTTCCCCTGGATTCAGACTTCTTTTTCTTGTTTACTTCTCCGTCCAGCGAAGTCAACTTTATGTCGACGAAGTCGTCAGGCGAAGTTGATCGTCGAAAGTTGAACGACGAAGTCGTCAGGCGAAGTTGATGGTCGAAAGTTGAACGACGAAGTCGTCAGGCGAAGTTGATCGTCGAAAGTTGAACGACGAAGTCGAAATACATTCTTCGCTATACTTTTCCAGCAAGTAAATTTTATTAGAAAACTTTATATTTTTTATACTTCAAAGTTTGGGCTTGAGTTTTTTTAGACGAAGTCAATTTCCCAACAGTAGCCCCTCGCGAATGAAGTCCTGCTCCAAAGGTCTGAAATTCGTGAATTTTGAATTTAATAAGGCGTGTTTTTTGTGACACCCTTTATTAAATTCAAAATTCACGAATTTCAGACCTTTGGAGTAGGCCTTCATTCGCGAGGGGCTACTGTTGGGAAATTGACTTCGTCCAAAAAACTCAAGCCTAAACTTTGGAGTATAAAAAATATAAAGTTTTCTAATAAAATTTACTTGCAGGAAAAAGTATAGCGAAGAATGTATTTCGACTTCGTCGTTCAACTTTCGACGATCAACTTCGCCTGACGACTTCGTCGTTCAACTTTCGACGATCAACTTCGCCTGACGACTTCGTCGACATGAAGTTGACTTCGCTGGACGGAGAAGTAAACAAGAAAAAGAAGTCTGAATCCAGGGAAAATGACTACTTCGCCCTTATATGAAATAAAGAATGTAAATATTTAGGTCAGGGGTAAAATAGTCATTTTATGTAAAATATGAAGACTAGGACCCTATAAATACCCCCTCTGACATGTATGGAAAGATCATGAAATAAAGACAATTTTGCTCACAACTTTGTCTTGTCTAAAATATTTTGATGATTGTGTGAATTGTGCCATTTGACTTGAACTTTTCACCCAATATCTGGCGCCCACCGTTTGTGTGTGCATCTAAAGATCTTCACGACCATAAGAAATAAAATGGCAAGACCAAACAAGAAGACCGTCAATGAAGAAACCAAAGACAAACAATCACTCGGAGAAGACAGATGCCTTACAAAAGAAGTCTCTCAAGGTGTAAACTCTTCAAGAATAGGCGAAGCTGAAGAACAAAGACTCAAAGAACTTGAAGAACAAGTTTTACGAAGGCAAAAAGAACTTGAAGAATGTTGCGCAAGAGCACGAGAAAAGACACTCAAACAAAGAATAGAAGAGGCCGAAGCCACCCTTCACAATTTAAATGAGCAATTGCAAAATGCAAAATCAAGAAGTTATAAATCAAGAAGAATCGCATCCAGCGACAAGAATCTCTCAAGAGAGAAATACTTAGAAATCATTCATATCAATTAATACAAGCTCCCCACTAGCAACAAATTTGCAGCTAGCTCAATGGCCTATAGGGTACAAATTCAATATGATACCAACATTCGATGGTGAATCAGACCCAAGGCAATTCTTAATGAGTTTTGAAGCCGCAGTAATTGCAGGCGGTGGGGATGAAACCACACTTGCAAAGTCACTTGTCATGGCAGTAAAAGGTCCAGCACAACACTGGTATTCGTCTCTAAAAGCAAGATCCATACATTCATGGGAACAAATAAAGACAAATCTGCTCGTTGACTTCCAAGGATTTCAACCAACTGGTCTTACAGACATGGATTTATTCAACTGCAAACAATAGCCCAAAGAACCTCTAAGTCAATATTATAAGAGATTCATTCAAATCAAATCTCAAATCACAAATATCCCAGACGAAGTTGTCATAATTGCAGCAATCAAGAGACTTCGGGCAGGACAATGTGCAGCACACCTTACTCGAGAAAAGCCAACCTCACTGGCTCAGCTTTATGAAGAAATCCAGAAGTACTGCACGTCTGATGAAGATTACAGAAAAAGAATTGAGGAAGAAAACAACTTCAGGAATTGAAACAAAGGCAGCAATTTTCATCCCCCAAAGCAAAACAATTATGAGCGAAGACACTTCATCAAGTCAATCAAGTTGAAAACAGCAATTCAACTACTGAAACAATTTTTCAACCTCAAAATCAATACAACGTCCAGTATAACCAAAGGACATTCGAAAGAGGTGGCTTCAATTCAAGAGGAAGAGGAGGACGAGGAAGAGGAAGAACACCCTTAAGACCAGAAGACATGTATTGCATCGTTCATGGCAAAGGGGCTGGACACACATCAAAAATGTGTCCAAAAGTAAAGAAAAGCATCGAAGAAATACAAGAAGAAAACAAAATCTCAAGTCAATCAAAAGCTGTCAGCCATATAATTCAAGGTCAACAAAACTCTTATTACCCAATTCAGTTTGGGCACTCCCAAGCAATGATCCCAGCCCCATCATCATATAGCTATGGACCAGTAGCAATGTACGACCTAAATCAATGGAGGCAAAATCAACAAACAAATTTTCAAATTCAGCCCGAATCCTCTATGGCAAATAGCAATCCACAAGGAAACAACAAATAAGACTACTCCCCATCAACTTCAATGGCAAGCAAAGGAAGAATCATGACAATCATTGGAGGAAACAGTATTGATCATGAAAACAACAATCAAAAGAAGAATTACTTCCGAAGAGTAAACTCTATCTCAACAGAGGGCCCATACAAAAAGACAAGATGGTCTCATCTACCAATCATATTCTCAGAAAAAGACTTGCAACTAAAAGACTATCCACACATGGATGCAATGGTAGTTGAAGCAAATATTGATGGTTGGGTTGTCTCAAAAATTCTAGTTGATGGTGGAAGTTCTGCAGACATTATATTCACAACAACATTTGATGCCATGAAAATCGATCGCAAACTTTTAGGAAGAGCTAAACACCCACTCTATGGCTTCGGTGGGAAGCCAATTCACTCAATAGGAAGAATAATTCTTCCTATATCATTTGGAGCAGTAAACAATGCAAGAACAGAGCAAATTGCATTTGATGTGGTGGACATCCATTATCCGTACAACGCACTTTTTGGAAGGGAAACTCTGAATGCATTTGAAGCAGTAATAAGCTACTCTTACTTATGTATGAAGATGCCTGCAATAAATAAAGTTATCACAGTCCATGGAGATCAAACTGAAGCAAGAAACATTAAAAAATAATACACTCCCGGTCGGAAAAATGTTCATACAATCAAAGAAGAAGAGAAAGAAGAAACAAAAAATGTGAAGCCACAAGCAAAAGCTCAAGCTATCGAAGAAACAAAAAAAGTGGCTCTGGACTTATTAGTCCTAGACAAACAAGTAATCATAGGGACATGACTTTCTCAAAAAGAAGAAAATAGATTCATAGAATTTCTTCGAAACGATTTGGGTCGTACATTGCTACTGGTCCATAGCTATATGATGATGGGGCTGGGATTATTGCTTGGGAGTGCCCAAACTGAATTGGGTAATAAGAGTTTTGTTGACCTTAAATCATATGGTTGACAACTTTTGATTGACTTGAGATTTTGTTTTCTTCTTAGATTTCTTCGATGCTTTTCTTTACTTTTGGACACATTTTTCATGTGTGTCCAGCCTCTTTGCCATGAACGATGCAATACATGTCTTCTGGTCTTAAGGGTGTTCTTCCTCTTCCTCATCCTCCTCTTTCTCTTGAATTGAAGCCACCTCTTTTGAATGTCCTTTGGTTGTACTGGACGTTGTATTGATTTTGAGGTTGAAAATTTATTTCAGTAGTTGAATTATTGTTTTCAACTTGATTGACTTGGTTGAAGTGTCTTCGCTCATAATTGTTTTGCTTTGGGGGATGAAAATTGCTGCCTTTGTTTTGATTCCTGAAGCTATTTTCTTCCTCAATTCTTTTTCTGTAATCTTCATCAGACTTGCAGTACTTCTGGATTTCTTCATAAAGCTGAGCCAATGAGGTTGGCTTTTTTTGAGTAAGGTGTGCTGCACATTGTCCTACTCGAAGTCCCTTGATTGCTGTAATTATGACAACTTCGTCTGGGATATTTGTGATTTGAGATTTGATTTGAATGAATCTCTTGTAATATTAACTTAGAGGTTCTTTGGGCTGTTGTTTGCAGTTGAATAAATCCATGTCCGTAAGACCAGTTGGTTGAAATCCTTGGAAGTCAACGAGCAGATTTGTCTTTATTTGTTCCCATGAATGTATGGATCTTGCTTTTAGAGATGAATACCAGTGTTGTGCTGGACCTTTTACTGCCATGACAAGTGACTTTGCAAGTGTGGTTTCATCCCCACCGCCTGCAATTACTGCGGCTTCAAAACTCATTAAGAATTGCCTTAGGTCTGATTCGCCATTGAATGTTGGTATCATGTTGAATTTGTACCCTATAGGCCATTGAGCTAGCTGCAAATTTGTTGCTAAGGGGGAGCTTGTATCAATTGATATGAATGATTTCTGAGTATTTCTCTCTTGAGAGATTCTTGTCGCTGGATGTGATTCTTCTTGATTTATAACTTCTTGATTTTGCATTTTGCAATTGGTCGTTTAAATTGTGAAGGGTGGCTTCGGCCTCTTCTATTCTTTGTTTGAGTGTCTTTTCTCGTGCTCTTGCGCGACATTCTTCAAGTTCTTTTTGCCTTCGTAAAACTTGTTCTTCAAGTTCTTTGAGTCTTTGTTCTTCAGCTTCGCCTGTTCTCGAAGAGTTTACACCTTGAGAGACTTCTTTTGTAAGGCCTCTGTCTTCTCCGAGTGGTTGTTCGTCTTCGGTTTCTTTATTGACGGTCTTCTTGTTTGGTCTTGCCATTTTATTTCTTGTGGTCATGAAGATCTTTAGATGCACACACAAACGGTGGGCGCCAGATGTTGGGTGAAAAGTTCAAGTCAAATGACACAATTCACACAATCATCAAAATATTTTAGACAAGACAAAGTTGTGAGCAAAATTGTCTTTATTTCATGATCTTTCCATACATGTCAGAGGAGGTATTTATAGGGTCCTAGTCTTTATATTTTACATAAAATGACTATTTTACTCCCGACCTAAATATTTACATTCTTTATTTCATATAAGGGCGAAGTAGTCATTTCCCCTGGATTCAGACTTCTTTTTCTTGTTTACTTCTCCATCCAGCGAAGTCAACTTCATGTCGACGAAGTCGTCAGGCGAAGTTGATCGTCGAAAGTTGAACGATGAAGTCGTCAGGCGAAGTTGATCGTCGAAAGTTGAACGACGAAGTCGTCAGGCGAAGTTGATCGTCGAAAGTTGAACGACGAAGTCGTCAGACGAAGTTGATCGGCGAAAGTTAACGACGAAGTCGAAATATATTCTTCGCTATACTTTTTCCTGCAAGTAAATTTTATTAGAAAACTTTATATTTTTTATACTCCAAAGTTCGGGCTTGAGTTTTTTTGGACGAAGTCAATTTCCCAACAATATATTAATGTCATTTCCACATTTTTATTCCTAAACCGCCGTAACCAAATCATTCCACTAGCATGATAAGTATCCATTGAATTCTTGATTTAAAATTCATGCTACGCTACAATTTATCCTTTCACCTCAGAATCTAGCTTTCCACTAAAACTACCAAGAGTTAATACCTAGCACTTGACACAGAAATAGGTCCAAACTCCGTGATAGGATGCATTACCATCCACAAAAAGTACTGTGCCGTTGTGCACAATGCAAATTACTAAGGAGTAGTGCTGTCGTTATGGAACAGCCAAGGGGTGTTTTTAACAAAAGAGGCACCAGTGGTTTACTTTACCGGGCTCGGCCGGTTCCCCGCGACCGGCCCGGCTGGTCGCGTCCTAGTCAGCGAGCGGAGCGCAATCCTGGGCCACGAGTTCACGCCGCGCGGGGCCCACACGCGCCAAATCACCCGGTGGTTTTGCAGGGCCCGGGTGCAGGAACGCCGGGTGAACATAGCCCCTCCGGCTGATAAGATTTCCACTTTCGCATAAAGGCCTTGTTTAGAGGCCCGATTCGGGGCATCCCGAATACACTACAGCGTACTGTGTAGGACTGTAGTAATTTTGTTTTTATTTGATAATAATTGTTCAAACATTGATTAATTAGACTCAAAATGTTCGTCTCGCAAAGTACAACAAAACTGTACAATTAGTTTTTGATTTCATCTATATTTAGTACTCCATGCATGTGCCGATATTTTGATGTGACGAGAAATTTTCTTTTTACATAGTGAAATTTAGGGGTGAATTTTGGTATCTAAACCAGGCCAAAGCCGTGCGCATCCACGGGAAAAGCGCGTGTCGATGTCAGGTGGGCCCGGTGTTCTTGTGGCCCACGTGTCGGTGAGCAGGAGGTGCATTGATGCCCCTGTGGAGGTGGACAGGTTTGGCCTAGAAAAGTATTGGAGGCCGGCAAAAAAAAAAGAGCTTTCCGCTTTTATTAGTGCTTTTGGTTATGGACCTACACACATGGGCCACTCTTGCCCTCATCCTCTCTTGGGAATTTATTTCTTTATATACTTTTTATTTCCTCATTATCTTTTTGCAATTAGTTATGTCATCTACTCCCTCCGTCCCATAATATAGGGCATAACCTTCAAAAACAAAACAAAAAAATGTATTTAATTCTCTTTCTTGAAGACGTTGTTGTTCATGTGCATACATAAAGTTTAAAATTGAACAAGCCATCATAATCGGCTCTCCGACATTGAACACACTGCCCACAGGAGAATAATCGGCCGAAAGTACAATGACTCGTGCGCCGAATCAGAGACAGAACCTAAGTGAACATGTTTTAGCAAAAGAAATCTTACTAACCGAAGCATGTGTAGTTTGAATGCCGAGTATTTTCTATGTTGGACAATATACTAATAGACATAACTTAGGGTGTATTCGGTTATCCTTCTTGGCAGCGCTCCAGCTGCATATATCTACTTTTTATATACTACCTCCGTTCCGAAAAGAATGTAATTTTAGTATAATGTCATGTTTTAGTATCTTATAAGTTTGACCAATTACAGACAAAAAAAGTACCAATATTTATGATACCAAATAAATATCATTAGATTAATTACGAAATGTATTTTCATAATAAATTAATTTATAGCCATAAATGTGAATACCATTCACTAGAAACTTGGTTAAATATAAATCACTTTTTGTTGCACGGAACCTATAGTTGTATTTTTTTAGGCAGAGGTAGTAGTGTTTTGTGTCTCAAACCCTCGGCTGCCGCCACTGCAAATAATTTGAGTCGAACAGGCCCTGACTATATTCTTGCCCTAGGAAAAAAATGCATATCGGCAGTATCCTGTGGCCGATTTATTTGGCGGTACATATTTGCTCTTCAAAGTCACTTTGGGCGTATTTGGTATGGTGCATGCGGGCAGCACTGCACCAAGACGTGCGTATGTTCACATAAAGGCTGTGTTTAGTTTCTATGGAACGTAAAATACAAAATGTCAACTACTTTGGAATGATGAAATATAAAATGTCAAAATTTTCATGGGTATGTTTAGTTCCATCTAAAATGTCAAATTTTTCATGGGGTGGGTGAGAGTTTTTTTGGCTTTTTGACTTTTTTTTTTGGCCTCTTGGGGCCAAAATCTAAAATAGAGAATGGATACCTTTTTACCAAAAATTTTGCATGGTGTTTAGTTTCATTTTACAAAATAATGGACCAAAATCCAAAATATTTTAGGTAAAATGGGAAACTAAACACACCTAAAGTTGATTGTTTGGTTGCTAGAATCTTCAATTCGATCCTTGCTCCGCACGCGCGGAGGATGGCTACATGCCGCATCCAGTGGCGCGGCCCGATTGAGCGTACCCGCCGGGTTGTTGTCACAGTACAAGGGACCCACACGTCATAGGCACATGTCCATCCTAATACATACAATCAAACACTGTCTCAACATCTTGTATCAGCTCATGCATCCTCAGATTTAGCCCACCAAACATAGAGGCAGCTCAACTTGCATATACAGCTGCAAGTAACCAAACACTCATCTTTTTTTTTAAATACGGTGCGAACACAAGGTTGACAAGTACCCTTATGTGTTCGTTTTGTGATGAGTGATTATCAATGTGATCCACGAAGTAGGTTGAGTGGTGACTAACCCTACCTTGACGAAAGCCTTGTGTGCGACATGTCTCTTGGCTTGTGTTGTACATGTGTGGAGCACGGAGGTGGTAGCCGACGGTGAGGTGAAGGTCAAGCAGGACGTGCCATGCCGATGGACCGGAGGGGTGAAGGACGGACGTGAGGCTTGGACCGAGGGACCTGGAGGCCGGGTGGCTAGCCGCGGTGGCTGACACTTGGGACATCGATAAGCGTGAGAAGACATGGGAGTGACCGTGTTGACCGTGGAGGTGACACGCGTCGGATGGCGGGGGACGTGTATGCAGTACGCTACTCGCGGAGCGGTTTGATGGTTTGGGCCTCAAAACCATCGGAGGCGGGTTTACGGGTTTGGGTCTCAAAACCCGGGCGGAGGTTCCGAGGAGGAACAGACGGCACGTGGCGGCATCGGGGAGTTCACGTCGAGGCGAAGCTACCGGTGAGGAGGCGCGGTGGCCATCGGATGAAGATGACACCGGGTTGGACCTTTACGTCCTTGGGCTAAATGGTTTGACTCATTTGTATCCAGGGGGCAAAACGGGGAATGTGTAATAGCCCTTTTTAGCCCTTTTTTCGAAAGATTTTCTCAAATATGCCCCTGACGGAAAGATTTCAGAAAATGAACTCAGGGCTTGGCGCCATCAACACTGGCGCCAAGATAACACAGCTTGGCGCCGTTAACGTTGGCGCCAAGCCCCCATGTCACTTGGCTGACGACACCAAGCTGGCGCTGACGTGGCAGCACCTTAACGCCGTCACCATTGGCGCCAAGCTTGGAGCCATCGTCATTGGCGCCAAGCCTGGCGCCACAGACCTGTTACCATGTATATCATTTTTTATCCTAAGTATTTCTAGGTTGTTCTAAGTGATCAAACAGAAAGTTACTGTAAAAACTCTAGAGTTAGTCACATTTCTCAATATCCAAGTCATGATAAAATTTCAAATTTGTAAATGTCCTAGTCATGGTAAAAAGTCATTTTTCCATATGTCTACCACATGGTAGTTGGTATTCTAACATATCCAAGTCGTAGAAAAAAAAAATTTAAATATCCAAGTCATGGTAAAATTTGCGTATGTCCATCTCATGGTAAAATTACAGACTTCACCAATTTGCATATGTCTAAACCTTAGTAAATATCAAGACTTAACAAATTCCAACATGTCCATCTCACGGTAAATTTGGGTACTTAAAACAGGGTCTTGGCGTCGTGATCTGTGGCGCCAGGCTTGGCGCCAAAGATCACGGCGCCAAGACCCTGCCACATCAGCGCCACGCGTTAAGGTCTTGGCGCCAGTTACCCTGGCGCCATGCTGTGTTACCTTGGCGCCTACGACCATGACGCCAAGCCCTGGGTCCATTTCCTAAAATCTTTCCGTCAGGGGCATATTTGAGAGAATCTTTTGAAAAAAGGGCTAAAAACAAAAAAAGACGGGATGAGGGAGCCCCCATCTCCCTCACCTCCTCTATTTTTCATTTTCTCCTTTAGGGTTTCTTCCTCTAGTTGCTTGTGTGAGAGAGAGGTCCACTAATCCACCGATTAGTGTAAGAACCATGAATCTTTGAGGGAAGGAGGTCCCGAATCCTCCGGTGTCCTCCGGTGTTTGGCGGATGAAGCAATTTGTGTGTTCTTGATGTGTTCTTCGCGAGCTCCTCCTTTCCCCCTCTAGTTCCTTTGATTCGTCGTTTCTAGCTTGTTTTGATTCATTTTTGTTGCATGGCCTTGATCAATGACGTGAGTTGAGACTTTCCACCGAAGAATTTGCATCAATTTCTCACGAGATCATAGATCAGGACGAATGAAGAGCTAGGGTTCGTTTTTGGGGGATTTTCGTGTTCCTTTAATTTCCCGTTGATTGGCTTCAAATTGGGTGATGACCTCTTAGAGGTAGCTCCCCTACTGCCTTGTGATCATGCTTACAAAGTTTTGTGGCAGTTGGTGAAGTTTTGGCCGCAAATCGGGAGATTTTTGGTTGGTGGCGGTTTTTCTCGAGTTTTGTTCTTCGCATCCCAGTCAGACCACCCTTGCATCCTGGTCAGACCACCCTTGCATCCTGGTCAGACCACCCTTGCATCCCGGTCAGATCACCCTTGCATCCTGGTCAGACCACCCTTGCATCCCGGTCAGAGCGCCCTTGCATCCTGGTCAGGCCAGGTTGGGAATCGCAGTGAGGCAACCCGGTCAGACTGGCCCTCCATCCCGGTTAGACTGGCTTTGCAAGCCAACCCGGTCAGACCGGCTTTGCTCAGTTCAAGTGACTTGTTCTTCCGCGTTTTGGTCGCTTGAGCTCCGTTTCTCGTATCAGTTGTTGCACTGGACTTCTACCGTTCCATAGATTCTATCTAGGTGCTCTTGTCACCAGTTGACTTGAGTATCCGAGATTTAGGACCTTGCTTCTTCTCTATAGAAGTGGAGTGTCTCGTTTTCTTGTATTTTGGTTCGGTGCGCTCTCGTGGTCCAATCGGCTTTCTTTGTGGTGATCCGCTATGTTCTGAGGGAACATCCACCCTTCTCTAGGGTCGTGGTCATCAGGGTGTTTGTGTTTGTTTCTTGGGGTTTGAGTTTGGGACAGAGGCTAAAAGTTTCGAAAGAAATTTGAGGCTCTCATTCACCCCCCTCTGGTCGCCTTTTCGGTCCTTCATACGGATTCGTGAATATATAATGCAACCCTCATTCTACAACCAAAGAAACCTTTTGTGACTTGAAACAAGCGAGTAGCGAGGCATGTGTTCAAGAATGTTGCGGTGAGACTGTTCCTAAACCGTGGACATTATGGTCCTGATAGAATGGACGGCAAAGCTCCAAGCTGGCTGAAAAGGCAGCACATTTCCAGCTTGCTGATGACTCTGAGACTGAGCGCCTCAACTAAGGCTGTGTTTAGTTGGGGAAAGAATTTTTTTGTCACATCGGATGTTTCGTGGGATGTCGGAAGAAGTTTTCGGATACTAATAAAAAAATTAATTACATAGCTCGCCTGGAAACTGCGAGACGAATTTATTAAGCCTAATTAGGCCATCATTAGCACATGTGGGGTTACTATAGCACTTAAGGCTATTCACGGACTAATTAGGCTTAAAAGATTCGTCCCACGATTTTCCACCAAATTGTACAATTAGTTTTTTTTCATCTATATTTATTACTCTTTGCATGTGTTCAAACGCTCGATGTTACTGTAGAACCCAAAAAATTTTGGGAACTAAACCACATCTAACCCAACCCATGCATGAAGGGAGCAGGCGACATGGCCACGCTTGTCTCAGATGTTCAAAGCAGACGGGCTTTCCTTAGCCTTCTCGATGCATGCAAAATATATCATTTGATGAGAACTTTTTGGCACAACTCGCTGCGTGTAGGCATGATTTCTATCCACAATCCACCCTGGTTGCCCTTGCAGCCACACAATAAAGATCTTTTGCTGTGCCGCCATTTGTCGACTACTCTAATACACTAAAGATCACGCGCCACTTGCAAATGTACTGACCACAGACTCTCACATGGACCATGGTGCAAGCAGATGCAGATGCAGATGGAGTACAGTGGTCCATCTTACACTTTTCGTCGTAGATAAGAATTTTTTCCCGAGGCAATATTAGTGCTCACCACTTTTTATAAGTAAATATAGTTGCCACTTGAAGCCAAAAGAAACTTGCATAGCAAAACGAAATTTAGATATATAGGAGCAGTATTTGTACTTGTGTCTTATTACTTATTATGCCAGCTCAGCTGGTTAGATTACTTATGGTGAAACCTATTTACATAGGGTTAAAGTATTGGACGTGACATGGATGCTCGCTATTTTTCAGCGGTAGATGATGCCTATAGACACAGGGTGATTATGGTGATGTTATGAAAACCACGACGGATGACTTCGTCAATCTCAAGACTTACAATTTAGCCGGTCAGAGTGAAAAGTTTCATGGATGTTGCTTGCAAAAATGTCATCATTGCCATCACGCCTAGCATCAATTCAATAGAACAGTTATCATATACTCTCTCTATCCCTGAATAAACATATTACTAAAGTTGTCTTAAGCCAAACTTTTTAAATTTTGACCGAATTTCTAAGAAAACTCATTAAAATTTATGATATCAAATTAGTATCATTAGATATACAATATAATATATTTTTATAATATGCTTATTTTATGTCATATATGTTATTCATTTTTTCTATAAAATTGCACGGATTCTAGGAATTTATTTATTTGTAGACGGAAGGAGTAAGTGTCAGGGGAAAATGCCCAGAAGGAGAAGGGTGAGAAAGAGACCTGTGGATGAAATGTGACCAAGCATAGAACAGTTAATTAATTACACTACGTAGAAAGGAAAGGAAAGGAAAAGAAAATGATGCTGTTGAAATATCATACTCGACCTCATGTTTGCACAAAAATGCTATTATTATTATATTTATTGCATGCAAGGTACTACCCCGCTTATTTTATTCCAGAAATACAGAGCAACGTGTTGTCTGTCGAATAAGCAGTGCCCAATGAAAAAGGGAAAAAAATTATGGTGACCAGAAAGCGACTAGTGGGGGGAAGATGGCCATGGACAAACAAAAAAAACAATTCCGCCACAAACAACAAGAAGCATGCCTATTGCTAGCAACAGTGTGGCAGCGAGCTGGATACGTGTATTTTTCATCAGTTCTGTTGGCCGAGGAACAGCGTACTGACTGGTGGGCCAACAGCTAGCTGGGCAAGGCAGCAGCACGGATTTGGAAGACTGCAAGTTGCAGCATGGATTCGTGTGCATCCGCCGCGAGCTTTGTCCATTTTTTTCCCTACGAAACAAGAATTATATTATACGATGACGGGATACATTAATACGTTATAAGCAATCTGAATTACAAAATAGTACTCATGCTGTGAATAGCACAACTCAAAATCTAACCTGTTAGATGCTTTGCAGTATGGATGACCGCACAGACAAACACTCGGCAAATGACCTGAGAACAAATGTCCAACGAACGACGACCAACATTCCACGACCAGTAGTACAAACCCAAGAAGTTGTCGCGTGACTGTCTTGGGGTTTGTACTACTGGTCTACTGCCTGCGTGAGATAAACTAATCCACTCTAGTGGGAGTAGTTACATTTGAGCACAGCCAAGATGAATCCATCTCAGTACAAGACACACACAAGTAGTAAGCCGTCAGTAAGTACTTACTCACTGTACTTAGGGTTTCTTTGGCAAGATTTTTATTAGGACTTCTTCACTGATTTAATCAGAAGTCCTTTAAAACTTGGAGACACAAGAATGGCTTCTCACTCTATCTCTCCCCTCTCTCCCGGTGGCCGCCAATGCGGGTGCCCCCTGGCGCGGCCTGCTCCCAGCCACGGGCCTCCGGCTCAGAGCCAATACCGACGCAGGTGCTGCCTCGCTCCGGATTTTTTTATTTTTAGTCCTTTTTAAATCAATATTTTAAAAATAACCACCCTGAAAAAATATTTGCAACCCATATCCCTTTTGGTCGCGCTGAACCATATGGCGCGACAATTGTCGATAAATTGGCGCGACAGGGTGTGCCACCGTGGCATCGGTGTTGACCAGGGCTTGCGTGGTGAGTGTTGGGTCCCACCCTGTTGCGCCAACTGATTTGGCGCGACAGGCCGTTTAGGGTTTGGCCCGATGCCGCAGAATATGCTGGGTCCTACCCTGTCACGCCAACCTATTTGGCACGACAAGGTGGATACCGTTTTGGCCCGGCCCACGCTGGATTCATTTCTTCCTCAGCCACCGACGCCTCCACACGCGCCCCCGTCGTTGTTTCGCCACCAGGGAGCCGCCGGCCACCTGCCTGCTCCCTCCCGCCACCCCGTTGGCCCCACGCGAGGAGAGAGCGGGCGCGACGCCCCCCTCCCCACCCCTGCCGTTGGCCCACGCCAGTGACCGGTGCCAGCGACGCCGCCGGCTTGGTACCCCACCTCCCTCTAGCGAGCACAAGAGCAGGACCAACATAAGCCTCTAGCTCCCCCCTATATTTCCTTGATTTTCTGCATGGTTGCTATGTTTAGGGTTAGGGAAAAATTGCAAGAATGTGATTGATTGAATCGTTTGTTGATACGATGTAATGCGTACAATAGTTAGAGGATGTAGTGTCCTCGTGGATTCACCGTGAACTATGTATTGCATGTACTTAGGTAGTTGATGCATGGAGGACTTGGAGTGGTGGGTTTGTTGGCTTCACATATTGTGGTATGGTAATATTGCATTAGTGATAGAATATGAATTGGATTCCGAGAAGAGTATTTGTTGATATTGTTTTTGTCTTGGTTGGCATTTTGTAGATGGACCGATTAGTGCGATTGTTTCATGGTGGCATAGTAAAATCAAATGGAGAGTTTGAAAGCATGCATTCTAAACCTAAGTTTTTTAGTAGTCCTCCTAGCTTCCATGATTTGGTTAGCCATTGCTGGGATAAGTTTGGGTGGCCATTAAGTTTCAATGGAAGATTTGATTGTGGAAAGGAAAGAGCACACTATGTGTTGATGCCTTTGTCATGTGAGGATGAATGGAAGGACTATGTAGACGTTGTCAAGAGTAGTAGCGTCAGGTGCTTGAAAGTTGTGGTGCAGAAGGGGTCAAGTCCTTTAGTGGTTCCTATGAATGGTAGTGTTGATGTGGAGCCCATTGAGAACCTTACCCAAGAAGAAGAGTTGGTGGCAGTTCCCGTTAGAGAATATGATAGGGCATGTGAGGATGGTGCCCTAGGTGATGATTTTGATGAAGAAGCATTTGATGATGACGATGGTATGTATGATAGTATATCCGAAGGATCGAAGGATGATGAAGGTGGTGTTGCCTATGAGGTCGAAGATGACTTGACTTTAGGTGAAGGTGCTTCGGATGTTGTCTTAGAGGATGAGTATAGGTCGTTGCCTAGTAGTGATGATGAAGAAGGGGAATGTCATGAAGTAGGGTTTTAGGAGTCCTTACGAGTCCTAGTGGACAGGTCGTTGAGAATAGAGTGCAATGATGCGAAACTAAGGCAATTAAGGGCAGTCCATGTAGAGGTACCCCTGTTCTAAACTTCATGGACATTAGTATGGTTGACGAGGTAGTTTGTGACACTGGTTTGATGTTGTTGGATGATAAGGTGGCAGAGAGTGAGGAGATGGAGATTAAGAAGGGAGTGTTATTTGATACACTGGAGCAGCTGAAGTATTTTCTCATGGATTACGCTGTTAGGTTTCACAGGCCTTATAGTGTCACTCACTGCGACAAGGAGAAGAGGTATACGGTCCTCTGTAAGGTTCGATCTGTCTGGGGATTATGGGCTTGGAAGCAGAGAAATAAAAAATGGAAGATCCAAAATATTAAGCAACCTCACACATGTTGATCTGCCAAGGCAAAGGGTGTGCATCCCCAGAACACGGCCCGGTATCTGGGCCGTCATGTGGTTGCTGTTGTAAGGGCCGATAGCGACACATCGGTTTCCTCCCTAATCGATACCTTAAGGGGCTTCACTGGTTATAGAGTGAAGTACTCAAAGGCATGGTAGGCAAAGCAGCACGCCATAGAGTTGTTGTGGGGTGATTGGAAGGATGCGTACAACCAAGTGCCTAGGATTCTAAGTGCCATGAAACACTTCAATCCTAGCCTTAGATGGTATCCTCATGCTAGGCGCATAGTTGATGATGTGGACGGCATTCCGAAGCATGTTCTACAGAGGGTGTTTTGGTGTTTTTCGCAGTCTGCCGAGGCGTTCAAGCATTGCCGACCCTTAGTGTTTGTGGATGGCACGTTCCTTACAAGCAAGTACTGGGGTGTTTTGATGATTGTTGTGGGAGTTGATCTGAACAATCAGATTGTGCCTTTAGCGTTTGGATTGGTGGAGGGTGAGAACGATGATAGTTGGTGTTGGTTCATGAAGCATGTGCAGTAGAATGTCATTTGTACTTCTTACAGGATTTGCATGATCTCTGACTGATATCATGGTTTGCTTAAAGCTACGAGAGAGGATGTAGATGGATGGCCTCCTCCCGAGCATCAGTAGTGCATGAGGCACTTTGCTGCCAACATTTGGCGATGCCAAAAGAAAAAGGAAGTTGTGCAGAAGTTGAAGTCATTGTGTGGTTGTTGAACCAAGGAGAAGTTTGAGGACACACTAGCCGAGTTGAATAAGGTCCTCAATGGTAGGGCAAAGATGTGGATACAAGATCAAATGGCTTAGAGGGACAAGTGGGCTCTAGCATTCGATGATGGAGGTCTTAGGTACGGTGTCATGACCACGAATTCTTCGAAATCGTTCAACAAAGTCTTCAAGGGCATCCGTGCAGTTCCCGTCTCGGGTATTGTTGAGTACTCGTTTAGGAAGTGCAATGAATACTTTGTCAATCGATGGAACATAGTCATTTAAGAGAAAAATGGGGGCGAGCCGGTAGAAAATATTTGGAGGTTGTCGAGATGATTGCTTCAAACAAAGTAGGAGAAGCTTTTGGATCATCGAGGCTAGTATACAATGTAATGTCGGCCAGAGGCACCAATCTAGGAGGGAGAAGTACGGTGGCAGGAATTATAGAGTGGACCTTGACAAAGTGGAATGCTTGTGTAACATTCCTCAACTCTTTCATGTCCCTTGCTCGCATTTCATCACAGCTTGTAAAATGAGGGGACTAGACCATGAAAATGACAAGTTCATGTCTCCATTCTATCTCATGTCCCACACTCTCAAAGTGTGGGACTCTAGCTTCGAGTCGTACCTAGATCTGACACAATGGCCCGCATACTACGGGTTGGCTTATGTTCTGGACCCCTATCTTCTAAGGACAAAGAAGGGTAGAAAGAAGAAAAATGGCTACGAGGAGTTATGGATGAATCGAATGGGTATGGTGAAGATATGTATGGTTTAAGTGACTTTAATGAGGCACCGGGTCAAGTCTGTTGCTCCAAATGCCACAGAACGGGTCATACCGCTACCACTCATGACAAACATATGAAGGTAATGAAACTAGGTAGACAAAACATAAGTCCTAGTGGTCCTAAACGTAGAAAGGTACTTCATGTTTGTTTATGGATTTTACATGTACTCCTTTTTTATATTTTCTAACATTGTCTTATTGTTGCATTTTTTAGGATGGCGCCCCCCGGCAGTACCCCCTTCTTGACCCCGAGGTGGACAAGGACCACCGTGCGCACCTGATGGCCGACGACGGCAAGGTAAGTGATGCAAAAATCATTTTTACATTGTTTACTTGTTTCCATACATGTTGACATTGTTAAATTGTTTGCAGGTGCTGCAACCACTATGTCCCCACACTCAAACCTATGAGGTGAGACGAGCAGTACGCCCCTTATCTGGAAAGGGTAGGGTTTCTACACCAGGCTCGTGCTATTGTGGCTGGGCTCCCGCAGATGGACGAAACACTCCTCAGTGCCTTTGTTGACCATTGGTGTCTAGAGACCCACACCTTCCACCTCCCTTGTGGAAAGATGGCACCGCTGATGCAAGATGTGGGCTACATCCTGGGCCTTTGGATTAATAGTGTTGTGGTGTCTGGCACCATCAACACTGACAACTGGAAGGAGATGGTGCACCAGTTCACCGCCCACTATCCACCAGAACCTGAGGAAGGAAAGAAGGAGAAGAAGACCTCGGGTGTTAGCTCTAAATGGCTTAAGGACCACTTCAATGAATGCCCGGAGCACACGGATGACAAAGTGGTCCAGAGGCACGCCCGTGTGTGGCTATGGCACATGGTGGCCTCCTTTCTTGTCCTGGATGCTTCTAGGAACACCGTCTCATGGATGTGCCTACCACAGCTCTGTGAGGAATGGGAGAACATCGCCCTATATAGTTGGGGGTCTGCCACGCTTGCATGGTTGTATTGCCAGCTATGTGAGGCGTGTAGGAGGGCCAGCCCCACTTTAAACTTAGGTGGCTACACCTATTTGCTTCAAATTTGGATATGGGAGCGCATCCCCATTGGGAGGACACACAAAAAACCTGTTCCAGTGAGTGTAGCAAGGCTTGCCTCTATTTATGCTATTCAATTATATGCTCTTAGTCTCATGCTTTCGATGTTGGTTTTTTGTTTTTACAGGCATGGACACATCAAGATTCGCGTCCCCCCTCTGCTACCTTTGGAACAACTCAAAGTGTGTCCCGGGCGACGCGAAAACGGCGATACGCTCAATACTCTAATGATCTCGATGTGCTAACTCCAGATCAGGTATGTCCCATTGTTTACTTATGTGTTTGTGGTTACATCTTTACTTTTAGTAATGTACAACTAATAATGAGTATGAGCAGGTTGAATGGAAACCCTATGAGAGGGCTGAAATTGTAAACTTGGGCGTACCAGCATTTGTTGAAGCCAAGAAGATGCTGTGGAGATCAAATGTTCCAATGGTCTTCTACTACGTGGTTGAGCACCACCAGCCTCGCAGATGCATGAAACAGTTTGTCAGGAAACAGGAGTTCCCCCTTGTAGGCTTCAAGCATACAACCCGAGAGTTGCACGAGTAAGATCACATTGCATTGAATATCATTCTCGCTTTCTACATATGTGCTGAATTTTACTTTTGTGTGTCCTCATTGCAGCATCTCAAGGAAGAAAAGGTTTTGTGGCTCCAACAACTGGCTACAAAAACATAACCAATATGTGCAATAATGGTTCAACAAAGAGATGGTCGTGCTGTCAAATGGGCCTCGCTCTGTGGTCAGCGAGTACCGTGAGTACCTTATCTATCTTCACAGATCCACAAGAGTCCATGTTAGGCCTCCATCATCAAAAGTTCCGATAGTCGAAGGAGTGAGTGACGAGGAAGACCCCTATGATGTCATAACAAGGAGGGGCGTACAGCCAGAGAGAGCTCTAGTAGAGAACTACATGGTAAGCAATCCATTCAATATATTCCTTAAACACTATGAAATTTGAAACCCACGTTCTAAAGTCGCTTGTTCAATAGGAAACTCAGCTAACTCTCCTATCAAATGAAGCTGGATATTACCTTGGACAAGCAGGGGGCCACGAGGGCACTGACCTACAAGAATTTGCAGAGGTACTAGTTTGATGAATTTTCCTCTAATTTCATTTGCAAAGTTACAAACATATGATGACGCCCTACATTTCAATTTTGCATGACAATTTTGTAGATAGTGATGAAATATACTCGCCGCATGGCGTGCAAGCTTAGCTGCATGAGAGCCGATGATGAACAGCAGCCGGCACGTGACAGAGCAGAGGGGTCCCGTTCAAGGCAAACCGCGGCGCTTGACACTCCAAGGGGCTCGTGTTTGAGGCATACCGCACCACTTCACACTGCAGTCGGGTCCCGATCAAGACCTACGGCTCAGCTAATAGATGAGGACTCAAGTGATGACGAACAAGGTGATCCTACTTTCGGGCAGGATGAGATTGGAGGTTCACAGTTGTTTGATGCTCCCCATGCCACCCAACCTGAGGTGCGTGTAACTACACAAACTTAGAGTAACAACATTTTGATATATAGGATGAAATTTAGACTTAGTTGAAACATAGATCAAACTTAGTTCAAACATAGATCAAACTTAGTTCAAACTTAGTTCAAACTTAGATCAAACTTAGTTCAAACTTAGTTCAAACTTAGTTGGAACTTAGTTCAAAATTAGTTGAAACTTAATTGAAATAGAGCAACTATGCAACTTATCATATTTTTGTGAAGGGTTCCTCCCAACGCTCCCCAGAAGGCCCTCGATGATACACGTGTCGCTGTGCTCGTGACCACACCGATGTAGGGAGCCTGAATCTCCTACCGACCAATCCAGGCCGTGAGCGCCATCGTAAACAGCAGTACACACCAAACCCATGAAGACAATTGAAGCCCATTTGCTGCTATGTGAAATGTCATGTTGCATGTGAAGTGCCAACCATGGCTATGCCAAAACTGTGTATGTGATGAATTGTTATGACTATGGAGTGTGGAACTAAGTATGTCGACATTCTGTGGACTGTCAAACTAACTATGGACCGTGGAATATCATGTGATTTAAGTATGTGCTTATTCTTTGTGGACATATATGTGTGTGTTTTGTTCATTGATGTGGAATGTCATGTGAATTGGTTATGTCATTTGTTCATGAAAAATCTATAAGTTAAGACAAACAAAAGTTATTTTTTTGAACTGTCCAGGCTTGTCACGCTAAACATCTTGGCGCGACAGTCATAAAACATTATACGCTGTACTGTTGCAATGACTATCGCGCCAACTTGGTTGGCATGATAGGCTTGTCGCGCCAACTTCTTTGGCGCGACAAACCCATCCGCGAACAGTAATTCTAAACTAGTGATGACGCTTAGCTGGCATGACTAGTCACGCCAAATTTTTTTGGCATGACTAGTCACGCCAGCTGAGCGTCGTCACCAGTTTAGAATTACTATTCACGGATGGGTTTGTCGCGCCAAACCACTTGGCGCGATAGTGACTGTGATTGTGATGTGAAATGGAATAAAGATGTCATTTTGTCACATGTGGAACAAAAGTGTGTACCTAAAATCAAACGGAAAGTACCACTCATCTTCCACGTAGAAACGATCTTCCATTGGCGAACGAAAGAAGTTCTAGGCTATGGAACGAAAGTAGTTGGGATGCTACGAGGAAGAGGATGCTTTCATGTTTGTGTAGTGAGAATTACAATGTCAATGTCGCTAGTCACTCTCTTTTCATTTGGCAATGTTATTATCAGAAGACATATCCATTTTTAAGCCTAAATCTCTTTCTCTCTCACCTCTGACATTACGCGTGCATCTACTGTCAACACCATATTAAAAAAATTGATTCATGAATAAGTGAACAACTGCGAGAACACCATTTATACAAAGCAAGGTCATCATCACCGTCACGAACAACATCGGTTACAACTACTAATATTCTTCCAAGTACTAATAATTGCGAAGGCATGGCCATCTCCGAGTAGTACCGAGCATTAAGTGTTCCATCGTAGAAGACTAATACCAAAAGCTACATCCAACCATGTACAAAATATGTAGGGATCTTGCTGCCGTTGCACAAAAGAAGCAAAGCTATCCACCTATTCCATAGTCAAGTAAACCTAATCATAGTATTCGGGACTGAAAAGGTCCTCATCACTAGGGGGGTCATCATCATCATCCCTAGGATAATGAAATGGCCACTCCTCATCGTTGTCCGCCTCCTCCTTCTCCTTGGGGGCCGGAAGATGTCTATCGTTTGGTGGCGAATCCAAAACTACATAAAAAATGTGTTCAGGCCAACACTTTTAACAATATGAATGAGTTGGAACAATGAGGCAATGAGGTGAGGTGCTCACAAAGCTGACGACACAATGAGGTAGCCTTCTCCTTACGGGACCATTCAAGTGCCCGATCTCGCTTCCTGAAAAATAAGTCAATCTCCCTCTTATGCTCGACGTCCATAAAGTCGTACCGCTCTGTGTTGACTCGCCAAAATCTAATAAGCTCCTCTGAGTCATGTTTTTGCTTGTACTTTCCATCGGTCGCTCGATCAAAGTCATCACCAAGCATGTTCCATGTGTGCATGGATGGCCCTATTACAATATAACTTCTCCGCACATCTTCCCTTACCTTATGTAGTTTCAATCGCTTCCTTTCGCTCATGTATGGAGAATGGACATTGTCATTCAGGTCTGCCATAACACGTCCACGACTGGGGAAATCCACCCAGTCGCAGGACTAGCCCACCTAAACAAACACAAAAAGTCACCAAATACAATCGTTTCTATATGTTAACTCACAAAATTAATGGGATCAGTGAACTCACAAATAGCTCATTGGGCCCTCCATAAGCATTTCCACAGTAGTGATCCCACCCTAGCTCAGAAGGAATTACTCCCTCAGAATCCTTGATGCCACACTTGCACTTACAGTCCGGCAACTTCAAGCATGGCCATGGTTTATTCCCAGTAGCAAACTCTATCGCCTCTGTCTCAGAAAGCCAATGTGATTTGGCTCCATAGATGTACTCCTCGAAGTCACAAGCTGGGAAACCTAACTGAAAAATGATAATGTTGCAAGTGAACTGTTACAATGTGAATTACACTTATGACATACGAAAATATAATCATCGAACGAATACTTACATTGTCACACTCACCACAACGGAAGAACAGAGTAGACAATCCGTCCTTGCTTGGCTCTTGGAGTACCGCAACCTTGTCATAGTGGCATTTAGGAGGATTGCCACGATGGTCCACTGCAGCGTAGAGCTTCTCTAGATTTGTCATTTAAGGAGGATTCGCTGGCGGACGCACCCATCGAACAAACTCAGGGTACGGGTAACTCTTCCAAGGGTCGTACGGAAAGAACATGATTCGGTGATCGAACTCTTCATCACCATCAATCCACTGGTAAAAGTTGCATCCATCAAGAGAACAATCCGAATTGGAGGGGGCGCTACGCCGAAGTTGACAACAGAAAAAAGCACGACCTGCGGACAACGGATGCTTTGACTGCTTCACAAAGGCCGGTAACCCACAAAGACACTTTGGTGTCGGTTCGGCGGGTGGGAATGGACCTTTGCCATCATGGTCCATCGGATGGTGCACGAATTCATTGTTGTCGGACAACTCCATTGAATCTAGCAAAACAAATATCCATCGAAATCATAAAAATTAAATATGCAAACTATATAAAATATGCATGTGAAACCATAAGTTTCTAATTCAATCAATTGAAAATGTGAATCATAACCCCTCTCTAAAATCAAGAGGAACCATCATTCACAAACCCTAATTCACAAACAAGTCTTCCACAAACATCAACCCTAATGCCAACAAATACAACACTAAATCACTAACCCTAATCATGACAAACCATGAATCACAAACCCTAATTCACAAACAAGTCTTCCATAAACATCAACCCTAATGCCAACAAATACAACACTAAATCACTAACCCTAATCATGACAAACCATGAATCACAAACCCTAAATCACAAACATATTTTCAATAAACAAAACCCTAATTATAACAAGGTACTTAGCATAAATGGCTCCCATAATCACAATCCCTAATTTGACATCATCAATTTCACTCACATGAGCACTAATTTCAATAAAGGTACTTTCACAAAGTACTTCACTAATCCATACCAAACCAACCAAATTAGAAGCAACACTTGAGGGACCAAGAGAAGACACACCTTTTGGATGGCACCAATGTAACTCAAAATGCAAATTAAAACAACACCAAAGACATTTACAAAAGAGAAAAGAGAGGATGGAGGTGACCTACCCGCTCACGAACTCTCACGAACTCCAAGAAGAAGAGAGTGAGGGAAAAGGCGCTGGGCTAGGCTATTTTTATCGGCCAGTCGCGCCAATTTAGTTGGCACAACAACCTTGTCACGCCAAAGCATGTGGTGCGACAGGATTGGACCCAGCGCTCGCCACGCCAGCACTGGTCAACCATGCAGCCACGGTGGCAGACACAGTTACGCCAAATGAATTGGCACGACTAAGTGGTGCAGTCGCGCCATTATATTTGGCGCGACCAAAAGGGACATGGTGTGAAATATATTTTTTACAACGGTTATTTTTAAAATATTATTTCAAAAAGGATTAAAAATAAAAAAATCCCTCTCGCTCCTCTCCTCTTCGTTTTAGTTCTTTAATCTTCTACGGTTGCTGGTGTGGATTAACTGCATGCTTACCGGTAAGCAGATCAGCCTGCTAAAATTAGGGTTCAAGAATTTTTTTGTCCACGCATACCAAGTACTATATCCTAAAATGTTGTGCTGCATACATGTTGGATTCTTGAAACTGTAATTTTTCTTCCTACGCAATGGATTGTTAGTCCATACTTAGTGCATCAAACGTCCTCAAATGGCCAAAGTATTCTTTAAGTTTGAGTTATGCAATCAGATGCTTTCCACTCAACTTTTAGTCTGAAATTAATTGTTGCTCCATAATTAATTAACCAATCCTTCTAGAAAGAGACAGTTCTACAACGACTGCTAATTTGGCAATGACATTTTTGGATTATGCAGTTTTTTCAGGCCAAACAATTGTTTTCGAGTATTATAGATGTCCATATCTCGGAGCCTTTTTGCCCCATGCTGCGAGGGGGCTCAGATTTAAATGCTTTTTGGCAGCTCTCCTAGCACTATTTATTTAATCTATATATATCGTCGTATCGTCTACCTTACGGGATTACAGGTACTGGCCGAAGGTCCATTGTAGGAAAGGTAACATGTTCTCTGCACCCCAGCGACAACGGTGAATCCTGCAAAGCTTCAGGCTCCATTCGCAGCTCGGTGCGCTACAGGAGGGTGCAACTGAGGAGCTGTATGCCGCTGCGGCGATAGCCCGTCGCGCTTCCTTTTCCGATGGAAAAGACTAGCACCCTGCCCGTCTACTCTCTTAACGCGCTCTCTCTGTATGCAATAGAAAACGGCGCATGTGACGTACTTCTCTGGATGCATGCGGTCAACGGAAGGGACGCCCCCGCCTCCCACTTTGCTTGGGCAGGCCCCACAGTGCATGCATGCAGCTCTTGCCCGCACGCCTGCACGCTGCTGCCACACCTATCCACACGTTGTTGTTGTCGCCCCACGCTGCTGCTGCTGCCGCGCCTGCCGGCCTGGCCCTGCCTGCTTTTGCAGTACGCATGCATGTGGGGGCCTCAGCACCCTCTTCGCTTTCCGCACGCACGAGAGGACCACCTCCATCCCACTTTCCATGTCTGGTCATGCAACACTTACAACATAAAACATTTACTGCATTGTACGTCCGAAATAAATGAAATTTTTACAAACATGCGCTTGCAACATACATGTATAGCCAGTACAACATATACAACATCTAGATAAAACACTTGCAACATACGTTTGAAACATTTAAAACATACACTTGCAAAATACGTGTATAGTCATTGCAATATATATAACACATCCAGATAAAACACATGCAACATCCAAATAAACACATACATCTAAAACACATGAATCAAATAAAACTAGATGCCATGGAGTGATGGAAAAATATAAACCAATACTTAGCTACCATGCAGAGCCGTGCTCCTCTCACAAATATGTAAGCGTCCTGGCCAGCCCTACAATTTTTTTTTGCGGGTAAAGAGAGCTTTATTTATTAACTAGACAAAACGTTACAATCGTCATTTAAGAGGTCAGTAACACACGCAGGTGCCTGCCTCAGCCAAGTTGCAGTATGAACATTTCTCCTAGCTAAATGACCTAGCTCGTGAGCCACCTTATTGCACTCTCTCTTTACCTTGTGGAATTTCCATTCCACCAGCGTTTGCAAATACTCTTTGGCCTCTAAGATGATAAACCGAAGCTCTGATCGGTCCATACCATCGGACTCCATGGCAGTGATGATTCTGGCACTATCCGACTCCACTACAATCGGCCCCGGACACCACTTAGAAGCCAATCTGAGCCCAAGTACACATGCTTGGGCTTCCGCTTCATCTGCAGACGCACACCGGAATAAGACCTGCCAAGCTGTCAGCACAACCTCGCCTCTGCTGTCTCGGATCACCGCTCCGACCCCCGCCTCCCCAGTCTGTGCCATGAACGAACCATCTGTATTGAGCTTGAACCAGCCCTCAGGCGGGGGCTTCCATCTCTCCGTCTTTGCAGAAGCTGGCGCGGGTGCATGGGACGGTGAGTTCCAACACAGGCCTTTACCTTTCGAATCCACCGATGAGCCTGGCTGTTGGATTTGCAGCAAAGCATTGCGATAGTTTAGCAGAAAATGGACAGATTCAAGGATGCTGGAAGAACTTGAGTTGTGCGTGATGAAATTATGGCACGTCCATGCCCTCCACAGGATAAGCATGGTTAAATCTCCCTGCTCCTTCGTGCACTTGTCCAGAAGTAACAGCAGCCAATCTGGACCCGTTCTTGCGAACAGCGTCTCATTCGGGAGCGGCCAATGTTCCCTCATCGCCAATCTCAGATTCCGTGCTTGAACACACTCTACAGCGGCATGGTAGCTGTCCTCAATCGCATCGCCGCACAGCGGGCAGCACCCATTCAGTTCCATCTTCCGAATATACTTGTTCTTCTTTGTTGGCAGTACGTCGCGTGCTAATTTCCAGCAAAAAATACGAACCTTAGGAGGTACGTTTGCTTTCCAAATATTCTTCCACAGCAGACGGTCACCATCCGGTCTGGAGCTTGATGCAGTTGCCTCGGCTATGTTCTGCAAGTTCAGACCCAGACGATACGCACTTCGCACCGAGAAAATGCCGGATTTTTCTGGATGCCACGCTAATACATCCTCAGTTCTCCTTTCTGACAGTTTAATCCTCACAATGGCGTCTGCATCCGCTGGATTGAAAATGGCTGCTATCCTATTATAATCCCAATCGCATCCCTCTGAATCCAGCAAGTCCGACACCCAGTGGAGTCGACAACGACCTCTCCGAGATGTCGTTTTGCAGGAAAACTCTCTAGGAATCCACGGATCCCGCCAAATCCGGACACTGGAACCATTTCCGATTCGCCAAATTAGTCCTTCCTTCAATAAATCCAGTCCATATATAATGGCCTGCCAAGATTGCGAAGCATTTGCCTGAGGTACTGCGTCCACCACCAAGCTTCTGGGGAAGTACTTGGCCTTCAGCAGCCTTGCACACAGGCTGTCTGGCTGGTCCAGCAACCTCCACGCCTGGCGAGCTAGCAGCGCCTGGTTGAAAATACGCAAGTCTCTGAAACCCAGACCCCCCTGGAACTTCCTTGCCGTCAGGTCTTTCCATGCCACCCATGCAGTCTTCCTGCTACCCTTTTCAGCGCCCCACCAAAAGTCCCTAATAACTGAAGTGAGGCTGTCACACAAGAGCAGGGGAATTTTGAACATACTCATAATATAGGTCGGCAAAGCCTGTGCAACAGATTTAATTAATACTTCCTTGGCGGCAGCAGACATGTTCTTTTCAGTAAAGTCATTCAACCTCTTGCACATCCGCTCTTTCAGAGGTTGAAACCGGACCCCCTTCATACGTCCTGATGGAGTGGGCAAGCCTAAATATTTGCCATCAAAAGGTGCATTCGCCACTCCTAGGATTGTCGTCACCTGTTGCTGTTCGTCCGACAACTCCTCATCTTTGAACAGTATGGAGCACTTGGCACCATTTATCAGCTGGCCCGTACCCCTTTCAAAATTCTCAATGACATCCTTAACTTGAAGGGCTTGCTCCGAGTTTGCCTTGAAAAATAGTAGTGTGTCATCTGCAAACAGGAGATGAGAAATCCCCGGCGCGCCCCGGCAGACCCTCAATTCTTGAAGCAAGTTTAAGGTGACTTTCCTGTTTATCAACTTCGACAAGCCATCAGCGACAAAAAGAAATAGGTAGGGCGAAAGCGGATCACCTTGGTGAAGACCGCGGGACGGGGTGAATGGTGTAGAAGATACACCATTGAAGCGGATCTGGTAGTGCACCGAGGTCACACATGACATGACCCGGTTCACCCACGAACTCTGAAAGCCTAGCTTCAACAACATAGCATTGAGAAAACCCCAGTCCACACGATCATAAGCCTTGGACAAATCCAGCTTGTATGCACAAAACTGACTTCTAGCATCATTGTTCGTCCGAATGGCATGAAGGCACTCGAAGGCTATAAGAGCATTGTCTGTGATCATACGCCCAGGGATGAACGCACTCTGGTTGGGCGAAATAATATCTTGGAGCAGAGGTCTGAGTCGGTTAACAATGCACTTGGAGACAATTTTATAAATGACATTGCACAGACTGATTGGCCTAAAATCCTTCATTGTCTCCGGATCTGAAATCTTTGGGATCAAGACAATACATGTGTCATTAACCCCTTCTGGCATATTACCGTTCTCAAAAAATTCCTGGACAGCCGGTACTATATCCTCCTTGAGCAGCAACCAATTCCTCTGAAAAAATCGCCCCGGATATCCGTCAGGCCCAGGCGCCTTCAGCGGTCCAATTTGGAAGAGGGCATTGCTAATCTCCTCCTCAGTGTACGGCTTGTTCAAGCTCAGATTCTCCTCCGGCGTGATACATTCATCAAAGAGTTCCACTATATTACCTGGCTGCACATTATCATCACAGGTAAATAAGTCCACAAAATAATCATGGGCCAAACCTCTCATTTCTTGGTCGTCTGAGGTCCAGCTTCCATCGGCTTTCTTCAATTTCTTAATTCTATTCTTTTTCCTCGCCAGATTGCCTTGCGATGGAACAACTTTGTATTTCTATCACCTTCTTTGAGCCAAGTTATGCGCGATCTTTGCAGCCACATCATTTCCTCTCTATAGAGGACCTCGTCCAGCTCACGCTTCACTATCAAAATTTGATCCCGGTTCACAACCGGACCACTCCCCTCCAGCGTCGCCAGTTTCTGGCGCAATTCCTCCAACTGTTTGCGGACGTGACCAAATTTGTTCCGGCTCCAGCAGCTCAATGCCGCAGTCATTTGCTTCAATGATTCTGCAACCCGGCCCAGATCACTACCGGGATTTCTTCTCAACCAGGCCTGCTCAATTTCTAGCTGCAGTCCTTCCTCCCTCTCCCACATAATTTCATACCGGAATATCTTCGGTTGCCGGGCAGCAGGACCATCACCAGCACACCGCAGAAGCAGCGCCTTATGGTCCGACCGCGGGGAGTCAAGATGAGTCACAGAGGCATCCGGAAATAATAAACTCCAATCAGAGTTAGCGACACTCCGATCTAATCTTACACGGACATTGCGTTGCCCCCCCTGGTTGTTGTTATACGTCCAAGGGAGACCACGGAATCCGAGGTCATGAAGATCACAATGGCTGAGTACCTCACGAAAGTCCATCATCTGCCTTTCCGGCCTTGGGGTCGCTGAGAAGTGCTCATGCTGCCAGAGGGCTTCATTAAAGTCCCCCATCAAAAGCCAGGGGCCGTCCCACACCCCGCACAACCTGCACAATAAATCCCACATGTATTTTCTATTTTCAACCCGTGGCTCGCCATAAACAAAGGTGGCCCTCCAAGGGGAGCCGCCTGAGCTTTCATTAACCAAGACATCAATAGCACGCTCTCCTTGATATAGGAGAGTTACATTTATTGACTCATCCCAAAATAAAGCAAGGCCTCCACTAAGACCTACACTACTTATTGCAAGACTATGACGCAAACCCAACCGCCAAGACAAATTCCTAGCACGAGACGCACGCATTCTAGTTTCTGACAAAAAGACTAACTTGGGTGAGTACGACTGGACAAAGCCGCACAATTCATGAACTGTCCGTGGGTTCCCCAACCCATGGCAGTTCCAAGCCAAAGCATTCATTTCTCCTGACGGGGCTCGCCATGAGCTCCCGTCAGGTTTGGTGTCACTGTAGTAGAGGTCTTACTCTTCTTCGCTGGGGACTCCGCAGTCTTTGCATTATCGACTGGTTGCTCCTTCCCCGTACCACATTCCTGCATATATTTGAATGTCTCCATCACAATGTCGGCATCAACCAGCTTCTTGCTCATACGAACCTTGTCAATGTCTTTGTTCACCACCATTGAGCCCTTAATAAAGCCTAACTTGCCACTCTGAACCCCTTGCTTCGCCGCCCGCGAGGCAGCAAACCTTTCTTGCATGCTCGGTTTGTCTAGCCCCGCCCCGCTTCCTGCGTGCAGCGAGAAGGACTGGGCGTCGCTGCTGGAGGCCACGAATGAATCAAGGCCCGACACCTTCTCCTTTACAGAGTCAGAGCCATGTGCAACCGGAGGGGAGGCGTTGAGGTCAAGAGCCCCTCCGTCCACCACCATGCTCTCCACCCCCTTCGCTAAGTCAATGGCCACCTTCTAACTCACGTTCATTGTAGGAAAAGCATCAGCAACCTCATCATCATCACCCACCGGATCTGCATGGAAAGAAGATGGCGCAACCCTCTTAGCTCTGTTTCCTTCATGGGAAGCCCCAGACGAGCTGTGCATGGATGCCACACGGTCCCTCTAAGAGCCACTGAAATTCAACCCCCTCTTTGCATGAGTGGACATTGCTTGAATGACAATTGGCTTCCCGTACTGCCTCCTGAGCGGCGAGGCGCGCAGCTCCGTGCCAAATTTAGCACCCTCCTCCAGCTCTTCCGGGCACTCACGAACTGCATGGCCAACACGGCCACAGTTAAAGCAGAAAAAAGGAATGCCCTCGTACTTAACCAAAAATTCTAGCATTCCACAACCCTTAACCTTAATCTTCACACTCCTTTTAAGCGGATCGGTGAGAGGATGACTGATTCTCACCCGCTTAAAGTCATGAAAAACATCGCCAACCTCCAGAACTTTGCCCAGCTTCCCTCCCAAAACTCGGACAAAGGATGGCGTCAACATTCCAACTGGAATGTCGAAGATGCGCACCCACACTGGCAGTTCTGCAATTAGCACATTTGAAAGCTTTGAGAAGCCATCATATTTAACAAAGATGAGAGTGTCTCCCTTATGCTTCCACGGACCCCCACTAAGCACAAAGTTTAGCGTTCGTTCCGAATCAAACTCCACCAGAAAACGATTGTCACCAAGAGATCTTGCCTTCACCATCTCCGACACACCCCACACCACACTCAACTCAGTAAACATCCCTTTCATGTTGAAAGGTTGGCTTGAGTAGAACAGCGCCACCGCCATCCACCTGTTCTGGATCTCAGCAGCCACCTCTTCTTCATCAAACACAAACTCATCACCACTATCTACTTCCTCTTCCAGTAGACCACCGCCATGTACAACCATGCCCCTTTCTGGATTCGGGTCGATCTCATCAGCATCCACCTTGCCCAAAATCCCAGCGCCCTCCAGCAGTGCCTCCGTCGGCGCTAGGGATTTCGCCTTATCCACATCCCCCGCACCCTCCGATATCACCTCAGTCTGCACCAAGGCCTTCGCCACCTCCTGGATCTTCCCTACCACAAGATCCGTCGTATTCTTCTCTGACATACCCGCAGGCACCTTCTCCGCCATCGCACACTTCCCTGCCCTAGCAATCGTGAACCTTGGCTCGGATGGGAAACCTCCTCACCGGAGATCCCTTTTCACCCCCACCTTGGTTACCGATTGCAGAACGAGCAGGAGAATGACAGCGGCGGCGTAGAAAGGATTGCGAAACCCTACCTCTTTGATGCTTAATAAGGTCTGGCCTTGTGGACCCACCTTACGATCCGATCTGACGATGCCAACGCACCCCAGATTGCTTTCAGAGAAACAGCAAGCCGACGTAGAAACGCCGCTCCACTCCCAACCAGCCCTAATCGGGGGATTGTAGTGGTAAACGAACTCAGCAGCAGGACAAACGCACGGTGAGGAAGGTCGGAGAGCCCGGCCAGGGATCACCGCAGCGACGGCGGCCTAAACCCTAGCCCAGGTCGTGCGGTCGCTGCCCAATCGCCCGTCAATCGCCTCCGTCATTTCCGGAGTCCGGCCAGCCCTACAATTGGCTAAGCGCTTAAGCCGGTTGGCCAAAGCAGCAACACCGCAGGGGCAGCTTGGCCTGGACGTAGACAACACACAGAGAGAGAAAGAGCAGCACGGCAAGCAAAGCTGGCCTAGCTAGGCGCTAGGCAGCAAAGGGCAGACACGGCAGGGAGGCCTGCATCCCTAGGCGCGTGCGGCTAGGGGCCTATTCGGCTGGTCCAGGAGACAACTAGTCCTCTCTCACGCGCATGCACGGCCCCCCACGCCGCATGCACCCTGAACTAGTGATCACACACGCTCCCACGGTGCGGGCCCCGTTTGATTGTAACTACACGCCCCTTTTTTATTAGGCATAACGCGTGTGGGGTCTATCGGTCTGTCCTTCACCCTGACATCCTCAACCAAGCATTATTGTTTTCCAGTCGTCCGCCAGTGCCGAAACCGGTCGTTGCTCCTGACAAGAATACCATCTGATTCATCCCTCAGTTAAAAGAAAAATACAATTCTCTTTTTTTTACAAAAATCAAACAATTTTAAGTCTGATTAAATCTATAAAAAAATACTAACATTAATGATATGAATCAGTATCATTAGATTAATCATCAAATATATTTTTATTATATATTTACGCAGAGTCATTATTCTATACTCGATATAAACTTACAGTTACTCTTTTTGGGATGGAGGTAGTATGAAATGCGGATGTTTCAGCAATTAACACATTCATGCTTCCACATCAGGAGCAACGTTTTGCTCGGCACCATCATATCAGGTGAAGCGATAGCTGAGAAGTAGAGTAAAGCTAAAGCAAAAATATTTGGCGGCGAATATGATAAAAAAAATGTACTACGTAGCATATATCATACACATCGATCTACAGAGTTAACTAATCAGACAGCAGAGGAGAACATCTGGGTTCTCTTTCTCGCATGCCCTCATAGAAACTGAATTTCACCGCCAATCCATCATCATCATCAGTCACTGCTTAGTTATTTGCTGCACCATGCATCCATGGCGGATGCATGGACGACAACGCGCAGGCTGTCGGTGATAGTACCCCAGATCTTACTGCAAATGGCTGCAGGGCATGGAAATGCACAGCACAGCACATCTGCGAACCTTGCTGTTTTCAGTTTTCACTGCTGCAGCTAATTAAGCTACGAGGAAGAAGACCTGTCTGTCTGCATCTCATTGGTAAACGACGATCATCAGTTCCAGCTCGACCCGTTCAGGTCGATCCTTTGGCTGTCGCGAGGCCTTGGTGGATTGCTCCTGCTGTTGATGCTAAGGTCCAGCTCCTGCTGGTCATGGTCATCCGAGGACCCTCCCCCTCCTCCTCCTCCTCTCCTACCGGGCTCGTCAAGAAACAGGAACTCCTCGCAGATGGCGCTGGCGGTGGCGCCGCCTCTGTCGTTGTTGTAGCCTCTGCTGGGAATGTGAGGCGGTGCAGCAGACGAGAGGCCGATGAACAGCAGGTCCTGGTCCCTCTCCCTCTCCCTCTGGCACTGGGACCCCTCGCACGCGGTCAGGCAGCTGTCCACCGACCCATCGCCGCCGAGGGGACGCTGGTGATGGTGGAGATGCTCCTGCTGGACCTGGACGCGCCTCATCGCCGTGGCTCTCGAGATGAGCTCCGACAGCTGCTGCGTCGGCGTCTCGCCGCCGTCGAGGTGGACGCTCTGCTTGGCCAGCGCCTCCTGCGCCTTCTCCAGCACGGACTGCAGGTACTTGCCCTGCGCTTCGATCCGCAGCTGCAGGTGTCTCTGAACCTGCGCCATCAATGGAAAATGTAAATGGGCCGAAAGTGGAAGTAATGGGCGGAGCCCAGCTGAGCCGTGCAGGTGCAGCACAAGGAAAATTGGGCTTCGAACCAGTCGCGGACGCGGACGGGCTACTATGATCCAATTTATAGGCCGAAATTACGTACCCCATTTGCTGGATGAATCTGAGACGTACTGTACTCGGTAAGATCCAACGGCGGCACGATGGCCGGAGTGGCAGGCAGGCAGATGGCTCCAACTCCGGCCGCCGGCGCCGCCTCTCGCCGGTGGCCAGCTCACAGCACTCTACTCTGTGGAGGCTGAGGTACGCGATCCGACCAGAGGGCTTGTCATGCCCTTTTACTTTCTTTTAGCTCTTCCATTTCTTTCCTTGGCTGGTGAGAATTCGACGCCCATGGGGCGACCTCTAGCCTCTAATGCTCTCTTTTGCGTGTAGCGTTTCTTGTTAAGCCCTCTAATATAGTTTCATAGTATAACTATTTAGTGTCATAAATGTTGCTAATTTTCTCTGTGAAATCAGTCAAACTTATGATAGTTTGACTTGGACTAAATCTTTGTCAAGATTTTGACATGGGAACATTTTTACAAAGTGTTCTCATTTTTTATTTTCGCATGCAGTTGTAATTTTTCACGATCGGAAGCTATTAGTGTTCCTGACGCTAATAGCTACTAGTGTTCCTGACGCTACACAAGTATTGCTTTTGCATTGCTTATACGCTCAAACTTTTCTTCTGATTTTGTTGTTGTTGTTCAACGACATATAATTTTGTTATTGTTTAACTATATAGAAAAAATGTGAATTGTCTTGTCCTTTTAATTGTATTAGTTGGTTTTTTTTGAAAGAGTTGTATTAGTTGGTTTGGTTGCCTGGAAATTCAGGCAACTCAAATATAGCAACTTCCATGTGTTTATAATATGGAGACACTGAGTTAGGCAGGGTATGCAATAGATTTTAATTAAATTACAGAGTTGATTGTATACCTCTAGCTGCTCATGAAGCCGTCTCTGAACTTCGATCTGCATCTGGAGGGCTTCACTTATGTGCATTGACCTGATAAATTTCTGAATTATGTCAGCTTCTGAAAGTTGGAGAAGAATGTTTGCAATTAACAATTTTTACTCGCTTGTCGCTTCTCACCTGTTTATCTGGGGCTCTAGGTTCAAGTGTGCTGATGGTGATCCGCTCCCTTCGCATGGGTTGTCTGTTCCTGTCCTGCAGCTTAACGCTGCGAAACAAAGGCAAGTTTAGTATCTCCACCATTGGACGGTTGGCATTTTAGTTACTTCAGGTTTAAGAAGCATGTAGTAGCCTACCATTCTTTGCGTTGACAGCATTAGCTTGGGCCTGGAGATTCTTGCTGAGTCTGTATTTCTATGAGACAAACAGAAAAGCATCTACCTTAGTTTGTGACGGTGACGGCAAGCCAATTTTTTCATGCCATACAGCTGTAGCAGAGAACTCAAGATGTACCTGGAGATGGCTCTTAAGATGGTACAGGGTGAGTCCAGGGATCCCCATGAGCCTCATGATTGTTTTCGGCGTAGCTTCTGCAAGAGTTCCGCATGCGGAGTTTAGAAGGTACCAATCATTGTGTTAATTCAGGCTTCCTGCCATGTGCCGTGTACGAGTGACAGATATAAGTTTTGATCACATGTATACTCACTGTCTGGCCCTCCTAGCTGATGTACTGCCTCCACAAAACGTTCATGCAGCTCCGGTGTCCATTTCAATCTAGGCTTAGCATCGGTGGAGAGGACGAGTCCTGCATCTCCTCCTCCTTGCAGGAGAAACTGCTTCTCAGGAGGTAAGCCCGGCCTTGAGGACAGGTGCTGGTTATGGTTGTGGAGCTGTTGCTGATGATACATCTGTCACCAAGAACTCCTTGTCAGTACGTTTCTTACTCGGAATACATCCTAGGTGATGCCTTCATTCAGTCATGTAAACAAAAGAGTAGAAGCACATCTCACCTGTTCAGTTCCTGTTATGTACTGAAATGTCTGCTTGCGGGCTGCACATTCCTGACTGCTGGGATCCTTGGCAGCTTTACCGGTGTTCAGCCTCGGCGCCTCTATTTCTAGTAACCAAAGAGTTGTTGTGTGGTCTTCTGGGAGTGAGACAACCTTTGGCTTCTCAAACTAAACTACCTACCTCCTGTCTCTCCTCACCTCTCCTCTCCTCTCCTCTTGCCGAGACCTTACGCAGAGTCCCGTCTTATAAGGCAGAGGGAGAATGTGGAATCATCTGAAGAAGCACTCAACCCTGACTGCCCAATCTTTGCAGCAACTGAAAAGAGATATTATCCTTATTCCCCTGGGGTACCCGTGGACCCTATCCCCACCAGTCTTTTTCTTTGTCAATTCCAGCAACCCTCTCTAGCTCTTGCATTGTGTTCTGATCATAAACACTTGTACCAGCTTTTGGTTGAAATTACTTGCCACATGAGAAGGGCGAAAGTGAAGCACAATCTTTTCTCTTCTTTTCTTTTCTTTTGAAAAACTAGAGGGAATGGAGCACCTTATTCTCATGAGGACCTTTTGGGGCTGTGGTCTGCAATCTGATGTCGTAGAACTTGCCAGCCTCCTCTCTCAGATTCCTCAATGATATCTTAGTTTGAGAACCAATTCCAGTCTCCACTGAGTTTCTGGCCTCCAGTTTGCTGAAATGAAAGGGCGGGCAACATTGGCGGTCGATCAGTTGTTGTTAGGATCCATTGCGGTCCGTGATCACATGGGTTATATTGTTTCATCCTACAAAGCTACACTGTTGGGTCGTATGCATTCAGAAGCAAGGGAGGGACACAGTACGGCCCTAATAATAATAAGAAGAATATCGGTTATGTGGACAAAGGTTGAAACTTCCTTCTTTTGACTGCAGGCATCCGGAAGAAGAATTGCACAAAGCTTTGCATAGAGATAAAGCGAAGGTGGCTATTGTATTACTCTTTGATGCCTTCTTGGGACTGCACAAAGGCAACGAATGGAATAACAGAATAAGCATAGAATTCCCCTTTGTCTCCTTTGGTAAGTTTGGCACCTGTTTCGCTTAGCTACTAGGCAGCCAAGACAAAGGGATGGTAAGGCAATGTCGTAGGCTATATCCGTGTGAACTTTGAAGCCGGTGCCGTAACTTCACTGTTCTACATAGGGCACATAAAAGCGAGCTTAAAATGGAGCCCTGGTTCTTGGATTGCCCTGCATCCTTCTTCTTTTGCTTTATGCTTGCACTTGTTCTGACCATGATTTGTCCTCCGTGCAGAGAGTAGAGATGCTTCTTCTTACATGAGTAACTGCATGGGCATGGCCTCTGGACTTTGGGCTTTGGCCTTTGCCTTCCAGATGGTTGTGTGTCCCACATAGCTACCTAGTTATGATGCATACGTCGTGAGCACGCATGATTGCATCAGCGTAATTTCTAGTCTCCTTGCTCTTTGGCCAGGGCACGCATGTGAATGAAGACGAAAAAGGAAAAGGGTTAGTTGCAGCTCTGCAGCATCTCTAGGTTCTGATGTTTCTAGGAGCAGAGTGACCGGTTTCTATCTTGATAATAGCAAGAAAAGTGGCCTGTTTATTGTTACTATTTTATTTTGCTTCTTTGTTCTTTTGTCTTTTGTTGGGTTTGATTTTGTAGGCACTTATTTATTACCTAGTTTTAGGATCCTTTGGAATGTCATAGGAATTTTACAAGAGTAAGTTTATTTTCTCATTGATCGAAAAAACGTTTATTTTCTCAGGAAAAAAACATAGAAACGGGGAAAAAATCTGGCGTTCCAAAGAGAACCTTAATCTTATGATACCTGCCACTGCCTCTCGATGTTCAGAAATCTGCCCTCTTGCATTGAACCCGGTGTGGTAACTGGACTTTGGTATTGGGCCTGGCGGGAATAGATAATATTCGTTTCATTTAAAATTATAAGTTGTTTATTTACTTTGTTCTAAGTTAAACCTTCCTAATTTTTTTTACTAAATTTATAGAAAAAAATCAACAGACATCTACGATATCAAATAAGATCAATTAGATACACCATCAAATATATTTTTGCACTTATTTGATACTGTAGATACTATTTTTTCCTTCAAACTTGGGCAAAACTAAAACAGACTTACAATCTGCGACAGAGGGAGTAAGATAGCGATGTGTGCTCACTTGTATATGCAGATACTGTTGTTTCAGGTGTGAAGAAGTCACGGAGGCGACACGTGCACCAAGAACGATAACCCACACCACCAGATCATTGCGTACCGCGTTCAATTCAAGTACTGGAAAAGCTTGACAAGGAGCCCGAATAGATGTGCCCTCTTGGAATAAGTTGGTAAGGGAATAATCCTTGCGGCTAATAACCAAGTGATATATATAGCCACCACCAGAGTACGGGCAGCACTTATATATATATATATATATATATATATATATATATATATATATATATATATATATATATATATATATATGTATATATATATATAGAGGGAGAGTATACTCCGTAACCCGCTACGGACGGAATATCTTATTCTGTAGCCAGGCGTAGCCGGGCTCGCGGTTGTGGATTCCCGTAATTCCATCGACCATCGACCCATCCTGAATTACCGGAGCTGGTGGGAGCGAGCTGAGCCGACCAGGTAATTGAGCCGAGCTGCAGCACAGCCACGGAAATTTTGGAAAGTAATTGATGAGTCCAATCATTACGGTGATTTCGTCAAATCAAGTTGACCACGTACTATGCATGTAAAGCTACCGACCAGGACAACAGTGAATGTGTTACGAGAACAGAAGTGTACATGCACATGCAAGGATTACCACTCATTTATGAACAGGAATATAGTAATTAGGCAAAAAGTTTAGAGATGGTAGTTAGGAAACAAAGTTACTATAATTAAGGTATGTTATTACCAGAATTTTGTGCCATGGTGCTTTCAGGTACCACTTACTATTGACTCGGCCAATTTACCATGAACTAATTACGATAATCAGAACAGGAAGTTACAACAATTTCAGATCTATTTAAATAAAATTTTGAAACAACCGCAACATGTCTTTCCAAACACACGTACATTGATACATTTTTCCATCATAATAAGACACTGTTCTCCACATATTCTGAACCATGAGACGAATCAAGATTCTGAGTAGCAGCATAAGCATCCCTACTAGATCTGGATGCCTATTTTGCAGCGGCGTAAGCATCCCTAGATGCATGACCAATGGCTGCTGATCAAATTGAAGTTGATGCAGAACACCTATTGGCTGTCCTCAAATATAATGAAGTCAAGCAGACATTGCCTACTATTGGGTCAGATGTCTTTCTTACCTGAAACATCGTGATAAGAATAGCAAATTTATGGTTCTCTCTAAGAACCAGGACATTTACAGAAATTGTTGATTGACATAATAAAGATAATATCATTCAAAGGTGCAGCTGCTATCACCCATAAAGGATATTTGCAGGTCTTATATGGCAGGAAAAATGATTGGAATGGTGATAAATAAGAAGCATTCAACATTCAATATAATAATGGCTACAACAGAAACTGGAACTATCAATTCATCACAGCTAATCAGACAAATGACAAAACACTAACAAAATGGATGCACATCAGAGAAATTACAAAACACTAAAAAAATGGATGCAGATCAGACAAATTATGATAAAGAAGGCACCAGTTATCGTCATTTCTGCATATTGATTTACAAGAAACACATTTTACGATAACCATGTAAATGCAATGAATTATAGTAAGATCGGTATATGTTCTGATGTAACCAAGGAATACAGTATTTACAATAACTTGCACTAAGAATATTTACGAGAACTTTGTACTATGAATACAAATATTTATGAGAATTTTGAACTATGGTCGAGTTTACTGTAACATTAGTATAAGCTGCGTCATATTTCAAAAACTAAGAGAATCCTGAACTTTTACGACAATTTGAAACTAAGATCAAATTTACGAGAATTTTGTACTATGAATATTTACGAGAACTTGTACTAACAATATTTGCGAGAATTTTGTAATATGAATATAAGTATTTACGAGATGTTTGATCAATGATCTAATTTACTGTAATATTAGAATAAGCTACGTCATATTTCAAAACTGTCGTAAGACAGCAATATTTACCATAAGATTGATGTATATGATTTATTAGATACATACATTCAAGTATTTGGATCTGCACAAATTTGGGTTGGAAACAGGAATGACAGTCACTACCTAAATTCGCTAGAATCATATAAACTTATGCAACCTTTTGAGAAGCCTAATCGGACCAACAGTGTGCATTGCTAAATAATAAGGACTAAGAAGGCAAATAGAAAGAAGAAGAAACAAATGTTCACGGATGCAATAGTTACAGCAAGTGGGCATCAGTCAACCAAGTATGTTCCCGCTAGCCTATGGGGATGTGCAGGGGTAGGCACGAGCAGGCAGCTTCCCAGCATTGGAACGCCTGAAAAAAAAAAGATGATTGGGAGAATCGTTACCGGTGCAGGATTTGAGAGGAGATGCTCCTGATGGAGGATTGGGGCCTCTCCAGCGGCCAAGAATAGCAGCGTACTGCAGTAATCAGGCGGCCATGGATGGGGACTGCGGTTGGGGGATCTTCCTCCGTTTCTGGATCAATCAGCCATTCGTGGGATGAGGCAGCCGAATCACTATCAGATAGTAACTCGCTTTGCTTCTATCTGCAGGGATCGGAAGATAATGTGGCTAATAGATCTGCAAAAATTAGCCACTACTAAACCACTATGGATCCGGCACGCAGCGGCACCTCCTCTCTGATGGCAGCTTCCTCAACGGGATCCAGTCACCTTGACCGGCCGGGTTACCTCGCCGTCCCTAGTGGATGCGTCAGCCAACCGAAGAAGCAGCAGCCCACTGCCGATGTGTGATCTGAAGAGAAGGGACAATAACAAATAAACAACAGGAGAAAAACGAAGCAAAGGAATAGACAGGAAACACGAGAGAAGGGCCGTAAACCTCGATAAACAATGGGGGAAAATGGAACTAATTGTCCTCCACCTCCATGGTTCAGAAGCGAGCCCTGTTATACTGTACGGATCGTCTAGGTGCAGATCAAGTGGGTATGTTCTTCTCTATTTGGGATAAACACATGAATACGTCTCCGACAGAGAGATTCGGAGAGGGAGAGAGGGAAGAAAGGGGGCGAGACAGGGCTTGGCGGTGAAGGAGAGGCGATGGTGGCGCGGACGTCGGGGTCGATGCAGCGGCAACAATGGACTTCTCGTCGCCTACAGCCCATCCTCTCGATCGGTCTAGGAAAGGAGGTGGGGCAGTTACTGTGGCGGGTAACATCGCATTGTGTGCCCCTGGCCCCCACCTCCTCTTTATAGGGCAGCGCGACAGGGGCCCACCGACTGGGCGAGTCGGTTAAGCATCCCCGATCAGGACACGGTCAAAGGGTCCATCTTAACCGTTGGATCAAGATGGATGAGATCATTCCAACATTCTCCCCCTTGATCTCATCTTATACTTTAACTTTAAACTTTGACTTTAATTGCTTTCACTTTTATTTGTTCCATCACAAATCAGTGTATAGAGCATGCCTCATTGTCACGGTCAGTCGCCGATAGATTTAACAGCTACAATACACATCTCTGATCTGAAACAGATTCTTCAACTTTGGGCCCTTTATTGTCCGGAAATTATAGGCTATACCATAAACCCATGTCGACTGTGTGTTCTCTTAACACACTGGACGGTAAGCCTTTGGTAAGCGGATCTGCAAGCACTTGCTTGTCACTTTTACATTCAATACTTTTAGTATGATTCCGGACTTTCTCCTCAACAACGTATAACTTTAGTGTCAATGTGTTTGGCAGCACACTGACTCGTTGTTATAGGAGCAAACTACTTAAATAGTTATTGCTGTTGACAACCATTACCAATTCCGGGTTTAAGTTCCGTAACCATTTTGCCTGTTCCTCAGCCTCATATCATGCTATATTATAACTTTACATCATTGATGATACTAGAATTGTTTCTTTGGAGCTTTTCCACAATAAAACTCCAACTGCGAGTGTCAGCTACTATGTGAGTTTCACTAAACATCTCGCCAAAATATAACATTTGTACCCACAACTACTTGAGAGTACTTGTTCTTTTCTTTTTAGCATGAGGCCAACTTTTTAACTCCATTCCACTGATCTATATCTGGACTGGACTTTTGCCAAAACAACCCGGATATGTAAACTGTGTCAGGGCAAGGTCTTATCTTTGTACTCATAAAGCTTTCAACAGCTGAAGCATATAGGACGTCCATCTATAACAATCTTACATTGCTTTTTGAAACATTAAAGTTCTCAAAACTATTACCCTGACCATGAGAACAGGCGTAGGTTTACCCGCATAGGTACTTTATTTCTTTAGAAACTTTTCTTAGCATGCCTATGCGATAGTCACAATACCCCTTTTCTTCTATCTCGGTGAATTTTAATTCTTTTAACGGGATACATTTCACCGAGAGTTTTCTTATTCAACCTTGAGGACAACAACTTCTTCTCATGCAGTAGATTGACATCACTACTAACAATTAAGGTGTCATCCATACAGGATTAGGAAATGAATTTTCAATTCTATAACTTTGTACTAACGCAATTGTCCTCTCATTCTTTTTAACCCAAATTTCTAGTTGACCTTTCAACTCGAAATGCCACTGTTTAGAGACTTGCTCCAGTTCATAAAGGATTTTTACAAGTGGCATCCCATTCGTTCGTTCTTTCTTTCCACGACAAAACCTTTAGGTTGTGCCATTTAATTATTTTCATACAAATCCCATTGAGAAATGTTGTCTTTACTTTTATCTCAGATCATGATGTGCCACTAGCACTCATTGTTATCTATTCATTCTCTTGCGTAAAATCTTTCGATTCAAGTCGTGCTTTATATCTTTACATATTTCCCTTGGAGTCACATTTTGTCTTGTAGACCCATTACAGCCTACTGTTTTGGCTCCTTAGGAATTTATTCTAGATCCCAAAGTATCATTGGTATTATCAAATTCATTTCATCTTTCTTTGCTTCTTGCCACTTAGACGAGTGAACGCCTCTCATGGCTTCTTTAAATTAGGTGGGATTACCCTCCATTTGAATTTCACTAATATAGACTTTATAATCGTCAGAAATATCTGATTTTCTTATTCTTTGAGACTTTCTGGGGCCTTAGCTACTAGCATTTCTTGACCTTTATTGCCAAAAGACAATTGATTCTATAAGGTCCTGTGTAACAAGATCCTCGTTTACATTATTCATCCTCCTTGCGGAGTCAGGTTTCTTTGTACCATGCTCCCCCAGATTGTTCCATCTTTAATTTTCTTATTTTGGGTTCAATCTGCTAAAACTCATATGGTGCATTTAACACCTATGGTGCATTTAGCATCGTCTTTAAAACTCTGAACACGTCCAGTATAAAAACTGGCTAACTATGCTATCTTTCTGTTAGAACTGTAAAAGGTCCATGAATTTAGCTATATCTTTACTTTAGGGGTATCGTTATTATGACCGTCTTACTCTCCCGACGATCACATTCATCTTTTATAGATCACTTTAGTATGCATCGCATTGTCTGAATTATGGGAAAGTATCTTTCTTAATTGTCTTTCTTAATTGATCTCACCTTTCTCCCCCTCGAAATGTGGTACTAACTTTTCTACCACAATTTCGAAAACTATTCAGAACTCTTGTGAATGAGGAAACTTTGATTACTTTCTTCATCCACATGATTATATCATGCAAATGAAATTATTTCTTAATTCGTTGGGAGTACTTTTTCCTCATTTCACTTCAAAAACTCAACAGAGTCTTTTATCATTAATACTTTCGCAAGTCACGCTTGCATGTCATTCTTATCTTGAGGTTCGTCCGTAACTTTCTATTCTCCTTAAACTTATACTAGGATAGCATAAGAGCTACCATAATCTTTCTCCCTGTGCGGGATACACTCAAAGCACATGAGTCATCACAACTTTCTCCCGTCATGCAGGATAAATACTATGTTAAATTTCTCCCGCCATGCAGGATTGATTAACATAAGTACTATGCCAACTTTACCCCGCCATGCGGGTATTTTCTCAAACTTTTTCCGTCATGCGGGCACTATCACAATCTTTTTACCTCTATGCAAGATAATTTTCTTGAAGGGACACAAATGTCAATATTGGCTCATATCCAATCAACAAATTTAGAAATAAATCCAAAGACTCTTTAACACACATGGTTAATCCGACGTTGGACAAATTAAATATGCATGTCACTTATTACATTTCAAATCATGATGATTAAGTCTAAAAATTATATTACTTTTTACATCTTTTATCATGATGATAAAATTGAAAACTAAAAACTTTTCATAAAGAGTACATAAAAGGTATCTATTAAACTAAACTCTTATTGTTATATTTCTTGGATCAATATCCTAGAATCATTTTCCTTTTGAAGCCATTCTTTAAAGAGACCGCAGTCCCTTATACAATGGTCTTCTTTCTGTAAAATCGCACTTTTCATCTTCTGAGTCACAAGTACCCAGCTCATTTTCTTTTTACCCTTCAAGAATAAAGGCATGAAGTTCTTTATCTGAAAAACATCATCAATAATGAGCATGAAAATAACCCTACATTGGTCTAGTTAAAGACATGCATATTAAACTTTTAAATCTTTATGTTCTATTCTATATCACCGTTGGACAGAAATAGAATAAAACAACATTCCTCTACATTAATTCCACATCACCGTTGGGCGGAAATGGGATTAACATATGAAAACTCAATTATTTTATAACCCTCTTCAAAATTAAATTCTCCCGTTGGTTCGAATTTAATTATGAAGATCGTCATCATCATTGCAGCAGAAACATGAAAATACATTACATTCTGCTCGCTCTGGAGCATCTATTGTCTCTTATCTATTCTCTGAAAATTGGTCACTTTGATGCAAAATTCATCAGAGATTTAAACTTTAAACATAAAACTCATAGAATCATAATATTGTTATCATCAACGTTGGTCAGAAAATAACAATATCATAATTTTCTTTAAACATAAACTCTTAAATAAACTTATAATATTGTTATCATCAACGTTGGTCAGAAAATAACAATATTATAATTTATCTTCCCCCCCTTCTCTGTCGTTTCTCTTCCCTCCTCCCCTTCTCACTCACCGGCCATGCCCGAAGATGACCAAGCGGCGGCCGCTCACAGCAGCCAGAGGAGAGGTCGGCACCGCCGCGAGCCCCCTCGCCGGAGCGCGCGCTCCCCGATTGGGTGAACGCGCCGCCGTCGAGTGGCTTCGCGTCGGTGCCTGGAGCCTGCGCGCTCGTGTGCGATAGTGGCTCAGCTGTTCTTCCCCACGCCGGTGAGGCGGCGGTGGCGGATGTACTTCCCGCGAGCCGGCGGAGCGGCGGCGCAGTCATCTTCCCGCGCCACGGCGGTGTGGACTACGGCGGAGGAGCCTGGGTAGGACCCTCTCCCTTGTCCTTTCTTTCTTTAGGGTTAGGGTTCGGTTGAGAGATTGATCCGAATCGAATCACCTCGGTAGGCCTCTATTCTGTTCATCCTTCAATCCTTTTCCAGTCATGCTAGGGTTAGGGTTTGCGATCCTATGATCTTCCCACGTCCCATCAAAACGGCGGTGCGGTATACTGTTGCCCCACACCCGATCTAGGGTTAGGGTTGCTGTCTTCCGGATCGTAACCGATCCGTTCATCATTTTTTTTTCTGATTTTCTGTTCTTCTCTTCCCCAGTCATCGGGCTAGGGCTAGGATTTCGGTTGAAAACCGATTTTTCTTTTCATTTGTCTTTCAAATCGATTCCTACCCAATCTACACGCTAGTAACCAGCTCCGATACCATTGTTATACTGTACGAATCGTCTAGGTGCAGATCAAGTGGGTATGTTCTTCTCTATTTGGGATAAACACATGAATATGTCTCCAACAGAGAGATCCGGAGAGGGAGGGAAGAAAGGGGGCGAGACAGACCATCGGGCTTGGCGGTGAAGGAGAGGCGATGGTGGCGCGGACGTCGGGGTCGATGCAGCGACGACGATGGACTTCCCGTCGCCTACAGCCCATCCTCTCGATCGGTCTAGGAAAGGAGGTGGGGCAGTTACTGTGACGGGTAACATCGCATTGTGTGCCCCTGGCCCCCACCTCCTCTTTATAGGGCAGCGCGACAGGGGCCCACCGACTGGGCGAGTCGGTTAAGCATCCCCGATCAGGACGCGGTCAAAGGGTCCATCTTAACCGTTGGGTCAAGATGGATGAGGTCATTCCAACAAGCCCGATACCTGTCGTCCTGTACAAGATCCATCGCCACCCATATGGACTGGATCTGGATCTACAGGCTTTCTCCATGGATGTATCCGCCACCACATGAGGATAGGGGCCGACGCCACGGACCACATGGAGGATCGAGGAACTCACCTTGGCCCGTTACACTGTCTCCATGGATGCCGGCCAAGGAGCTAGCGCCACCGTCGGGAGCGATGAAGGTGACGCCATGACACCGCCGAAGGGGGATGTCCCCTTTGGGCGGGCTGCGCCGCTGGGTGGGCCGCTCTGCCATGGGGGGCGTCGTCGCCGTTGGGCGGGCCGCACCACCGCCGGGGGCCGTCGTTGCCGCTGAATGGGAGCTGCCGCGGGTGGAAGGGGAGAATTTTTGGGGAGGGGCGCCGTGGATTCCACCGCTCAGTAGGCTCGAGAGAGTCCATGTGAAGCAAGTCGAGCTGGGCGTTGATGGCTAGTCGAGCCGAGCTGGGAGGGTGGGGATGGCCGGATGGGACACGCTCTAGGCTGGGCGGAACCGAGGAACTACCGAGGGGTTCGGTCGGTCGGTTCAATTGGACTCGGCTACAAAATATGGTATTATGTAGCCAGCTACAGAGAAATACCTATATATATGGAGAGTATACTCTATAGCTAGCTACAAAATAAGTTATTTTGTAGCCACCTCTATTTACGATAATTTTATATACTAATTTACGATAATGTCAGTATATATTTACGATAGTTGAATTACTATAACACATGGGGATATTTACCATAATATTATAGTATATCACATAGTAAGGAGTTACTATAATCTCATAAATTAGCATAGCAATTATCGTAACTCCAAGTGGCTACAGAATAAGTTATTTTATAGCCAGCTGTAGGGTAATAGTTATATATATATATATATATATATATATATATATATATATATATATATATATATATATATATATATATATATATATATATATATATATATATATATATATATATATATATACTACGATAAGCAACGAGGCCGGTCCCTGAGTGATCGATTGATATATATGGTATCTATACCATGCCAGTACTTCACTGTTGAGGAATTGAATTGGATTGAAGCGAGGTCGGGGCATGTGTGCTCTGCATATGTTCCGCCTCCAAAATAGCTGCTGATTCCCTGAGCATTGGCTCCGATGAGTTGTCAGCAAAGATGGCCGATGAACATAAGAAGAAACCGATGGAGACCACGTCGTATATATTCCCCGGGCATTAGTTGGGGTTCGTTCGCCTACGGTTTGATTGCAGATGCCGCCGTAGAGCATGCATGCAGTGGAATTTATCAGCTCATCGACCAAGGCCGGCCGTAACTTTTGCTGCTCACCCTTTTTCCTTGTTCCACCCTTTTTCCTTGTTCCATTCTTATATTATAGATATATTTGGCAAAAGATCGCGTGAATACATTCGGTTGTTACTTGTTTAAGCGCTTGGGTATCATATGCTCTTGTTTCTCTCGGATCCCTTTCTCCATGTCTCGGCAAATTGCAGCAAGCTGCTGCTAGCTCTTGGTGTGGTGGCGGTTTTCATCTTGCTGCGCGGGCCGGCTCGTGACAGGGAATATGGGAAAGAGGCCGGGAATTGTATTGACAAAGCTGGAGGAGGAATCACGTTCAAGCAAGGGCCTTTACACGACCTCTTTTGATTTCAAGCAGCCTGAGCTTAGCAAGTTGGCAGCCCTGGAGTGGAGAGAAACCCGCAGGAATCAAGACCAACCGTCGATGCTGTGGGCATCTCTACTGTGTTTTGCAAAAGAAGAGAAAACAATAAGGCGCCCAAATCGTAGCCTCCATCATCAATAGATGGAGCGAAGCGAGGGCCTCATCCAGGGCATCCTGCGGTCATGTGACTGCTCCAGCTCTGATGGCTGTGCCTGCAACTATGCTGGTAGCAACGCTTAAGAGACACGGGCAGGCCTGCCTAACACTCTGGGACATCACAATTGAACATAACTATGAGGCCTCTTGCATCTAGCCATAGCTAATGCATAAACTTGTCTGGGGATTGCCTGGAGCCTACTTTCTCATCTGTGTCAAGAAATCAGCTGGCGGTCTTCCAGTTCCGCTTGCTCCAAATGCCGAGAACCCAGCTCCTTGATTACCACCAAAGGATCCGAATCCACTACCTTCAAACCAGCCAAATTCTGTTAGTTGCCAAAAACAGGCAGCTGGCACCAGACAAAACAGATAAATTTGTCACTGTAAATTTATTCTTTCGGTAAACACATAAGATCTTAGTGCCAAGTATTTCTGCCATCAAAGAACAGTAAGACTAATTCGGCACCAAAGCACCAAAGATTGTACTCCCTCGGTTCCAAATGATTAGTCATTTTGGCTTTTCTAGGTATATAGCTTTTGCTTTGCACCGAGATAGTAGAAAAAGCCAAAACGACTTACAATTTGGAACAGATGGAGTGTCTGACATGATAACAAGTACTTGCAGACAACAAACCTAATATCTGACTATTTGAGTTAGAGTATGTCTCAGTGGATGGTAATGCAGATTGATCAATAATTAGTACACTTAGCATTTAAGACTACAAACTGATTGAAATGGTTTAAGGATTACTGCTTGAAAAAATTGTCTGTGAGACTTAAAATCAATATATAGTATTCCTAAAGCTAAAGATCAAATGCTTTATATAGACATTTTCAGGACAGCCAAATGAGTAAACCTATTAGGAACTGATCGGTGATAATTGCTGACAAGGAAGAGCATAAAAATTCTTTGTAAGCCTAATGGAACCTATGCATCTTATTTCTAGAAGAAATGAGTAATGCAACCTAGCAGTTCCAACTCCAAATACCAATAGTTAACCGTACAATAAAATCAATCTAGGTGTATTTAACTGCCTGCAACTAGCAAAACTTTAAATTGATATGACCACAGGTTGGAATGTTGGATGATTAATTAAACATGTATGCAAACCATAAGCGATCTGCGTTCACACATTAGTATTTATCCATAACTCCAAAAGTAAGTATTTGTTCAAAACAGAACACAACTTCAGAGATCTCACCACTGCCAAAGCCACCTCCCTGGGCGGCACCAGCAAAACCACCACCAGATGAAGCTGCACCAGCAAAACCACCACTTTTGGAGGCGAGAGCAGCAAAACCTCCACCAGTAGCAGCAGCAGCAAAACCACCACCTGCAGAAGCAGCGGGTGCTGAAAAGCCCCCACCTGATGCAGCACCAGCAAATCCAGCATTACTTGAAGATAAAGAACCAAAACCCCCAGATGTAGAAGCACTAGCAAATCCACCAAATCCTCCAGAACCTACACCTCCTAACTGGCGCGATTGTCCAAAAGAACCCAGCACTGATCCAAGTGCCTGTTGAGCACCAAACTGTGCAGGCTGCCCAAATCCTGACTGTTGCCCAGATCCAATTTGTGCTGACTGACCAAAACCAAATTGAATTTGTGCTGTCTGCCCAAATCCTGCCTGCTGACCAGCTCCAATCTGTGCAGGCTTCCCAAATGCTGACTGCTGGCCAGATCCAATTTGTGCAGGCTGTCCAAATCCAGTAAGCCCACTTGAGAATGTACTAGAAAAAGAACTAGAACTAGTTGATTGAGATGGTAGGGCTGGCTGAGCTGAAGGAATGCTTAGCGACGCTGGTTGGAAAAGCTGTCCTGGACTGGTTGTCAAAGTAAATGGTATGCCTGAACTTTTATTGTCAGATGTACCAAAGGAGGCACCAGAAGGATTAGACTTTTGAGGACTTGAAGAAGGCTGGTTCCCAAGGCTGAATCCACCAAAGGCTCCCAAGTTGAGTTCGGCACTTGCAGAAGGCGCCTCCTCTTCCATATCATCTTCATCGGTTGCGATGGTGTCAGTGTTTGGTCCTACATCTTTTCCTGTGGAAGCGACAACTGATTCTGATGTTGTTGGTGCTGTTTTAGGAGCAGAGACATGAGCAGAAGGCAAACTGGCGCCAGTCGTTGGAGGCACTGAAGGTTTGCTTTCAGTGGTCGATATAACTGAAGTCGAACTTGCAGAAACTATGGTACTAGTTACCTCTGATATTAGCGTTTCAGGTTTGGAAGCATTTTGACTCAAGCCAGTTGACGAATCCTTAGCAGTATGGATTGAGCTAGACACAGTACCCCCAGGTACTATTGGAGAAACTTTCTGCATTGAGCTAGATAAAACACCCGAAGTTTCCACACCTGATGAGGCTGATGTGGCTGAAGAGGAAACAGTCGACCTTAAGGAGTATGAATCAGGTTGAGTAACAGGAGCTGGCGAGAATGCAGAAGGTTGAGCTGCCATCTTGGGGGTATCTTTCACAGTGTTCTGCACAGCATTGCCAACCCCACTAAGCTGGCCAGTCTTCTCATGTAATACAGCCGGCTTGGAATGTTCAGAAGTAAAAGACGATTTACCAAGCTCTCTAAATATGCCACCCTTGTTCTGCAGAGAAGCACCCGGTCCTTTTATGTTCCCCAAAGATGGCATTGACTGACTATCCTGTCTGTTCTTCATTGTTAATGTAGGCAAATCTGCAGACTCCCCAGTAGTTTTCACAGACAGTGGACTCTGAGAAGTTTTTGCAGCTGTTATGGAAGGTAATATATTTGGCTCTGTGTTGGCATTACTTTTAGGGGTTATAGTGGTTTTGAAGGTTAAAGTATTTGGCTTAGACACAGTATGTTTAGTTCCAAAGGATGGAACACTGGATGGGTTGATACTATCTTGTGCACCCATACGGGTGTAACTGAAGGATGGTGGTGAAGATGGTGTCAATTTTGAAGATTGTGCAGTGCTTTTCTTTTGCCCTGGTAACTCAAAATGCTTTTGCTCTGAGATTTGAGATGACCCAGTTGATTCCTTTACCCATTTGAACAAAGGGTTCTGTTGGGGTCCTGACGGTTTTTCTTTTACATCTGAAACTGTCAGAAAATGTTCCAAGTTAAGAATTACAAAGACTGATGATATAATAAGAATCTTCGTGATCTTAATAGAAACCCCAAAAAATTGATGTCTAAGGCTTGTAAAAACTTACCTTCACTCAGAGAATGCAGTCTGCTTACATATGATTCTACTATAGATGAATTGGAGCTATCGCTTGACTTTTCCTGTGATATTGCTGCCATTTGAGAATCAAAAATTTTCTTGTTTGACCTGAATGGTAGATCAGTGCTGATTTTGAGGCGTTGTTGCTGTGCTATTCTTTTAACAGTTGCTTTCTGAGGTTCCAAACTAGCCAGGCTCTAAAAAATTGACAAACAATTTGTAGTCAGATTTATTGCTTATCCACCACATGAAGAACAATACTCCCTCCGTTCCAAATTATAAGATGTTTTGGTTTTTCCAGATACGTAGTTTTTGCTATGCACCTAGATGTACACTATGTCTAGACATATAGAAAAAACAATATATATAGAAAAGGCAAAATGTCTTATAATTTGGAACAGAGCGAGTATGTAATAAAAAACAAAGACCCACATCTTCTTTCCAAGTCATGTGATGTTACATGAGAAAATGCGATGTTTTGGGTCTCAGGCTCGATAACTTACCATATCCAGTGATTCTCTCCTCCTTCGAGCGGTCTCAGGCTCACCACTCTTGGAAGGCCCTAATATTCCCTTTGAATGCTCATTCACTGATGGAAACTGCTTAACTGGCTTAGGAGTGCTGCCTGAAAATTTGGTTGCATCAGTTGTATGGGCTAAACCAATTGACTCGAACAACTCTTTGGTCACCGCCCCCTGCTTCCTAGTAGGAGAACCAATATTTAACACAGATATCTGCTTTGAAAGGCATTCAGATAGCTGCTCAGCAGCTGCCAACTGGGAGTTCAGTGCATTATAAACACTGGATAATTGTGTCTGACTGAAAAAGTAAAAGCGAGAAATAGGTTAAAAATCATCATATTAATGAAAAGATCCACAAAAGAAAAGGTGAAACAAAACACACATACCATTGGAATATAGAGAATAGCACTGAGAAATAGAACTACGTACACGACAAACTTATTATCCAGAAAGGGCATCTAAAAAATAGCAAAGCATACTATATATAGCTTAATCAATATGAATGATGCTAGCCATACAATGTGCAGAGAATTTGAATTTGTTACAGACAAAAAAATACAAAGCAAAAGAGTATTTTCATCAAAATATTCTGATGAGAACAAACATTAAAGTGAAAGATTACATGCATTTATGAGCTACATAGTCGCTTTGAAAGGAGCGGCGCATAAAAAGGCTACTTGTTCAGTTGTCTGTCATCCAATTGATGATAATCACTAAATGTCTAAATGTATATGAAATTTGTAGCAAGATGGTCTCACAGTTAAATACCTCGACCTTGTCTTATTAGAATAAACAGCTCTTCGATTAGAAGCCACTCTTCCTGTTTCACTGGATCTATTCATCTCCAGATTATTGAAATGCCTCTCCAGCTCGACCAACTGATTTGTCAAATTCTGTATGACAAAGGACTTATTATTCTCCTCCAATGTCATACAAACAAATGAAGTTAGTCAGAATGTCAGAACTGATACCTGATTAGCTTTGAGAATATTTTGTCTCTTCACTTCGAATTCTGGACTCAATTTCTGACGGTTCCATATATCCCAGTACTGATTATCTGAAGACTGGCTAACAATTCCTTTCATGTAAGTTTGCCTAGCAGAAACTGAAGAGAACAAAAAATAATGTAACATATCAGCCCAAGTTTTCTGGTGGCTTCATTCATTTGTAAGTGATCCAATAAAGCAAATTAAACATAGCTATTAATCAAGAATAATCACTTGTATTTCTTCAAAATTATGTCCAGACCATGCTGGTAAGCATAATTGCATATGTGTTTTCCTGATTATATACATTACAAACAGTGGCAAAAATGACATGAAGTATTTATCCAGCAAAAGCATATCATTTTGATCAAATAATTTCTTTCAGGTATGTAAGGGTTCAGACTTAGTAGGACTAAGACCGAGTACATGAGGTGTGATTTCAGCGCGACTATGCATGAGGAGGGAGACGTTAGCCTCGATGGGCAAGTGGTGGCCAAGAAGGATACTTTTCGGTATTTAGGGTCGATGTTACAAAAGGATGGAGACATTGATGAAGATGTTAGGCATAGAATTTCAACCGGCTGGTTGAAATGGCGTCAAGCTTCTGGCGTCCTCTGTGACAAAAGGGTGCCTCAGAAGCTGAAAGATAAGTTCTATAGGACGGCGATTCGTCCGGCGATGTTATACGGTGCTGAGTGTTGGCCTACAAAAAGGCGACATGTCCAGCAATTGAGTGTAGCAGAGATGCGTATGTTGCGTTGGTGTTGTGGGCACACAAGGAGGGATAGAGTCCGGAACGACGATATTCAGGATAGGGTTGGGGTGGCACCAATTGAGGAGAAATTGATTCAACATCAGTTGAGATGGTTTGGACATGTCCAACGGAGGCCTCCTGAGGCGCCGGTGCGTAGTGGGGTTCTAAAGCGGGCCGATAATGTAAAGAGCGGTAGAGGTCGACCTAAACTAACTTGGGACGAGTCCGTTAAGAGAGATCTTAAGGAGTGGAATATCTCCAAGGATTTAGCTATGGACAGGAGCGCTTGGAGATTGGCAATCAACGTGCCTGAACCGTGATCTCTTTTTGTCTTGTGTCCTTTATGTCCCTTTATGTGTCTCCCTGTTTCTCGTCTCTTTTGGGTTTCATCTCTAGCCTACCCTAACTTGCTTGGGACAAAAGACTATTATGCTGTTGTTGTTGTTGTTGTTGTTGTTGTTGTTATGATGTAAGGAAGCAAAAAAAAGGGGGGGGGGGGTGTACCCTGTTCTACCTACTTACTAAAAGAGAGCCAAAAGAACATATGAATGTCTCACCTTGAAACATCTTGTTCCTCAGATCTTCAATTTTTGAACATTGTTCCTCTACTTTGCCCTGGGGATTAAAACAAGCATATACATTTAGTAAAGTTTTTAAAAGAGAGGACTGGACAGCACCACAGACAGACAGTTGAGGGAGGAAGAGTTGGGGGGCGCTCGCAATTATGATACTACCTTGAAGACCTGCAACAACTCCAAAAAGTTTTGCAAGCCATCCTCAAACATAGAAAGAGGACGCTGCTGGAAGGTTATGCAGGCATCTCTGAAACCACCATCCTTTTCTATATATGCTAGTAGGGCATCTAACTCCTTCATCATTTCATTTATCTGTAACGAAGGGGACAAACTTTAGTGTCCGAGACGGAGAAGATGCCAAAGTATATAAGTATGTAGGTAATGCTCCATGAGGCAACAAATAAGATGTGCACTTATTACTTAAAAGTTCCTTGCATTGATGATAGTATTTCCTAGAGGTCTGAGGAAAGTAAATAAAGGTAGAAAAATCAATATAACAATTAAACATGTTCAGCTGTCTTACACTATAAAACTTTTTAGATAAGTCTTGTTCAGAATCGAATCTTGTGCCCATCTTGGAGTTTCTAGAATAGTCTGCTGGTGCTTGTGTCCTCCTGTTATGTGATTTGCCCATAGATTGCTGTGATGGAGATGATCCACGCAATGATTGAGGTGCTTCAGAGTTTCCTGTCCGAAATCCACTTGATGAAGATCCAATTGGAGCAGGTTTAGCTGGAGATATCGACGGTGAAGGTACAGAACTTAAGGCAACTGGAGCACCAAAAACTTTTCTATCAGCGGTGTAGCTGGTTTGCGGTGAAGGAACTCCAAAACCAACCTCATTCCTTTCTTCAATCTTGGCAGGGACAGATCCACTAGAAGTGAACACTGAAGACTTGAAACCATAGACATCACCATCTTTATCGGAGTTTTGAGATCCACCAAATATTCCCACTGATTGAGCTGAATCCAGGCCTTCTTTACCAGTTTGGCTGTTTCCAAAACTTCTGCTGCTTGGTTGCAAGGAAGGAGCTAATCCATTAGGTGCATTGCCTCCTGTTGGATTCATGCCTTCATTATTGACAGTAGAAAAGCTGGAAGATATTGTAGGTTTTGTGTTTCCTGTTAATTCTAAGCTAGGCAAGGCTGCAGGTGGAGCAGTCGCATTCAGTTGCTTGGTGTCTATGGGCTTCTTATTGGAAGAGATGAGCAACGACTTGCCAGTTGTTTCCTGTTCTTTTGAAGCTGAGCTACTGTTTTTCACATTCATTGATTCCTGCTGGTTGCTACCTGCAAGGATTGAGGGTACTTTAGTTTTCGAAAGCACTTGGAGAAACAAAAAGATAGCTCATCAAAGTGCAACTTAGAAGCTCTTGGCCAGCATCCTTTTACCTGTTTGTGCACTAGAGGCCTCAGCACCATGTTCAGTGAGATTACTCTTAGATACCGAGCCTGTAACACTTGGAGTCAACTCCTTTTCAGAAACAGTTGCAGGTGAAATATGTTTTTCACCGTAGTCCTCATTGGTAGACACAGTAGCATGAGGTAAATCAGAAGGGTCCGAAATCCTAAACAATATACAGTGTCAATACAAAAATGTTTCTCCAACAAAAGTTCAGTATTTAGAAGTTAAAGTAGCTAAGGTCCAAATTTTAACAATATTACGCTGACAAGTATCAACAAACAATATTTACCTGGCGAGGTAATATACTGCTAGTTTGCCTTCACCAGTCAAACAGAGTAGAATATGTTGAGGGGCAACCTCCTTTTGTTCAGGTCCAACTGTTACAGTGATCTTTTGAAATAATGAAACATTCTCAACACCAAACCCTAGTATGACATTGTCATCGCCATTCTCTGAAAAATCACAAAAGAAGACTGAACTGTTTAGACTTAATTTTCGAAGAGAAGCAACAGCATATCATAAAAAGCGATGTTTCCTGGGATAGGGTTTACCTTGCAAGTCAATCCTAGGACTGTATTTATCCTCCAACATTTCAAGATATGTTACAGTTTTCTCGTCATCATGTGCGGATGGCCACTTCAGAAGGGCAATGTGGTCTTCAATGCTCTTTTTATTGGAAGCCACCATGAGATCCCTAAAAAGTATTTTAAAAAAAGTCCCCACTTAAAAGTTCCCGCCGGATAAGAGAAATGCAAACAGAATCTAGCAAGCAAATAAATATCGCCGTGGACAGCAGACGGGCTAGGAACTCCGTCTATGTTGACTGGAAGACTTTCTTGAGTCGTCTCAACATAGCCGGTCCCAAGCCCGGGTAAAGGAGGAGGGTGCGTTAAGATCTGGCGAACCAACAGTAAAAAACAACTACTCTCATGGATTTGAAACCCACAAGAGATTCGTTGGGGCATAACCCTCCTAGCGACGCGCTACATCGGAACCCGGGTGTGGTGTTAAATGGGCAAGGGCCGGGTCGTCATCCCCTTAGTGGCGCGTCGTATCATGGCCCGGGTACGATGAAAAATGAGCAAGGGTCAGGCCGTCGCAACCTTAGTGGCGCGCTACATCTACGCCCGGGTGTAGTGAAAAATGAGGAAGGGTCTTCGCACTTCCCTCGACGGGTGCGAAGGGTAAGGAAGCTAGCCGAGCCAACTAGGATTCGTCTAGGTAGCTAGAACGTAGGGTCCCTAACGGGTAAGCTAAGAGAGTTAGTCGATGCAGCAATTAGAAGACGTGTAAATATTCTATGCGTTCAGGAGACTAAATGGAAGGGCCAGAAGGCGAACGAGGTGGAGGATACTGGCTTCAAACTTTGGTACACGGGGACAACATCGGGTAGGAATGGTGTAGGCATCTTGATCGATAGGAGCCTTAAGGATGGAGTCGTTGATATTAGAAGGCAATGCGACCGGATTATCTTGGTCAAGCTGGTAGTTGGAGATTCGGCTCTGAATGTGATCAGTGCCTATGCCCCTCAGGTAGGTCTTAGCGAGGGTACCAAGAGGCAGTTTTGGGAAGATTTTGATAGCATGGTTAGTACCGTGCCTATCAGCGAGAAAATCTTTATAGGAGGAGACCTCAACGACCATGTTGGTGCGACTAATGTAGGTTTCGAGCGGGTGCACGGGGGGTTCGGGTATGGTAGTAGGAATCAAGAGGGGGAGGATGTTTTGAACTTCGCGTTGGCCTATGACTTGTTGATAGCGAACACCCTCTTTAGGAAGAGGGAATCCCATCTAGTGACCTTTCGTAGTGGACAACACTCGAGCCAGATCGACTTTATCCTTGCAAGGAGGGAGGATAGACGTGCTTGCTTTGATTGTAAGGTGTTACCTGAGGAGTGTGTTGTCCCTCAACACAAGCTTGTGGTGGCGGACTTTCGCTTTCGGGTACGTGTCCACCGGAACAAACGGGCCAAGATTGCGAGAACGAAGTGGTGGAAGCTTAGAGGGAAAACAGCGCAAACGTTTAAGGAGAGGAAGCTAGACGAGGGGCCTTGGGAAGAAGGAGAAGATGCCGACGACATGTGGCTAAAGATGGCAACATGTGTCCGGAAGGTGGCTTCGGAAGTGTTTGGCGCGAGTAGGGGAGGCAAACAGGAAGCGAAAGACACATGGTGGTGGAATGACGAGGTGCAAAGGGCTATTAGGGAGAAGGAGTGTTTCAAACGTCTCCACCATGACAAGAGTGCAGCCAACATCGAGGGCTATAAAATAGCGAAGAGGGTTGCAAAGCGAGTTGTGAGTGTAGCAAAAGGTCAGGCGTATGATGGTCTTTATCAGCGGCTAGGCACGAAGGAAGGGGAGAAGGACATTTATAGGATGGCTAGAATCCGCGAGAGGAAGACAAGGGACATCAACCAAATAAAATGCATCAAGGATGGGACAGATCGACTTCTGGTGAAGGATGAGGAGATCAAGGATAGATGGAGAGAGTACTTCGACAAGTTATTTAATGGGGAGAATGAGGGTCCTACCCTTGAGTTGGACGACTCATTTGACGATACCAACAGACGCTTTGTGAGGAGAATTCAGGAGGCAGAGATCGGAGAGGCTTTGAGGAGGATGAAGGGAGGTAAAGCGATGGGCCCTGATGGTATCCCCATTGAGGTGTGGAGATGCCTAGGCGCCAGAGCAATAGTATGGTTAACTAAGCTTTTTAACCTTATTTTTCGGTCTAACAAGATGCCTGAAGAATGGAGAAGTATATTAGTACATATCTTCAAGAACAAGGGAGATGTTCGAAGTTGTACTAACTACCGTGGGATTAAGTTGATAAGCCATACGATGAAGCTCTGGGAGAGGGTTATTGAGCATCGCCTAAGGAGAGTGACACATGTGACCCAAAATCAGTTTGGGTTCATGCCTAGTAGGTCGACCATGGAGGCAATTTTCTTCTTACGACAATTGATGGAGAGATATAGGGAGCAGAAGAAGGACTTGCACATGGTCTTTATTGACCTCGAGAAGGCATATGACAAAGTACCGAGAAATGTCATGTGGTGGGCCTTGGAAAAGCACAAAGTCCCAACTAAGTACGTTCCCCTTATCAAGGATATGTACAGGGATGTAACGTTTGTCCGAACATGTGATGACGACACCAGTGACTTTCCAATTAAAATAGGACTGCATCAGGGGTTAGCTTTGAACCCTTATTTATTTGCTTTAGTGATGGATGAGGTCACAAGGGACATACAAGGTGATATCCCTTGGTGTATGCTCTTTGCTGATGATGTGGTGTTAGTTGACGACAGTAGGGCAGGGGTTAATAGGAAGTTAGAACTATGGAGACACACGTTAGAGTTGAAAGGGTTCAAACTTAGTAGGACTAAGACCGAGTACATGAGGTGCGATTTCAGCGCGACTAGGCATGAGGAGGGAGATGTTAGCCTCGATGGGCAAGTGGTGGCCAAGAAAGATACTTTTCGGTATTTAGGGTCGATGCTACAAAAGGATGGAGACATTGATGAAGATGTCAGGCATAGAATTTCAGCCGGCTGGTTGAAATGGCGTCAAGCTTCTGGCGTCCTCTGTGACAAAAGGGTGCCTCAGAAGCTGAAAGGTAAGTTCTATAGGACGACGATTCGTCTGGCGATGTTATACGGTGCTGAGTGTTGGCCTACAAAAAGGCGACATGTCCAGCAATTGAGTGTAGCAGAGATGCGTATATTGCGTTGATGTTGTGGGCACACAAGGAGGGATAGAGTCCGGTACGACGATATTCGGGATAGGGTTGGGGTGGCACCAATTGAGGAGAAATTGATTCAACATCGGTTGAGATGGTTTGGACATGTTCAACGGAGGCCTCCTGAGGCGCCGGTGCGTAGTGGGGTTCTAAAGCGGGCCGATAATGTAAAGAGCGATAGAGGTCGACCTAAACTAACTTGGGAGGAGTCCGTTAAGAGAGACTTGAAGGAGTGGAATATCTCCAAGGATTTAGCTATGGACGAGAGCGCTTGGAGACTGGCAATCAACGTGCCTGAACCGTGACCTCTTTATGTATTGTGCCTTTTATGTCCCTTTATGTGTCTCTCTATTTCTCGTCTCTTTTGGGTTTCATCTCTAGCCTACCCCAACTTGCTTGGAACAAAAGGCGTTGTTGTTGTTGTTGTTGACAGCAGACGGGCTAGGAAAAAGGGGTGGACCTCACCTGACTGTATCCCCTTTTCATCTGATGTAATCCCTCAATTTCAAATTATAAGACATTTTGGCTTTTCTAGATTCAATAGCTTTTGCTATGTATTTAGATATACACTATGTCTAGATACATAGTAAAAGCAATGTATCTAGAAAAGTCAAAACTTCATATAATTTGGAACAGAGGGAGTAGTAATAATATTGAAATCCAACAAAGCAACACCAGCAGAAGAATAAAAGACTAATAGATTGTTATCCTAAGTTCCATATAGAAGGCCCCATTGCATGGTAAGAGAAAGCAAGCAAACAAGGTAAAAGAAGACAAAATACACATGGTTACTACCTTGTTGACGCATACAATTAACTGGTTTGTGGCTTTGTGCCATCCTGTATCCTACGTATTGCTATAGGGGTAGCGCCTAGAAAATGCTCACTAAGTCACTATATACTCCCTTGATTACAAGTGGTAAATGGGAACTATTAAAAAAACTAGACCTGGGGGAGAAATGACCCCTGATTTTTTTCTTTAAGAAGTTTTTGCTTGCCATCGAGGCCTCGTTCGGCTGGCTGGTGGCTGGTGCTGATTTGTTGTGAGAGAAAAATACTACTGGGTGGCTGGTGGCTGGTGCTGAATTAATGTGAGAGAAAAGCACTGCTGGCTTAGCCAGCCAGCCGAACAAGGCCCGAGCCTGGACTGGTAACTGTACAGTGGCATGTTTTTAATCAGGTTAGTTGATGGATCAAGGATTTCCTTCTCGGAAGATTTTTGGTGAAATCCATGCAGAAAATTCATTTTCCATTTCAGTACTCACAAAATCTGTCCAGTAACAACCTGCCAACATACATGTTGAGAATACTCAATAGAGCTTCTCAAGGGCTTAGGTTCACATACCAGCGATGCAGATAACCCAAAAGCAGATTAGGTCCAACTCCGGATGGTAAAACATCATCCATAATGCCGTGGAAAAAATCGACATAGGTATAAACATCTGGCTTGCCTGGGCTCTATAAGCACATTGCAAAAGTAACACATTCAGTTCAACCAATTAGTACTGTAATATATGTTAAGGCAAAATTTACATAAATATGTTTTATTAACCCTTGCCAATAAATGGTATGACAATAAACCAATTTTAGGATTTATTTTTTGTTATCTGAGAGTTCCGTATGAATCCAATGGAAGGCTATCTTTGGATATTAAGACAAAAACATAGACACAATTTTAACTTGCATAAATCCCAACCAAGAACATGGTCTTGGTAAACATTCAGATTATATCCTTGAAACATGATTTGCCATTTGCTGTGGTCATGGCCTAACTATGCCCAGAGAGATATATGTAGCTATTGAAGCAACTTTATACACACATGTTCCTAAAAATATATGCAAATGAAACATTGCCTATGTGCCCAAAGAGATATCTCTAGCTATTGAAGCGACTTTATACAAGCATGTTGCTAAAAATATATGAAAATGAAACTTTGGCTAAATAGCACATCGCATGTGCTATGAATCCGAGTATCCGACGACAGCAAAAAAAAACGTCTAGAGGACCAACTAACCTCACAAAATGTGCTTTCTTCAGTCCTTATAACTTGAACAAGATAGCCTTCTTCATTTAATCGAACACACCCAATAACAATACTATCACCATGTACCCAGCCAATGGAATCCACTGCTCGCAAATAGAAAAATCATCAATAATGAACAATAAAAGTACATACTAAATGCAACTTCAGCTGCAAGTAAGCCAGTAACATACAAAACAAACGGATGACTCTATGTCCAATGTATACATCTCAATGTTTATGGAGCAAATGTCCAAAAACAACACTTTCCTAAAGGTTCTGGATGACAAGATATCTCACAGTTTCCTAAGGGGCTATCAATTTTATCATTGGTTCTTCAATATATAATTGTACAGGATGACTAAGGTACAGCAAGTCAACAACTAGTTTTTTCCCGTGTGATTCATAAACTTCTTCCAAGAATCCCTGGTCATCCAATAAGTGGGCATCATACATAGACTCCGGTGCTCGCAATTTCTTCATAAAGACGAAATCAATTGATCAAAGGGTAAAAACATGTAAGAAACACGTGATACTCGTAAATTCAGGGCCTGATGAGAACCAAACCTATCAGCTTCATCTACCATAGACCACAAATCAACTTTACATATCAGTGACTCATTGTAAGCACAGTGCTGTTTTTTAACAGAGAAGGATCAACTATAGTATATGGCGATGATCACCTCCATTTTACTAGTGTTTCAACTAACTAGTAGACCATCTCGATCAACTGACAGGCTTACATGACGGGTGAAAAATATAGAACAAAAAAGCCTTAGTCCCTAGCAAGCTGCCAAGCTGGGGTAGGCTATGAAGAAAAAAAAACGAACAAAAACAACGATAAGCTTAAAATTAGAGCATTTCATTCTGTATCTAGGGATTGTAATACAGACTACACAAGAAAAAGGTGTATGGTTAGTTGGTTACCTTTGATGGTAGTGCCCTCTGAATCACTTTCATCAGACCACAACTGGAACAAGAGGGACATAGAGCATGTTTCCTTAAAATCTGGTGATAAAATGGTAAGTTTGTTCCCTCTTGCAACGGCAATATGATTTCCTTCCTTGCAACAATCAACTATATACATTTCAAAAAGATAGCTTACTTCAGTTTGAGAACCAAGACAGTGATGGTTAACTTCAGTTACAACATTGCATCAGTGATGGTTAGCAAAGAACTAACTATACAACAACAACAACAACAACAACAACAACAACAACATAGCCTTTTGTCCCAAGCAAGTTGGGGTAGGCTAGAGATGAAACCCAAAAGAGACGAGAAAACAGGGAGACACATAAAGGGACAAAAAGAGCACAAGACAAAAAGAGCACAAGACAAAGAACTAACTATGCAAAAAAAAACTAATGGGTCTGTTCGCTATGACTTTAAGCCACTGCGGCTGTAAGCTTTCAGGTGATACAATAGTACTTAGCACAGGAGAAAATATCTACAGGTAGCTGCAGCGGCTGTGGCTTAAAAATGCAACGAACAGACCCAATGCTTCAAAGCAGAATGCATAAAGACCTCAGAGTAAACAATGCATCTGAAGATAAATATAATATTTTGCATTACTATTGATGTACACTTGTACAAACCTCTGATAAATTTAATGTAGTCAGCCTTGTTAAGGTAAAGGATTTGTTGTTGTTGTTGAGGTGTTGTTAAGAGTAGCCGTTAGAGAAAAATAGATCACGAGATTACTCTATTGGTTGTGACTGCAATTTCCTTTATTTTGAAACTTGTAGCATGTAAGTAATGGACATGTTTTCATTTGCCTGTATCATCTACGCTATAACATTTGGAAACTACAGAATCATCATAGAACAATGAACATTCTCACCAGTAAACACCAAAGCATCATCCGTACCACTGAACTTCACTTAAGTGGAATTAATTAGTTTCTCTAGTGAAGTACATGACATATCTCACACACTAAGAATGTCATAGCAGCAGTTCATGATATGTGCCTCAAATTCAAATGCAGTAGGAATAATATTAGGAAAAGACATGGACCTGCATCGACGTTTTCCATTACATCCTTCAGGCCTTCGCCCAAACTCCCATGACACAGCAACCCACCATTTGAGAGTACAATATATGCTGCAGAGGCATGATTTAACCACTTGAAATCTTTCACAGTGCCAGCTCGTCCCAGGCTACATGATGAGGATGGTACCACATCCTGTGCAGCACAATTGTTAAGAAATGTTATAATCTTGACAAAAGCCATAACACCTTCTCTAACAGAATCTTGTGAACAAGCTAATGGCACTGAAAACAGATCAAAAACAGATCAGATAGATAAACAGCACAATGCAGGCCTTATGCAGCAGCGCGAAAGGAGTAACCAATGCTGAACTCCCACAAGTCCTACTACTCAGAGAGAAGCATACATGGATATGCCCCTAGTCCATTACTGACTATAGTGCTCTTACATGAAAAAGTCACTCAAGTTTGTGAAGGAACTGAATTAATCAGTCTCGGCGAGACTAGTCTTCTCATTTCACGTACTACTGCACTAGCCTATATAGAAATCCAGCATGCACAAATTTTGCAGAGACCCTGAAAAAAAAACTGATGATAACCTTATGTGTGAGCAGAGACGCCAACGAGAAGAACTGGATCTCAGTATCCGTGCAGGCTGCTAACACGGACTCATCATGGGAGAGCGCGATGAGGGATACACCGGGGAGGGGCACGTCGGCGACGCAGCAGTCCTGCGCGCAGCGGGTGCTCGCCTTTCCCTTCTCGCGCGCCTCCTTGCTGGCTTCGATCAACTCCTTCGTCCTCACAGCTATAAAGCCTGTAAACCGAATGAGAAGCCCTAGTTAGGCGGTGAGATCGAGACGGGAATGCCGAGCGGAGTAAGCATTCGGCTCGGTGATACCGCTGGGGTGGGCGAGGAAGACGGTGGCGTGGCGGTCGGAGACGGCGAGCGGGCGAAAGGGAGGGGACAGCGGGTCGAAGAGCGGGAGCGGGTTGGAGTCGGTCGGGAGGAGCGGGATGGGGTCGCCGGCGAGGCGGAAGACGAAGTCGTCGGTGCCGTCCTCCTCGCCCTCCACCTCGTCGGATAGCTCGAGCTCGCGCGGCGCCCCCATGGCCAGCGGGCGCGCGAGGAGGCGGTGGCTGTGGGGGGTTAGGGTTTTGGGCGGGAGGGGAGGTGAAGGAGTTTGGGAATTTTTCGCGGCGACGCTTCTAGCGGGCGGCTTGGCGTGGTGTGTAAGCAGAGAGACCGCCGCAGCGGGGCGGAGGCGGAAGAATACCGGCGGCGACGGTGGTGGCCTGCTGGGTTCGTCAGTTTTTATTTTTATTTATTTCATTCACGAAAAAACAATGGGCCTTTCGAGCTGCTTTCTGATTACTGGCCCGCGGGCCGCGGATTTGGACCTTAGCTTCAACTTCGCATTAAGTATTTTATCTCTCTTTTTTTTACGGAACTATAACAGTCGAAGTCTAGATTTCCTCAAACTTCAGCAATTTTTGGCGAATAAAGTTTGGCAACACATGGCGAACAAATTTTTAGCCACACATTTAACAAAGTTTGGCAGGATCAACACTTAATAACTATCTAATTATACTCTAGAAATTAGAATACCGATACAATGCATATGCGTACAAGGACCACATTGCAATAAAAAATAAAACAAGATAAACTGACATCATGACATGATACAGTGATACATGTGGAGACTGTTGCTTGACTGAAACCTGAACGCGTTGCTCTTGGAGTGTAAGAACAAGTCACGATAACTTGAAATCATACTTCAACTATAAAAGGGACATGCCAAAATAACTTGAGAGTACTACTACTTAACTACTCCCTCCGTTCCCAAAAGAATGAAATTCTGAAACAGTATCATGTTTTAGTGCACCAAGTTTGACCAATTATAGATAAAAAATATAAATATTTATAATATCAAATAAATATCATTAGATTAATTACGAAATATATTTTCATAATAAATTGATTTAAAGTTATAAATGTGAATACTATTTACTAGAAACTTGGTTAAACGTGAAACACTTTAACCGGCACACATACCATAGTGTCATCCATTCACGGACAGAGGTAGTAGTATTCTAAGTATATATAGGTCGTTTCGCTTACAGTTAGGCCACAAAAATGCTATAGTTGGTGGTTATGAGGTCCATCATCGAGAGTGTAGTGTAGTGTCAGAATCATTCGTTCGCTCAGCAAATATATATACAAGTTATAGAAGTGCTACTACCTAGTGAACAACTATTCTAAGAATAGCCACAACGTATGAATATGTCAATGCTAATGAAGAGAGAGTCTTCAAGCATCGAATCATCACGTTGTAGCGAGCGATGTTGACTTCGAAATTCCTAGCATCGAGGCAAGAAGGTGACTCGATGCTAGCTAAATAAAAAACGATTTTTCAGATAGCTCATGATCGAACAAACACAAGAAACATTGATGGTTGTCTGATAGGTTTGGCCCATATGCTCATGCACCTATGTTCTCGATGCCAAACAGTGTGCGGCAGGAGGAGTTTTGAGCATAGGTGTTGATGACATGCGCATTATTTTTTTTTTGGCATGGAGCACACTGTGGTTAGTCTACGGGCATCCCAACAAGGGACTAGGAGCTAGCTACGTGGAGGAGAGAGAGCAGAAGAAAACTCGTCGCTAGCTAGTACTTCGTCGCTATGCTCGTACGGTTCCCAGTAAACTGCACCTCCCACCTTCACAATTCTGAAATTTTCTTGCTTCCCCTGTTCGGCTGAGCTTATCAGCACGGCTTATCAGCCGTGGAACAGTGTTTTTCTCTCACAGTAAATCAGCTATAACCGGCTTATAAGCCAAAAAAACAGTCTGCCGAACAGAGCCCTTGTTTATTTTCCCACCGTGCCATGTCAGCTAGCAATTTGCACAGGCTGTTGCGGACGGCCCTAAATATAGTCTATTTCGCTTGTACAGTTAAACCATACGGCCGGACATAAAAAAGCTCTAGACCACGCTTGTCACATTGGGTCCATCAAGTCGCAAAAAAAAACACACATTGGGTCCATCGTTGGAGACCAAAATTGGATGAATCTTCGGTAGTAATTTATACTCCTGTAGCAAGTGTTCTGAAAAGCTATCATCAAGAAAGAAAAACGTGTGTCATTCAGTGAGCAACTAAAAAAAGATAAGATGGTTGATAGAACTATGAAATCATGTAGTTGGCTACTTCTTGACAAAAGGGTTGACTACATAAGTACATGATGAAATCAAATGAACGAAGTACCAAAAGTTTGGAAGACAAGATGAATAATAAGGATTGTTTGAGGCTTCTCAATAATGAGGATTTCTTGTCACATTGATTTCTTCGAACAATAATTATATTTCCTAATTTGTAGTGTTTTTGCCAATGCACGTGTGTAGGGTCAAGATGGTGGACTAGAGGGGGTGAATAGTCCTTTCTAAAAATTATTAAACGCACCGGCTAATCGAAACAAATGCGAAATTAAAATTATCGGTCTAGCCAAGACTACACCCCTCTATCTATGCTCTCAAGCACCTTCAAAAGATCCTAAACAAGCAACTAAGGTACCGGGCTAGCTAGAGCTCACCTAACCAATTCTAGAAGCAAGGTCACACAAACCTATGCCACTAGTACTTCAAGCAGCGGGGGCTCCTACACATGCTAGTAAGCAAAAGCACAAAGCCACCTAAGCTCACTAGCAATGCTCAATAACAAGCCTACACAAGCCAAATTATAGAGCACAAAATACTTAGCTACACAAACTAAGCATTGTGACTAACAAGATTACTCAAATCGAATTAGTTACGCAAGGGAGCTACTTCTATGCTACATAAGCAAGAAGGTAATTAGCAAGCTACACAAGCTAACTAATTACAAGAGCAACTACACAATATGTAAGAGGAATGCAAACCAACGGGAAGAACAAGGTTGACATGGTGATTTTTATCCCGAGGTTCACGTATTTGCCAACACGCCAGTCCCCGTTGTGTCGATCGCTTATTTGGTGGTTCGGCGGCTAATAGGTGTTTCACAAACCTAGCCCACACGTTGGGTGCTGCAAGAACCTACCCCAAAAGTGAGGGTAGCTCAATGACACACTCTACTATAGTTGCTCTTTGCGGCTCCCGCGAGGCGAGCACAATGCCCCTCACAATCGCTTCTCTAGAGCACCGCACAATCTTCCTTGTGTGCTTCAATGGAGACCACCACCAAGCCGTCTAGGAGGTGGCACCTCCAAGAGTAACAAGCACCGCCGGCTTACAACTCGATCACCTAGTGCCACTCGATGCAACCTCACGATGCAATCGTACTCACACTTAATCGGATGATCACTATCAAGCATATATGAGTTAGAGGGCTCCCAAGCACACCTACACAAAGCCATCAAGGCTTTAGGGTGCTCGGTGTTGACGGTAGTTAACTACTATTATAAACCATCAACCAAATATGAATAAGGGCATAAATTAATCTACAACATAGACTTAGGGGTTAAACTAATAGAATTCCACAGGTTTTGGTGAATCTGTGTTTCTGCAGGGGTTACTCAGGAAAAGAGCCAAAGAAGATCCATATGTCAGGTTAAAAAGCATATCCTACGCACGAACCAACATAGGAAGGATCTAGAAGACACGAGAAGGCGAACTCCCGAAGGAGGGGCCCACCTAGCAGTGGGCATGGTCGGCCGGCCATGGGGTCCACCCGTCATCCTCTCCTTCTACGTCAGTTCCTCCACCACCTTAGGGATTGTATCTAAGCCGTTGATCAAGGTTGGTTAGATCCAAGGGCTTTGGTTCATCCCACCGGCCTATATAAAGCAAGCCCTTACCCCCTAAGTTCAAGGCATTCAAGTCATTTGATCAAGTTATCATAGCCAGAAACCCTAATCTCCTCAGAGCTCCACCATATTTTAGGGCATAGCTACCTAGGCTAAAATTAAAGGGAGGCAAGTTTCGCTTGGATTCCGAATTATGTCAAGAGCGCGGCTTGGTAAAGCCTTCTGTAACCTCTCTCTTGTATCTTTCTGTGTTTATTTGTTAGCTACAATGGATTCGACATTACTCTATATATTGTTCATATTCTCAATTATATTGTTCATCGTCTACTTTGATTATATGCTTAGTATAGTTAGATTGTCTTTATATTCAAGCATAAGATCGTATAGCGCTCACTTAGAAGTACAATGGGTGAGTAGTCGACGGCGTGTAAGCGTGGAACTTATACATTGTTACCTGCGAATGCACCCTATATTCCAGGCCATGTGGTAGATCGCGGATGTGACACTCCCATTGAGTCCTTTGTAGTCCACTCTCTGAATATAGAAAAAGTAGGACCCAATTACGAAGGAAGACTTGCTCTGTTCTTGATCTTCCTTAGTAATGTCCCTTATGTGTAGATATGAAGTTGTCTTACCATGATTGCTAGGTGTAATTGCACTAATCATAGTATACTTTGACATGTGATTAAGAATGACTTAGGAATATTTCTCTATTCTACCTAAATCATGCTAATGCTATAGAATGGAGTACTCTGAGTGAGCTTTATCATTTATGACTTGTCATTTATCATTCACTATATATTTATCTTGTGACTTATCCCTGTTATGAGTAGAGAGATGGATATGGTCAACTCTCCATTACATGTACAAGTGAATATCATATTCCTATAGTCATCCCTTCCAAGTAGTAAAATATAAATAACGATACCTAGAATACTCTCGGGTAAAATGTTATAATGGTATAATTATAGAAAAAGTCTACTTCACCCTTCAACTATGGAGGTGGTCTACTTCACCCCCCACTATGAAACCGTCTACTTTACCCCCCAAACTTTTCAAAATCGGTCAAATTACTTTGTACTAAACTTTATACTAAACTTTTCAAAACCGTCTACTTTACCCCTCAACTATGGAGGTTTCTACAACAAAAATTTTGTACTAAAGCATATCATATTATATGTGCACTATGTTGATCTACTCATGTGGAGTCCAACAAAATTAGATTTTCTATTATTATGATTTTTCTGTGATTTACTATGATTTTTTAAAGATTCAGCCGAAATAAATAAAAAAGGAAAATACAAAACCGACGGCGCTGTAGCAAACCCGCGGTTACTGTAGAAAATGCACGGTTACTGTAGCAAATCCACCGTTTCAAAGCCACATAGGGGGTAATTTGACCGGTTTTGGAAAGTTCGGGGGGTCAAGTAGACAGTTTCATAGTTGGGGGTGAAGTAGACTTTTTCCTATAATTATTTGTACGCTTACGGATACCTTTTCATTTGTATCTTTACGTTCTTTCTAGTCACATGAAATAATAAGATAACTACTTAATAGTAATGTTAGGTAGTGCCAACAAGCATTTCTACCTCCAACACTAAGGATGACAACCTGGTATAAGTAAGCTAGAGGTGTAGGTAATTAATAGGTGACTACTAAAAGTGTTGAGTTAATAAATACCAACAAGCATTTCTGTCATCGTTGCCGGAGACAGATTTAAACCTCTATTCTTAGTAGCGATGCTAAGAAATGTCAACACTTCAGCAACTAGCCCATGGCCGAGCTCACCTCTATTTATAGCCCCTAAGCTAAATAGAGCTGTTGGAGCAAAGTAGCACATTTAAGTGCGATCACCGGACAGCAACATGTGGGCACTAGACATAGGGTGGTGGTGCCCCAATGATCGGATTGCAACGGTATTTCAAGCTAGCCATTGTACAAGTGAGCACCGGATAAGAGGTGGCAGTGCCCCTGCGGCACCCAAAACGAGTGTTCGCCCCTCTCTGGAAAAATATGGCAGTGCTAGGCACTAGTAAGTCCAGTGACCATGGAGGTGCCCTCTTCAGTTTAAAATTGATTTCCATGACATCAAGCTTGTAGAGCTACTCGTTAGCTTTCCAAAAAGTCATATATCATCAAAATCAGAGTTCGGGGCTAAGAGTTATGCTCGAAATACGAAAGAGTATCGCTGCAGCCCCTGGCAGCGCCCTAGGGTGGCGGTGCACCACCCGAGGGCGGTGGTGCCCTATCCTGTGCACGCTGAAAAGGGCGGTGCCACCCTCTACAATGGCTGCAAGTTGGCTACAAGTTAAGTCGCAACTTTCGACCCCCGGACAATCAAAACCTTGCCCTTTTCTTCTCCTTTTCAACTCTGAATTCATCCAAAACAACTTCAACACCTTCTCCTTTGCAAATGTGCCAGCACCACCACGTATCCACCATCTTGTGCATGTGTGTTAGCTTTTCACAAACATTTTATTAAAGGATTAGTCACTCAATTCACCACGCCACTTGATCCTAGCAACGATGTAAGGTTAGATCACTCGAGTGGCACTAGATGACCAATATGCAAACAAGTTTGTCCCTCTTGATAGTACGACCATCTATCCTAAATCTGGTCATAAACTTCTCTACTCACCTATGACCGGTGAAATTAAATGCCATATAGGTTATACCTTTGCCTTGCACATTCCATTTCATCTCAAATGTTGATGCAACACATGCACCAACCATAACACAAATGATATGATCCACTTCATATCATCATGTGACCTTGTTGGTTCATCACTTGCCCTCACTTGTTTTTCACCGTTGCCTTCGTCCATCGGCGCCAAGTCTTGCTCAAGCTTCACCGTCACGCGGTCCATCGCTCCAAAGTCTCTAACTTGTCCTTCACGCTTGCAACCGATCCATCAAGCCAAGTCTTGTTTTAATATTCTCCACCTTAGTCACATGACTTAATGTCATGTCTTGTATGCAATGAGCTCCTTCATCACATGTGTGAGCCTTTCAACAAATCCAGGCCATCTTCACTGTCATGGCATGAGTTGCTCACACAAATGTACCTGTGGACTAATCACCTGTGTATCTCACATTTAAACACATTAGTCTGCCTAGGTTGTCACTCAATTACCAAAACCAAACTAGGGACCTTTTAACGTGCAATTGTTAATAAATATTAGCACTCATGTAAAAACTATTATCTAACTATCATGATTGTCAAATTGAAAGTGACATGCTAGGCATTAACATCTTTTTGTATGTTACTACGTTTTCATGTCAGAAACATACATTGGTACGATACTATTCAGAAACAATGTTATGATAAAACAAGAAGCTGCAATTGGACAAATTGATTTGGTTACCCAACACCAAGTTTCACCATAATTTGTCGGACTTCAGTTTAATTAATACACTAAACCATTCAGCAATCCTTACATGGCTGCTAATATCTGAAATTCTAACTTATGCTTTTCATCCATTTTTTATATTATTAAAAAAGGTAGTTCAGATTCCTTAGCTACCACAATCACATATAGTGTGTGGTATTCACCCATCAACCTCAAGTGCTACCGGTGCAGGTTTGCAAGTCTAGTCTCCCACTAAGACATTTTGGCCCAATATTATGTTGCTGCACTGCTCCAAAGGCCCCCGCTACGACTAGGGGGATATTAGATATGTATATATCTAGGGGACCTTTTGTAATTGTACTGACATCCCTGTGGCTATATATATGAAAGCCACCCCTCCCTAATGCATGTGAGGTATTGTGCTATCTCTCTACACATACCATGACATTAGTTTTTCTCTAGCATAGAGATCATCTAAGAGTGAAACATGGATTGGCATTAAATCTTCAAATTTTGGTTCCATCATGAGAGCAACCATACATTTTAATCATGAGATATTATATCCAAAATGAATACTTCTTGATGAATCATTTCATCTCCATGTCCATCCTAGCATTTTCTGAATTGCATCTCCTCAAATCGTCAGTTTGAATATTTGAAAACCGAATATTCTTTTCTTTTTTTCGCTTCATCGATGACAAATTTTTAGTGTTGAATACCCCGCGCAAGGAAAACTCAAACTTGTGCACGATCTTCATCAAAACATACAACAATCCAATAATTATTTTTAGCTATTTATTTGTCTATACTGAGCTACATGGGACTACGATAGTCTCTTTTAAACATTTTGTAGATATGCATCAAATTTCTCATGGGGAGATAAATCTTCTTCGCATAAAAAACCCTGCCAAACAGGTTATTTTCCTTTACGCAATCTTAAAAAAATCCTTAGATACATGTCTGATCATAACTCTTTAATGTTCAATTCAGATCCAAAATTGCATATTCACAAAACAAAAGAATTCTGATCACAATGTTTATGATTTGGAATGGAGGATGTTTGTGTTACTCAAATATATTGTCTAAAGATTAGATAACTCAAAAATGATTTTTTTGGTATGGAGGCAACATGAAAAGAACCATGTAGTGAAATAGCAAAGAATAACCAAACCCAATAACAAGGGGTTTGGGATACATGATTTTAAAAAAGAGAAATTTTACAATGGTTGAAAAAAAACATGAGCTACACATTGGGCGAGATCGGATTGTGAAAAAATAGAAAATACCCAGCTGAAAGTATCTGGAGGTACCATGTTGGCGGGGAAAATAATAAATTAGGTGCGGTATGTGGAACAAGATCCATTTTTTATTTTTTTATTTTATTTTTGAATATGAGTAAATTAGTTATTTGTTATTTTAGTATTCATTTAAAGTCAAAAATGAGATTTTCCATGTCATCCTTGTCTGATTCTGAAACAATGCTATGCCTGGTGCCTCCCATCTTAGTCTCTCTTTCTCCCCTTTGTTGGAAGGTCCTGGATGCCGGCGCTGTCACAGAACCTCCTAATTATGATGGCCCACATATACCTGTTATCGTCATAATGGTCTCTGACAGCCATACTTATGATCCTCATAACTTAAAAGGCCTGCTATCCTCCGAATAGGATCCAATCACAGGAGTATTGCAATATTACAACAGTTTATTTAAAATACCATCAGAGTAAAGTAGCGGAAGTCTTACAATAACTTAATTTTATAAACCACAGTTTCCAAATTTCAAACCTTAAGCAACATTATTACAAACCGATAGTAGGGAAGTATCAGTAGTAACTTTATTACAACACACAAACGAGATGCCTTGCCCAGAGGCCACATAGCCTATTCATCGTCACTTTCTTCAACCACAACAGTCATACAACAAGGCTCAAAGCAGACTTGTTCATGAACCACACCTGCAACAAGGGGTTTAACAAACCCTGAGTACGGGAGTACTCAACAAGACTTATCCGACTAAGAAAAAGACTCCAAGGCATGCTAGCTTTAGGGAATCAAGGTGCGGGTATTCAAGAATCAAAATTTCTTTTGCAAAAAAGCTTACTAAAATAAGTCCTTAGCTTCAATATTTTATTTTTATCATTGATGGTTCATTAACCAATTCTAAGTGATCCTAATCTAGATCAAAGTAATTCTCATCAACATTCTTTTTGATTCATTCCATATTTCTATTTCTTAGCTATGATGCAGGACAGGCGATCGAGTCTCCATAACCGAGGAGCAACGACGATTCGAATCGATTATACCCAACTGGGGATCTCTAACCTCACGACATATGTAGAACCCAATCTTGCATATGTCAACCCTTATTTAGATCTCTCAAAATCAGAACGTGTCCATCGCCACCCGAGAGTACAGTACTCCTCGAACCCGGCCCAATTCTAGCCCCGAGGGTACACGCTACTCCTGCCATCTCTCCACTCTCAGTGCGAGGTTAGACGTTCTCGAAATGGAATCACTAACATCTTGGGCTTACCCAAGGCATGAGGCTAGTTGCAAAGTCTCAAAACACAAGCGGGCCTACAACGAACGGTCATTAACTGACAAGGCGGAAACACTACATTGAGACTCCTTTCTCAATGCACGTTAGCAGTGGCCAAACCACTCGCCCGATCTTTCAGGTTCATTCTCACGTTTCAATATTTATCAAGTATGTCATCTTGGCCATATAAGCATTTCATTTAAAAGCCTAACTCATTAAGCATAGCGAAGCATACTACGTATTTTGTAATAAAACAGGCATCAAGGGTGATATCGCAATAATCAAGGATGATAATGCAACAATTGGGTTATCACTCAACTCTTAATTACTTAATGCAATAAACCATAGTATAAATAATAAAGATCTGTAAAACTCAAGGTAGGGTTTAAATGTACCGGGGCTTGCCTTGCTCTGACAAGACGGCTAACTCGGGCTCAAAAACTCCAACTTCCGGTCCAGAACCCACCGAAGATAGCTCTTCTCCGCAGACTTGCTCGACAACGTCGACTTCTTCAAAAGCGGGAACTACACGAGCATATAACATGTTTCAATATGATGCGGTGATAAACATGATGCTTGATGATGATATGCCACAATTAATAACTTGAGTACAACTTTCCTTCGCGGTAGAGTCGCAAAACAGTAAAACCTACTAACTAATAGCGATAACTTAAGCAACACTAACACTTCTTACAGAACACGCTACTAACAAACTCAATCATATAATTAAGGCACCAAAGATCACAAGAATTAGTGACCCAAGGTCATCACTCAATCAAAAGGGCACACAACACTTAAAGTTATCAATTAACATTTATTTAAACACTTAATTAATTAGGGCATAATTAATAAAAAATCAAGCTTCATCTAATTGAGTTTAAACTTTTTCCATAGATTAATCATGACCTAAAACAGTGTCAAAACAAATTTTATGATTTTTGGATTAATATTTTAATTACTATAATTCCTGGAAGTTGCATTTAATATTTAATTAAGCTAATTAAATAACTTGCAAAAAGTAATCAAATTTAGCATTTAATATTTTTCCTAATTAGTTTACACCTTAAAAAGCTTACACAAAAATTTACTATTTTTTGAGCTCTACAAAAATTCTATTAAAATAAATAAAAACTAACACTATTCACATTTTTGAAAAAGAAAAACAAAAACTGCCGCTCGGGCCGCTTCTCCTCTTTTCCTCTGGCTCGACCCGGCTACGCGTGGCCCAGCAACGCGGCCCGCCCGCGCGCGATCGCCTTCTCTCTCGCTGACAGCTCAGCCCCGCCTGTCATCCCCTTTCTCCCTCTCTCGCTCTTCTCCCGCGCCCGACCATACCCGCACGGCGGCCGACCGACGACCACGGCACCGGTGACAAGACAGTGCCCAGCTAACGTGACCAACATGACCTACGCGACACTGCGAACACCCTCAAACATCTAGCACGGCCACAAACCCCCTGGAGGGAGCACCTCACCGGCCATGGCGGCACGGTGACCGCGGTGCCCGTCATCCCGGTAACCAAGGCCGGTAGCGACTAAAATAATGGCATGGAGAGCATCAGTAGCTCACCGCGAGTGCAGTGGAGTAGCTGGCAAGCGCTGAGATGCGGTGGAGATGGCTGGCCACGACGAGGTGGACTACGGTGGCACTTTGCCGGACCCGAGGAAGACGGTGGTAGTTAAGGCTGTGGGGGTCTATACGAGCGGTTGCAAGCTAGTTCAGGAGAAGCACAAGAACGTGGCGGTGCTCTAGGAGAGATGGAGAGGACGGTGATGGCTGGACGGCGGTGAATTTCACCGGCGGGTGAACTCGGCGGCAATGGTGGCAGAAAAGGAAAACGACGACGTCGTCGGTCGTTTATATAGAAGAAGCTGATCAATAGCATGGCAACACGAAGTAGAAAAGTGTAGCGAGGTCTAGGAGCTACTGACGGCCACGACAACGCCTGGAAAGCGGCCGAAAAGGCCACGGCGGTCTCGCCGGCGCCCATGCCGCGCGCTGCACTGCCCTGATTCGCTGGTGCACTGTAGCACCCCCAAAATTTCAAATCAAACTGTTTTTGCCAATTTGCTTCCAAAATCATGTAGCAACTTGAAAAATTCCCAAGATATGAAATCTTCAGAATTTCAAGCTCTACAAGTTTTATATTGAACACTTTTTTCAAATTCAAACTGGATTTTGAAATTTGAATTTAAAATCAAAAGGGGACACTTTTCGGGAATTTGGTAATTTAGAAATTACTTTCAATTTTATGTTGAAACTTCAAAAATTCCAAACACCAAAGTTGTACAACTAGCCAATACCTACAACTTTGATATTCAAACTATTTTCAAATTCTGCCTCCATTTTGAAATTTGAGTTTGGGGATGAAAAGGGGTCAAATTTGAAATTTGCTTCTTTTCAAAATTGCTCCACATTTTACACTAAAATTTTGAAAACTCAAAACACCAAAGTTGTAGCCATTAAAATGTTCTACAAACTTGGTTTTAAACGTTTTCCCAAATTTTGCTTAGATTTTGACTTATTTCAAAAGGGGTAAAATCATGGTTTTGAATTTAGGGTTTTCGGAAGAATTTCAAATTGAAACTTGTTGCTATTTTAATTGGTGATTATTAGTGATCAAACCATCATCCAAGGGCATCATTTAGACAATCATCATATGTTTGACCAAATGCCACTCTTGGTTGAACAATTTAACTTTTTAAACTCTTTTAATAATCCCCAAATTTGAATTCAAATTCGAATTGGAAAAACTCGCGACAAGTTTTGTATTCCAATTCAAACTCAAACTTGGAGCTTCATTTTACGTGTTGTACTTGAGTTCATACCCTACACTTGGCACTAGTGTGTAACACAGTCACACATCTCAAATTACGCAGGGCATAAACTAAGTATTTGCGGTGACATTCGAAATTAGGGTTTTCGGTTCGAGTCACACCACTGAGAAGCACATCCAACCTAAAAAGGTAAACTCATTTTAGTTAATGCATAACATGATTGACCTAATCATAGATGCTTTGCGGTGCAATATGATGACATGGCAGATTAATTAGCCACTATAACACCCGAGGTGTTATAGGCGCAACTTTGCCGATGGGCGCCGATTGCGTCGCCAGCCCGCCACCATCGCGCAGCCATCCTAGCAGCTCGCACCATCGTGCCTTTCCTAGCTGCTAGCGGAGTGGCTCCTCCATCGTGGCCGCTCGCAACCGACGAGTCAATGTTGTGGACGAGCTCGTGGCTTCAAGTTCAATGCGTTGCTTGCACGAGCAGCCTCGTTTCTTGATATGGCCCTGTTCGCTTGAACTTATCAACCGTATCGTTTTAGTGAAATAATAGTATTTTTCTCTCACAACAAATCAACATCAGCATCAGCATCAGCATCATCCGTTTTTCCAGACGGCCGACACAGAGCCATCGTCATGGACTGAGTATAGACCTGGAGACACCACATTGAACATAGCTAGCTAAGCACACGAGAGCAAAAATGCAAAAATAGAAGTGATTGAAGATTTGGATGGACCATCTCACTGAACGTCTCAAACCCAATGGACAGACACTGAATGTCGATGCCCGCTCTGCCCTGAATCCATTACTCGAGGAAACAGCACCTGGCAGTAGGGCTGCAAGAGGCGGCGGCTGTGCTTTAAGCTGTTCAGTGCAAGTAGAGTTGCAGAGGGAGAAGCGCCTAACGACGTCGCCGGTGTCAGCAGTGGAAAAAAGAACACATGAGATGAGAGGTTTGAGGCACATCGTCAATTACCAAAATATCCTCTATAATGTAAACTACATTTTATAAATAACCTTCCTCAATTAATTAGTTAGAAAATAGAATATTTAAAAGTATCTGGAGGTACCATAGTATTTTCCCAACAATCGTAAAGGAATTCTTAAAAAAATGAATATAATAAATTTACTCTGTAAGTGGTGGTGAAACACATGTTACGGTGTCCTAGGAGCGAATCCTACGACAACGATGTGCTCCTTGAGTGGACAGGGTCGCTGATTACTCTGTAAGACTTTTTAGTTCCAATAAAAGCTCAGCAGGGGCCCTCCTATTTCTTACAAAAAAAAAAGTGTAACGGGGGCGGTGGTGCACAGCTACCATAGTGCCATGTGTTCCTTGTTAGTGGACATTCAAGTGATGTCCACCTGCTCGGACCCCGCCCGATGCATGGCACGAGTAAACGTCCTGTCCGTGTGAGTTTATCACTCAAATCAGTCAGCTATTTAATAGTGTTTTTATTCTCATAATAAATCAGTGAACAAGCCTTTCAGTCATGAATCAGCTAAGTGAACAGGAAAATTCAGAGCTACAGTGTGCCTGCTGCCTGCGCGCGTGTGTGACAATTGACAAAGCATGCAGTGAAATGAGTAGCATCCTCCCGTACAAACTGTATCCCCGTGTTGTCGAGGATCCCGACGCCGGCCGACGCAAAGTTGGCGTCGACGACGAGCAGCGTCGGAGACAGTTCTAATAAAACTACTCATGAGCCTGTTTTTGGAAGAAAAAAGTAGACTTATGAATTATGATGATTCATGAGCTGCTGAGGCCTTGTTTAATTTCAGGGACGTAAAGTTTTAGAATGTTACATTGGATGTTTCATGGAATATCGGAAGGGGTGTTTGATCTAACTTGTCAATTCCATTCCGGCCGTCATTCCGGTTTTCTTCCCGGAATGGAACATGCCGATACCGGTTAATTCTGGTGTACCGTTCCGGAGTGATATTATATATATATATATATATATTAAATTTAATTAGTAAATATAATATGCAAATTCATAATTATTGTAGCTAATAAGGTCTCAACCGTGCAACCAATATAGGCCCAACGTGTAGCAGGCCCATAGGCCCATGAAGCAGACAAGCACACATGACCAAGAAGCTAATAAGCGCACGGGTTATCCATCCAGCGTAGGTCGCCAGAAGCATTCCAGAGTAGCCAACTAGCCATGCGTCTCGCGAGAAAATTGCATTTTTAGCAGCCCAAACAAGGTGCTTCGCAAAAATATCATCCCAAACGCTGCTTTTGTAAAAATAGCAGTCAAAACATTTGCCTCTTGTTTTCTCTACCATTTTCTCTTTTTTCCTCATTTCTCTTTATTTCTCCTAAATTGTGCCACCTGAAAGGATGAATTTGCCCCTATGCTAATTCACGTGGACTCTCAGCGCTGGGCGCTGGTCGCCGCTGGCATGGGTGCTGGCTGCATCTGCATGTGCCTGTGCCTGGCTGCCTCGCCTACATGTTCCTGTCCATCACGTACTTGTGTAGTAGAGTACGACATGCAGTAGGGTCGGCCTCGGCGTGTTGTGCAGCAAGGCCGGAGTCGAGGCAATGGCATCGCGTTCCCATCAGCGGTGGGGTGCCACGGCGGAGGCACGTCGCGTGGCAGCGGCACATCGTCGTCCAGCGAGGGCATGCCGAACGGCGGCGGCACATTGTCCATGTGAGGGCTCGCGGAAGAGACGAAGCGGCGGCGGGGACAGGGAAAGACTAAGCGACGCGGCATCAGCTGCCTCTTCTTTACGTAAGTTTGCCTAGGGGCAAATTAGCTGGTTGATTCAGGTGAAATAAAATAAGAAAATAGGAAAAGTGGAAAAATGGTAGAGAAAACAATAGGCAAATGTTTTGGCTGCTATTTTTACGAAAGCAATGTTTGGGATGCTAATTTTGCGAAGCATGTTATTTAGGCTGGTAAAAGTGCAATTTTCTCGCGTCTCGCCGCCGCCGAGCAAGTCGTGCGTCGCATGGAGGGGCGGCGAAGGCGAAGGCGAAGGCGAAGGCGGCGGCAGCAGCCGGCTTCACGTCGTCGTCAAAGAGCCGGATCGGAAAGGCAATGTCCACGCATGCACACAATAATCCTCTTAATTTTCTGCTTCGTTCCTTGCCATGCCAGAAACACGTACGCGCTCTGTTTCTAACGCTGGTAGGTAGGTTTGCAGATGCAGCAGGAACAACACAGAGTGAGACGACGACCACTCCCGATGCCGAGAACGCCATCTTCGTGCACGGCTTCACGTCGTCGTCGTCCTTCTGGGCGGAGACGGTGTTCCGGGAGGCCTCCTCCATCCTCGACGATTGCCGGCTGTTCGCAGTGGATCTCCTCGGCTTTGGCCGGAGCCCCAAGCCTGCGAGCGAATTGCATGTACAGAGTGAGAGACCACGTGGAGGCGATCGAGAGGAGCCTCATGGAGCCGCATGGCCTGATGAGCGTCGGCGGCTCCTTCCACCTGGTGAGCCACTCCATGGGCGGCTGCATCATCGCCCTCGCCTTGGCTGCCAAGCACCCGACCCGCGTGAAATCCATCACGCTGGTTGCACCGGTGAGTAGAGTTAGAGTACACGCACACGCCAGTAGGCAGCTCCTTTATTTGTGGTTGCACTTGCAACAACATGCAGCCGTACTTGCTGCCGTGCGAGCAGAAGGCGATCGAGCCAGGTCAAGGTGGCGCTCAACAGGCTGGCCGGGAACAAGCTCTGCTGTTCGGCTCCGCGGTGATGTCGTGGTACGAGCACGTCGGGAGGACCGTCTGCAAGAACCACCTGCTCTGGGAGTGGCTTTTCAGGCTCTTCACGGGAAACACGTACGTACACTTCGTAGGCACGCTGGACAGTGCTGAAACTCTCTGATGGATGAAAACTGAGAAGAACGTTGCATGCAAATTCAATGCAGGGACGTGGATTTCAGGGTGAGGGATCTGACGAAGCACACCCACCACTCGGCGTGGCACACCATGCACAACGTCATCTGCGGCGGCGCGGCGCTGCAGGACCGGAACCTGGAGGCCGTCGCGGCGGCCGGCATCCCGGTGCAGGCGGTCCACGGCGGCGACGACCAGGTGGTTCCGGTCGAGTGCAGCCGCCATCTCAAGGCGAAGCTCCCACGCGCCAAGCTCCGTGTCATGGACAGGCGCGACCACTCGACGGTGGTTCTGGGCAGGGAGAGGGACTTCGCTGAGGAGCTCAAGGCGTTCTGGTGGTCAGCTGCTTCGAGGCCCCCGGTTCACACGTCCAGGAACCAGGATGCGGAGGTTCAGCGACAGCGAGGATGCTGATTGTTAGTGGCAGGCCAGAGTGCGTTCTTGGGCCAAGCCCAAAGGTTATGTGATAGGAGTACACGAATGGACATGGTATCCATAAACAAAGTAAACTACTATTCCCACATATTCCTTCCTCCTCCGAGGAGGCGCCACCGCTATGCGCCTATGCTCTTCTCTCCATTCCTCGGTAATTACCCTAGGAACGTCACCAGTCTGTGTGCTCAACCGTAGTCCGTCGGCTCGGCTTGCCTCATCCCCGGCCCGGCACAGAGACACCACCGTGTTTTTGGTTCAAATCTGCCACCATCACCACTACAACCACCTCCGCCTCTGCCTCGGACACTTCAAAGTTCAAACTCCACCATCGACCATCCTCAAGATTGGTGTTCGCCTAAAACGCATCTAAACAGCCGTCTAGATGCGTTCAAACGCTAAACGGTGGGTTCACGTACGGTAGGCCGTAGTCATTGAATTAAACGCTAAATGCATCTAAACGGTAAAAAAATGTAAGAATAGTTTAAATGGTGGCATTTAACTACAGTTAAACATGTGTAAACACCAAAACATGTGTTCACACTACCTTTAGGCGATAAATCATGAAAGTCTGGATGCTAGACGAACTTTTTGTGGGGGGCTCCGATGGCTACTAGTGTTATTCTCTGGTGACTCTTTCGGCTGGGAGCACTAGGCATATCCGGTGACTCTTAGACCCTTGTTATATGCCAACCCCGGAGGTCTAGGGGGTCACAAAAATCTCCGGTGGCCCCCACCGGACGTCCAATGCCCAGTTTGAAAATCCCGTGCACAACACCTTTCTAGCAAACATATGTTGTCCTGACGGCTTTACTGGTGCCTCTACGTAGTCAGACGGTCAACTAAAGATGGCAACGGGTACCCGAAATCCGATGGGTTTTTAACCTATTAGGGCGTGGGTCTGGGTTAATTTTTCTACCCATGGGTTTGTTAATGGGCAAAAAACTAGACCCAGCGGGTCTACGGGTGTGGGTCTAAGAGTGTGGTATCCAAACCCGTAAACCCATCGGTTTTTTTTAAACCCGATCCATCATAGTGGGAAATATATTTTTTTTATATCAAATGACAACCATCCATCCATGGTAAGTTTGCTTGAGGTGTCGTCTAGTTGGGCCTTGTGAAGAGAAATGAGCCCACGGAAGTTACCTTTTAGCTGTTAATGTCCAGCTGTGTTACTCATAGTGTGTTGTCCGTTAGTACCACATCGCCTAGCCAGAGAAGATGGTGGCGGGGTCCGTGCCTCTTAATGGCATCCATGGAAGCAGCCGGAGAAGCTCTATTGTTTCACACCCGGCCATTTGCATGGTGGCAAAGACGAGTTAACTTTTTATTATCAGCTATCCGTTGGATACTATCCAAATTAATTTGTATATGATATATAATAATAATAATAATATCAAATTAATGTTTGAGACCCTTCAGACGGTCAGTTATAAGAAAAATTCAGACGGTCAGTTATAAGAAAATTTGTGGTAGCGTGGTATGATTGGTAATTTGCTATCATGGGCACGGGTGACCTGTGACCCGAGTGGTCATGGGTCTGGACCCAAAATTGAACCCGTGACAAAACCATTGCCATCTTTTACGGTCAACATCGACTAATTATAATAGATAACAAGAGTTTTACTTAGAAAATAAGCATAAAAACGAGTCTTTCAAGATTCAAACAATTCCAAGACAAACACCGTAAGATAGAGCATGCTTAGCTCGGCGAACACCTGGTTGCCCTCCCATGGCAAGTGCAAAGATGCTCACATCGTCGAGCAGCGGCAGCAGTCTTTCGATCTCCCCTGCCCACACAGACATGCATGCACCTGAACGTGGCTCCACATGACATTGACCGCTGTCTTGGCATTGCTCTCAATCGGTGGATCCAGACACTGTGCGAGCAGCCATTGCGAGGTCTAGCCCGCGTCGGAGCGTCGTGAGCTCGGACACAGAGCTATCACCATCTTGATCCCGCTCCGCATAGCCCAGCACGAACCCGCCCCCCGTGGTCGCGGTACACGCCACCGATGCTTGCATGGCAGGACGCGTGCTTCATCGCGATACACGGGTACACGCCGCCAATGCTTGCATACCGGGACGCGTGCTTCCACGACCCGTCCAAGTTTAGCTTCACTGCTGCCTGGCATCCGGCTTCCTCCCCTCCACGTGCTTGCCAACTCCATCCCCGCGTGGGCATTGGCACTGTTCCACAAGTGAGCTTACAAAAAATCACTAGAGGCGTGTTTGGTTTGAGGACAAAGATGGATGAGAGATACCCGTAGATTTCGGGATATGAATATGCATGTTGTCTTTGGTTAGGCGGATGGAGTGAGCCATTTTTCTGTTTGGTTAGATAGATAGATATATCGGACGGGGCGAGCCATTTTTGTTTGGTTGGACGGAGAATGATGGACAAGAGAGATGCGGTCACCACCTACCCAAGCTGGTGATGTTACCCCTTCAAACATGCACAACAGCTACAACACATATACAAAACATGCAATATCAAGTATGTACTATGAAAATTTGATCGGGGTAACACGATCCTCACCTCTGTAATCTGTTTGTGATGCGATAAAAGTTTAAATTAAAAAAAAAACAGGGTGTGGCCGTGTGAATAAAGAGTGGAGCCATAGATCGTGGCCAATCAGACGAAACAGGTCTTATATTTTTTAGATAATGAAACGTGGTATCAACCTGTTTGATGACATATATAGCTGTCTTATATATAGAGTGAACTAACACTAACAGACATAGTTATAAAAAACACTAACAGACATGTTATTTGACATCCAGCTATAGTGACGTGTGTGTTTGTGGGGCAAGGCATGCAGGGCTTATTTGGTTACAAGCCTGAGCTGAGTTTGCCTGGACCTTGCCTGTACCGTGTTTGCTTGGAACCCTGAGAAGTTGCCTGCGAGGCAACACCTGCTTGTGGCCAGGCTATCAAAATCGACTGCCTGGGCGTTGCAGCGGTGTTGCCTGGGCTAATCACCCTGCGCCGTGATGATTAGGAGATTCGGACGCATATAGAAATAGAAGATAAAGCAACCAAAGCTTTCATAATATGTGAATATTAGAATTAGAATATATAGATCACAATATTATACAGCTTTATCACGATTTTCTTGTGTATCTTCTCAGTTTTTCCGATATGGCTAGAATAAATACTTAGCAATTTTATCTGATCTAATTATGTTTCTTGCTAGATTAAATTGATGTATTACCATTTTAATGGTACAATCAAAGTGTATAATAAAATCAATTAGATGGGAACTTGGAAAGCTTAGTCTCAGTGGAGAGTTTCATTTTGTTGTTTCCAAGACTGTCATATCATATAGAATAAAATGAAACTCGGATGAAACACCCACTCTCAATGGAAAGTTTCATTCCATAGTTTTATAGACATTTAATTCTATGACTCATAAAGAGTTGGTAACTGTGCCAAGAGAGTTTCATCCCCATGAAACCCAATTCTTCTCTCTCTTCATTAACACGTTGACATGTCATCAAAAATGCATATGTGACAGGCTATTAAATGCAAATAAAACTCTAGTGAAACTTCCACTGAGACTGACCTCAGGCACAGGCTTCCAACCAAACGTATCATTTTCAAGTTTATCTGATCAGACAGATTTAACAACACTTTTTGCAAAACAAGTTCTCATGCTTCCGACCATCCACTGCTCGGGATCAATCAAGGCAGCCTATCGTTTGGCAACCAGGTGCCTACAGCTACAGGTGAAGGAGGACACACACGGCGTGTGATGTGGAGTGTGGATACAGAGTGGTGAGTGGAGTCGACGAGTCGTAGGTTCACGTATGGTGTAGGTCGTAGTCACTGAATTAAACGCTAAATGCGTCTAAATGGTCAAAATTGTAAAAATAGTTTAAATGGTGGCATTTAACGACAATTAAACAGGTGTAAACACCAAAACATGTGTTCACACTACCTTTAGGTGATAAATCATGAAAGCCCAGATGCTAGACGAACTTTTTGTGGGGAGGTCCAATGGCTACTAGTGTTATTCTCTTGTGACTCTTTCAGCTGGGAGCACTAGGCATATCCGGTGACTCTTAGACCCTGTTATATGCCAACCCTAGAGGTCTAGGGGTTCATAGAAATCTCCGGTGGCCCCCACCGGACGTCCAATGCCTAGTTTGAAAATCCCATGCACAACACCTTTCTAGCAAACATATGTTGTCCTGACGGCTTTACTGGTGCCTCTACGTAGTCAGACGGTCAACTAAAGATGGCAACGAGTACCCGAAACCCGATGGGTTTTTAACCTATTAGGGCGTGGGTCTGGGTCAATTTTGCTACCCATGGGTTTGTTAATGGGCAAAAAAACTAGACCCAGCGGGTCTACGAGTGTGGGTCTGAGAGAGTGGTATCCAAACCCGTAAACCCATCGGTTTTTTAAAAACCCGATCCATCATAGTGGGAAATATATTTTTTATATCAAATGACAACCATCCATCCATGGTAAGTTTGTTTGAGGTGTCGTCTAGTTGGGCCTTGTGAAGAGAAATGAGCCCACGGCAGTTACCTTTTAATTGTTAATGTCCAGTTGTGTTACTCATAGTGTGTTGTCCGTTAGTACCACATCGTCTAGCCAGAGAAGATGGTGGCGGGGTCTGTGCTTCTTAATGGCATCCAGGGAAGCAGCAGGAAAAGCTCTATTGCTCCACACCCGGCCATTTGCATTTTGGCAAAGACGAGTTAACTCTTTATTATCAGTTATCCGTTGGATACTATCCAAATAAATTTGTATGTATATATATAATAATATCAAATTAATGTTTGAGGCCCTTCAGACGGTCAGTTGTCAGAAAATTTAATTTGTGGTAGCGTGGTATGATTGCTAATTTGCTATCATGGGCATGGGTGACCCGTGAGGCCGCGACCCAAGGGGCATGGGTCTGGGCACAAAATTGAACCCGTGACGGTCATGGGGTTAGATTTTATTTTTATGGGCATAGGTTTAAGATGACAAAACCGTTGCCATCGACTAATTATAATAGATAACCAGAGCTTTTACTTAGAAATAAGCACCAAAATGAGTCTTTCAAGATTCAAACAATTCTAAGATTTTCAAGATTCAAACAATTCGAAGACAAACAACGTAAGATAGTTTCGTAATTTCCGAGGTAAGACAAATTTTCTATGAATTTTCCAAGACCAGATTTTATGATTTTTAATTGCATTTTCCATGTAAAAATATTTGAATAAATTTCATGCAAAAATGTTTTTTATGATTTTTTCGGATAGTTTTTTAAAAATATTTCTAATCTGATTTATCTCTCTCTTTGAACTTGCAGCTTAGTCCAATTTACTCTTTTGATGTGATGTCACATCAGCAAAACTTGTGTTTTTGTCGATAGGACGCTCATACACTTTCTCCCTGACTCAAGTGCAGACCTTCCACAGGCTCACAAGAACCCTAGGGCTTGCGCGCGGCACCGGGCGCGAGCTCGGCGAACACCTGGTTGCCCTCCCGTCACACGTGCAAAGATGCTCACGTCGTCGAGCAGCGGCAGCCCCGCCCCACAGAGGCATGCATGCACCTGAGCGCGGCTCCACATGACATCGACCGCTGTCTTGGCATTGCCCTCGATCGGTGGATCCAGACACTGCGCGAGCGGCCATTGCGAGGTCTAGCCCGCGTCGGAGCGCCGTGAGCTCAGAACACAGAGCTATCACCATCTTGATCCCGCTCCGCGTAGCCCAGCACGAACCCGCCCCCGTGGTCGCGATACACAAGTACACGCCATCGATGCTTGCATACCGGGATGCGTGCTTCGTCGCGATACACGGGTACACGCTGCCGATGCTTGCATACCGGGATGCGTGCTTCGACGACCCGTCCAAGTTTAGCTTCACTGCTGCCTGGCATCCAGCTTCCTCCCTTCCACGTGCTTGCTGTCACAGAACCTCTTAATTATGATGGCCCACAAGTACCCGTCATTGTCATAATGACCTCTGACAGCCATACTTATGTTCACCATAACTTAAAAGGTCTGCTTTCCTCCGAACAGGATCCAATAACAGGAGTATTGCAATATTACAACAGTTTAATCAAAATATTCAACAGAGTAAAGTAGCGGAAGTCTTACAATAACTTAGGGTTACAAACCAGTTTTCAAATCTCAAACCTCATGTAACATTATTACAAACCAGTAGTAGAGAAGTATCGTAGTAACTTTATTACAACACACAAGCGAGATGCCTTGCCCAAAGGCCACACAGTCTACTCGTCGTCACTGTCTTCAACCACGACGGTCATGCAACAAGGCTCGAAGCAGGCTTGTTCATGAACCGCACCTGCAACAAGGGGTTCAACAAATCCTGAGTACGAGAGTACTCAACAAGACTTACCCGACTAAGGCAAAGACTCCAAGGGCATGCTAGCTTTAGGGAATCAAGGTACGGGTAATCCAGAATCAAGATTTTCTTTTGCAGAAAAGCTTACTAAGGTAAGTCCTTATCTTCAACATTTTACTTTTACCATTGATGGTTCATTAACCAAATCTAGGTGATCCTAATCTAGATCAAAGTAATTATCATCAATTCACTTCTCATTCTTTCTTTCGATTCCAGTTCTTAACTACGATGTAAGTCAGGTGATCAAGTCTCCATAACCGAGGAGCAACGACGATTCGAACCGATTATACCCAGCTGGGGATCCCTAACATCACGACATATGTATAACCGAATCTGCATATATCAACCCTCATTTAGATCTCCCAAAACCAGAACGTGTCCATCGTCACCCGAGAGTACAGTACTCCTCGAACCCGGCCCGATTCTAGCCCCGAGGGTACACGCTACTCCCGCCATCTCTCCACTCCCAGTGCGAGGTTAGACGTTCTCGTAATGGAATCACCAACATTTTGGGCTTACCCAAGGCATGAGGCTAGTTGCAAAGTCTCGAACACAACAGGCTTACAACGAACGGACCTTAACCGATAAGGCGGAAACACTACATTGAGACTCCTTTCCCAATGCACGTTAGCAGTGGCCAAACCACCCGCCCGATCTTTCAAGTTCATTCTCACATTTCAATATTCATTAAGTATGCCGTCATGGCTATATAAATATTTCATTTAAAAGCTTAACTTCTAAGCATAGCGAAGCATACTACGCATTTCCAGTAAAACATGTATCAAGGTTGATATCGCAATAATCAAGGATGATAATGCAGCAATTAGGTTATCACTCAACTCCTAATTACTTAATGCAGTAAACCATAATATAAATAATAAAACATTTGTAAAATTCAAGGTAGGGTTTAAATGCACCGGGGCTTGCCTTGCTCTGACACGACGACCGACTCAAACTCGAGGACTCTAACGTCTGGTCCGGAACCCACCGACGATCGCTCTTCTCCGGAAGCTTGCTCGGCAACTTCGACTTCCTCGAAAGCGGAAACTATACGAGTACATAACATGCTTTAACATGATGCTCAATGACAAACATGATGCTTGATGATAACATGCCACGAGTTACGACTTGAGTACAACTTCCCTTCACGGTACAGTCGCAAACTGAAAACCTACTAACTAGCGGCGATAAGTCTAGCGATACCAGCTTTTAACCCTAAGCAAGATACTAACGAGCTCAAACATGGAATTAAAGTGCCAAAGATCACCAAAGGGTAGTGACATAAGGACATCACTCAATCAAAAAGGCACACAACACTTAAAGTTCTCAAATTAACATTTATTTACTATTTAAATAATTAGGGTATAATTAACAGTTGATCAAACTTGGCCTAAACAAGCTCAAACTTTTTCTATGGATTAAGAATGATTTATAACAGTGTCATAATAAATTTCATAATTTTTGGATAAATAAATTAATTATTAAAATTCCTAGAAGTTGCATTTAATCTTTATTGGAACCAATTAATTCTACTGCACAAAGTATTCAAATTCATGATTTAACATTTTTCCTAGATAGTTTGTATATTGAGAAGCTTACACAAAAATTTTCATGAATTTTGGAACTCTACACAATTTTTAATGAAATAAACAAATAATAGCACTATTTATTTATTTGAAAAAGGAAAAACAAAAACGAAATCCGAACCGGGCTGCTTCCCTCCTTTCCCTCCGGTCCGACCTAGCCAAACGGCCCGCGTGCCCGCGCGCTCGCGACCGGCCCAGCCGCGCGGCCCAGCAGGCGGCCCGCTCCGCGCGCGCGCCCGCGCGCGCGGCTGCCTCTCCCTCTCTCTCACTGACAGCGTAGCCCCACCTGTCATCTTCCTCCTCCCGCCCTCTCGCTCGCTCCCGCGTGCTCGCTCGCTCTCCCGCGGTGGCCAGCCGGTGACCGAAGCCTCGGTCGACAAACCGACCCTACCATCCCCATCTACATCTCCCCGCGACTCCGTTTTGCTAAGTAGCGCCATGGTTCGAGCCCTACCGACCCGCGAGCGACGGCGATGGCGGCACGGTGGACACGGGAGCAGCACGCCGGCGCACACAAAGCGGTAGAGACTAAATTGAAGGGTCGGGGAGCATCAGTGGCTCACCGCGGTTGTAGTGGAGCTCTCGGTGGCGACGGGGAGCGGCTAGAGTGGCCTGGCCACGGGAAGGCGAGGATGGCGGGCGGTCGCCGGAGGTGGGCACGGGAACAGGCGGTGCGGAGGTTTGGGTGCGAAAACGGTGAACTCCAGTGGTCCACGAGGTGCGAGAGGCCGAGGCGGAGCTAAGGGTGTGGTTGGCGTGGCCGTAGATGGCCCGACGGCGGCAGCGGCGAGCGGCGGAGCTACGGTGGCGGCGGTGGCTAAAACGGACAACGTCACTGTGAACGCTAGGTATTTATAGCAGGCGGTCGCGACTACAGAGCTGCACTGCTCGCGTCGTCGCGCTGGCGTTCCCGACCGCGCGCGAAGGCCGTGGAAGGCCACGGCGGCGATCGGCCGGCGCCCATACCGGCCGGTGGCCGACGTTCATTGGCCCGACACTGTAGCTCCCCCAAACTCTGAATTTCAAACTGATTTTTCAAATTACTTTCAAATTCATGTAACAACTTGAAAAACTTCCAATCTATGAAATCTTTAGAATTTCAAGCTCTACAAGTTTTGTATTGAACACTTTTTCAAATTCTCACTGGATTTTGAAATTTGAGTTTAAATTCAAAAGGGGACACATTTTTGGGATTTGGTAATTTAGAAATTACTTTTGATTTCATATTGAAACTTCAAAATCTCTAAACACCAAAGTTGTATATCTTGACAAGACCTACAAATTTTCTGTTCAAAACATTTTCAAATTCTGTCTCTATTTTAAAATCTTAGTTTGGGGACAAAAATGAATTAAATCTGAAATTTGTTTATTTTCAAAATTGCTCCACATTTTACACTAAAACTTTGAAAACTCAAAACACCAAAGTTGTAGCCCATGAAAAGTTCTACAAACTTGGTTTTGAACTTTTTCCTAAATTTTGCTTAGATTTTGAATTATTTCAAAAGGGGTAAAACAGGGTTTTGAAAATTTAGGGTTTTCGGAGGAATTTTCAATTATAATTTGTTGCTACTTTGATTTATGATTACTTAGTGATCAAACCATCATCCAAGGGCATTATTTGGACCAACATGACATGGTTGACCAAATGCCACTCTTGGTTGACCAATTTAGCTTTGAAATTCTTTTACATTTTTCCCCAAATTTGAATTTGAATTCGAATCGGAAAACTCGTGACAAGTTTTGGGACTCCAATTCAAACTCAAATTTGGAGCTTCATTTTAGATGTTGTACTTGAGCTCATACCCTACACTTGGCACTAGTGTGCAACACAGTCACACACCTCAAATACGCAGGGCACGGACTAAGTATTTACGGTGGCATTCGAAATTAGGGTTTTCGGGTTCGGATCATACCACTGAGAAGCACATCTAATCTAGATAAGTAAACTTGTTTTAGTTGATGCATAACAAGGTTAACCTAACATGGATGCTTTGCAATGCATTATGATGACATGGCAGATTAATTAGCACTATAACACCCGTGGTGTTACACTTGCCAACTCCATCCCGGCGTGGGCATTGGCGGTGGTCCACAAGTGAGCTTACCAGAAATCACTAGAGGTGTGTTTGGTTTGAGGACAAAGATGGAAGAAAGATATCCGTAGATTTCGGGATATGAATATCCATGTTGTCTGTTTTGTTAGGCGGATGGAGTGAGCTATTTTTCGGTTTGGTTGGATAGATATATATTGGACGGGGCGAGCCATTTTTTGTTTGGTTGGATGGAGAATGATGACAAGAGAGATGCGGTCACCACCTACCCAAGCTGGTTATGTTACCCCTTCAAACATGCACAACAGCTACAACACATATACAAAACATACAATATCAAGTATGTATTACGAAAATTTGATTGGGGTAACACGATTCTCACCTCTGTAACCTATTTGTGATGCGATAAAAGTTTAAATTAAAAAAACAGGGTGTGGCCGTGTGAATAAAGAGTGGAGCCATAGATCGTGGCTAATCAGACGAAACAGGTCTTATATTTTTTAGATACTGAAACGTGGTACCAACCTGTTTGATGACATATATAGCTGTCTTATACTCCTATATAGAGTGCACTAACACTAACAGACATGTTATTTGGCATCCAACTATAGTGACGTGTGTGTTTGTGCACAAACAGAATTTTAGACTTCTCCTAGTGTTGGTTGGCTTTTTTCTAGTGTTTTAGCATTCAAAATTTAGTATAAATTTTTCCTATTAAATGCCTCCTAGTGAGATTCTCATGTGTTATGACTAGTGGTAGTGTTTTATTACTGTTTAAAAATACTAGGAGAAGTCCAATATTTTAGCAATGGTGGGGCAAGGCATGCAGGGCTTATTTGGTTATAAGCCTGAGCTGAGTTTGCCTGGACCATGCCTGTACCGTGTTTGCTTGGAACCTGAGAAGTTGCCTGCGAGGCAACACCTGCTTGTGGCCAGGCTATCAAAATCGACTGCCTGGGCGTTGCAGTTGCAGCGGTGTTGCGTGGGCTAATCACCCTGCGCCGTGACGATTAGGAGATACGGAGGCATATAGAAATAGAAGATAAAGCAACCAAAGCTTTCATAATATGTGAATATTAGAATTAGAATATATAAATCACAATATTATACAGCTTTATCACGATTTTCTTGCGTATCTTCTCAGTTTTTCCGATATGGCTAGAATAAATACTTAGCAATTTTATCTGATCTAAATATGTTTCTTGCTAGATTAAATTGATGTATTACCATTTTAATAGTACAATCAAAGTGTATAATAAAATCAATTAGATGGGAAGTTGGAAAGCTTTCTATTATTAACCTTCTCATGCACAGGCTTCCAACCAAACGTACCATAAAAGACCGTTGTTCTCCGATTCAAAAATTTTCAAAGAAAGACCGTCGTTCTGCAATCCTTACAGCTAATAGAGTAGGGTAGCAGCTTATGGGACCCACTCCTGAGACCACCACTCCACATCTCATGTACTTCTTCTGTCCGTAAAAATATGCAACTATGGTTTACGTACCAGAAAAAATATTTCATGTTTGACTAAGTTTACAGTAAATAGTATTCATATTTATGGCTCCAAATCAATTTATTATGAAAATATATTTCATAATTAATTTAATGATACTTATTTGATATCATAAACATTGATACTTTTTTATTTATAATTGGTCAAAGTTAAGATACTAAAACGTGACACTGTGTTAGAATTGCATGTTTTCGTAGACGAAGGGAGCAGTAAGAAAAGGCATCATAGCCGTAATAAAAGAAAAAAGCACGTACACGTGGACGCTCTCCTCTCCACATGTTTTATCCCAGCATGTATCCTCTGTCGCTACAAGTAATCCCGAATGTTCGTGTCCTTTTGCCTCCGTCCGTAAAAACATACAACTATGATTTACGTGCCAGAACAAGTATTTCACGTTTGACCAAGTTTATAGTGAATACTATTTCATATTTATGGCTCCAAATCAATTTATTATGAAAATATATTTCATAATTAATCTAATGATATTTATTTGATATCGTAAACATTGATACTTTTTATCTATAATTGGTCAAAGTTAAGATACTAAAACATGACACTGTTCTAGAATTGCATATTTTTTTTGGACGGAGAGAGTACAATGGTAGACTGTCACTCAGTTATAAGGGTGTTCTTATAATTTTGGAACCACCTTGGTTTCCGTGCTTGGTCAGTAGTATCATTTTCAAGGTCTTATTTAGATTTTAAATTTTTTCACTCTTTCTCCATCACATCGAATCTTTGGACAGATGTATGGAGCAGTAAATGTTGGTAAGAAAATAACTAATTGCACAGTTTGATTGTAAATCACGAGACGAATCTTTCAAATCTAATTAGTTCATAATTGGACACTAATTGCCAAAAAAAAGTGCTATAGTAACTATAGTTGAAAAGTTTTGCAATCTAAACAAGGGGCAAGTTTGTCTGATCAGACAGATTTAACAACACTTTTTTGCCAGACAAATTCTCAGGCTTCCGACCATCTACTGCTCGGGATCAATCAAGGCAGCCTATCGTTTGGCAACCAGGTGCCTACAGCTACAGGTGAAGGAGGACACACACAGCGTGTGATGTGAGTGTGGATAGCAAGAGACGTGTGAGCCTGCAAGGACCACCGGTGAAGAGCAAGAGCTGCAGGTCCGCAGGCAGGCACCCACCGGCACAGTCGCAAGCTCACTCGGCGCACCACACGTCGTCCTGCATCTCCACGCGGCGCCGCCGTCGCTTTCAGGGAAGGGAACAGCTCGCCGCAGCCCTCTGCCGCGTGGTTGTGTTGGGCCACAGGGACTGAGCGAGCCAGTCAATGGTCCTTTAATTTGCGCGACGCTCCGTGTCAAGCTGCTACTCGCGTGTGCATGCATGCAGATGCAGCTACCAGAGCGAGCCCATAGGAGAATGAGATTCCGCTACCTCTCGACCTCTCGTACCGTGCCACGAGTTTTCTATGCGCCTTCACAGCACGCCGCGGTCGTCATGTAATTATGGACGATGTGATTGGGCGTTGGGATTCCTAGATGCTTTCTTTGGGCGTGTTTAGATGTGAAATTTTTTGGGAACACTTTTCGTTGTTATTTGGCAAAATTTTTTCTAACCATATACTAACTAGGCTCAAAAGATTCATCTCGACATTTACAGATAAACTGCGCAATTAGTTATATTTTTACCTACATTTAATGCTCCATGCATACGTTCAAAGATTCGATGTGACAGTTACTATGCAAATTTTTTTTTGGCTCATTTTGGGTATCTAAACAGGCCCTTTGTTCTGTTTCATCTCATCCATCTCATCGATAGAAAGGAACAACTTTGTAGGCACTTTGTTTCGTCGTCGAGGGGGAATTTTTTTTTCTTCCTCTTACAGCCGACCCATCGGCCCCTTTCTTCAACTTTGAGGCCTGGTTTCAAAGGCTTTTGTTCACGAATCTACGCCCTTATGTTTTCATGTGACCATATAGTACAAAATGCTTTTCGGTTTATCCTAGGTTCATTTCATCAGGTGACAACAGGAATAGGAACAGGAACATGCCGCGGTAAAGAGAGTCAACTTGATAAGGGGGTAATGGTTCGGTCTGCGGTGTGCTATCCTTTGGGGTCAATGAGGTGGGGGCACCCCGCCACCCACCCACCATTTTCCATTGTTATCATGGGTGTCAATAATGTTTCTTTGAAGACTTTTTTCGTTTAAGTTATGTTCAGTTTGATGGGGTTTGGAAATAGATTAGGAGAGACCGATGAAATTGATCATCATAGAGGATTAAGGAGAAGTTCGGTTTGTGCTTTGCAGATATTGGTCAAAACCAAAATGGTGCAATGTCAAAGCGTAGCAAAAAAGAAGTTGCCATAATATGAACATAGATGGGTACGTAAAGTATTGCTCGATGAAAATACGACCAAAATTTGGCATAACTGTGAGTAAAACGTGTGGGGGATCACATGCCATCATTATTTCTTCTTTGAAATATAGTCACAAGGGATCTTGTTTTGTTGATAAAATTATAAGTAATACCATGCTAAAAACGAATTGCAAATTAGATACACGGTTTAGTAGCCATTAGCGTTTGAAGTTTTATCATCTTAGAATCTTGATCCATGTGCACCTAATGGTGGCATGACACATCATCCTTGGAGTGGCTTGCCATACATCCCAAGACAAATCTCTCTCCCACGCAAGCACTAACTTTCTCTGTTCATTATTGTTGGTTCTTAGTCATTTTTTAGCTTGGCTTGATTAATTTTGGCCTATAACTAAATATCGGACAAATGTTTAGGGATAGCCAACATTTTCTTGGTCTACTGGGGCTTATAGTAGAACCAAACGTGTCTTAATAAATACCAAGTCAAAATCCCTCTCGTCCCCTCCAATCGTCTTATGCTTTATTCGGTGATATCTTAGAAGTTAAATTTGTTTTGTCCCTTGAGCTTAACCAAATAAACTTAAGAAGGAGACTAACCAAACAAGTCTTAAAGCTTTAAATTCTCAATCTAAAATCATAAACCCCCACCCGATGAAATCCCAGAGTTTCTAACCCAATCTAAACTAAAGAGGGAATTCTTGTGCGTGGAAGCAGCTAGCTGCACCTTAAATTCCTTAAGTTTCTGTGCATGAGTGAATGGTTATTGCAAATTTGGCAATCGGCTGCGTATTTTGCCGCTCTATTTGTTATGAGTTTTCTATGCACATGCAACTGTAATTATCGTCATCATGTATTTGAAGAGGATGTGTTTGAGTTTTAGAATTTGTAGCTACTTTGTTTCTTCAAAAAGGACTTTCGTAGCCGCCTTTACATTCTTATATACTTCCTCTGTCCATCAAGGAGTCAAATGATTTGAAATTTAACCAAAGTTATATAAAAATACTAACATTTATGATATAAAATAAGTATTGTTAAATTAATTATAAAAATATATTTTCATAGAAAACCTAGTTGGAGACATAAATGTTAATACTATTCGCTAATAGCTTGGTCAACATTGAGCTAGTTTGGCTGGCACAAATCCCATAGTTGCACCCGTTTGTGGACGGAGGGAGTATGATCAACCAAGTAATCAAGTGTCTCCAAGACCCTACACTTGAGCTTTCGATACTTGCTTTGAAAAGCTTTCATCTAGAGTTGCTTTTTCGTTTATAACTTTGCATATGACCATGTACCAATTCTTTTTTTCGCTTTTACCTCTAACAAACACTAACATTTCACGAAACATTGGAACTATTTAGGAACCTGTCTATTAAGGAATGGAATCTTAGGAACATGCTATGTGACAAGTGAATTCTTCTCCTACAACAACAAAGGCTCTACTGGAAGGAATGAGAAAAAATAAAATGGATCTAAGAGGAAGAGGCTGGAACAAAATTCTTGCATGCTCATGCAACCATAAAGTTGAGGAGAAATACAAATTCATCCCTCCAAAATGAGCATGGAGATAGTTTCTCTAACCATGAAAACAAATTTGAGTTGCTAGTCTTCTTTGAAACAAAGGTTGGGAACCATATGATTTGACAGAGTTCACGATGACTTAAGCAACTCAGTCAACCAATCAACCCATTTCTTTGGCTTTTGAGGCCTCGTTTCAAAAGCTTTTGTCTAGGAATCTACATCCTTGCTTTCATATGACCATATAGTACCAAATGTTTTTTTGCTAGTCCTAGGTTCATTTCATCAGGTGATAGCAGAAACAGTAACACCACAATAATAAAGAAAGTTGACTTGATTAAGGGGGTATTGATTCAGTCTGGGATGTACTATCCCTTGAGGTGGGGGCACCGCGCCACCCACCCACCATTTTCCTTTATTTCTAGGGGCACCAATTTTTCTTTGGAGTCTTTTTTTCATTAAGGTTCTGTTTAGTGTAGTGCGGATTAGAGGATTAAAAGGAACTAGATAAGATCAAAAGAGGAATAAAAAATATTTGGTTTGTGATCTATAGGAACCAAGCCAGATATTGGTCATAACTAGACTGGGATAATGTTAAACATGGCAAAAAAACAACTTGTTTGGTTAATAGTCATGCTAACATAGGTAGGAAAAATGTTGTTTGAATGAAAAATATCAAAATTTGGCACAAAAGTCGGATCTTGTTTTGTAGATAAATACCATAGTAAAAACAAATTGCAAATTAGGTACGTAGCTCTTAGCATTTAAAGTTTCATCATTGTAGGATCTCGATCCACATGCACCTAACGGTGGCATGACACCTCATCCTTGGAGTGGCTTGCTAGCCATACCAAGTTGCGGCAACAAAATCTTTCGCCCACACAAGTGCTAACTTCCTCTATTCACCATTGTTGGCTTTTAGTCAAATTTTCTTTGGCCCAATAAATTTTGATCTACAACCAAATAACAGACAATTTTTTAGTGCTAACTTCCTTGGTCTACTAGGGCTTATCATAGAACCAAACATGTCCTAGGTATCAGATCAAAATCCCTCTCATCCCCTTCCAACGATCTTAGGGTTTATTAGGTTTGGAAAAGATGGGAAAAAGATTGATGATTAGATCCCTTACAAGTTATTTTTTTCATCCCCTGAGATCAACGAATAAACTTAGGAAGGCGAATAGCCGAACAAGCCTTACAAGGCTTTAAATTCACAATCTCAAATCTCCAACCTCAACCCGTTGAAAAGCCCAAAGTTCCTAATCCAATCTCACGGGAGATGGAAGAGGTAGGGGAAAGCCAAGTATTAGGGGAATTCTCGTGCAAGGAAGCAGTTAGTTGCACTCTTAATTCTTTGGGATTGTTTGCTCGAGTTAATGGTCATTGCAAATTTGCAATCGTCTGTGTCAAGCTGCTATTAGTGTGCATCTGGTAGAGGAGATACGTAGTGTTTTGCTGCTCTATTTGTCACGAGTTTTCTATGCACATTGTAATCATCATCATCATGTATTTGAAGAGGATGTGATTGAGTGTTAGAATTTGTAACTGCTTTATTTCATCAAAAAAGGATTTTGTAGCTGTCTTTTCTTCTTAGACCTTGTTTGGTGGGGCTTCAGCTCCTGCTTCTTGCAAGGAGCTCTGCCAAACAGCCATATGAAAAATGGATGATTGTAAGGAACTCAGAGGAGCTAGAACCATTTTTTGCATAGAGTTAGAGCCACGGAAATGAGGCTTCTCTCTTCTCTTTCTCACAAACCTAATATAAATTATTATAAAATTATCACTAAAGCTTTTTTTGCCAAATATATTATAAAATAGTTTTAGCTCCACTAGAAAAGCTACTATGCACAGAACCCTTTTAGAAGGAGCTAGAGCCCTACCAATTGAGCTTTAGTATATACTATGATCAACCAAGTAATAAGTATCTCTAACAACCTAGGCTCGAGCTTTTGATGCTCTCTTTGAAAAGCTATAATACGACCATGTACCAAGTCTTGTTTCTTGTTTTTTTTTACCTCTAACTAATCCTAACTCCCTTGAAGTCTCCGAACTCCTAACTCAGGCCCAGTTTAGTTCCAAATTTTTTTGGCAAAATGGGCACCGTAGCATTTTTCGTTGTTATTTGGTAAATAGTGTCAATCATAGTCCAATTAGGCTTAAAAGATTCGTCTCGTGGATTTCGTCTAAACTGTGTAATTAGTTTTATTTTTTATTTATATTTAATGTTTCATACTTGCGTCCAAAGATTCGATGTGACGGGAAATGTGAAAAATTTTGCAAAATTCTTGGGGAACTAAACTGGGCCTAGTCTAGTCAGGTGTTGACGTTGTGTGGCTGGATCGTGCAATGCAGCCGAGCCGAGGTTAAGGATGACCGGCATCTAGGTATCCCATGTTGCGGCGCCACTGTACTCGTGTCCCAATCCCATGTTGCGGTGCCACTATAATGTTTGGTGGCCTGTCGTGTCGTGGCAGTCAGGTCAGGTGAAGGGTCCTCCTCGTCACCGTCCCCATCGGCCCATCCCTCTCGCTATGCTGTTGCTGTTCCATGACAGTGGGGAGGCGAAGCGAGGCGGCGGCGGCGGCGGCGGCTACGCCTTGTCCTCCTAGTCCCGGCGACCGTGCCACGGGCCACACGGCGAGCGTCCAACACGGCCGATCGGCGTCGAGCACCTGCACCGCCGCCCGGCACCAAGCACAGCAAGGGAACCCTTTTGTGTTCGTGAAAGGGCGGCCTTTGCTTTTCCACATCAGAAAAGGCACCGTGCTCTGCTTTCACAAATCACAAGCTGCACAAGGACGACAAATGAAAAGATAACGCTATTTCAGACTTTCAGTCCCTTTCGAGGCTGGCCAAGAAATTATATTTTTTTAAAATTTTAAAACAACTCTTGGCTGCGGGCTCTTAAGCCATTGAGCTGCTGCAAATGATTTTCTGAATCATCCAAATCCCGAACCTTAGCTGAAATACAAATACAAAGTATCCAAAATCTAAAATTATTTAAATTATAAGGTATTCTGATTACAACCCATTTTTAAAATATGCATTATTCAAAAGGACTCAACTAGACTTGTGACACGTCACACATGGACCTTTTTACCTACATCTTCAACTTCTCGTTCACCCACACCGCCACCTCTCCTCGTCTGGCTTCGGTGGTGCCACGCCACCTCCGCCTCCACCCTCGCTAATCCCAATCCCTCCTCCTCCACCGGTCAATTCCATTGTCGCTGGTACCGTCCAACTGGCCTCTCCCACTACCCGGCGGACGGTGTCCCTCCTCCGCCGTCTCGATCACCACCATGGACAGTTGTTGGCCTCCCCAAAGCCACCTTTTATAGCTAGAGAACACACCAAATCTTGAACCCCAAAACCCTAACCACTAATCTGGCACAGGCCACTCGATCCTCTCGACTCATCATCATCGGAGGGCTCGGGGTCACCGGTGCATCCTTGGTCGCCATGGGTTTGAGTGTGTGAGAGAGGCAAGGAAGAAGGTGGCCGGAGGAGGAGGACGACTACACGGGCGGGAGGAGAAGAGGTGGGGGGCATGGCTGGGTGCCTGCTAAAAAATAAATTAGTTGATACATGAATTAAGGCCCCGTTCACTTCTCATGCAAACCCAAAATATTTCCTCTTCCACCCATCACATCAAATATTTGGACGTGTGCATGGAGTATTAAATATAGGTAAAAAAATAACTAATTACTAAGTTTGTTTGGTTTTTGCGAGACGAATCTTTTGACTCTAGTTCCTTCATGGTTGGATAATATTTACAACAACAACAACAACATAGCCTTTTGTCCCAAGCAGGTTGGATAATATTTGTCAAATAAAAATAAAAAGTGCTACAATAACTTTTCACGAACTAAACACACCCTAAGTAATGAGTGAGAAAAAGTTAGTATTTTGTCAGACTTTTTATTTGGTCCTAAAATTGTTGGAATATCTTATAATGTCTCGGCTTTCTAAACTCAACCCATTTCATTTCCAGTGGAGAATTTCCATTCAACAGTCATACGTAATAATACTCAAGTCAAACTGCTGGATACAATTTGATTAAGCTAGCAAGATGGAAGCTCCCATTAAGAATGAGGTGGTTTATGGCTGCTGGACGGCGGCAAGAGCCATTTGCAGGCTTATATAATACTTAAGTACAAGACTGAAGAAAACTCACGAGCTCGTCTGCTCGTGAATTCTAAAGATTAAGATAAACTAACAAGCTCCATTGTCCATTCCATCCGTGATTCTGCCGCAGTCAGTAGAACCAATTGGCGTTGGATCCCGTGGACTTGTGCGGCTGCGGCTGCTGCAGCTGCAACGCTCCGCCGTAGTGCGCGGCGCCTCCCGCCACGTTCAGGCCTGAGCCGAACCTCAGCTCCGGCGACGCGGCGTTGATCTCGCCTCCGAACGGCGCGCCGTCACGGACGTAGAACGCCGCCGCGCTCTGCTGTATCACGCTGCTGATGGTGTCGCCAAATAGGCACGGCGTCGGGAACGGGCCGGACACCTGCACGCCGGGGGCGGCCGTGTCCACGTTGCTCATCAGGCTCCTGGGCGCGCCGCCCACATTGGCCTCGTACATGTCCATCAGCTCCGCGAGCGACCTCTGGCCGTCCACGGGCAGGTCGAAGTCCAGGCCGCCGAGCGCCGCTGCCTGGCCGGGCGGGCCGAACGACGCCGGGAAGACGGACTCGGTGGCGCGCGGCGGCGGCGCCACTGCCGCGCCGGCGCCGGCGCTATTGTTGAACTTGCACGAGTACTGGTGCGCGTTGCGCGCGTTCCGGTCCAGGAACCCGTGCGCGCTGCTGCTGCTGTGCGGGCACTGCACGTTGCCGCAGGTGTAGGCGCGGAAGCTGCTGCCCAGCATCAGCTCCGGCTCCACGGCGGCGGCCGGCGCGCTCCTCTTCTGGAAGAACTCGGCGTCGGCGGCCTCCTCCTTCATCAGCGCCGCGGGCGCGGCCATCACGAACTTGTTGTTGCCCGCGTCGTCCATGGACGACGACGACGACGAAAGGTCCACGAACGCGGCGGCGTTGGAGCGTGGCTGGTGGTTCCGGCCGGTGTCTTCGCCGTCAGCGCCGTCGACGTCGTACTCGCCAGAGCTGGCGCAGAACGGGATCGTCGCGGCGGCGGAGGACAGCGCGGGGCGGGCACCGGGGTGCAGCTGGAGGTAGAGCTCCTCCTCCTGCCTGAGCACGGCGAGCCACGTGACGATCTCTCTGGCGGTCATCTTGTCCTGCAGGCACTTGGACTGCCGGACGAGGCGACGCGCCTTGTCGACGTCGGGGGACATGTGCTTGATGACGGCGGTGAGCACGGCCACCTTCCAGGCCTTCTTGAGGTCGTGGGGCTTCTTGTACGGCGGCGGGCCGAGCTCCCCCGGCACGGCAGCCTGCGGCCACCACGGCTCGGTGCCGGCGGGCCACCACGGCGGCGGATGGCCCTTCTCGAGCGGGAATCGGCGCTGGGGCGGGTCGCAGTGCTGCATGAGCGCGGAGAGGAGCGAGCCCAGCGTGGTGTCCTGCAGCTCGTGCAGGGAGTGCGGGCCTGCCGGCGCGGCGGCCGCCACGCCACCGGCGCCTCCAGCACCGCCTTCGCCTCCCGCGGCGGCGGCGGCGTTGTCGGCCTGGTACTTGGCGGCGGCGGCGGGCCCGTTGCGGTCGAAGCGGACCTTCTCCTTCCACCAGGCGCGGAGGTTGTCGGAGGCGCCGGTGACGGGCTTGCCGTTCTCCGGGATGATGCCGTAGACGAATCCCTGCGCCTTGCAGACCTCCATCATCTTGAGCATGTACTTGAGGATCCCGTCCTGCGCGCGCGACATCTTCTTGCGGCGCGCCTGCTCCTGCGACTGCCGCTGCCTGCTGCCGCTGGCCTCCTGCTTGGCGCTGCCGGAGCCGGCGGAAGGGCGGCCGCTCTGCTGCTGCTCCTTGAGGCGCCTGAGCCGCACGCGGTCGCGCCACATGCGGCGCTCCAGCTCCTCGATGCCGTCCACGTCGTCGTCGCTCATCATCATCTCGTCCAAGGGGAAGCTCATCCCCATCGCCTCCTCGGTCGCCGGTGCCGGCGCCGGGTTGACGAGGTCGCCCTCTCCAAAGAAGCACTCGCCTGCCGCGAACCCGAACAGGGCCTTGTCACCCGCCGCCATGCGCTGATCCAGCATCAGCGCCCCTCCTCCTCCCATCATCGGCACTGAGGCAGGCAGGCAGGCACACCACACAGGAGGGAGCTTGCGCTACTTGGTAGCGAGTAGTGGTGGAGTGGAGTTGTCACGGGCGCAGCGGAGCTATATATCGATCGGGGTGACCGACCGTGTGAAGCTGTGTAGGAGACGTCCCCAAATTTGCATTGCATGGGCCGCGGTAAGACGAACTGAAATGACGTGTACTCTCCTACATTTTTCATCATGTGCCAATTCACAAGTAGCTCAAGCCGTTGTTCGACGAAGGTGGTGTTTGATTCACATAATGAAACGCAAACGCAAAGGAACGGGGATAACGGAGGTGCGCGTCTGGACGCCCGCGCAGCCTGCCCCTGTCCGCTGATTGTTCTCGCCTCGTCGCAGCGCCCACGTGTCTAGAGGATTCGCCTCGCACTTGTAGCCCGTCCTATCCATCTCTATTCAAGACCGTTCGTCCCACCCCACCCCCATCGTGCCCTGACTGCCGGCCCCAAGCGCGCCCCAGCTCGCCGCCCCCCATCCCCATGTGCCCGCGCCATACCACCATCACTTCCCGCGCCCCCTGACTTTCCAAACAACATGAAATTAAGATGTGCAATACGAAACACTTGAATGCAATATACGTAGGCAACAAATGAAACATCTAAAACATACACTTGCAACATATGTACAAAACATATGCAACACTTGAATGCAACATACGTATGCAACAAATGAAATATCTAAAACATACACATTTGCAACATATATGTGAAACATATACAACATTCATATCAGAACACTTGCAACATATGTCTGAAACAGATGAAACATTTTGAACAAACATCTGAAACACTTGCAATATGCCTCTGAAACACTTGCAACATATACAACATTCCCCGATCTACTTTTGCAACGTCCGTATGAAACAATTAAACATACCTCTGAAACGTCTGAAACACTTGAAATAAACACTTACAACATGCGCTTTCATCGCAACATCTCCTTACAGAGATCGCGCATCGTGGCAGCCATGGCGTCGACAGTGACCACAACCTTCTGGTGGGGTGCGACGACGGCGGCAGCACCTCGATGCGTGTGGGGGACGTGGCACGTGCGTAGCAGTGGGGGCGCGGCGGGGGATGGTGCACTACGCGACGATGGAGGGGCGCAACGTGGGATGGAGCGCGGCGTTGGATGGGGGAGCCGCGTGGCGCGAGATGGGGCGCGCGGTGGGGAAGACGGCAGCAGCATGCGATGGCGAGACCGATAGGAAGATATTTTTTAGAGAAGAGATGAGAGACGCATAGAGTAAGCAGACCTGTTGGGCCGGTACGCTGTCCGTGCAGGCCCAGAAAGTGACGTCCGAACGGATGGACGTCTGCTGCTGAGATAAATGGCGCTAACCTAAACATGGTAAGAAATTCTATGATTTGTTTGTTTAGTCTTGGCAACGGTAACGTAAACATGGCAAGAAATCACAACTTGCATCTTGTCGTTTTGTTTTTCATTTCCCTCAACTCGGCGACCGCATGAGCGCATCCTCGTGAGCGAACTGGTGGACCCACGGTGCCTAGGCTAGCGGAGACGGCATCCGGTATCCGATAGCGTCGTGGTTTGAGCGTTATCGCTTTTGCGAAGTCGGGTATCTAATACCGGCGTGATCCGATAACACGAGGCGTAACACAAACACTATCTAACGACATCTATTACCCGCCGTAAATAAGTTGCATTACAACCATCCGAACCAAACACCTAGGAAATGTTAGCGCCCTTAATTACTGACCTAATAATGGCCCTGTTCGCTGGATGGTTCCTGCCTGATTCTAACTAATACTGATTTGTTGTGAGAGAAAAATACTGCTGAATGACTGGTTGATTCTGGCTGATAAGATCAAGCGAACAAGCTGAATATCAGCTATAGTATGAGCGAGGTATTCATTGAGATGATGGGACATGGAAATATAGCAATGTGAGTGGCAACCAAAAGCAAATTATGCACGTTTATTCCGCCTACTTAAGACTCCTCTTTTTTTTTTTTGTTCTTGTTGGAGCTACTAGTTTTGCGTTTAGCCTTAGGATAATTATTAGTTGAAAAGTCATCTAACTTCTCTCTTTATTTGTTTTGTTTCTGTGCACGGAGAGAGTTAAAAAAAAAGCCTATATGATAGAGGATTTGTATAGGGAAAAAAGACAGTAAATCTGGGCCTTTATTACTGGTGCAATCATGCGAGCATCGTGCAGTACTCAGGTAAAAAAAATAGCCCGAGCAAAAGCATAGACAGCAGTTCGTGGCTGTCAAGTGTCAACCAGCACCGGCCACGGAATGGAACCAAGAAGATATATATGAGCACCGTACCGAACACGCACCAATGCATGTGCCGGTGGAAAAAATGGAACAAAGCAGGTCATCTAGAGAAGGACAAAGATGGGCCGGGAGATGGGAAGATTGAAAAATGGAGCAAATGCAGACAAGCATCGCAATAATTAGTGAGGAACTCGAATTGTTAGAAGACAACCGGCCACCCAAGGATCCAGGTGAATAAGAGTATGAGACCATGGTCACGTAACAAAAAATGAGAGAAAAAAAATGCTCAGCAACAGAATGCAATTTTTAATTCGCTGGTCACACATGCATGCAAACACGAGGCTATAGCTAGCCGAAACACAATGGCATGTGACGGCCCCGCTGTTCATCAGCGTTGTATATGCTGACCACATAGGTGGCAGCACTATCACTCCATGACTTGCAAGAAGCGAAAGTATTTTTTTGTCCAACGGTTAACATTTAAATGGCTAAATATTTTTATTTTCAAAAGGCAACCCGCAAAAAAATTATTGGGCATGAGCCTAACTCGATCACTTGGTTAGGTTTTCTTATGGTAGAATCTGTCCATCCAGGTTTAAGACATCGACTTAACAGAAGTGCTGGTATTTTCTTGATTTATTTATTTCTGAATTTTACTATGTTGTGCTTTCAGTGCTAGGCAACATTCTCGTCGACAGCGTGACACTTTGTAGTGATTGTGTCAATCTCGAGATCTGCCGACGCAATCCTTCATAGGTGCTCATAAGGGTAAGATTTATGTGCGTGCATTTATAGGGGTAAGTGCGTGTTCATGTTGTGAGCGCCTGCGTTTGTATTGTGTAATTCACAAAAACGACAAGACAACAACCACAAGAAACCATCACACCCTGCAAGTGACAGTAAAAAAAGATGTGTTGGAGGCGGGGTTCTCCACCATGATGCCTCCAAGGAGATAAACGACGACATTCGCAGATGCCGCCACCGATTATAGAACCTAGGTTTTTCTACTGAAATCCCCTAGGCTCCGTTTGGATGTTGGCAGTGGAATTAGATCAAGAGAATTGTGTTTCCAAATCCATGACATGCTGAAATGGTATTGGACTGCGATTCAGATTCCGTGTGTAATTTGGATGTCTTCAAATTGGACCTCAGAAATTAGAAAGTGCATTGGTACCTCGTCTTCTGCTTAGCTAGCACCGGCCCCTTTGCCCAGGCTCCAACCCCCACCATGCGCCCGCAACACCTGCACCTCTGTGCCGGCGACCCCCACGCCCTCTCCATGCGTTGGCAACTGCGACCCCCTCTCCATGTGTCGGCGACCGCCGCGCTCCTCTCCATGCGCTGGCAACTGCGACCCTCTCTCCATGCGTCGGTGACCGCCGCCCCCTCCACTTATCAGTGACCCCCGCCGCGCCGGCGAGCTCCGTCCCCTCCACGCATCGGCGACCCCCGTGTGTCGGCGACCCCTGCCCCCTCCATGCCCCGGTGAGCTCTACCCCCTTTGATCCACTCTAGAGAGACGAGGCGACATCAATTCTAGCCAAAACCGAGCCTCACAGGTCCGTATTGAGGGCTGCTTGTTTTGTGTCGTGGGAATACCGTTTGGATTGGGAGTCAATGCAAATCCCAAGGTCCAATTCCAAAACATCCAAACACGTGGTATTGAAGATATGTTAGATATTTTGTGGGCTTGGCCCATTTAATATTTAATAAAATTAATAAAACTAATAAACTCTATGGTTCGATTAAGGATTGGTAAATGGTTTAGTACCGTATGAGAAATTAACTGAACGTTGACTCGACTTATATGGTTGAATTTTAACCGACTACATTGAGAAGTTGAGAAAAGGATAATAGAATGCCACGCGCGCGCGCGCCGCCGGCGGCGGCCGGGCCGAGGCCGTGGGCGTGGGCGTGGCGAGGCAGCGAGTGGATGGTACAGGAAAGGTTTTGCCACTCAAGTTTTCATCATCTTCACGACATCCTTTCTGCACTGCACCGATCGAGACGACTACACCAACAAGGCACCATGTTTCCATCGGGTGCATCCTGCTCTGCCGTAGGGTATGATAGCGTGCTTCATCATCCTCTTATGTTTTAGATCAAAACCTTGCTGGTTAGCATGATTTACATGATGTTTCCATTACTGGTTAATATAATTCATATGATTCTCTTCTTGTTTATTTGGAATAAGCAATATGTTGATATCATCATGATCATGGTTATGATGTTTCTATTCTTTTCAAACAAGCACTTAATCACCACTGTTATGATTATGATCATGTCATTTTGTTGGATTAAATTAAACCGAAAATTACCTATATTTCTAACAAGATATACAATTCCAATTCTTCAATTCCATGCTGAATGCCAACATCCAAACGGGTGCTAGAGGTCTAGGACCTCATGACAATATCTTGAACAAGGAGTGTGGTGCCAAAAGCATCACCATTAATAATGAATGTCTAAATGTTAATTGGCTGATGACTATTTTAGCGTGCATGTTTACAAATACTGCCTATGAATGTCTCTGAACAATATCATAGGTGTGAGTATGTACATACGTGTGGTTGTATGATTGTATCCATGTACAGATTGGCCCTGTGCTATGTTTTTATTTAATCAAAACCAATAAGGCACGGCAGGTCCTACCCACATGCATATGCATTTCATGATGGCCATCGATCAGTTGATGAAGCTACTAGCAGAGAAGGAAGCTAGGGCCCTGCACTGCAGGACGGATTGGTTGGGGGAGGTGGTGCATCTCCAATCTTGATTTATCCAGGTAGGGCACACACACGTTAACTCTACCGGCTTAATTTCACGGCAGACGGCTATTATTCGGTTGGTTTGCTGGGACACGCTGAGCTGAGATGGACCTATTCTAATCAGGCCCACTGCACTAATCTAACACCACCTCCCTTTCCGTCCTACCGTCTGGACGTCGACGTGCATGCCTGTGAAGCTTGCTTGCATTGGTGTCGGCAGGGCAGCCAGCTGTGTGTGGTACGGTGTAGGTGTGTGCAGCAGAAGTAACATCGCTTTCAGAAGTCGAGTCGGCCATCAGTACTATTCAGTAGTGCCAACGACAAGGAGATAGAGCTGCCTCGCTCAGTTCTGAAGTTTTACTGGAATTTTAATCTGGATGCAGCCTTCCTAAGCTGTAACCTCAGGCCTTAAGCAACATACAGTAGCTTTGAGTTGAACCATGCATGCTGCCATGCCAAGTGGATAAAATTAAACTAGTCTGCAAGATCAGGACGGAGATTTGCACCAACGTGCGTGTCTGCTCCCTCCTTTGATGTGTTTGTTCATTCATTCAAGTCAACTAGCAGACCAGCCTGCTGCTGCAAGTTGTGTAATCAACTACTAATCATATAATTAATATATACTCCTCTAATTAAGTAGTAGTATATATAAAGTTAAATAAATGGCAGCAATGATCAGGTCAATGCTTTACATATTATTATCAGTCTTTTCGCTGATGATATGCCTCGTCTGATGTACAACACTATATATATGAGCACTGATTTGTTTAGCCCAACTTGACTCCCTTGAAGGCTCAGCTAACATTAATTTGATAACATTTCTTAATCTCTCTCTCTCTCTCTCTGTCTCTGTCTTTATTTTTTGTTTGAAACCAACAACATTTCATAACATTGTCAACGGCGAATATAATCCTCTCACCCACCCACCCGCCCTGTTTCCGGGGAGGGATCAACGCATGTAGCAGCAGCAGCTCGCTCGATCGCTGCACTCTGCACATGCTGACATGCATGCCGATGATGGAATTCAGTTCAGTTTACAGATAACGAGCCCTCCTTCAGTTCCTTCCGCTTCCATGGCCGGCCCGGACGCCCGGTGCTCCAAGAACAAGAAGAGTTGTCCGTTTAGGCACGCACATGCGTCGCCTTCGCCTTCCTCCCGCCGGATCGCACAGGTTCAGTGAACGACGCTGGGGGACGGGGCCACGTGTAGGATGGGAGGGCGCGGGCGCGGCGGGCGATGGAGGAGGAGGAAGTGGCGGCGACAAGGACGTGCTCCCTGGCCGTCGGACACGCCAGGATCTGATCTGATCACGGTGGATCCGGTATTATTCCGGTGGGGAAACCGGAGGCACGGATCTTTGGGAATTGGGAACTTGGGACCTCGCGCTCGCCCGCTTCCGCTTGCTTGCATTTGCATTTGCATTTGCATTTGCATTTGCATTGCTTCAGATCGAGTTCGTTCAGGTTCAGAGCTCCAGTGCACTGCATCTGCAATTCTGCATGGCTGAAGCAGTAGAAGTAGGACGTACTACAAGTTGCCAGAGCTCCGTAGTCCGCTGCCGTTGCTTGGATCCGGTGGCAAATCATCATCAACAATCGGCATTCAGCTGTCCATGTTCACATTGCTTGGGACCAGTTCTTTTGTTTTTCCCTGAATTATTACCTCACCTGCAAACACAGTGATACCTGGTAGGACCGATCTCTAGTAGCGAGTCGAACCCTGGCTTGTTGCAACAAAAAAGAAAAAAAAACTCAGTCTCTCACTGTGTACCCGTCTTCAGAGATACACGCACTGCACTACTGCAGGCACGTCCGAAAAAAAAACAGCCAGCTTTCAAGGCGACCATACAATTCAAGAAAATTTATATCGCATTGGCTGGTCCATTATTCCCTTCACCTTGCTCAACATAGGCTGGGGTCAGTGGGAGTGGCTGAGCCACATACTCCTTATACAGCTCATGTACAGCATCATTGACCACCTTAACATACTTTGCAGCCTCAGCCCCATAATTTTTTGAGTAACTGAACTCAACAAGCTTCATCTTGAAACGTGGATCCATGACAACAGCAATGGCTAACACGAGGCTGCAATCTTTCCAGTACCTGTCAAACCTCTCATGCATATCCTTGGCGATGCTATGTCCTGTGCCGTTTGCTAGCTCTAGCTGAAGTTTCCAAGTTTCATGGAAAAAGATGTTTGCAGTTGGGTTTGCTGCTGCCATGATGCTATGTGCAGAATCGTATAGCAGTTTCAGGTAATTACAGGCAGCCTCAACTTTCTTCCAATCCTCTGCTGATGGAGCTTCATTGTAGTTGTCATCACATGTTTCTAGTGTAGTGAAAGTCTGCTTATAATCCAAGGCAGCTAACAACATCAGATAAGTGGTGTTCCACTGGGTTGTAACATCCAGACAAAGGGTCTTGGTACTGGGAATCTCCAGCTGCAGAGCAATCTCGGCAAACTTCTCTTCACGGGCAGAAGAAGCTTTTATGAACTTTATGCTTTCACGGATACTGTATACAACACCATGAATTGAAGCAATGACATCTTGTGCAACAGCATTAAGGATATGGGCATAACACCTCACAACAAAGAGCTGTCCCTTAAGCATGAGATTGTTCTTGTTGGAGAGATGATTCCTCAAATTTGCACTGTAGATATCATGTGAGGAGCATTCATTATCCAATGTGATGGTGAATAGCTTGTCCTTCATATTCCAGTCAGAGAGGCCCAAGCTAATGGCCTCACTAAGTGCATTCTCTGAATGAGTTCATGACACCATCATGAAGTTAAGCATTCTTCGGTGCACTTTCCACTCGGAGTCGATAAACTGCCCTGCAAGTGAAACATACCCAAGAGTCTGACTAGTTGTCCACAATCCTATAGTGAGACTGATCCTTCCAGGCGTAGTGCTGAATGATTGAAGCTGGTTCTCCTTTTCTTTCTGATAAACAGCATACACCTCTCCTTCCATCGTATCAACATCCACAATCTTGAAACGTGGCTGCAAACTTTCAATAAAGATGGAAAATGCCGGCTGTTGGACAATGTGAAGTGGGTAGTCATGCTGAATGATCATCTTTGCCAAGTATGAGCAACTGCGGTCCTGATCAAAAGCAGCATTTGCATAACCAGTATATCTGTAGCGTCTCTTGGCTGGGCGCTCTATAGTTCCCTCACCGTCAATGCCAGTCCCTCCGGTTGAAGGCAGTGCCAGCCTCTGCTCTTGATTCTTTATCTTAGGACAAGAGCCCAAGGTGATGTGCCTCTTGAGATGACTAGTCCCAGCAATCTTTGAACCAGAGCTGTAAGCAAAGGTTTGCTTGCAGAGCTTGCAGCAAAGCCCTTGTGGTCCCACCAGCGACAGCTTCAATAGTGAAGTGCTCCCATACCAAGGACTTCTTCCTCCTACGTCTGGTTCCAGTAGTAGGAGGGGTTATAACCTCAGAAACAACCAACTCATTTCCTTGAACCAAATCATCACCTTGGGATAGCTGTTCACCATGCAACTCTTCGCCTTGGACCAACTCATCACCTTGAGCTAATTCTTCACCTTGGATTGCCTCATTGTTGGGGGCAATCTCGTTATCTTGTGCCACCTGAGCGTCATTGGCAGTTTCCTCGGTCATCCTGACAGGCTAGCAAGCTGATGAACTTGTGAGATCTGTCAGATATGGCAATGGTAAAAATCAGAACATTGTCGAAGTGCAAAAATGGCAGGGATTCAATTCTTGAGCATAACAGAACCGACAAATACATCATAATTTCACGATAGGAAGTCCTAGTAATCAAATGAACTCGAGCACAACTCCAAAGAATAATCTGTATTAACAAATATGCACTAAGTTCCTTCCTCAACAGCTCAGATTCTCGCACAGGCTCATAAATCACCAAAGTCCTATACTTTGTTTTACTTGTTTAGACAAAACACTATTTGGTAGCACCATGTTCAACTCGTGAGTGAGGTACTGGAGCGCCATGGCCTAAGCTCAATGGCAGGCAGGAGAGCCGGCCAGGGTTGTGACGTTTCAATGGGCTCACGCTCACGGGTCCGCGGCCCATCCATCCCCTTCCCTTCTCGCGTGCGGAGGCTATTTGATTTTCACAAAATTCGGCTAATCGCAAGTTGGGAACCGATCCGTTTCTGAAATTTGTTAGAACCAAGATAGAAACTCCGTTTGGGCCCCGACCGATCTCAATCCCCAGAGAAGCGCTTGCTCCCCTACAGGCTATAGATCTGACGAACCGAACCCACCAAAAAGGAGCCCAACGGACCAACTCGAATGGCGAACCAAAATCTAAACAAACCATGAAACAATCCAATATACGAAGCTACGGATCTAGGGTTTGGGCTTTTTTTTTTTACAACAAACGGATTTATTTCGACAGCATGTAGCTGTTAGAATTCTTACAGGGTGGGTTTATAGTTACAGAATGCAGTGCACAACTTTTTACGTTACGTAACGGGGAGGAATGCGGGGCTTGCTTGGTGGTGGTACAGTGAATTACAGCTCGGCCCAGGAAGAACGAAAGAGTGAGGCTGTGTTTAGATCCATTGAAAAGTGCTCTATGCAAAAAAAGATTTCTCGTCATATCAAACTTGTGATATATATATGGAGTACTAAATGTGGATAAAATCAAAAACTAATTGCACAGTTTGGTTGTACTTTGCAAGACGAACGTTTTGAGCCTAATTAGTCAACGGTTGGACAATTATTACTAAATACAAACGAAATGCTATAGTATATTTTGGCACCCTAAATTCAGAAACTAAACACAGCCTGACCAAAACCCTAGATTCCGCCCACATTCTAAACACACACACACCACCCACCTCACGCAAGCGGAGGAACGAGATCGTCTAACTTCAGGTGGAAACGACTGCACCTGCATCTGAGCCGTGAACTCCTCATCCGACGATAGATCTACCAAATTTACGTGGGCTGCACAATGACGAGGCCCATCTTAGCCCACCCAGGTCCTGCTAATGCTGAGAGCTACCAAATTCCCCGTAGTGTCCCGTACGGAAATCGTGCTTAGCCTGGGTGCATCGAGGCCATCAAGCGACTAGGAGCATGGATGCTGCTGTACAGGCATTGTGTTGTGCAAACTGTGCTTGCAGTGTTTTAAGTGAATTGTATCATTGCAGTAAAGGCATTTGTGTTGTGCAAAATCATGCAAATTGTGTTGTGTAAAATCATGCAAATTGCAGTACATGCATTGTATTGTGCAAATTGTGCCTGTAGTGTATTCAGTGAATTGTATCATTGCAGTACAGGCATTGTGATGTGTAAAATCATGCAAATTGTGTCGTGCAAAATCATGCAAATTGAAGTACAGGCATTACATCTTTGTTGTGCAAAATGATCTGTTTGTTCAGAGATGCAAGCTCCTGACAGACATTCAGATTGCAGCAAATGTCAGCAATTTGCAAAATAAAAGATTCAAAAAACAATTGATATTATGTATTGATGGCCATATATGGTTTAGAAAAATGGTGTATTAGATTGAAGTATCACCGTCAATATTTGAGAGAAGGTATTGATGGCCATGTATGGTTCAGACATTTCTTCCATGGGTAAACAAGTACAAGGATAAATATTTTTTGCACTGCTACAGTGTCTTGTACTGTTGCAGTCTCTTGTACTGCTGCTTCTTTTTCCTTTTTCTTACCTCCCTTCTTTGCAGTTTCTTGTTCCTTCAAATAAAAAAAATAAAACTGAACATGTTCTTACTGAACACAGTCAAAGAGAATCAAATATATTTTGTGTTATCACATACCTTTGAACCATTTTCTTTTTTCTTATCTCCCTTCTTTGCAAATTTGCGTCTCTTGTGAAGCCAACTTCTTCTACGCTTTGAGGTTTTAGTTTCCACCTCCTTTCTCTTTAGGCCTGCTGTGCTCAACAAATCAATTGGTAGAGAATCATTACTGGGAACATTGATTGGATTCACTACATTAGGAAAACCCGCGATTTCTTCTTCGACCTGCTTGCTAACCCTGTCAAGTGCCTCGTTTACTAATAGGACACACCGTGGATGACTCGCTGCTCGGTGTGCCAAATTGAGGAATTTGAGAGTCATATTTTTTAGCAAAGTATAGCATCTAATTTTGGATCCTCTACTATGTTTCGGCCTTGGTTGTCTTGTACTGTCCCACTGCGTGCTTCTCGAGTCCATCGCTTCAATATATATTGTTCCGGGATTGACTTGATATTCATCACATCAAGAACTTTTAGAGCATGGGCACACAATATTTCAATTCTATTGAACTGCCCACAACTATATGTGCTTGTTCATTTTTGCCCTCCAATGGTGTGATGCATGCTACAATATTTCAATTCTATTGCTACAAGATATTCATTTTTGCCCTCCAATGGTGTGATGCATGCTGCCATGGACCTCTCATATTCACATTAGAAAGCTTCAAAAATAATTGGTGTGTACAGCTTGCTAGCTTGATTAACATAGGTGTCCTCATTTTGAGTCTTGGTAATTTTTTTCTTGATTCAAATTCAACATGCAGTTTATTATTTCTTTTATATTCCACGACCCTTTCAAAATGCTTAAGGAATCGAATGATATCAAAGTCTGATTTGAAATGTCGCTTCAAGTCACTGTTTAGACTCTCGCTCAATTGTGTACTCCTCATCCCTAATGTATACACATTAGTCATATAACATTCAGCCCACTTTTCTTTGACCTTATATATACTATCCAACCAAGATTGCTTGCTAGCCTTTATCCTCGTGATGTTAAATGCTTCTTGAAATGTTGCTTCATCTTCATACTCATACATATATGCACTAAAATCTACGAGAATACTTGGCTCTTCCTTACTGTCTTCATCCTTTCTTTTTGGAGGAGGAGTACATGATTCTTCATCGTCAGCTTCAGCTAGATGATTAACAACATGCTGCATAATATGAAAAGTGCACAGACCATGCCAAGCTTCTAAAAAGACCTCCTTAACAGCCTTTTTCATTGCAGCATCTTGATCAGTATAGATTGTTTTAGGTTGCTTGCCATTATGTGCTTTTAGAAAGGTCTCAAATAGCCATTTGAAAGACTCAAATGTCTCATCATACATAAGAACAACACCAGTTTTCCTAAAATGATTGAACCCAACAAATACTCCAAAGGCCTACCCTCCTTGTTTGTTCCAAAAGTAGTTTCAAAACTGACAACATCACCAAAATATGTATAGTCAGTGAGCATTTTAGCATCAACCCAAAAAATGTTAGCTATTTGTTTTTCTCGGTCCATTTGCAATGCATATTGGAATGATGGGTTCTCGGCAATTTTTTTCTTGAAAATACATGAGCATACTTCCAGCTTGGCCGTATGCCATCTCACGTTGGCGCTTGGCCCTTAAATAGTTCTTATGGTCTCGAAGAGTGTAACTAAGATTAAGTGAACTACCAACTTGGATGGAAGCCAACTCATGTGTAGCTTTGGGTCTAATTCCTGCATCATCAGCCGTTTCAATTTCAAAACCTTGTAGCTCTGAAATTTTCCTTTGAGAGACCAATAAATGTGAGGTTTGTGGCAACTGAAGGGTGTATTGTGTTCCAAAATCAGCTCAGTGACCTTATAATTTCCCTTCTCCCGGTTTAGTACGAGACTCGTACGAACTTGACAATCAGTTCTTGTTTTAGCTCTTGGACACTTTATTAAATGATCCCTTTTATCTTTCGATCTGTGACCCTCATTCGCATAAATAAATCTGTATGACCTAACTTTTCCATCAGATTTCCTTTTGTTTGAGTACCTTTTTCTGACATCAAAACCTTTCTGACCTCCATAGCTAAGCCAAAATATCAAGCTTCCTCTGTACTACTGAATTCCATGCCAACTTGAGGTAAGAAAATAGGGGAAAACCCATCCCTACAACATACAAAATATTTATCATTCCTCATGTAATAAGCAACTAAAATATGTCTGACCGCATGGGGAGAAAGAAACAAGCATGGGTTACACACCTCTTTGCTTCCATCTCACATATCCTGATTTGATTTTGTGATGAACGCAAGTTGATGTTTCTTTAATTAAGTCCAACATGTAATACAGGATGGCAAATAAATCAGAAGAATATTGATGCAAACTAAACAAATGTGAAGATACGGAGATGCAGACCTGCTAACATGTTCCTGCAGCCAACACAGGCACCAGCCGAAGTAAACAAGGTTCCAGTTCCAGTGCAGCTAGCGGCTGCCGCTGCACCCACTACCACAACTCCACAAGGCAAGCAGGCCTGCTCGTCTGCACCAGCACATCACATGGTGAAGTTCTGCCTGGCTGCTGCTGGTGCTGGGGCTCGAGTGCTGACTTCCAGTAAACAAACGTGAAAGAGACGGAGATGCAAACCTGCTACATGTTCCTGGCGACCAACGAAGACACCAGCCGATCGCCGCCGATGCCTCACCGTCGCCGCCTCGCAACCGCGGGAAAAAGCGGACGAACTCGCGCCAAAAAAGAAAACACCGGCGGCAAAAAGGAGAGCGGCAGAGTTGGTTTTGGGCCGAGGCCCAGACAGCGGACGAGCACAGTAGAAGGACCGACGCCCAACGCGCCCAGGCGTCCGATCTTCAACGAAGACTGCAGGTGCAGTCGTTTTGACGATCTCAGTCCCGAAAACGCACCCACCCAGCAGAACGCGACCAGAAGAAGACAGCTGCCTGGCGGCGGGCGGCAGATTTCGCGGCGGTGCGTCTCCCCGGCCGAGCTTGCAGCTCCTCGGGGCTCTCATCCATGGTGCACCTCTCCTCCACCCCTTTACTCTATCTCACGTTTCCATCTATTGCTAATTTCGGTGCAATTGTTTCTTAGCGCCCGTCAATGGCCAAGACAGGGCTACTATGCACCACTTGCGCCCTGCTGATGCTAACTTCCGAAGAGGCCGGAGTACACCTCGATGAGACAAATCATATTGATGTTCAGATTTGCAAGCAAACTAAGTACAACTTGAACCTCGTATGCTCCGAGTGTCCCCTAGGTTTCTCCGAGTTGGAGGTAACATTATTATGCAATGTATGTATTTTTATGTGCAGCAAGTAGCGAGAATTCGACAATTTTAACATTGGTCATGAAATTTGTGCGCAGCATGCCATTGATCATATCATGATGACAAGTCACAAGATCCGGGAGATGACGGAGGATGAAGATGGTGAGGAGGACATGCTCAGCTTATCGTTTCACCAATTCTGCAATTTGTTTCGTCCCTAATATTCTATATACATTATATATATATATAGACTGTGATGGCTAGGGTGAAGAAGGACATGCTTCCTCAGGTGGAGAAAATAGGATGTGTACTGCCATCACGCACCAGGCCACGCCAGGCTACCTATGACGATAGCTTTCCATACTCTTAGTTACAATGTTTGTGTATGTCCTCGCTAAGTAAGGATTGGGTTTTGCACAGGGCACCATCTGAGCAGCAGCACTGGTTATTCAAGCAGCAGCAGTCTTGCTCCACTTGGTCCCACTCTAATGGATGCCAAAGAACATTTCAGGTGCTTTTCTGAAGCTTTTAGTTTTTTTTGTGACAAAAAGAGAGAGCATTTTGCTCTACTCCATTGATACTAGAAAACAGCATGCCTTTGCCGCGCTGATCCCAACACTGTGGGTCCTTGAACACTAATATTATTCTGAGGCATTCATGAAATTTGGTGAAGGATCGTCATCAGTTAGCACTTTATTCATAGTCTCTATTGCCCGATATATCTGCCATGGAAATTTTGGCTGCCCCTCTTCAGTCCCTCACGCGAACTTTTCTGGTCGTGTGTGCCACTTCTGTCAGTTTAGAGCATGGCGGCCGCTAACGGAGGGATAGAATGACCCTTTGGCCCTGTGTCCAGCGTCAGGAGCAGAATTTTCCACTTGCCCTTGACGCCATGCGGGAGTCTGGCATTCTGGAGGGTGTACTGTTTGCTGCGGTTGTGGCATATTTTGTAATCTGCAGCTAGTGTAATGGAACCAAGTGCATGAATGAATGTAAGGAGTTCACTTTCATGCTCAAAAAATGTGCTATGCATTTTCTCTCAGTTGCAGCATGTCATTAATTTCACAAAAATTCAGAAACCACAACAACAAATTTCAGAAACAAGTTAGAAAGTTTTCACAAACCAATGCAGCAAATTTCATAAATCATAACAGCATTTCACAAACTAGTCATGACATAGTCAAGCCCATTGTTTTGGTCCTGACATGGACCAGACCATTGTTTTGGTCATGCATAGACTACAAGACTTACAAAATGCAGGTTATGGTCAATAGACAGACCACATGAGTTACAAAATATAGGTTTGGGTCATCACACAGACCACATGAGTTACAAAATATCTGGAGTTTTGGGTCATCCCACAGACAACAACTAAATGTCAAGCTTCCTCTTGCTTCTGGTACCCATAGCAGGACTATCTGGAGTTGTAGATACCTTGGCTCTTGTATTCATAGCCCTCGGCCCCGCGTGCGCCGACGTCCACATTGCCCACCCGAGGGACATTCCGGCAGTCGACCCAACTGAGTTCTTCGTCTCCGCGTGCTTCATCCCGGACGAGAAGATCATTTTCATTCCGGAGCCACGAGTCGTCAATCCTGTCGAGGGTGAGCTTGAGGAGCTCCCCGGTCTACGTTACTTGGTTCGCATCCGCCTGGTCGCGTTCCAAGACTGGAATGCGCCGTCTCCGTTGCCGGACTTGGGGCAGCCGCGGCGTGACGATGATGACAGTACCTCGGACAGCAACTTCAACCGGTACCACCCGGGCCTGGATGATCCCCCACGCAGATCGCCCACTGATGCCGGCACCTCTTCCAGTAGCTCTGGTGGATCGGATGACAGCAACCACAACAGGATCCACCCGGCCAGGTGCCAGGTCGCCTCGCCGGCCAACGGTGCCGTTCGGCGTTCGCCACCGTCGCCGTCGTCGAGCATGAACACCGTGCGTTTGACCCCTGTGTCATTGCAGATGATCATGGAGGGCACCTGCGCCCTCGGCGGTCGTGCCTGGTCGTGGTCCGGCAGTCGTGTCTTCGGCCGTGGGCTGCGAGATCCCGGACGTCAACTCGCCACCGCGTGAGGTTCGAGGTGGTCAGGGCGCCTCTGACCTGCAACGTGACGAGGGCGGAAAGCTGTCAGCCCCGCGTCGTGGTGTCGCCTCCAAGCTGGACGAGGGGATTGACTTTTGCTATGTGCAGGCATGGCCCACCGTCGGTGGGCAGAGCAACGGCGTGGACCCCATGTGCCTTGAGGCTGAGATCGCTGCCGCAGCGTCTACACTACACCACGCCGCGACCAGATTATGCTTGCCTCACCCGAGCTGGCACCTACGAGATCGGGCCTTGTGGATGGGCCGCTCCCTTCTATACAGCTTCTATTCAACAGCCCGGGCCTTCACGCCGGCGTTGCCAGGCCCAGGAGCCTGGACTCTGAAGGTCTCGACCATTGGCTCTCGCTAAACGATGGGCCTCTACTGGTAGATGGGCCGGTGGCTGTGGACATTGTTTCGGAGATGATGGGGACTCAAAATTCCTCGTCATTGGTCGTTGCATCGTCTGACGACTTGGACACGCGGCCGCCGGTCATGGTACCGGAACAGCTCCATACGCCGACGTTGGAAACCTTGGAGGAGCACCTCTGCATACCATAGTTTTAAATCTCCCGCTAAAGCTGCCGCTATAGCCTTTTAAGACAGGGTGCCGCTATTTGTGTTCATGTACAGTTTAGCCGCTATATCCCGCTATATCCCGCTATAGCTCCGCTATTAGCTGTTTTAGACATATACCGCTAAACACCTTAGCCCGCTATTTAAAACATTGCTGCATACCCATGCAAAACGCCTCTCGTCAAGGGGCCGCCGCGCCTACGTCGGCCACGTACGCCGGCGTCCGTCCAGTCACTTCGTCGTAGCGAGCGCCTGGCGCTCAAGCCAAGGGAGGACAATTCCATCAAGCAGGCACAATGCACGCTGATGCGGAGGTTGGGGATGGTTGTGTCCTCGCCAACCGTCGGCTCCGACACGGTGGACAGGTACAAGGCGACCTTCCGGGCTCCGCTGTCCCCGACCAAGGAAGAGGCGCTACAAACGCTGTTTGGTGATGATTTCGACCCGGTCGCCATGAACTTGGACATGATCGGGGTCGTTGAGGTCGAGGCGTAGAGCCTCCCCATCTTTGTCGCACCACTGTTTTCCCAGTGACATCAACTGACAGTTGCTTCGTCTGGAATGTGCGCGGGCTAAATGGATGTGCACGGCGCAATGTGGTGAGAGAATTCTTGGTGCAGCAGCTACGTAGCGGTACAGCAGCAAGACGTCATGACTTGGTGGACAATGGCGAGAAAGCAGCCGTTGGAAGGAGATGAATGCAAGGACGTTCAATCGCATCGCATCGACGCCGGCGGAGTTGGGAGCGGCCATCAGGCTTGAGGCTGATCTCTGGGTTGCTGCGGGCTATAAGCGCCTGGCTGTGCTTCAGTCGCGTGTAGCATGAAGCTGCTCTTTAGTCGCACTGTGTATTATCATGTAATCGCAATCTCGTACGGATTAGAGGTAGCCTAGGGAGTTGTCTTGAGCTTTGGTAATCTACGGTTTACCAACAGTAAGGGTGTAGCAAACTCTTTTCCTGCTTAATGAAATATGTGCTCGCACGTTCTCGAAAAAAATAGCAGGACTATCTCCATTGTGTTGCTTTGCTACTTTTTTTCTTATTCACTGCAGTCTTGGGTCTCCCTTTGTTCTTAGTTGGCCCTTGCTGTGGCTCCAGGCTAGCAACAAAATGCTCAAAGGCACAGGCTGCAGACTTCCAGTTTCTGGCTGGTTGGAGCCTGTTCCAGATCTTCTAAAGCAAAAAAAGTTTTGGGTCAGTTCACTTATAAACCTGTAGTAAAAGGAAAAAGTCAAGAACATGAGCCTACCTAACTGAAGCTGCTGAGGTAGAAGATGAGCTCTTTGATTTCTTAGAACCTGCTGCTGTTATTTTCCTCTTATTTCCAGCCGATGCTTCACTTGTGGTAGTTGTACCAGGGGGCAAATCAAGGAACACCATTCTGGTAGGAACAGGAACAATGCTTAGTTTCAGTTATGGCTGGGGTTGCCTTTTTCTTCTTCCTTTTAGGTGGTCCCCTGCAATAGATAAATACAAACTGTTAGTACTAATAAGTATGAAAGCAAAATTGGTAGGAACAGGAACAATGCTTGTTTCAGTGTAGAGATCATTATTGTTTCTATGGATTTTATAATTTCTACTTTTTGGAGAAATGTTGCCCTCTATTTTCTTTGCAGTCAACTAAAATAATTTATTTTGTTCATTTGGCAGCCTAGGTTAATCAAAATGTATGATAGGAGATGTTGGAACAGCCTGCAGCTTAAACAAGGAGATATTAATACACTCCAACAGAAATATCTCCTTGTTCAGGATCTAACAAAGGAACAGGTGTTGGCTAAGATACGCACGGTTCTGGAGTCTTGCAATGCCGAGAAGATGGAGTTTTCCTTTGAGTTGTTCTCAAGATTCAAAAATGATTCTTATCAATTTGACTATGACCTGAGACAAATCTGCCTGGTTAGATCACAGTATACTTGTTCTACTGCCGATAAAATCCGGAGTGAGAAAGCAAAAAGGATTGGGAGTTTCTAATGATCATCAGAGACTTACTTTAGAGGGATAAAAGTATTCGCCTTAGAGCCCTCTACTACACCTATCCCCATATCCATGAAAGGCAGGCAGCATCGGATGAGACTATGCAGGAAATTGCTATGCTGTTGGAATGTACAAGGGAATCTCTGAATATTCGCACATCCCCATCCGGCTGTATACTTGGGCCAGTTGATCTGTATACCGGTCATATTAAGTTGGTTGACTGTCTTTTAGGGGGAGGTATGGTACCCACAGAGGTGGACAAAATTGATGGGGTACGCTTAAAGCCAAAGGTGAATTATATCCTGGTTATCGAGAAGGAGACAGTATTCAATCAACTTGCCGATATCAAATTTCACATTACACATCACTGCATAGTGGTGACAGGAAGGGGTCAAGCGGATGTGGCAACAAGGGCCCCTATTGAGGAAGCTGAAAGATGCATTAGATGTGTCTGTGTATGCTCTTGTGGACGGCAATCCATCAGGCATTCTTATCTACTTGACATACAGATTTGGCTCAGAGAATCGGGCCTATGATTCGCTGCTGCTGACTCTTCCAGATATAAAACTCCTTGGAGTTTTCCCTTGCGAAGTCGAAGCTAAATGGAAAGGGAAAGGGGTGGCAAGATTAAAAAGGCTGACTGGTAGAGACAGGCGTAAGTTGTACAAGATGCTAACTAAGGATCATATCCTTGTGGATGAAGAGTTACAGTCTCAGATTAGGGAAATGCTCAGAGGCAACGTCGTTGCGGAAATTGAACAGATCATGATTGATGAGAGCCTGGAGGAGTATGTTGTCAGGAAAATCTGGGAACGAACTATTACTAGCACATCTCGAGGGGAAGATATGATCCAGGACTTCCCGGAACAAACTGCTACTTCAACATCATTCTGTGAAGATATGATGATTGATTGATGTCCAACATGGACAAGGGCCTGAACCCTCAAGCTAAAGATTCTGTTGATGAATGTTGTGAGAACACGTAATAGATCTTTGCTTTTTGAAGTATTGGGTGTATCCTATTTGTACTGCATTAACACTGTGTCAATTTAATTCATAACTAATATTGAATAGCTGATGAGCTTTGTGTTCTTCTTTCTGCCCGGAGCTTGCTCATGCTGAACGACTTGAGCCCGGCCCCGGTCCCGGCGCTTGCCGCCTGCGCCTGCGCCTGCATGTCGGAGCCCGCTAGCTGCCCAGAGAAGGCCGACGAGCTGCCGATGCTACGGCGCGACGCTAGCTTTGAGCCTGCTGTCGCCGTCGAGTTACTGTTGTTGGACGCTGTGTCACAACCATCAGCAGAAGGCTTCTACGCTGGCCACGGAGGGAGCTGCATGCGTTCCAGCTCTCCCCTAGGAGTCGATTTTGTTTTGAGCCTGCAACTATGTCTGGATGAGTTTATTGCCTTTTGAGTTTGGATTAACATGTATGATTTATTTTTGGGTAAATACTAAATAGTGTGTAAAGTGCATGTTTGCCTTTCTGCAACATGCTGTTATTGATTTGGGCATTCTGAGTTATTGAGTTCTAGGTTGAAATAACATTGCACTGAGTGCTTCGGTTTTGTATTGAGTGCTTCGGTTGCATAATTCGATGTATCAGTTAGGCATTTGTGGTTAGTTGAGGAATCTGATGTCATGTTATTTTGCAGATCAAGTTGATATGGTTGGCCTTTGCTCGGTTTGTTCTAGCAAGTCCAAAAAGAGTATGCAAAATCATCTTTTGGTGGCGACGCGCCACATGAATCTTTCTTCAGTACTGATCAGGAAAGTTTTGAGTCATCGTCACTGTTATGCTCTTCTAAAAGTAAACTCTATGTCGGTAGTCATACTTGTATACACCATTTGATGTATTATCTCAGATCTTTTGGTAGTTCTCCGGAAGCGTTAATATGCAATATTATTTACTGTCTTTTGTATACCATTGAGCTAGGAATGTACAAATGTAAGACGAGAAGGCAGAGGCACCACAGTAATATATGGGTTGATTTCCAAGGATTAGTTTGACTCTGACAAGGTTTATTTTACCCTCACTTGATCCTCAGTCATAAGAAGCATGATTAAAGTTTAATGATAGCCTTTTAATATCACTATTATCGTTTCTGAATCTGATTTTCCCATGCACTCTTGATGCTGATATGAAGCCATAGGTCAATAATTTTTGTTGACTTGTAAAAAAAAATCAGAACAACTTTTTTGAGGGAGGTAAATACTGCAGCAGAACAATTATTGAACAATTACTTTTGTAAAAAAAGCTACGTGTTCTGCCCGCCATAGCAACAGCAGGTGAAGACGGTGTCAACTTTGAAGATTGTGCGGTGCTTTTCATTTGCCCTGGTAACTCAAAGTGCTTTTGCTCTGAGATTTGAGATGACCCAGTTGATTCCTTTACCCATTTGAACAAAGGGTTCTGTTGGGGTCCTGACGGTTTTTCTTTTACATCTGAAACTGTCAGAAAATGTTCCAAGTTGAGAATTACAAAGACTGATGATATAATAAGAATATTCGTGATCTTAATAGAAACCCCAGAAAATTGATGTAGGCTTGTAAAAACTTACCTTCACTTAGAGAACGCAGTCTGCTTCCATATGATTCTACTATAGATGAATTGGAGCTATCGCTTGACTTTTCCTGTGATATTGCTGCCATTTGAGAATCAAATATTTTCTTGTTTGATCTGAATGGTAGATCACTGCTGATCTTGAGGTGCTGTTGATGTGCTATTCTTTTAACAGTAGTTTTCTGAGGTTCCAAACTAGCCAGGCTCTAAAAAGTTGACAAATAATTTGTAGTCAGATTTATTGCTCATCCACCACATGAAGAACAATACTCCCTCCGTTCCAAATTATAAGACATCTTGGTTTTTCTAGATACGTAGTTTTTGCTATGTACCTAGATGTACATTATGCCTAGATACATAGAAAAAACAATTAATCTAGAAAAGGCAAAATGTCTTATAATGTGGAATGGAGGCACTATGTATTATGTAATAAAAAACAAAGACCCAGAACTTCTTTCCAAGTCATGTGCATGTTACATGAGAAAATGCGATGTTTCGGGTCTAGGTTCAATAACTTACCATATCCGGTGATTCTTGTAAAGATTATGGGAACGACATAACCCTTCCCTTGGGCTCTCGGTACGTGTTATATAGACAGGGAACAACCCCTTGTGTGAAGTGCACAACACTTGTCATTTGTTACAACAAACTCTAGCTATCCTATCTGCATGTGAACAACAACTCACAGTGCCTGCTCAACAACCTTGAGCCTTGCGCATGCATCATGTACCTAGACGTTACAATGAACCTAGATGACAATCCTATCATCTAACACCCCCTCAATCTCAGCCACTAACCAAGTTGAGATTGACTCCGAACTCCTTCATCTTCGACACAGTGAGGGGCTTGGTAAAACCATCAGCGAGTTGATCACCAATGTGAATGTAACGTATGTCAAGTAATTTCTGAGCTACCCTTTCTCTGACGAAATGGAAGTCGATCTCTATATGTTTGGTTCTGGCGTGGAAAACTGGATTAGCCGATAGGTACTTGGCACCAATGTTATCACACCATAACCGAGCAACTGGAGGATGTGTAACCCTGAGTTCTCCCAACAGCTTCTGAATCCACATTAGCTCTGCTGTTGCATTAGCCAATGCCTTATATTCTGCCTCCGTGCTAGATCGTGAAACTGTGGGTTGCTTTCGAGCACTCCATAACACAAGATTTGGTCCAAGGAAAACAACAAATCCACCAATTGATCTTCTATCATCCACACAACCGGCCCAATCAGCATCTGAAAATGTGCTGACCAACATGGAGTTAGACTTCCTGATTTTTAGTCCCATACTCAAAGTCCCTTTGACATACCGTAGTATCCTCTTAACAGCACTCCAATGCACGGTAGTACGGGAATGTAAAAATTGACACACTTTGTTCACTGCAAAGGATATGTTTGGTCTTGTGAGCGTGAGGTATTGTAGAGCCCCAACAAAGCTCCTATATCTGGTAGAGTCATCAGGTCCTAGACTTGTGCCTTTTGTTGCACTTAGCTTCTCTGTAGTTGACGGTGGTGTTTCAACAGACTTACTCTTGTCCATACCGGCACGCTTCACAATATCAGTGGCATACCTTTCCTGTGACATTATCAACCCATCAGTGGATTTCTTCACCTCTATCCTGAGGAATAATGTAGATCCCCTAGATCTTTTAAGGCAAAATCCTTCTCTAAATCCTTGAGCAAAGCACTGTTGCATCTCGTGAAGAACTTGCAACAATAATGTCATCTACATATACTAACACAAACATGATATGACCACCTTTGTTGTAGTAGAACAGTGAAGTGTCTCCCTTTGACGGTGTGAAACCTAACTGTACCAACTTATTGCACAGGCGTGCATACCAGGCACGTGGTGCTTGCTTGAGCCCATAGATAGCCTTGTCCAATTTGCACATATAACTTGGATGCTTACTGTCTTTGTATCCAGGAGGCTGATGCATATACACCTCCTCTTCAAGTACACCGTGGAGGAATGCATTTTGCACGTCCAGTTGTCGGAGAGACCAACCTTTGGAGACAACAATTGATAGTATAAGCCGAATAGTGGCAGACTTAACAACTGGACTAAACGTGTCTTCATAGTCTATGCCATAGAGTTGCTTATACCCCTTAGCAACAAGCTGTGCTTTGTATTGGTCTATGGAACCATCAGCCTTCCGTTTGATTTTATACACCCATTTGCACCCAATGATGTTCTTCCCTTTCGGTGGTGGCACCAGATGCCACGTTTTGTTCTTCAACAAGGCTGTGTGCTCATTATTCATTGCCATCACCCATTTTTCATCTCCAAGAGCTTCTTCAACCGAGGACGGTTCCTCTGCAGCTACAGTACCCACCATACACCAGTGAACAGTGCCATCGGTATATGTTTTGGGTTTGGTTATACCTTGTTGAAGCCGTGTTACCGGACGCTGATATCCATCAGATGCAGTAGCTGGTTGATCAACAGGTTCAGCTAGAGCACCGGAGTCCACAGGCGCACCACCCGCATGCAATCTAGGCGTCAGATCCTGTTGGAACCCCCCTGCGTCTGGATCAGGTTGCGCGGCCGCACGGGTTGGTGAAGACAGAGGTGGGAAGCCTGCGGCGCAGAGCATTAGACGCCCGGCATCACCTGCGACGAGATCCCGCGCGATACTGATCCCAAAGGAGATAGCGCCACCGATTCGGTGACAGGGGCAGGCAGATCATCCTCGATCTGCGTGACGCGTCTGTCTCCATCCTCGCGACACATGAAATGATGACTGTTTGTCGCCGTTTCTTCACCATTTCGCACCGAATTTGAACCTGTTCCATCCACAGCAGCAGTAGAACTCGACACAGCATTAGTAGGCAAGGAATTAACCAATGTTTGATCATGCATTATTGCACTCCCAAAATCGGATGAGGGATTTTTGAGGACATCAGGAAGACGCGCCAGTTCAGCTCGCAAGCAGGCACCGGCATTGGGATGGAGTAGGGAAAAAGGAAATATGTGTTCATCAAACACCACATCCCTAGAGATGTATACGCGCCCTTCAGAAGGATCTAGGCAGTTGAACCTCTTGTGTAAATTACTGTAACCGAGGAAAACACATCTCTTGGACCTGAATTCTAATTTTCTGGTGTTGTATGGTCTAAGGTTAGGCCAAACGGCGCACCCAAAAGACCGTAGGAATGTGTAGTCTGGAGATGTACCAAACAAGCGCTCATAAGGGGTATCATTGTTAATGATTTTAGATGGGAGACGATTGATGAGGAAGACGGTGGTGAGGAATGCCTCATCCCAAAATTTCAGTGGCATTGAGGCATGCGCAAGAAGGGACAGGCCTACTTCGATAATATGTCGATGTTTACGCTCAGCAGACCCATTTTGTTGATGAGAATGAGGACATGATACAAGATGAGAAATGCCTAGGCGCTTAAAGAATGAGTTTAGGGACTGATATTCCCCACCCCAGTCAGATTGAACAGCCAGAATCTTGTGGTCAAATTGTCGTTCTACCATGCTTTGAAAATCATGGAAGCACTGAAACACCTCAGATTTAAAACGCAATAGATAGATCCGTGTGAACTTGCTATAATCCGTCAATGAAACTAACATAATAACTATGCCGGCCAACAGAGGTAGGAGCTAGTCCCCAAACATCAGAAAAACACAAGTTCAAATGGACTTGGTGACACACTAGACGACTTGGGATAGGGCAATTGGTGGCTCTTGCCCTTCTGACATGCATCACATATCACATTATTACTCGAATATCTAATAAACGGAATCTTGTGGTGGCTAAGGACTTGCTTGACGACTTGAGGAGAGGCATGACCTAGCCTATGATGCCACAGGGATGCAGTGGGCTTGAAGACGCCAAGCACTTCTTTATTCAGATGAGGCTTCAAAGGATAGAGGCCTCCTTCACATGGACCTCTGAGGTGTGTCCTCGTTTCCTGCTCTTGATAAGAAAATGGTTCAGATGAAATTCAAGAAAAACATTGTTATGGTGGGCCGGACATATCAGAGGAGGAACAGGCCCACCACCGATGGCTGATCACGCGCACGGGGGCGCCGTGGGCAGCTGAGCGCTGCTCCTCAATTATAGGATCCTCAGGATCTATTAGATTACCTAGTTTGTTAGATCAAGGGTCTATTTCCTAGTTTGTTGGGATTGTGCCTATATGGCCTAAACATTTGCTTAATGAAAAGATAAGCCTTGGATTGAGACTTACGTCTCCCTTGGGCACTCAGCCGAACACTGCTTGTCGTCATCTCGTTTTCACCCTAGCCTCCCTGCTTGGCGCCGCCATGGCTCCAAGCCGCCGCAACCAGAGCAGCAAGCCCCGGCGACCCGCCTCTCCGCCCTACTTCCTCCGCAGCAAGGCTCAACGCCGTAATAAGCTGGTATCAGAGCTCAGGCCTTGATCCGTCGCCTCTGCTGCCATCTTCACCACCGTGCCCCTTGCTACGCTGGCCATGTTCCCCACCACGGCGACCATGGCTGGTCCTGGTTCACCCGCCGCGCTGCCAGTTTTCATCGCCGCCACGACCACCATGCCGCCACTACCTACGCAGCAGTCTGCGCTTTCCACGGGCGCCATCAACGCGTTGACGGCGGTCCTCTATGGCCTGCAATGCCAGATGGACGACCTCAACACGCGTCTGGCAGCGCTCGAAAGCAGGCAATCGCCCTCCGCGCGACTGCCAGGCCTACCCGGCCTTCATGGCAGCGGTTCCGGTAGTCCCAGAGCACTTGTATAGCACGGCGGCGTTCCCCACCCACTTCACCACCACGCCACAACCAGCCGCCTGGTCCTAGCCGTCCGCGGCCACCATGGTCACCCCAGCAGCCACGCGCGGCCACCACTAGCGTCACCACCACACCGCCGCTGGCCGCCTTCCCGTCGTTCACCGCCCCTAGCCCCGTGCCACCACAGCAGCACACACTGTGGGGCACGAGGGGGTCCAGAAGACGTTGCAGCGCCTACGGACTGAGTTCTTCATCAAGCATGACCGTCGTGTTGTCCGCGACTATGTCCGCACGTGCGCCACTTGCCAAAGGAACAAGACGGAGGCTCTTCATCCCGCGGGTCTCCTCCAGCCGCTGCCCGTGCCATCGCGGGTCTAGGCTGACATCTCCATGGATTTTGTGGAGGCGCTCCCAAAGGTACATGGTAAAAGTGTGATTCTAACCGTGGTGGCCAGGTTCTCCAAATACGCTCACTTCATACCTTTGGGTCACCCGTACACGGTGTCATCCGTCGCGTGGGCGTTCTTCAACGACATTGTTCGTCTCCACGGTTTTCCCAAGTCCATCATCAGTGACCGTGATCCGGTTTTTACCGGGCATGTCTGGCGAGATCTCTTCAAGATCGCGGGGGTGCAGCTCCGTATGAGCACAACATTCCACCCCCAAACCGATGGGCAGTCTGAGGCGGTGAACAAAGTCATCGCCATGTACCTACATTGCACCACCGGCGATCGACCTCGGGACTGGCTGGATTGGCTTCCATGGGCGGAGTACTGCTACAGTACGTTGTTCCACTCCGTGCTTCGTACATCACCGTTCACCGTCGTCTATGGCCGCCCTCCGCCGGTGCTGCAGCCTTATCAGCAAGGCAGCGCACGTACCGACGCCGTCGACGCCCTCCTCGCCGATCGGGATGCCTTCCTCGATGAGGTGCGCACCCGTCTTCTCTAGGCACAGGAATACGCCCGCAAGCACTATGACGTTCGTCATCACGCTATGGAGTTCACTGTCGGCGACTGGGTGTGGCTCCGCTTGCTACACTGTCCCACCCAGTCTCTGGTGCCTGGCGCGCGTGGAAAGCTTGGTCCTAGATATGCTAGACCGTACCAAGTCACCGAACGCATTAGGCCAGTGGCGTACCGCCTTCAGCTGCCGGAGGGTGCCCGGGTGCACGACGTGTTTCACATCAGAGTGCTCAAACCGTTCCGCGGTCAGCCACCTTCATCGATGCCACCTCTACCACCGCTTCGTCATGGCTGACCTCTGCTGCAGCCGGAACGCGCCTTGCGTGCTAGCCTTCGTTGTGGCGCTTGGCACGTTTTGATCCAGTGGGCTGACATGCCAGCATCCGAGGCCACTGTTGATGCAAAAGTGGATCTGCAAACATAAAGGGCTAATACCCGAAATCGATATCCAAAGCGTGGCAGTCGATTTGACCTGTTAATCGACAAGGATGAAGATACGAGCACTTTGGTCCTGACAACAGCGATACGCCCAGAAGTCATGGCCAAGAGGTACTCACGCGAAACTCGAGGATCGTCGAAGATTGCACCGGAGCGATGCAACTCGCCGAATCGATGAGAACTCATAAAAAGGAAAAAGTATACAAGTTGACGAAGTCACCGAAAAGTAAATAGATGTAAATAAGAGTAAAAGCTGGTTTTTGATATTGATTGATTGATTATTACATTGCCCTTCACCCTATATTTATATCCTGATCTACAAAAACGTAACCAAATACGACTAGGACACTAAATCCAAATCTAAGGAAACACATGACTTTGATACAACTCAGACTCTAATAAACGTATACAAGGAAATCAACTCCTATCTTATTCCATAGTCCGCCTCAATCACGATGGTATTCTCATTGACCTCCTTTCCATCGGCACACTCCCTGTTCCATCGGCAGTAGCCTTCAAGTCTCCTCCATCGGCACACTCCCTGTTTCATCGGCACCAGTCTTTAAGTCTTCTTTCATCGGCATCGGCAATAATACCCTTAACCTTACCGGCAACACTTCAATTTTAATCCACATGCCACCACCACTCATAAGCAGCCTTCTTTATAAGCTCATTTTCATCGGCTATCAATCTATATAGTAATCTTTCCTCTGCTGATTAGCCCTTCCTGACCATCTTGACACGTGCTAAAAAACGATGTCAACACATGCCCCCCAATTTCAGAGTATAAGATACTGATGCTCTGAAATTTACTCCAGACAATGCTTGCTATTACCTATTTTTTTCAACCCATTCTCCAAGCATAACACGATCTGTTACTAAATTTAATTAAATCTAGTTCTAATCCATGTATCTCAGTAAATATCGCATAATTTCTAACTGTTTTTGCCTCAATCACGGTTGAGATACCAAAATAACAATCCATCGACAAGATCTTATCATAGCAACATCACTATTTTAGAACTGAAAGATCCTATGTCAAGATCTCTTCCAAGTCATGATTACTTGCCATCAAATCTTCTGTACAATCCCTTGATTGTCGTGCGAACAGTTACCATATCCATCTGAACCACCTCGATCCACCCACGCACGGCATAGAGATAAGTCAAGAATACCCCTACCCCAAATGGCCTATAAATAGATTTCTCCGGACTGCTCATCTTCTACCTTCAAACTTCAACCTTTGACATTCTCTCTCCGGCGGCAACCCTAACCAACAACTGCGCGTCCTCAACCCATCAGAGCTCCTTCCGTCGTCAACTTCAAATCCCCAGCTCGTGCCCTCATCCTTCTCAAAGCAATGGCGGTCAACTTCAACGTTCCTGCGGTTCGTTCTTCTTCTATTACCTTTACCTTGATCCTTTTGGTTCCTTGCGAGTTCTTACAGTTGGTATTTTTCTTCTTCTTCCATTCTTTTGATCTTCCAAACTCAGGAACTACGCAACACGTTGGTTATTCTAACCAACCAACCTCCCCTTCATTGCCTAGGTCCAATGGGCAACCCAGATCCAACTGACTTGATCAATGCAGAGGCTAACAAAATTCCCTTCAAAGCTCAAAATTTTTCTTTGAATCTATGGAAGGATACATTCCGATCTTGGCCCAAACCCACCAAAGGGTGGAAAGATTGGTACTTGAGGGTCAACAGATCAATGCAAGTATTCTGGGCAGAGCGGAAGATAGACCAATGCATTAGGCTATCTATTGCCGATATGCAAAAGAATGAATCTATGATGATAGCCGCCGCTCACTTCTGGTCAGACACCACAAATACCTTTATGTTTGGTCATGGCCCATGCGCCCCCACTCTTGCCGATGTATACATGCTCACTGGCTTGGATATCTCAACCGTCGATGAAGGCCACATTTATGGCAGAAAAGCTAAATACAGAGTGAATACACGCAACATCGGCGGCTGGACAAGATACATCCAGGAATACCGAAAGACTGGTACTGTCAATCAAAGAGAACACGCCGTATTCTTGAATATGTGGTTGGAAAAGTTTATCTTCTGTGGCCGATCGGTAGGACCAACCAACGCCTTCCTCCCAGCAGCTGAACTCTTAGCCAATGGTGTCAGATTCCCGCTTGGCCGATACCTTCTGAGCTCAACCTACCACCTCCTCCACCAAGTATCTCAGAAGCTTCTACTTGGTGAACCCATCGGTAATTTGGGAGGCCCATGGTGGTTCATCAATATGTGGCTAAATGCTCATATGCATAAGCGTCTACAGTGGGATCTCTTTGCCCAAGAATTCCTACGAGAGATCACCGAAGATTATGTTCTTAGAGATGAGGAATCGGCAACACGCCCTCCTCTCAACTTTGGCGAAGCTATAATTGTCCTCCCTGGAACAGAGGCTAATGAAGATCAAATCGACGGGTTTTTCTAGAATTTCTACCATGGTCTCCCTCGTGATCTTAGGGCTTGGGTACCCTATATTGATGAGGATAACAAGTTCCCCCTCCTCTTCAACTTTGCCGATAGTGATCTGAACCAAGATAATGAGCTTATGATGACCATTATTACTCCTAAGGCAATCTCAGTGAACACATTTGGTAGTGGAAAGAATTCCAATACTACTTATGAATTCTACAATCCATCGGCAGTATCTCGTCAACTGGCTTTTGGGCAACTGCCAATCAAGCTATGCTTTGCCGATGTGATCAAGCCCAGAGAAACCATCACCACTGGAACTGAGTGGAGTAGGGTAGTAAGACTTGCCCCCGATGCCGATATTTCAAATGTTGATCTCTCCGCCTGGTCACCAGCGTCTTTTATCATAGAATCATATAAGCAATGGTGGAAAGAACAGTTATTTTCAACATCTGTCCACACATATCGGCACATGATCGATCCCGACTACGCCATACCTGACGATGCAGTAAGTTCCTTTTAACTTTCTTTTGTCTTCCTCCCCCCTTTTTATATATATATCAGCAGCTAATCTTTCCTGTAACAGGCCGATGATCCAGTTCTATCAGTAAGCAAGAGTGGGAGTCCTTTCAACCTACACCCTATCTCTCCAGTTTCAATAATCGGCTACAACGCCCCCACCTTAGATGCCCTAACCTTCCAGAGGACCCGTGCCAAAACTATCACCTCCAGACCAAAACTGGCAACATCCAGGGCCACTCCAATGGCTGCTGCTACAAGCCTATTTAAGGCTTTTAAGGTAATAATCTTGTTTATTTTTTGTTTACTGCCGATACAAATTATATCAATATATAACTACCAGGGTGTAAGAGTTGCGGCTAGATCGTCATCGGCAACTCCTCCAACAACAAGCACCACTACCTCCAGCCAACCTTCAGAGGTATTCCTTTAACTTTACCTTTTATCTGTTAAATATTCGATCTCACACTTATTTTTATAGCAACAAATGGGTACATCGGCAAGCACACCAAGCACTCAAGCTCCCCAATCAACAAGTGCCGATGCCCCCCAGCCAATTGTCGCTGAGACCCAAGCAAAGCGTAAAGCTTTAACCGACGTCGAAGCTCAGCAAAAGCGACAGAAATCTACACCAGCCCCTGCATCCGCTCCAACACTTATCAGTCAGCCAACTGATGTAGTCGAACAAGTTGACCCTCCCGCTTAGAATATATCATCGGTCATCATACCCCAAGGGCCAACTACTGAAGATATTGTAGAAGACATTCCATCGGCATCCTCTGCCGATCCTTCGCATGATCCTCTTCAAGCTGCTCCCTCAAGCCAGGCCCAAGAAATTGCCTTGAAGCAGGTAAATCGATTGACCTATTCAGTTCATAGTATCTGTATCTATCCTTGGGTATAAATCTCTAACTTCCTTTTCTTCATAGGAACAGGATTCTCCTGATAGCCTATTTTCTTTTGCTATCGATGTTTCTGATGATGATGGAGAGGAGGCGAGTTCTTTCCTGGCATTGGGAACAATATCGGCAAACATCTATGGCCAGTTAGAAGCCCTTCTGAATCCGCTGCAACAAGATACTGCTCAACTGATAATTGATTTAGACCCTGCAAAGACTATCTTTAAGACGATCCGTGGCCAAGTTCCTACCGATGTTGAAGAAACCATCTTCCCAACAGTCCATCTAGAGAGTCGACAACTTCAATACCAACGGGCTGCTCACTGTAACAGAACCGCCCAATTATACGAGATTAAGTAGGAAAATCATCCAATGGGAGGACAATTTAACAAACTTAAGCCCGTATAACTCGGTAGTCCGTGAAATCTCAACGGATTTCAAACCATTTCACATAACAGCCCAAATCATACTAAGTTTAGCGGTCACCATCATAAGTTACATAAAAGTTCGTGGCATAAAATACATCGGAGTTTAAACATAGTTATTACAAACCAGGTTCGAATAAAAGTAGTGGAAGCAGTAATTCAAATCATGCACACACACAGCGTTTTGAAATAAAGTGCCAGCTTGTGATCATCTCCAGCAAAATAGCATCAGACGAGAAGTAGCGAATGACCATTGCCCTTGGTCCTAAGCTTCGCCCATTGTAGGATAGAGGCAGTTGATACAGTAGCCGTAATACATTTGCCCATCTGCAACAAGTGGGAACAAAGCCCTGAGTACGAGAAGGTACTCAGCTAGACTTACCCGACAGAACCAAAATAAAATGACACCAAGGATCATGATAGGCTTTCTGGTGGGATAGCTGACTCATTTGCAAGAAAATCATTTTTAACTTAACAATTCTTTTCTAAAAGTATGCAGTAATTTAATCTTTATTACCCTATCAACTATGTTTGCATCTGTGCTAGAGTAACATGTAATTAAGCAGGTAAGGATTACCATTAATCATTAACAATAGTTACCATGTCATCTTCCACATAACTATCCAAGTGATTCATCAATATTACTACGATGAAGTAGCTCAAGTCAAGTGTTCACTATCCAGTGAACGATGGCGATTCGAATCGATTATTAACCAGCTGGTAATTTATTCCTCACACAAACCTCACTCACCCGCTAAAGTGAGGTATTGGTCACCGAGTCAACCATTCAGGTAAAGCCGCGAGCTTGCCAGGAACCACATGTACCCGAGGGCCGCCCGACTGCTCTTTAGCCTTATCATCGCGCCCCCGTATCCTGCCACTACTGCTCCGGTACAGTGCGTTGCGGGCAATTCACTCGGCCCGAATAATCTCCCAGCTTCGCGGTCGAAAGGTACATTATTCGGCCAGCTAAATGTGAGGCATGCGTTCAACATGACTCGAGGCCCAACAACGGTCGGTCCTTAATCGACACAGACGGAAAACACTATAGTCCGAAACCCTACAAGTTTCTGCCCGGTCTCAGATTCATTTCGACACTTAGTTATTTTCATATGACATACTTTCACATAGATCCAAGTAATCTCCTAGAGCTCGCGGATGACAGGCAATCACCCGACTTCTACCGGTCTAAGCAAACTAAGCAATTATTGACCGCGGACACCAAGGTAACAAGGATCGGGTAAAGCAATGTGAAACAAGGTATAATGCAGCAACGTTTGCAAACAACTCCTAAACGTAACACATCAAATTAAGTAAAGTCAATAATAAATTATTTGCAAACCGGGAGAGAAATGCTCCGGGACTTGCCTCTCTCAAAAGAGCTCGGACGGTGGTCGGGGCACTCTGGAAGATCTTCACCGACCTCCTCTTCGGCTTCGGTCGCCTCCTGCTCTTGCACCTCGGACTGCTCTTTCGGGTCCTGGAGAACTGCTACCGGGGTCAATTCCTGCGATCCTGTATGATGCAGAATTATAAGTGCTTATGCCTAGGTGCATTGCAGGAATGACATGAGATGATGATGATGAATGAGATGTAAATGAGCATGTTACTTTATTTGGATTACGTGGAACTTACGACTCTTCTACAAGGTAGTCTACATTATCCAAGAACATGTACTCATAAACTACCACCACTATGCTCTATCATGCAAAGGCACCTTGACACTGAAGATGCTTCAAAGATACACCAAAGCATAGTTTACTAACTAATCTTGCATCAAAGATTGAATGTAAACCCTAGTTAGCCCTAGGCTTGAACAGCAACACCTATTTTGGTAGCACAGAAAAATCTTAGAAAATTACAGTGGATTACTAACATCAATTCTAGCATGTCACAAAATTTTCATTGCATTTGGATTATTAGAACTGTCTATACAAAAATAACAAGCTAAGACCTAAAAACGAGCATGAAAATACTTTGCATTATGAAAAGTATCAAACAACAGATTTAGAAATTTTCCTACTTTCTACAAAGTAAACAATCACTGTATAAAAATTATTATTTGCATGTTTTATTTACATTTATTTAATTAACAAAAATAGCAAATACTAGTGATAGAAAGCATTTGAACTACACCTACATATTTTTCTACAGAACAGGCATGATATATAATTTTCCTAGCAAGTACATGGCACAAAAAGATTAACAAACTTGGAATCACATTTTTCTGATTTTTCTATGATTTATTAAGCATTTATCAAGAAAACAGCCATTTCAATAATTAAATAAAAACTCTACAGAAAAGTATTTCAAATTTGACATGCAATATTTTTATATCATAGATCTGGTTCCAATGAATCCATAGAAATTTATTTCACAATTTTTAGAGCTAAAATGACTACAAAAACATTTTTCAAAGTATTTTTCCCTTTGAATAATAAAAGAAAACAGAAAATGATTTTCATTATTGATACTGGGCCGGCCCGTGGAAGTCAACCGGCCCGTGGCCATTTTCGGCCTGAGCGCGCGCGCGGGAAGAGAGGCGAGCCAGCCCGGCTTGGGCTTCGGCCCAAGGCCGCTCGCGCGAGGAGGCCGGGGGGAGAAGCTGGAGGCGCCGGTGACCGCGACGTCGCGGCCGCGCGGCGATCGGTCGGTGGCCGTTGCCGACCACGCCCGGGTGCGGAAAGGCGAGCAACAGATTCGCGGGGAGTAGGCGGACCCGTTTTCGGTGATAGCGAAGCAAGAGAGGTAGCGGGGAACCACTCCCGCGGGAGGCCGCGCGCGCGGTGGCGTCATGGCCACCGGCGGTGGATGCACGGAATCCGCACCTGCTTGGCTCGGGTGACGGCAACGAGGTGCGCACGGGGTGACGGAGAAGGAGGCGGAGTTGGGTGCGCGAGAAGGCGAGCTATGGCGGCTCACCGTAGGCCAATTTGGCCGGCGGGTGCGGCGGTGGCGGTGCTCGCGCGGTGCGGTGCGAAGGAAGGCCGATGCGGAGAAATTCGGAGAGGGAGGGTGGATGCGGAGCGCAGGCGACTTAGAAGAGCGAGGCGCGCGCTAGCGGGGGCCACCGACGGCCAGCTGTCGACGGCGAGCGGCGCATGCCGGCCACGGGGCGCGCGGTGCCTGTGCGGGCGCGTGCGTGTCGCAGCGCGCGCGGGCGAGCGGACACGACGCGCGGGCGGGCGGGCGAGCGGAGCGCGCGGTCAACTGGGCCGGGCCGCTTCGCGGGCGAGCCGAGAAGGGAGGCAGCGGCCTGTTTAGGTTAGGTTTTTATTTTTCAAATTTCTAAATTCAAACCAATTTCAAATACAGTTTTCAAACCCTATTTTGAACAAGAAAAAGACCTTTTCTGGAAATGACCCAAAAATAAAAGTTGATTAGAATTTAATTCTCTATAACTTTGATTAAGGGGCCAACTAAAAATTCTCAACAGATTTTGAATTGGAGAATAAAAGCTAAATAGGGAGTATTTTTGAATATTTTCAGAATACATTTTTGAAACCAGTTTTTAACAAAACTTTGAGTAATTTAGTTGCTCCAAAAATTTGACCTATAATTCTAAGTGATATAAAATTTGTAGTTGCACAATTTTAATGAAAGGTAATTAGCATATTAATATATTACATCACGAATACCATTTTCCAAGCTTTTATTTCATTCAAGTTATAATATTACCATATATGATTATGGATGATATGAAATGTCATGCTTATGATTGCCATGCAAAAGCTTGCGTAACACCGGAGTGTTACACTCACCGTATTGCCGATAGAACAGCTCAAGCTCAACTCAAGGAAGAAATGCTGTAGCTGAAACAAACTGCCGATGAGAAGCACAAAAGCATCAGCAACTTGCAAGCCTCCGGTACTGATCTTAAACAGAAAATTCTAGATCTATTGGCAAAGAGAGCAGCTTTGCTAGCTGAACTAGAAGAAGTTGAAGCGGCCCTGACCCAAGCCAAGCAAGAAGAAGACCAGCTTCCTAACGTTATCAAAACCCTTCAGCAGGAACGAGATATCCAAGCTCGCAAGGCCTTGGCCTTGAAAAAGAAACTCAAACCTGTGGAGGGAACTGCTGATAAAGATGCCAAAGAATTAAAGGAAGCCGATGAAATTCACCTGCGCGCGATATCAGCTATCCAAACTTTGTTAAATTAGCGTATCGGCAACAACATATCAATTCTTTATTTTAACTCTAGCCGATAGGATTGTTATCGGCAATTACACTTTTATGCATCTATCCAGACACTAGGGTAGTATTTCTTTAAGTATTTTTCATTCAATGCTCTAGGAAATACAACCCCTTCAAGAGTTTCAAGAATATACGCATTACCAGGAACATATTAATTTATCCGATATGGACATTCCCAATTAGGTGACTATTTGCCAAACTTATAACTTTTAGTCCCAATCGGTAAAATCAACTTCCAAACCAAATCTCCATCGACAAATTCCTTTACCTTCACCTTCTTGTCATACCATCTGGCTACCCTTTTCTTATTCTCCTCAATGCTAGCTAAAGCTTTTAACCGATGACCTGCTACATCTTCCAACTCATCTTTCATAAGGATATCATAGTCATCAGCTGTCAATTGATCTTGAGAGCGTATCCGCCTAGAGCCAATTTTAACCTCCCAAGGTAATACTACGTCGTGTTCATACACCAACTGATAAGGTATTACCTTGGTTGCACCATGACACGCCATCCGATATGACCATAAGGCTTCATTTAATATTGTATGCCACCTCTTAGGATATTCTTTAATTTTGCGCTTAATGAGCTTGATAATTCCTTTGTTAGAAGCCTCAACCTGATCATTAGCCTGGACATAATATGGTGAGGAATTCAAAATTTTAATCCCCATACCTATAGCAAACTCATCAAATTCACCCGATGTAAACATGGTACCCTGATCGGTAGTGATGGTTTGAGGAATACCAAATCGGTAGACAATATGCTCTTTTACAAAATCAATCATATTAGTCGATGTCACCTTTTTCAAAGGAATTGCTTCAACCCACTTCGTGAAATAATCGGTAGCAACCAGAATAAATTTATGCCCTTTACTCGATGGTGGATAAACTTGACCGATGAGATCAATAGCCCAACCCCGGAATGGCCAAGGCTTAATTATGGGGTTCATAACCGATGCGGGTGCCCTTTGAACATTACCAAAATTTTAACATTCCTGACATCCTTTAAAATATTTAAAACAATCTTCGAGAATAGTTGGCCAATAATATCTATTCCTTCTGATCATCCATTTCATCTTAAAAGCTGACTGATGAGCCCCACATACTCCTTCATGAATCTCACCCATTAGGCCTTTTGATTCATCGATGCTAACACACCTGAGTAAAACTCCATCTATGGTACAGAATACAATTCATCATCAAGGAGCACATACTTGGTAGCTTGGAACCTTATACGTCTTTCAACCTTTTTAGATGGATTCTTTAAATAATCAATAATTTCCTTTCTCCAGTCATCGGTCTCAACTGCCGATGCTAACACTTCTTGAATAGGCTGATATCCCGAAGCATGCTGAGCCAATCGATTAGCCTCTTCATTGTGCAATCGAGAAACATGTTCTAGATAAAAATTCCTAAATCCTTTCAACAATTGCAAACACTTCTCATAATATGAAATTAAAATTTCACTTCGTTATTCATAAATCCCAGCCAACTGATTTATAACTAGCATAGAATCACCAAAGACTTCAATAGCATCGGCACGTATTTCCTTAAGCAATTCTAACCCTTTTATCAGGGCTTGGTACTCAGCTTGATTGTTTGTTGATGTAGCAACAATCGGTAATGAGAACTCATACTTCTTCCCCTGAGGGGAAATTAACATGATACCAATGCCTGCCCCTTCACCACATGTAGACCCATTAAAGAAAAGTGTCCAATGAGCAATCTCCAGAGAATCCACTGTGTTGCAATGTTGAGTAACAAAATCGGCCATAACCTGTCCTTTAACTGCCTTAGCCGATTCATAACGTAGGTCAAATTCTGATAATGCCAAAATCCATTTGCCAATTCTACCATTTAGTATCGGCATCGACAGCATATACTTGACCACGTCATTTTTGCATATGACAGTACACTCAGCCGATAGTAAATAATGCCTCAACTTAATACAAGAAAAGTACAGACACAGATATAATTTCTCAATAGCCGAATACCTGGTTTTAGCATCTATCAACCGTCTGCTCAAATAATAGATAACACGTTCTTTCCCTTCAAATTCTTGAATAAGAGCTAAGCCGATATCAGTATCATCAGTTGACAAATATAATCTGAAAGGTTTTCCATGTTGAGGTGGAACTAGCACTGGAGGATTTGTTAAGTAACTCTTAATTTCATCTAGGGCTAATTGCTGCTCATCTCCCCATTTAGATTCCTGATCAGCTTTCAATTTTAGTAATGGATTGAAGGCCTTGATCTTACCCGACAGATTAGATATGAATCTAAAAGGTCCTTGTTTGGTTTTGGTAATTGAGTGACAACTTAGGTGGACTAATATATGGTTATGTGAGATACACAGGAGATTAGTCCACAGGTAATGGTGTCATGGAGGAGCTCATTGTATATGAGACATGACATTGACTCATGTGACCAAGATGATGAAGACCAAGATGATGCTTGGCTCGATGGACCGGTTGTGAAGATGAAGGGCAAGTCGAGGCTTCGAAGCGAAGGACCATGCGGTGGTGAAGCTTGAGCAAGACTTGGCGCCGACGGACTGATGCAACGGTGAAGAGCAAGTGAAGTCAAGGTCGATGGATCGAGACGGTCATGTGATGATATGAAGTGGTTCATATCATTTGTGATATGGTTGGTGCATGTGTTGCATCAACGTCAGAGGAGATGGAGTGGAATGCGTAAGGCAAAGGTATAACCTAGGGCATTTCCATTTCACCAGTCATAGGTGTGTAGAGAAGTTTATGACCGGGTTTTAGGATAGATGGCCATACTATTAAGAGGGGCAAACTTATTTGCATATCGGTCATCTAGTGCCACTCGAGTGATCTAACTATGCATCGTTGCTAGGATTGAGTGGCGTGGCAAGTTGAGTGGTTAACTCCTTCGGTAAAATAATTGTGAAAATGCTAACACACGTACATAAGGTGGTGATCACTTGGTGTTGGTACATTTAAGAAGGCGGCGAAGTTTGAATGGTAGAGAAGGGTTTGGGTTCCTTTCTCCCTCCCGCCGAGCGCGGGATTCAGGCGATTTCGGAGAAATAAAATGCCTATTTTCCACTACGCCGGAAGTCGGAAAAGAAACGGAGGCGAACGGAGGTCACAGTGGTGACCGGACGCTGCACCGGACGCGGTCACGATATGACCGGACGCGTTCGGTCAGTACAGCGCAACAGTTAGGCGCGCGAGCTAGGGTCTACAACCGGCGCGTCCGGTCACTCACGGGACCGACACGTCCGGTCAGGCGTCCTGAGTTCACAAGGTCGATCGGACGCGGTGCGCGTCCGGTCACACGTGATCGGACGCGTCTGGTCGTCGAGGGAGCTTACTGGACTCCGACCGGACGCTGGCACTGTCGCGTCCGGTCGTTGCGTGGAGCGCGTCCGGTCGTTGCTTCGCGGGCGCGCGGTACTGTGCGACCGGCGCGTCCGGTCGGTTGAGCAGCGTGTCCGGTCGTTGCGTTTGATCGTTGGCACGCAGTGACCGTTGGAGGATCTGGCGGTCGCGTTTGAATTCGGTGGACACGTGGACGGCGCAGGGCGACCGGACGCGGTGAAGCGCGTCCGGTCAGTTTCGACCGGCGCGTCCGGTCGTCCCGATTTTTGCCCAGTGAAGGGGTAACGGCTCTATTTGACCGTGGGGTTATAAATAGACGTTGTGGCCGGCCATGGCTGGTAGCTGAGCACACTATAGTCTTTATGACTTGTGTGGTAGTGCTTGGGAGCCCTCTAACTCACTCATGCTTGACAGTGTTCATCGGATCGAGTGAGAGAGCGATTCTAGTGCGTTGCTTTGAGAGATTGCATCGTGTGGCACTAGGTGATCGTGTTGCAAGCCAGTGGTGCTTGTTACTCTTGGAGGTTGCCACCTCCTAGACGACTTGGTGGCTTGTGACTCCATCGAAGCTCGCAAGAAGATTGTGCGAGGCTCCGGAGAAGCTTTGTGAGGGGGATTGCGCTCACCCCGCGGGGATCGCGAAGAGCAACTCTAGTTGAGCGTGTCATTGAGCTACCACACTTTATGGTGGGTTCTTGCGGTGCCTTTTGAGAGGCTCGGTGTGTGACCGATTAGCCGCCGAACCACGAAGTGTTGGTCGACACAACGGGGACGTAGCTTGGTGGCAACCAAGTGAACCTCGGGAGAAAAATCACCGTGTCAACATTGTTCTTCATCTTCTCGGTGGTTTGCCTTCGTACAACATAAGCTTGTATTTACTTTCATATATACTTGTGCTTGTGTAGTTGCTCTCTTAACTAGTTTGCTTGTGTAGCTTGCTAGTTGTCTTCTTGCTTGTGTAGCTAGAAGCTTCCCCTTGCGTGACTAATTTGGTTTATGTAACCTTGTTAGTCACATTGCTTAGTTTGTGTAGCTAAGTGACTTGCGCTCTCTAATTTGGCATTAGTTGCCTTGTTATTGAGCTTTGCTAGTGAGCTTAAGAGCTTTGTGCTTTTGCTTCACTAGTTGTGTAAGAGCTCCCTCGGTTGGCAAAGTACTAATGCATAGGTTTGTGTGACCTTGCTCTAGAATTGAGTAGGTGAGCTCTTGGTAAGCTTAGCACCTTAGTTACTTAATTAGCATCTTTGCAAGGTGCTAGAGAACTTAGATAGAGGGGTGTAGTCTTGGCTAGACCGATAAGTTTAATTCCGCATTTGTTTTGGTTAGCCAACGCGTTTAAGTTTTAGAAAGGACTATTCACCCCCCTCTAGTCCGTCATCTCAACCCTTCAATTGGTATCAGAGCCGGGTCTCTCTTTTGTGGTCTTCACTGACCCGAGAGGATGGCGACTTATGGGCTAGATGTTGAGTGTCCACACATTTTTGATGGCACACACTTTACACGGTGGAGAAATTAGATGACATGCAATTTTAAGTTTATTTCTCCTCAATTGTGGTGGATCGTAGATGTGGGCTTTTCCTTTGCACTTGATAAAAAGAATGCAACTCAAGCGCAAAGAAAATGCCTACATCTCGATAGCCAAGCTACTAATGTTTTCTATCGATCTTTAGATAGTAGCATACTTTGTGAGATCATGGACTTTGAGTCCGCCCATGAGATTTGGGTGTTTCTACATGAGAAATATGGGGCGATCTCCAATGATGATGAGCCCAAGGAGGAGGCGCATGAGGATGTTGAGCATGACCACAACAAGGTGGTTGTGGAGGATTGCTCCACCTCACGGTCAAGTGATGACAAAGATGATCATATCACAAGATCACTTGACAAGAAGAATGATAATGCCACAAGTGATGCAAGTAATGATTCTACCTCATGCACACTTGATGGTGAAGATGATGGCTATGAGAGTGATGCTTCAACAAGCTCTTCAACATCATCACATGGTAACACTAAGATACATGTTGGTGGTTTTATTATGGATTGTGATGATCCAAATTTAGAGCTTTTATATAAACTCTCAAGAGCCTTGAAAAGGAAAATGGAAAGAGTAAGTAAATTGGAAAATGATAACTCTTTTCTAAAGACCACATGTGAACAACAAAAGCATCTACTTTATGTTACTACTTGTTCACATGAGGAGCTGAAATTGACTCACGAGAAACTAAGTGTTGCTCATGATAACTTGGTACAAGAACATGCTTTACTCACTAAGAAGCTTTCTAATGAAGAAACCAAAACTAGTGAGGGCTCATCATTTAGGTCAAATGATAAATCACATATTACTAACCCTTGTGATGTAGGCAAGAAGCATGTATCCACCTCTTGTGATGATTTATTAGATATGCCATGTTCTTCACAATTAAATGCTTGTTCTACTTCTATGTCTTGTGAGACTAACCTTTTGAAGGAGAACAATGAGCTCAAAAGTGAAGTGAAGAATTTGAGCAACAAGTTAGAGAGGTGCTACAACTCAAAAGTCACCTTTGAGCGCATAATGAAGACTCAAAGAAACTTTGGTGACAAAAGTGGCCTTGGCTTCAAGAAGAAAATGACAAAGGGCGAAAGAAAGCAAGAAAAGAGAATGAAGAGACTACTCCAAAAGAAGCTCTCGCATTCCATGTGCTATCGATGCCATGAAGCGGGACATCTTGCTAATTGTTGCCCAAACATTGAGAAGCTCAAGAAGATGAAAGAAGAAGAGAGGCTAAAGCATGTCAAGTGCTTCAAGTGCCGCACTTGGGGTCATCTTACCTCAATGTGCCCAACCAAGCAATTGGTGAAGCAACAAGTAAAGCCTCAACCTAAGCCACTAGTTGAGCAAGAGAAGACACCCCAAGAACAAATCAGGATCAACCATGGAGATGATGGTGACTTGATGAAGAAGAAGAAAAAGAAAATAAGAAGGGGTGGTAAAGCAAGGCATCCAATGCAAATTCAAGATGCCAAGATGATGAGCAAGAATCAAAATGAGAAAAGAAATTTGACTCACATCAAGTGCTTCAAGTGTGAAGATATGTGACACTTTGTCTCGGGGTGTCCTACCAAGCTTGAGAAGAAGGCTCAAGCAACTCATAAGAGGCAAGGCATTGAAAAGCAACACATGAGCAAGGAAGAAAAGGCTCACTCTAAAAGAAGTTGCTACTTATGCCGGGAAAGGGGACACATGGCTCATTCATGTCCCCTAGGTAACAATTCTAAGCCTATTTTAATTGATAATACTAATATGCTTAGAAAGGATGGCAATAGTACCTCATTGGTTGGAATTGCAAAACTTCCCGCTAACCATACTAAGGCTTTGCCTAAGTATGTTGCTCCTAACTTGAGAGGACCCAAACTTGTTTGGGTACCATCAAAAAGTGGATGATTGTTTGTAGGTACCATCGGCATTGGAGGCTTGATTCATTTGGATTCATATTGGTCATCATATGTTGAATCAAGTTTTAAAGCTTAGTGCATATTCTATCCCAATGCCAAGTCAAAATAAGTGGAGTCCAAATGCTACAACATACAAGTGCAACATTCAAGATTGTGGTGATTTATTGGATATATTTGATGGCTTGTAAGTTATTTGAGTAAAAGCTTGCTATTGGATGATCATGAGCTAACCAAGGTATATCTCTTGTTGATCATTTTATTTGGGTGCATATGAGTTGATTGAATTGGATAAATGTGCAATGTTGCTTGCTATGAGATGATTGAATGGATTAAATGCTTAGCAATCAAGTTTAGATTGATTTGGGTTGGATAAGTTCATGAGATGACCTTTAGTAAGTGGATTGAATGGATATATATGTCTTATGAAAGTATTCAAACAAGTTAGTTTCAAGTTTGATTCACTTTTGTTGAAGAATAGCTCATGTATTGAAATCTGTCCTATATTAAAAATCTGAGCTAGCAGTGATCTTAGCCATGTTTGAGTGATCAAATCTATTTGGATTGGCTTGAAATTTGGTATACATGCTCTACACTTATGAAAGAATATGCTGTAGAAATTTCATGAGAATTGGATAAGAGATGTTTCGGTTTTGGAGTGCATCTTATCAGTTATAGTGCAGCAGTTTTTCAGCATGTAGCAGTGGTGGAAGATTTGAAATCTGGTAGCAATCTAGAAGTCAAATGAAGCTCAATTTTTTACAGTTGCTATATGACTTAGTAAGTCACATCTCCACAAAATTTCATGGCATTTGGACCTGTACATTGGGAGATATGAATTATTCTTTGAAGGGTACAGAATCTGCCAGAAAAGTGATAATTATTGGATTGATCTAGAGTCACTTTAAGTGAAAGGTCCTCAAGTTGAAAACATATTTATAAGTGTTTAAGGCACCTAAGTTTGGTTTTGAATTGATATAGAAGCATGACAAGAAATGAGTACGAGGGCATTGATTGTGGAATGTACTTAGTGTACAAATTTGGTACTCAAATTTGAAAATGAAGATCAAACTCAAGATGAAGATGAGGCTCAAGTTCTAGTAATGATTGGAGATCATTTGGTAGAAAGAAAATGACTTAAAGAATAATTCAAGGTTACTTATCAAGTTAAGTCCATGGATCAATCAAACTATATCATTTCAAGTGAGTATCAAGAGTAGTTCTTCGGAGAAAGGTCACTTCTCCCTAGTGAGGGGCTTGCCACCGTGTGTAGGTGAAACTAAGTTTGGGACTTGGAAGGCTAATATGGAAGTGGTGATCCAAGGAACTTGTGATGCTTAGTTGAAGCAATCAAAAGGGTTAATCAAGAAAAGCAAGTAATACCCAAAAGAGAGCTAGTCATGTATTTCAAGTGGTATTCTAAGTAGTTCTCTCATGCAAGCATTGATAAAAAAATGAAGCAAGCCAACCATAACTCAAGAGATAGTGCACTTGATCTTAAGTGGTTTTCATTTCATATGGGTGAAGAATGGTTTTATCTATGATGATTGGTCTTCACCAAGCTTATAAATTGGACTTCACATTGCTATTGGAGTAATGAATTGGAATCTATGTGACTATCCTCTACTCCAACATAGCAAAGGTATCATTGTAATGTGTATGATCATTTCATCCCTTACTAGTATGCGGTTAGTGCATATAGTACATGTTTATTAGGATCATGCATAACAAATGAAAAGTTTTAAATTCATAGCCTACCACTATTGCTTGATTGATTAATTGATCTAGTGGTATGGATATGAGTTTGTTCATGAGATAGTGAACCCAAGTATTTGATCTAGTTTGGATTGCTAACAAGTGACAAGTATAACATTGGCAAGATAACCCTTATCATGAGGTGTGAAGAAGCTTGTCATTGGATCAAACCGGACTTGGAATCTTAGGCAAATCAACATAGTTCAAGTCATACAAGAAGCTCATGACAATGATAAGAGTACAAGCACAAGACAACAATGAAAATAGATATCTAGTTTGTTTCAAGTGGTATCTAGACTCAAATTGATCTTCCAAGTGGTATTCACTAGTAGTGTCTAGATCATGATCTACAAGTGATATCTTACAAGTGGTACTCATGAAGATAGCAATTGCTCAAGAAGTGAATATTATTGTCAAATCCTTCAAAATGGATCTGTACTAGAAAGCTCTTTCAAATGGTATCACATTCCTACTCATGATATATTCACGTGGTATCATTCATGCAAGACGATGGTTTCACAAGTGATCCTCAACTTTAAGTGATCAAATCAAGAAATGCTACCCTCATCCTCAAGTGGTATCTCAAGTGAATGACACATGCTATGACATAGGGGGAGGAGCCCCACCGATTGGTATCAAGGTCAAAGATCCTATGTGGTATCTCAAGAGCAACCATAAAGTTTGTCATTCCAACATATGTGGTAATGTCCATCAAAATGCAAAATTCAAGTCTCAACCATCTACCCCAATGCTAGCCTTTGCATCAATAAGAAGCACACCTTTTATGGAAATTGATGACAAAGGGTGAGAGATTGGACAAAGATATGCAAGATTTCCTTTGGGGGAGAGATTGCTTTGGAGAGAGAGATGTTATTGGACATAGATATGGACAAAGAGGGAGCAACATTGAAGAGCAACATTGAAGAATGTAAGGGGATCAAAATTCTTGGACAAAGAAAGCACACAAGTAGGAGGAGCAAGTTCATGAATGTTGATTGATTGCATTTGATATGTGCATAATTCATGTGCTTGCTTGCATTGCATAAGTTCTTAAATTCAATATGCATGCTTGTGTGGTGTATGCTAGTTATAGAACTTGAATGATAATTTGATAACTAGCATGCATAGGATGTTAGCTAGACTTGTGATTATCATGCAAAAACTAGAACCATGCTTATAATGTTGATCTCACAGGGTTTCTAGTGTTTTTGATGTCTAGCTACTCATGATGCTAAGGATGATGGCAAACTTGTGATTTTCAAATGGTATCAAGCTACTAATTGGTATCAAGCTACAAAGGTTTATTCTATACACCTTAGCATCACTTAGTAGTGCTAACCCTCCCACAAATTTCATATTTATGCATATGTGCAAGCTTGAAACCAAACCTTTTGAGCACATATGTAGGGGGAGTTATCACTAGCAAGTCAGATTTTATGGTGCTTATCCAATTCTTGACATAAAGCTTAAATGTTGGATAAGTAGTATAAAATCCAAAACAAGTTGGCAATTTACACTTGTGTGAAGTGCTAGCTTGAAAAAGCTTCATTTCCATATCTTTGTAGAGTTGTCATCAATTACCAAAAAGGGGGAGATTGAAAGGTCCTTGTTTGGTTTTAGTAATTGAGTGACAACTTAGGTGGACTAATATGTGGTTATGTGAGATACACAGGAGATTAGTCCATAGGTAATGGTGTCATAGAGGAGCTCATTGTATATGAGACATGACATTGACTCATGTGACCAAGATTGTAATGGAACCGTCCAAATTATAAGAGCACAAGTACAAAAACAATCACGGGAGTGATCAAATTCACGCACTTGAGCCCATATAACTCCGGTAGTCCAATGAAATCACGAGGGATTTCAAACCAACCAACACACCAGCCAAGATCGTAGTGATTCAACATAACAAGTCACATGTTACAACCATTTCACAAGTAATTCAATATACATCGGAGTTCAACATAGTTATTAAAACTTAAGTTCAAAAGTAGTGGAAGCAAAGTAATTTGAAACTAACAACACCCTTATTTCAAATACATGCCAGTATGAAGGTCGACTTCCAACAAAAGCATTAGAGAGAAGATAACTCAGAAGGATCATGCCCATGATCACACTCCGCCTCTACGGCAGGAGCCAACCAACTCTTGCAGTCGTCAAGATACAGCACAACCTGCAACAAGTGGGGATAAAACCCTGAGTATGAGAAGGTACTTAGCTAGACTTACCCGTCATAAACCAGAAATAAAGTGACACCAAGGATCATGCAAGGCTGATATAAATTGGGCTAGCTTAACAATATTTTGCATAAAAGCTTATTATGAATAAGTAATCATTAATGCTTAAGCATCAAGTTAATTATCATTAACCTGTCATCTATTTTAGAACCTGTACTAGAGCACTCACTTTATTAGGAGCAAACAATATTAACCATAGCCGGTATAAATTAAGGCAACCTTTCCATCGTTATCCAATTAACCATCTGTTCAATTTAATGGAATCTACGTTGCCGCTGCTCAAGTCAAGTGCTCACTAACCGGGAGCAACGGCGATTCGAATCGAATTCCTATCCAGCTGGAGGGGTATTTCTAACACTCACCGCGCAGGCCCCTGCCAGGGTCGCATAAGCCACCTTTTCATATGATTCAGGAATCGCGGGTCCAAATGATGTCGCGACCCCAAGGGCGACACTCTGCCAGGTGATAGGGACTCTAACCCCCCCCCCCCTTGGTCTCACGCCAATGTCCCCAAGCACATCCTTTCTCTCCTCCAAGAAGCAACCTACCATTCGATTCCTGGCCTGAACCATATTACTCGGCTTCGCGGTCGGAACGACTTATCCGGCCAACTAAGTGTTAGACTGCGTTCAACATGACTCAAGGACGTACAGCGAATCGATCCTTAAATGACTCAGACGGGGATAGATCCACACCCAAGACCTCCATGCCTTGTTGTTTCACTATCGTCATCCCGCCCGGTCTCATTTCATTTTATTAACACATGGTTCCATTCCACGATAGCAAATATAGCCAACCGTGCCATATATGAATATCCCTATATCTCGCAGGTGACAGGAAATCACCTGACTTCTACCGCTTCAAGCAGGGCTAAGCATCTACTCGATCCTAGTCTATGTAGGATTCAAGGATTCATATAACTGGACAAGGAATGATATAATGCAGCAAGGGTTTCTAACCAACTCCTACCACTTAATGCAACAATACTTATAACACATATATATAATTAATTGCTTTGAAGATAGGAGGCTTATAATGCTCCGGGGCTTGCCTGGGATCCGACACAAGTCAGTAGTTGTCAGATGAAACTCGCTTGGCGAGCATTCCCTCCGTCTAACACTTGTTCGGTTCTTCTATCTTTGGGATGGATCCACCAAACACCGTCTTCGGGTTTGGCTCCAACGCCACATCACGTCCTTCATGTTTTTCAGCTAGCGTACCTAAATGAAATGCAAGATGCAATGCATGAATACAAGGAAATGCAATAGATGATGCATCACACGTTAATCAAGGCAAGTAGAAGGTTATAATAAAGACACGTAAGCACATCACATCACTTAAGTAACCTTATACAAACAAATATGCTTAAATAACAAAGAAAGCAATACCAAGCATGACATAAGATTTACAAAGTCTCAGGTGTAATAGCTTAATCACCAAAGACATGAATCACACTTAGCAATACGCAAGCAAAGTAACCAAGCAATCGTGTATTTTCAACAATTCTGGACATACATACATTAGCTGAGTAAATCAAGCATATCTGAAGTTCTACTAATCCAAATGACTTTCAAGAAGACATCCTAGAAAGCTTATGAAATTGTACACATTTCATTTATAAACATCTAAGCCTAATTCTAACATTTACCAGGTCGAAATACAGAAGGTACAGAATCTGTCCTGGAAGGACAGAGAGCAACATAAATCTGAACCCAACTTAGAACAGCTGTAGTTTCTAAACCATATGGCCAAATGCCACCAAATTTTAATAGAAGCTAGATACATGAATTATATACAACTTTGCTATAGACAAGGTGCTCAGAAAACATCATTATCATGGGGTAATCTATATTGCCCCCAGAACTATCTAGAAACTAATAATCGCAAGAAATAATTACTAACATATGTTGCAAACATATAATTGGACAAAATCAACTTTACCAACATTTCATACATGACTAAGGAACACCAGAAAACATAGTGTCAATTACTAAATAAATTCTTTTAATACATTTACTTAATTTATTTAGATAATTAGGTAGAATTATGACCACATCATAAAGATGCTCAATAAATTCTACCAAAAATTACAGAGGCCTACACATGCTCCCAAAAGTCTACTGTCCAAATTTGAAACCATTTGGGCATGTATAATGACCTCTATGAAAAAGACAAAAGGCTATAGCAATAAATCATGGGAGAGCAAGTTAAACCTAAAACTCAATATTTTCTGTGAACATAAGGCCATATTATGAATCAATATGATAGAGAAACATAATACTAAGGTAATGGAACAACATTTTCTATTTTATCATTTATATATTATTTACAAGCTATTTATCAAGCCATAAACAAGTTAAACCAAAAACTTGATCATATAGTAAGCAATGACCATGAAATTTATACCATAGTACATTCATAGCATGGAAAGACTACCATAAAAATTTCACAACATTTGGAGCAACACAACTCAAGATATAAAAATGACAAGCAATATAATGTGGATTTCCTTATTTATCAAGGTCAAATCAAAACCTTAAGAAAACAGTGAATAACTAGTGTGTTTAATATTTTTCCTAGCAAGTACATGTCATCACAAAATTAACAAAATAAGAATCACTATTTTTGGAGTCATAAAACTCCAGATCTTGCTCGGGTTAAGTTTAAAGGCATTTTTAGAGCATTTTTAAAACTTAAATAAAGACATCAGAAAACATCTACAAACATATAGAATTTTATGACTCTACTACAAAGATCTTTTCTCAAGGTTTCCAAAAAGTCCCCATTTACTATTTTTGGAATTACCTAACAGGAGATATAAATTTTATAAGATTTACATCAAATCTGATATTCAAAAACGAAATTAGTACTTAACTCTAGACAGGCTAGGCGCACCCGGTCGTGCAACCGGATCTACCACCTACTTAAACTGCCATGCAGGACCCACGCCTAGATGGCCCCACCAGTCATCCCCAGAGAAAGAATAGAGAGAGAGGGGGTCGCTCCTCTTCTTCCTCCGGCCATTGAGGAGCAGAGGAGGCGGCCAGAAAAATGGCCGGCCTCGAGCCAGAAGTGGCCGGTGATGGTGATTGGAAGGTTGGCCGGCTTCGCGGTTGCGAGGCGCACCCACACACACTTGCGGCGTGGGCCGAGGTGGCCCATGGCCTCTTGGCCACGGAGGCAGGCGGCTGCGGCCGCGGCCATCGGCGGCAGGCGAGCACCGGTAGCGGCGGGCCGAGCGGAATGGCAGCGCGAGTATCGGTGGTGCCTGGTGCAACTGAGAAACGACCCAGCTCAGCTTGAGGCGACCCATGGCAGGCTAGCCATGGAAGCGGGTCGCGACGCGCGAGAAGCTCCGGCGGCGGCCGTCTGCAGCGCGCAGGAAAGCCAAGATGAAGGTGCGTCGAGGGCGGCGGATGGCGGTGAAGGTGCCACGGTACAAGGCTAGGACGAGGAAGGCATGGCGGGGTGGATTCATTGTTGGCCATGGAGCTCAATTTGGTCGGCAATGGTGGCCACGGCCATTTGTGGTGTGCGTGCGCGTGAGCACGGACGGAGATGGGGAGTGCTCTGGTGCTGCTCGGCTTGCCAAACGCGAGAGGGAGCAGCAGGGCGGGGTAGAAGGCATGGACGCATGGCGGTTTGGTGGGGGCGCGACGCTGGCATGGTCACCACGCACCTGGCCACGCGTCGTCCTTTGGAGCAAAAACGCGAACAGGTGGCGGGCAGTGAAGTGGACCATTTGGAGCTCCAATTTGGGCCTGATCTGGGCCGATCTGGGTCTTGGACCTAAAGGAAAAGTTGCAGCCCGTACAATGCTCTACATTTCCTATTTAGGGGTCATAGTCATTGGAGCTGTAGATTAGGAGATTATCAGTCCCCAAATTACCAGTGTCAACATGTTAAGCTAGGGCTCGGTTTTAGGATTTTACAATGCCAAACTTGGTCAAATTGATCCCATTTTTTTACATGTTGTTCTCCGACAAATTGTTTCCAACTTTCATTTTTGGGTCAGCTTGAGTTACTTAACGAAATCTCGAGAACGCGAGATGCCAACGCCGATGTTACCGGAATTAGGGCTTAAAAATGGCCAAGTGCTGAAATCAGCCCTAAAACTAACTTGTGGGCCCTGTTTGAGCATGTTCCACATATTTTCATGACTTGACCTTTAAACAAAGTTTGTTCCTTATAAAATTCTCTACAACTTTGTAAAAGGGTGTATAGTCATGCAAAGCTCCTAAGTCCCACTTTTGAAATGGTCAAACCAAAGGGCTCCAGGGTCCATCCATGGTCAACCATCAATTAGAAGCACATTTAGACAAAATGATCAACATGAACATTGTTCCATTAAATGTCCTTAGTGTAGTTAAGGTGTTGTAGAGTTTATCTAGAGTCATTTGGGTAAATTTGCAAGGCTTGGTTGATGATCTATAGTTCCATTAACTTAATGGGACAATTTCCAATAGGAATGGAACTTATCATTTCATGTGACTTTTTGATTCCAAACTTCATGAAACTTTTCCAGTGACCAATATAGATAGGTATTAAGGTGAGACACATGAATATATTGCAATAACACCACCCAAGCATATATTTTGAAAAGGGGCCTATATGTAAAGCAATGGTGCAACTCCAAGTTTAGATTAGGCTCATCTCCACTCAATCTATCATGTTTGAGCTCAAACCCACTACCTAATTGGTGATAAACACCTGGGGTGTTACAAAGATGATGAAGACCAAGATGATGCTTGGCTCGATGGACCGGTTGTGAAGATGAAGGGCAAGTCGAGGCTTCGAAGCGAAGGACCATTCGGTGGTGAAGCTTGAGCAAGACTTGGCGCCGACAGACCGATGCAACGGTGAAGAGCAAGTGAAGTCAAGGTCGATGGATCGAGACGGTCATGTGATGATATGAAGTGGTTCATATCATTTGTGATATGGTTGGTGCATGTGTTGCATCAACGTCAGAGGAGATGGGGTGGAATGCGCAAGGCAAAGGTATAACCTAGGGCATTTCCATTTCACCGGTCATAGGTGTGTAGAGAAGTTTATGACCGGATTTTAGGATAGATGGCCGTACTATTAAGAGGGGCAAACTTGTTTGCATATCGGTCATCTAGTGCCACTCGAGTGATCTAACTATGCATCGTTGCTAGGATCGAGTGGCGTGGCAAGTTGAGTGGTTAACTCCTTTGGTAAAATAATTGTGAAAATGCTAACACACGTACACAAGGTGGTGATCACTTGTTGGTGTTGGTACATTTGCGAAGGCGGTGGAGTTTGAACGGTAGAGAAGGGTTTGGGTTCCTTTCTCCCTCCCGCCGAGCGTGCGAGCGCGGGATTTAGGCGATTTCGGGGAAATGAAATGCCTATTTTCCACTACGCTGGAAGTCGGAAAAGAAACGGAGGCGAACGGAGATCACAGTGGTGACCGGACGCTGCACCGGACGTGGTCACGATATGACCGGATGCGTCCGGTCAGTACAGCGCAACAGTCAGGCGCGCGAGCTAGGGTCTACAACCGGCGCGTCCGGTCACTCGTGGGACCGACGCGTCCGGTCAGGCGTCCTGAGTTCACAAGGTCGATCGGACGCGGTGCGTGTCCGGTCACACGTGATCGGACACGTCTGGTCGTCGAGGGAGCTTACTGGACTCCGACCGGACGCTGGCACTGTCGCGTCTGGTCGTTGCGTGGAACGCGTCCGGTCGTTGCTTCGCGGGCGCGCGGTACTGTGCGACCGGCGCGTTCGGTCGGTTGAGCAGCGCGTCCGGTCGTTGCGTTTGACCGTTGGCGCGCAGTGACCGTTGGAGGATCTGGCGGTCGCGTTTGAATTCGGTGGACACGTGGACGGCGCAGGGCGACCGGACGCGGTGAAGCGCGTCCGGTCAGTTTCGATCGGCGCGTCCGGTCGTCCTGATTTTTGCCCAGTGAAGGAGTAACGGCTCTATTTGACCGTGGGGTTATAAATAGACATTGTCGCCGGCCATGGCCGGTAGCTGAGCACACTATAGTCTTTGTGACTTGTGTGGTAGTGCTTGGGAGCCCTCTAACTCACTCATGCTTGATAGTGTTCATCGGATCGAGTGAGAGAGCGATTCTAGTACGTTGCTTTGAGAGATTGCATCGTGTGGCACTAGGTGATCGTGTTGCAAGCCGGTGGTGCTTGTTACTCTTGGAGGTTGCCACCTCCTAGATGGCTTGGTGGCTTGTGACTCCGTCGAAGCTCGCAAGAAGATTATGCGAGGCTCCGGAGAAGCTTTATGAGGGGGATTGTGCTCACCCCGTGGGGATCGCGAAGAGCAACTCTAGTTGAGCATGTCATTGAGCTACCACACTTTATGGTGGGTTCTTGCGGTGCCTTTTGAGAGGCTCGGTGTGTGACCGATTAGCCGCCGAACCACGAAGTGTTGGTCGACACAACGGGGACGTAGCTTGGTGGCAACCAAGTGAACCTCGGGAGAAAAATCACCGTGTCAACATTGTTCTTCATCTTCTCGGTGGTTTGCCTTCGTACAACACAAGCTTGTATTTACTTTCATATATACTTGTGCTTGTGTAGTTGCTCTCTTAACTAGTTTGCTTGTGTAGCTTGCTAGTTGTCTTCTTGCTTGTGTAGCTAGAAGCTTCCCCTTGCGTGACTAATTTAGTTTGTGTAACCTTGTTAGTCACATTGCTTAGTTTATGTAGCTAAGTGACTTGCGCTCTCTAATTTGGCATTAGTTGCCTTGTTATTGAGCTTTGCTAGTGAGCTTAAGAGCTTTGTGCTTTTGCTTCACTAGTTGTATAGGAGCTCCCTCTGTTGGTAAAGTACTAATGCATAGGTTTGTGTGACCTTGCTCTAGAATTGAGTAGGTGAGCTCTTGGTAAGCTTAGCACCTTAGTTGCTTAATTAGGATCTTTGCAAGGTGCTAGAGAACTTAGATAGAGGGGTGTAGTCTTGGCTAGACCGATAAGTTTAATTCCGCATTTGTTTTGGTTAGCCAACGCGTTTAAGTTTTAGAAAGGACTATTCACCCCCCTCTAGTCCGTCATCTCGACCCTTCAGAATCTCCTGATGAAATTAATCTTACCGATCAAGGATTGTAATTCAGTTTTATCGGCAGGAGCAACAACCTTGTTGATTGCCTCAATAGATTTCCTACTAATTTCAATGCCCCGCTGATGCACCATAAAACCCAAGAATTGTCCTGCCGATACACCAAATGCACATTTATTAGGATTCATCTTTAATCCATGCTTCCTTGTGCACTCCAATATCTTTCGTAGATCGGTTAGATGCTTTGTGATGTCTTCAGACTTAATCACTATGTCATTAATGTAAATCTCTACCAATGTGCCAACATATTCATGGAAAATAAAGTTCATAGCTCTTTGATAAGTAGCACCGGCATTTTTCAAACCAAATGTCATAACTATACATTCAAATAATCCTACACGACCTGGACACCTAAAAGCAGTCTTAGGAATATCCTCTTCAGCCATGAATATTTGATTATAACCCACGTTACCATCCATAAAACTGATAATTTGATGTCCTGCTGTAGCATCAATCAATAAATCAGCAATCGACATTGGGTAACCATCCATCGGTGTGGCTTTATTGAGATTCCTGAAATCAATACAAACATGAAGTTTCCCATTTTTCTTGTAAACAGGAACCACATTAGAAATCCACTCTGCATATCGACACTGCCGAATAAACTTTGCCTCAATCAATTTAGTTATTTCGGCCTTAATATCAGGAAGTATATTAGGATTGCATCGGCGTGCCGGCTGCTGATGTGGCCGAAATCTAGACTTAATAGGCAACCGATGTTCAACTATAGATCGGTCTAATCTAGGCATTTCAGTATAATCCCAAGCAAAACAATCTTTATATTCTTTTAACAAATCAACTAATTGCTGTTTACACTTGGAACTTAACTTAGCACTAATAAAAGTAGGCCTTGGCCTATCGCCTTCACCAATATTTATTTCTACTAAATCATCAGCCGATGTAAATCCTTGACCTAATTTTCCATCATCGGCAAACCTATCTATTAAAACTCTTCTTCAGAACCGACTGCTTGGATTGGTGGAATTTCGTAATCGGCAACCTTGAGGAACTCTTTTTCTCAAGCTTCTCCTGATATGCACCTGGTTCGTTCATAAGTGTCTGATTCTGCCGATGTGATGATATAAGAAGAATCACCAGGAACAACTTCAATTTTATCTCCAATCCATTGTACAAAGCATTGATGCATTGTAGAAGGAACACAACAATTAGCATGAATCCAATCCCTTCCTAAAAGCAGATTATATGCACCCTTGCCATTAATGACAAAGAAAGTCGTAGGTAAGGTTTTACTGCCGATGGTCAATTCAACACACACTGCCCCTTTAGCTGGTGACACATTGCCTTCAAAATCCTTTAGCATCATATCGGTTTTAGTTAAGTCTTGATCTCCCTTACCAAGCTTCCGATACATCACATAAGGCATAATATTAATCACAGCTCCTCCATCAATAAGTATCTTAGATACAGGCTGCCCATCAACTCTGCCTTTTACAAACAAAGCCTTGAGATGTTGTCTCTCATCATCGGCAGGCTTCTTAAAAACAGCCATCATTGGATCTAGCGTTAATTGAGCTATTTGGTCAGAGAAAACAGCTTCTTCCTCATTATCAGAGAGTGCCAAAAATTCCATCGGCAACATAAACACCATATTGACATCTGCCGATGGGCCTTTATTTTTGTGCCTTATCTGCCACTGCTGGTTACCAGATCTCTCATTGGAGGAACTCTCTTCTTGGTATAAGTCTTTTTGACGCTCTCGCTGCATTTTCCTTTTCTGTGTTTTTGTCAAACCTTCTGGACACCATTGAGGAAGTTTAGTTTTCCATACTAGCTGGTAGGCCCTGGTTGACTCCACACGACGTATATTAGGATCCCTATAAAATATTTCTTCATCAGGAATTCTTGCATTTGCCATCTCTTCAAGTTCCTCTTGGTTTCTCAGAAAATATGCAACGCGTTTACCAAGCCTCTCATGTACACTGAGCCTGCCCCCAGCCGATCATGTACTGATGCTTTACCTCTGATCGGCTTATTAATGGACAAACCTTGATTACCAGATTGAAACCTCCTTTCTAGACGATTAACCCCATAATAACCATTGCATTCTGGGCAATCTTCAACAGTAGGTAACTTAATACCCTCTTCCCAATAATGAATGAAAAATGGACACCTCCAATGATCCTTATGCCGATTCCACTCCTCTTGGCGTCTTTCTTCTTGCTGTTGTCGATATCGGTCCCTTCGCTGACGCCAGCCTTCCTGTTGCCTTTGATGGGTAATCACAATGCCAGATCGAGGAGGCTTTCCAGAACTACCACTTTCTCTCAATAGCCCCTTGCCTTTTGCATCATCGGTAGTTATCCGATGTTGGGGATCCACTGATGCATTTTTCTCAGCAGCTTCCGATGTCAACACCTTAGTCTTTCCTTCAGCATCCAACATATTTGCTGGAAAAGGATGTTGATCAATCTTCATAGGGACTCAATAGCTAATTGTAACTGCTGTCTAAACACTTTGCATTCATTTGTACTGTGTGAAGTTGCATTATGCCATTTGCAATACAACATTTTCTTCAACTCTTCTGCCGATGGGATCACATGATTAGGTGACAACTTAATCTGGCCCTCTTGAAGCAAAAGATCAAATATCTTATCGGCTTTGGTGATGTCGAAAGTAAACTTCTCTGGCTCTTTGTGACCAAAGGGACAAGATATCGCCTTTTTATTCTTCACCCACTCAGCCAAACCGATAACTGGTTCTTCATCCGAATCAGAATCTTCTACTTCTCCGACAAATGAAACCTTCTTGTTCCAATTCTTTTTGGGTTCAAAGATCCTAGTGTCTTGATCAAAAATCCTTTGCACTAGATGACTTAGGCTTTCGAACTCCTGAGAAGCATATCTGTCCTTAAGGTGTGGCAACAATCCCTGAAAGGCCAAATCGGCAAGTTGCCGATCATCCAATATCAGGCTATAACACTTGTTCTTTACATCTCGTAGCCTTTGCACAAAGCCTTCCACCGATTCATCATTGCGCTGTTTCATCTTTACCAAATCGGTAAGCTTCTTTTCATGAATTCCAGCAAAGAAATATTTATAAAATTGCTTTTCCAGATCAGCCCAAGTAATAATAGAATTTGGCCGTAAAGAAATAAACCATGTAAATGCTGATCCAGATAGAGATGATGAAAACAAACGAACTCTCAATTCATCTCTACTAGCTGCCTCTCCACATTGAATAATAAAATGATTAACATGCTCCATGGTTGATGTATCATCTTGCCCAGAGAACTTAGTGAAATCTGGCACCTTGTACCGATTCGAGAGAGGAATTAAATCATATGCCAGAGGATACGGAGTCCGATAAGAATAGGTATTGACCTTGGGCTTGATCCCAAACTGATCCTTCATAATTTCTGCTATTTTATCGGCCCAAAAAGCATCAACATCTTGTTGACGATATGGTTGAATTTCAACCGGAGGTACTTGCTGATACCCTTCTGCATATCTTTGTGGCCCATGATCTCCAGCAATTGGCATATTTGCCACTATTTGTGGTCCATTAACCTACTGGAAAGGATTCATCGGCTGAGCTGCCGATGCTTGATTCTGAAAACCAGCATGCATGTGACCTTGATGAATACATGCAGCTTGCTGACTTGGCTGAATTGTATATTGAGTGGGAAACTGCCCTGACCAATTATTATTAGCGTTCATTGGTACAAAATTTGTCGATGGCTGGTAACTTGTTGGCATTGCTGGATAATTACAACCGACTTGAGGTACAACCTGGACTCCAGGTTGACTTACGATAGGAGCCTTCTGTTGCATCGGTAACAAATTTGCCGATGAACTTGAATTAGATGTTTGACCCAAAGACACCTGGAAACCCCCTAGAGTTGGTTGCACAGTAGTTGCTGTAGTATATTGAGGTACTTGAGCTATCGGCGAACCAGCCGATGGCATAGGAGCTTTTCCTACTGTATCAAACACTTGAGGTAATCCAGGGTTAAAAGCAGATGGCTCTGGAGGCATATCATATCCCCACTAATTAGCAGGAGTCTGATTACTTTGTGGCACAGGACCTGATAAAGCCGATGCTGATAGATCTGTATTAAGCTAAACTCGTCCTGATAATACTGAATCTGGTCGCATCAGTGTAGACTATACATTAGATAAACCTGCTGATACTGGAGGGGAAGAAATCTCTGTACCCACAACGGCTGGGGGAGCCGATGGAGTAATAACAGATGCTAATTCTGGTTGATGATAAGCAGGCCCAATGTAACAAGGTGACGCTTGCCCTTCTTTGAAAGTTCGAATCACAGCATTATGGACAGTATTGGACATCACATTGGAGTGATTAATTAAAGCATGATTTACTACAGAATTAACCATCTCTTGAAGTTTACCCAGATTAGAATCAAAGGTAACTTGCCGAGGCAACGGCAAGTCTTGCTTCTGGATGACTTGTCCACTTTTGTTCAAGCTAAATGACTTCAAGCAGAGCTGTCTGTATTCTTCTATAGCCCTTTCCATAGCCTGCTTCTGTTCTTCCTTAAGATCTTCTTCTGTTACCGCGATGATGTTCCCCGCATCGATCTCAGGATTGAGCATATTGACTAGATCTGTCCCACTGGGCGTGCCAAAAGATGTGTTGATGCAAAAGTGGATTTGCAAACACAAAGGGCTAATACCCGAAATCGATATCCAAAGCGTGCCAGTCGATTTGACCTCTTAATCGACAAGGATGAAGATACGAGCACTTTGGTCCTGACAACAGCGATACGCCCGTAAGTTACGGCCAAGAGGTACTCACGCGAAACTCGAGGATCGTCGAAGATTGCACCGGAGCGATGCAACTCGCCGAATCGATGAGAACTCGTAAAAAGGAAAAAGTATGCAAGTTGACGAAGTCGCCGAAAAGTAAATAGATGTAAATAAGAGTAAAAGCTGGTTTTTGATATTGATTGATTGATTATTACATTGCCCTTCACCCTGTATTTATATCCTGATCTACAGAAATGTAACCAAATACGACTAGGACACTAAATCCAAATCTAAGGAAACACATGACTTTGATACAACTCAGACTCTAATAAACGTATACAAGGAAATCAACTCCTATCTTATTCCATAGTCCGCCTCAATCACAATGGTATTCTCATTGACCTCCTTTCCATCGGCACACTCCCTGTTCCATCGGCAGCAGCCTTCAAGTCTCCTTCATCGGCACACTCCCTGTTTCATCGGCAGCAGTCTTTAAGTCTTCTTTCATCGGCATCGGCAATAATACCCTTAATCTTATCGGCAACACTTCAATTTTAATCCACATGCCACCACCACTCATAAGCAGCCTTCTTTATAAGCTCATTTTCATCGGCTATCAATCTACACAGTAATCTTTCCTCTGCTGATTAGCCCTTCCTGACCATCTTGACACGTGCTAAAAAACGATGTCAACAGCCACGTGGGAGCCCGTCGACACAATCCGCGAGACCTTTCCCTCCTTCCAGCTCGAGGACGAGCTATTTCGCCAGGGGGGAGAGATGTTATGGTGGGCTGGACATATCAGAGGAGGAACAGGCCCACCACTGATGGCTGATCACGTGCACGGGGGCGCCGTGGGCAGCTGAGCGCTGCTCCTCAATTATAGGATCCTCAGGATCTATTAGATTACCTAGTTTGTTAGATCAAGGGTTTGTTTCCTAGTTTGTTGGGATTGTGCCTATATGGCCTAAACATTTGCTTAATGAAAAGATAAGCCTGGGATTGAGACTTACGTCTCCCTTGGGCACCCAGCCAAACACTGCTTGTCGTCATCTCGTTTTTGCCCTAGCCTTCCTACTTGGCACCGCCACGACTCCAAGCCGCCGCAACAGGAGCAGCAAGCCCCGGCGACCCACCTCTCCGCCCTACTTCCTCTGCAGCAAGGCTCAACGTCGTAACAAACATTGTTATCTCGTGCAAGGCGATTGACAGAAAGAAGATTTTTGTTGGCACGTGGAACATGAAGAATGTTATTTAGATCAATTTTGCGAACGGTTGAATGCAAAACACTGTGACCAACATGATTAATTGCCATACCTAACCCGCTGGCTGTGTGAACCTGATCGCCGCCATGATATTTGTCACGCACGGAGATCTTCTTAAGCTCACTAGTAATATGATCTGTGGCACCAAAATCCATATACCAGTTTGTGTCCACACCATAGGAGGAGGTGGTGGCCAACGACGCACTCTTCTGAGGAGGGCCGGTGAATGAGGCATCAAACCTCTTGAAGCAGCGTACCACCGTGCGCCCCTCCTTGCCGCATAGCTGGCACATCACGCCGGAGAGGAAGCCATGTCCGCCACCGCCGCCACCACGACCACCCTTCTAGCCGCGTCCAAAACCACCATGGCCACAGGAGTTGTTGGAGTTGCCACCACCGTGACCGCCTTTTGCTGCCATGTTGGCCGAGGATTGAGAACCCCCACCATGCATCTCCATGTGTTGTTCGAAGCTGACGAGTTGGCGTAGAGCTTGACAACGATGATCGGTTCAACCCTCGCTGTGACTGCAGAAACAACAGGGTTGAATTCAAGGTCAAGGCCGGTGAGGACATATGAGACGAGCTCCTCGTCCTCTAGCTTGTGGCCCACCGATGCCATCTTGTCGGCAAGGCCTTTCATCTTGGTGAAGTAGTTTGCCATGGACGACGTCCCCTTGGAGGCCGTGGCGAGTGCCAGGCACGTGGCGATGATGCGCGCACGAAACTGCGAGGCATGCAATGCTTGAATCGCGGCCCAAAGCTCGGCCGCAGTCGTCGCCGATGAGACATGGGAGAAAGTCTCCTTGAAGAGCGACAAAAATAGATAGCTCAGGACCTATAGGTCCTTCGCCACCCACTTCTCATACTTAGGATTGGGCAGCGGATCAACTTGCTTACCCGCCGCCTTGTCGCCGGTTGAGGCATCCTCGAGAAACTCCGACGGTGGCTTTGCCGAGGGCTTAATATACCTGGTGCCGCGAGGTCGAAACCACGACAAGCATGTTGTTCAAACGGTGTCGTCGCACGACGGATATGGTGGCTCAGGTGAGCTCAAGAAAGCAAGAAACACGCAGGAGACGCAGGGATTTTATCCTGGTTCGGGCCAAGTCGGTCCCTACGTCCAGCAGCTGATGATCCTTATACTCAAGCACACCTAGAATCTAGGGGGTTACAACAGCTGTGTAGAGTGGAAGAGAGCAGTAGGGGGCTAGCTCGATGCTAGTCCTAAGGTGGTGGTTGCCACGCCACCGGAGTTGTCTCCCCCTCGCTAGAGAGGAAGGAGATGGTGGAGGAACTGTTAGAATTCCCCCATGGGTTCCTCTGCTCTGGGCCAACCAGAACAGAGGAGGCGGTTTTGGCGAATGAGTTGGTAGAAAGAATCTCTCCCCTATTGCTAGGGTCGGCCCCTTCCCTTATATAATGGGAGGGGTCGGATACAAGGCAGTTGTGGCTTCTAGCCTACGGTCTACGTGCGCCGGAGTCCATGGAGGCCTTGCAGCGGAGCGGCGTAGACCGTTGAGTTGCCTTGGTGCGAAGAAGCTTGGGCGTCATCTGCCAGTCCTGTCCTGACACACTGAGTGTTAGGTCTTGTCGGCTTGGACTGGCCTCCCTCGGGTGAGACCTTCTGGAGTCTTCCTGGTGGTGAGGGAGGTCGGCTCTAGGGGCTGACATGCGGGCCCAAAAGCCCTCAACCCCCCGGAGGCCGCTGGGAGGCTTTGTCTTCTTGTGTCATGCCTCGGACATGACCCTATCGGAGAGTAGCCGGTAGGGGTGTGCCTCGGGAGTGTCGTCGGGGAGCCCTCGGGCATCGGTAGCCCGGGTGCTTGTCTTCTTGTGTCCGAGCCTTGGCTGGCATCGGTAGCCGGGCAGGAGCCAAAGGCCAGGTGCGGTGGTGTCGTAGATCGGGTGCCCAGGGCTCGGGGCAGCCCCCGAGCCTTACGACAAAGGCGCCTCGGGGTTAGGCTCGACCAGACCCCTTGGCCGGAGGGCACGCTCGTGCATGCCCGATGGGCGTGTCCTCCAAGTCCCCGAGCTATCCTGGCGGGATAGGCTAGGGGGTCTCCAGATGATCGGGAACCACCTGAAAAACCGAGATTGACATACCTAGATGTTGTGATCTTGACATCCGGCGAGTGAGGCTCCCTTCAGGGCAGATGACACCTGGGCGTGCCACATCCCATAGTTGCCGTGGGTTAGCTTCTCCGTCACGACGGGAAGGAGACCGAAGGAGAGCGCAGCTGCAGTGGAAGATTGCACCATGGATTAGATCCATAAGGAAGATGGCTCTAGATACCATGTAAAGATTATGGGAATGAGATAACCCTTCCCTTGGGCTCTCGGTATGTGTTATATAGACAGGGAACAGCCCCCTGTGTGGCGTGTACAACACTTGTGATTTTTTACAACAAACTCTAGAATCTAGCTATCCTATCTGCATGTGAACAACAACTCACGACGCTTGCTCAACAACCTTGAGCCTTGCGCATGCATCATGTACCTAGACGTTACAATGAACCTAGATGATAATCTATCATCTAACAATTCTCTCCTCCTTCGGGCGATCTCAGGCTCACCACTCTTGGAAGGCCCTAATATTCCCAAATGCTCATTCACTGATGGAAGCTGCTTAATTGGCTTAGGAGTGCTGCCTAAAAATTTGGTTGCATCAGTTGTGTGGGCTAAACCAATTAACTCAAACAACTCTTTGGTCATCTCCCCCTGCTTCCAAGTAGGAGAACCAATATTTAACACATATATCTGCTTTGAAAGGCATTCAGATAGCTGCTCAGCAGCTGCCAACTGCGAGTTCAGTGCATTATATACACTGGATAATTGTGTCTGACTGAAAAAGTAAAAGCAAGAAATAGGTTAAAAATCATCGTATTCATGAAAAGATCCACAAAACAAAACACACATACTATTGGAATATAGAGAATAGCACTGACAAATAGAACTCTTACACAACAAACTTAGTTATTATCTAGAAAGGGCATCTAAAAAATAGCAAAGCATACTATATAGCTTAATTGATATGATGTGAGCCATACAATATGCAGAGAATTTGAGTTTGTTACAAACAAAGAAAAAAATAAAAAGCAAAAGAGTACTTTCATCAAAATATTCTGATGAGAACAAACATTAAAGTGAAAGGTTACATGCATTTATGAGCTACATAGCTACATAGTCGCTTTGAAAGGAGTGGTGCATAAAAAGGCCACTTGTTCAGTAGTTTGTCATCTAATTGATGATAATCACCAAATGTATATGAAATTTGTAGCAAGATGGTTAACAGTTAAATACCTCGACCTTGTCTTGTTAGAATAAACAGCTCTTCGATTAGAAGCCACTCTTCCTGTTTCACTGGATCTGTTCATCTCCAGATTATTGAAGTGCCTCTCCAGCTCGACCAACTGATTTGTCAAATTCTGTATGACAAAGGACTTATTATTCTCCTCTAATGTCATACAAACAAATGAAGTTAGTCAGAATGTCAGATACTGATACCTGGTTAGCTTTGAGAATATTTTGTCTCTTCACTTCAAATTCTAGACTCAATGTCTGACGGTTCCAAGGTCGACCTCTACCACTCTTTACATTATCGGCCCGCTTTAGAACTTCCCTACGCACCGGCGCCTTAGGAGGCCTCCGTTGGACATGTCCAAACCATCTCAACCGATGTTGAATCAATTTCTCCTCAATTGGTGCCACCCCAACCCTATCTCGAATATCGTCGTTCTGGACTCTATCCATCCTTGTGTGCCCACAACACCAACGCAACATACGCATCTCAGCTACACTCAATTGCTGGACATGTCGCCTTTTTGTAGGCCAACACTCAGCACCGTATAACATCGCCGGACGAATCGCCGTCCTATAGAACTTACCTTTCAGCTTCTGCGGCACCCTTTTGTCACAGAGGACGCCAGAAGCTTGACGCCATTTCAACCAGCCGACTGAAATTCTATGTCTAACATCTTCATCGATGTCTCCATCCTTTTGTAGCATCGACCCTAAATACCGAAAAGTATCCTTCTTGGCCACCACTTGCCCATCGAGGCTAACGTGTGCCTCCATAGTTCTAACTTCCTATTTCGACTCCTCATGTACTCGGTCTTAGTCCTACTAAGTCTGAACCATTTCGACTCTAACGTGTGCCTCCATAGTTCTAACTTCCTATTAACCCCTGTCCTACTGTCATCAACTAGCACCACATCATCAGCAAAGAGCATACACCAAGGGATATAACTTTGTATGTCCCTTGTGACCTCATCCATCACCAAAGCAAATAAATAAGGGCTCAAAGCTGACCCCTGATGCAGTCCTATTTTAATTGGAAAGTCACTGGTGTCGCCATCACATGTTTGGACAAATGTCACCACATCCCTGTACATATCCTTGATGAGATTAACGTACTTAGTTGGGACTTTGTGCTTTTCCAACGCCCACCACATGACATTTCTCGGTACTTTGTCATATGCCTTCTCGAGGTCAATAAAGACCATGTGCAAGTCCTTCTTCTGCTCCCTATATCTCTCCATCAATTGTCATAATAAGAAAATCGCCTCTATGGTCGACCTACCAGGCATGAACCCAAACTAATTTTGGGTCACATGTGTCACTCTCCTTAGGCGATGCTCGATAACCCTCTCCCAGAGCTTCATCGTATGGCTCATCAACTTAATCCCATGGTAGTTAGTACAACTTTGAACATCTCCCTTATTCTTGAAGATAGGTACTAATATACTTCTCCTCCATTCTTCAGACATCTTGTTAGACCGAAAAATAAGGTTAAAAAGCTTAGTTAACCATACTATCGCTCTGGCGCCTAGGTATCTCCATACCTCAATGGGGATACCATCAGGGCCCATTGCTTTGCCTCCCTTCATCCTCTTCAAAGCCTCTCTGATCTCTGCCTCCTGAATTCTCCTCACAAAGCGTCTGTTGGTATCGTCAAATGAGTCGTCCAACTCAAGGGTAGGACCCTCATTCTCCCCATAAACAGTTTGTCGAAGTACTCTCTCCATCTATCCTTGATCTCCTTATCCTTCACCAGAAGTCGATCTGTCCCATCCTTGATGCATTTTATTTGGTTGATGTCCCTTGTCTTCCTCTCGCGGATTTTAGCCATCCTATAAATGTCCTTCTCCCCTTCCTTCGTGCCTAGCCACTGATAAAGGCCATCATACGCCTGACCTTTTGCCACACTCACAACTCGCTTTGCAACCCTCTTCGCTATTTTATAGCCCTCGATGTTGGTTGCACTCTTGTCATGGTAGAGACGCTTGAAACACTCCTTCTTCTCCCTAATAGCCCTTTGCACCTCGTCATCCACCACCATGTGTCTTTCGCTTCCCGTTTGCCTCCCCTACTCACGCCAAACACTTCCGAAGCCACCTTCCAGACACATGTTGCCATCTTTAGCCACATGTCGTCGGCATCTTCTCCTTCTTCCCAAGGCCCCTCGTCTAGCATCCTCTCTGTCACGGAACCGCCCAAATTATAAGAATAAAAGTACAAAAATAATCGCCGGAGCAATTAAATTCCCGTACTTAAGCTCCTATAACCCCGGTAGTCCAATAAAATCCCGAGGGATTTCAAACCAACTAACATACAAGCCAAGATCGTAGTGGTCCAACATAACAGGTCATATGTTACATCTATTTCATAAGTAATTCAACATATATCGAAGTTCAGTAGAGTTATTACAACTCAAGTTCAAAAGTAGCGGAAGCAAAGTAGTTTGAAAACTAATATCACCTTAATTCAAATACATGCCAGTACCAAGGTCAATTTCCCATAAAAGCATGAGAGACAAGATAGCTCAGACGGATTATGCCCATGATCACACTCTGCCACTACAGCAGGAGTCTTCCAATTCTTGCAGTAGCTATGACACATCATAACCTGCAACAAGTGGGAATAAACCCTGAGTACGAGAAAGTACTCAGCTAGACTTACCCGTCATAAACCAGAAATAATGACACCAAGGAGTATGCAAGGCTTTCTTTCAGTGGGCTAACTTGACTCATTTGTGAAAAGCATAAGTTATCATAAATAAACTAATTTAAGTCTTTTTGCATCATATTTATTATAACCTATTCAATCTAGGTAAGCACCTATGCTAAAGCAATCACTTGATTAACCATTAACATCAAAGGTTACCATCTCAGGTTTAGCATTTCCAACATTATCCACATAACCATCCGTGTTCCATCATCATTACTATGATGCCGTAACTCGAGTCAAGTGTTCACTATCCAGTGAACGATGGCGATTCGAATCGATTATTAACCAGCTGGTAATTTATTCCTCACACAAACCTCACTCACCCGCTAAAGTGAGCTATTGGTCACCGAGTCAACTATTCAGGTAAAGTCACGAGTTTGCAAGGAACCACATGAACCCGGGGGCCGCCCGACTGCTCTTTGGCCTTATCATCGCGCCCCCGTATCCTGCCACTACTGCTCTGGTACAGTGCGTTGCGGGCAATCCACTCGGCCCGAATAATCTCCCAGCTTCGCGGTCGAAAGGTACCTTATTCGGCCAGCTAAATGTGAGGCATGCGTTCAACATGACTCGAGGCCCAATAACGGTCGGTCCTTAATCAACACAGGCGGAAACTACAAGCACCCCAGAACCCTGTCTGGTTGCCCCATACTTATTCCGCCCAGTCTCCAATTATCCATCAACACTTGGCTATTTCCAGGATATCATCCATTCCATAGCTAAAGTATTCCAGTAACCACCTATAGTTACCGGTGACAGGAAATCACCGATCGCTACTGGTCTAAGCAGGGCTAAGCAATATTTTCGATCCTGAACTAAAATAGGATTCCATGCACATTTACGGGACAAGGAAAGGATATATATGCAGCAAGTGTTTTCAATCAACTCCTATAACTTAATGCAACAATACATATATAACATATATATACTCAATTGCTTTTGTAAAGTAGGAGGCTTAGAATGCTCCGGGGCTTGCCTGGGATCAAACACTAGGTTAGTGATTGACAGATGACACTCGCTTGGCAAGCATCTCCCATCCTGACACTTGTTTAGTCCTTCCATCTTCGGGATAGGTCCACCAAACACCGTCTTCAGGTTTGGCTTCAACATCTCATCCTTCACGTGATGCATCTAGCGTACCTAGATGAGATGCAAGATGCATGTGTATGAATATGATGAATGGTAACACAAGATGTATCACATAATCATTCAAGTAAACACACGATTAAGACATAGACACTAAAAGCTATTTAACTAACATCACCCAACCAATTAAAGAGGGCAAGCACATCAAGCATAACACAAGTTTGACAAGATCACAAGTATCTTAACTTGACCATCATCAAGGGTATAAGCCACACTTATCAACACATGGAGCAAACAACCATAACTAGCATCTGACAATTTCTGCACTGCAAACAACATCTACATGTTTGGATCATAACTGGAGTTATACAAATCCAATAGCCATGCAACAAGACATTATGGAAAGCTTATGAAATTGTATATAATTCATCTTTAATCATCTTAGCATGATTCTCAAGTTAACCAAGTCAAACATGTATAATTATAGAATCTGTTCCAGAGATTCTAGAGAACAACTATTTCTGGAACCCAACTTGAAACAATCATTACTCGCAATCTATAAGGCCAAATGCCACCAAAATTTAACACAAGCTAGATTAATGAGTTATCTACAACTTTGTTATAAGCATGTTTCTCAGCAAACATCATTTTCATGATGCAATTATCAAAGTCCCAGAAACTGTCCAGGAAAGCATCAATTGCAAGAATAAATATTAACTTACATTCCACACATATATTTGGCCACAACCAATGTAACCATCATAAAGTGCATGTTAAATGATCACCAAAAAGCATAGTGCTCATCATTAAATAATTTCTTTTAATGCATTTCTTAATTTATTTAAATAGCAAGGTGAAATAATAAACATATATCAAAAGTCCATAATAAAATCTATAAAAATTACAGTAGCTCTTACATACACCCAATAGTCTACTGTATAAAATTTCAAGCCATTTGGACATGTATATCAACCTCTATGAAAAAGACAAATTTTTATTGCAAGAATTCATGTGAGAGCAAGATACACTAATAACTCACTCAAATGGCAACCAAAATTCATGAAATTTTTACCACACATCAATCATCACATGAGTAGCATGTCACAAAAATTTCACTTCATTTGGAGCCCTAGATCTACAGTTATGAAAATGATAAATACAACTAACATTAAAAACCTAGCTGCACAAATCTATTTTTACAGAGAAAACTTTAAACTACAACATGCCATATTATAGATCTACTGCATAGATAATTTCACAAGGATTCCAAAAAGTCCTCATTTGCTATTTTACGATTTTTCTACAATTTACTATGATTTTCCAAAGTTCTAGTCATTTTTCTGCAAAAGAAAATTATTAAACCGAAAAGGACAGACACTTTACAACGGAACCCCTGGAAGAAACTTTAATTAAACCGAGCGGATAAGTCCTTCTCGCACTATTCAAAAGAGTCTGTGGTTCGCAGAAAAACCCTTCCCTTTCTACTTATTGAAGCCCGTGGTCCATCTTCTTCCTCAAAGCAGAGCACGACGAATCGGCCAGTGTCGGCGGCAGGGGGCGGTGCTCCGGTGACTTGAGGAGGTGGTGGAGCTACAGGCGGATGGCGCGCACCTATTGATGCCCACAACTTGGCTTGAGGTGGCCCGAGGCCGGCTGGCCACGAGAGCACGACGGGCCGGGGCTGCGGCCGTGTCGGCAAGAGCAGCCGGCGGTTCCCGAGCGACGAGAGGCGGCAGCGGAGCACCAGAGCATGATCGAGCAACTTCGGTGGGGCGCAGCTTGGCTCGGCAGTGAGCGCAGTAGCGGACACGGTAGCGGCATGAGCTCGAGCTGGAGCTCGACGCGGCCATGGCGCGTCCGCGCTCTGTAGTTGCAAGGAGAGGCGCGAGAGTGAGTGAGGGAGTGGAAGAGGAGCTCGGCACTCCCTCAGGAATAGCAGGGCGCACGGCAGAGGGGCAGGGGTGCGTGGCGGAGGTGGGAGCACGCGGCGCTGTGCATGGCGAGCACGTTGACATTTGCACAAACACGTGGAGCGCGATAAGTTGAGTAAGGTGGGTGCCGGTTTGGGCTCGATCCGGGCCGAATCAGTGAATGGGCTCAAAACGAAGTTTGCTCACCTCGGCCTGCTCTACAACTTCTATTAAGGCACTCAGGTCATTAGAGCAACCAATTAGCGGTAAAATGGTTGCCAAGACAGCAGTGTCAACACAACAATGGTGATCGCGGAAACTCACTTTCGGAGGTCAAAACTAAGTCAAACTGGTGTCATCCTTTTGCATGCTCTCCTCCACATTATCTACTCCAACTTTGGTATTTGGCTCAACTAGAGTTGCTTAGCAAAAACACGAGAACGCGACGTGCCAACCGTCTTGTCATTGCCGGTCCAACTTCATGAACATGACGAAACTAGCAGTTTTGTGAATTGATTTTGAAGGTCCAACCAAGCTCCAAATCTGGTGAGACTTGATCTATTCTTTCCTTCACAAGGCATACTCCAACTCGTATGAAGGACTCCAATTGAGCTTCCATATGAATTTGGAAGATAAAAGGTCACAAACATATCAACTCACTGCTGTCAATCCAGGACTTAGAATTATTTCTAGGGCTGAAAAACAGCAGCTGATCCAAACTTCGAGCCTCTGTTTAACAAGCTTACAAGCTGATATAGCCCTTGGTCCAAAAACAAAGTTTCTTCTACACAACATTAACTACAACTTTCATTTAATGTCTAACATCAAAACTGGTATAGAAACTATATTTCTACTTTGACCAAAGTGGCATCGCAATAAAGCTTGAATTGTCCGTTTTGATCCATTGGAGCATTTTCTGGGCATTTGTTCAACACGAACCTTTCACGACTTTTGTTGTAGAGTCCATCTAGAGTCATTTGGGCAAGGTTGCAAGGTTTGGTTGATAACCTATATTTCCATCCACTTAATAATGCAATTCCAGCACTTAGTAAAGTCATTCCAACAAGCATATAACTTATCATTTCATGTGACTTTTTGATTCCAAACGTCATGAAACTTTTCTGGTGACCAATATAGATAGGTACTAAGGTGAGACATATGAAGATATTGTAATAACACCATCCAAGCATATATCTTAAAAATGGACTATATGTAAAGCAAGGGTGCAACATCCAAGCATATATCCATAGGTTTGACCGTGACATCTTCATTACCACTTAATCTACCATGTTTGAGCTCAAACCCACTACTTAACTGGTGGCAAACACCTCAGGTGTTACACTCTCCTTAAACGTTTGCGCTGCTTCCCCTCTAAGCTTCTACCACTTCGTTCTCGCAATCTTGGCCCGTTTGTCCCGGTGGACACGTACCCGAAAGCGAAAGTCCGTCACCACAAGCTTATGTTGAGGGACAACACACTTCCCAGGTAACACCTTACAATCAAAGCAAGCACGTCTATCCTCCCTCCTTGCAAGGATAAAGTCGATCTGGCTCGAGTGTTGTCCACTACAAAAGGTTACTAGATGAGATTCCCTCTTCCTAAAGAGGGTGTTCGCTATCAACAAGTCATAGGCCAGCGTGAAGTTCAAAACATCCTCCCCCTCTTGATTCCTACTACCATACCTGAACCCCCCGTGCACCCGCTCGAAACCTACATTAGTTGCACCAACATGGCCGTTGAGGTCTCCTCCTATAAAGAGCTTCTCACTAATAGGCACGGTACTAACCATGCTATCAAGATCTTTTCAAAACTGTCTCTTGGTGCCCTCGCTAAGACCTACCTGAGGGGCATAGGCACTGATCACATTCAGAGCCGAATCTCCAACTACCAGCTTGACCAAGATAATCCGGTCGCCTTGCCTCCTAACATCAACGACTCCATCCTTAAGGCTCCTATCGATCAAGATGCCTACACCATTCCTACCCGATGTTATACCCGTGTACCAAAGTTTGAAGCCAGTATCCTCCACCTCCTTCGCCTTCTGGCCCTTCAATTTAGTCTCCTGAACGCATAAAATATTTACACGCCTTCTAATTGTTGCAAACAATGGCAAAAATGACATGAAGTATTTATCCTGCAAAAGCATATCATTTTGATCAAATAATTTCTCTCGGGTATGTAAGGAAGCAAAAAAAAAGGGTGTACCCTGTTCTACCTACTTACCGTTGGAAACTTGAAATATAAGTGAGTTGATGGATCAAGGATTTCCATCTCGGAAGAATTTTGGTGAAATCCAGTCAGAAAATTCATTTTCCATTTCAGTGCTCGTAAAATCTGTCCAATAACCTGCCAACATACATGTTGAGAATACTCAATAGAGCTTCTCAAAGGCCTAGGTTCGCATACCAGCGATGCAGATAACCCAAAAGCAGATTAGGTCCAACTCCGGATGGTAAAACATCATGCAAAATGCCGTGGAAAAAATCAACATATATAGGTATAAACATCTGGCTTGCGTGGGCTCTATAAGCACATTGCAAAAAGTGAAGCATTGAGTTCAACCAATTAGTAATGTAACATTTGTTAAGACAAAAATTACATAAATATGTTTTATTAACCCTTGCCAATAAATGTTATGACAATAAACCAATTTTAGGATATAATTTTTGTTATCCGAGAGTTCCGTATGAATCCAATGGAAGGCTATACATCTGGGATATTGAGACAAAAACATAGACACAATTTTAACTTGCATAAATCCCAACCAAGAACATGGTCTTGGTAAACATTCAGATTATATTCTTGAAACATGATTTGCCATTTGCTGTGGTCATGGCCTTACTAAGCCATTGAAGCAACTTTATACACGCATGTTACTGAAAATATATGCGAATGAAACTTTGGCTATGTGCCCAAAAAGATATCTCCATAGCCCCACTGAACCGTGGATCTGGTAGGACAGGCCGCATCCGCTAGGGTTGGGGGAGGATGCCTGCCGTCGATGGTGTTGTCGATGCCGCCGTCGATGGTGGGTGGCCGCCATCTTGGGGTGCGCCGGTATGGGTGGAGCTGCTCGGCATGTGTATTGTGACATACCTGCCGGAGCGGCAGAGCTTGGACTCTGCTCAGCAGGGGCAGTAGTCCGCTCAACGGAGGATGGCGGAGGCTGAAGGTCGAGAGGAGGAAGGGAAGAGGAGCTCCTGTTTGGACGTCCAGAAAAATTATACACTTGATGCTTACAGGTGTAAATTACTGTGCACAAGAAACCCAGGCCATAATTATACACTTGTAAAACGTGTTTGGATGCACAGTATTCGGATCAGTTAGCTGTGACTCATTTGGGCTGTGGTTGCAGCTACTTTGTGTCTGTGACCGGCTACAGAGAAGTTGCAGCACAGCAAAAAAGAGCTGAAACGAACATCCAGGCAACAATCATGCCAACGAGGTGACATGGGCAAAGCCTATTAACTTACAGGGCTGTGTACCATTTCCAGATAAACAAAGGACAAACCTTACAAAACCATGCACATGCTTTGCACAAAACCTTACACATGCACATACTCGGGTTCAAAACGCCATGCTCGGAAATGGGTGGGGGAGTTCGTGGACGTGGAACGCCATCATCGGCCCGTTAGCTACGTCCGCGCGCGGGACCAGCTGGACGCTCGCCCTGCATATACTATCAGGCGGGGTAGCTACACGTAGGTGTGTGTGTGTGTGTGTGTGTGTGTATATATATATATATATATATATATATATATATATATATATATATATATATATATATATATATATATATATATATATATATATATATATATATATACACACATATATATATATATACATATATATATATAAGGGTGCCTCAGAAGCTGAAAGGTAAGTTTTATAGGACGGCGAATCATCCGGCGATATTATACGGTGCTGAGTGTTGGCCTAAAAAAGGCGACATGTCCAGCAATTGAGTGTAGCAGAGATGCGTATGTTGCGTTGGTGTTGTGGGCACACAATGAGGGATAGAGTCCGAAACGACGATATTCGGGATAGGGTTGGGGTGGCACCAATTGAGGAGAAATTGATTCAACATCGGTTGAGATGGTTTGGACATGTCCAACGGAGACCTCCTGAGGCGCCGATACGTAGTGGAGTTCTAAAGCGAGCCGATAATGTAAAAAGCGGTAGAGGTCGACCTAAACTAACTTGGGACGAGTCCGTTAAGAGAGATTTTAAGGAGTACAATATCTCCAAGGATTTAGCTATGGACAGGAGCGCTTGGAGATTGGCAATCAACGTGCCTGAACCGTGACCTCTTTTTGTCTTATGCCTTTTATGTCCCTTTATGTGTCTCCCTGTTTCTCGTCTCTTTTGGGTTTCATCTCTAGCCTACTCCAACTTGCTTGAGACAAAAGGTTATGTTGTTGTTGTATATAATCCAAAAATCAGCCAAGGTCATCTCATTTGGTGATATGACAAAACATATACAGCTACAGATTCGTACGCAAACACATAATAATTTGAAAATGTTTGTTCTGCTAAGCTGCAGCAAAAATATAACTGCATACACAATACATAATCAAACAGGGAAGGCATTGCAAAATCTCAGCCAAAGAACATTTTCTTACACTAAAATGTTAATTGGTAGAACATAAGAAGGTTATAAAATGAGCAATTTCAGTCATTTGTTGCTAGAGCATAAGAAAATCCCAATTCAGTATACTAAAAAAAGCATTCTTAAAATAGTTAAGTACTGAGAACATCTCAGTACGACAATTTGATTCAACCAATGAAGCAAAGCACGAAAGTTGCTAGAACACTAGTTATTATGCTTGAATACCTAGACTAACTAGATGGTGCATTGGTAAGTATGACTAGATTTAATAGTACTTTTGAACTCAAATGGAGGAAGCACACTGAAAAGACAGGATAAGAAACCTGGTCAATTAATGGATTATTAAAGCGTTTCATCACTGAAGCTAGCACTGAACACAGCACCTAATGAAAGAAAACACTGAAACAAAGCACTGAACACGAAAGAGCACTGAAACAACCATGAAACATGAGAATCAAAACTGACAACTGAAAATTGAAATATTGAATACTGCACACAAAACAGGCATGACACTCTCAGATCACAACACTCTGAACAAGACGCGTACCGAAAACTAAATAACTCTGAAAAATTCACTGGAGGACTGAATAACAACAAAACATGTTAAACTTAATAAATCACTCATGCAATAACTGAAAATCTGAAATCAAGGAAAATACTGAAATGGAAAATAAACTGAATCAATGGTAATAAATCAATTGATCAGCATTTAATGGCAGCAGCAATCCCTGTTTCTTCCTCCTGTCTTCTACAGCTAGAGGTGAACTCACACCATGGAGGAGCACCACTACTGTGCTAGGTTACTAACGTCATTCCAGCCCTTAATAACAAATCAATGTCTATCCCTTGAACCTTCTCTGCATCCTCTCAACACGTTTCTTACTGCTGCCATGTTCACCACTGCCTATCCCGCTGCCTTTCCCGCTGCCGCTTGCCTTACCACCACCTTTCCCGCTGCCGATTGCCTTGCTTCTAGCAGCCTTTTCCTGTCTTTTGTTGATGCTTGCAGCCCTAACCTCTTTATCGTGGTAACGCATCATGTGCACGTGCAAGTTCGGGCGTTCCCCGGCGCCAAAAGCTCCGCACACCGAACAAGTCCACACGAGGGCATTGGCTCCCAATCCAGTAGCCCCGTGCTGTCTGCCTCCTCCAACGGCAGCAGCAGCCGCCGCCACCGCTGCACCAAGCGCAACGGCTCCAGCAGCCCCGTGCTGCCCACCTCCTCCAACGGCAGCAGCAGCCACTGCGGCCGCCGCCTCCCCAAAGCGGTGTGCTCCGCCACCACCACTGCCGCCACTGAAACCCATTGCATCAGGTGCGCATGATTCTCTGGCACTTAAATCATACTCTTTCTGGCTTCGTCTTCTCAGACAACACACTTGCGCTTATCTTCTCAATCAAATCTGATTGTTCGCCTTCCTCGACCAAGAACTTCAACCGTCTTCGTGCCTCATCTCTAATTCCACGCGCAAACACAATATTTTTGTAGATTTCCAGACAGGTATTCACATAGAACTGACCCACCAGACTAGGCGCCAGAGCTAGTAGCTTTGATAGCTCATCTTCTGAAAACATCTAAAAGAAAAAAACAATTCGAGGTCATTAGTTGCATAAAGTTTAAGTTAAACGAACAGAAAGAAACCAAAATTACACTTGCAGCTATTTTATGTACCTTAGAGTCTTGTGTTTTTGGGTAACAGATTATCTTGACAGCAGAGACAACCTTTAGACAATCCCAGTCATTGCAGTCAATGTCAGATACACTTTTAATCAGGTCAACAACACCTTGCAAAGATTGAGCTTTTTTGTTCTCACACAAATCGCATTCATACAATGTGTAGGCCATCTCAATAATAGAAGAGTTAACCTGCATATAAGGGGAATTACTTCAGCACTTAATAAAGGGTCAAAGAACACATACTATTAGAACACAGTAGCTAAGAAAGAGCAATAAAGTATACATATGGGTGACTAACAGTAGCTAAGAAAGAAAGGGATAGGGGTGGAGGTGCTCACCATTTGTGGTTTGACAGCAAAACCATTACGTTCAAGGAAAATTACCATTCCTTTACTCATCGGAAGACGATCCTCCTTGGTGAGCTCCAACTTTTCTTCAGGTATTAAACTCTTCACGAGATTATTCAATCCCCACATCAACTCCATCACAGTATCTTCAAATATGCATGAAATCCTCTGAAAAGATCCACAACAACAGAATGATACTTAAAATTCTTCTACATAAATAAAAAAAAAAAGAAAAGCTTTACACTAACCAAGTTTGCTTCAATGCATGTTTTATATTCAAGTTTTCCAACTGCTAGCTTCTGATTAGGAAGAAGCCAAGCCACTTCTTGATCATCTTAGCAAGCTGATCATCAACACCAGTAAGTTTAATGGCGTTGGCCTTGTCTTCAAAAGTTTGAAACTCTCTCAACATAACAATCTGATAGAGAAAAGAGCATATATTAAAGGGTGTAAGGGAAGAAGAAATAATCAGTCATATATCAAATAAGAAAGGAGGTACTCACGTGTTTTGCTATATGATCCTTGGCAAAGTCAGCCCATATTTTCTGAAGGAGATAGAGAGATTCAAAAAGAAGTTAGCTAGAGACAAAAAGGGCAAGCAAGCACATTAATACAACAGAGGAACAATTCAAAGCAAATACCTGTATGGCATTTGGGAGAAAGAGTCGGGTCCCATCATAACAAAATATTGCAAAGCCAGAAGGCGTCTCAGACAACACCAAGATCTCCCCGGCATACCCCAACCATTTACCTAGGAACACATTAAAGTTAAACAACCTCAGGCAAGCAGGATTACAACCCAAAAAAAAAAAGAACTGTACGCAGACAAATCTCCCTTATTCAGATATCAAGCTAAGTCAGCCATTCAGACTGCTTGCAATTTTGATATCAATCAGTTTGGTTCCCTTCTCCTACTCTAAGCAATTTTGATTTAATGTAACATTTCTAAGTTTTGCCTTGTCTGCTTGCAGTTTCTAACTAAAAAAAGATTCTAAATTTTAGCTATTATAGAAACAGAAAAGAAAAATGCTCGCAACAAAAAAGAAACAAAAAAAACAAATGCCAAAATAGCACTGGGGTGCAACCACTGACAGCTAAGATTGAGACGTGATGTTTAGAGGTGCAAAATTGATTTCTTGAATACATAGACTTTTGATATGAAGATAATGGAGGTCGCTAATCATATCCGAGCACATCAACAACAACAACAACAACAACAACAACATAGCCTTTTGTCCCAAGCAAGTTGGGGTAGGCTAGAGATGAAACCCAAAAGAGACGAGAAAACAGGGAGACACATAAAGGGACAAAAAGAGCACAAGACAAAAAGAGGTCCCGGTTCAGGCACGTTGATTGCCAATCTCCAAGCGCTCCTATCCATAGCTAAATCCTTGGGGATATTCCATTCCTTAAGATCTCTCTTAACGGACTCGTCCCAAGTTAGTTTAGGTCGACCTCTACCGCTCTTTACATTATCGGCCCGCTTTAGAACTCCACTACGCACCGGCGCCTCAGGAGGCCTCCGTTGGACATGTCCAAACCATCTCAACCGATGTTGAATCAATTTCTCCTCAATTGGAGCCACCCCAACCCTATCCCGAATATCGTCGTTCCGGACTCTATCCCTCCTTGTGTGCCCACAACACCAACGCAACATACGCATCTCTGCTACACTCAATTGCTGGACATGTCGCCTTTTTGTAGGCCAACACTCAGCACCGTATAACATCGCCGGACGAATCGCCGTCCTATAGAACTTACCTTTCAGCTTCTGAGGCACCCTTTTGTCACAGAGGACGCCAGAAGCTTGACGCCATTTCAACCAGCCGGCTGAAATTCTATGCCTAACATCTTCATCAATGTCTCCGTCCTTTTGTAGCATCGACCCTAAATACCGAAAAGTATCCTTCTTGGCCACCACTTGCCCATCGAGGCTAACGTCTCCCTCCTCATGCCTATTCGCGCTGAAATCGCACCTCATGTACTCGGTCTTAGTCCTACTAAGTCTGAACCCTTTCGACTCTAACGTTTGCCTCCATAGTTCTAACTTCCTATTAACCCCTACCCTACTGTTGTCAACTAGCACCACATCATCAGCAAATAGCATACACCAAGGGATACCACCTTGTATGTCCCTTGTGACCTCATCCATCACCAAAGCAAATAAATAAGGACTCAAAGCTGACCCCTGATGCAGTCCTATTTTAATTGGAAAGTCACTGGTGTCGCCATCACATGTTCGGACAAACGTCACCACATCCCTGTACATATCCTTGATGAGGGTAACGTACTTAGTTGGGACTTTGTGCTTTTCCAAGGCCCACCACATGACATTTCTCGGTACTTTGTCATATGCCTTCTCGAGGTCAATAAAGACCATGTGCAAGTCCTTCTGCTCCCTATATCTCTCCATCAATTGTCGTAATAAGAAAATCGCCTCCATGGTCGACCTACCAGGCATGAACCCAAATTGATTTTGGGTCACATGTGTCACTCTCCTTAGGCGATGCACGATAACCCTCTCCCAGAGCTTCATCGTATGGCTCATCAATTTAATCCCACGGTAGTTAGTACAACTTTGAACATCTCCCTTGTTCTTGAAGATAGGTACTAATATACTTCTCCATTCTTCAGGCATCTTGTTAGATCGAAAAATAAGGTTAAAAAGCTTAGTTAACCATACTATCGCTTTGGCGCCTAGGTATCTCCACACCTCAATGGGGATACCATCAGGGCCCATCGCTTTACCTCCCTTCATCCTCTTTAAAGCCTCTCCGATCTCTGCCTCCTGAATTCTCCTCACAAAGCTTCTGTTGGTATCGTCAAATGAGTCGTCCAACTCAAGGGTAGGACCCTCATTCTCTCCATTAAACAGCTCGTCGAAGTACTCTCTCCATCTGTCCTTGATCTCCTCATCCTTCACCAGAAGTCGATCTGTCCCATCCTTGATGCATTTCATTTGGTTGATGTCCCTTGTCTTCCTCTCGCGGATTCTAGCCATCTTATAAATGTCCTTCTCCCCTTCCTTTGTGCCTAGCCGCTGATAAAGGCCATCATACGCCTGACCTTTTGCTATACTCACCGCTCGCTTTGCAACCCTCTTCGCTATTTTATAGCTCTCGATGTTGGCTGCACTCTTGTCATGGTGGAGACGCTTGAAACACTCCTTCTCCCTAATAGCCCTTTGCACCTCGTCATTCCACCACCATGTGTCTTTCGCTTCCCGTTTGCCTCCCCTACTCACGCCAAACACTTCCGAAGCCACCTTCCGGACACATGTTGCCATCTTTAGCCACATGTCGTCGGCATCTTCTCCTTCCCAAGGCCCCTCGTCTAGCATCCTCTCCTTAAACGTTTGTGCTGCTTCCCCTCTAAGCTTCCACCACTTCGTTCTCGCAATCTTGGCCCGTTTGTCCCGGTGGACACGTACTCGAAAGCGAAAGTCCGCCACCACAAGCTTATGTTGAGGGACAACACACTCCCCAAGTAACACCTTACAATCAAAGCAAGCACGTCTATCCTCCCTCCTTGCAAGGATAAAGTCGATCTGGCTCGAGTGTTGTCCACTACGAAAGGTTACTAGATGAGATTACCTCTTCCTAAAGAGGGTGTTCGCTATCAACAAGTCATAGGCCAGCGCGAAGTTCAAAACATCCTCCCCCTCTTGATTCCTACTACCATACCCGAACCCCCCGTGCACCCGCTCGAAACCTACATTAGTCGCACCAACATGGCCGTTGAGGTCTCCTCCTATAAAGAGTTTCTCGCCGATAGGCACGGTACTAACCATGCTATCAAGATCTTCCCAAAACTGCCTCTTGGTGCCCTCGCTAAGACCTACCTGAGGGGCATAGGCACTGATCACATTTAGGGCCGAATCTCCAACTACCAGCTTGACCAAGATAATCCGGTCGCCTTGCCTCCTAACATCAACGACTCCATCCTTAAGGCTTCTATCGATCAAGATGCCTACACCATTCCTACCCGATGTTGTCCCCGTGTACCAAAGTTTGAAGCCAGTATCCTCCACCTCCTTCGCCTTCTGGCCCTTCCATTTGGTCTCCTGAACGCATAGAATATTTACACGCCTTCTAATTGCTGCATCGACTAGCTCTCTTAGCTTACCTGTTAGGGACCCTACGTTCCAGCTACCTAGACGAATCCTAGTTGGCTCGGCTAGCTTCCTTACCCTTCGCACCCGTCGAGGGAAGTGCGAAGACCCTTGCTCATTTTTCACTACACCCGGGCGTAGATGTAGCGCGCCACTAAGGTTGCGACGACCCGACCCTTGCTCATTTTTCATCGTACCCGGGTCACGATACGACGCGCCACTAAGGGGATGACGACCCGGCCCTTGCCCATTTAACACCACACCCGGGTTCCGATGTAGCGCATCGCTAAGAGGGTTACGCCCCAAAATCATATCCGAGCACATCTAACTTAAAAAATCAGTCACTGCAAGAGGTCATGTTCTGACTATTTTGTTAATGAAGTTCTAAATATACACTATTAATTGTTTTAATCTGAAATTGCAATGATGATTTTAAATGATTTATCAATTAACTGATGCGGTGCTGGATGCTGGCAATATATTAAATAGACAGTATTTGATGTTGTTCAGCTTTTGAGAGCATTGCCACACATGGACATCCGGACCTTACAATGCACTCATATCAGGATATGCAAGCAGCCACGTAATACTAAAATCTGTCAACCTCTTTGCAGCGTGTATCCAAAATAATGTTATTTGTGCTAACAAAAAGATAGCTCATCAAAGTGCAACTTAGAAGCTCTTGGATAGCATCATTTTACCTATTTGTGCCCTAGAGGGCTCAGCACCATGTTCTGTGAGGGTACTCTTAGATACCAAGTTTGTAACCCTTGGAGTCAACTCCTTTTCAGATAGAGTTGCAGATGAAATATGTTTTTCACCATAGTCCTCATAGGTAGACACAATAGCATGAGGCAAATCAGAAGGGTCCGAAATCCTAAACAATATACAGTGTCAATTCAAAAATGTTTCTCCAACAAAAGTTCAACATTTAGAAGCTAAAGTGACCAAATTTTCACAATATTACGCTGACAAGTATCAACAAACAATATTTACCTGGCAATGTAATATACAGCTACTTTGCCTTCAGCAGTCAAACAGAGTAGAATATGTTGGGGGGCAACCTCCGTATGTTCAGGTCCAACTGTTACAGTGATCTTCTGGAATAATGAAACATTCTCAACACCAAACCCCAATATGATATTGTCATCCCCATTCTCTGAAAATCACAAAAGAAGACCAGAACTGTTTAGACTTCATTTTCTAAGAGAAGCAACAGCATATCATAAAAGCCATGTTTCCTGGGATAGGATTTACCTTGCAACTCAATCCTAGGACTGTATTTATCCTCCAACATTTCAAGATAAGTTATTTCATCATCATGTGTGGATGGCCACTTCAGAAGGGCGATGTGGTCTTCAATGCTCTTTTTATTGGAAGCCACCATGAGATCCCTAAAAAAATATTTTAAACAAATCCCCACTTACAAAGTCCCCACCAGAGAAGAGAAATGCAAACAGAATCTAGCAAGCAACTAAATATCATTTTGGACAGCAGACGGGCTAGAAAAAAAGGGGTGGACCTCACCACACCGGATCCCTCTTTATCTTATATACTCCCTCAATTTTAAATTATAAGCCATTTTGGCTTTTCTTGATTCATAGCTTTTGCTATGAATTTCGATATACACTATGTCTAGATACTTAGTAAAAGCAATGTATCTAGAGAAGCCAAAACATCTTATAATTTGGAACGGAGAGAGTAGTAATATTGAAATCCAACAAAGCAACACCAGCAGAAGAATAAAAGACTAATAGATTGTTATCCTAAGTTCCAAATAGAAGGGCCCATTGCATGGTAAGAGCAAACAAGGTAAGAGAAGACAAAATACACATGGTTACCCCTTTGTTGACACATACAATTAACTGGTTTGTGCCATCTTGTATCGTACCTATTGCTATTGGGGTAGTGCCTGGAAAATACTCACTAAGTCACTATATACTCCCTTGATTACAAATCAAGTGGTAAATGGAAACTATTAAAAAAACTCGACCTGGAGGAGAAATGTCCCCCCTGATTTTGTTCTTAAGAAGTTTTTGGTAGCCATCGAACCTGAACTGGATGGGGGGTGCATTGACCCCTGGACTTTGATGGTCTAAGTGTAACTCAGGAGAAATTGACAAATGGGACCTATAACATGACAAGTAACTGTGTAGAATGGCACGTTTTTAATCAGGTGAGTTGATCGATCAAGGATTTCCGTCTCGGAAGATTTTTGGTGAAATCCATGCAGAAAATTCATTTTCCATTTCAGTACTCATAAAATCTGTCCAATAACAACCTGCCAACATACATGTTGAGAATACTCAATAGAGTTCTCAAGAGCCTAGGTTCACATACCAGCGATGCAGATAACCAAAAAGCATATTAGGTCCAACTCCAGATGGTAAAACATCATCCATAATGCCGTGGAAAAAATCGACATAGGTATAAACATCTGGCTTGTCTGGGCTCTATAAGCACATTGCAAAAGGAACACATTCAGTTCAACCAATTATTACTGTAATATTGTGAAAGCAAAAAATACATAAATATGTTTTATTAACCCTTGCCAATAAATGATATGACAACAAACCAATTTTAGGATTTATTCTTTGTTATCCGAGAGTCCCGTATGAATCCAATGGAAGGCTATACATCTGGGATATTTAGACAAAACATAGACACAATTTTAACTTGCATAAATCCCAACCAAGAACATGCTTTTGGTAAGCATTCAGATTATATCCTTGAAACATGATTTGCCATTTGCTGTGATCATTGGCCTAACTATGCCCAGAGAGATATATGTAGAGCTATTGAAGCAACTTTATACACGCATGTTCATAAAAATATATGCAAACGAAATTTTGGCTGTGCCCAAAGAGATAACTCTAGCTATTGAAGCAACTTTATACAAGCATGTTGCTAAAAAAATATATGAAAATGGAACTTTGGCTAAATAGCGCAACGCATTTAATATGAATCCGATGACAGCAAAAAACGCATTAGAGAACCAACTAACCTCACAAAATGTGCTTTCTTCAGTCCTTATAACTTGAACAAGATAGCCTTCTTCATTGTGATCTTCATTTAATCGAACACACCCAATAACAATACTATCACCATGTACCCAGCCAATGGAATCCACTGCTCGCAAATAGAAAATCATCAATGATGAACAATACAAGTACAGCTGCAAGTAAACCAGTAACATACAAAACGAACTGATGACTCTATGTCCTATGTATACAACTCAATGTTCATGGAGCAAATGTCAAAAAAAAACAACACTTTCCAAAGGGCTCTGGATGACAAGATATCTCACAGTTTCCTAAGGGGCTATCAATTTTATCATTAGTTCTTCAATATATAATTGTACAGGATGACTAAAGTACAGCAAGTCAACAACTAGTTTTTCACCTGTGATTCATAAATACTTATTCCAAGAATCCCTGGTCATCCAATTAGTGGGCATCATACTATATAGACTTTGATGCTCACAATTTCTTCATAAAGACGAAATCAATTGGTCAAAGGGTAAAAACATGTAAGAAGCACGTGATACTCGTGAATTCAGTGTCAAATGAGAACCAAACCTATCAGTTTCATCTACCATAGACCATAAATCAATTTTACATATCAGTGACAGTGACTCCGTGTAAGCACAGTGTTGTTTTTCAACAGAGAAGGATCAACTATAGTATATGGTGATGATTACCTCAATTACTAGTGTTTCAACTGACCAGTAGACCATCTGGATCAACTGACAGCCTTACATGACTGATGAAAACTATAGAACAAAAAAGAGCCTTAATCCCAAGCAAGCTGCCAAGCTGGGGTAGGCTATGAGGGGAAAAAATATTAAAGAAACAACAGTAAGATTAAAATTAGAGCATTTCACTCTGTGTCTAGGCATTGTTAGACTACACAAGAAAAAGGTGTATGGTTACCTTTTATTGTAGTGCCCTCTGAATCACTTTCATCAGACCACAACTGGAACAACAGGGATATGGAGCATGTTTCCTTAAAATCTGGTGATAATATGGTAAGTTTGTTCCCTCTTGCAACGGCAATATGATTTCCTTCCTTGCAACAGCCAACTATATACATTTCAAAAAGATAGCTTACTTCAGTTTGAGAACCGAGACAGTGATGGTTAACTTCAGTTACAATATTGCATCAGCGATGGTTAGCACAAAAACTGACTTTGACCTCAGAGTAAGCAATGCATCTGAAGATAAATATAATATTTTGCATTACTATTGATGTACACTTGCACAGACCTCTGATAAATTTAATGTAGTCAGCCTTGTTAAGGTAAAGGATTTGTTGTTGGTGTTAAGGTGTTGTTAAGAATAGCCATTAGAGAAAACAGATCACCAGATTACTCTATTGGTTGTGACTGCAATTTCCTTTATTTTGAAACTTTGTAGCATGTAAGTAATGGACATGTTTTCATTTGCCATTTGCCAGTATCAACTATGATATAACATTTGGAAATTACAGAACCAGTAAACACCGAAGCGTCATTCATACGACTGAACTTCACTTAAGTGGAATTAATTAGTTTTTATAGTGAAGTACATGACATATTTCGCACACTAAGAATGTCATAGCAACCCACCATTTGAGAATGCCATATTTCACACACTAAGAATGCCATATTTCACACACTACATGATATGTGCCTCAAATTCAAATGCAGTAGGAATAATATTTGGAAAAAACATGGACCTGCATCGACGTTTTCCATCACATCCTTCAGGCCTCCCAAACTCCCATGACACAGGAACCCACCATTTGAGAGTACAATATATGATGCAGAGGCATGATTTAACCACTTGAAATCTTTCACAGTGCCAGCTGGTCCCAGCCATGATGAGGATGGTACCACATCCTGTGCAGCGCAATTGTTAACAGATGTTATAATCATGAAAAAAAGCCATAACAACTTCTCTAACAGAAGCTTGTGAACAGGCTAATGGCGCTGAAAACAGATATACGATCAATAAATAGCACAATGCAGGCCTTATCCAGCAGCGTGAAAGGAGTAACCAATGCTGAATTCCCACAAGTCCTACTACTTACATGGATATGCCCCTAGTCCATTATACTCTTATATACATGAAAAAGTCACTTAAGTTTGTGAAGAAACTGAATTAATCAGTCTTGGCGAAATTAGTCTTCTCATTTCACGTACTACTGCACTAGCCTATATAGAAATCCAGCATGCACAAATTTTGCACAGACACTGAGAAAAAAACTGATAACCGCAGAGACGCCAACGAGAAGAACTGGATCTCGGTATCCGTACAGGCGGCTAACACGGACTCATCATGGGAGAGGGCGATGAGGGATACACCGGGGAGGGGCACATCGGCGACGCAGCAGTCTTGCGCGCAGCGGGTGCCCTTCTCGCGCGCCTCCTTGCTGGCTTCGATCAAGTCCTTTGTCCTCACAGCTATAAACCCTGTAAACCGAATGAGAAGGCCTAATTAGGCGCTGAGATCGAGGAATGCCGAGCGGAGTAAACATTCGGCTCGGTGATACCGCTGGGGTGGGCGAGGAAGACGGTGGCGTGGCGGTCGGAGACGGCGAGCGGGCGAGGCGGAAAACGAAGTCGGTGGTGCGGTCCTTCTCGCCCTCCACCTCATCGGAGAGCTCGAGCTCGAGCTCGCGCGGCGCCCCCATGGCCAGCGGGCGCGCGCGGAGGCGGTGGCTGCGGGGGGGGTTAGGGTTTCGGCCCGAGGCGGTGACGTGCCGATCTTGTACAATTTTCCTACCAAATTACTACTGCGATCCAAATAGGATCCGAACCCGGATTCGAAATAAGAGGTTGCAAGGCTTACATCAGAAGTGGAGCGACTGAAGCGTAACATACGTTTTTGGAAACAGTTCCAGAACGAGTCTCTGGAAAAGGAGACAGAAGCCAGGGCTCGTGTTCGTGAGTTGGAGCTTTATGCGACACACCTGGAGCAGTACAACACAGTTCTGCACGAGGAAGTCCATAGGCTAAATGATCTGATGAATCCCAATCATCAGCCCCAGACAGTAGAAGATGATGTCGGTGCCGTGGTTGTTCTTGGTGGAGAGGACAATGAAAAAGATCTGGAAGAAGATGAACCCATGATAGAAAGTGGGGATGATGCAAGTCATGTCACTGGTGCAAGTGCTCCAGAGGTTGAGAATGGAGTGATCGTGATCAGTGATGATAATGAGGAGTGAAAGGTTGACATGGATGGTTGTGTAATATAGTAGTCTTTCCTGCTTTCTAAGAACCTTAGTGGATAGTTTCTTGCTTGTGAGTAAGCTTGTAATGAAATAATGTAAGATAAGTTTGTATGTGTATACAAGTTCTGTACTAACTGCTTTTTAATTCAATAAAGCGATGTAAATGAATATGGTTTCAACAGATGGACGGTACTGGAACTTCCCAGGAAGGGGACAATACTCCGAATCCCCCACCGTTTCCATCCACCTTGGCAGAAGCTATTGCCGCACTGGTTAATGCCACTACCCTGTTGGCTCAGAATCAGAATCAGAATGGGAATCAGGGTCGTCGAGGCCGAAACAATGGAGGGGAAACCACTTATATGGATTTCACCGATACCCGTCCACCAGTGTTCTCAAAGACAGATGAGCCGCTAGAGGCGGATGACTGGCTCCGTACCATGGAGCAGAAGTTTGAACTTTTACAGTGCACAGAGCACCAGAAGCCTGTGTTTGCAGCACAGCAGCTCAGAGGTGCCGCAGGGGCGTGGTGGGCGAATCTGGTCGCCGCACGGCCTGCTGGCCACCGTGTCACTTGGCAGGAGTTTCGTGAAGCCTTCAGAGCACATTATATCCCAGATGGTGTCATGGCCATGAAATTAGAAGAGTTTCTCTCACTGAAGCAAGGGAACCAGACAGTTCTACAATATGTGGGCAAATTCAATCATCTGTCCTAGTATGCAGCTGAATATGTGAACACTGATGCAATGAAGAAGAGTTGTTTCATGAGAGGTTTGAGTACCAGAATTCAGAAAGCATTGGTCACCTGCTATAATGCCACGTACCATGAGATAGTCAATGTGGCTATTGCGTCAGAAGAGAAGTCCCGATTGCACAAAGAGTCGAAGAAAAAGAAGTCAGTGTTTTCTAGCCCGTCTGGCGGCATTAAGAAGCGCCAGAAGTTTGTTTATCACCCTCAGAATCATTTCTGCCCAACTTATCGTCCACCGCAGTACCAAGCTCAGCCGCAGACGTTTTTCCGTCCTGCCGCAATCCCGCAATATCCACAGCAGCCGAATGCCCCTGGTATTCGAAACCAGACTCTAGCAACCAATAACTTTCTCGGCTACAATTGTGGAAAGCCAGACCACTTTTCCAAGGACTGCCTGTATCCAAGGCAGTACAATCCCAATTATCCCAGAGCTCCCGTACCACAACAGCAACAACCTCAGAGCAAGAATAATAATCTGAATGTTCAGAAGGGTAAGGGTGAGAAGAAGAAGACCGGACGTGTATTCTACACTCAAGCATGTGCAATCCCAGAGGGAGAACCTGTTATGATGGGTATGTTCTGTAACGGAACCGTCCAAATTATAAGAGCACAAGTACAAAAACAATCATCGAAGTGATCAAATTCTCGCACTTGAGCCCATATAACTCTGGTAGTCCAATGAAATCACGAGGGATTTCAAAACAACCAACATACAAGCCAAGATCGTAGTGATTCAACATAAAAAGTCACATGTTACAACCATTTCATAAGTAATTCAATATACATCGGAGTTCAACAAAATTATTACAACTTCAGTTCAAAAGTAGCGGAAGCAAAGTAATTTGAAACTAACAACACCTTTATTTCAAATATATGACAGTACTAAGGTCGACTTCCAACAAAAGTATTAGAGAGAAGATAACTCAGAAGGATCATGTCCGTGATCACACTCCGCCTCTACGGCAGGAGCCAACCAACTCTTGCAGTCACCATGATACAGCACAACCTGCAACAAGTGAGGACAAAACCCTGAGTACGACAGGTACTCAGCTAGACTTACCCGTCAGAAATCAGAAATAAAGTGACACCAAGGATCATGCAAGGCTGATATAAATTGGGCTAGCTTGACAACATTTTGCATAAAAGCTTATTATGAATAAGTAATCATTAATGCTTAAGCATCAAGTTAATTATCATTAACCTGTCATCTATTTTAGAACCTGTACTAGAGCACTCACTTTATTAGGAGCAAACAATATTAACCATAGCCGGTATAAATTGAGGCAACCTTTCTATCGTTATCCAATTAACCATCTGTTCAATTTAATAGAATCTACGTTGCCGCTGCTCAAGTCAAGTGCTCACTAACCGGGAGCGACGGTGATTCAAATCGAATTCCTATCCAGCTGGAGGGGTATTTCTAACACTCACCGTGCAGACCCCTGCCAGGGTCGCACAGGCCACCTTTTCATATGATTCAGGAATCGCGTGTCCGAATGATGTCACGACCCCAAGGGCGACACTCTGCCAGGTGATAGGGACTCTAACCCCCCCTTAGTCTCACGCCAATGTCCCCAAGCACATCCTTTCTCTCCTCCAAGAAGCAACCTACCATTCGATTCCCGGCCTGAACCATATTACTCGGCTTCGCGGTCGGAACGACTTATCCGACCAACTAAGTGTTAGACTGCGTTCAACATGACTCAAGGACGTACAGCGAATCGGTCCTTAAACGACTCAGACGGGGATAGATCCACACCCAAGACCTACATGCCTTGTTGCTTCACTATCGTCATCCCGCCCGGTCTCATTTCATTTTATTAACACATGGTTCCATTCCACGATAGCAATATAGCCAACCGTGCCATATATGAATATCCCTATATCTCGCAGGTGACAGGAAATCACCTGACTTCTACCGCTTAAAGCAGGGATAAGCATCTACTCGATCCTAGTCTATGTAGGATTCAAGGATTCATATATCTGGACAAGGAATGATATAATGCAGCAAGGGTTTCCAACCAACTCCTACCACTTAATGTAACAATACTTATAACATATATATATAATTAATTGCTTTGAAGATAGGAGGCTTATAATACTCCGGGGCTTGCCTGGGATCCGACTCAAGTTAGAGTATGTCAGATGAAACCCGCTCGGTGAGCATTCCTTCTATCTAACACTTGTTCGGTCTTTCTATCTTCGGGATAGATCCACCAACTCCATCTTCGGTTTGGCTCCACATCAGGTCCTTCACGTGCTTCAGCTAGCGTACCTAAATGAGGTACAATAATGCATGTGTATGAATGCATAGAAGTGAAATAAACAAAGTAATCAAACAAGCATACCAAAGTTCGCATAAATACCTAGAGCTAATTAACTTAATCCTTATTAGGGCATAACATAGAAGATTATAAGCACATCAATCAAGACACAAGTCTTATAAGATCCTAGGGTACCAACCCAAGTACTTTCAAAGGTATGAGTCACACTTCAACACACTAGCATGGCAAAGTTAATCAAAGCACTACAACTAAAATCTATCACTTTCTGGACATCCATACAGTAGATCAGTAAATCAATCATAACTGGAGATCTACAACTCCAAATGACTTGCAAGAAGATATTATGGAAAGCTTATAAAATTATCTATATTTCATTTATAATCATCACAGCATGATTCCAAAGTTTAACATGTCAAATTTACATAAACACAGCAACTGATCTAACAAGACAGAGAGTAAGCAATTCTGTACCCCAACTTTAAACAGCTATAACTCCTAAACCACATGGCCAAATGCCACCAAATTTTAACAGCATCTAGATACATAAATTATCTACAACTTTTGTATAAATAAGTTTCACAACAAAGCACATTATCATGAAGAACTTTGCTAAGTTCCCAGTTCTGTCCAGAAAACTATTTTGCGAGAAATAATTATTAAATTATGTTGCAAACATATAATTAGACAAAACCAACTTTACCAACATGTCACACATGACTAATGAACACCAGAAAACATAGTGTCAATTACTAAATAAATTCTTTTAATACATTTTCTTAATTTATTTAGATAATTAGGTGGAATTATGACCACATCATAAAGTTGCTCAATAAATTCTACCAAAATTACAGGGGTCTACAAATGCTCTCAAAAGTCTACTGTCCAAATTCCAAGCCATTTAGACAAGTATATCAACCTCTATGAAAAAGACAAATAGCTATTGCAATAATTCATGTAAGAGCAAATTAAACCTAAAACTCAATATTTTCTGTGAACACAAGGCCATATTATGAATCAATATGATAGAGAAACATCATACTAAGGTAATGGAACAACATTTTCTATTTTATCATTTATATATTATTTATAAGCTATTTATCAAGCTATAAACAAGTTAATTCAATAACTTGAGTATACAGTAAGCAATGACCATGAAATTTATATCACAGTACATCCATAGCAAGACAATCCTACCATAAAAATTTCACATCAATTGGAGCAGCACAACTCAAGATATAAAAATAACAAGAAAAACAAGCATTTATTTTCCATTTAACAAGATCTAGGTAAAACATCCTGAAACCCAGAAACAACCTATAAGTTTTATATTTTTCTTAGACAGTGCATATTACTAGAAGACCAACAAAATTGGAATCACTAATTTTGGACTTCTAAAACTCCAGATCTTGCTCTGGTTAGGTTTAAAGGCATTTCTAGAGCTATTTTCCAACTTAAATAAACACATTAGAAAACATCTATAAACATATAGAATTTTATGACTCTATTGCATAGATCTCTTCTCAAGGTTTCCAAAAAGTACACATTTACTATTTTTGGACTTTTCTATCATGAGATAAAGATTTTTAAAGATTAACATGAAATTGAAATTCAAAATCAGAATTAAAACCACCCTAACATAATTCGCTAGGCACACCCGAATACACACCCAGACAACCACTTTCTTAAACCGACAAGTGGGCCCCGTGGTCCGGCGGGCCCGCTTGTCATATGAAAGAGAGTCACGGGGGGGATCGGTCTTCATCTTCTACCTCCGTCGGCCGAGCACGGGAGGGCGAACACCGGCCGCCCAACCGGCGGTGGGGCGGTCGCCGGCGGCGAGGGTGCCCGTGCGGCACCAGGGGGCCCATGCGCACCCACCGGTGCACACAGTCTCGCTTGACCGGCTTGGAGGAGGCGGGGCCACGAACGCCTGCGGTCGGCAGCAGCGCCACCGCGGCCGGCCGTGCCTCGGCGGCGGTCTTGGCCAGGGGAGTTGCGCTGTGGCTCGTCCAGAGGAGCGCGCACGCGCAGAGGAGCGCAGCTTGGACAATGGAGGACCGAGGCGGCATAACCACCTCGAGCTCGAGCATGGGCGGCAATGGCGGCTGTGGCCATGGCGGCTTCAAATTTGTGAGCTGAGAACGACGGTGAGGCAAGGGAAGAGGTGCATCGAGCGCGGTGGGTGGTGGTGAGGATGTTTCGGTGCTCAGCTCGGCTGAAGATGCCTGGGCACGTGGAGGCAAGGTAGGAGCTCCGCCCGCGCATGGCCTCCATGTCCTGGCCACGCGTCGTTCACTGAAGCCCGACATCGAGCACGTGGTGTGCGTGAAGCCGTCTGACTTGGAGGCAATGGTTGGGCTAGCTATGGGCCAAACTAGGCTATGGACCAATTGTCAAAGTTGTTCACCTCAGTATACTCTACAATTTTTATTTAAGCGCCATGGTCATAAGACCCACAGATTAGGAGATAACTAAGCCCAAAGTTGATAGTGTCAACAGGTTAAGCTAGGGCTCGGTTTTAGGATTTTTAAATGCCAAACTTGGTTAAATTGATCCCAACTTTTTACATGTTGTTCTCCAACAAATTGTTTCCAACTTTCATTTTTGGACCAATTGAAGTTACTTAGTAAAAACTCGAGAACGTGGGATGTCAATGTCGAAGACACTGAAATCGGGGTTTTAAAATTGTTTAAGTGTTGGAAACAGTCCCAATTCTGACTTGTGGGCCCTGTTTGAGCATGTTACACACATTTTCATGACTTGACTCTTAAACAAATTTTGTTCCTTATAAAATTCTCTATGACTTTGTCAAAGGGTGCATAGTCATGCAAAGCTCCTAAGTCACACTTTTGAAATGGTCAAACCAAAGGGCTCTAGGGTCCATACATGGTCAACCACCAATTAGAAGCATATTTAGGCAAAATAATCAACATGAACATTGTTCCATTAAGTGTCCTAAGTGTAGTTAAGGTCTTGTAGAGTTCATCTAGAGTCATTTGGACAAGTTTGCAAGGTTTGGTTGATGATCTATAGTTCCATTAACTTAATGGGACAGATTCCAATAGGAATGGAACCTATCATTTCATGTGACTTTTTGATTCCAAACTTCATGAAACTTTTCCAGGGATCAATATAGATAGTTATTGATGTGAGACATGTGAAGATACTTTGATAACAACACCTAAACATATATCTTTTAATTGAGCCTATATGTAAGCAAGGGTGCAATATCTAAGTTCAGGTTAGGCTCTTCTCCACTTAATCTATCATGTTTGAGCTCAAACCCACTGCCTAATTGGTGATAAACACCTGGGGTGTTACATGTTCCCTGTTGCTAATCATCCAGCAGTACTGTTATTTGATTCAGGTGCATCGCATACATTCATAAATCGCACCTTTGTTGTTAAGCATAACATTCCAATTATGGGAACACAAGAGGATTTCTTTATCCAGTCGCCCGGGGGACGACTGTGTACTAAGGAGATGGTACGTGACGTACCTATAGAGTTAGGTGGGCATATATTTCCTACCTCAATGATAATATTACAGAAACAGGATATAGATGTAATCCTGGGTATGAATTGGATGTACCAAAGAGGAGCCCTTATAGATACACTACACAGAACTATAAGGTTGAACCTACCAGATAATAAATCTCATCTTCTTATCTAACTTCCTATCTCAAAGAGAACAGTTGAAAGGATATGTGCAACTTCAGTACAGGAGATTTGTGATATACCGGTAGTCTGTGAATTTCTAGATGTGTTTCCAGATGATCTACTAGGTCTGCCACCAGACAGAGATGTAGAGTTTGTGATTGAGTTAAAACCGGGTACTGCCCCAATATCCCGGAGAGCTTACAGAATGCCACCTAATGAATTGGCAGAACTTAAGGATCAATTGCAAGAGTTACGTGACAAAGGTTTTATCAGACCCAGTTCCTCACCATGGGGATGTCCAGCTCTTTTTGTCAAGAAGAAAGATTAGACTTTAAGGATGTGTGTTGACTATCGACCGCTGAATGAAGTAACCATTAAGAATAAATATCCGTTGCCTCGCATTGATCTACTCTTTGATCAGCTTGCGGGGGCAAAGGTATTTTCCAAGATCGATCTTCGATCAGGGTACCATCAAATCAAGATTCGACCTGAAGATATCTCAAAGACTGCATTCACCACCAGATATGGACTGTATGAGTACCTAGTTATGTCTTTTGGTCTCACTAATGCACCGACACATTTCATGTATCTGATGAATTCAGTTTTCATGCCGAAACTTGACAAGTTTGTGGTTGTTTTTATTAATGATATTCTGGTATACTCCAAAAGTGAAGAAGAGCATGTTGAGCATCTCAGAGTTATTCTGACTCGTCTGAGAGATCATCAACTGTATGCCAAGTTCAGTAAATGTGAGTTTTGGTTAAGAGAAGTGCAATTCTTAGGACATGTGTTGTCAGCCAAAGGAGTAGCAGTAGATCCTGGCAAAGTGGAAGATATTATGAATTGGAAACCACCAATCTCAGTTCATGAAATCCGAAGTTTTCTGAGAATGGCGGGTTATTACCGTCGATTCATACCTGACTTTTCAAAGGTAGCCAAGCCAATCACAGATTTATTGAAGAATCAAACTAAGTTCATATGGTCTCTAGAATGTGAGAAAGCTTTTAGAATTTTAAAGAAGTCATTGACAACTGCTCCAGTTTTGGCACAACTAGATATAGAAAAGCCATTTGATGTTTACTGTGATGCCTCGGGTATTGGCCTTGGTTGTGTATTGATGCAAGAAGGCAGAGTCATTGCTTATGCCTCGAGACAGTTGAAGCGCCATGAAGAGCATTATCCGACACATGATCTTGAACTAACAGCTGTGGTTCATGCATTAAAAATCTGGCGTCATTACTTGTTAGGTAATACTTGCCACATGTATACAGATCACAAGAGCTTAAAGTATATCTTTACTCAGTCAGAATTGAATATGAGGCAAAGAAGGTGGCTTGAGTTAATAAAGGACTATGATTTAGAAGTACACTATCACCCTGGAAAAGCGAATGTTGTTGCTGATGCACTCAGTAGAAAGAATCATTGCAATTGCATCACTGTGAAGCCAATAGATTACAGTTTATGTTATGAATTGGAAAGGTTGAATATTGAAATAGTTCAACAAGGTCAGTTGACTAATGTCATAGTAGAATCAACAATCAAAGATCAGATTGTGTCTGCTCAGAGAAAGAATTCCGGAGTAACTCACATCAAAGAAAAAGTTAGAACTGGTCAACCAATAGATTTTTGTATTGATGATGCAGATGTATTGTGGTTTAAGAACCGGCTAGTGGTCCTAAAGGTTCCAGAGTTACGTCGGCTCATTCTTGATGAAGCACATAGGACAACATTTTCTATTCTTCCAGGGAGTAATAAGATGTATCAAGATTTGAAACAGTGATTCTGGTGGACCAAAATAAAAATTGAGATCGCCAAGTATGTTGCCAGATGTGACACTTGTTGTAAAGTGAAGGCAGTACACCTGAAGTCAGCAGGAATGTTACAACCCTTGCCCATTCCATCCTGGAAATGGAAAGATATCAGTATGGATTTCATTACTGGGTTACCCAAGACCTCAAGAGGCTTTGATTCAATTTGGGTCATTGTGGACCGACTGACAAAGTCATCTTATTTTATTCCAGTTAAGGTGGACTATTCTGCTATAACTTATGCAAGAATTTATATTGCACGAATCCTGAGCCTTCATGGGGTACCAAAGACCATTGTATCAGATAGAAGTACGCATTTTGTTAACAAATTTTGGAGACACCTACATGAGTCCCTAGGTACAAAACTTTTGCACAGTACCGCTTATCATCCACAGACAAGTGGTCAGACTGAAAGGGTCAATCAAATTCTAGAAGACATGTTAAGGTCATGTGCACTTAATTATTCAGACACTTGGGACGAGTGGTTACCTTTAGCAGAATTCTCTTACAATAATAGTTATCAAGAGAGTATCAAAATGGCACCGTTTGAGGCATTGTATGGCCGCAGGTGCAGAACTCCATTGAATTGGTCAGAACCGGGAGAAAGATGGTTTTTCAGTGTTGATCTTGTGAAACAAACAGAAGAAAAAGTTCGACAGATCCAGAATAATTTGAAAGTTGCTCAGTCCAGACAAAAGAGTTATGCTGATAAATGGCATAGACCTTTGGTATTCCAAGTAGGGGATTATGTTTATCTAAAAGTATCACCCATGAAAGGAGTTAGCAGATTTGGAGTCAAAGGCAAACTCGCACCACGTTATATTGGTCCTTTTCAAATCATTCAACAATGTGGAAAGGTGACATACAAGTTAAAGTTGCCTGAACAACTGTCAGCCATGCACAATGTATTTCATGTATCACAAATGAAGAAGTGTCTACAAGTACATGATCAAGTGGTTGATGTTGAGGGAGTTGAACTTGAACCGGATTTGACATATTCTGAACATCCTGTCCGAGTTTTGGATCAAAAAGATCGTGTTACCCGCAGTAGAACAACTAAATAGTACAGAATACAGTGGAATCAACATTCAGAAAGAGGAAAGCCACCTGGGAATCAGAGGATTACCTATTGGAGAATTTCCCAGAGTTCCTTGCTTATATCTAGGTTGTAATTTCTTCTTTAAACTGTAACCTATCTTTTAAAATCTTTGTAATGCAGAAAACCCCTACCTGTTTTGTAGACAAGTCTTGAACGTGTTTGCTTGACACGTTTCCTTTTCCAGTACTTAACTCAAGGCTTTAAATCTCGGGACGAGATTTCTTTAAGGGAGAAGGGCTGTAACACCCCGGGTGTTATAGTGCTAATTAATCTGCCATGTCATCATAATGCATTGCAAAGCATCCCTGTTAGGTTAACTTTGTTATGCATCAACTAAAACAAGTTTACTTATCTAGGTTGAATGTGTTTCTCAGTGGTGTGCTCCGAACCCGAAAACCCTAAATTCAAATGCCACCGCAAATGCTTAGTCCATGACCTGCGTAATTTGAGGTGTGCGACTGTGTTGCACACTAGTGTCAAGTGTAGGGTATGAGCTCAAGTACAACATCTAAAATGAAGCTCCAAATTTGAGTTTGAATTGGAGTCCCAAAACTTGTCACGAGTTTTCCGATTCGAATTCAAATTCAAATCTGGGGAGAAATGTAAAAGAATTTCAAAAGCTAAATTGGTCAACCAAGAGTGGCATTTGATCAACCATGTCATGTTGGTCCAAATGATGCCCTTGGGTGAGGTTTTGATCACTAAGTAATCACAAATCAAAGTAGCAACAAATTCCAATTTAAAATTCCTCCGAAAACCCTAAATTTCAAAACCCTGTTTTACCCCTTTTGAAATAATTCAAAATCTAAGCCAAATTTGGGAAAAAGTTCAAAACCAAGTTTGTAGAACTTTTCAAGGGCTACAACTTTGGTGTTTTGAGTTTTCAAAGTTTTAGTGTAAAATGTGAAGTAATTTTGATAATAAACAAATTTCAGTTTTAACTCATTTTTGTCCCCAAACTAAGATTTCAAAATGGAGGCAGATTTTGAAAAAGTTTTGAACAGAAAAGTTGTAGGTCTAGTCAAGATATACAACTTTGATGTTTAGAGATTTTAAAGTTTCAATATAAAATCAAAAGTAATTTCTAAATTACCAAATCTAAAAAAATTGTCCCTATTTGAATTCAAACTCAAGTTTCAAAATCCAGTGAAAATTTGAAAAAGTGTTCAATACAAAACTTGTAGAGCTTGAAATTCTGAAGATTTCATACATTGGAAGTTTTTCAAGTTGCTATACAAATTTAAAAGTAATTTGAAAAATCAGTTTGAATTTCAAAAGTTTGGGGGGGGAGCTACAGTGTCGGGCCAATCACCGCCGACCACCGTGCGGTATGGGCGCCGGCGAGACGTCGGACGGCTTCGGCTGGCTTCCAGGCGTGTCCTCGATCGCCAGCGCGACGTCGCGCGTCTTCCAGTACAGTCACCGCCACTATTCCCTATATATACGCGAGGTCGCCGTGCTTTTCTTTTTCTTCCCCGTTTTTGCCACCGCCGCCACCGCAGCTCCGCCGCTCGCCGCTGCCACCACCAGGCTATCTCCGGCCACGCCAGTCGCACCAACAGCATCACCTCATCCTTGCACACCTCGTGAACCAGTTGGGTTGCCCCAATTCCACCTGGATCACCGGGGAGCCGTCGTCTTCCACCTCGGGTCGCCGTCGTTCCCGTCGAGCCCCGCCACCGTGGCCAGCCGCCTCCAGAGCCTCTCAGCTTCAACCGATCACTTCTTCGTGATCGTGGTACGCCCCTGATGCTTCCCGACCCTTCAATTTAGTCTCTACCGCTTTGTAGGCGCCGGCGTGCTGCTCCCGTGACCACCGTGCCGCCATCGCCGTCGCTCGATGGTCGTTAGGGCTCGAGCTACGATGCTACTTAGCAAAATGGAGTCGTGGGGTGGTGTAGAAGGTGTTGGTAGGGTCGGTTAGTTGACCGAAGTGTCGGTCACTGGCTGGCCACCGTGGGAGAGCGAGTGAGCGCGCGGGAGAGCCAGAGGGAGACGGAGGTGAGGGATGACATGTGGGGACGCGGTGTCAGCGAGAGAGAGAGGGAGAGCGGGCGCGCGCGAGGCAGGCCGCTGCTGGGCCGTGCGGCTGGGCCGGTCGCGAGCGCGGGTGCGGGCGCTGGCGCGCGCGAGCGGGCCGACCAGCTGGGCCGGACCGGAGGGAGAAGAGAAGCAGCCCGATTTCGGTTTTTCGTTTTTGTTTTTGTTTTTCTTTTTCAAATAAATGAATAGTGTTGTTATTTGTTTATTTCATAAAAATTGTGTAGAGTTCCAAAATTCATGAAAATTTTTGTGTAAGCTTCTCAATGTATAAACTATCTAGGAAAAATATTAAATCATGAATTTGAATACTTTATGCAGTAGAATTAATTAGTTCCAATAAAGATTAAATGCAACTTCCAGGAATTTTAATAATTATTTTATTTATCAAAAAATTATGAAATTTATTATGACACTGTTATAAATCATTCTTAACCCATAGAAAAAGTTTGAGCTTATTTAGATAAAGTTTGATCAACTTCTAATTATGCCCTAATTATTTAAATAGAAAATAAATGTTAATTTGAGAACTTTAAGTGTTGTGTGTCCTTTTGATTGAGTGATGTCCTTAGGTCACTACCCTTTGGTGATCTTTGGCACCTTAATTTCATGTTTGAGCTCGTTAGTAACTTGTTAGGTTAAAAGCTGGTATCGCTGGAATCGTCGCTACTAGTTAGTAGGTTTTCTGTTTGCGACTGTACCATGAAGGGAAGTTGTACTCCAGTCGTAAATCGTAGCATGTTATCATCAAGCATCATGTTTATCATCGAGCATCATGTTAAAGCATGTTATGTATTCGTGTAGTCTCCGCTTTCGAGGAAGCCGAAGTCGTCGAGCAAGCTTCCGGAGAAGAGCGATCGTCGGTGGGTTCCGAACCAGATGGTGGAGTCCTCGAGTCTGAGTCGGTCATCGTGTCCGAGCAAGGCAAGCCCCGGTGCATTTAAACCCTACCTTGAATTTTTACAAATGTTTTATTATTTATATTATGGTTTATTGCATTAAGTAATTAGGAGTTGAGTGATAACCTAATTGCTGCATTATCATCCTTGATTATTGCGATATTAACCTTGATACCTGTTTTACAGAAAATGCGTAGTATGCTTCGCTATGCTTAGAAGTTAAGCTTTTAAATGCAATGTTTATATAGCCATGACGGCATATCGAATGAATATTGAAATATAAGAATAAATTTGAAAGATCGGGCGGGTGGTTTGGCCACTGCTAACATGCATTGGGAAAGGAGTCTCAATGTAGTGTTTCCGCCTTATCAGTTAAGGTCCGTTCGTTGTAAGCCTGTTGTGTTCGAGACTTTGCAACTAGCCTCATGCCTTGGGTAAGCCTAAAATGTTGGTGATTCCATTACGAGAACATCTAACCTCGCACTGGGAGTGGAGAGATGGCGGGAGTAGCGTGTACCCTCGGGGCTAGAATCGGGCTGGGTTCGAGGAGTACTGTACTCTCGGGTGACGATGGACACGTTCTGGTTTTGAGAGATCTAAATGAGGGTTGATATATGCAAGATTCGGTTCTCCATATGTCGTGAGGTTAGAGATCCCCAGCTAGGTATAATCGGTTCGAATCGTCGTTGCTCCTCGGTTATGGAGACTCGATCGCCTGACTTGCATCGTAGTTAAGAACTGGAATTAAACGAAAGAATGAGAAAGGTTTTGATGATAATTACTTTGATCTAGATTAGGATCACCTAGAATTGGTTAATGAACCATCAATGGTAAAAGTAAAATATTGAAGATAAGGACTTACTTTAGTAAGCTTTTCTGCAAAAGAAAATTTGATTCTGGAATACCCGTACCTTGATTCCCTAAAGCTAGCAATGCCCTTGGAATCTTTTCTTTAGTCGGGTAAGTCTTGTTGAGTACCCTCAAGTACTCAGGGTTTGTTAACCCCTTGTTGCAGGTGCGGTTCATGAACAAGTCTGCTTCGAGCCTTGTTGCATGACCATTGTGGTTGAAGACAGTGACGACGAGTAGACTGTGTGGCCTTTGGGCAAGGCATCTCGCTTATGTGATGTAATAAAGTTAATACCGATACTTATCTACTACTGGTTTGTAATAATGTTACATAAGGTTTGAAGTTTGAAAACTGGTTTGTAAACCTATGTTATTGTAAGACTTCCGCTACTTTACTCTGTTGAATATTTTGAATAAACTGTTGTAATATTGCAATACTCCTGTGATTGGATCCTGTTCGGAGGAAAACAAGCCTTTTAAGTTATGGTGAACATAAGTACGACTGTCAGAGGTCATTATGGCAATGACATATACTTGTGGGCCATCATAATTAGGAGGTTCTGTGACACTAAACACGCCAAGTTCCTCCCTAAAACTTTATACCCTATCACATCGGATGTTTAGACACAAGTATGGAGTATTAAATATAGACTAAAAAAATAACTAATTGCACATATTGCGTGTATTTTGCGAGACGAATTTTTTTGAGCTTAATTAGTCCGTGATTAGCTAATGTCGTGCTACAGTAAACATGTGCTAATGACGGATTAATTAGTCTTAATAAATTCTTCTCACAGTTTACAGACGAGTTCTGTAATTAGTTTTTTTATTAGTATCCGAACACCCCATCCGACATCCCATAAAACATCTGATGTGACACTTCAAAATTTTATACCCCTAAAACTAAACGAGGCCTAAGTGTAGATGAACCTCTCCCTGGTCTTCCCTAGTTTGAATTTTGCTAACGCGACTTCACCGGCAGCGATGGCTAAGATCGACTCTAACAGAGCTACCCAAACCCAAAAATGTGTCCCAAACAGTGCTTTGCCTATCAAAAACAAGCTTCCAACGGATGACCCAAACATAGGACCCATTTTGGGTACCGGCCCAAAGGAAACGCAAAAAAGCGTCCTTCTCTCTCTTCGACCCATCTCTGTGGCGCGACAGTGTGAAGGAGGCAGGTCGGGGCCAGAGTCTAATGTCGACCTCAGTCCAATCTTCCACGACGGAGGCGACGGCGGAGCAGAGGGAGGAGATGAGGGCGTGGCTCAACCGGTGCTCGCCGTCGCGGTAGGTGCGGAGCTTGGAAGGCGTGTGGTCTTCGGCTTTCCGCTCCTCCCACCCAGCAGAGCAGGCGATGAACAGCGTGAAGGAAGCAGGGGGCAGCAACGGCGCCCACCTCCCCGTCTCGCGGGACGACGACGACGCGGCCACGACCATCAGCGCCACCACCGCAGACAACAGGACCTGCGACCCGAACACGCCGCTGGGAAGGGGAGGCGATTGGGGCGGTGGGTGGTGGGGCCGCGTGCCTCGCCGGATATCGCGTCGGATCTCGCAGCTTGGTGGCCGACCACGAGGAAGACGACCGTGCTTCGTGCGCGAGAGCTCCGTGCGCCGCCGTCGGTGCGAAGACGAAGACAGAGGAGCTCCGTGGCCCGTCGAGGCGCTGACGTCGCGAGGCTCGCGCCGCTCGCCCGCCTCCATCGCGAGGGTCGCGACCCGGTGGAAGAAGAGGAGGTGGTCTGAACTGGGCCACACGCTTTTGGGTTCGCTGTCGGAATACGCAAGTTTTAGGTCCGTGACCTTTCTACTGCGCATGACCCAATCCAGGCAACGGGTCTCATATTTAGGTCCTCTTTGTTGGAGATAGTCTAAGGGCCTGTTTAGTTCCCAGAAAATTTTGCAAATTTTTTCAGATTCCCCGTCACATCGAATCTTTGGACACATGCATGAAGCATTAAATATAGATAAAAAATAAAACTAATTACACAGTTTAGACGAAATGGACGAGACGAATCTTTTAAGCCTAATTAGACCATGATTAGATAATATTTGCCAAATAACAACGAAAAGTGCTATAGTGCTGTTTTGCAAAAATTTTTGCATCTAAACGCAGCCTAACAACGTGCAATTCCTGTTCTACCGTTCCATTTCCTGCATTCCCAGGAGATGGGACAGTCTACTTTTGTACTAACAAATGATCATTGGCTATTCAGCAGGGGACGGCATACGTCAGGGTTAGCGAATCTAAAACGATAGGATCAATCAAGGTTATAAAGCAACCAAGAAGAATATTAGAGGGAAACACGGGCCTGTTTGCAGGAACTTCATACTGTCAACAGATAGAAATTACAGCCGGTCTCCTTCCGTTGTTCCAATTCCAAAGTTCAGATATGCACCACAAACCAAACATCCTATCACAGATAGGCACACAAGGACCAACACAACACTCAAGGAGTTATACAAAACTGAAAGATTTATTAGCTTCAAAATGCTAGATTGTTTATCTTAGCAGATGACTAAGTACGTACATAGAAGGAACATCCCAGCACTACGTACTTAATTACTCAAGCTAAAATAATAAAAACTTTTTTTCCTTTGGTTTTTATTTCACCATGCACAAACTAAAATTCTTGACCTGACGACATATAAGTATTATTATACTGGTGGCCAATGTCTACAATTCCAAAACCTGTCACTACCAGACTCAGGATTATTCCTGACGGTTTCGAAAATTCCTGTCGGTTTTTACAGAACCGACAGAAACATGTACTATTCTTGTCAGTTTGGTTAGTTTTCCTGTTGGCTTCAAATATCAGGAAAACGGGTTCTTGTCGGTGAGCTATTCCTGATAGGGAATTCCTAGCGGCTATTATGGCAGGAGTTAATTTTGAATGGTCAGATGTAAACCATTAGGAAACGCCGTAGGGAATAATTTCCTGACGGTAGGCCGACAGAAGAAAACAATTATTCCTGTCGAGCTATTCATGTCGGAACTTTCCTGACATGCAGCCGTCAGGAATATAATTCCTGTCGGGTTTTGCCTTTGGCCGTCAGGAAAAACCCTGTGTAGACCATTACGCTAATTAATCCACACATATCCATATACATATTATTATTATTATTATTAATTAAGCGCCTCCTTGAGCGCAGTAGTATAGGATCGTCGGAGGCACCAGCTGTTGGCACAGCTAGCCGGGGCGCACACCGTCATCCCGGCCGGCAACTGGCGGTGCCTAGGCAGTCGACGGCGCAGGGAAGTACTTGACGGCGCCGGCCTGGGCCAGGGCCTGGCGCAGCGACAGCCTCACATGGCCCACCGCCTCCTCCTCGCTGTCGCCGCCGACAACCACCGGCACGCCCTTGTAGTCGAGGCTCTCATCATCGAAGAAGTCCCACCACTTGGCCACCAGCGCCTTGATGTCCTCGCGGTCCATGTTGGGCTCCTTCCCCGTGTACCTCCACGGCTGCTTGGACCCGGCGGCGACCTTCTCCGGGTGCCTCCAGAGCATGGCGAGCACCAGGTTGTACACCGGCGGGATGGGCGAGTACACGTTGCCGAAGAAGAGGTTGAGGTAGTCCTGCTCCGCGAACGGCGTCGGCGGCGTCACCACCAGCGCGTCCAGCAGGTCCTTGGCGGTGCGCAGGCTGGGCTCGTGCACGAACATGCCGGCGTTGAAGTAGAGCGGCGGCGGGCCCAGCTCCTGCTCCGGCCACGCCACCCGCTCCGGGCACTGCTGGCAGTAGCCGATCTTACTGCGGCGTGTGGGTCCACGTCTTCTCGCAGAAGCAGTCCATCACGGCGTGGAACTTGCCCTCGATGTTCGAGTACACCTGGATGTCCGCGTCCAGGTACACCATGCGCTCGTACTCCACGAACTGCACATTAAATTTCAGGCAATTCATTGGATCGATGTATATAAAACGTTGGGTCGGTTTGGCGCGTGGTATCGCGTACGTACGCGTGGCGGTGGCGGAGATCCAACGGCTGGAGCGCGAGGGACGGAGGCCTCTCGAGCCCAATTTGGCGGGAAGGCCCCGGAGATCACGACGCCCGACCATTATCCCCCTGATTTGGGGATTTAATTTAAATAATAATTATATATAGATTACTCTTTACCATTTTTAAGGTACAAAATTATTGGCCCCGTTCGGCTGAAATTATAAGCCGGCTGAAAAACACTGTTGGCTGATTTTTTGTGAGAGAAAATACTATTCCGGCTGAAAAAAAAAACTGAATAAGACGGATTATAAGTCAGATGAACAGGGCCATTGTGTGGGCACATATGATTATTGATTATTATATACAAGTTCACACGTCAGAAAGGAAATTAAGATCTCTGGATCATGCCGGATATTATTATATATAATATATACTACCATTAGTATTTTATGTTCTAAGGGATAATTATAGAAATAAAATACAATGAGAATATAGTATATACTAGATTCTTGCTCCACTAAATTTTGATTATTTTATTGGTTGATCAGATTCCATTCTTCTGTCCTCTCTTCCTGATTTGATCGGATTCCTTTTTATTACGGATCTGGATTTTCACTTCGGAAAATGGCGACGTCGATCACAAAGTATCGTTCAAATATTGCATTATATATCCATTGCAGTAGTAAACTAGTAATTTGATTGCACGCACTGTCTTGGAATATCGCATTATCCAATCCAGTACTAACTTGGATATACTCCTATATATAAATATATCAGACTGATATTACACTAGCAGCCCAAATGATGTGGCGGTTCGGTGAATTAGCTTTTTGGACGTGTCAAGAATGATGAATAATATAATATATTAAAATTCAAAAAGAAACTATTAGTGTCCTTTCCTTCTATATACATCCTTTTCTGTTTAGAGCATCTTCAATAGTTTGACATATAGGTTTAGCATCCTAAAATTTTTGGTAAAATAAGAAAAATACTTCTCCAATAGTTTAGTATCTGGGTTTTGTATCTTTGGCAAGTTGGCAAATCTCGGTCGATTGCGCGCATATATGCGCGGGGCACCGGCCGGGCATCGTAGTTTCCTCGTGCTTAACGGGGCTCTTCGTTCACTTAACGGGGCTCTTCGTTTCGTCAGCGGGTTTTTGAGTTTTTGGAAACAAAATTTGCCAAACTGTTGGAGATGAGATCTTTTTTTCTCTCCATATTATTTTGGGAGTTGGCAAACAACGAGATTTGAAAACAAAATTTATCAAACTGTTGGTGTTGGAATATGTGTTTAGGCCCATGTGGCTAAGGCCCATGAGGCCCATGTATAGAACCTATATAGCTACCCTTCTAGGGTTAGCCAAGGAATGGATTTTACAGCTTCCAACATGGTATCCAGCCTAGGTTAGCCTCTCTCCCTTTTCCCCTCCACCCAGCCGCCGCCAGCCTCCTCTGCTGGCCGCCCCCTCCTCCTCCCTCCCTCTACTCTCACTTCCCACCCCTCTCTTCCTCATCCACCTGGGCCCAAGTCCTGACCGGCGCTCCTCCCTCTGGTACCGCGCTCGTGCTTCCTCTGGCCGCCGCTGGCGCCCTTCCTGGCGCGGCTCCTCTGGCCGCCGCCGGTGCCCTCCCTGGCGCGGGCCTGGAGGTGGCCGGATCCACCACCAGCAGCTCTTCCCCCCTCCCTGCCGTAGCCCTTCCCCAGCCACAGCTGCGCCAGCCCCTTCTCCAGCCGCTCCTGGTCCAGGGGGCGGGCCTTCCTCTTCCTGCTGGCGCCACTGGAGCACCCGCCCCTGCCCAAGTCCTCACTTCTGCAGCGGTTGAGGACCCGGGGCCCGCCGATGGTGGTCTCCAGGCCGATGGTGGCGTCCAGCCCCACCTCCAGCAGCTCCAGCCCCATCTCCAGCAGCCGTAGCCCCACATCCAACGGTCGCAGCCCCTCCTTCAGCCACTCCAGCCTCTCCAGGCGCTGCACGAGGGTCTACTGGCTGCTGCTGCCACCTTCGGTCTTCAGTCCAGCCCCCCTAGGAGTCTCCCTCTCGGCCTGACGGGGCCGAACCTCACCCTCGCCGCGGCTCTTGTCGCTACCCGGACCGCCGCCGCGGAGGGCCAGGCCCGTGTGCGCGCGGCCGCCCTCGTCTGGGAACGCGAGCGTGACGCGACCGACGCCCTGACCCGCCAGATCGCCGAGGCCGAGCAGCTTCTCGCCTCTCCCACGGGCCTGGACGCCGGCGCCACCTCCTCCGCCTCGCCGGGACGTCGCGTGTCGCACACCGCCGCTCAGCTCCACTACCAGGCCGGGGGGGTCCAGAACATTCGCCTCCTCGTTACGGTCGTCCTCGAGCCAGAGTCTCCTTCCTACGCCCGCTGGCGGGATCTGGTGCTTCTCACCCTTCGCCGCTATGCCCTCGACGACCACATCCTCCTCGACGCCTCTGTCGCTGCCCAGACGCCGTCGTGGCTCCGTCTCGACAGCATCGTCCTCTCCTAGATCCTGGGGACGATCTCTCTGGACCTCCACGACCTCGTCCACACCTCTCCGGACGCGCGGCGGGCGTGGCTTGCTCTTGAGGGCCAGTTTCTGGGCAACGCTGAGGCCCGGGCTCTGCGTCTCGACACGAGCTTCCGCACCTTCGTCCAGGGTGACCTCTCCGTCGGCGAGTTCTGCCATCGGATGAAGGGCATGGCTGACTCCCTGGGGGATCTCGGGTGGCCCGTCGAGGATCGCATCTTGGTCCTCAACGTCCTCTGGGGGCTCAGCGACCGCTACGCCCACCTCAGGACATGGATCACCCGCCAGAGGCCCTTCCCCACCTTCCTGGAGGTCCGTGACGATCTCGTCATGGAGGAGCTCACGCAGGGCCTCCAGCCGGGATCCACCACTTCCCCAGGGTCCTTGTCCTCCTCGATAGCCCTGGCTGCTACTTCGCCGCGTCCTCCTGCTCCACCGCGCCCCTCCGCTTCGTCACCGTCGTCTCTTCTGGGCCCTCCTCCCTCTGGGCCAAGCGGAGGTGGGGGGTCGTGGCTCTCGTCGTCACCGTGGAGGGGGCCGCGGGGGTGGCCGGGGCGGTCACCCCCAGGCTCCGGCACCGATCGGGACACATGGGGGGGCACCATGGCCTTCGTTCCAGAACCCGTGGTCCGGTCGCATCTCCATGTGGCCCTACCACGCCCCCGGAGCCGACACTCGCCCACCAGTGGCCATGCTCACCGGAGCTCCTCCTGCTGGTCCTCCACCCGGCGCCTTCCCTGCTACGGCGTGGGTTCCACCCTCCGGGACTCCACCGGGGGTCACCGGCTGGGACCAGGCGGCCCTGGCTCGCTCGTTCAGCACCATGGGCCTGACACCTCCGGTCGGACCCGAGTGGATCGCTGATTCGGGGGCCACCTACCACACTACTCCTGACCCCGGTATACTTTCGTCGATTCACTCTCCCTCTTCCTCTCTTCCTTCGTCTATTATGGTCACAAATGGTTCTTGTATTCCAGTCTCATCTGTGGGTACCGCCGGTGCTCATGGCTCCTTTCGTCTTCCTGATGTTCTTGTTGCTCCTTCTATGGTTCATAATCTTCTTTCTATTCGACGTTTTACAGCTGACAATTCTTGTTCTGTGAAATTTGACTCTTCTGGTCTTACTATAAAGGATTTGGCTTCCCGGCGTCCTCTGCTCCGATGTGACAGCACCGAGCCCCTTTACACTCTTCGCTTCCCGGCGGCTCCTTCGTCTTCTTCGCCGCCCGTTTTGTCAGCTGCCTTCGTCGCTTCTACTTCCTCTACTACCTGGCACCGGCGCCTCGGCCATCCTAGACGTGATGCCCTGATACAGCTCAGTCGTAGCTCCGGTCTTCCATGTACTCGAGCTCATGATGAGCAACTGTGTCATGCGTGCCAATTGGGCCGACATGTTCGTCTTCCGTTTTCTAGTTCTACTTCCCATGCGGCCCGTATTTTTGATCTTGTACATTGCTGACCCTGGGGTTCATGGAGGCCAAGTCTGATACATCCCTGTTCGTCTACCACCATGGAGCCGACACTGCATACTTGCTGCTCTATGTTGATGACATTGTCCTCATCGCCTCCAGCGAGCCACTTCTTCGTCGGATCATCACCGCTCTCCAGTAGGAGTTCGCGATGAAGGATCTAGGTGAGCTCCACCACTTCCTCGGTGTCACTGTTGAGCACCGTCCTACCGGGCTCCTCCTTCACCAGCGACAGTACACTCGGGACATCCTGGAGCGGGCTGGGATGACTGACTGCAACCCCTGCTCCACTCCGGTCGACACTCAGGGCAAGCTGTCTGAGGCTAAGGGACCACCGGTGGCCGATCCCACGGCGTACAGGAGTCTCACCGGGGCCCTTCAGTACCTCACCTTCACCCGGCCGGACATCACCTATGCAGTTCAGTAGGTCTGCCTCCACATGCATGACCCCCGGGAGCCTCACCTCACGGCTCTCAAGCGCCTCCTCCGCTACCTCCGGGGCACACTCGACTACTGCCTCCTCCTCCACCGGGCCTCCTCCACCGACCTCGTCGTCTACACCGACGCTGACTGGGCCGGGTGCCCGGATACTCACCGCTCCACCTCCGGCTACGCCGTCTTTCTGGGCGGCAACCTGGTGTCTTGGTCGTCCAAGCGCCAGCCGGTGGTCTCCTGGTCCAGCGCCGAGGCGGAGTACCGTACCGTTGCTAACGGCGTGGCGGAGGCTGCCTGGCTCAGGCAACTGCTGACTGAGTTGCACACTCCACCCTCCCGGAGCACACTAATCTACTGCGACAACGTCAGTGCGGTCTACCTCTCCACCAACCCCATCCAGCACCAGCGGACGAAGCATGTGGAGATCGACCTCTATTTTGTCCGTGATCGGGTGGCCATGGGCGAGGTGCGGGTCCTTCATGTTCCGACGACCTCCTAGTTCGCGGACATCTTCACCAAAGGCCTCCCGTCCTTGACCTTCATCGAGTTTCGCTCTAGCCTCAACATCACCGGTGGCTAGTTGTGTTTGTGGGGGGGTTGTGTGTGTTCTTTCTTGTTTAGCCTCGAACTCCGCTGCGCCGGTAGTTCAGACTGCGGGGGGGTGTTGGAATATGTGTTTAGGCCTATGTGGCTAAGGCCCATGAGGCCCATGTATGGAACCTATATAGCTACCCTTCTAGGGTTAGCCAAGGAATGGATTTTATAGCTTCCAACAGTTGGAGATGCTCGACAAATTATTTTTGGTAAAAAAAAACTAGCAAGGAATTAATGCTGCCAATCATCATGAATATACTACATATCTCTTCAAAAGGCAAGGATTGCATTTCCTTCTATGTATATCTTCTTCTGTTTACGGCCAATTAGTTTTTGGTAAAAAGATGGACCAAGCAATGAGTGCTACCAATCATCAAGAATATACTACATATACTCATATCTCTTCAAAATAAAAGGAATATTCCTTTTCTAGGGTGAATATGTCCCCTCACGAGTGGCTAGCGCCCGGGCGTTTGAACAGACACACGCGTCTGGATGCCCACGCAGTCCGCTCCTATCCGCCTCGCCCGCCCCTGTCGCTGCACCTGCCTCCTTCCCAGCAACCTCGCTTCTCTCTCACCATGTAGACGAGAGCTGGGATGAGGATGATCACACCCTGTCCGCATGACCTAGGCACGCCACGTGCCCCGACCGCCGACACCCGGTTCACCAGGCCCGATCCCCGGGCGCAATGTCGTGCCTCCATGACTCTCTAAACACACCTATGAAAACATAAAACACTTGAATGTAATATACGTCTGAAGCAAATGAAACATTTAGAACATTCACTTGAAACATGTGTGTGAAACATATGCAACATCTAGATAAAACAGTTACAACTTGCAACTTGAAAACACTTAATGCAACATAAGACTAAAACAGCTAAAACCATTGGAACATGCTTTTGCAACATGTGTGAAACATATGCAATATTCAAATAAAAAAACACTTGCAAACATACGTCTAAAAACACATGAAACATTTTAAACAAATGCTTGCATATAACTCTGAAAATTTTGCAACATATGCAACATCCCGATTTACTTCTGCAACATCCACATAAAACACTTCCAACATACCTCTGAAGCATCTGAAATACTTCAAACATACGCATGCAACATGTCAGGCGTGACACTATAGTTGGCGGCAACCACCATGTCGGTGTGCTGAGGAAATTGGTAACAGCTTCGATGAGCAGATCGGGGCTGGGAGATGGCGAAGCGAAGAGCACCACAGACTTGGTGAAAGTGCATTTGCCCCCTATGTGGGTTTTGGTGTATTAATGACATCCAAATTAGGGACTAATATGACCTTAATGAGATATGTTGCAGCTATTAGTCCCATAAAAGATTTAAAGAGTTGATAAAGATGAAATGGTATCCCTCAATTCATGAAGTTATAAAAGGCGTCGAACTCAAAGTGGAGCTTCAAAGTTTATTTTTTTGCTTTTGGGTTTAGGTATGCCGCACTATAAAGAGGGATGCAAAACTTAGTTGGTCTCAGGAAGATAGAGTGCTCAAGTATAAAAACTAAATCAAAAGAGAGACACTCTGGCACTTCACAAGCACATAGAATAATTTTATTGACTTTTGGCGTCAGAAGTGCTGACTCACGCTAGGAGTCCTGACGCCCAGTCACTTAGCCTGTGCGGCGACTGAGGACGTCGGAAGTCCCGACGTGAGTCAAGAGTCCTAACGGTCAGGAGTCCTGACCCTCGTCGAGAGTGCTAACACCAGGCCCAACGACTGGCTCGACTGACTGCTTGCGTCGGAAGTCCCGACGTACATCGGGAGTCCCGACCGTCGGAAGTCCTGACGTACATCAGGACTCCCGACACTGGCCTTCGCACAGTGACTTTGACCTTGCATAAACAGTGCTTTCTCTATAGGTCAGAAGTCCCTATATCTACGTCAGCAGTATCGACGTAGATCTGAACGGTTAGATTTCTACTATGAGTATAAATAGCTATCTCCTCACTTCTAACTGTTACCAACTCATTCATTGCTCACCAACTCACGGCCAAAACATCTCTCAAGCATTCAAGAGCTCTCTCTCTCCTCTCCTCTTTGCTCCTAACTTTGATTCCCCATGGATTTGAGTGATAGGAGAGTGGATTGAGTGAGAAAATCATCTTCACAAGCTTGAGCACTTGATTTCTTCGTCAAGCCGGTTGGATTTGCGTCTATTACTCTTGGGTTCTTAGAACCTTAGTCGGCTAGGCGTCGCCCAAGAGCTTTCATCTTGTGGAAGAGCCTTAGGAAGTTTGTATTACCCTTGATTTCTCAGTGAAAAACTCAATTGACCTTTGTGGTTGCTTTGAGAGAGGCAAGGAGGTGAAAGAGACTCCGACCTTTGTGGTCACCTTAACAACGAGACGTAGGAGCTCTTTAGTGGGGTTGCCAAACCTCGGAATAAATCTTTGAGTCCCGTGTGCTTGTTGTTGTTATTGTGATTTGCTCGATATTACTTGTACTTATTTGTCTCTCTCCCAACCTCTCTCTCTTAGGATTTGGACTTGATCTACAATTTGGAGGCTTCTCAGTATCAAGAAAGTGGTCTAACATCTTCACCTTACCACTAGAAAGTGAGGTCGTAAGTTATTGGCTTCACAAAGTTTATTTGAGCACTTGTAGTTCATTCCCCGTAGGCGTCGAGACTTCTGACAATTTACGCCGGAACTTCTGACGACGTCGGGAGTTCCGACCCAAGTTGTCGGGACTTCAGACAGTTGCTGACAAGTGACTTTGAGTTTTGTGTAGAAATTTTTAGATATGCCTATTCACCCCTCTCTAGGCATTGTTTAGGGCACGAGGAGCTTCGAGGCCGGTGTGAAGTACGGTACGGCCACAACACCCTCGTCGTCTCCATGTATAGTAAGGATCAGAGTTCGATTCTAGGATGAATCAAAACACATGTGTGATTGTGAGCAAAACCTTGTGTCGCGGCACATATATGTTTGTTGGTAATAAAAAGTTAAAGTATATCTCTACATTAAAAAGGACTTGAACGTCATCGTCAACCCGGTGATAAAAACTCTCGATCCTTGCTCACGCGTGCGCGTTCGATATGAATCATCCCCTACTCGGAGCTCACACGTCCGTGTCCTACCTGGTCACAATATGATGACCAGATCCACATGTCTGCTTCTGATACGAAGTTCCTGAAGCTTACGTGTCCGCGTATGATTATTGAGGTTCATTTCATAATGATGAGCAGACTGCCTCCCCACACGTAGCTGCTCCTCATGTCGTCTCCATTCACAATCAATCCGGTGAGGTCTCGTCCTTGTGAAACTATATAAATATTTTGAAATCGATGATTAAAGTTAGAAAGATTTGACTTTAATAACTAATTTGAAAAAAGGCCACAATATTTGGAAATAGGTTAGGGTTCCCAATACAAAATCGTTTACTAGTTCTTTTTCTCTATAAATTCATCGATGTAAGTACCAACTTGGTTCAAGTGTTGGACTTGACACGGGTGCTCACATTTCTCTAGATTTATTCTAAGATTTACTGACATATCTTTTTTCGGTTGCAGAGGATGTGTCCAACGACAGCAAACATCGACTCAGCACTTCGAATGTGCTCACGGAGGTACGTTACGTTCATCAGACCAATTGGACGGATCACCATTCAGTAAATTCGAGTCACATCCCTTGGACGGCGCGGCTCACGTAGTTAGAACGATGAGAGTGGATGGAGTGCGATGCTTTTTAGAGCATGGTTCCGGACCAGGCCGTGTTTAGATCCCCAATTCAGGGGGCGATTCAGGCACTGTAGGTACAGTGCCCGTGTCGGAACACTGTAGCAACTTTTGTTTTTTTAGTGCAAAAAATTGTCCAAAAATTAATTAATTAGACTCAAAATATTCGTCTCGTAAAGTACAACAAAACTGTGCAATTAGTTTTTAATTTCATCTACATTTAGTACTCCATGCATTTACCGGTATTTTGATGTGATGGGGAATCTTCTTTTTGCATAGTGAAATTTGGGAGAGAATTTGGTATCTAAACAGGCCCCAGTTTGGTAGGGCTCCAAATCAACTATCTGCCGCTCTAGCCTATTCTCACCCGTCGTTCTAGCAGAACCAGAAATACAGTCAAGGATTTGCTAAGTTACAAAGGCCAAAAAGTTAACTAAATTTGAACCAAAATTTATATTGAAGATAAACTACACAACAACTTAGGTGATGATAACCTGTACTTATTGCTTGAGTGAGGTGGTAACTACACAATTCTTTTTATGTACTCAACTCTGACTCAAGTGTTAATGGTGATTCTCTGAGCTGGACCGGTACGTGCTGCAGCCCTAGCAGAACCGGTCCTACCTCCGCCCACGGTTAGAGTAGGACCCTTGATGGAGTACCATGCTTTCTGAGGCCTTATTTAGATCAAAGCTAAAGTTGAAATTTTTCCACTCTCTCTTCATCATATTGAATCTTTAACGTATGTATGGAGCATTAAATGTAGGTAAAAGAAATAACTAATTGCACAGTTTGTCTGTAATTTACGAGACGAATTTTTTGAGTCTAATTAGTCTATGATTGGACACTAATTACCAAATACAAACGAAAGTGTTACAGTAGCAAAAATTCAAAAAACTAGCCATCTAAACAAGGCCTGAGCCTGGCTTATAAGCCATACTTTTTCAGCCAACGAACAGTGTTTTTCTCTCACAACAAATCAGCGAACAATACTTTCAGCCAAACGAACAAAGCTCCCAAATCAAGTTTCTGCCACTCTTGCTTCTAGCCTTTCTAGGTCCTCGCATACACTGTTTGGTATAGCTTCTCATCATTCCATCTTTGGGTGACAAATAGACGATGGCATCACTGATTTTGGTATCGACAATGGTGAATCGAGCTCCTCCTCGCTCGAATTGGGGTTTGGCTAGCTGTGGATTGAGCTCCTCTTTCCACAAACCAAGCTAAGATCACCTAGCCCGGAATCACTTGACTAGGGGTGACCCACATCAAGGATGTCACCCATCCTCTCCTAGCATCCCCTCGCTCGAGGGTGCCGGTGGCAAAGACGTCGGGCGGTTGTTGGAGCTAGAGTGGGCCCCTCCACCTTGGTGGAGACCTGGTCACAGTTGGCTGACATGCCTGACCCCATGTCCTCTGAGTGGGGCGCGAGGTCAAAGCCAGGCTTTCCGGCGGTCGTTCTATAGGGTGGCGATCGGAGGGGTATAGCATATCGGGAGCCAGAGCTCGTGGTGGACAATCGCTCTGAGGCTCCACACCATGCCTTCGATCCTATGTTGGTTGAAGTGGACGCCTGTTTGCGCCTTGGGTTGCTATTGGTGGGTGCAGCAACCCCGGCCCCGATGGGAGTGCTGGGGGCTCGTGGGAGCCCAGTACTTCTAGGCCCGAATGAACCCAGTGTGGACACCGACGACTGTGGCGCGTTGGGGGTTGGCAACGTTGTCACCTCCGTGTCTGGACTCGGGCTGGAGGTTGCACTGCAACCTGTGGCTGAAGATATGGAGGAATCGCGCTACGACGAGAAAAATGTTGAACAGGCTACTCCCTCCACAATTGTGCTCGTGGCCGAGAATGTGACCCAAGTCGCGACCCCAAGCGCTCAGCCAGCCGCTGCAGTGGCAGCTGTCGGATCACCTGCAGTGCCTGCGGAGTCCTTGGAGAACTTCATTGCATCCGTGAAGCAGCCGCTGGAGGAATCGCTGATCGTGGCTTCCAACCTCAACCTTTCATCACAGGGCTAGAGTTAACCTAAGTTATAGGGTTACTCCATTTCCCATTACAGTTTCCTCTTCGCTTGAGATTATCAGCCAAATCAGTCAGCCAATCAGCAGTATTTTACTTTTACAAAAAAACCAGCCAGCAGTACTTTCAGCCAGCCAAATCAGCCCAAGCGAACAGGCTGTTAGAGCTACAAAACCCAATTTCATCGAAATAGATGAGATAATGCTGGTTTCCAACCTTAACCTTTCACCACAGGGCTAGAGTTAACCTTTTTCTAACCTAAGCTATAGCATTACTCTTTTTCCCATCATTACAGTTTCAGAGCTACAAAACCCAGTTTCATCGATATATTTGGCTGTTGTATAATTTGCTCAAGGAACCAACTTTTACATTTTCAGTGCAGGTCTTAGACACCACATGCTCATAAGCTTTGCTGCTAATAGGACAAGACAATATGAGTTAATATCAATCTGTCCCTACAAGGCTACAACAGAATAATTCTTTTGCTTCCCAAAGTCCTCTAATAACAAAAATAATTCAATGGGAAATTTGCAAATTCTTTTGAGATGAGTAAGGAAAATGAAAGATGAAATATGGATAAAAGTATGAGATTTTCCCAATGCCCATGTATATCTGGAATTGATTTTAAATTGCAACCTGTATGTCTGGTCAACAACATTTTTTTTCCTTGAAAACTTCTGACCTATTAAATGCATCGGTAAATTTGTTTTTTCTAGTACATCTATTTTGCAATGTATCTAAACATATTATTTATCTACATACGTAGTAAAATGGATGTAAAAAAAAAGTCAAATCGACGGAGGGAGTACCAAGTTGGTACACTACACAAGGTGGGTTTGCCCTGCCCACAAGGATTTTGGGAAAAATCGAGTTTGATGGGGCTCAGGATTAAGTTCATTTGCCACAAAATCAACGCATTCACCAAATATGAGAAGGCACACTTATATTTTGTTATTAATCAAAGCATCACTGCCATTCAATTCAAGTTGTTCAATGCAGCTTAATGGAACGAAGGCATGCCTAGTCAAGGAAGAAGCTTCCCTGCCATGAAGCAGGCGAACTTGTTGCTGCGGGAATACTCGTAGGGCACGCCGGCCACCGTGAGCAGGCGCTCCAGCACCTCCTTGACCCGGTCAGGCTCCGCCGTCTCGCACTCGAGCTCGTAGCTGGTCCCGAAGTCGAACCGCGTCTCGTCGAGCTCCAGCACGAGGCCGCCGCCGCCGCCGTCCTCGAGCTCGTAGTCGTAGACGGCGCGCGTGTTCCTGAAGCCGCCGAGGCAGATGAAGGGCGCGGGGTCCCCGCCGACGCCGTACCCGTCGGCGACGAGGCGGATGATGGGGGAGTCGAGGCCGCCGAGGCGGGCGGGGTCGTCGGCGCAGGCGAGGGCGAGTGGCTCCTCGGCCTCCTGGACGCGGCTGACGCCGGCGTCGATCCGCGGGCGGCGCTTGAGCGCGAGGACGGCGCGGTCGTCGGGCCCGTCGTAGAGGCGGACGCGGAGCGCGGCGGCGTCGAAGAAGAGGTTCCGCTGGGCGTGGGTGCGGCGGTGCGCGGCGGCGTCGGGGAGGCGGAGCTTGATCTCAACCTCCATGGGGAGGATGGGGTGGTCGCGGGTTCGGGCCCGGGGCTGGCGGGGTGGAGAGGCCGAGGCCGATGCGTTGGGCCTTGGTGGGCGCGGCGCCGGGCGGCGGGTGGAGGAGGTGGAGGAGGGGATTGGAGGCTTGCGGGCCAGGGACCGGGGACGGAGTTGTGTACCCGGCCGGATCCTTGATGGTGGCGGGTGGGGTGCTCCCCGCGGCGGTGCGGAGGTGCTCTTCGAGCTCGTCGCGGTCGGAGGAGCTGAGGTCGATGCGGGTTGGGTTGCGGCGCAGCATCGGCGGATATGATGAGATCCAGCTGAGGGCGGCGGGGCTCCTCTTGTCTTTCAGTTGGTTGATGGTGGATGGCAGTAGGGGAAAGGAAAATAAGCGGCAGCGAACGGAGCAGGGCCAAATCGACTTCTTGGCCCCCACCACCACAGAAGCCGCGACTTCTGGGCCCCTTCCACTCCTCCGCTCCGCTCCAAATCGACGACTACCGGTCTGTTCGTTTCGTTGGTACTGTTCGCTGGTTTGCTGTGAGAGAAAAATACTGCTGGATGGCTGCTGATTCTGCTGATAAGTACAAACGAACAGGGCGTACGCTACCCCGCTCCACCACTGGTCAACGAATCTTTCCTGCAGTGTCCACCGCCGCTCAACGGAACTCCACTGCTCTCCCCACATCGATCAACCGCGGGTCCGATCCGATCCCACCTCATGGAGAAAGCTGCGCACGTTGCCGCCGGCGCGACGCAGGAGCAGGACTCGTCTCCGCACAGGTCGTAGCCCTAGCCCCCAGCCTCAGTTCCTCGCCCTCTGCTTCATCCGCCTCTGCGTCTGTTCATGCTGTAGCTGCAGATGCCACTCAGGAGTGATTGAAGAATCGACGCCTCACTCTTGTGCAGTGCTAGTAGAGTAGTATAGTTTACGGGCGAAAGACAATCTTTCTGTGGTCTGAACCAAATGCACTTTGAATCGTTGTACCAGGTCAAAGCCAAAGCAGTTGTCTAGCAATCTGAAAGGCCAGTTTTTCTAGTTCAGCATTCAGTTTTCCTTTCAGATCTCTTAACGAAAGTCACGTTCATCCGCAGGCTTGACGCAGTGAGGCATCATGACTCTGCTGAAGCGGTTCCTGAAAGGTGATTCTATATGCTTCCAGAGCCATGCTGTTCTTTCATGACTGAACATGGATGCTAATATTTGGCCAGTACACCAGACTCGCGGTGGTCACTGGAGGGGGCATCGCCTCCACATCACAGGTTTGCGTCCTCTCTCCTTGCCCCCGTTTTGTTGATTCCCGCATGGATCTATTCATTGTTGTCCTGCACATGTCTCTCCTCACGCTATGTATGCTATACAAATGTCTGCACTTTCTGAACACGGCTTCTGGATAAGCTAAATTGCAAGTTTAGTTTTACATTTCGGTGATTAGTTTTGAGATATGGACAAGGGAAACTGTTGAGTACATCCATCCTGTAATGTAACCAACACATGTTTCCACATAAATGAAATGTACTTTCCTGCTGCCTTGCCTAATTTGCCAATGCGTACATGTAGCCCACACTTGAGACATAGCCACATGTATAGTCAGTTAGGCACAAACACAGAAAGACCCATTTGCCTTGCCACTGGAGTGTTCAGTTGTTGTTAATCTTTCCATGTCTTTTTTTGCCAAGCTATTTCAAGTTGTCCCACTCCCCTCAATGGACTCCTATGTATTGTACTAGTAGATAAACTAAATATCTAGCTGTGCTAAGTACATGGTTCTTGTGATCTAGATTGATATTATTATTGTTTTATGTTATAAGGAAAACACATAATTAGAGCTGCATTCCTACCTAATAGGCAATTTTCTTCACATGATAGCACAGCCCGCAGCTGCATTTTTTATTTTATCTGATGCATCAAAACTCATTACTCCATATGCTTGAGTTGCATTTGCATCTCTTAACTGTTTTTGTTTTCTGATTTCATCCAAAAAAAGGTATTTTTAACTGCTTTATCTGATGCAACAAAAATGCTGTTGCTCCACAGGCTTGATGCAGAGAAAAATGATGATGCTGAAGTGATTCCTGAAAGGTGATTTTTATTTGTTTCGAAAGCCATGCTCTTTCATGGATGAACCTGGATGCTAATATTTGGCCAGTATGTCAGACTTGCTGTGGTCACAGGTGCAAACAAAGGAGTTGGCCTAGAAATATGCTACCAGCTTGCTCTCCAGGGCGTGACAGTTATCCTTACAGCAAGGGATGAAAAACGAGGAAAAGATGCAACTCAGACCCTTTGCCGTGAATCTAAACTCCCCAATATAATCTTCCATCAGCTCGATGTCACAGTTGATGATAGTGTCACCTCATTGGCCTGGTATATCAAAAACAGATATGGGAAACTTGACATCTTGGTAAATTGTAGTCTACTACTGTTTTCATATTAAATGGCATCAGTTTGTGCCTTTGAGTAACCTAATTGATGATATGATTAGTGATACAGGTGAACAATGCAGCTGTTTCAGGAATTGTAGCAGATGAGGAAGGCCTGAAAGCTCTCAACATTGATGCAGAGACATGGGTACTTTGATTGTTCTTTAGCTTTCGGGAGCTTATCTATTCATGCTGTTTACTTTGGGTTCATTATCTCATTGCATGATTTGAGAGAACCTTTGTATTGATTTGTCTGTTCAAGTACATTTTGTTTGTCTCTTTTTGGCATGGCCTTGAATAGCTTCTTGTTGGTAGAACCATTGGTCAGTGCTTTGGGAGCTCATTAATATTTGTGTTTCAGACATCTGGCAGGGCGGCTAATCTTCTCAAAGAAGTATTCCAGAATGCTAGTGATGAGGCATTCAACTGTCTCAATACCAATTACTATGGATGCAAACGGGTAACAGAGGCTCTTCTTCCACTTTTGAAGCTGTCTACTTCAGGAGCAAGGATTGTCAATGCCTCATCCCTTGCGTCAGAGCTGAAGGTGCATCACCTAGCCTTGTTTTTCCTCCCCTAAACTTCCAGCACGAACGGAGAAGACCTCTATATTATTTACCCTCATTCATCGTAGGTCACAAATTTGATTTTCTTGCCAGAGAATGCCAAATGAGAAGCTGCGAAATGATCTGAGCAACATTGACGTCTGGGATGAGGACCGCATAGAGGCAGTGCTCAACACATTCTTGGAGGATCTGAAGAGCAGGCGGCTAGAAGAGGCCAGGTGGCCCATGATGCTACCAGCCTACAGTGTATCGAAAATGGTCATCAATCTCTACACCAGGATTATGGCAAGGAGGTATCCGGAGATGCGCATCAACTGTGTGCGACCTGGTTTTGTCAAGACGGACATCAACTGGAATCTTGGGGTCTTGACGCCTGAACAAGGTGCAAGAGGGCCAGTCATGCTAGCTCTGCTCCCTGACGATGGACCAACTGGGTGCTATTTTGATCAGACAGAAACGGTGAACGTGTGGTGATCAGATTGAATGGCCTGTCGTTTCGCGGTTTGTATTCATGATCACATAAACACATCCACACATGGTCAAATGTTCTCATGGTTGAGGGCGTGTGATATGATTTGTTGGAGCAGTTGGTGCAGTTTCCATATGTTTTTTTGTTCCCCCTGTTCGGCTGAGCTTATCAGCACGGCTTATCAGCCGTGGAACAGTGTTTTTCTCTCACAGCAAATCAGCCACAGCCGGCTTATAAGCCAAAAAACAGCCTGCCGAACAGGCCCGTTGTTGTTTTTTTCCTGTTCCCACTTGGAATAATTTTTCAGTCTTTGTGTTTTTAAACACCAATAAAGAGCTACACTTATCGAAAAGTCAATCAGATTGAATGCTAAAAAAGAAATTGTTGATGTTGTTATGTTGGGATTGGATTAATACTCATTTCTATAGTAGATGACTAGATGGTGCATAGGTGCATCAGTTCTAGATCTATCGTAGTTGTGCTTTTTAGCTTTTGCGTATTCATATAGCATTGAAAAAAATAAGGAAAATACAGGGCGGTGATTGTAACACCCTACAAGTTGGGGATGAGATCGTCTAACTTCACGTCAAAACGACTGCACCTGCAGTCAGCACATGTTTGCCGTTCGTCGAAGATCGGACGCCTGTGCGCGTTGGGCGTCGGTCCTTCTGCTGCGCTCGTCCGCTATCTGGGCCTCGGCCCAAAACCAACTCTGCCGCTCCCCCTTTTGCCGCCGGTGTTTTCTTTTTTGGCGCGAGTTGGTGAGGCATCGGCGGCGATCGGCTGGTGTCTTCGTTGGTCGCCAGGAACATGTAGCAGGTTTGCATCTCCGTCTCTTCACGTTTGTTTACTGGAAGTCAGCACTCGAGCCCCTGCACTAGCAGCAGCCAGGTCCTCACCATGTGATGTGCAGGTGCAGACGAGCAGGCCTGCTTGCCTTGTGGAGTTGTGGTAGTGGGTGCAGCGGCAGCCGCTAGCTGCACTGGAACTGGAACCTTGTTTACTTGGGCTGGTGCCTGTGTTGGCCGCAGGAACATGTTAGCAGGTCTGCATCTCCGTATCTTCACATTTGTTTAGAGCCCGTTTAGTTGGTAAAAAATTTTGGATAAATTTCTGTAACACTTTTTGTTGTTATTTGGCAAAATTTATCAAATTATGGACTAACTAGGCTCAAAAGATTCTTCTCGACATTTACAGATAAATTGTGCAATTAGTTATTTTTTTTACCTACATTTAATGTTCCATGCATACGTCCAAATATTCGATGTGACAGGTACTGCGCAAACTTTTTTTTAGCTTTTGTAGCCAACTAAACAGGCCCTTAGTTTGCATCAATATTCTTCTGATTTGTTTGCCATCCTGTACTACGTCAGCTCATGTTGGACTTAATTAAAGAAACATCAACTTGCGTTCATCATAAAATCGAATCAGGATATATGAGATGGAAGCAAAGAGGTGTGTAAGCCATGCTTGTTTCTTTCTCCCCATGCGGTCAGACATATTTTAGTTGCTTATTACATGAGGAATGATAAATATTTTGTTTGCTGTAGAGATGGGTTTTCCCCTAGTTTCTTACCTCAAGTTGGCATAGAATTCAGTAGTACAGAGGAAGCTTGGATATTTTGGCTTAGCTACGGAGGTCAGAAAGGTTTTGATGTCAGAAAAAGGTACTCAAACAAAAGGAAACCTGATGGAAAGGTTAGGTCATGCAGATTTATTTGTGCAAATGAGGGTCACAGATTGAAAGATAAAAGGGATCATTTAATAAAGTGTACAAGAGCTGAAACATGAACTGATTGTCAAGTTCGTATGGGTCTCATACTAGACCGGGAGAAGGAAAATTATAAGGTCATTGAGCTGATTTTAGAACACAATCACACCCTTCAGTTGCCACAAACCTCACATTTATTGGTTTTTCAAAGGAAAATTTCAGAGCAACAAGTTTTGAAATTGAGACGTCTGATGATGCAGGAATTGGGTCCAAAGCTGCACATGAGTTGGCTTATATTCAAGTTGGTGGTTCACTTAATCTTAGTTACACTCTTCGATACCATAAGAACTATTTAAAGGCCAAGCGCCAACGTGAGATGGCATACGGCCAAGCTGGAAGCATGCTCATGTATTTTCAAGAAAAAATTGCCGAGAACCCATCATTCCAATATGCATTGCAAATGGACCGGGAAGAACAGATAACTAACATTTTTTGGGTTGATGCTAAAATGCTCACTAACTATGCATATTTTGATGATGTTCTCAGTTTTGATACTACTTTTAGAACAAACAAGGAGAGTAGGCCTTTTAAAGTATTTGTTGGGTTCAATCATTTTAGGGAAACTGTGGTTTTTGGTGTTGTTCTCATGTATAATGAGACATTTGAGTCTTTTAAATGGCTATTTGAGACCTTCCTAAAAGCACATAATAGCAAGCAACCTAGAACAATCTATACTGATCAAGATGCAGCAATGGAAAAGGCTGTTAATGAGGTCTTTTTAGAAGTTTGACATGGTATGTGCACTTTTCATATTATGCAGAATGCTGTTAAGCATTTAGCTAAAGCCGACGATAAAGAATCATGTACTCCTCCAAAAAAAAAGACCGAAGACAGCAAGGAAGAACCAAGTATTCTTGCAGATTTTAGTGCATGTATGTATAAGTACGAAGATGAAACAACATTTCAAGAAGCATTTAACATCATGAGGACAAAGGCTAGCCAACAATCTTGGTTGGATAGTATATATAAGGTCAAAGAAAAATGGGCTGAATGTTATATGACTAATGTATACACATTAGGGATGAGAAGCACACAATTGAGTGTGAGTCTAAATAGTGACTTGAAGCGACATTTCAAATCAGATTCAATATCATTCGATTCCTTAAGCATTTTGAAAGGGTTGTGGAATATAAAAGAATAATGAATTGCATGCTTTGAATCAAGAAAAAAATTACCAAGATTCAAAATGAGGACACCTATGTTAATCCAAGTAGCAAGCAGTACACATCAATTATTTTTAAAGCTTTCCAATGTGAATATGAGAGGTCCATGGTGTAAGATCCAGAAAGGCTAGAGAGGGGGTGAATAGCCTAATTAAAACTTCTACAAGAATTACTTAACCACAAGTTAGTATAAAAGGTGGCGGAGCAAAATGCGCTAGCTCTAACTAATTAAGCAAGCCACCTACACAAGTCTAGTACAAGGCTATCCACTAAACACAACAACAACAACAAGCTAGATACAAGATGTAATACGAGAGAAGAGCTTCGAGTGATTATACCGCCGTGTAGAGATGAGAAGTACCAATCAATCAATTACTCAAGAGAAATCCTCGGGAAGAGAATGACACAAGAATTTATCCCGAGGTTCACTTGCTTCCCGGCAAGCTACTCCCCGTTGTGGCGATACACCCACTTGTCGGTTCGCGAGCTAATCGACTATCAAGAGTCGAACCCTCGGCGGGCACCGCACAACCGCACACAAGATGGGGATCCTCCAAGCCACGAGCTCCACTAGAGTATCCAATTTGCGAACTCCCGCGGGGAAGGATCAAGAACCCCTTACAACACTTGGTGAAGGCTCCAACAATCTCCAAATGCGAGCTCAATCACCTTCGCTGCTCCAAGCCGTCTACCGTGTCGGGAAACACGGAAGAGTAACAAGAAATCCGCAGCAACTCGAAGGTCAAGTGCCTCTAGAATGCAACTCTCAAGCAATGCACTTGAATCTCACTCAATCTCACTCAAGATGTGCAATCAAGCAAAGAGATAAGTGGAGGGGTTGTTCTCTAGCTCAAAGGATGTCTCTATATCTCAAAATGTGTAAGGGTTACCCTCAAACCCCGGACATCCTCTATTTATAACGAAGGGGTACGCAGCTAGCCGTTAAGGACGATGCAGCAAAAATCGCGCTGACCGGACGCTCCGGTCAGGGTGACCGGACGCGTCCGGTCACTACACGACAGCAAGAAACAGTGCGTGTCAGAACTAGCCGTTGCCATGACCGGACGCGCTCAACCGTTTGACCGGACGCGACAGTGCCCGCGTCCGGTCGTGTTCCAGTACGCTCCCGTTGAGACCGGACGCGTCCGATCACACGTGACCGGACGCACCGCGCGTCCGATCGTTACTCCGCTTCGCTCTGCCCCTCTGGACGCCTGACCGGACGCTCCGGTTCCATGAGGGACCGGACACGCCAGTCGCGCGCTCTTCTTCTGCGCTCAGGTGAACTGACCGGACGCGCTGGTCAGGCCAGACCAGCGTCCGGTCAGAAACCCTAGCAGCACCAAATTGAACTGACCGGACGCGTCCGGTCAAACCGAGACCGCGTCCGGTGCAGCGTTCGGTCAACACAGTGACCGTCGTTCGCCTCCGTTTCTTTTCTGACTTCTGGCGCAATGGAAAATAGGCGTTTCACTTCCCCAAAAAGCGCCGAATCACGCCTCGCAAGCTCGGCGGGAGGGAGAGAGGAACCCAAACCCCTCTCTACCGCTTAAACTCCACCGCCTTCGCAAATGTGCTAACACCACCAAGTGTACACCACCATGTACATGTGTGTTAGCATTTCACAAACATTTTCCAAGGCGTTATGTTAGCTCTCAACTAGATCCTAATACATATGCTCAAGACATTGATCTAGTGGCACTTGATTCCCGAGCTAACCGTGATTGCCCCTCTTGATAGTCGGCTATGTATCCTAAACCCGGTCAATCACTTCTCTACTCATCTTAGACCGGCAAAAGGAAAACCCTATGGTTATACCTTTGCCTTGAGCTCTTAGATCCTTCTCTTTCACTTGATCATCATGTCTATCATGTTATGTGCATCTCCACCATGATCGACATTTCATGTCCATGCACCATTTCTTTGTGATCTTGTGGCCACCACTCCTTGCCACGTACACCTTCATCACATGTGTTGCTTATGCCTAACTCAAAACACTTAACACATGGCATTAGCAACTTGGTGTCATTAATTACCAAAACCAAACTTGGACTTTCAATCTCCCCCTTTTTGGTAATGGATGACAACCATCACAAAGATATGAAATGAAATCATTTTTCAATTTCGATAGTATTAGCTCCCCCTACATATGTGCTTCCATGAGTTTGGTTCAATTGTGCACATATGTATGGATTTGAATTTTGGGAGCGTTACTACTATCAAATTGATGCTAAGGTATATAGAATGGACCTTTGAAGCGTGATACCAATCGGAGTTGCCTTTATATACCATCCTTAGCATCGATGTAGCTAGACACCACTTGTAATACATCACTTGTAAAGATCACAAACACTAAAGTACCCCGTGAGATCAACATTATAAGCAAAGGTGTCTAGATACCACTTGTAAAGCTACTTTCAACAAAACATCATTCAAGTTCTATTTCTAGCATACACCATACAATCATGAATATGAAATTAAGCTTTGCAATGCAACAATTCATCATGTAAATGCACATACAAATGCAACAAATAATATATGAGCTTGCTCCCCCTACTTGTGTGCTCAATTTTAATTTCTCTCCCCTTACTATATCTTTCTCCCCCTTTGTAACTTGACTTTTTATCTTTGTGACTTCTCTATCTTTGTGACTTTTCTCTTCCCCTTTGTCAACAATCACCAAAAAAGTGCCAATTTTAGTGAGAGTCAAGTCAATCAATATGAGGGAGTTCAAATTATGGTTCAATCTAGATCACTTGCCTAGAATATGTAATTTGGTTTGATCCAAGGACAAGCTTCTTAACACCTCATAAAGTATAAGGGTTATCTTGACCATGTTGAATTACACATCATGAGCTCATTTTCTAGATTCAACACTAGGTTTGCAAGCCCACAAACATGTCATATGCTACCACTAGATCAATCAAAACATAGAAGCAATAGTGGTACCATATATACATTAAACTCATTTGATTTTTATGAATGAGCCTATTTGTCATCCAAATATGTCTATATGTTCTAAACATGTACTTAGCAAAGTATGAATGATATGCCAAACAATCTTTACCTTGCTATGTTGGAGGAGAGGCATGTCATATAAGAATGTGGGGGTGCACTCATTTCAAGTTGGAGAAGTCAAGTATGTTCAATTCATTCTTCAACTTGTAAAATCTCTTCTCATCAAGTGGCTTTGTAAAGATATCGGCTAGTTGATCTTCGGTGCCAATGCTTTTAATGCTAATATCACCCTTTTGTTGATGGTCTCTTATGAAATGATGCCTTATATCAATGTGCTTGGTTCTTGAATGTTGAACCGGATTTTATGTCATCTTGATTGCACTTTCATTGTCACAAAATAATGGCACATTCTTGAACTTAATTCCAAAATCATTCAAGGTGGCCTTCATCCAAAGTAATTGTGCATAACAACTACCGGCACTAATGTATTCGGCCTCGGCGGTAGATAGTACAACACTATTTTGTTTCTTTGATGACCATGAAACAAGAGACTTTCCAAGCAATTGACAAGTGTCACTTGTGCTCATTCTATCAATCTTGCATCCACCATAGTCGGAGTCTGAATATCCAATCAACTCAAAGTTAGACCCCTTTGGAAACCATAATCCAACATCATGAGTGCCCTTAAGATATCTCAATATCCTCTTGGTTGCTTTCAAGTGCTCTCTCTAGGTGAAGCTTGATATCTTGCACACTTGCACACACTAAATATTACATCCGGCCTAGAAGCGGTGACATAGAGCAAACTTCCAATCATAGATCGATATTGCTTTTGATCTACCATGTTGCCACTAGCATCAACACTCAATTGATCATTTATGCCCATTGGTGTACTCATTTGCTTAGCATCTTGCAATCCAAACTTCTTGATCATGTCCTTGATGTACTTGCCTTGACTTACAAAAGTGTCATTCTTCATTTGCTTGATTTGAAGTCCAAGGAAGTAACTAAGCTCTCCGATCATAGACATCTCAAACTCATTAGCCATCATATTTCCAAATTCTTCACAAAAGTCTTGATTGGTTGATCCAAAGATAATGTCATCCACATAGATTTGCAACACAAACAAATCATTTTCAAGCTTCTTGGTGAAGAGAGTGGTGTCAACCTTTCCCATCTTGAACCCTTTAGAGAGAAGAAAATCTCTCAATCTCTCATACCATGCTCTAGGTGCTTGCTTCAAACCATACAATGCTTTCTTGAGCTTGTAAACATGGTTGGGCTTCTTGTCATCTTCAAAACCAGGAGGTTGCTCAACATAAACTTCTTCATTGATGTAGCCATTGAGGAATGCACTCTTGACATCCATTTGATAGAGCTTGATATTGTGTGCACAAGCATATGCTAATAAGATTCTAATTGCCTCTAATCTAGTAACCGGTGCATATGTCTCTCTAAAGTCAAGACCTTCAACTTGTGTGTAACCTTGTGCTACCAATCTTGCTTTGTTCCTCACAACAATGCCATCTTGATCTTGTTTGTTTCTAAAGACCCACTTAGTACCAATCACATTATAGTTCTTTGGCCTTTCAACAAGTTCCCAAACTTGATTTCTAGTGAAGTTGTTTAGCTCTTCATGCATGGCATTTACCCAATCGGAATCTTTCAATGCATCATCTATTTTCCTAGGTTCTTCAAGTGACACAAATGAGTAGTACTCACAAAAGGATGCTAGCCTTGATCTAGTTTGAACACCACTTTGAATTCCACCAATGATTTGATCCAATGGATGATCTCTTGCAATACTAGTAGGTTGGAGTATTGGGAGTTGGTTACTTCCACTAGCTTGACCTTGATCTTGCACTTCATCATGAGAACCACTAGAGCTTGCTTGATTTGTATCAATGTGTACACTTTGGTTGATCACATGAGTATCATCATCATCATCAACTTGCCTCGGCCTTATGTCACCAATGTCCATGTTCTTCATTGCATTTGACAATTGATCTCCTCTCACATCATCAAGGTTTTGAGCTTCATTTTGAGACCCTTGGGTTTCATCAAACTCAACATCATGAACTTCTTCCAAGGTGCCATTAGTGAGATTCCAAACTCTATATGCTTTGCTTGTGGTAGAATAACCAAGTAAGAACCCTTCATCATATTTCTTTTCAAACTTGCTCAATCTAGTGCCTTTCTTGAGAATATAACATTTGCAACCAAACACTCTAAAGTATGCAATGTTCGGCTTTCTTCCATTCAATAGCTCATATGGTGTCTTCCCAAGCTTCCCATGGCAATAGAGACGGTTGCTACAATAGCAAGCCGTGTTGATAGCTTCACTCCAAAATGAATGACTCACATTATACTCACTAAGCATTGATCTAGCCATGTCAATTAAAGTTCTATTCTTCCTTTTAACTACACCATTGGATTGAGGAGTATATGTTGGTGAGAATTGATGTCTAATACCAAGATCATTACACAAATCTTTAATTCTTGTGTTCTTGAACTCACTACCATTATCACTTCTAATCTTCTTGATGGTAGTCTCAAACTCATTTTGCACTCTCTTGACAAAAGATTTGAATAGATCATAAACATCACTCTTGTCATAGAGAAAGAACACCCAAGTGTATCTAGTGTAGTCATCAACAATCATAAAACCATACTTGTTGCCACCAATGCTAGTGTATGTTGTTGGCCCAAACAAGTCCATGTGCAATAGCTCAAATGCCTTTGATGTGCTCATTTCACTCTTATTAGGATGTGTATTTCCAACTTGTTTGCCAGCTTGACAAGCACTACAAGGTTTATCCTTCTCAAAAGTGACATCCTTCAAGCCTCTAACTAAGTCATGCCTCAAAAGTTTGTTCAATTGTTTTATTCCAACATGACCAAGCCTTCTATGCCACAACCATCCCATACTAGATTTGCTAAGCAAGCATAATGTCAATTGTGTCTCACTATCATTGAAGTCAACCAAGTACAAGCTACCATGTCTAAATCCTTTGAATATCAAATTTGATCCATCAACACTTATGACTTCAACATCATCACTACCAAATATGCACTTGAAGCCAAGATCACAAAGTTGTGCCACTGACAAAAGATTGAAATCCAAGCTCTCAACTAGCAACACATTAGATATGCTCATGTCATTTGAGATAGCAATTTTACCAAGCCCCTTGACCTTGCCTTTCTTGTTGTTGCCGAAAGTGATAGCATCAAAACCACCATTTTGACTTGTATCAATTGATTTGAACATACAAGAATCTCCGGTCATATGTTGAGTGCACCCACTATCAAGCACCCAATGCCTTCCTCCGGCTTTGTAATTGACCTACAAGACAAGATCAATTCCTTTTAGGTACCCAAACTTGTTTGGGTCCTCCAAGGTTAGTGACCAAGCTCTTTGGTACCCAAATAGCTTTCTTCTTTGAGCCCATCCATGGTGCACCAATGAACTTAGCATGAACACCATTTGTACCCTTGGTAAGTATATAGAAAGAAACAAACTTAATTGAGGATACTTTAGCATTGGATTTCTTGTTCATGCAATGTAGCTCTATGTGACCAACTTGCTTGCAACTTTTGCAATAGCTACCATTGTTCTTCACAAAACGAGTCTTGTGAGGAGCAAAAGCGGCCTTGCCTTTCTTGGGGTTATAGCCCAATCCCTCTTTGTAGAGAGAAGCTCTTTGGCTACCCAAGCACATAAGCAAGCGGTCCTCACCGCCATAAGCCTTAGCTAAGGTGTGATTGAGCTCTTTTACCTCCTTGAGATTTTTATTTTCAACTATAAGTGTAGAGTCACAAGTGAAACCATCACTACTAGATAAGGATGATGTAGATGCGCTACATGAAGGGTTAGTGGGAGCAATAACAATAGGCTTATAACAAGATTCATCAATTATATCACAAGATATGCCTATGTTGCAAGTTTTAGCTTTCTCAACATTAGTTGGCATGTTTTCACATTTTTCAACTAGAGAGGAATGGGCTTCTTCAAGCTTAGTGTGAGACTTTTGAAGCTTCTTATGGTCTACCTTTAGATTCTCATAAGATGCCCTAAGCTCATCAAGTTCTTGCATAAGGTTTTTCTTTTCCTTAAGCAAGCCCTTGCACTCCTTTCTAGATTCTTTAAAATGTTGAGTGCAATCTTCTAGCATAGTGATTAGTTCATCTTTAGTGAATTCTTCTTCATCACTATCACTATTACTAGCATTATCATGATCACTCTCATCATCGGATGATACCTTAGCGGCCTTAGCCATGAAGCATGATGGAGTGTCGAAGAGGGAGACCTTCTCTTGGATGACAATGCTAGCATATCCCTTCTTGCTCTTGTTGTCATCCTCATCATCACTTGAGGAATCATCACTATCCCATGTAGCAACATGAGAATCATTCTTCTTCTTATAAGAGCTTTCCTTCTTCTCTAGCTTCTTCTTTTGCTTCTTCCTCTCCTTCTTGATAGCATCTTCATCATCACTATCATAAGGACACTTTGCAATAAGATGGTCCTTGCTATGGCATCTAAAACATCTCATGGTATGCTCATTCTTTTTGGATGAGTTCTTCCTCCTTCTTGCACGATAGCCTTTCTTCTTCATGAATTTGCCAAATTGCTTGACAAAGAGAGTCATCTTCTCATCAATGTCATCACTATCACAAGAGCTTGAGTCTTCATCACTTGATGATTCAATCTTGGATTTGCCCTTGGATGTGGTGGCTTTGAATGCCACACTCTTCTTCTTTTCATCATCTTTCTTCTCATTTTCCTTCTTCTTCTTGACCAACTCATCCTTCTCATCATCTTCTCTATATGAATCATCGGTCATCACTTCTTGGAATATTTATTGAGGAGTTGAATCCTTCAATGTAGTCCTCACTAGCACGGTGATCAATGTATCAAACCTCTTGGGTAGACTTCTCAAGAACTTCATAGAGAATTGATTATCCTTGACCTCCTCACCAAGTGCCTTGAGCTCATTGACAATGACTTGCAACCTATGAAACATCTCCGGTACACTCTCATCATCTTTCATCTTGAAGCTTAAAAATTTTTCTTGCAAGATATATGCTTTAGTGGTCTTTGTGCCTTCGGTGCCCTCAAATGTTTCTTCTAGCTTGGCCCAAGCATCATGAGCAATCTCTATGTTCTTTACTTGCTCAAATGTCTTATCATCTAATGCCTCATGAAGAGCACTAATGGCAATGTCATTGCATTGGAGCTTCTTCTCTTCCACCGGTGTAGGTGCTTCCGGATTAGCAACCTCAAATTTTATTTCGGTGACCTTCCACACTTCTCTATTGATTGACTTTAGGTGTGCGGTCATCTTAACCTTCCAATATGCATAATTTGTGCCATCAAAGTGAGGTGCCTTCTTGGTGTTGATGTGCAAGCTTAATTGAGCCATTTCTTTTTTACCGTAGGTTGTTAAGCCTCAAATAAACGGTGCCTCGGCTACGATACCACTTGTAAGGTACAAAAAGGCTAGAGGGGGTGAATAGCCTAATTAAAACTTCTACAAGAATTATTTAACCACAAGTTAGTATAAAAGGTGGCGGAGCAAAATACGCTAGCTCTAACTAATTAAGCAAGCCACCTACATAAGTCTAGTACAAGGCTATCCACTAAACACAACAACAACAAGCTAGATACAAGATGTAATACGAGAGAAGAGCTTCGAGTGATTATACCGCCGTGTAGAGATAAGAAGTACCAATCAATCAATTACTCAAGAGAAATCCTCGGGAAGAGAATGACACAAGAATTTATCCCGAGGTTCACTTGCTTCCCGGCAAGCTACTCCCCGTTGTGGCGATACACCTACTTGTCGGTTCGCGAGCTAATCGACTATCAAGAGTCGAGCCCTCAGCGGGCACCGCACAACCGCACACAAGATGGGGATCCTCCAAGCCACGAGCTCCACTAGAGTATCCAATTTGCGAACTCCCGCGAGAAAGGATCAAGAACCCCTTACAACACTTGGTGAAGACTCCAACAATCTCCAAATGCGAGCTCAATCACCTCCGCTGCTCCAAGCCGTCTACCGTGTCGGGAAACACGGAAGAGTAACAAGAAATCCGCAGCAACTCGAAGGTCAAGTGCCTCTAAAATGCAACTCTCAAGCAATGCACTTGAATCTCACTCAATCTCACTCAAGATGTGCAATCAAGCAAAGAGATGAGTGGAGGGGTTGTTCTCTAGCTCAAAGGATGTCTCTATATCTCAAAATGTGCAAGGGTTACCCTCAAACTCCGGACATCCTCTATTTATAACGAAGGGATACGCAGCTAGCCGTTACGGACGACGCAGCGAAAATCGCGCTGACTGGACGCTCCGGTCAGGGTGACCGGACGCGTCCGGTCACTACACGACAGCAAGAAACAGTGCGTGTCAGAACTAGCCGTTGCCGTGACCGGACACACTCAACCGTTTGACCGGACGCGACAGTGCCCGCGTCCGGTCGCGTTCCAGTATGCTCCCGTTGAGACCGGACGCGTCCGATCACATGTGACCGGACGCGCCGCGCGTCTGATCGTTACTCCGCTTTGCTCTGCCCCTCTGGACGCCTGACCGGACGCTCTGGTTCCGTGAGGGACCGGACGCTCCGGTCGCACGCTCTTCTTCTGCGCTCAGGTGAACTGACCGGACGCGCTGGTCAGGCCAGACCAGCGTCCGGTCAGAAACCCTAGCAGCACCGAATTGAACTGACCGAACGCGTCCGGTCAAACCGAGACCGCGTCCGGTGCAGCGTCTGGTCAACACAGTGACCGTCGTTCGCCTCTGTTTCTTTTCCGACTTCTGGCGCAATAGAAAATAGGCGTTTCACTTCCCCAAAAAGCGCCGAATCACGCCTCGCAAGCTCGGCGGGAGGGAGAGAGGAACCCAAACCCCTCTCTACCGCTTAAACTCCACCGTCTTCGCAAATGTGCTAACACCACCAAGTGTACACCACCATGTGCATGTGTGTTAGCATTTCACAAACATTTTCCAAGGCGTTATGTTAGCTCTCAAATAGATCCTAATGCATATGCTCAAGACATTGATCTAGTGGCACTTGATTCCCGAGCTAACCGTGATTGCCCCTCTTGATAGTCGGCTATGTATCCTAAACCCGGTCAATCACTTCTCTACTCTTCTTAGATCGGCAAAAGAAAAACCCTATGGTTATACATTTGCCTTGCGCTCTTAGATCCTTCTCTTTCACTTGATCATCATGTCTATCATATTATGTGTATCTCCACCATGATCGACATTTCATGTCCATGCACCATTTCTTTGTGATCTTGTGGCCACAACTCCTTGCCACGTACACCTTCATCACATGTGTTGCTTATGCCTAACTCAAAACACTTAACACATGACATTAGCAACTTGGTGTCATTAATTACCAAAATCAAACTTGGGCTTTCATATGGCAGCATGCATCGCGCCATTGGAAGGCAAAAATGAATATCTTATAGTAATTGGGAGTTTTGATGAAAATTTTACCCTTGAGAAGGAGTATAAAGTTACTGGTGATCCTGCAGACCAAACAAACACATGTAGCTGTGGGCAGTTCAATAGAATTGGAATATTATGTGCCCATGCTCTAAAAGTTCTTGATGTGATGAATATCACGTCAATCCCGGAACAATATATATTGAAGCGATGGACTCGAGAAGCACGCAGTGGGACAGTACAAGACAACCAAGGTCGAAATATAATAGAGGATCCAAAATTAGATGCTATATTTTGCTACAAAAATATGACTCGCAAATTCCTCAATTTGGCACACCGAGCAGCGAGTCATCCACGGTGCGTCCTATTAGTAAACGAGGCACTTGACATGGTTAGCAAGCGAGTCAAAGAAGAAATTGCGGGTTTTCCTAGTGTAGTGAATCCAATCAATGTTCCCAGTAATAATTCTCTACCAATTGATTTGTTGAGCACAGCAGGCCTAAAGAAAAAGGAAGTGGAAACTAAAACCTCAAAGCGTAGAAGAACTTGGCTCGACAAGAGACGCAATTTGCAAAGAAGGGAGATAAGAAAAAGGAAAATGTTTCAAAGGTATGTGATAACACATAATATATTTGATTCTCTTTCACTGTGTTCAGTAGGAACATGTTTAGTTTTATTTTTTTTATTTGAAGGAACAAGAAACTGCAAAGAAGGGAGGTAAGAAAAAGGAAAAAGAAGCAACAGTACAAGACATTGTAGCAGCACAAAATATTTATCCTTGTACTTCTTTGCCCATGGAAGAAATGTTTGAACCATACATGGCAATCAATACATTCTCTCAGATATTGACGGTGATACTTCAATCTAATACACCATTTTTCTAAACCATACATGGCCATCAATACATAATATCAATTGTTTTTTGAATCTTTTATTTTGCAGGGGGCAATCACAGATGATATTATTGCTGACTTCTAGTAGTATGGACATTTGCTACAATCTGAATGCCTTTCTACAAATTTGTTGCCTCCTGAAACATAGATTGTTTAGGAGAATACCTTTTGGAGAATAGCTTTAGGAGAATAGCCTCCTGAAACACTTCTGCATCTCTGAACATTCAGGAGCTTGCATCTCTAAACAAACAGACCATTTTGCACAACAATGATATAATGCTTGTAGTGCAATGATACAATGCATGTACTGCAATTTGCATGATTTTGCACAACACAATTTGCATGATTTTGCACAACACAATGCCTATACTGCAATGATACAATTCACTGAATACACTACAGGCACAATTTGCACAACACAATGCCTGTACTGCAATTTGCATGATTTTACACAACATAATTTGCATGATTTTGCACAACACAATGTTTGTACTGCAATGATACAATTCACTGAAAACACTGCAAGCACAATTTGCACAACACAATGCCTGTACAGCAGCATCCATGCTCCTAGTCGCTTGATGGCCTCGATGCACCCAGGCTAAGCACGACCTCCTGAAAATGATGCAGCCTGGAACTTGCCGAGGGCAGCCTGGACCTCCACCACAGTGGCCGCATACTGCAGCAGAGCTCGAGCAAACCAGCCTCTGCGTGGCCAACAGTCAAGGCGGAGAATGCCGGCGTCCGCGTGCAGCATCCGGAACGGGGAGACCAGGGTGCCGAGGGAGGAAGAAGAGATGGAGGCGACGCTTGTGCTCGTGGGAGAGGCGGCGGCGGAGGGGAAGAAACAAGCACCGACCGGCGAGGACTGCCTCTCGGCGACGATGGCTACTTGGCGAGGACGGCCGCTCCGCGAGGATGAGGACGGAGCGCAGCTTAGCGGGGACGGCGCTGCGCGACGCGGGCTCGGCGAGGATGGCAACAGGATGGCAGTGGCGCGCGACTCACCACATCGGCGAAGATGGCGGCAGCGGTGTCGATTTCCTTCGAAAGAGCCTATCCACGGGAGACTACGGGGAATTTGGTAGCTCTCAGCACTAGCGGTATCTGGGTGGGCTAAGATGGACCTTGTCATTGTACAGCCCACGTAAATTTGGTAGACCTATCGTCGAATGTGGAGTTCACAGCCCAGATGTGCTGACTGCAGGTGCAGTCGTTTCCGCCTAAAGCTAGACGATCTCGTTCCACAAGTTGACTGATGAAAAGGGCCCTGATCAGTTGCCGCCACTCGCGTAAGTCGCCAGCGGCGCACGGAGCCCACAGCCCGCTGCCGGCGTCCAAGACAATGGGCGACCCACCTGAGAGGCAAGCAAGAGCGAGACAAGAGGTAGAAGACAACGATCGAGAGATGCGCCACCTCGGGGCATCCGCGAGCGAGAAAATGGTGATTCTGCCATTGTGAAAAGTGGGCTTCGCAATTTTGTCATCACGCAAATGGGATTCGTCCGTTTGCCATTGTCAAACAAGACACGCCCGCTAAAATGCCGCGCGCCGGATTTATTGCCATTTTTTGCTGTACCATATTTTTTTTTCCCGTTTTACCCCTGAACCTTATCCTTACCTGCACGATCGGGAGAGATCGGTCTTCACGGACGGAAGACGGAGAGAAGATTGAGCTGCCGCGAGGAGAGAGGGAACCAGCTCCCTGCCGCCGTCGCTGCCTTCAACGCCGCCGCCTCCGACGCCGCTGCTGGCCCACTGCGTCCGCGCCCGGAGGCCCCCCACCGCATCCGCCCCGGGAGGCCGTCGCGCCTGGCTCTGCCGGTCGACGGCGGCGCTGCTCCAAGTGCTGGATGGGAGACTAGATGGAGGAGGACTGGCTCCAAGGGTACGTTCTCTTTTTGTTGTACTGTTAATCGAGGTGAGGCTCTGCGGCTGATTTCTGCGTTCAGAGGGCTTCAAGTTGGAGTTGAGGTCTTAATCTTGGAAATCAGCTTCAGATCGTACCTTAATCTAACTATGCTCATGCATGTAGATGAGACTCGAGTAGTGTAGATGTTGTGGTAATTTAATTGTGTCATTTTCTTCTATTTATTAGGCTCAATGGAGAGTCTGAGCTTAGCGTAGCACTGGTAGAACCTCCTACACAACACCTCTGATTGATTGGGAGACGCTACGCATAGAGGAAAATCAAGATGAAGAGGGAAGAACAGAGATTGTTGACGATGATATGATGTATGAATTGTTGGGGTTTAGGGCTGAGGATGAGGAGGCTGATAAGGCAAGGAAGGCAGCCAGTAAAGGTTCTGGTCAGCAGAACAATGATATTTGTCAAAGGAATGAGGAATTCGATACAGCTGGCGCAGCCATTGAAGTTGATGACTATTTACCAGGGGAGAGGGCTATGGTGCATGATCCAAATCGGCCTAGTATGGATCTTGGCACAGCTTATCCTAACATGAAGGAGTTTAGATTGGCTGTGAGACAATTTACTATAAATAAAGAGTTTGAACTACACATTGTCAAAACAGATCCAACTAGATACATTGCTGATTGCAAGGGAGAAGATTGTCCCTGGCATCTTGTTGGGCGTAGACAGCCTGATGGATGCACCGTGATAGTACTAACTTGCATTTTGCTTTTTATTAATTTTTCCCTTCAACCTGGCAATGTTTTTGGTCCTTCTGTAATATTTGACTTGACTAATTACTTTTGTTTTGCAGGTGACAATGGTTCTTGATAAGCATACATGTGAATCAAGTGATAAGAGGAAGACTACCACACCAACCAGTGCTTGGGTTGCTTCAAAGGCAATACATCATCTTAGAAAGAAAACAGCAATGGGCCCTAAGGAACTGCAAGACACTTTACAGGATGAGCACAATTGTACAATTGGCCAGATATGGATTTGCCTTTTGGAGTTCATGCACCACTTGACAAAGAAGGTTGTTGGTAGGTACAGAAAACCGAGGATGAAAAGCTTCCTTGAAGGTGGTGGCAGCAAAGGAAAGAAGGCAGTCAAGGAAGCAGCAAATGAGGTAGATAAACAAGCTGCAAATGAGGCTGAAAATGGCAAGAAAAAAATGATTAGAGGCAAAAGAAAGTGCAAGGGATGTGGAGAATTGGGACATGGTGAAACAAGCTACAAATGTCATCTTAATAGGACTAAGAAAAGATAAAACCTGCTATATATTGAGACCTGCTATATGCTGTCCTGACTTGTGCTTATTAATTTTTTTGTTAAATTGCAGGAAAAGAAAGCCAAGGAAAAATACTACAAAGTATGGTGAGAATGCAAAGATTCCAACAAAGATAGCAAAGAAGGGAGGGGCATCTCAGGATACTGCTACTGAACCAGCAGCCCCAAATGCTTCAAATGAACAAGAAATGGCTGCACCAGCCCCAAATGCTTCCAACCAACAAGAAATGGCTGCACCAGCCCCAAATGTAATCTCCAGCCCTACAAGGCTCACAAGAGACCATATCATACAAAACAGCCCCATTAGGGTAACAAAAGGGTATGCAACATATTAATTTTTATCTCTTTATACACAAGACCAACAAATGACTAGTGCTATTTTCTTCTGCTGACGACTCCAAACCCTGCTAGGTGAAGGTGTTGATCCCATCATTGCTGCCTCACCAGACAACACAGTGCAAAAGAGGAGCCCGGCAAAAAAACTGAAGCCAAGGAAACTGAAAACCAATTGATGCTTTGTGTTTGAAATGTTAGCTGGACCTTGTTTATCCTATGTATCTGAACATGTAACTTGATCATGTATTTGGACCTCTATGTATTGTGATCATGTACCTCTATGTATTGTGTGAACTAGTATATTTCTAGATTAGAATATTATTGTGATCATGACATTGTGTTCTGGCATGGTAAAAAGTGCCCAGGTTGACTCCAGTTACTAACTTCTTCTTTAGTGTTCTGGCATTGTGTTCTTTTGTGATCATGACATTGTGTTCTTTTGTGATCAGTAGCTTGCAAAAGGAAGTATTTGTTCTCAGATTTTTTAAATAAAAAAACTGAACAGGTCTAGTCCAATGTGAGGTTCAATGTTATCATAGTTTCTGTCAAAATTCTATCAAAATAATGTCTAAATTTTCTGTCAAAATTCTCTGTCAAAAGCAGACCACATGATGCATATAGAACAAGTGACAATGACTTTGATTCCAGGAAAACATCTTCATATATTACATAGTCATTACAACACTACTTCACTTGCTAATAAGCACTACCACAACACAGGCAACCTAGCTGCACCACAATTTGCTTCGGCTTAGGCAACCACAACACAGGTTTGTTCACTTCCACATACAGGCAAACACAACACCGATCAGGACACCTACCAAAACCATAAAAACAGTATAATCAATCACAATTTGTTTCAGCTCAGGCTTTGGCTCTTGAATCGGCAACGGAATTGGCTCTGCAAGCTTCACCTTCCAAAGTTCAGCGACAACACTACAAGTGTTTGCTTCAACTCTATCACTTCGGCTTTTAATTCAGAGCAGCAGTCACAACATGCCTCCGTCTTAACCTTCAAGCGGTGTTCTGCTGCTTCCAACTTCACAGTTTGTCCATCAGGCTGAATGTAGCCACAAGTAGTTGGATCACCCTGCAATCAAAATACATCAATCAAAGGATCAGTAACATACATATTGAGAGCCTCAATGTCAAGAGTGCTTACCCAGACATTGTTCGGGCACTTGAGAAACCACTCGCCACAAGTCTTCGGCTGCTTGCTCTGGATCCGGACCAATGGAACATGGCAAAAGGGACGGTGAGTACTGCCACCACCCATTGTGCTGGAGCCTGCTGAGGTTTGCCTCATCTGGCCGACAGCCGCAGCTTGGCGTGGATGCATTGGGACAGCGGACACCTGACGCGGACACGGCAGACGGCGGGCACAACCGAAGCATCGACGCGGTGGTGCGGCAGCCTCCTGCCGCCGGTGTGGTGGGGCGGCGGTCTCTCCTCGAGCGGACGCTGGGCCGACGGCGTACTGCAGACGGGCACGACCGACACGACGACTCGCGGACACGGTCGTGCGGCGGTCTCCTGGCGGGTCCGTGGTGGGGCGGCGGCCTCTCCTGACGCAGTTGTGGTGGGGCGGCGACCTTTCCGGGCGCGGCTGTGGTGGGGCGGCGACCTTTCCGAGCGCGGGAACGCTGGGGCAACGGCAGCTCTCCTAGCGGCACGGGCACGAGCAGCAATTGCAGATCTCGTGGAGGCCGCGGCGATCTACCGTAGACGTGTCGGGGGCGGCGAAGGCGGCCGCCTGGAGATGTGCCGGCGGTGGTCGTCTCTCTCCGTCTCCCCCGCTCTCTCTCGGTAGTGTTTTTTTCTCTGTAAACTTCCGTGAAGAGGCCGTGCTCTCCCGTGACTCAGGCAGCAACGAAGGGATAAGGTTCAGGGGTAAAACGGGGGAAAATATGGTACAGCAAAAAATAGCAATAAATCCAGCGCGCGGCATTTTAGCGGGCGTGTCTTGTTTGACAATGGCAAACGGGCGAATCTCATTTGCGGGATGGCAAAATTACGAAGCCCACTTTTCATAATGGCAGAATCACCATTTTCTCGTCCGCGAGCTGGCTATGTAAGGTCCGTCCCTGCGCCGCGGCCCCATCATCCCCCTCCCGCCTCCAGCAACGAGTCACCTCACCTTCCCTGCCGCACCAATGGATGAGCACGCGCGCGCGGCCGCTGGGGCGATGCAGGCATCGCTGTCTCCACATCGCAGGTTGAGTCCTCTCCTCTCTCCAGTGGCGAATCTAGGATTTTAGCTTAGGGTATGCAAAAAAATTTGTATATAATTCGGTAGATTCATTTTGACAATTCGGTAATAATTGTAAAATGGCAACATGATTTGGTATATATGCTCTAAGTAACATGATAAGACTTAAATTCATGGATTAAGTTAAAACCATCCACTAAATACAATATAAATAGTCTAAAAGTCATACCAATAATTGAAATATAGACATAAAAGAGTACAAGAGACTTACAACGTTGTTTTTCTGACTATTTAATTTGACGCAATATCCAATTTGAGAATCTCATAGACCATATCATACACTCTGTGTCTCTTTCTTTCACCAAGCTTATAAGCTTAACTGAGAGATTCAATATCCGAGTTTCTCTTCAGAACTGTATAAATACTAGAAAACACAATGTTAAATAATTAAACAATTTGTTATTTGTGATGTTAACAAATAGCTACGAAAGTAGACAATAATTTTCTATAATAAGACGAAGAGTAGAAGATTAAATTTTACCTTAAAAATAGTGAATCCGTGACCCTCCGTGACTGCGCGGCCGTGCAAACCGCAACTGTAGACGAGCGATAGGAGGCAGCAGGGCATACGGCAGAGGCTAGACCGGCCACCAAAACCAGGGCGTCACCCTCACGCCTCACCGCGTCTGTGTCGGCGTCAACCGTCAGTCACGGCGGCGGCGTGTTCCGGCGGAGTGTTCCCTGAACCGTGACTCCTCAGCTCAGATCGATGGAACGAGATTAGAATAGGAACAGCCAAAAAGTGAAAGGTCTGAGGATAACCTTGCCGCGTGGGCCGCGTCCTGGCCTCCTGGGCCTTCTGACTTCCTGCTTCGGTGATGGATACCGTGATCGGTGATCCAAGTAATTTCTTTCTTTTTTTAATACAAATACTGAGTACAGATGTATTATACGTATGTTATATTAGTTATTACATGCCGGTCAAACAGGGTATGCCGGTGCATACCCGACATACCCTGTGGCTCCGCCACTGCCTCTCTCCCTGCGCGCGCGTGCGGCGGGGCGGCGCGCCGTGTCTCGTCTTTCATGCTATATACAGATGTCTCAACTCTGAACAATGCTTTTTGATAAGCTAATTCGCGATGCTTAGCTTGGAGATTATGGAAAAGGGTGACTGTTGTTGAGTTTGAGTACATCCATCGTGTAACGAGTAGTTTCTTTCCTAATCTGTAAATGCATACTACATGTTACCAACAATTAAGAAATTGCCACATGTATAGCAGGTTATTAAGCACAAGCAGAACCTGAAAATGATCCATTTGTCAATGGATTGTTAAGTTTTTGTCAAATTTCTTTGTCTTTTTTGCCAAATTATTTCAAGTTGGCCCACTCTCCTCACAGAAAAAAAAAACTATCAAATCTGTGCATTGATGATGACTCTCTGTAAGTATTGAGATAGAAATTAGAGTAAATTTTTAGATGATTCATTACTAGAGTACCTTTTACATTTACTAACTTTTGAATTTTAAAAAAGGCACTGGTTACAGATCAAAGTTATTTTTACTTTTATTTTGTTTTCTTTTAAAAGTTTAAGCATCTTCTTTCTTATTGCAAAGCCATTTTATTTATGACTTGGAGTCATTTTGTATACTTTATCTCCTATGTAGCAGTGAGGGATAAGAAATGTGCTTGCTGATCAGCATATGTCATGCGATATGCCTGCAGCTCAAGCATAAATGTCAGCAAAATTGTAGTTTTTTACTGAAAGACTTATCATACCTATACCATTCAATTTCAAAGCATGTTATCAAAATCTTCCTTACACTTTGAATGCATGCTACCAGAACGTCAGCCAAAATTAGCACCAAGTTATCTGCTGCTTACATCCGGATACGTTCACAGTTTTGCCGAAACCGCACACCACAAATCATGGTGTCTATAATAAAGAGCAGCTAACCTACGCATCGCCATCGCCTTCACTTCACCTCGATCTCGTAGCTGGAAGCATCACACAACCCAACCAATGGCATCCTCTGTACACGCCTTGCTGCTGCCGTTGTTCATTGCCACCACCGTCCTCCTCTCCGCAGCACCTGCGCTCTGCTACGTCAATCCAGGCGCAAACCTCCACCATGACAAGCACTCTTCATCAGGGTATCGGACCCATATCGTGCTCGTCCGGCCACCATCGGACGCTGAAGCCGCCGACGAATCCGTCCACCGGCTGTGGCACGAGTCCTTCCTACCCAGCTCCCTGACCGACTCCGGCGAGCCGCGCCTTGTCCACTCCTACACGGAGGCGTTCAGCGGCTTCGCGGCAAGGCTGACGGACACCGAGCTCGACGCGGTGGCCAAGAAGCCGGGGTTCGTGCGCGCGTTCCCGGACCGCATGCTGCAGCCCATGACCACGCACACGCCGGAGTTCCTCGGCCTGCGGCAGGGCCGCGGGTTCTGGAGAGACGTCGCCGGGTACGGGAAGGGCGTCATCGTCGGGCTGCTCGACGTCGGCATCTACGGCGCGCACCCTTCCTTCTCCGACCACGGTGTCGTGCCGCCCCCGGCGAAGTGGAAGGGCTCGTGCGCGGACTCTGCCTCCCGGTGCAACAACAAGCTCATCGGCGTCAGGTCCCTTGTCGGGGACGACGCTAGGGACGACTTTGGGCACGGGACGCACACCTCGTGTACGGCCGCGGGGAACTTCGTCGCCGGCGCCTCGAGAAATGGCTTGGCGGCCGGCACCGCCGCCGGGATCGCTCCCGGCGCGCACGTTGCCATGTATAAGGTGTGTACTGGCGCCGGGTGCACCGACTCGGCCGTGCTGGCCGGGATGGACGCGGCGATCAGGGATGGGGTGGACGTGATCTCCATCTCCATTGGTGGCAACATGACGTTCCAGTTCGATCACGACCCCATCGCCATCGGCGCGTTCAGCGCGGTGGCCAAGGGCGTCACGGTGGTGTGCGCCGCCGGCAATAACGGACCCAAGCTGGCGTCCGTCGTCAACGACGCTCCGTGGCTGGTCACCGTCACTGCCAGCTCGGTTGACCGGAGCTTTGTCGCGGACGTGGAGCTTGGCAAGGGCGTCAGCGTAGCCGGCGAGGCGATTAACCAGGTGACCAACGCGAGCATGACGCCTCCGTATCATCCTATCCTTTACTCCGAGGAGCGGCGCAACTGCATCTACCATGGCGAGGAGGAACACAGAGTCGCCGGCAAGATCGTGATCTGCGAGGCCGTCGACAACCTTCTACCCTACAACACGTCCGAGACGGCCATCCTCCGTGACATCAAGGGCGCTGGCGCGGCCGGCGTTGTGGTGATCAACACCAAGGCTGACGGCTACACCACCGTCCTCCACGACTATGGCTCCGACGTGGTCCAGGTGACCGCCGCCGACGGGGCCAAGATCACCAGGTACGTGACGTTGCCGCCGCCGTCGAGCTCCGCGTCAGCGGTCAGGTTCAGCCACAGGACGGTGCTCGGCGTCCGTCCGTCTCCTACCGTGGCCTCGTTCTCGTCCCGCGGCCCAAGCACCGTCACCCCCGGCGTACTCAAGCCAGACGTCCTCGCTCCGGGGCTCAACATCCTCGCAGCGTACCCGCCGAAGACCCCGCAAGGCACCGGTCCTTTCGACGTCATGTCTGGCACGTCCATGTCCACGCCGCACGTCAGCGGCGTCGCCGCGCTCATCAAGTCGGCCATGATGACGACGTCCGACACTGTCGACAGGAGCGGCGGCCCGATCTTGGACGAGCAGCAGAGGAAGGCCAACGCGTACGCCACCGGCGCCGGCCATGTGAACCCCGCGAGGGCCACCGACCCCGGCCTGGTGTACGACCTCGGAGCCGCGGAGTACGCCGGCTACATCTGCGCGCTCCTGGGCGACGCCGCGCTGGCCGTCGTCGCGCGCAACTCCAGCCTGAGCTGCGCGAAGCTGCCCAAGACGCCCGAGGAGCAGCTGAACTACCCGACGATCAAGGTGCCGCTGCGGGCGGCGCCGTTCACGGTGAGCCGGACCGTGACGAACGTGGGGCCGGCGGGGTCGAGGTACATGGCGAAGGTGGACGCGCCCAAGTCCCTGACGGTGCGCGTCTCGCCCGGGACGCTGGTGTTCACTAAGGCCGGAGAGAAGAAGACGTTCAGCGTGACGGTGAGCGGCCACGGCGACGATGTGTTGGAAGGCAGCTTAAGCTGGGTGTCTGGGCATTATGTCGTGCGAAGCACGATCGTCGCCGCCTCCAGCCGTCGTTGAGACGGTGAATGTGGCGTAGATTTAGCGGTTCGTAATAAAGTACACCGTCATGCCTCCATTTCATTTTATGAAGCACAAATTAATAATGACACCGTCTCTCAAATCTTAGATTTTGATTATTTATTTATTTTATATACTATATTTTTAGTACATTTAATTACACACCCAACGGTATTAAGTTTGTATTATAATAATAAAAAATTAATATCTAAAGTATTTATCATATAGAGTTTAAATTCTACATCTTAATATGCATAATATGTGTCGGGTACCTGAATTAGGGGTATCCAAAACCAACGATTAAATGGAGCAAACCCCCGAGGAATCCGCACCCTGAAAACCCCCGAAAAATCGAATTAAGGCTCCACCGACACGGATGCGCTGATCCAAGCCGCATATGTATGAAGACGGGGCGCCCTCGACCGCGTTTCGACTCGCACGAGGCCCGCTCGACGGGAAGCCTCGACCCCGGAAAACTTCCGACTCGTATGACCCAGGGTCGAGTCGATCGACCCCCCCTCATCCACCTACTCACTGACAAAGTATTTAATGCAACAACTCCCACTAACGTGGCTACAACGCCACCGGCGTGGGAACAACACTCGTGTCTAAATCCTACTTTTTACTGCCCATCCCGGGATGGCAGTGAAAAAGCTGCCACTATTCACACCACGTCGAGCACTGTTCTATCATCAACGACCCCTCGACGTGCAAGACGACAACTACCGCACCCGGGTTTTCTGGGGCTCAGCATTATCCATTCCTCGTCGACCCCCTCAGTCACGTCCCGACCAGGCCTCGAGCGCCGTCGGTCAACAGAGGAATGACGCTCGTACGTCGACCATAGGGGATCGCACGCCCGCCACAGGACCCATGGTCTTTCACCGTCCCGTCATCAACGTCACCACAGTACCTCGGGGATGGCCGGCCATTACCGGGGCACGTCGCTACAGCAAACTCCACAGCGTCCGCCGAACCTTCACCTCTAAGGTATCGCCTTAGGGTTTTAGGGACCCCTCGGCCTTCACTTGACTCTATAAAAGAGAGGGCAGAGGGTTCTCCAGAGGAAGGGGACAACAAGATAGACATTTTCTCCACTTCTGAGATCAACATCTCAAGCAATACTCTATTTTACTCTTTCCTTGAGACTTGGGACCGGTTCCCTCTCTCGCAGCTTGTAACCCCTACACAAGTACTTAGGTACAAGGAAATACAACACTCTCCCCCCCTCCGCTAGACGTAGGGCCTTCTTTGCCCGAACCAGGATAAACCCCCGTGTATTCTCTTTGCATCACCATCTGGATTAGGGAGCAAGCAGCACAAATTCACTCGTCGGTCTAGGGCTCTCCCGGCTCCGAACACCGACAATATGCATATGCGCCCTATAGAAAAAAGAATGGAGGGAACAACCAACCTTTTGACAAGGATGGCATGAGATGATAAGAATGTCGCAATGACCGGCAACACGGTGCGAGATATAAATCTAAGAGACTCTTTATATTATTTAGTAATAATGAGGGACAGAGTTTTTTTTCTTAAAAAAAGTTCTCCAACAGTTTCTTCAATGAGATCTACATAAATGTTTTCATCCTCTATTCCTGGTTTATCATTAGCTAAAGATAGAAAACATGTCTGGCTCTTTAAGGTACATACACACAAGATATAACTAAGCTTTTAGAGGGTGGAAAGATATATAGGAAGCGATTTTTATTCAAATGGCTCTCGAATGAGGACTTAGAGAGTGAGTTTAAAAAAGAGACCATCAAAGATGCTCTAGCAACTATGAGATACCATATTTCCTAATCCCAAACGAGTATTTTATCCTTTCACAAACCCTAGCATTAATATTAAAATTTAAGGTTTGCAATCTTTGACTAATAATTTAGCTAACAATTTTTAGCTATTGTAATGCAAACTTATGGTTAGACTTGTAACCAGGAGTACTATCCATCCAATAGTCATAAGTTTATAATTGTTAATAATAAATATAAAATAAAATAAATAAATGATCAAAGTGTGACCGTGTCATGTCAAAACAGACTGGATCAGGAGAGTAAGGCTGTGTTTAGTTGGGGAAAGAAAATTTTTTAGGTGTCGCATCGGATGTTTCGTGGGATGTCAGAAGGAGTTTTCGGATACTAATAAAAAAAACTAATTACATAGCTCGCCTGGAAACTGCGAGACGAATTTATTAAGCCTAATTAAACCATCATTAGCACAGGTGAGTTACTGTAGCAGTTAAGGCTATTCATGGACTAATTAGGCTTAAAAGATTCATCTCGCGATTTTCCACGAAACTGTGCAATTAGTTCTTTTTTCCATCTACATTTAGTACTCCATGCATGTGTCCAAACGCTCGATGTTACTATAGAACCAAAATTTTTTGGAAACTAAACCAAGCCTAACCTAGATTTAGTGATATCATGATTAATTACACTATAATATATGTTGTCACCTCTCCATGTTTTAGACGTGAGAGGAACCGGGCTTGTGAAAATCCTGCATTGCCTAGGACGAAATATGGCATGTTAAGTGACGAGATCCTAACATATGAGTATGTTAAGCCTCGAATCCAATAGCTCTCGAACGAAGAAGACCCCCCCGACTAACCCCTCTAGGATTGCCCGGGGGCTCGGGGGCTGTACCCATCGGGTACGCTCGCGCGCACCCTCTGGAGAAGAAACCCGGCCGAGCCTGACTATGCCACGACCTTCGCTTGCCCTCGAGCCCTGAGGCTCCTGATCTACGCCAACACTCCTGTCCGGCCCTTGGCTCCTACCTAGCCAACAACGCCAGCCAAGGCCTGGGCACAAGAAGACACGTCCTGAGCTACCGAGGCTCGGGGGCTCCACGGCGCTACCCCTTGGGCACGACATTGCCGGCCACTTTCCCGACAAGGTCACGCACGGGGCGTGACACAAGAAGACAAAGTTTTCCTGCGGCCTTCAGGGGATCGGGGACTCCTGGCCCGCGCGTCAGCCCTTGGAGCCGACCTCCTTCGCCGCCAAGCAGACTCTAGAAAGTCCACCTAGGGGAGGTTGGTCCAAACCGACACAGCCTGATACGCAGAGTGTCAGAACAGAGCAGCCGGACGACGCCCAAAGCTTCTTCAGCTCCACGACACCACCACGGTCCATAGCGCGTCGCTGCAAGGCCCTCCTAGACTCGGGCGCATGTAGACCGTAGACTCGCTCTCCCAAACCACCATGTACCTGACCTCTCTCGTTATATAAGGGATAAGGTCGGGCCTAGGGGATCATCAGAAGATAGATCATTTCATTCCATTCCTTGACCTCTACTTAGCGCGAGAGCAAGACAACCCAGAGCGGGGCACCGAGAGCTCCTCCACCGCTTCCGTTATCTTCCTCCTCTCCGACCAGAGGAATGCTTCACTGGCGACGAGGCAACCATAAGATTAGCACCGAGCTAACCCCCTACTAAATCTCTCTCTACAACCCTATTGTAACCCTCGATTTTGGGTGCTTTTGAGTATAAGGATCATCAGCTGCTGGACGTAGAGAACCGATTGGCCCGAACTAGGCTAAATCATTGCGTCCTCTCTGTGATTTTTATGTTCTTGAGTTCACCCGAGCCACCGGAGACACATACTCTGATACCGATTCGAACAATAATGTTTGCAGCGGTTTCGACCCCACAACACTAAGCAATAAAGTGCAATCCAAAATTGTCTCCAGGTTGCGGGCCCGAGTGGGAGTTGTGTTAATGTGGTCGGTCCAGCCCAATTGGCCCAAATAAGTCCGTGGTCGGTTAAAAAAAAGGCCCGTGCTCGACGGTGTCGTAGCAGTAGGCGCTCTTTTTGCTTATCTAGTATACTAGAACCGGGAGGCGCGCTACGCTGTGCCGGCTCAAAGAGGAGTTAAAAAAGGTGAGCAAAAAAAAAAGAGAAGTGAACGGTATATAGGACCCACGCAAACAGTGACCGGGGCCTAAGTGAACAGTAAAGGGCCCTGCATAAACAGCACCAGCTACAGTGCCCGAGTGGCGGAAAGAGCATAGATTTATTCCTCGTTAAAGATATCTATCTATCTATTATATCATTAAAAAATACAGACCACTTTCGTCAAAAAAATTTTCGTGCGCGCCCCCAGCAAACACGTGGACTCCCATGCCAGTTTCTGAATCGGCTCCAGAGCTTCCGCACAGCGCGCTATATATCAAACAAAAAAAAATCGCACTAGCATTTTCCAAAAAGAAGGGAGCTCACCTAGGTGGCGTTTGCAAGCCACGGGCGAGGTCGTCGAGGCGCCTGCCGCAGGCTGCGATCGTGCGAGGATACCGGTTTTATAGCTGGTCGCTTCGCTGAAAAGTCATAGCTGAAAATATTGTTTATTGATTTGTGGTGAGAGAAAAATACTGTTCTAGCTGAAAAAAGAAGTTAAAAATACGGATTATAACACAGGCTAACGGGACCTTAGGGGCACTCTCCTCGGGGGAAGGGGTCCGTGAAGCGGATTGCTACGCCAATGGGCGATTCCAGTGGCGGATCTAGAAATTCATAGAAGATGAGACTCAACTCATCTTCAACATCTAAAGCCTTTTCTCTGTCTCTTCCATGTCTTTAAAAATTAGGAGGAGCTCCATTGTCGCGGCAGCGGTAGAGAGGCTTGAGCTCCGCCCGGCCCACCGCTGGATCCGCCCCTGCCGATGGCTACGGTGACGTCGCCCTTTGGTCCAGTAGCTAGCAGATCGGAGGAGGGAGTATCGGAAGGTGATTGCACCGCCGCCGGCGGACTCCATGAGAGGGAGATGAACATGAGAGGACGGAAAGCGGACTTGGACCCTGTTTAGTTTCCCAAAAATTTTGCAAAATTTTTCATATTCCTCGTCACATCGAATCTTTGAACACATGCATGAAGCATTAAATATAGATAAAAAATAAAACTAATTACACAGTTTAGACGAAATGGACGAGACGAATCTTTTAAGCCTAATTAGACCATGATTGGACACTAATTGCCAAATAACAACGAAACTTGCTACAGTGCCATTTTGCAAAAATTTTCGGATCTAAACCGGCCCTTGCCAAACCTGCTGCAGTGCGTGGGCGCGCCGTCTCGCAGCCGCGCTCCCGGCCAACTAGCCCGCACCGCTACAGACTGACTGCACATGCGCGGCCTCGGCGTAGTCAAGCGGCCCATAGGCAAGTGCGGCTGATCTGCTCTGTTTTGCAAGCGATGTCATGACGACATCAGGATGATGTCATTAGTCCCCTTTTTCCTTTGTGAAATAAAAACCAAATACAAACATACATACATATACGCCAGATACGATCCGTGGCCGAGGAATACACAAACACATATCCCTTCATTCATGGTCCTGGACCACAGACCAACAGCACTTCCTGGTCCACGGCTTATGAGCCAAGTTCACAGCGTAGCTCTATCCCTTTTATGATCATCATCGATATTCAAGACCATGAGTTCAAAATTTCTATAGGTAAAATGTTTTTTAATATATTGTTTAAAAAATAGATACATCTCTTATATGGATAGATTCTAATGAGACATCCAGCAACATGTGATCTCGTACGTGGTGGCCTCCAGGAACATGAGATCGACCTCCAGTAACAAGCTCGGCAAGTACCAAGCGCGGGTGACTTGACGCATGGTGGATGACGTCCATGCATGACCATGCGGACATGAGGACATGAGACGTGCTCGGCAAGTACCAGGCACCGGTGACTTTATGCATGGTGGCTTAACGGACGTCAAATTGACCGTATATGCACGCGGTAATAAGCATTAGCTCATGTCTAGTTTAATCCGTGGCTCCGTGTAACACACGAGCATATATATCTAATAAAAAAACGGTGATTCTACAGCCCGGACGTCCGGCGTGCGAGCGTGTCCGGACGCCGGTGCCTTACGAAACCCCGCCCGCCCTCCACACACACACGGAACGGAATAGAACGAAACCCGTCTCCTTCGCTCCCCTGTCCCCCGTTCCCTCACCGCGTCCCTGTCCCAAAAAGAGCACGAACACTTCAACTGCAACATTGCAAAAACATATAGAAAAGTTATGTAGCGCAACATCGAGTTGTAAATACTGCAACATCGCAAAAATATATAATGCAACATTAAAAAAACAAGCACTGCAACATCGAAAAATATGTACTGCAATATCGAAAAAAACATGTACTGCAACATCGAAAAAACATGTACTGTAACATCGAAAAAATATGTACTACAATATCTCAAGCGGTAGTACTGCAACATCGCAAAAATCTGTTGCAATGACCCAAAAATCCCATTGCAACATTAAAAAATCATCTATTGCAACATCCAAAAACACCTATTGCAACACAGGAGAAACAGCAAAAAAAAAAAAGCGTAGAGAAACAGTCAGGACCCCAGAGCTCGCCGAAACCCTAGCCACCGCCGCGTCCCTCAGATCCAGAGGAGCGCTCAGATCCAGAAAAGCAGGAAGAGGAGGAGGAAGGCTCAGATCTAGAGAAGAACCAAACCTACCTCGTCGGAGCCGCCGCCGTCGTTTTCATCTCCGGTGAGGGGGGCGGAAGCCGGGTCACTAGGGGCGCGGGGTAGCAGGTCGTAGAGGGGGAGAGGGAGGGAGGGAGAGAGCACTGGCGGGTGGGCAGGGTGGCCGGCGTGCGCTGTCCATCACGGCGGGCGAGTGGGCATGACAGTAGAATGGGAGCGCAAGCGCTGCGGGAGTGCGGCTCGAGGAAAGGAGGAGCGAGGGAGGCGGGTAGTTGGTTCGGCTCACGTCGGGTGTGTCTATCCCGATCCGGACGCCCGCAACCCGTTGTATATCAATTCCGGAAAAAAAAAAGCAGTAGGAGCGGTTGCTGGGCGCTGCTAGACAGGGCAAGTCGGATACGGAGTCCGAGGTGGAAAAGGGACCTAGGGTTGCGGGGCTTTATACGGCGACGGCGGAGGTCGGAGCGGCGAACATGGCGGTGGCCAAGAAGAAGGACGTTGCAGCAGTGGCCGGAGCCGGAGCGGGGAACACAGCGACGGTGGCCGAAGAGAGGAACATGGTGCATGGAGGAGGCCAAGAAGAAGAAGAAGATGGTGAGGGTGAATCAGGCGTACATCGACGGGATCCTGGAGGTGTATCCGTTCAAGCCTGGCCTTCCCCTGTGATCCAGGCCTTCCCCTGTGATCCAGAAGAAATCGACAAGACTATCTCGGATCCCGAGACGAGGGAGCTGCTCCGCAGCGTGGCGGCATGAGTCGCAGCCACTGTCAAGGCGTGCCGCGCCAAGGATGAGGCTATCATCAAGCAGTACTACGCCAAGGGCTACGCCGAAGAGGAGGTCGAGGTAAGTGACGACGACGATGAGGAGGCGTAGGAGGACACGGATAGGAGGAACTAGCAGGTACCCTCGTGCCTTGCACGAGGCAGCGAGCCAGACATATAGCATGTTATATTATTGTGCATGGAAGCAAAAGATTACCAAAATTAGTTAGAACAATGTTTAAGGTATTTGCAAAGGAACCCAAGCAACCAATAAAGTATGGCACCTAACAATCTTTCTTTGTATACATCATTTGTTCAACAGATTTTGAAACTGATGGCCTTTTTTTCACTGCTGATCAGTTATACTGTTGGTCAGCACTGAAACTAACCGCTGCATCACTGTAAATGTACATTTTTGTTCCTGAAAATATGAACAGTATAGAAGTTGATGGATCATTTTTTGAGAAAAATGGAGCGATGTTACCGAAAGTGATGAAAAGGTTTTGAGGTGAAAATAATTTACCAGACGAACATGATGGCAAGGGGATGAATATTGTATAATTGTGCGGTGGTCCTCCCTCTTGATGACTTGTCTGTAATATAAAGCTGTGTAAGGAATTCCCATCATGGCAAACAAAGCAATGGAACGAATACCATTCATCAAAGGTAATGATCTTAAGTTTTGAGCCATGCATATACATTAGTTTTGGACCTTAAAAGCAACACAATGTGGACTGAAGTAGTGTCAAATGGAATGAGGAGATAGAAACTAAGATGTATGCAACCTAATCCGTAGAATTGCTGGCCATATTATGGAGGCACACCTCTGAAGTGAAGATACAAAATAAGGTAATATGTAACATAATTGGTTAGCAATTTTTTGTAGCGCTCACATGCGATGAAGGAAGACATGTGGAAGGGATCAACAATTGTAAACAAAATATACATAGTGTTGCTGGCAGTAGCAGTAACATATGAGGTGGCCATATAAAGAGTTTATAGGAGCAGAGTTTGATACTACTGACTTTTTTTAACTGCATAGATGCATTTTGAGGTAGGCATGAAGATAGTCTGGCAAGAATGAGAAACTTGTGTCACCTGCACTGTAAAGTTGGAAGGCATGGAAGAATTGTGTCAGGTCTCATATTATGTGTGTGGAACACTAAACCACATTGTCAATACTGAAAACACCGATAATTCAAGTGAACCTAATCAAGTGAAGCAGTGACTCCAGATAACTCATAATCAGATAACTCATAAAAAACATAGTTTATGGAACCATGTCATAAGGGGGGTCAATATATCTGTGAAAAGCAGTCATGGATCATGCTGCTGATTTACCGCTTTTCTTATTGGTTGTCCTCTAAATGCTTTGTTTGAGACAGGCTAAGCCAATCCCCAGAAGACGTGCACTCAAGAGCAGCTAATTCATAACATCAAAGTAATGGAAAAAATGTCAGCAGATGTAAAGGGAATATATGAACAGGTTTTGTACCTGTACAATAGTGAGGAAGCCTTTAAAGAAAGGATCTGTCCAAAACATCATATCACCTTGAAATCATGGCTGGCGACTGATCAGTATGAGACAACACTTCATCACTGCACGACAACGGGAAAAGGAATGAGTCCCATGAAATAGCAGTTTTTCAGTGCAAGCCAACAGGCAAAAGAAATTAGCCTGTACTAATTAGTCTCAATCAATCTGGATCGCGAAATAAACTCAATGAACCTAAAATTGCAGCCTAAAGGAAAGTATTAGCAGCTAATATGTTTTGATGTGTAAAAGTATTGAGGGAAGTATAGGGATGCAGGGAAAAAATCTATTTGTCATTACAGATTAATGTAATAATGAATGTCACAATAGAAAATATTTATACCAATCAAAACTACACATTAGGGCATATGTAGTATGGCTCTTTCATGGAGCAAACACAGATCAAATCAACAACAAAAGACTGATTGATAGCAGTTCAAACTTTCAATCAATCTCACCGCGGATCCGCGGATCACCATCTTCATGATTCCAAATCGTCAGCATTCGAAGATCCAGAGTGGTGGAAAGAAAATATATGGACTATTTATGTTTTGTCATGTCAGAAACCAATTAGTGCCAGAGCCGTCATGTTTGCTAATGGGAAAATCACATAATTGAAATGTCGTTTGTTTTTGTAACCCTAACAAATTAGTGTCTGCCTCTAATTTGGGCAATGCAACATTCTGTAGCAATGCAATTCATTGATAATTCACAATCGTTTTGGGCACTAAAAAATAAGATGGTGAAACTAGAAAGTACAACACCAACCCTGAGAAGCAAGAAGGAACAGACCTTTGTTGTAATATCCCATGATAGTTTCATAGTTGAGACATTGTATGGGTCTACATCTGCATTATTTGGCCAATGCCGTGGTCCAAAGCTGAGACAGAACAGGTAGAATGTGTCAAGCTTTACTGTTATACCCAGGTCACAGATGGATACATGTTAAATGGTGATCAGCAGGGGCACTGGTGATCAGGCAAATAAAAGAAATTTTATTTGTTAGCAGCAACTGTTGGGGTTCAGATTCCAAAGTCAATTAGGCTAGCTGAAACCATGAAGCATGAGTACATAGGAAGGACGTCCCCTGAACTGGTAAACCTCGTAACAATGCAATAGCATATAGATGTCTAATGAGCACATGGCTGTCTCCTTTGAAGAAAAAAATGGAAGGACACTGCAAAAGAGATTGTGTAGAAACAAAAGGAATCGATTTGTACCTTCATCTTAGCATCGTCTTTGGGGATTGGCGCTTGAGCAGACCTGGATAATGGATCTGTAAAAATTTCATGAGGAAATAAATAGATACTGTCAAGATCTGCAGTGAATTGAAGGAAAGAAAAGAGAAGATGACATCGATCGAATCCATTGCCTAAAGAGAGATGCAGGAAGCCTTCCGTGGGCAGCAGCATGACCTCCGGCCCAAATGCAACGGCAAGAGCTGAAGGATGCGACCAAAAACCATATTCATCAGAAAAGCACGGAGAACAACATCAAGTAATATAAACCGTACCAAAAAAACAGGAGGACAATAAACATATGAATACAAAAATGAAATGGGAGTCTTGATCAGGTGGCGAAGGAGTCGAGGGTGGGTACATCTAATAGTACAGGCTGATCTTATCTGGTGACAACCGCGAGGCTGGTATGAGAGGATGTGGAGGGTGGGAGGCCGGAGAGGAGAGAGCGGAGGACAAATTTGTAGCCCGACAAATCTCACTAACCTGGGCGAAAATGGCGGCTAGGGTTTCTTGGAGCACAGAATCAGCGTCAATGTGAAGGGGAGACCGGAGGCCCTGCCGCCGTCGCGCACGCAACGCCGTTGGCTGGGGCGGCGCCTCCACTGTAGCGGGTCCCTGGGGCGTGCAACCATCAACGCGCTGCTGCCGCTCCCATCGCCAGGTACGCGGCTGCGGGCGCCGTGAGGCGGTGGATGACGTAGGACGGGCCGCGCTCCGGCGGGATGTCGTCGCAGGCCTTGGAGGTCGCAAAGGGGGGAGAGGAAGAGGCAGTGGAGGCTGTGAGGCGGTGGCGCGCGGCATGTGCAGGTGAGAGTGGCCGCCGAGGAGACGGACGGGGCGAGGCGGGGTTTTCTGTGGCTCCAACGGGGCCCGTGGGGAGAGGATAAGGTTGTCGAGGGCGCGAGGTTCGGCGGGCGGCTTCTGGACGCGGGCGTGGCCGCGGCAGGTGGTCGGATGGGCGTCGCGTGGCTGATCGGACTGGCAGAATGAACCGGCGACGTGGAAGCAGGGTGAGCGTTTTTGGTATACAGCCATAAAGATAATAGTTATAGTTACATTAGCGACATGCAACGGCAGGAGAATCGTGAAACAGTTGTGGGAAGATACTAGTTGTATATATGGTCTAACATCTGATACAGAATGTCATCAGCTTGGTACGGTAACAGTAATATTTACTATTATATTTGCTTACTGCATATAGGTTCTTGTTTTATGCTACTGATTGACAAATCTCCTGATTGTGATTTTGACACGGTTTCTTAACTCTGTATAGCCATCTCGAATACGGACCTGTGGTTCATGTGTGACCTGTACAAATTGGTCAGTGCATGGATATCGTAAGTTATGGGTATGAGACGATGTTCTGAACAAATATGTCGAAGACATGATGATATTTTACTGGCACCCTGCTATTACTAATTCCTTGTAGGCAGATCTCCACTCCAAGCTCGGTGTCATAAAGCTTTGGAGACAAAACTATAGTATATAACCTGAGTCTGAATATGCACGATCGTTGTTTATCTTTTTTGGAATCACCACCCAAATGTGTCATTCCTCATTCGGTCCCCGTTGATCTTTTCCTGAACCAGCAATCCCCACATTCCTCTCGTAATTAATATTATTGTCATTAGGTTTGCCACATTTTTCTGTATTGGTATCTCGCTCATAGTCTGGATATTTATTCCCTTTGGATTGAATTGTGGGGATTTTTCCCGTTTCCTGCTTTTGTCGTATGAAATTAATGAACTGGTTTGTGTAAAATTCCTACATAATTTCTATGAAATCCCTGCACTCCAAAAGGGCACTAAAATGCTACTCCAGTCATAGGGTGTGTTTGGTACAGTTTCACAAAGCTTTAGCTTGATGTATTGTAGCAAAGCAGAAGAGAATACAAATTTCAGCTTTCACCTACTTCACCCCTTTTATAGTTCGTTTGGTGCTTCGGGATAAAAAAAACAGCTTCACACTGCAATGCAACACAGTAACTTATGAGATGGGAGCCGTAAAATATCACAGTAATGCACCAGCATCTCTCTCCCGTATTCATCTCCACTCCTAAATCAAATCTTCATGTGAACACATGACATGAGGGCCAGCCTGATCGCTTGAGATTATTAGCCAAATTAGTCAGCCAGTCAGCAGTGTTTTTTCTCATAAAAAACCAGCCAGTAGTACTTTCAGTCAGCCAGATCAGCCCAAGCGAACATGCTGATATTATTCCGTTTGTATCCAGTAGCTAGGAGTTTGTTTCTGCGATGGCTCCTCGCCATTGTCTTGTAATCGTGTAAACTAGGTCTTATGACCACTCCTTTCCTCTTAATAAAAAACGGGCTTATATACGCCTGATCTAAAAAAACATGAGGGCCATATCTGTCACTGGTGTTTTAGTTTCAAAACAGAAAGTCAATAGTGTTTTAGCTTCAAAACAGGCCATGTGTCAATAGTAACTTCAAAACATACTTGACAAGGTTCTTAAATTGTAGGTTTTATTACAAGGAATAAGATGATATAAAAAAAATTAGAAACGGTTCTATCCATTGAACCAAATATGCATCATGGATATCCTTATCCCAATATGGCAATATCCATCCAACCAAACAGGAAAATAGCTCGTCCTATCCATCGAATCAAATATGCATCATGGATATCTTTATCCCAATATGGCAATATACATAGATTGCCTTATCCCATCTAACTTTGTCCTTGAACCAAACGCACCCTAAAAGCATCGCCCCATGTTAAAGAATTAGGCAATTTCAATAGCAATTTAATCTAGAAAATAGCAATAATCAAAAGATTGATGACATCATATATGTGCTTGTGTGATCTAAGCATATACGCCATGTAGATGATACTAAACAGCAAGATATTGACACATGACCTTACTGGATGATGAAGACTAGACACATACCCAGCGGCAGAGCTAAATGCACTAGTCGACATAGTGCCTGTCGGTGTAGTCATCCTGCTCGATGCAATGCAAGGGAGTAAGCAGTGCCGATCACCGCCATGCGTCTCGCCAGGAAGGAGATGACAAAGCGAGTAGTCGTGCCGCAGCGACACTCCCAAAAAAACATGATAGCCGCCCTTCACCTGAGCAGGTGAACCCGAAGACGACAGGCGTTCCGAAGGCCTACTCTCCTAATTCCTGTGCGCGTAGGAAACTGGGACGGAGAGAACTATTACCAGCGGAAGCTGTGGTTTTGCAGGTGTCGAAGAGACGAATGAATGGATGACGGGATGAGATATTTATCTCGTTGCCAGAGAAGACGAGCGGATGCAGGAGATCAAGAGATGGGAGAGACGTCAAAGAACAAACGCTCACGGGAGACACCGTCATCATGAACAGAAATTCTAGTAACTCACGTCATTAGGATTGGAAACTCCTATAACTTCCAAAACTCCCATTTTAATCCGCGTTAATAAGAGAAACTCCTGTACTTACTCGACTTAAGTGGCAAAACATCACATGCAAGCCACAGCTTGCACGCCTCGCCATCCACATCTAATCACAATTTGTATGGTATTAAACCATCACATGCACATGAGCATAATTTATACTGCACTTAGAATTAATTGATATATTAAATATTATATGGGCCAAGCCCACAATATATCTAACAATCTCCACCAGATTATAAGGTATGCAATAAATAATGTCTAATCCATGATTCTTTGATATATCAGAGTTTCAGTGGAGACTATTAAGTTGAACATCCACCTAGAATAAGGGTTATACATATTCACAACTGAACAATGGACTATACCTTGAATTGACAGTTTTGTGCGAAATGAGTTTCACCAAAATTCTTAACTGGTACTAGACTGCAAGAAGCATTCCCTCTATTTGAAGCATATAAGTCACACTTCATGGCCTTTCATGAGTATCTAGAGATTACCCACATATCATAGATTTTGACTAGCAATCGAACTCATATAATTGTGTTCCTTCTACGATGTTCGGTAGGACAACATCCCTGCTAAATAAGTCACTCGAATCACGTTAAGAAATTAACCATCCTGCTTTACAACATTGGAGAAACGGCGCATCTCAAACGAGTCATACCTTAGTATAAGGGGTCTTTCCCTCAGTTAACTACTAGCTTGTTTCACCGTCCTACTTCACGGAATCTCCGATCACAGAGGATATGTTACCACTATGGAATGACTCAAGTGGGTCTCAAGCCCAACTCCCTCGACGCACCTTCTATCACATTGCGTGACAGATCCTTAATGAACTGATCTGCCAGTTTCTTAGATGTATGGACATAGTCCAATAAAATTACTCCAGAGTTCCTCAGTTTTCTGACATATTTTATCTACCTTTTCACATGGCTTGTAGACTTCATGTTGTTCTTAGAACTGTTGAACTTGGTTATCACAGTTTGGTTGTCACAGTTCATAGAAATAGACAGTATAGGTTTCTCTACCACCGGTAAATCCATAAGGAGTTCAAAAGCCACTCGGCCTCCGCGCTTGCGGTGTCTAATGCTGTGAGTTCTGCTTCCATTGTAGACTTCGTTAAGACAGTCTGCTTGCAAGACTTCCATGAAACAGCGTCACCTCCAAGCAAAAACGTGTATCCACTTGTGCCACAAAGTTCATCAGCATCAGATATCCAGTTAACATCATAGTAACACTCTAGTACCCTTGGATACCTGGTATAGTGAATGTCATAGCTCATAGTACCTTTCAGATAGCGCAACACCTTTCAAGTGCATGCCAATGTGTATCTCCTGGATTTGAAACAAACCGGCTAAGTTTGTTCATAGCAAACGAGATATCAGGTCTTGTTGCGCTAGCAAAATATATGAGAGAGTCAATTATTTGAGAGTATCTTAATTGATCCCGTGCTATTATGTGGTTTTTCCTTAATAGTACACTTGGGTCATAGGGAGTTGGAGAAGGCGTGCATTCACTATAACCAAAGTGATTTAGTACATTTTTCACATAGTGGGACTGCACAAGAGTTACCCCACCATTTCTTTCTCTCAATAGCTTTATGTTAAGAATAACTTCAGTCTCACCCAAGTCTTTCATCTCAAAATTGTTGGATAGAAAATCTTTCACTTCCTTGATCACATTAATATTATTTCCTAAGATTAAAATATCAACCACATACAAGCATAAAATTACACCATCTCCCCCACCATACCGATAATAGACACATTTATCAGCTTCATTCACTGCGAAACCGGCTGATGTCAATGTTTTGTCAAACTTCTCATGTCACTGCTTAGAAGCTTGCTTTAGGCCATACAAGGATTTTAATAATTTACAAACCCTACCCTCTTGACCTTTTGCTATAAATCGATCAGGCTGATCCATGTAGATCTCTTTCTCAAGCTCTCCATTTAAGAAAGCTATCTTAATGTCCATTTGATGAATGAGAAGACCATGTGAGACAACCAAGGATGACAGGATGCGTATGGTTGTCAGACAGGCAACTGGTGAGTAGGTATCCAAATAATCCTCTCCTTCTTTTTGTGTATAACCTTTTGCCACTAGCCTCGCCTTGTACTTCTCAATAGTACCATTAGGCCTTAGCTTCTTTTTGAATACCCATTTACACCCAACTAGTTTGCATCCGAATGGACGATCAACCACTTCCCAAGTGCCATTAGACATAATTGAATCCATCTCATTTTGAACAGCTTCCTTCCAAAAGTCAACGTCAAGAGATAAGTATGCCTCAGCTATGGTTGTGGGCATGTCATCCACAAGGTATATAATATAGTCATCACCGAAGGATTTTGCAACTCTCCGTCTCTTAATCTTTCGAGCGACTATATTATTATCCTCCTCAGGAATTTCCTTATGGGTTTTCACATCAACATGTATTACCGGTTCTTGCGTCTCAAGCAGAAAAATAGAATCATGACTACAAGTGCGAGGTGTATTCTTCATGAAAAAATTATTCTCAAAAAATGTTGTATCTCTATATTTCATAATTGTACCAACAACCATATCATGAACAATAGAGTTTATTATTAAGAATCTATATCCCACGCTGTGAATAGCATAACCGAGAAAGACACAATCAACAATTTTTGGTCTAACCTTTTGCTTCTTGTTTATTAGCACATTAACCTTTTCCAAATAGCCCCAAGTTCACAGGTAAGAAAGATTTAATCTCTTCTTTTCTCATTCCTCAAATAGTGTAATTTCTTTATTTTTTGTGGGAACCCTATTGATATGCTGTCAATATAGCCTCACCCTACCATTTCTTAGATAGTCTCGTAGTCTCTAGCATGACGTTAACCAAATTAGTTAGAGTGTGGTTCTTTCTCTCTGCAATCCCATTGGACTGTGGTAAGTATGGTGACGTCCTCTCATGAATAATTCCATGCACCGCGCAAAACTCAGAAAATTCATTTGAGAAATATTTTCCCCCATGATTAGACCGTAAACGTTTAATTTTCTTCTCAAGTTGGTTTTCTACCTCAGCTTTATAGATCTTAAAATAATGCAACGCTTCGTATTTTGTTTTTAATAAATACTTGTAGCAAAATCTAGTGCAATCATCTATGAACGTTATGAAATATCTCTTGCCATCTTTGGTCAACTCTCCATTCATCTCACACACAACAGAATGGATAAGATCTAATGTGCCAACTCCCTCGCCGTAGCAGCCTTATGAGGCTTGCGAGGTTGTTTTGCTTCAACACAAACATGACACATAGAACCTTTTGACCACATCAAATGTTGAAATTAAATTTAAACCAGCTAAGCGAGTCATGCTACTAAAATTAATATGACATAATCACGAATCTCAAATATTTGTCTTAACATCGTGGCTCACATGATTCACAAATTTAAAACAAGTGTCGGTCAAAGACAAGTGGAACAAGCCCCCGCTTTCATAATCTTTTTCAATAAAAATGCCATACTTAGAAAGTATGAACTTATTTGACTCAAATACAAGTTTATAACCATCACGACAAAACAAAGAACCACTAATCAGATTCTTCTTTATTGAGGGGATATGATGCACGTTCTTTAGCTGCACGGTCTTCCCCGAAGTAAACTTCAGATCGATCATACCAACACCACGTACAGCCGCACGCGCCCCGTTCCCCATCAACAAGGAGGAAGCCCGTCCTGCCTGATAAGAACAAAACAAAGAAACATCAGCACACACATGTATATTTGCACTAGTATCAATCCATCAATCAGGTGAATGACAAATTGAAAGAACAATAGGCAATAAATTACCGTACCCCGTTGTTCCTGCATCAGTCTCAACTGTGTTTGCTGTCTTTTTATTTGGCTTCCACTTTACATCTGGACACTCTTTAGCATAGTGTCCAGTCTTACCACAAGTGAAATAATTGTCCTTTTTCGTTTTCTTCTTGTTCTTCTTAAAAGAAGTGGTAGGCTTTTGTTTGAGTTCTTACTGGAATTTCTTCTTTTGAGGCTTGGGATGATTCTTTTGCACCAGATGGGCACTAGAACTCCCCTCACCGACTTTCTTGCCACAGACATCCTTTGCTCTCGCCTTCTCTTCAACATCCAAAGAGCCAATAAGCTCGACAATGCCAAACTCTTGTCTCTTATGTTTTAGAGAAGTAGCACAATCAGTCCAAGTCTGTGGCAGCTTAGAAATCATACAGCCTACCACAAACTTGTCAGACAACACACATCTAAACATTTCAAGTTCTTTTACCAGTGTTTGTACCCCATGAGCTTGTTCAACTACAGAACAGTCATCGACCATCCGGTAGTTATGAAACTGCTCCATGACATACAACTCAGAACCAGCATCAAACACTCCATATTTGGCCTCAAGTGCGTCCGACATGGCCTTACCAGTCTGTAGTGGCACATATGCATCCTCTATGGTGTCTCCTAACATGCTCAAAATTGCTACCTTGAATGTATTGTCAGTATGTTGGAATGCACGCTCCTTTGGAATCTGCGGCCCAACAGCTCTAGGCTCAGCAACAAAGTAGCAGTGCATAGCAGTCAGCCAAATGCACCTCTACCACCATCTCTTTATAGTGAGTACCCTCAAACACATTTGGTTTCAGCATAACCGCAAAGCCAACAACCAAATATTGTCTATCATGTTTTTGGATTGTTAAAGAATTAGGCAATTTCAATAGCAATTTAATCTAGAAAATAGCAATAATCAAAAGATTGGTGACATCATATATGTGCTTGTGTGATCTAAGCATGTACGCTATGTAGATGATACTAACCAGCAAGATGTTGACACATGACCTTACTAGATGATGAAGAGTAGAGACATACCCAGTGGCAGAGCTAGATGCACTAGTCGACATAGTACATGTTGGTGTAGTCGTCCCGCTCGATGCAATGCAGGGGAGGAAGTAGTGCCGATCATTGCCATGCGTCTCGCCAGGAAGGAGATGACGAAGCAAGTAGTCGTGCCGCAACGACCCTCCCAAAAAACGTCATTGCCACCCTTCACCCGAGCAGGTGAACCCGAAGTCGACAGGCGTTCCGAAGTCCTACTCTCTCAATTCCTGTGCACGCAGAAAACTGGGACGGGGAGAACTATTACCAGCGGAAGCTGTGGTTTTGCAAGTGTCAAAGAGACGAATGAATGGATGATGAGATGAGATATTTATCTCGTAGCCAGGGAAGACGAACGGATGCAGGAGATCAAGAGATGGAAGAGACGTCACAGAATAAACGCTCACGGGAGAAACGCCCGTCATCATGAATGGAAATTCTAGTAACTCACGTCATTAGGATTGAAAACTCCTATAATTTCCAAAACTCCCATTTTAATCAGCGTTAATAAGAGAAACTCCTGTACTTACTCGACTTAAGTGGCAAAACATCACATGCAAGCCACGGCTTGCACACCTCGCCTTCCACATCTAATCACAATTCGCATGGTATTAAACCATCACATGCACATGCACATTATTTATACCGTCCTTAGAATTATTTGATATATTAAATATTATATAGGCCAAGCCCACAATATATCTAACAATCTCCACCAAATTCTAGGGTATGCAATAAATAATGCCTAATCCACAGTTCTTTGATATACCAGAGTTTCAGTGGAGACTATTAAGTTGAACATCCACCTAGAATAAGGGTTACACACATTCAAAACTGAACAATGGAATATGCTCTGAATTGACAGTTTTGTGCGAAATGAGTTTCACTAAAATTCTTAACTGGTATTAGGCTGCAAGAAAGGATAAAAGATATATATAAGAAATATCATTACTAGCATCATAGTTGTCAAGATCCCTGTGACTTTTCAGAGCCTAGGATATCTACTATAACCGATAGTTGGTTAATACCAAGTTAGCTTCTAGCTTGTTGTGATTTGGGATTCAAACTTGTTTACCTGCTTCCATCTTCTGGTAGTTGGCAGGTCCCTATATCTTATAGTAGGCGGGGTGTGGCATATACATTGCTATTAGCCGGTATATTGTCGCATAGAGTAGTCATGCCACATAGCTGTCAATTTCATTATGTTGTCCTTTATGGATGAACCCATATCATTTGGCTTACTTTCCTTATATACAATACAATAGCTTCCCTCAGTGATGCCCACTGTCTATGAAAGGATAGACAATGTTTTTCATTGGGAAGAAGTAACGTGTTTTCGCACCAATCAGGAAAAAAAAAATCTCAGAATATTAATTATTCTGGTGGTTTTTTTTGTAGCAACTTCATGTCGCCTAGAAAAATGTATTATATATTAGCTTACGGTCTCAAAAAATATTGGTTTGAAACAAACTTTAAGGGCCTATTTAGTTTTCCAAAAATTTTCAAGATTCTTCGTCACATCGAATCTTTAGACGCATGCATGAAGCATTAAATATAGATAAAAATAAAACAAATTACATAGTTTAGACGAAATTCACGAGACGAATCTTTTAAGCCTAATTAGGCACTAATTATCAAATAACAACGAAAGTGCTACGATACTATTTTCTTAAAAAATTTGCGAAAGATGACAGTCTTGTGTTGACTATTTTGCGTGAACAAAGCACCCGAAGACCAGGAAACTCGTGTGGCCTCACGAGACGAGAGGAAACCGGCAGGCCGAAGAGACCAAGGCCCGGTTTCGTCCCTGTTGGGCCCAAGCCCTAATCTGCACCGCCGCCAAGGAAAGCCGGTTTGGTTCGCCTCGGCTCTTTCCTCCCCGTACGTACGTAAGCCAAGCTCCAAACCGGCCTCCTCTTGTCCTTCCGTCTTCTTCTCGTGGCTTGGTATTGGATTGGATTGGATTGGATTGTTTCGTTAGATTTTGGTTCGCCGTTCGAGTTGGGCTCCGTTTTAGTGGGCTGGGTTCGTTGGCGTCCGTCCGCACGCCTCGCAGGGGATGGATGGGCCGCGACCCGTGAGCGTGAGCCCATTGAATTGAATTGAAACGTCACAACCCTGGCCGGGGCTGTCCGCCCCCGCATCCTTTGGGAACCCACCCCCACCCCCACCCTCACCTGCCCTGCCTGCCACTCTCGCTTGCCCTCTTCCACCTTTCCCCCAAGAACCAGATCTACCACCACGCCTGCTCGGCCTTGCTTGGGGGCGCTTCTTGGGCCGAGCCCTAGCAGACTTCCGATCTCGGCCACCGCCACCACCTCCCCCTCCCCTGTAAGCTCGCCCTCCTCCGTTCCCAAACTCCTCCTCTCCTGCTCCAGCTAGCTCCTCTCGTGGCGTTATAATTTCTTGGATCCGCTTGCGAGTTCATACATAGATCCATCTGCGCGGGTTTGGGCTAGATCTGTGCGGGGGCGTTTTCAAAATTTGTGGGCTTTTTTCTTCTTCTTTTGTGTTGCGTTTAAGCGCGATTTGGAAGGGTTTTGCCTGCCCGTCCGGATTTGGGCCTACTGGGCCATGCTGGGAGGATTTCATTCGATCGATTTTCTCAAATTTTACCGGTCGCTCGGCATGCGGTCTACAACTCCATCCAGGCCATAGAGGAGAGCCGTGGTTTCTGTTCTGTTGTATAGGATTTCGAATTCGGGACACGAGGTTCTGTTCCGCGGGCCAGATTTCTAGTCTCTGTCTTTCATGCGCCCGCCGCCATGGCAGGAATTTGGGGGAATTCTGTAGCGACTTTGGTTCTCAGTTAGTTTTTTTCTTTTCTTCTTTTCCGGGTGCGCGTCGGAGCGCTGTTGGCGCTGTAGATTAGTAGTATAGCATTTTTTTTGGTGATTTATGAGCCTCTGCAAGAATCTGGGCTGTTGAGGAAGTAATTTAGTGCGTAGTTGTTAATACAACTTATTCTTTGGGGTTGTGCGCAGCCTTTGATTACTAGGACTTTCTATCGTGAAATTATGATGTATTTGTCGGTTCTGTTATGCTCAGCAATTGAATCCCTGCCATTTTCGTGCTTCCACAATGTTCTGATTTTACCATTGCCATACCTGACAGATCTCAGAAGTTCATCAGCTGCTAGCCTGTCAGGATGGCCGAGGAAACAGCCAATGACGCTCAGGTGGCACAAGATAACGAGATTGCCCCCAGCAATGAGGCAATCCAAGGTGATGAATTGGTCCAAGGCGAAGAGTTGGTTCATGGCGAAGAGCTGTCCCAAGGTGATGATTTGGTTCAAGGAAATGAGCTGGTTGTTTCTGAGGTAACGACCCCTCCTACTACTGGAACCAGACGTAGGAGAAAGAAGTCCTTGGTATGGGAGCACTTCACGATTGAAGCCGTCGCGGGTGGGGCAACAAGGGCCTGCTGCAAGCTCTGCAAGCAAACCTTTGCTTACAGCTCTGGTTCAAAGATTGCTGGGACTAGTCATCTCAAGAGGCACATCACTTTGGGCTCTTGTCCTAAGATAAAGAATCAAGAGCAGAGGCTGTCACTGCCTTCAACTGGAGGGACTGACAATGATGGTGAGGGAACTATAGAGCGCCCAACTAAGAGACGCTACAGATATACTGGTTATGCAAATGCTGCTTTTGATCAGGACCGCAGTTGCTCATACTTGGCAAAGATGATCATTCAGCATGACTACCCACTTCACATTGTCCAACAGCCGGCGTTTTCCATCTTTATTGAAAGTCTGCAGCCACGTTTCAAGATTGTGGATGTTGATACGATGGAAGGAGAGGTGTATGCTGTTTATCAGAAAGAAAAGGAGAACCTGCTTCAATCATTCAGCACTATGCCTGGAAGGATCAGTCTCACTATAGGATTGTGGACAACTAGTCAGACTCTTGGGTATGTTTCACTTGCAGGGCAGTTTATCGACTCCGAGTGGAAAATGCACCGAAGGATGCTTAACTTCATGATGGTGTCATCTCCTCATTCAGAGAATGCACTTAGTGAGGCAATTAGCTTGAGCCTCTCTGACTGGAATATGAAGGACAAGCTGTTCACCATCACATTGGATAATGAATGCTCCTCACATGATATCTACAGTGCAAATTTGAGGGATCATCTCTCCAACAAGAACAATCTCATGCTTAAGGGACAGCTCTTTGTTGTGAGGTGCTATGCCCATATCCTTAATGCTGTTGCACAGGATGTCATTGCTTCAATTCATGGTGTTGTATACAGTATCCGTGAAAGCATAAAGTTCATAAAAGCTTCTTCTGCCCGTGAAGAGAAGTTTGCCGAGATTGCTCTGCAGCTGGAGATTCCCAGTACCAAGACCCTTTGTCTGGATGTTACAACCCAGTGGAACACCACTTATCTGATGTTGTTAGCTGCCTTGGATTATAAGCAGACTTTCACTACACTAGAAACATGTGATGATAACTACAATGAAGCTCCATCAGCAGAGGATTGGAAGAAAGTTGAGGCTGCCTGTAATTACCTGAAACTGCTATACGATTCTGCACATAGCATCATGGCAGCAGCAAACCCAACTGCAAACATCTTTTTCCATGAAGCCTGGAAACTTCAGCTAGAGCTAGCAAATGGCACAGGACATGAAGATCCCACTTTCAGTAGCATCGCCAAGGATATGCACGAGAGGTTTGACAAGTACTGGAAAGATTGCAGCCTCGTGTTAGCCATTGCTGTTGTCATGGATCCACGTTTCAAGATGAAGCTTGTTGAGTTCAGTTACTCAAAAATTTATGGGGCTGAGGCCGCAAAGTATGTTAAGGTGGTCAATGATGCTGTACATGAGCTGTATAAGGAGTATGTGGCTCAACCACTCCCACTGACCCCAGCCTATGTTGAGCAAGGTGAAGGGAATAATGGACCAGCCAATGCGAATAACAGTCAAGGGCCGCCTGCTTCCACTGGTGACGGGCTTCTTGACTTCGATATGTACCTTTCTGAGATCCAAAGTAGCCAGCCCTCGAAATCTGAGTTGGAACAATACCTGGATGAATCCCTCACTCCACGTATCCAAGAGTTTGATATCCTGAACTGGTGGAAGCTAAACACAGTAAAGTTTCCAACCCTCTCTAAAATGGCCCGTGATATCTTGGCCATTCCAATGTCCATGGTAAGCAGTGGCAGCTCTATATTCTCTGCTGGAACAGGAAGTCACATGCTTGATGACTACAGAAGCTCTCTCCGACCTGAGATTGTGGAAGCACTTGTCTGCGCAAAAGACTGGCTCCAGTATTCACCACCTGCCACCGAGGCACCGAATTCTGCATTGGTGAAGGCTGAAGGATCGTAGGTTTGTTGTCGTCCCTGGTCACTGCCTGCCTTGTGGAAGCAAGAATCTATTTATCCATCTGTCGTATCTATGAGTGTAGTTAACTGTAGGTGTATTGTAGGCTGAGATTGTGAACTGATTGTGATCTATTCTGGTATTTATCTCGTTAAGGTGTGTAACTTGTGTTGAACTCTGCTGAAACTCTACTCTCACTGTTGTCATGTAATAGCTTATGTATCATGTTCTCATATTGTCTGATGTTGGAGTTTGCATGCTTGGCTATGTGCGTGTACAGGCCGTGGGATGCATCAGCTGGTTGCTGTGTATTTTGTTTGAACCCCCGTTTTGGATTCAGTTTGTTTTGTACTGTGGATTGGTGTCCATGTTTGTGTATAGCTGTAGAAATTGTCTAATTTAAGTGTGTGCTCCCTATGGCCAGTTTTACTGAATGAGTGCTGTGTTTGTGTTTGAGCTGCCTGTCGTGGAGTGATGACTGCATGAGTGGCTCCATCAGGTGCTTTGAGAAATATTGAGAAAGAATATGAGGATTTCAACAGAATTTTATCTTCTTAGGTAAGTGCTGACTGATCTTTGAGTTAGTTTTGCACATAAGGCTTGTTGAGATCACTTTGTGGGAATTTATGTGTAAGGGGGTTTTGAAGGCTCTTGGTTGTCTGTTGGGCGGGCAGAAATATAGGTGTTATGGGGGAATGCATATTTCAGGGTGCAGTTACCATTCATGGAGTGAGTTGCTGATTGGAATGGATTTTGAATAACTTTTTGAGGCAGATGAATATATCTCAGGCATTTAAAGTGACTTATTTTTAGCATGGATTTAGTTCCTGAAATTTCTAGAAGATATTATTGGTGGATGTGAATTTGTATCGAGAGTTTCCATTGGCAACTGGAGAGTGTGGTGACACCCTAGAATATCCAAGGTGTTGGAATCCTTTTTGTTTGAGTAAAATTTTCACAAAAGTCCGTCTTAGTCATGAAAACCAAAATGTTGAAAGTCTCCTTAGCAGTAACTTTCTGGTACTAATAATCCAAGTTACCAAGTATATCATTCTGGTAGTATTATAATTTGTATAGCTGTATCATAAATGTTGGTAGTTTTTTTTTTTAATATAAATTTGGTTAAACTTTAAATCAAATCGTTCAAGTCATCGAAAAAAGAGAATTCTATATATTTTTTTTAAGACGGAGAGGTAGTAACAAATAATGGCTTACAAGACTGTAATACCATATTTCAAACAATAAGACCTACACAAATGTTGACAGGATGACTGCATTACTTTTGAAAACATACACGAGCATGAGCACAATGAGTCGATGATCAACTTCCCTTCTCTTGATGATAATAAAAGATAACATGACATGCCAAGTTTATAACAACGACAAAAGCAATGCGTTGCAGACTTGCATTGCCAAATTGATCAAAGTAAAGAGAACAGAGGTAGTTGAAGACTTCATCTAAATCGGCGTATGCCGTCTTGCGACCTTTGGCTGGCTGGATCAGAAAGAAATTCAGAACTCTTCTATTCTAGCTTGGCCAGTTTGGCTGGCTGCTTCCCGCTGCTGCCACCTCCACCATCTCCTCCATCTTGGGAGTCAGGTACGCGCGCTCGCCTTGCTCGTCGACTGCACGTCCATCCCCGAGGCGCGCTGCTGCGCGTGCGAGCTCATGCCGGCCAGCAGGCACGCGCGCCCCGTCTTCTGGTACTCCGCCCGGTCGCCGACGCGCGCGCTGAGGTCGCGCAGCTCCTCCTTGATCGCCTCGCACGTGGGGTCGTCCCCGGCCGCACCCGGCGCCGACCGCTCCACGGCCTTGAGGCGGGACTCGAGGATCTGTGCGGCGCCGGCGTTCTGGCCGCGATGTCCTCGGTCGCCGCGAGGCGGACGCGCTCCCGCTCCACGTCCACGGACGGGGCAGGCAGCGTCGTCAGCTCCAGCGGCCTCTGCACCACGGCGGCGGGCGCGGCGACATGTCGCGCCTGCCCCGTCGCGGCCTCTCGGTAGGTGCAGCTCGCCTTGACGAGGCGGGTGACCTCCTCCGTCGCTCGGGCCCTGGGAACGTACACGAGCACCAGGAACCGCCTCACCTCGCCGTCGTAGAGCTCGCCGACGTCGATGGACGCGGCGCGGCCGTCGGCGCCCACGTGGCTCCCGTAGGCGCCGGACTTGATTTCCTGGATCCGGACGCCCCGGTGCAGGCACGTGACGGCGACGCGCGCCTCCTGCGCAGCCACCGAGAGGAGCCCGCCGACGCAGCGCGCGAACGAGTCCTGGATCGCCGCCTTGTTGCCGACGAAGGAGAAGGTGCCGCCCGTGGCCTCGCCGATGGCGTGCATCGCGGCGGCGTCGTGGTCGGTGCCGAAGCCGAACGTGTGGATCCGAAGCCGAACGTGTGGATCGGCGCGGGCCGGCTGCTGCCGCCGGCGCCCGTGAACGAGGGCGGCATGAGGTTGGCGTAGCTCTTGGTGCCGTCGGCCCCGACGCTGGTCCAGCGGCCGGAAGTGTCCTGCCCGTCGGAGAGGAGGATCATCCCGGCGACGACGTTCTTCTCGCGGCGGCCGGCGAGCACCTGGGCGCCCACACGGAGCCCCTGGCCGATGTTGGTGCCCGGCGCGACACCGAGCGCCCCCACGGCGATCTTCGCCCAGGCCTTCCCCGCGCCCGACATGCGCGCGAGGCGGGTCAGGCGGCTGGCGTGGCGAGAGAAGGTGACGACGGAGAGGCGGTCGGCGGGGCCGAGCTGGTCGATGACGAAGCACATGGCCTGCCTCAGCAGCTCCAGCTTCTGGCCCGTCATGCTGATGCTGACGTCGAGCACGGTGACGAGGTCGAGCGGCGCGCGCGCCACGTCGGACGGCGCCTTGGCGTGCACGAGCACCGCGAATCTGTCCCGGGACGCGCCCCTCGCGAGGGCCGGGAACTCGCACTGCGTGCTGAGGACCAGCCCGCCGTTGGCCGCGGGGGCCTGCGCCGGGCCGGTTGGAGTCGGACGCTCCAGCGGCTCGTCGTCTTGGTACTCGCCAGCCGGCGGCGCAGGACTCTTGGTGTCCGACATCGCCGACGATTGTTTGGTGGAAGTGGAAAGGTTAGCTAGGTTTGGTTCGGTTCGGCAAACGGGGCTCAGTGCCTGTTTAGATCCCAAATTCTCCCCAAATTTCACTATGCAAAAAGAAGATTTCCCATCACATTAAAATGCCGATAAATGCATGGAGTACTAAATATAGATGAAATTAAAAACTAATTGCACAGTTTTGTTATACTTTACGAGACAAACATTTTGAGTCTAATTAATTAATTTTTAGACAATTTTTTACACTAAAAAACAAAAGTTGCTACAGTGCTCCGACACGGGCACTGTACCTACAGTGCCCGAATCGAGCCCCTGAATTGGGGATCTAAACACGGCCTCAGGCAGCAAGGGGTATTTATGCTCACAAGTCACAGGTCACAACTGTAAGTCTGTAACAAAGCAAGCCCCCCAAAACTGTAACAAGGCATCCTCTCAAAAAAAAACTGAAGTGGTCTGATATTGTCAAATTATAGATTAATTAGTTCGTCTCGTAAATTTATCGTAATCTGTGTAATTAGTTTTTTTTTCTACGTTTAATACTTCATGTGTTAAACATTCGATGTAACGGGGTGAATTTTTTTTTAAGGAGAAACTAAACACCCCTAAAGAGTATGTCAAAGAAGGACACCAACGTCAAGATATTCACGTACAGTATGTGTCTGCAGGACACTCGATAACCTTGGTTTGGTAGTTGCAGACAAATTTCTCAAATGGAACCCACGCCAGCGGACTGGGCAGCACCAGTTGACGGCGAACGCGTCCTGCTCCTCTGCGTCAACACAACGCGTGAGGCTCGTATATACTACTAGGGCCGTGTTTAGTTCGACAGATTTGGAGGCGGCTGAATCACTGTTTCGCACTGTAGTGCATTGTAGTATTTTGTTTTTTAGTGTAAAAAATTGTCTAAAAATTGATTAATTAGGCTCAAAATGTTCGTCTCGTAAAGAACAATAAAACTGTGCAATTAGTTTTTTATTTCATCTACATTTAGTACTTCATACATGTGCCGTCATTTTAACTTGTGATGGAGAATCTTCTTTTTGCATAGTAAAATTTAGGGAAAAAATTGGCATCTAAACAGGGCCTATTATATTGGAGGGAGGACGCGAGGAGGCCTTCCCCGCACGCGTTTACTCCTAGTGGAATGCAAAGCTAGTGCTCTGGGAAAGCTAGCTCAGAGCTGAGAGAAGAAAGCAAGGAGAGGAGAAAGAAAAAAAAAAACCCATAAGAACCGAGGCGGATCGCCTTTTGTCCCTGCTGCCAAGGACTAGCCGGGCGGCGCCGCGACAGATCAACAGGAGGCGCTATTCAGGTGAAATTTTGCTTTGTTTTGGGTCTCGAGTTTCCTGTGGTGTTTGAAGGTAGTTATGTCCTCCGCTAGCTGCGGTGCGGTACGGTGGTTTCGTTAATTTGTGGATGCGGCGGTCAAGGCCATGTTTAGTTACCCAAATTTAGGTCCAAAATTCACTATATAAGAAGAAGATTTTCCGTCACATCAAAATACTGACACATATATGGAGTACTAAATGTAGATGAAATCAAAAACTAATTGTACAGTTTTGTTGTACTTTGCGAGACGAACATTTTGAGCCTAATTAATCAATGTTTGAACAATTATTAGCAAATAAAAACAAAATGCTACAGTGCCAAACAATAATTTGGCAAACCCCAACTTGGGGAACTAAACAAGGCACAAATTGTTCAGGGATAAGTGATTTTTTTAGAACGCGCGCTGCACGTATTTTATTAAGACAAGCTAGAAGTTTTACTACACGCCTCGCGGTGCCACACGGCGAGATGCCATGAAGACCGTTGGGAAGACACAACACAAATCACCGCGTAGCGGTGGGAATCACAATGTAGTACTGAGTAAAAACTGATTTTGCGACGCAGAAGCTGAAACTGCTCCTGATCCTATACCTGGTGCGCCTCGCGGACAGCGGCCAGGCAGGAGAAGCCAGCAGCTGCCCAAGCGTTCGCCTCCTCTACGATGGCCCTACACAGCTGCGACACGATCCTGTGATTGCCGTCGAAGGTCCGCCGGTTGCGCTCCTTCCACAGGTACCATGTGGTGAGGAGAACGGCAGAATCGAACGAGCGGCGCAGCTCATCGGGCAGCCTCCCCCTAGCGTGCTGCCACCAATCAGTGAGTGTCTCAGACTGGCTCGGCGTCAAGGCCTGCCATCCTGCGGCGAGGAGGAGCCGGTACCAGACCTGCCGTGCAAACACGCATGAACACAGCAGGTGATCCGTCATCTCGTTTTCCTGGGCGCATAGCACGCACGATGCTCTCTGTTGTAATCCGTGGCGCCTCCTCTCGGCCGTCCAAAGCCTACCGTGTAGAGCGTCCCAAAAGAAGAACCTCACCTTGGGCGGAGCGTTAGCATGCCAAAGATGCTTCACCCCAACAAGCATGGACCTTCCAATGAACCGAGGAGGCCGAGTATGCCCCATCGGCCGTCCACTTCCACACGAACCGATCAGGCATGGCCGGCTCAAGTTGGACGCGCTCCAGTTTCTCCCACAGCAGTACGTAGTCGCACAGCACAGGCATCGTCGGTGCTCCGGAGATGTCTCTAACCCAGGACTTGTTGGCGAGGGCATCCCGAATAGACTGGTTGTGGCGTCTCCTGGGTACGGCACCGAGTAGGTGCGGCGCGAACGCCGAGATGGGGCCGTCCGGTAGCCATGAGTCTGTCCAGAACCTTCTTGAAGCGCTGACGCCCAGCCGCACAGTGACTGAGGCCTCGAACATCGCTTGGACACACCTCTCGTGTAACACCCCTGGTGTTATAGTAACTAAAAACCTGCCATGTCATCATTTGCATTGTAAATCATCCATGATTAGGTTAACAATGTTATGCATCAACTAAAATGAGTTTGAATTCTTAGGTTGGATGTGTTTCTCGTTGTGTGACTCGAAGTCCGAAAACCCTAATTTCGACTGTCACCGCAAATACTTAGTTTATGCCCTACGTAATTTGAGGTGTATGACGGTGTTATACACTAGTGCCAAGTGTAGGGTATAAGCTCAAGTCCAACTTATAAAATAAAGCTTCAAGTTTGAGTTAGGGTTTGGAATCCAAAACTTGTTACAAGTTTTCCGATTCGAATTCGAATTCAAATTTGAGGAATTATTAAAAGAATTTCTTAAGTCAAACTGGTCAACCTAGGGAGCCATTTGGTCAACCATGTGAGGCTTGACTCAATGATGCCCTAGGGTGAGGGTGTGATCCCTAAGTAACTCCAAATTAATAAAGAATCAAGTTTCGATTCAAAACCTTTCCGAAAACCCTGAAAAGCAAAACCCTAGTTTTACCCCTTTTGGTATAGATCAAAATCTAAGCAAAATTTGGGAAAAAGTGTAAAACCAAGTTTGTAGATCTTTTCAAGGGCTACAAGTTTGATGTTTTGAGTTTTCAAAGTTTCAGTGAAAAATTTGAAGTAATTTTGAAAAGATTCAAATCTCAAAATTGTCCCCTTTTCATTTTCCCTATCCAATTTCAAAATGGAGGCATAATTTGAAAACATTTTGAATAGAAAAGTTTTAGGTCTGCCCTAGATGTACAAATTTGGTATTTTGAGTTTTTGAAGTTTCAATATAAAATTCAAAGTAATTTTGGTTTTTCAGAATTCCAGAAAATATCCCTTTTTGAATTCAAATTCAAATTTCAAAAACTAAGCCGAATTGGAAAATGTTCATATTGAGAAAGTTGTAGATCTTTGAAAATGGAACAACTTTTGTATTTACAGATTTTCAACTTCTATTGAAGATTTGAAAGTAATTTGAAATTTTCATCCAGTGGCAATTCTGTAAATTGTTTGAAATCGTCGCCAACCACCGCACGCCACCTCCCGCCGACGCCGGCGAGCTTCGAACGCCTTCCAGGTGCATTTTCGACCGCCAGCTCTTGCTTCAGCGCCTTCTTGACCGGCCACACGTCGCCTAGAGACCGCTTTCATCGCTTTATAAATACCGAGCACCGTCGTGGTCGAGTTTTCCTCTTCCTCGGTTTCCGCCGCCACCATTGCTCCGCCGCTCGCCGTAGCCCTCGTCGAGTCCCCTCTGGTCACGCCAGCTGCTCCACTGCAACCGCCTTGCTCCAGCGCACCTTCCCACTCACCCGCACCCACTGCTACCGCCCGGAGTGCCCGCACCGCCGCTGTCTTCTTCGCTGCCGAGCAGAGGGCCGCCGCGGGCACCTCGCCGTGGACCGGCCACTCCCGAGTGTCTCCGTCTTCGCCAAGATCACCTACAGGATCGCTGTGAGCCCCTCATCGTTTTTCACGCCTCAATTTAGACGTTACCTCGCCGGTGACGCGTTTTAGCGGCTTACCGTTGGCGGTGGTCCGCCATAGCCGTCGGTAAGGGGTCACCGGCGCTTGAGTTGTGTGGTTGAGTGGTGGAAGGGGTTCGTAGGATGGAGTAGGTCGTGATGGTAGGGTCGAAGTAGGTTTCCGAGGTCGCGGTCGCCGGCCGGCCACCGTGCCGCAGCGGCGTGACGGGAGAGCGGGAGGTCGGGGATGACAGGCGGGGCCGGTACGTCAGTGAGAGAGGAGGGAGCGGGAGAGCGAGCGAGGCCGGGCCGCGCAGCTGGGCCGAGCGGGCGAGCGCGCGGGGAGAAACGCGGGCCGCGCGGACGGCCCGCGCGCGTGCGTGCGGGCCGAGCCGAAAGAGAGAGGGAGAGAGAAAGCAGCCCGCAATGGAAAATCTTGTTTTTCTTTTTTTTCAAAAATGTAAAATGATTTTCAGTTTTGTTTATTATGTTATAAATTATTTATAATTCCAAAATTTGTGAAAAATTTTGAGTAACCTTTATACAATGTGTACTATTTAAGAAAAAAATAAATATCAATTTTAATTACTTTTTGTAGGTTAATTAATTAGGCCATTTAATTCTTAAGTGACATTTACTTAATTTTTCTAGGCTTATTTAATTATCCAAAAATCATGAAAATTGTTTTATCATCTAATTATGATATAAGCTTCCTAAATTAAAAATTTAAGCTTAATTAGATTAAGTTAATTTTTATTCTTAAATTATGCTTGTTAATTAATTAATTAATCAGGTAATTAGGGCATAATGATTAGTGTTGCTTGACTTTATGATTGAGTGTTGACTTTAGGTCATTAACCCTTAATGACCTTTAGCATTCTTAATTGGTTGCTTAAGCTTTCCTAATCATGTTGTTAATTCTTGATTAGTGTTATTTCATGTGTTTAACGAAATCCCTTAATAAGTTGATTAGCGTAATCGGACCCTAGATTAGGGTTAGGTTAGAAGCTTTTGCTATTCAACTGTACCGTGAAGGGAAGTTGCACTCAAGTTGTTAACTCTGTTAAGCATCCATCAAACATCATGTTTATTATCTCATCATCCTAAAGCATGCATTATCGTTACGTATAGTTCCCGTAAAAGAGGAGGGTACCGAAGCCGAACCCATCCCCGCAGAAGAACCGACGTCCGTGGAAATAGGGTTTGGCATCTGCGGTACTGAACCCGAGCCTGAGTTTCCCATCGACCAAGTCAAGCCCCGGTTACATCTAACCTTACCTTGCAATTTGAAAAAGTTTTGCTTCACTTATATTACAGCTCTATTGCATTAAGTGCTAGGAGTTGAGTGATAACCTAATTACTGCATTATCATCCTTGATCTTCCAATACCATCCTTGTTACTGTTTTTATTTAAAAATGCTTAGTATGCTTAGCATTGCTTAATGAGAAAACTTTAAAACTTTTAAACAAAGTTTGAAGGGTTGTTGGACAATCACTTGATGAATATTAATGCTGATAATTTGGGACCGGTCGGTGGACTTGCATCGGGAAAGAAGTCCCCCTGTAGTGTCTCCGACTGAGTCAGTTAAGGACCGTACCGTTGTTTGAATTGTGTGCGTCGAGACTTTGTAACTGATCACATGCTCCGGTAAGCCTAAGACCTCGATAACGCCAACATGTGAACGGCCAACCGCGCACTGGGAGTGGAGAGATGGCGAGAGTAGTGTGTACCCTCATAGCCAAGGGCTGGATTGGAGGTCTACTATACTCTCGGGTGGCGCCGGACCCGGTCATATTTTGGAGGATCCGAGTGAAGGTTGATATATGTCGGTTAGAGTCCTACATATGTTGTGTGATTAGGAATTCGCAGCTGGGTTTAATCAATTCGAATCGTCGCTGCTCCTCGGCTAAGGAGACTCGATTCTCTGTTCAATATCGTAGTTAAGAAATGGAACTTTGGTCGGAGAATCAGAAAGATATTGAATGAGTCATATGATCTAGATTAGGATCACTTGCATTCTGTCAATAAATAATATTGAAATAAAATCGTGATCTTAAGGATTCACCATTAGTAGCTTTTATGCAAAAGAACTTGACTTCCTGCTGGAACCTCACCTTGATTCCCCTGAACCTGCATTCCTGAGTCGTTCCGCTGGTTTTGTCGGTTAAGTCTTGTTAAGTACTTTCGTACTCAGGGTTTGTTAAACCCCTGTTGCAGGTGCGTCTCATGAGCAGGTGTGTTTTGGACCCTGTTGCATGACCGTCTTTGCGGCGAGCGACGACGAGTAGAGCTGTTTGGCTCTTGGGCAGAGCATCGCGTTTTGGTGCTGTAATAATGTTAATAATGCTACTCCACTACTATGGTTGTAACACTAAACTTAAGTTTGTAAGTTTGAAACATCAAGTTTGTAAACTTATGTTATGTAAGACTTTCGCCTTTGTACTCTGATGTAATTTATTATATAAACTGTTGTAATATTATGATGCCTCTGTAATGTGATTCTGCTCGGAAGATTGTGGATGATTCGGGTTTCCCGAGGACACCCGACAGGCTTCTTAAGATCTGTGGTACACTTGTACAGTGGTTAGAAGTCTTTAAGACAATAACAAATACAGGTGGGCCATAGTAATTAGGAGGTTCTGCCACATCTCGGTCCTCGACGGCAAGAGGGCCCAAACCGAGGCGGAGTTCGTTCGGCGCAACCATTCCCACCTAAGCCTGAGTGCGAACCCAAGCAGCCTCAGGTCCGGGATGCCGAGGCCACCATGCTCCTTAGGCCACCATGATTTTTGGGTCACATGGTTCACCATTCCGGTTGTGTTCGGCGATCAGTTCAGAGGTGTTCTTGAGTCCAATCTAATTCGTTCGTAAAGTCGATCCCTTTACAGCTCGAGAATCAACCTGTTCGCAATTGATTCCAGTTTTCACTCACAAGGATTCCACCTTCCCATGTTCATCTTTTGATTTGCAGCGACGACGAGAATTCCTGTTGAGAGAGAGATCCTTTAATATGATTAACGGGGGCGTGCTTGACATCTCTAAATAACTATGAGCCATTTATTTAATTAGATCGGATGTCTAAAATCACGTACTATTTCCTACGAATAATAGCTGAAATATATATTTATTTAATTTTTAATTTTATAAAATATAATAAATAAGGAAAGTTTTAGCTAAAAATATTTTCTAATCTAATCGATGCATGCATGATCTATTGAATGTGGTCAAATCTTTTCTTATCTATATAACTTTACATATGACATAATTTAATTAACATAAACTACCATGTTTTTACGCACATGATATGTACGTGCCACACGTATAGGTGTCCAGTTAACGTACATAATATGTCCAACGTATGTACGTATCCAACACATATGAAATTTGATGCTTTATACAAACTAGCAAATACTCCCTCCGTATCGGATTTAGAAGTTATTTAGGACAGCGATATGGTCTCCAAAACATAACTTTAACCTCTTGTTTTTATAAAAAATATTTATGAAAAAGTGATATATATATATATATATATATATATATATATATATATATATATATATATATATATATATATATATATATACTTTTATGAAAGCATTTTTCAAGACAAATCTATTCATATAATTTTTATATTTACAAACTCAACAACTTAAAAGTTATTGATGATTTATATTCCCAATATTTGACCTAAACCTTATCCAAAACGACTTCTAAATCCGATACGGAGGGAGTATGCCCGTACGTTGCAACGAGAGAAAAAACTATTAAACACTCATGCAAAATGATAACCTGAACGGTACATATCTACTTATGTTTTATGCTTTTATAATTTATTTTGTGATGATCACCACATCCATAACATAAGTTAATGTTGACAATAAATAATAATGTCCTATTAAACCTGTGTCTAATTAAAATACGCTTTGGTATATTTTTTTTTCATTGCAAAGTGCATAATTATTTAGATATAAATATATCATAAGTTTAATTTTCCATATTGTCCATGTGTTTCTGTGACTTAATATAGACCTTTGTAGATTTTTTCACGCATCATATCAACTACCTTAACTTTTTGTCGAAGTGTAAAGGATTGGTCTGTCCACTAATGATTATAACGGGAGACCTCTATTGATTTTTCACACGACAGCCCTCGTCAGAATTACATAAATACATTTGTTTAGATTTCATTAGACAATAATTTGCCCAAGATTTCGGTTCATGAAATAATTAGTTGTACCATTGACTAATCCATATTTTTAATAAAAATAAGTTTTGTTTCTAATCAAAACTACATCAAATGGTGTAAATCTTTCTCCTCAAAACTTAATGTGTAAACAAATATAATAACTGCTGAAAAGTAGGAGTTATGCATTGGGGTTTGCCTTGGGTAAGTATTGGACATCGAAAAGTTAGTGAAGGCTTCGGAAACCCCGACGACGACCTCGACCACCTCCGTGTATTCCGGGTCTACCTCTGGCATATTCTCGGTCATCGACGAACCTATATGAATGCAACACATGCAAGGATGATTTAACACATTTATAGACAAAAGCATAGCCTAACAAGATTCATAACATCTATGGATAGATCGTATTTTTATGAAGTTAACAAAACTGGTTTGGTATTTTCTGATTTTACATGATTTTTGGCGAATTTTGCAAGAGCTTTGTTTTTATAGAAAAGGAGAAAAATGAAAGAAAAGGAAAAAAGCTTGCATGGGCTTAGTCCAACCACAACGAAGCCAGCCCAACTGCAAGGATTTAGCCCAGGTTGAAAAAGAAGCTCACCAGGAGAGACCCACTCGGATCTATAAACATTTTGCATCAGGAATCCCGATCTATTTTAAAAACTATTAAGGCCCTCCACCTTTTCTTTCTCTCTGACATCTTTACATCTAGAACCCGTATTTCTTTCTATTCTCTTCTCCACTCCTAATCTCGGCATTGTTAACGTAACTATGAACGGACGCTGAAACCGAGCCGGTGTTGGACATGATTGGACAAAAAAAGAAGCCAGAAATTTTGCATCTTTAGTATTGCTAGCAAATATGTTCGTATATTGCAACGGTGAAAAAACTTCAAATGACCATAAAAAGTGACGATAGAATGTTACATATCTATTTATGTGTTACCTTTTTATAAAATTTAAAAGCTATACTTTATTTTATTGATAACCATGACATCCATGGTATTAGTTAATGTTTGTAATAATATAAAAAGCTTGGAGACATATATATTTATTTGTATTAGTTTGGATAACAAATCGTTTAAGATTTTAGTTCACGTTTTGATTAGTTAGACCATTAAGCTAATCTAGGTTCTAAGAATAAATTTCATTTATATAATCAAAACTACATACTTAGTGGTAAAAATGTTTGTCTCTTAATGGTTAGTGAAAGATCAAGGGTTCAAAGACCTAGAATATTTTATTTATTATATTTGTACATTTAATTTTTAAGTTGTTAAGGAAAAGGAAAAAAAAAGAGAAGCGGAATGGCAAAAACATTTATTATTTATATATATATATTATTATGTTTATATAAGAAAAAAGAAAAAATAACGTGCACATGACAAAAGAAAATAAAAGTGACCGAAATAAAAAAATCACCTTATAGCATAAGATCAGGTTAAAATAAAATAAGATTTTATATTTCATATCTAATACTCGTATGTATCGTATATTACCACAACACCTAACCTTCGTCTAGCATCCGAATCCGATAGCTTGCAACGAAATCAATTGCACATCCTCGGCATGCCCGTGTTTAAGAGAAACGGACTATGTTGAAAGAGATCAAGAGGGAACGAAAACAGCCTGTAACTCTTCCATGCTCTCATGAAACATAAATAAAGACTGGACAGAGGACAAAAGGAAAATAAAATAGAACCGAAACCAACAAACTTCACGTGATATAAGAGGTAAAATTAGAGTAAGAGAAGGTTTGGTCATTTCTATTTTTATTATTTTCTATTTTTATTAGGATTTCTATTTCTATTATGATTTCTATTCAGCTTAGTCAGGATTGGAAGAATAGGATTCCTAATCCGTGTCCAAGCCATGCATATATGTCATATACAAAAACATGAGGTCGTAGACAGACTAACATAGAATTCCACATTCACAAAGTTAGTTAGAGGAAGGCCGGACTGAAAAAAAGAGAGAAATTTTGCCTCTTTATTATTACTAGCAAAATTGTCCATGCGTTGCAACGGGGTTTGATGATGACAGAAACACCACGACAATCAATTTCAGTATTTTAAGGAGATGACAATTCTTTGAGCCAATAATCTAGCCTAGTTCATTTATTTTGTCATGATTTTTTAGATAATATTGTTGGTTTTATTTGTATAATTATTTCGCACAACAATAAATTTTATAGTCGTTGTAGACCAATCAGTAAATCTTGTTTATTTTTCCAACGGAATCTACCGATGTATTATTGTTCAATTGGCTTTGTGTTTTAGAAGGACACATAATTTAGTGCGTAATCGAAACTCTTGGGACTCGTCCGAGGGTGGTCAATCTCAAATTAATTAGAAAGCGGATTGTATTAGGATGATGTATAACCAATTACCTATACTCATAGCTGGGCTCGCTCGCAGTAATCTAGTTGTCACCGCTTAGCTAGCCACGGTGGCTGCAATAGCCGATGGGTGCGTGCCATCAGTGCGAGGTGCGTCGTCCCCATGGAAAACTTGTACAAATCGTTCGTCCCTCGATAAATGGGATATCATCCACATCCAAGCTGATCTCCATCATGTTCACTTTGTTGTCGCCTGAAAAAAACCTGTCCATTAGGTCAAACTCCATCGACTGGTCCAGTATCTTCGTATCCTCTCGAAGATGGCCAGAAAGAAGTTGTTCGTTAGTATGTATTAGCGTCCACTGGCACATTATACCCAGGGGCTTGCTTTCCGCTAATGCACAATGACGTGGATAAGTAAGAAGTACTACTGTACGTGGGTGCGTAGGTGTTTTGCGTGGAATTCCTTTACTAAGATCTGAGCCTTGAATGTACGACATGTGTTTGTCGTCCTCTTCGTCTCAGATATTGCTACGAGTTGAACGAGCTATGAGCGTCTCATGTCTACGGGAGCTAATTGGGAGCAGGCGGGGTCGGATTTTGAGACGTTCCACGGTGGTATCAATCGGGAGCGTATACCCATGGTCGCACGTATAGATACTACCTCATCTATTTTTTCCTCGATGGCTGAAAGCGTGCATGCCTTCTCCAAGTCGAACAACAAGCTTCAACTATATTACCTTTTTTATAATTTTCTCAACCGGACAAGTACTCGTTTGCCTAATGAAACAGGGTTCATCTAGGACTCTATCGACACTTTAGACTCTCTCTGTTATCTCTCGTACGTGTCAGAAAATCTATGTCTATACATGGTATCTATTTATTTCTATATTTGTTTGATTTATGGGTCTATGAGTAAAGGTAATTTATTGGCAGAAATATCTGGTGAGGGATTCTTTTTCTATTTAGTTTGGTGCTTTGGTGATTCCTACTTCCCTTCTTGTCCTTTTTTGCCTTTTAATTGAACTCGTGTTGTTCATGAACTCATGTGTGCGAGTATGGTGAGGTTGATATTTTTTTGTCTTGTCTTTTGAACGTCATGGAAGTAGGAGTTCTATTTGAATTAGGATGGGATTGGAAAAGAGTATACGACACACATGAACACGGCTTATGAGTTCGAGTCACATACACGACCCAATACGTTTTGAATCACACTCCATATCGTGCTAGACAGGAGTTATTCTAATTCATATGAGCACGAGTTATATATATAAGTCCAAACAAAAGAAACTCTTTATTGTTCGATAGTTAGAGGAATACGGACAAAAAAAAAGATAGACGAAAAAAGAGCCTGAAATTTTCTCTCTTTATTATTAGGTATAGATATAGATTAGGTATAGATATGGATTCACAATCTGATATATGCTATTTTAGTGGTTGAAAGAAACTAAAAAATTACATAATTATTAATGTGTTTTAGTGGTTTATTAATATATTAAACATAAATAAAACTATACACAAATAAGTATTTCAATGTTTATAGTATTTATGTATTTGTAAAAATAAATTATAAACAGAAAGAAAGGATACAATCAGAAAAGAAGGAAGCAGAAGGAAGGAGACACGGAAAGGGGAAAAAAAAGTAAGACTGCATGCAAAGAAGCGGCCGTCGTTGTCTCCCATCTTTTTTATATAAAGGAAGTTTTAAGTTTTTATTAAAAGCTCAGAAGCAATATATTGAGTTGGTACAAAACCAAAAAGGGCAACTTACGGCCTCGGTCTAACATGAGGCACACAACCAAATAAATGGAAGAAACCTGGCACAATCTAGTGACTATCAATTCGTAAACCGCCACCCATATGCTTAGGAGAAAAAAAAAATCCTTAGCCATCTGTGTCAATTGTTGTGATACCGCTACAATTGTATCCTGCAAATCCGGCTTCTGCAGGAAAGCCCAAGTATAGATAACAAGGTTATGGAATCAACGGAGATGAAAGCGAATGCGGCACCACACTCTGTGCAGCCGCCGACTTCTTGTCCGAAGGGCCATCCAAATTTCGGATGGCAGCCTAGCTTTGCTTGTCATATCCTTGTCAGCTGAAGGGGATTGTAACCTGGACCATCATTAATATTCACTAAACATCTTTGCCCGGCTTAGGTCTTGTTTAGATCCCAAAATTTTTTGAGAAAAATTCTTGTAGCACTTTCGTTGTTATTTGACAAAATTTGTCCAACCATGGACTAACTAGGCTCAAAAGATTCGTCTCAACATTTACAGACAAACTGTGCAATTAGTTATTTTTACCTACATTTAATGCTCCATACATGCGTTCAAAGATCCTATGTAACAGGTACTGTGTAAAGTTTTTTTTAGGTCTTTTTAACTAAACAGGGCCTTACTTGAAGCCGACGGCCGCGGAGTCATCAACCTTGACATCAATGGATCGCCTGATTCTGCAGGCTTAACTGTCTGCCCGTTGTTTGTCCCAACCTCTGGCCTAGGCGAAGTTGGCATGGGCTGAGTAGGTGTCACATTTTTGCTGCGCCTGGGCGAGTTTGACTAATCTGAGGGCAAAGTTTGTGTCCCAGTCATTGATGATCGGTCTGTAGCTTCCAAACTGGGTTCAGTACTGGTACGTTCACCACTAGTAGCTTTCTCTGATGGATGAAGACTCTTTCCTGAACATGCATTGCCTCTGACATTCTTGGCCGGAGGGGTAACATACACAGCTCGTAGTCGTAGCTTAGCTATGTCATCTAGGCTAAGTAACTAGCTCAGTTCCCTAGGCCTTTTTTCTCAAGCAGTGACATCACAGTCCACCTCCACTAGGGGCATTAGATGAAGATGACGTGTTCTCTAGAGTTTTCTGCTTTTTTTGAGCCTGTCCACCATCACGCCCATGATTTGCATCATCTTTTCCAGCCGCGTCCTCATCCCGATCAGCGTAATCTAGGTTCGGTGGAGGAATTGCTGGCTCAAAATTTGCCTCCTCCAAACTGAAAGTTACTTCATGTCCTACTTTTCCAAAAACCACATCGGTGGTAAAGGGTAAATACTCTACGCTCATCATCCCCACCGGAATCCGAATCACACGTTTTTCTATAAGTGAGCATACCTCTAGAGTAGCACCAAGGATGAGGGACTTTACTGACGTGAACCCAAACTTCATCAAGATGATAAGCCGGAATAGAGTCACCACCATCCTGCTACTTTGAGATTGTCAATGTGACCCCAAGATTCTTCAAACATAAATCAATTATATCGGGATGAATTTTGCACCAGGAAATTCCACCAGGAAAGAGTCATCCCCATGAGGGAGTGCTTCCCGGTTCCAGTCCGCTGTGATGAAAGAGTCATCCCCATGAGGGAGCGCTTCCTGGTTCCAGTCCGCTGTGATGAATTTTGCAAGCTCTGTTTGAACTGTGGCTGCATCTATTTTCCCCCGGTAACCTTTATCAAAGTAGTAGGAGAAGGTTTTGGGGTCTCCAATTGTCCTCAAAATCTGACGCGTCCGACTTGCCTTGCTGCTTTGTTGCCTCCACAGTAGCAGAAAGCGCTTCAGTTCGCCCACGAGGCCGGTATTCTGCTTGTTGGCCACGTTGATTCCAGTCATGGTCCGATTAGGCTCCACGACCATCTGTCATGAACCGGGGGGTGGGGGAGAGACAGAGAGAGTTTCCCCACCTGATTTTATTAGAGACAAAAAATTCTGATCAAAGCGCGAAGTTTGCCGGAGAGATACAAGATGACAGGAACAAGCGCCAGTGCCTAAGATTAGTTACATCACGATCGACTTTCAGTCGATTTTGCCAAACAACAAGATCATCACAGACTCTAGAAATGATACGACGACCATAACCTATAGTCCTATATTTTCATAAGTTATGGCTGAACTACTGTGCTATCTATGCAGTTTAACATGCACAGATCGAGATTGAATGCTTCCATACTTTCATACCATACTTATTTCTTCTTTTATTCCTGCAGATGAGTTAAGGGGCCTTGATTGGCATACGCGTTATCAAATAATAAAAGGGATTTCCGAGGGTTTGCACCATCTTCATAAGGAAAAGCATATTATTCACATGGATCTCAAACCTTCTAATGTATTATTAGATGATCAGATGGTACCAAAGATAATAGATTTTGGTCTATCAAGACTCGATGACAAATCGCGAACCATGATTGTGGAGCGCCTTATAACGCTGTAAGCTACAAAATCGGTGAACATATATATATTGTATTTTTATACATTTTGTCTAATACATTTGTTATGTCACAATGCATTTAAATCGTCTATTCATCCAGAGGATATTGTGCTCCAGAATACCAGGATCATGGAAAAATGTCATCAAAGTCAGACATCTATAGTTTGGGTGTTATAGTCAAGGAGCTAGTGACCGGAAGTAAGGAGAAGCCAAGTATTCCTAAAGTAAGAGTGATTAATCTCACATTGGATATCCCTTATTACATTTGACTTTCCACGATCCTCGATGACCTTTATATCTTTGTGAATATACTTTCAAAACCCTTCCACATTTATGAGGTTTCACCATACAAATCTATACATCTAGCCTGAATAAAACTAACTTATTTTTTTTTAAAAAAAGAAAATTAATATTTGTAGCTTTTGTGGTTTGACCAAATAATTCACCCCAAATGACATTTTCTTCAAAGAACCACCCCAAATGACATTGGATCTATGCTTCTCCTAGTGTCCACTAACAAATCTAATTTTTCATGGAGGGCAAGATTTTACAAGGGATTACCTCCACGACATTGTTTCAAAAACCTGCCACATTATGAGTGCGTGGATTTTCTAGGTAGTTTGCAAGAAAACAGATATAATTCTTGTAGAAAATGGGGGAGTTTGGTGTGTTCCAATGTAGGCTTTTGTTTTTCTTTTTCCCCTTAGCTGATGACTGATGCACATGCAATTCGTTGCGAACAGGTACTTAGAAGGTGGAAGCACAGGTGGAATAAATCAGCAAATAAGACACCACCAATATTGTGGTACAAACAGGTGGCTAAATGCCTCGAGTTGGCTATAAGGTGCACAGACACAAAGCCAACAAATAGGCCTGATATATCGGATATAATTTGTGAGCTCAACAAAGTGGACAGTAGTTCTGATGTCAGTGACGCAGCTGAGTGGCTTGAGCTGGAGGGTATGATTGGAGTTGAGCCGCTCGAAATACACTTACCATTCCAGCTTAACAAGAAAATATCATGCTCCATTGAGCTCAGCAATAATGAGACAAATGGTTACGACTTTGCCTTCATGATCTCGACGACTAGCCTACACCCATACCGCATGGACCCAGACAGGGGCATTGTTTCACCAGGATCCAAGTGTAGCATCACCATAACATTGCAAGAACTAGAGAGGGCACCGCCACATGATTACTGCAGGGATGAGTTCAGCGTGCAGAGCACCAGAGTGTACGGGAACTATGCGTCGTCTATGGATATCACGCAGGACGTGTTCAATGAAGAGCCAGGCAAAGTGGTTGATAACGTAGATTTGGTAGTTGTTCTGGACGTGCCACCATCTTCCACCAGTGACCAGTGACCGAGGCACATGTGAATTATATCATTATATCCTTGCATTGTTGTTCTGTTGTGTCAACCAAATATATATAGATCGCTAAGCTAGTCCATTTGTTATGTACTGTATCAGTTCTAGTGATCAAGTAGCTGTTGACATGACAGATGCACACACAATACCTGATGGATGATATTCTTTGTGATTTCCTCGAGTTCACTGATCATGGTGAGCCAATGCAATCCTTTATGAACAGCAGAAGAATACTGCTTTCATGCGAGCACAACGAATTATGCTACCTCCGTCCGTTGAAGAATTTAATTCTAGTTCACTGATCATCAGGGTCCGCCTCAGTCATGACTCGTCTACGTTAGTTGCAGCAGATCTGAACCATAGATCAGTATGACCACCAGACTTCAAAAGCATTAGGCAAATCAATTGCCAACGGAGTTGCAACGAGGGCAGTCACAGACTCACAGGTCACACAACTATAACTAGGCATGCTACTCAAAATTTAAACCCACCGAGTCAAGAGAACCAACTACTTCCTCCATCCCACAACAGATGCAATTCTAGCCCCTACACAACTGTAACAAATATTTGCCTAATAGTATATACACATCTTGGCAATTGCAAAATTTGAATGGATCAGGATCCAGCAGCAGTTAGAACACAGAAGAAATGTACACTTGCGCCGAGAGACCTACTCTTTTACATGCCGCTGCTATACACCTACTCTTTGCTCTTCTACTGGTCAGTGGTCCGATGTTCATGAGCACACAAGCACTCATGCACCACCCTCAGCTCAAAAGAATACCCAGCCCATGATCTTGGATCCCTGTGCTAGGGGAAGAAAAAACCTCATCAATTCTGTACACGGTTGCCACGGAAAATGGGAACATGTCCCTCCCAGTCCTGGTAATATGATCTAACCAAGTCCTAGCCAACCTGCGCTCTGGCCTTCATCTGTGCCCTCGTAGCCCATCATACAATGCTGCATGTACTGCCAGTGAACAGACTGGCTGCACATACTCTTTGGCAGCTGTGGCAGCCCAACCACAGATATTGTCACATCTGAATGCGTGCACTTCACCGTGCCATACACATCATTGGTGATGTCTTCCATGAAATCTTCTTTCAGGGCGCTAGTGTCAACCTGAATGATTCTTTCAGGGATGAGGCCCCAGTAGAAGACCACGTTCGGGTCACTGTCTGTATGATCAACTTCCTCCAAGGGGCATGGATCACACTCAATCCCAGCCCTTTCCAGCTGCGGAACCAAAGGAAACTTGACTGAGTTTGTATGTTCTTGTTCAATATTTCCAGCAATTAAAGAACCATGCGATTGTGCAGCAAAAGCATGAGGAAAGAACAAAACAGTCGCATCAGTTAGTACCTTCAGAATCAGGATACGGAATCGAGATTTCACCCATCCAGCCCAGTCTCGTAGCTCAGCAAAAGTTGGCGCACATAAAGCAATGCGAAGAAACTGTTGATATTTCTGATCATATGGAAAGGGTTCAAAAAGCCAGGTCCACTGGAAATCATGCCTCAATGGATCCTGAAACAAAGATACATGGACTTATTAAGTGATCAAATATTAGCACCCAAGTATTTAATTAAGTGATGAACAGCCATGCATAATCATGAAAAGAAAACACAGCATAGTGCAGAAGAGACAATTTTTAGTTGTACACTCAAAGCATACTTGCAAAAAGGGGCTGGATCCCCTTGCCACCAACCCATTTCCCAGAATAAAACTGCAATCTCACTTCCAAATATCATGCACACTGAAATTTGAATGGACTACAAAAATGGTTTAAACCTACGGCGAATCCAAGAGAATCCATACACAAAATGGACTGAAATGAGGGAAATCGAGGTCTGTCTCACGTGACAAGGAAGCACAGAAGTAGAGTGAAAATATACTAATTATTTGAACAGGAATAATGTTAACAAATACACAATAATGCTTTGTCTTTCATAATTCCGTACAGAAATTTCCAGTTATGCATTCAGCATTGAGAACCAACAGTTCCCAGTGCTCTTGAATAATCATCCAAACTAAAACAAATATTAGTTTAGATCTGTACGGAAACCAATAATTGAAATGACTTCAGTTTGGAAATCAAACTCCATAAACTTTGAAAAATCAGACTTTCCTTGACTTTAATTGAATCTATCCTTTACTTCAACAATTTATTTGTGAACACCAAAAAAACTTAAGTTGATTTTAGACTCACCCTTGTCAAAGCATAACCACGTGTAAGTTCCTCTCTTATTTTTTTGAAGCTGCCTTTTATCACATTGGACGCACAAAACTCTGGCGGGGTACAAGGCATCACTATGGGCATGAGACGCCCCTCTGAATGCAAGCAGCTAGTTGGCTCATCATGTAGACTTACTGGAACTTGCCAAGGCCAGTGAGCAAAAGTCTGAAAGAACATTTCGAACAAACCATTGACACTGGCATCCAGAAATTTCCGACAGACATAAGCCGCAAGGATCGCTAAATGAATCCCAGCAAAGAAGCCAAGATACTGAATGACATAGCACAAGAAGCACATTGTTAGACCAAAATGATGACCCCATGTTCATATAGCTGGACTAAAACTGAACAGTTAGCAGAGAAAATTAAACCACACACATGACAATGAAGTCCTCTTTTCCTAGCCCATAGTTTGATGCATCGCAACAGAGTTTGAAACTTCTGCATTGTATTTCCAGTAAAGTAAAATTATTAAAAAACAGAATTTGAGAAAAATAAACAAAACTTAAAGCGTCTGGCAGATATTATCATAATGAGCAAGTTGAGATCCTCACAGATCAACTCAAGACAAGAAAGCAATGAAAATGGGGATATTAAAAGCAAAATGATACTGAGTTCGAGGGGGGGGGGGGGGGGGGGGGGGAATCAGAAAAAGCAGAACACGGCTTACTGCATGCTGATCAGAGTAAATTCAATGGGCAAGATAAAAATAACATGCAAATAAATTCATTAGATTAGTTTTTAACCTCCGCATTTGGTACTAGCTGAACAATTTGTTCATTGACACGAACTCCAGATAAACTCCTCCAGCTCCGTGTGTCAATTTTCTGTAGTAGTTGAGGGCTAAATGTATTTATAGCCTGCAAGAGCAAGTGAAGTCAGGAGGACTTGGACTGTATTGGGTGAAGAGTATGTCAAAGCAGAAGGGCACCAACGTCAAGATATTCACATATGGTTCTAATCTTGTATAAGTAATAGCAATCATAACATGAATCAGTTGGAAAGATCATAGTTTTGTGATGTAGAATATCCAAAAGAAATGCAGAAGTACTGCAAACAGTTATGACCTAATCTATTAACTGAAAAAATCACACGGGAATACTACATAGTTCTGATGGCGGTTGACTGATATGCCGCATGTTTAGCAAGCAAATATATCAAAGATAAGGATAAGATGCAGTGACAGTGAAACCATTAATATAGAAGGTTAATCCATTCAATAGTGCTACAAACAGAAAGTTTAGTCATTTGTCAAGAACATTTCGTGTTCTTTAGAAGATAATAATATTTCTATGTTGAATACTACCACACAACAACAGACCACATGAGAAGTAGAAAACACATATAACATGGGATGATAGTATAAGAAGCATTACAAAAAAAATGGAACAAGTTATGGTATCAATGTAATCTGCTTGCCTTTAGTGCATCAATAACTGGGAGCTGGGCATATGTGAAATCAACTGCAATCCCAGTGAATCTAAATCGCATCAAGGGAACCTTAGCCTTCTCAACAGTTTGCAGTCCTGATACTTCTGATCTGCCCTCAAGAATTTGTCTCAAAACAACAAAGAAATGGTACTACAAAATAGACAGGAGTTATTATGTCGACATTACAAATCAATATCGAGTCAGAGTAAAGATACGAAACAGAAAGAACCATACCCACCTGCAGTGTTGCAATACAAGGTCCAACGCAAAGTACATCAATGTCAGATTCAGGTCCATGAGCCTTGAGAAAGAGAAATAAAGATTAGTCAAATCGAATGGAGATGTGTCATCTTAGATGATACTTTATATAAGCATAGACACTAATTTCCATCCATAGACCCTAACCTTGAAGAGCAATGGCAACAACTCATCTCTATAAACATTACAACTCAAGTCTAGAAAAGGCCAATGTGTTCGGTCAAAGGGAGGGGGGGGGGGGGGGGGGGGGGGGGGGGGGGGGGGGGGGGCGGGAGGGGATGCAGCTGCTGATGCTTTCCTTTTATTCGGATTCATGGAATTAATGTGTCATAAGCAGAAACTATGTCAAAATAGAAGATAAAATAGAACTGTGCTGGACAGTAACCTGCACAGTGCAATATCCACAATTGAGGAGGGTGCAGTAAAGCTGTTTGAAAAAATGATTTCAGATAATCTGCGATCATTATATCAGCACTACCCAAGGGATGCACTCAAGTTATAATGTAGGCTAGCTTAATAAAAGACAAAATATGTGAAGCATTGAACCTAGGATATACAGCTCAAATGTAATGATATAAATAAAAGAATTCAAAACATGAAACTGGGGATATCCCCATAAACAACATGAACGAGGAACATAAACAGCGCAACAATTCAGACACATCAAAAGTCCAAATTCACCTATCTCTCACTTAGCCACAATGTGTAATAACCGCATGTCAACAACATGAACTACAAAGAATAAAGTGCGCCAGAATTCAGAAAAATCAAGACTCCAAAGTTGTGCGGCTCTTGCTTACCCCTAATGTGTAAGAACCGTATGTCAAGACCGTAGCCGTGGCCAGCCCCTGGGGCACACTCTGCTCATAGGCCACCGCGTCGGCCCAATGCATCACTATCTGAGAGAAGCGCGAGAACACAACAAATCAGGAACGCAGGTACGGGAGGACGCCGTACGGCACAATCACAAGATGCTTTCTTTGACCCAAAACCCCGAGCGGGCGAGCCGCATTACCTTCTTGAGCTCTCGGATCACCTTCTCCCTCTTCTTTTCATCCTCCGGCGACGGAACGGCCCCCTCGTCCTTCAAGAACTGTGTCATGGCAGAGAGCGCAGGAATTAGTCGGAAAGAAGTTGGAAACTCGGAATGCGGGGGGAACCCGATCAAGATTGAACCTCCGGGGCTCACCTGCAAGAGGGAAGTGCTGCGGCGGTGATCCACCTCCGCGAGGAAGCTGGGGTCGGGCTGGAGCTGGATGACGATCGGGGCTGCGGGAGGAAGAATAGAGTACCCCGCAGGCGGCGGCGGCGCTAGCAAGAAGGGTAGGGTTTGGGGCTCTGGATAGCCGGCGGCAGAGGACGTGTCGAGGAAGCCCACAGGCGCCAGCTCCGGGGGAGGCGGCCACCAGGGGACGGGCGCGACAGCTGCCATGTACGCCATGCTCGTCGCCGGCGGACGAGGAGAAGCGGAGGGGGGCAGAGAGATTTCCGGTTGTTTCTTAGGAAAATTGTTGGGTTTGGGGAGCAAGGCGAGAGACGGGAGGGGCAAGAAGCCGCGAGTGGGGGAGAGGAGGGGACGACGACGAGGCGAGCGAGAGCGCCAGAACGGAGCGGCGGTTATATATGTCGGCGGCTCGCGGATCGCGGCCGCGTGTTGTTATCAATGATCGGGGTGCGTATTGGTTGCTTTTCCTGATCCTGCGGGGATGCGGCGGAGTGGGGTCGGAAGTATTTGGGATTCTTTTCTTTTTTATATAACAATATAAGCTTATTTAAAGTTCAAACCCAGCTATCTGGTTTTAAAAGTGCATCATCATTAGGTAAAATCTATTGAAACCTTTAACTTGTAGATTTTACACTTTAAAATACGAAATTGGGTACCGGACACCTCTTATATAATTATTATATAAACTAGAAAAATATGGTCCTTTAGTTAGTTTCAAATGTGATTTTCTATTTTTACTAAAAAATAATAAATATGAGTTTAATATTAAAAAGACCATCGCGTACCAAAGAAGGGTGAAAATATATGTCTAGAAAATAGAAAACCATCTTTGAAACCCGGCGGAGGTTTTCAAGGTTGAAGAGCATCTTGTGCCTAGTTTAATAATAGTTCAGGATTGAAAATTGAATTGTCTTGTAAGTTTGAAGTTAAAAAATGGACTTTACTCATTTCATTATATCTACCATGAAATATATTGTGCCTAGGTTTAGAGAGCAATTCAATATAATCTAGCTAGCAGTTCTCTAGGGGTATATTTGGTTTCCCATATTATGCAGCTCGTGCATAGATTTCTATGGAGAAGCATGTTTGGTATGTTGTACGTGCTGAGCGAGTAATCTAGTTTGGGGTGGTGTGCATGAAGAGATCTGCAAATTGTACGTGTGTGTGCGATTTCTAGCTCCGCTGTAATTACGGTAGGCAGCATCCGTCGGACCTGCGGCCTCTCATCTTCGCGGGAAAGAATATGGTCTGCCGCAAGTACAACGAGAACAAGTTGATCCGCCGCAAGTACTACGCATGCACGGCGCATGCTTCTATATATGGTGTTCTGATTGATGATTGTGAGGGTGAGTAGTTCCGGCCATAATAATTACTCCCTCCGTCCCTAAATACTTGTCGCTTTCGTTTTCCGAGAAACAACTTTAACAAAATATATATTAAAAAATATTAATATTTATAGTACATAATTAGTATCATTGGATAGATCTTTGAATCTAGTTTTTTAATAAATTTATTTGAAGATAAAAATGTTGCACGTATTTTCTATAAATCGAGTCAAACTTGTGGCACGAAAACCGGAAACGACGTTTAAATAGAGACAGAGGGAGTACCTAAGAAATGGACACGATCACACCATTTTGTACGGTGTGGCTCTCTAGGAATTCAATTTAATATTGTATACTACTCTATCTGGTTTCAGTTTTGCCATTTTGAGCAAGGTTGAGGTCAAACGTTTAGAACTTTCACTATACATGATTTCTAAGGCAGTGTTTGGTACAGCTCCGAAGGGCTCTGGCTCCTCTCCTATAGCGCCACTGTTTAAGTCCTGTGGGAGAGCCGGAGAAGCCACCGTGACCTAGCTCCTGCAGCTCCTCTTGTTTCTACGTTATGGGGTGAAGGAGCCGGAGCTCTTTTTTTAACTGGCTACAAGGATAGACAGGAATGCACAGTGCCTCAATGCAAGAACCACAGCTGCCAAGAGCCCAAACAAATGGGCCCTAAATATTTCGTTCGTCAAAGACACAAAGACAATGTATTTAGAGTTTCCTGTGCATGATACATTCGATCCGTATTGCTGGAGCTAATTATTCCGTCACTACCCTCCACCCATGGGATTTCAACTTGATTCTAGATCTGAATTCAGTATTATGGTTGCTCCTTAAGTTGAAATAGAGCCCAGATCTAAAGTTTCTTAGGACACACTCGTCTTATTTCTCTTGTATTTGCCACCGCTTCGATTCATGGTTTTCTTAACTTTGTTCCTATGACAAGTATGTCTGTTGTAACTACATGAGTTTGGCATTTGCTACAAAGATACATATGTCAACATGTGTGTTAAATTGAGACATAGGGCCTTTTTGTTTGAGAATAATTTGAGGTTCGAATTTACGAATTCACCCCTCAATCACTATTTCAATTGTTTAAATTCTTTTTTTCTCGTAATGGTATTTTATGGTTTTTAGTGGTTGGATTTTGTGCCTAGTCTATATATTCATGCCTTTATATATCTCCTTATTAATTTAGTGCTAACAACAAAGATCATACATATCACATCATTTAATGTGTATGCTACTAACCATCTAAGTAGCATGATATATCAAATTAAACGTGGCTTATTAATGTTGTGTGGCTACCTGTTTAAAGTTTATGTGGTGGTAAGATTCATATTTTATATCCCCCTCTTAATTTTGTGCCAAATCAACAAAAGCTATATTTGTCCAAATATACCAAGACTAAAGACTTTGCTTATAAATGATACATGGATACCTATTCAAAGAATGTGTCCTGATAAGATTCCTATTATAATATTGTACTACCAATCTAAGGATGCCATATACATTTTTTTGCATTGTTAAGTATGTTTAGTTTAGACAAAGGTTGCCAAACATTTAATATGATATTTAAGACTTTATAATGAACTGTTGTTGGATTCTTGGACATTACTAACATAGCTAGTATCAAATTCCTATACACTACTATAAATAGGAGCATGCACTAGCTTGGTGTATGTGTGTCACAGAACCTCCTAATTATAATGGTCCACATGTACCCTCATCGTCATAATGACCTCTGACAGTCGTACTTATGTTCCTCATAACTTAAAAGGCCTGCTTTCCTCCGAACAGGATCCAATCACAGGAGTATTGCAATACTACAATAGTTTATTCAAAATATTCAACAGAGTAAAGTAACGGAAGTTTTACAATAACTTAAGGTTACAAACTAGTTTTCAAACCTCAAACCTTATGTAGTATTATTACAAACCAGTAGTAGAGAAGTATCGGTAGTAACTTTATTACAACACACAAGCGAGATGCCTTGCCCTCGTCGTCACTTTCTTCAGACACAACAGTCATGCAACAAGGCTCAAAACAGACTTGTTCATGAACCGCACCTACAACAAGGGGTTCAACAAACCCTGAGTATGAGAGTACTCAACAAGACTTACCCGACTAAGACAAAGACTCCAAGGGCATGCTAGCTTTAGGGAATCAAGGTACGAGTATTCCAGAATCAAAATTTTCTTTTGCAGAAAAGCTTACTAAAGTAAGTCCTTACCTTCAATATTTTACTTTTACCATTGATGGTTCATTAACCAATTCTAGGTGATCCTAATCTAGATCAAAGTAATTATCATCAAAACATTTCTCATTCTTTCTTTCAATTCCAGTTCTTAACTACGATGCAAGTCAGCTGATCAAGTCTCCATAACCGAGGAGCAATGACGATTCGAATCGATTATACCTAGCTGGGGATCTCTAACTTCACGACATATGTAGGACCGAATCTTGCATATATCAACCCTCATTTAGATCTCCCAAAACCAGAACGTGTCCATCGCCACCCGAAAGTACAGTACTCCTCGAACCCGGCCGATTCTAGCCCCGAGGGTACACGCTACTCCCGCCATCTCTCCACTCCCAGTACGAGGTTAGACGTTCTCGTAATGGAATCGCCAACATTTTGGGCTTACCCAAGGCACGAGGCTAGTTGCAAAGTCTCGAAACACAAGCAGACCTACAACGGACGGTCCTTAACTGTCAAGGCAGAAACACTACATTGATACTCCTTTCCCAATGCATGTTAGCAGTGGCCAAACCACCCGTCCGATCTTTCAAGTTCATTCTCATATTTCAATATTCATTAAGTATGTCGTCATGGCCATGTAAACATTTCATTTAAAAGCTTAACTTCTAAGCATAGCGAAGCATACTACGCATTTTCAGTAAAACAGGTATCAAGGTTGACATCGCAATAATCAAGGATGATAATGCAGCAATTAGGTTATCACTCAACTCCTAATTACTTAATGCAATAAACCATAATATACATAATAAAGATTTGTAAATATCAAGGTAGGGTTTAAATGCATCGGGGCTTGCCTTGCTTTGACACGACGACTGACTCAGATTCGAGGACTCCAACGTCTGGTCCGGAACCCACCGACGATAGCTCTTCTCCAGAAGCTGGCTCAGCAACTGCGACTTCTTCGAAAGCGGGAACTACACGAGTACATAACATGCTTCAACATGATGCTCGATGATAAACATGATGCTTGATGATGATATGTCACGAGTTACGACTTGAGTACAACTTTCCTTTGCGGTACAGTCACAAACAGAAAACCTACTAACTAGTAGCGATAACTCCAGCGATACCGGCTTTTATCACTAATTAAGTTACTAACGAGCTCAAACATAGAATTAAGGTGCCAAAGATCAACAATGATTAGTGACCTAAGGACATCACTCAATCAAAAGGGCACACAACACTTAAAGTTATCAAATTAACATTTATTTACTATTTAATTAATTAGGGCATAATTAATAGTTGATCATACTTTATCTAAACAAGCTTAAACTTTTTCTATGGATTAAGAATGACTTAAAACAGTGTTACAATAAATTTCATAATTTTTGGATTAATAATTTAATTATTAAATTCATGGAAGTTGCATTTAATCTTTATTGGAACTAATTAAATCTACTGCACAAAGGAATTAAATTTGACATTTAACATTTTTCCTAGATAGTTTACACATTGAGAAGCTCACACAAAAATTTTCATGAATTTTGGAACTCTACACAATTTTTAATGAAATAAACAAATAACAGTACTATTCATAATTTTGAAAAAGAAAAACAAAATCGAACTCGGGCCGATTCCTTCTCCCCCTCCGGTCCGGCCCAGCCGAGCGGCCCAGCAACGCGCCCGCACGCTCGCCCGCGCCTGCGCGCTCGCGCTCGGCCCAGCACCGCGGCCCAGCAACGCGGCCCGCTCCGCTCGCGCTCACCCGCACCCGCTCTCTCTCACTGACATCCGGCCCCACCTGTCATCGCCTGCCTCCTGCTCTCTCGCTCACTCCCGCGCGCTCACTCACCTCCACGCGGTGGCCGGCTGGTGACTAGGGCTTCGGTCGACCAATTGACCCGATCAACGCCAACTACACCTTCCCACGACTCCGTTTTATTAAGTTGCACCACGGTTCGAGCTCCGGTGATACTTCACCAACGACGGTGGCGGCTCGGCAACTACGGTGACCGACGACTCGACGACACAAAGGTGTAAAGCTCAAACTAACTAGCCAGGGAGCATCAGGGGCGTACCACGATCACAGAGGCGTGATCGGTTGAAGCGAAAAGGCACTGGAGGCGGCTGACCACGGTGGCGGAGCTCACCCGGGACGGCGGCGACCCGAGGTGGAAGACGACGGCTCCCCGACGATCCTGAGCGATAGCGTCTACACCGAGAGGCGCAAAAGGTTCGCAAGGTGATGGCGGAGCGATTGGCAAGATGGAGATAGCTGCGGTGGAGCAGGGAGGGCGAATTTGGCCGGAGAAAGGAGGACGGTGGCGACGGCGATGGCGAAACCGAACGGCGACGGTGACCGTGATGGTCTTTTTATAGAGCTGTGAAATAAAGGAAGCAGCTGGAGAGCGCGAAGCGGTTCCTATGGTCGCGGTGGCAGGATGGAAGGCCGTGGAAGCGGCCAGCGCGACATCGGTGGCTCGCCAGCGCCCATACCGCGCGGTGCTCGACGGCGATTCGTCGGTGTACTGTAGCTGTCCCCCCCAACTTTTGTAATTCAAACTGTTTTTCTCAAATTACTTTTAAATTCATGTGGAAACTTGAAAAACTCCTAAGATATGAAATCTTCAGAATTTCAAGCTCTACAAGTTTTGTATTGAACACTTTTTCAAATTCGAAATGGATTTTGAAATTTGAGTTTAAATTCAAAAAGGGACACATTTTGGAGATTTGGTAATTTAGAAATTACTTTGGATTTTATATTGAAACTTCAAAATCTCCGAACACCAAAGTTGTAGATCTAGACAAGACCTACAACTTTTCTGTTCAAAACATTTTCAAATTCTGCCTCCATTTTGAAATCTTAGTTTGGGGACAAAAATGAGTCAAATCTGAAATTTGTTTATTTTCAAAATTTCTCCACATTTTACACTAAAACTTTGAAAACTCAAAACACCAAAGTTGTAGCCCTTGAAAAGTTCTACAAACTTGGTTTTGAACTTTTTCCCAAATTTTGCTTAGATTTTGAATTATTTCAAAAGGGGTAAAACAGGGTTTTGAAATTTAGGGTTTTCGGAGGAATTTTCAATTGGAATTTGTTGCTACCTTAATTAGTGATTACTTAGTGATCAAATCATCACACAAGGGCATCATTTGGAACAACATGACATGGTTGACCAAATGCCACTCTTGGTTGACCAATTTAGCTTTTGAAATTCTTTTACATTTTCCCCAAATTTGAATTTAAATTCGAATCGGAAAACTCGTGACAAGTTTTTGGACTCCAACTCAAACTCAAACTTGGAGCTTCATTTTATGTGTTGCACTTGAGCTCATACCCTACATTTGACACTAGTGTGTAACACAGTCACACACCTCAAATTACGTAGGGCATGGACTAAGTATTTGCGGTGTCATTCGAAATTAGGGTTTTCGGTTTGGATCACACCACGGAGAAGCACATCCAATCTAGATAAGTAAACTTGTTTTAGTTGATGCATAACAAAGTTGACCTAATCATGGATGCTTTGTGATGCATTATGATGACATGGCAGATTAATTAGCACTATAACACCCGGGGTGTTACAGCGTGAAGATTTATTTTTCTTCTTTGTAGCCAAGAATTATTGTAGTACCTGATGTCAGTATCTACAACACCAAATGAGTAAAGGATGAACATAAAACTAATCCTTCAACCTTTGGTCTTTGCTTTACTTTTTACCTCATTTAGAACACATCAAACTTGGGGTGAGCAGGATTGTTACGAGGAGAAGAGATTGGTTATTCTCTATTGTGGCGAAACCATTTCAAATGTGGGCCCCTATGAACCTCCAACCAATAGTTGTCTTCTTGTTTGTAGAAAAGCTGATATGCCTTGCATATGTCGTGTACTCAACTATAAGGATGAGTGCCTAATAAGTGCGGTCAAACTTGTTCAACTTGCAAAAGAATGCGGTTATTCATTACCAGTGGGAAGCAAATGCGGGAGTAAGTACCTAATTTTACGCTAAAGATGCTTTGCAGCTCATTATTTAGCATTGATAAATTTGAGTAATGCAAACTTCGTTTCTCAGGTTGGACCATACCACCACAACTACCATAGTCACTTGCCAAGGACATATCTATAATGAAAGAATGAATGTGTTCTTAGCTATGGCTGCTTGTGGATGTATTTAGTCATGGAAATTAATGAATAATATATGTGTCATCCAATATGTGATGTGAAAATGATTCATTTATATAATTAATAGGCGATCTTATTGTAGTCTTGAATAAGTGCCATATCTATATCTAATATTAAAAGGTGAAATTTTCTCCCCAACACTGTTTTGTCCATTAGACCATCCCAGTGCACCTCACTCTCCCCCGTTCGTATCTCTTGTCATCCACATGTTTGCAATCCAAATCCAACACAAGACCAAGTTTACAAATCCAAAGCCAGCACAATTTAGATCCACCATGAGACCAAGTTTTGAACACCAAGTTTACATATATTTTTAGTCACATTCAGATCTCAATTACTTGTAAATGAAAACTAAGCAAACTACACACATGCATAAGCCCGATAGGTAACAATGATCAAGGTAAACAATGACTAGGAATAAATTATGGTAGTTTAATTTAGACACATGCATATGATTAAGATTGCATTAATAGTGAAAAGGGACAAGGAAGCCTCATACTAGACTTGACTTCTTCAAAGCACTGCTACTAGTCTTGCTCATCGAAGTATTGCTCCTGATGACCCACATACTACTCAATGTCTAAACAATGTCAATAAGCATCACACAAGCATCCACACGTGCACACATAGCAAACAAATATAGATTACTTATAAAAGTACACCAAACATCATAAACCGAGAGTAAAAAATAGTTTAAAACTATTCTGCATGTTGCTACGAGCACATAAACACGAAAATCATGTTAATCAAAGTTAAAATAGAGAATATATGAGCAGAACAAGTTAACAAGGGCAGATCTATTTTTTAAAAAGGAACTACACAAAATTTTACATAAAAACATGTGGACCAATACGTTAAAACGACTTCCTAGATGGTGAGTTAAAGTTTGAAAAAGAACATGCGATTTTTGGAAAGAAAAAAATCTAAATAGAATCATTTTTGAACTAGAAGGTTGATTTTAGCAAAATAGGAGGAGCTTTTTGCAAAAGAAACAGGACAACTGGCTATAGCATGACGGGCCACGTGGCATAAGTTGATAGGCCCATGGAGCGTGCATCAGTGGTGGACCAGAACAGTGGAACGCGTCCTCTAGAATATGGTGAACCGGTTACGTACTTCAAGAGGTACGCGATCCGAAGTGTCAATCCCAAGATGAATGGCTGTGGGAGGTTAGGGGTTTCCTAGCCGGAACAGAGACTGGCCTGGCATTGCCATTGACGGTGCGGTATTTTTCACCGGAATTTTGCCAAAACAGTGTTTTCTGGCATCATTTGGCTAAGGCAGATGCACGGGGTTGCAAAGGAGATCACAACAAACTCGTTAGGGATGTTGATGTTGGCTAGTCCCCGTGATAATTTTATTCTTATTTAATGATGTGACATATCAGAAAAATGATAATGTGGCACAAAAATTATGACGATAGGTGATGAGTTTTATTTAGACGAAACCCAACACAACGTTTCCACTGGGAAAGTGAGTGAAAAATCCACTTATTCATTCAGGACACCTCTACTCTTCTTGGTGGTGCTCCTTGAACAACTTTGAACCTTAGAAAAAATATGGAAAGACCGCTGGAGTAAACCGACCAAAGGACTTCATTACTTATCCAAGATGGACGTTAGTGGATTAAGCTAAGCCTATTAGGACATGTTCAATGCATAGGCGCTTATATAGTAGTTAAAGGTAGAGAGAAAAATACCATATTAACAAGCGCCTCTAAAAAATCTTAATCTACAATCAACGCTTAATAGGATCGGTAGTTTACGTGTGGAGTGTTTCATGCGGCAGTTAAGCGCACCCGCCACCACAGGATTGCGCAAGAGCCGGTTCAAGTGGCGCCACTTCATGGAGCGTCCCTTCCATTCTCAAGCGCTCGACTTGGTCCATGCTGGACTTCAGGTTAGTAGAAAACCAGCCAAACAATCTGTAACGGTCCATAAGCGTCCAATATTGTACATGCCCTTATAATGCTGCTTGACCGAGGAGGGGAGGAAGATCTCAAAGTATGGGCAAAGGATCAAGCATTTTTACTTTGCTTTGTTCCTCGAAATCCACCACAAAGTTGGGTTTGAGAGCCCTGTGATCTAGATTCTAGCATAATTAAGAGAGCATGTGTATATATGTAGGCCCTGTTCGGCAGGCTGTTTTTTTTGGCTTATAAGCCGGCTGTGGCTGATTTGCTGTGAGAGAAAAATACTGTTCCACGGCTGATAAGCCGTGCTGATAAGCTCAGCCGAACAAGGGGTAGTCTAGCTGGTGAATGGAAACCTCCCTCCTAAAAAAGTTTCTGTTTTATCCTCACACATTGAAAATTGAGTGAAACTCCACTAAAAATATTTTATTTCGTCACACCATACAATATTGAAATACATAGAGCTATAAAACTGTAAAATAAAAATATACACTATGGTCTTGTTCGCTTGTCTTATAATTAATACTTTTCAGCTTGTTTTTTTAGCTGGAACCGTGTTTTTCTCTCACAACAAATCAACAAACAGTACTTTCAGCCATGGATTTTCAGCGAAGCGATCGGGCTATATATGTCTTGTTTCACCTCCTCGCTTAGACCCTACTTTTGCAAAAGTTCAACGAAACCTAGCACTAGAAACGGCCTAAAACTGCAGCAAGGGCTATTTGACCAAAATGTCGGCATAAGTTGTACTTATAGCTGTCTAAGGGCCAATTTGGTAGAGTTTTGCTTTCTATTTTAGATTTTTATGGGAGCTAATTCTCTATGAGAAACGAGTCTACTAAAATTAATTCTCTAGAATAAACTATGTGCAGAAAATGATTCTATGCGGGAAGTGTATCAAGAGAAGCTACTTTTTATAGCTCATACTCTCCTAGTTTATTTCAGAGAATCACTTTACAGAATCAACACAGAATTATTTTTCAATAAAAAATTTGACAGAGTTTCTCCTAAATTCAGTCTAGAAGCCCTGCCAAACTGGCCCTAAGATTCACTCTCAGGCCTTGTTCTCTTCCCTTTCAAATTCCAAGTTTTTTCACTCTCTCCATCACATCAATTTTTAGACGCATGCATAGAGCATTAAATGTTGGTAAAAAAATAACTAATTACACAGTTTGGTAGTAAATCACGATACGAATCTTTTAAGCCTAATTAGTCTATGATTGTACACTAATTTTTTAAATACAAACGGAAGTACCGCAGTAGCTAGAGTTGAAAAAAAAATTGTAATCTAAACGAGGCCTCGTTGACAAAACATCATTTAGCACATGTGACCAAACTGCCCCTCACCCAGGAAGTGCCGAAGGGGGCTCCAACAGTCCAACTCGACGCCGGAGCCGAACCTGAATTTGCTGCCGCGGTTGCTCTCTCAACGAACCCATCCACCTCGCATCTCCGGCATGCCGCGCGCCCCGCGCCGGCAGTCCGGCGAGGCGCGCCGAGGCGCCTACAAGTCGCGCGTCGACTTCAGTCGCTCGCGCCGCCGCCGCGAGGACGACCTCCTCGCCCTCCGCCGCCTCGACCGCGACGCGGGGCTCTTCAAGCGCCGCCGCGACGAGCCCGCTCCCGCTGTCCCTGCCTCCGATCCCACTCCTGCACCCGCCGAAGCAGCCGCACCCGCAGGCACTACCCATCCGACACTCACTCCCTCCTCGCCGCCCGACGTAGCGGCTCCCCGTAATGCCGCGGAGTCAGAGGTGCGTGCCTTGCCTAGGGTTCGATCAACTTATGTCGAGTGTTTTAAAAGTTCGATAAAGCCAAAGGTCATCTTGAACTGAGTGAAACCAATGCAATTCTCCTGTGTAACTTGTGAATCATGCCATGCTATCATAAATCCATGAGGCGTAGGATCCAACAATTCAAATTCAGCATGATGAATCTAGTTTGAAGCATAAACATTCAAAATTTACTGAAGCCCGTGATTAATGTGCCCAAGGAAGTTCTGAAAATAATTACATGTCTACCGTGCCCTTTTCTCCACCAAAACACTGTTTACACTACCTTCTCAGTGGGTGAACCCAACAGATAGATGTGGGAAATTTATATTGAAAACATGGACCAATCCGATACCATGTTTCTTGTATGTCTTGGGAAATGGCTTATGGTAGCTTATGAGGAATCTGATGCTTTGGTATTTCAAAGTTTAAGAAAAACATAATGCCTTCATTCAGTAGTTTCATTCATGTACTTCTTGTGTTTCTTTTCAAATTTCGTTAGTTTGTCTTTTGTATCCAGCTAGCTTGAAGGCCTCTCAGAGCTGGTTGACAAACTATGTTCAGATGACACCACCAGTCAGCTTGAAGCTACAGTCCAGTTCAGGAAACTTCTTTCAGATGGTACTTGACATGTTTAATGCGAGATACAGCTCCTTTTATATTGTATTGTATATATTTTTTTTTTACCTTAGCTCTGTCTGTAGAGAAGAACTCAACTGTGATAAAAATCATCCGAGCGGATGTCCTGCCCAGATTTGCTGAGTTTCTTTCAAGACATGGGCTTCCCCATCTCCAAGTATGTTCCTTGCTTTTATCCCCCTCATTTCCTCTTTTCTTTTATTTTCTTGTGTAGTTAACCTCATGTCTGTTCTGCAGATGGAGGCTGCCTGGGTTCTTACCAACATAGCTGCATCTGATTATACACTGCTGGTTGCAGAATGCGGTGCTGTTCCAAGGTTGGTGGAACTATTAGGATCACCAAATGCGAATATCAGGCATCAGGTGAAGCAGTTATATTGAATATTGATCAATATTTCTGTTTGTAATGGTTTAGTATGTGATATCGTGGGCTCTGACATGTTAAGCAGGCTATCTGGTGTCTTGGGAATATAGCTGCTGACTTGCCTAGCTGCAGAGACATTCTCTTTGATCATGGTGCTCTTACGCCTTTACTTTCTCAATTTAGAGAAGACATGAAGATTCCAGTTCTGAGAACTGCTATGTGGGCCCTTTCAAATCTTTGTTTTGGAAAATTGCCAGCCGAAGTGCAAGTAGGTTTTTGTTACTGCTATCTTTGTTCTTTTTTTCCTTCAATTTGTCAAGAAAGAGTTTGCTGATAATCCGCTTTGACTGAGCACTGTAGGTGAAACCAATACTAGAAATTATCAGCCAGCTTATATATTCTGCTGACGAGAAGATACTGGCAGATGCATGCTGGACTGTTTACTACATATGTGGCGGTAAAGGTGATGCTGTCC